>CM031243.1:582372078-583639578 GCA_018340775.1 Taxus wallichiana var. yunnanensis
ACTCTTTGTTGATGTCATATTGAAACCGGGGGTGTGTTTGAAGCTATATGTAATAAGAAAATCTTAGTGAACTAGTAATTGATTGTAGGTATTTGTTATTTTATTTTTAAGGGGTTTTTGGCGGTGTCTTTAGGATTTCATGGCCAAAGCCTTATTATCTCTATGCCGTAATAAACTTGCTGAAATAAACACTCATTGCTGGAATGAATTGTTGGAAATAAACACACAATTCAAAGTAAACACACTTTACTTGGAAATAAACACACAATTGAAAATGCTGTGAAAAGCTTGCAAGGAAATGAAAATCTAGTCTATGACACCTGTAGGAACGAGTATAAAATAGATTTTAACTTAAAGAATCAAAAAACATTTACATAATTAACAAATCTACACTATTTGCTTTAGAAATATAAATACCAATAAAATGAGAATCTTGGTTCTTAGAGGAGTTGCCCTTGCTCCACCTTGAATCAGGATTTGAAAAAGTGATATTCTCTCAAAACGAAGTGGCTATTTTATTACTTGAAATATTTTGTCTTACAAAAACATACTGGATCTTTCTATATCTCTATCTCTATGTATCTGTATGTATATGTTCTCTCCTTTTAAATCTATCTACAGGTCTTTATATATATTTCATTCAAAGATGCATTTATAACCATAGTTGTTCTATCGATTCAGATGGAACCAAATTATGCCCAAAATAGATGTTGAATTTGGAACCTTGTTGGACGTATAGTTGTCTGATAAGTTATCCTGGATCTTCGAGTATGAAGAATTAGAAATCTTCTGATCTGCTCCTAATTGAAAGGCTCGTTGATTGCTCTATCATTGGATGTCGTCAAAATAAATAGATTCCCATTAGTTCCGAAACTTTGGAGAAGTTCCAAAACTAAAGGGGATTGTTCTTGATCTAACAGGAAAGTTTCGGAGCTAAACGCAGAGTTTCGAACTAAGTGCTGGAGTTCCAAAACTAAGTTTGAAAGTTATGGAATTAAGTGATAGAGCTCATAAACTGTGTGATAGAGTTCCAGAACTAAGTTTGAAGGTTCCAGAACTAAGCCGTATTGAAGCCAAGGCTCCCAAAAACATGTTGATTGCTTCATACTTCATTCTCTGAATGATTATGACCTGTTTTATTACAAAAACTAAATTTCCACACACTTTGTTAGGAATTACAGAGCTTTTAAACTTTAGAACTAAATTCAACAAAATATGGACAATTACATCCTAACTTACATTAGATCAAACAAAGTCACAAAATGCAGTCAAACTTGATAAAAGGAGAGTAAAATAAGATCATTTATTGCGCATTAATGAGACATATTTTGGCCTTATCACCTAGCATGTGATATCTATAATGTAACCAAATCGATAAACATGAGCTTGCAACAATGATTGTACTTGACCTTTTCCCTATCTTGACTTGAGATGATGATTTCTTGGTGCTTACAAATATGAGTAGAAATTACCCTTAATGAATAAGAAAATTATATGAAATCTCTATGAAGTCTTGGAGTATCCCTACTTATGATGGCTCTCAGTATTTTCTCATTAGAATGTTAGGTGCCAAGTAGATATTAATCCCTCCTTAATAAGAGATGAATAACTTTCTTATATATGCGTTTTGGATTTGGAAAACTTAGGTAAATTTGACTAGGATTGTAACAAAGAGGTTTAAATTGAGAAAATTTTCATTGGAGGGAAAGGGATGAAAGTGTCTAGGTCGACCCATAACATATGGATGTTATGGCCCTTTTTAGTGCTATGGTCCCAAATACATGTGCAAGTAATTTAAAAATTAGGTTTGTCATATACGAGGGTATAACCTAATTTGATGAATTAATATGACCGTATTATGCAAACAAATAGGTTGTGTGTGTAAGAAAGAATGAGTGAGATATAGTTAGGGATAACATAATTAGTCAAATTGAGCGAGTGTGGGCTAGTGTAAAAGTGTTGTACAATTTGTATTGTTGCAAGACATGAATTACCAAAATGAGTGTATAAATTGATCTAGAAGGTTTATGAGGCCATGAAAATGTGTCAACAACAAATTCAAATAGTTTTAAGTGCAAACTTCTTCAAAACCCTAAGAGAGTCAATTAAATAAAATAGACCATGAAATAAAGAAATATTATAGTCTCTTTGAAGGTGTCCGAAAGAGGAAGTGATGGCCAAAATTTCAAAAGATTTGATTAGGAAAAACATGAGTTATGAGCATATTTATCCTCATGGAAGTGCGGGAGGAGCAAGGGAACATAAAGTTGTGTGTGGAGGGGGAAATGTAGTTTTGATTTGAAATTATTTTAAATAACTATTTAAATATCTCCTCGCACATGTTTTAATGTCTGTAATTTGATTGGAAGATAACATATTTTAAAAAGTAACATTCCCCAAGCACATCATTTCACACCAATGTAAACCTTTTAACATATTTTCCCTCCATGTGGGGATTCTTTATGGACATTAGTATAACATTTAAACACACGACAATTTCCTCCCAACATATGCATATGTACTAAGGTCAAAATGAACCAAATAACATGTCAAGTGCATCACCACCAACCATCAAGAACTTAAGGAACATGTTTAAAAGAATTTTGGTACCTTTTCCAATGCTAGGTGCTCACTTGATGTAATGAGGAAATAACATATGGTCAAGGGAATATCATAAAATTATGGTGCATGTTTTCATGTGGATAGGAACCCTATGGCACACATCTTTATACCATTTGGAACAAATAAAGAGATAACTATTTTTCAAACCTAACCATGGTGGAGACTAACCAAAACACAATGACCCTTGATTAAGGGGTGAAAACACCTTATATACATCATATGAGGCCCTTAATGACCTTCTTACATCATTATATGCTTTCACACTTTACTTTAAATCTCTCAATTTAGAACTAAAAATTCAAATATTCAAAAGAGGGTGTTTTGGAGGGAAAACTCAAATTGATCCCTTTTTGCTCATGGAGGAACCTAAGAAGGTGGGAAAGCTTGCTAAAACACTTAGAATGTCTATCAAGACCATAAACAACCCAAATTTGTATGAAATCTAAATATTTTTGTAGTGATGCTCTTGCATCAGTGCCCTCACTTATAAATAATCAAAATATAAAATGTGTTCAAAATTTTAAAGAATCATAACATAAAATCACATTAACACATCATCACAACAAAGTTCCCAAATGTCAACCACATTTTCCCCTTATTTACTTAAGAAGCTTGTTGACCAAAAATATTTCTTTCCCAATTATTTCTTATACTTTTTATCATTTACATGATAAAAGCCCCTAGAGTCTCTTTACCATTGTCATAGTCCATTGTCCATCACCCCTATATATTGGTACAAGGTGTGATTATAAATGACGTTGAGTTGCTTGTAGAAGGGCCCTGTATGGTAGGGTAGGGGTGATGGGTGGAGTTGAAATTTGACACCAACCTAGAAAAAAGGAGAGTGAATCTAAGGTGACAGGAGAACACTCTCTTCCAACATAGAAAATGAGGATGTGCACCTCTCCTTCGCTTTTAACATCAAAGAAAAGGAAAAGGAATGCCCTTCTATAATCTACAATGATAAATATCTTAATTGAGATATATAAATAACTTATAACATGTCTATAAATAACTTATAACATATGAGACTACCTCGTCAGTACTCCTAATATGAAAGGGCATCTAGTTATGATTTAAATAAAGGCCCTTCATAAATCCTTTTATAGGTACCTTCATAAATCTAACTATAAATAACTTATAACATGTCTATAAATAACTTATAACATATGAGACTACCTTGTACTCCTAATATGAAAGGGCATCTAACTATGCTTTAAATAAAAACCCTTCATAAATCCTTTTATAGGTACCTTCCCTCTAGAGGCAACCACTATGACTAGGCTTATATGTTACTTAAAAAATAGAAAACATGAAGACTGACATGTGGCCTAGGGTTGTAAGAGGTGAAGAGTTGCACAGACAAAAGAACATGTGGATGAAGCAAAACCACAAATGGATGAGTAGATGGGATATCAACCTAGATGAATGCCCAAATCTTAACAAAGACATAAAAAAACTATATGAATGAAAATTTTAGAATGATGATGTGGAGGAAGAAAACAAGTAGGAAGCGTCAACACTATATTACAAAGTTCAACCCGATGTATGAACATTGTGAAAAAGCATATATATGGGCTGAAATTAAATGGAGGGAAAACATCATCATTACTTAGGTAAGGAATAACTCACAAGCTTAAATGTGAGACATAAAGATGGATAACACCTAAGGAACCGTGGGAAGAGAGGACTTGTGTTTTATGCAATACAAGGGTAGTTGAAATAGAGGAGCATTTCATCCTTGAATGTCCAAGGTACACAAACTAAATATGAGGAAATTTTACGAGTTTGTTCTATGATAGACCTATTCGAGGAAAGCAAAACAAAAGGTTTGGAGAGAATTTAACTCAAATCGTTAAGAGGAGGAACAACCTTATAAAAGATACCACTAAGAGCTCAAATATTTAAAAACTTGGAGTTTTTGTGGTCCTATAAACCATTCGATCCTGTAGATGCAATTAAAATTTTTTCATTTCACATGTTATCAATTTATAAGTTATTTGGGCTATACATTGGCAAGTTAGAGGAATAGACAAACAACTTTGGAGGGTAAAAGGTCTACTTGGAAAAATATGTGGTGAAACTCCTACTATATACAGATTTCGACCTAGTTTTAATGACAAAGACAATCCCATATTTAAGAGACCACCTTTATTCTTTAGGGCTATTCTATATATAAGTGGGGATAGACATAAGCATTTGCTAAATAAAAATTATGATTTTCTCAGTGAAAAGGAAGAAGCAACATCTTGACTTTTAGTTTGTTGGAGAGTCTCTTGAAGTGGTGTTAGAATACAAATATCTTGGCCTCAATTTTCACAACAAGCTCAATTGGGATACTTGTAGGATGAAGAGAATACAAGGAGGATGGAGAGCTCTTTATGTGCTCCAAAATAGGTGCAAGAATGTTGAGCTATGGGATTGGAAGACTACCAAGATTTTTTTGGGTTATTTGTCATGCCGGTGGTGTTGTATAGTTGTGAGGTATGGGCTAGTGGAATGACAAGTTCAAAATAGAGACAAATAGAAAGGATTCAAAAGTGACTAATAACAAACAATTTCAAAATCAAGATTATAGTCTCTATGAAACCATCCCGGCCGAAACAGGGGCCTTCCTCTAGAAATAATCTGCTATGACTAGGGTTATATGTTACTTAACAAAAACAACAAACCCGGCGGTTGTGGTGGCCTAAGGATGTAAAATGCGAAGAACCGCACAAACGAAATATCATGTGGATGAAAGAAAACAAAAATGGATGAACAAATGGGATATCAACCTAAATGAATGCCCAAATCTTAACAAATACACAAAAACTATGTGAATGAAAAGTTTAGAATGGGGATGTGGAGGAAGAAAACAAGTAGGAAGTGCCAACACTATATTACAAAGTTCAACATATGAGCATTGTGAAAAACCCCGTAAGTGGTGAAATTAAATGGAGGTAATAGATCGTTGTTGCTCAACTAAAGACTAGCTCCCACAGGCTCAAATGCGAGACAATAAGATGGACAATGCCTAAGCAATCGTGGAAAAAGGGGACTCATGTTCTATGCAATATAAGGGCAATTGAAATGGATGAGTGTTTCATCCTTGTATGCCCAAGGTACACAAACATTAGAGTTAAGTATGAGAAAATTTTAAGAGTTGATTCCATAATAGAATTATTGGAGAAAAGCAAAATAAAAGGTTTGGGGGAGATGCTAACTCAATTCACTAAGAAGACAAGCAACCTTCTAAAAACCTACCACTAAACCTAAACTTTAGATCTCCACAACATAATTAAAACCATTTCATTTCATTTCATTTCCATATAAGAGTGTCACCTTTTTAAAGAGAAATTTCGTTGTCCATAACATCTTACATCAAGGAGTCATTGGGCCCAAGAGATCAATACTTTCATGAGGAAGCTCGGACAGATCGTGCTGGAGTATTCGGCTTTTATTTTCACTGAAATAAAGTTCGATTTAAAAAAAAAAGAAGCTAAGTAGGAATATTTTACAATGCCGGTTCGATCCCAAAGCTTAAATTGGGCACATTCGCAGACTGTTTATATTCCCCTGGCATTAAGTGGCCCCGAGAACATTTGTGGAATTTTACTGAGATCAGGGTAATCGAGGTTTATATGACTACTGGTATAGACGAGCATCTCACGAATTCTTTCTAAATCAAAGGAAATAGCTGATAGAAGACGAAAATGGTGCACAATGCGTATGATTCATTTCAACTGGTGAAGGGCTGCCCTACCAAAATAGAAAGCGTGGGATTATGGGGATGTCGAGTACTGGTTGGATGCATGGACGGTTCTCTCAGGATATACGCGCCTAAGTCATTATCGATCACTGTTAATAATAGTTCTAGTAGCAGACCAAACTCCTCTGATGGCGGCAATGGCATCATCGAAGCCGAACCTTACGTTCTGGAACGTACTTTGATTGGATTTTGTAAGAAGGCGATCATATGCATGGATGTGCTACAGTCGCGAAACCTGCTACTCTCACTCTCAGATGCCATAACACTTCATAGATTACCGCGCCTTGAGATAGTAGTATACATCGGAAAAACCAAGGGTTCCTCTTGCTACGCTTGGGATGACAAACGCGGCTTCCTTTGCGTAAACAAACAGAAGAAATTGCTCATCTATCGCTACGATGGTAAGTAAGGCACGTCTTTATCCCTAAATGCATTAATCGTGAACAATCAAAAGCCTTAGATGAGAAAATGAGAACAAATTGTGAACTGTAGTTCACCATCTCGGGAATTTATTCAACGCTTCCCCTCTCTGAAAAGACAAGACTCACAAAAAGAAGGATATTATTTATCAAAAATAATAATAGAATGCCTACCTTCAGAACGGACTATAAATTTGACCTCACTGCCCTTGATTAGCTCTTTGGGTTCTCCAATTCTACATAAAATCACAGCCACGGCTTTGTCCACACATAGACTGCATTCATCTTGTGGATGCTATAAAATCATTTCATTCATGTCATTTCAGGAAGCCGGGAGTTCGTTGAAGTGAAAGACTTATCTGTACCAGATGTAGTAAAGTCGATGGCATGGTGTGGAGAAAGTCTTTGTTTGGGTATCAGGCGTGAATATGTTATAATGAATACTGTAAGTGGTGCCTTTTTTGAGGTGTTTCCCTGCGGCAGGATTGCCCCACCTTTAGTTGTGTCTCTTCCGTCCGGAGAGCTGCTCTTGGGCAAGGTACACTTTCGCCTTTCTCTTCGAAATCTACCGCTAATAATAATTTTCAATGAATTTGTTCAATATATGAAACTTCGATCTTCCCAAATTCAATTATAATCCTACTAATGCACTGAAAGATTTCTGCTGCACAGGCTCTTTGATTTATGCCGCATTTTCCTATGAACATACCGACAAATGAACTATTGCAAACTATATTGAGTCTGATTAATCGGAGTGCTTGCCACTGAATAGAGAAATCTGCAAAAGGTAGAGCAAAAAAATTGTTGCATCATGAATTTCCATGCAGGGGTTATCTTAATACTCTCTTGATCTAAGGTTTGAGAGTGTTGGCTAGATTTTCTGCATAGCACAAAACCTAGGCAGTCATGAGATAAATCTCCCTCATTTACCGGTGAGGCTCCCGTGTTAGATTTGTCAATTAAAGTATGCTAATATCTAAATGGGGTTTTACTTTAACTACTCAGTTCATGAACCATAACTGAACAGTTCTGCAGCAAGTAAGCAACTGTTTAAGGAAAAAGTATTTATAGAAGAAGGAAATTATGTAATCACAGAGAAGAAATGGGGAAGATGTGCATTCTAATCAATAGATAGCAGAGTTGATTGCATGCACATAGAAGAAACCAATAGATATAAACACAAAATTCTAAGCAAAGGTAGCTCTAGATCTAGATTTGAAATAACACAAAGTCTATTAAAAGATCTAAGATAAAAAACAAGAAACACAATACACCGTGACACAAAGTTCTCCGGAAATCTGCTCTTGTATATCCTTTGCTTCAAGTGGCTCTCAAGAGTTTCAAGACAAAGTCCGAAACATAAGGTTCTTTACACACAAAATTCGATCCTTAACCCGGAGGTTCTTCTCCTACTTATAGAATGTAGGAGGGAAAGTACAAATGGAAAATCTAACTGAATTGAAACACAAACAACAAGTAAAGATGACATTTGACAATTATCTTCAACTAACTTCTCCTTAAGTGACACATGTATCACTTAACTAATATAATTGTTCCACATGGTTTTAAGTAATGGTTGAAAACCAATAACTTTGAAGTCTTACAATTTTATCTCGGGAACATAGAAAATAGAAGAAGGAATAGAAGAAGAAGTCATGCCAGCTGTAATATTTATGTCTTCTTTTTGTTCTGATATCGGATATACTTGTCGAACATGTGATTCAACATATTCCCATCTGTTTTAGCCACTGCTTCCTTCTTTATCCTAAACTGCAGCAATCCTTCATTCAACACTTTGATGCACGCTTCCACATCTTCCAAGCTCGGCCCAAACCTCGCAATATCTGCCTGCAGTGCCACCAGTCTACTAATAGAGTTCATCGTGAAAGACTTAGTAGCTTTATCAATTCTCTTTTGTACCATCAGAAGAGACCCTTCCAGGGAATTAGGCACCTTACTAGGAACGATCCGCATGTATGAAGTAACACCTCCGACCACGTCCTCCTTAGTGAAATAAATGATACTTTGTCTGGTAAGGATGATGTCCTACTCTCAAGTGCCTGCATCCTCTTCAGCAAAACTTTGCAGATCTCTAAATGGAAAGATACTTTGCAAACTCCACCGCTTTCCCTCAATCGATCAATCAAGTACAATCACTGCTCTGCAACCAATACATCTCCCGACAACTTGTTGATCTTGGCCAAAATACTCGGTTATTGTCGAACTATGTTCATGTCCACTATGCTCGTCACCAGTTGTTGCAGCTGATTTGCTACATCATTCATAACCTTTAGGTGGGTTGACACCTCTCCAAGTTGTGCGGCAACTTGAACGAAATAATCAAATCCTTCCATTCGTCAATAGCTTTTACTTGATTGCTTGCATCCTCCATTTCCTGCATAAGATGATCACTCACCGCTCAAACGGGCTGAATGGAAGGCTTAACAACCTTGACTATGATTTCACCCACAAACCGAGATACCTACTTCTGAAGTTCTTCTTTCTCCGTTTTTTCACTGTCAAGCCTAAGGAATAGAGCATCTATCAATGTCTGCGTGTCTTGCTTCAATCCTTCTGTGGTGGCTTGACCGAGGGGTACTTTGGTTACTGTCACATCTTCTGCCGTGAGCTCATCCTCCTTCTTTCCTTCCATCGGAATTGACATCTCAACAAACTTCTGCCTCGAATCCTCGATGATCAACCTTGAAGTTACCTTAGCAACTTTAGGCCTTCTGTCTTTTCCGCCCAGACTTTGGAGTAGCTGCAAGTCGTGTTCTTCCAAGTTCATCTCCACTCTCGCTTCTGGAACCAATGCGAAGCCAACCATTCCGAGAAGTTACTTCTCGAAGAATGGGAAGTTGTTGAGTGCACTACCATCTCCCGCTCGGCATCCTCTCCATCAGAAAGTGCCACAGTGTTATGGCTGCCATCTTCCGAATCATCCAAGGACAAAGCTCTTTCGAACTCCGCCATCTGCAGCTTCAATGTCTCTTCTCGGAAGGTGCTGAGCAGTGGTGAGAGGAGAGAAGATGAATGTCGCGGATTCGATGGAGACATGGAAGTGTCTTCTTCGCCGAGTGCAATAGCTGATAGTTGGTGAAGTATTGGATCTTTGGAGAAGTTTGGAACTAAAGTCATGGCCGTGGAAGTGATTTTCTCCTTTGATTGAGATCTTCTATGTACTTTCAACTTCTCGCCTTCTGTTGCTTTCTCCTCCGTGCTTTCTCTTGAGGGAATCTCCTGCGCCGAAGTTGCCCGTGACTTGATTCATCAATGCTTCATCAAGGCAATATCCTTTCGTCAAGAACTCACCACCAGTATTCACCAAAACAAATGCTTGACCTTTCTTCAATTGTGTATGGCAACTTTCTACGTTATCCTGAAGTACGGCTTTATCTCCTCCCATTTGATGGTAAGTGTCAAGTACCACATTCCCATCATCTTTAAGATCCGCAAGTATCCACGCTAGTCCAAAGTCGAACACTTGCTTTGTTGATAGCCTGCTGAAATCTCTCTTTCTAACCTCGTACTCACTTTTGCACTTCATCCAGAAATCTTCTAATGAAGGCACATGTGCGTACTCCTGGGAGATCGTCTTCCTGGCTACTCCAAATGGATCGAAGTTCAGCCGTGTAGGGAAGAACTCTTGCTCATACTCGGATAACATCTGCGTCTCCATCCCTCGAGCTCTATGAATGCTATGGCAGCTGTAATGTCCCACAGTGATTGGGAAGAAGCCCGTAGACTTGTGCCGCTTCGACTGAAGGTCGTGTAACTCCACAAGTTGCCTGCTTAGCTCCATGGTGATCAATCTATCATTCGGATATCTGGGCAGCTTAACCGGTTCACCAGAAAAGCCAGTAACCCTGAGGTATGTGAAATCTGCAAACTGAATGAATAGACTGCCAACCTTGGACACAGCTTCCCACGCTTCCTTGCTTACCCTGTTGGCCTTTAGGTCCTTGTCTAGCCTACAAATGAATTCGTAGAAGAATTCATCATTGACCAATTTGAAATCTTTCTCGCACGCAGGTACAGTAAGCTGTGGGTAGCACTCGAAAATGGGGTCCTTAGAAAGAACGCCACATCTATCCAGCTTGGAAAAGACGCCTTGTGAAGCTGCAACATACACCAAGTAGGAAGTCATTTTGAAGCTGAAAGTACGCTTCACGTTCGGAGTTGCTCACCAATGTTGTCTGCTAATAATTTCCGACCAATTGATTATGGAATCAACCTTGTTGACTTCAATGGTCTTGATGAAAGCATACATCCATGTACGGAAAGTGTAAGCATTCACCTCGCCATTAATCCTGCATAGCAATTTGACAACATCATCTACCTCCTGCACCAAATGGGATCGTGGAAGAGTTCTTGGGAACTTAGAAGGAGATCTAGGCTTCTTCATGTATCTGCTATTCATTATGCTCACGCAATCAGCTCTATGCTTCTCCCACCTGCTGCCGACATCCTGAATGCTAATGGAAGTCACCACCTTTCGCACTGGAATCTTCAAACAATAATTGATGAACTCTGCGTCCAAACGAATTATTGTCTTTCCCGTAGCATCATGCACTGACCTGGATGAAGGATGGTAAGATCTAGCGCACTCCATAACAAACTCTGGCAACTGGGCTGTGTATGGAAAGGCTGCAGCTCGGATGATTCCATTGCTTTTAACCGCACGCATGAGTGAAGTCTTTCCAACTTTGGATCTATCAATCAATTCGGAAAGAGGTTCCGACCTAGATCTGTGTCTCCTATGTCTGCAAGTTTGGAAGTGATGCATGACTCAGTCGTGCTTTATTTTTCATCTCTCTTTGCCATGGCTTTGTCTGAATAATTCTTTTTCTTCTTACTTGGTCGAATTTCTTCAATACTGGTGCAGATCTGGATAATTCTTCAGATTCGGAGGATATATTCAATGTATTGGACATTGATTAGAGCTCCTTTTCTTTTGTAAAGCACCTGTAATGAATTCCTGCAATTAATTCAGACAAAAATGGCCACCGGAGCATGAATAGTGAATTTTAATTGTAAAAATCTGCACTTTTCAAGCCTGCTGCCCCAAAAATTGATGTTTAATTTGCATGCAAAGAGAGCATGAATCTTTCCAACTTCACCTGAGCACCTGTAACACTTATGCAAACAATTATGCAGACAAAAATCAACCTCCTTCAATGCATGCGCCAAAATTGGAAGCTTTTAGCCTTGGTTTCACCTTTGTCTGAGCAAAATCCTTCTTCAAATGGGGCGCACTTTTCCTCCTAGCTGCAATTCTTTACCTGTGAATTAAATAATTCACCCTTATGGCAGCCCATGTTTGTATAACCCTCACAATTCTATAATTAATAACTTGCCTTTCTATTCCCCGGCAATTAATTAATTAAAAATCATGCTTTTCTCTTTAAAAATAGCATGTTTAAGGACAACCATCCAATAAATTAAATTAATTCAATTTAATCATCCACTCTTCACTTCACTTAAGCTTCACAGTGTGCTTTGACCATAGCCACTGAAAATAGAATTTAATTTAATCATTTAATGTTTTAAAAAGCATTATATCTTTCCCAAAAGGGGCGCACTTTTCTTCATGAAGGGGGCAGCCTTTAAATAGATTAAATTTAATTAATTTAATCAATCTATTTTCAATTAATTTATTCCCCTTTACTTTGTTGACTTTCTTCCATGCTTGGGCGCCCTTTTTAGAAGAAAAATTAATTAATTTAATCCACTTTAAGGCTGCCATCTTCTCACCAAAGGGGGCACTTTTTTGCATAATAGAATTCTATTTTTAAGAATTTATGACAATGGGATTCTTTACCCTGCAAGGCAACCCCGGAAATCCCATGATCCACTTAAGTGATTTGACTTTGACAATGGGATTATTTACCCTGCAAGGCAGGCAATAAAATCCCATGATTTCACTTAAGTCACTTTTCTTTTATTTTACCATGGGAATTTTTGCCTGCAAGTGCAGTGCATAACTTTCTGCCCCCTGCGCCTCTAATTTTCCCACTGCAGCTTAAGTGACTTATCCATCATGGGAAAAAATACCCTGCAAGGTAGGCAATAAAATCCCACCTGCCTGCTGCTCCTATTTTTCCCACTGCAGCTTAAATCCTTTGTTTTCCAAAAATGTGCCCAACCCCGCAGGGCTTTTTAGTGCACGACTTCGCCATTTCCCAGTGAACCAGACCTCCGATGGTGACCTCCTTCGGGCATAACGTGCGTATATGTTCTCCAAATTGCTCCGGGCCAAAATCGGGTTTACCCTGAAAGAATTGTTTCTAGAGAAATTTCACGAAAAACGAAACGGAAAACACAAAAACACAAAAAATTGCCAAAAGTTACAAATAAAGCCCAGAACTTATTCTTTGTTAAAACCCTTCTGGTACATAGGAATAATGACATGTTCGATCATAACAAAGTTAAAATGGAGCACAAATAGCCTCATATGGGGCTCAAAATAATTAAATACAAATTTTCTGCAGACAAATCCCGACGACAGAATATAACAATTTTGGGCATCTGGGTATTTGGCGAAAAAGGCTAATATGGCTCTTTGGGAATATCTTGATGCAATACAAGAACTTTCAGGCAATAAAAACACAAAATGACCCATTATTTTAAAAGTACGAAATTTTTTTCGGATAGGGTAGTCACAGATTTTAGGATGAAATCTGGGGACACCAGAGAGGAAAGCCTCCAATGATGTATTCGTAGTAGTCAATGTATTCAACCTAACTTCAAGGAACATTCATTTCATTTTTCACACTGGTATCCTGTTCTGTTCAATACTAAATATTAAATAAGACTAGTACATGCGTGGTTACTTGAAGGTCCCCTTTTTCTGCTTTGTGGATGAATGATTACTTGATGTTAGAAGTGGTGATCACTTTAGATGTAGACTCTTTACCCGACAATGGGGATTAGGGACTGCATGGCATCACTCCTTTATGTTGGGCTTGTTTGTCATCTAATTCCTAGTCCGACACACACTTGACACTCTTTGGTTATGATAGAATACTCATGCATTGGCATATCACTTAAGCAAAAGCTCAAGTGCTCACCGGAGGCACAATTCGAGATCACTGAATCCCGTTATGAGAAATTCATAGGAAGATACAACTTGCATTTGAACTTCACCTTAAACCCTAACATTTATCATGGACTATGCATAATGAACCATATAAAACAAAGAACCATTCATGTACGTTAAAGACTCAATATACACTTAAGTATTTCATTTACTCATCATTCATAAAATTATAAATTACATCCAGGTTACAACAATCTGCCACTAACATCATGGCAAGCTCTCAAACCTATAAACTAGAAGCTTTTTGAGCTCTTCTCCTCCTTCCCGCAATATGTACCTGCAAATCTTTGTCTTGTTCGGTCGATCTCTCGTCAAGCGTCTAAATCTCAAGGTCAAGGGGATTATTTATAGTGTTATTGGACATCCCTTGCCTGCCGGCTGTTGTGTAGCTGGATCCACACGTCGATCTTCTAGAAGGTTCTAGAAGATCCCTTTGATCACCCCATATATGTCTTGATTGAATCGATCCCTAATGATCCCCTAGCTTCCTTGTTTGATTGTCTTCCACCTGTCATCTCTGCGTGGTTCTTCTTTGTCTTTCTCTTATACACGAGTCTGTTTGAACCTTATTCTTGCTTCTATGTGGGGCTCCCTTATTACCTCTTTTCTCTTGCACACTACATATGTGCAACTCCATACTGTAATATGAAATTTCTGGTTTATGTTCCTAACTATTAATTATGAGTTGTACATACAATTCAAATAAGCAAGATAATAATCCTAACAAATCTGAATTATGTATTGAAATCATGCCACAAGATATGCCATAGATTTAGCAATGAAAGTGCGATTAGGGTTAGAGAGACGTCACCACGCACAAGGCTAAGACTGAGGGACAGTGAGTTGAAACTGAGTACAAAAGTTGTGTAGAGTGTTGTCAAGGTGGCTGTCAAATCTGGGGACTTGAAAGTGTGTGCAGGACAGGTTTGTTTGCAGAAGGACAGCTAAGTGGCTGAACCTGTCTGAGAGGCTACAAATGTGTTCTCTGCTGAGCTAAAATCTGGTTCTTTAGAATTGTTTCTTGTATCTAGATCAATGCGATGACAATGTTGTGACTAGATATTGCTTCTTCTTGCTCATTGACCAAAAAAGGAGTTAGACATCATTTGTGTTGGATTGACCTCACCACACCCCCACTGATGTGATGAGCGCTGCACTATGTACTAATTCTCTGAAGCAGGATCAAACCGCATGTAGTTCTCCCAATCATATGATGAGATGGAGAGTAATAAGAGAATGTAAACAAGATGAAGCCCTCGATTTGGCCCTCACACTTGGCATTTGACATTTGGCGTAGTCGCGGTGCATGTGTTTGTGACCTAGGACAACAATAGAGATGTATTCAAAGTTTGAGTAGCTTTTCCCTAAGGAAAAGGTGCTTTAATGCTTTCTTTATTGTCCTTATTAGAGTGTGCCGGATATGGGATCCTTGATACCCCTAATAAGTCAAGATGGATATGTTTATATAGGTGACCATTTGAATGTTTTCCCGCTCAACCGACCCAAAAGTAACACCTAGACCGACCAAGCTAACTTGTGCATTTGAAAAGATGACCGATGCAAATGCAAGGGACGGGGTCATAGTGTGCGAATAAGTTTGCCCGCCGAACCTATCTGGGGCCCATGAACTAGTCTAAGCCAAAGCTGAAACTTGTTTTGAGACGAGAAGATAAGAGTGTAGTGATTCTGAAGTGCTAAGCTAGATAAGATAAGATAAGATAAGATAATTTTATTAATGTCCAACGAATGACCACAATAGTAAGTCAATGGGATTGTACAGTACAATGTAATAGGTGCCAACAGGGAGACTGAAGGGGTCATCCAAACAATAAAAGAAGAGAGAATAAGAGAGAGGAAAGAAGAAGGAGAAGCAAAGGCCACCGTGACCAAAATAGTGCAGATGGATGGAGCCGAAGAGGAGGGCGGGAGAAAGCTATGACCTAGTGGAGTTTGGGTATGGGACAAAATAGGAGCCTTTAAGCTGGTCGAGAAATAAGTAAATGGAATTGTGTTGGAAATAATGTCAAAGTGATATTGTCAGTGTAGAGGACCAAATTTTGGGTACTACTATTGCGCCCCTTTAATCTAGTATTGACAAATGCTTTGTAATATCCCCTTCTTAGTCAAGAACCTTAGCCCATTCATTGTTTCTTGATGGCTAAGGGATGAGAGAAAGGGAAACTAAGTCATAATAAATTAATTATAAAGTGCATCATAAAATATTATTATAAGCACTTAAGTTAATTTATTAATGACAAAATAGAAAAAGAAAAAGAAAAAGTAACTTTATGTTTTATTTGTCCTGAGGAAAAATAAAGCCGTGAAAAACTTTAAATGAAGCAAAAGAAGCTGATTGGTTGTTTTGGGTGGCAAAAAGGCCAAGACAACTTATAAAAGGAGGTCGCCATGCATAGGAGAGGACATCTTATATTTTTTGACATTTGGTCTAAGCTTGTATGCTTTCCATTTTCACTCCAAAGGACAAAAACCCTTTGAAGTTGGCTTTAGAGGACGAAAACCCTCTCTAGCATTGGAAGAAGAATGAAAACTCTTCTTCCCTTATGTGAGGAGGTTCTATTTAGGAGCTTTCATTGATTTTCAAAGCTATATTTCAGATTTCTAGCAGTTGTTGAAGGGCAAAGTTGCATATTTATATTGTTTCCAGCTAGGGTTTGAAGACACAAGTGTTGGGGCAGATTTCTACCTTCAGATTCAACCAAATCTAGGGTTATCTACACCCTTGTGGGTGGAGTTTGATACATTCTAGGGCATGGCTGTCCCGGATCTCATCACCAACATCTTTGTCATATTTTTAGAGGCCAAAATCAGCTAAGTTGCATATTTTTTTGGGTGAGAAACCTGTTTTTAGTCTTGTCTCGAGAGTTGCCCATCTGTGAATTTTTATAATAAATTCCAGCCCTTCATTTGATCCAATCTGGTATTTTTCTGATGTTCTCAACTAAATAAAAATTGCTGATTTGTTTGGTGAAAGATTTCATTGATTTTACTTCAGTTTTGAGTGACTTCCATCTCTTAGGCAAGTCACATTTTTGAGTAATATTAAGATCTGTATTTTATTATTCTTGTATATCTTTTAGAACTTGCTACTATAGATCGAATTTGCGGATAATCCGTTTGGGGTTAGAAAAATGTCCATCGGGGACATTACAAAGTGGTATCAAAGCAAACATTCTCCCAACATGTGAAGGAGAAAATCAGATCTAATTACTGTTGTCACCCAAAGGCACACCCGATTAGAGAATGATGTGCACTCTCTCTTCCGTTGACAAAATTGGAACACCTCAAGGTTGTGGGAACCTATAACTGAGGTGAACCTCCAGAGTGGGCTGGTTCCCCTGTGAATCACCTGAAAAACTAAAAATTGACAAGGAAAAGGGAGGAGTGCGGAAAATGTAAAGTTGCGGTGATACACCAATGAATTGACACACACATGTACTATTGCATACAAAAATAGAGATCCACACACATGCACAACTTCAGACTAATTTGCATAAATAATTCAAAGGTTTAGGCAAGGGGCAGCAGTGTAGGGAATAAATTCCACAACAAGGCAACACAATACCCTAACAAACACAAGGAATACTCAGAAAACCAGTGATGTAGAAGGAAAAATGGAGCTTTTCTATTCAAAGATGCAAGTACAAGCTAGGACTACAGTGTAGAACAACTGCAAAAAGTGTCTCTTTCTTTTACAAAATAAAGCCTTTATGGACTGCTGCGTCCAAAATCAGTCCCCTGTCTAGCATGCAAATTCTTTTATTTAATTTATTACTCCATCCTTTGGCCTTTGGCAACATGCGTATTAATTTTAATCAATAAAAATCCTCATTATTCTGCCACAGCGCCACCATATTTTGCTGCAACTGTTTTATTTTATTTATTAATTCATTCTCCCTCTCTCCTTGCGCTTTATCAGCCAATTTTGACTTTGCAAAATTAATTAAAAATAAAAAAATAAAAATGGAAATGTTGAAATTTTCAAAAGTGTTACTTTGCATGGTTTATCACCCTCATGACGACCGTCTCCTTTTTGTGATCGTTTCGGTCTTCGTTTCGTCCTTTTCGGGTGAGAACTCCCCCAGCTTTAAATTGCATTAAAATACATTAAAATTAATTAATTAATTGCTCTTTGTTTGATAAAATTAATTTTTAAATAACTTGGGAGTATTTAATTAAATAAATATTAATTGAAAAATTCATTCGACAAATTTTTATTAGATTGCCGGGGAAGTAAGCTTATGCTTCCAACTGCGGGAATGCCAATTTGGCTTCCCGAACTGGATTTCCCCTTTCCTGGCAATCTTCTTTTAATTTCCCGCTTGTGGGATTTTCTCCACCAATTGCCAAATCATGGATTGGCTAACGGGCAAGAAATCTCCCAATTTCCCACATGGGGAAATTGAATGGAGACTGCCAACCCACTTTGCCATTCCCATTGGCAATTGGCCGTTGCTTTCCCCATTTCCCCCTGGCACTTAATTCCACTACCCGGGAAGAAGGGAAGTTGGTTTAGGCTTCATAAATTCCTCCGTCGGACTCGGTGGAAAGAGTCGTACGAAGCTTCTCACTTCTTCTTCTAAGAACATAATATTTTATCACATCCCACAATATTGCGAACGCCATTGTGAAGCAGGAAGAAGAGAACATATGATTTGCAAAGGATAAAGAGGTGGAACAGTCCAAAAATTGAAAACAACAAAGAAGCTCCCACGCATGGATTAAATTTCATGCATTTTGCTCTAATTTCTGTTTTTTTTTTTTTTGCAGCAGGAAATCTCCATGCACCCACCAGATCTGTCCACGCAGCTTGAAGGAGGAATCCATGCGTGAGGAGAGGGAGAGGACAGTCCAAGAACATAAAGATTTGTGCAATAAAGTTTAAGTCTCCATGCATTCATCTTGGCATTCCCACGCATGAGCAAAGAACAACTTTTCAACACAGTTTAACAAGCAAAAGAAATCTCCACGCACCTGTCCACAGTCCCACGCCAATCCAAAGGAGAGTCCACGCCTTGGGGAGAAAAAGACAGCAAGAAGACAAAAAAATTCTTTCCACGCATTGGCAAGGGAAAACAATGATCCAGAAAATTGAAAGCCAAAAGAAGCCGCGCCAAGGAGGAGGGTTTCCACGTGCGAGAGAGGTGGAGCTGTCCAAAATTCCACGCACCCATCCAAGAAGCTCCCACGCACAGCCAAAACCCAGCAGAAGCCGCGCCAAGGAGAGGGAAAACAATTCTCAACACCCGGCCCAAGAGCGAGGAAGTACACCAAGCACGGGGAGAAAAAAAGAAGATAAAATAGTCAAAGTAAATCTTTGAGAACACAGAGAAAGATTGCATGCCCACGCATGAGGAAAGGGAATCATTGACAGTCCAAAGAACTTCTCCCACGCAGCCCAAGGGAGATAAAAGAATATTGCAGAAGTATTTCAAAGCAACTAGGAAGTTCCACGCACTCATCCAAGCTAATCTCTGCGCAGCCAAGGAAGGGAAAGGAGGATTTCACACAAAACAAGAAACAAAACTCAGTCTCCAAGCTGCTCCACGCATTCTCCAGGTCTCTCACCACGCAGCCTTCATGCAGCAAAAGCTAGAACAATCCAAGTTTTCAATGCATGCATTAGAATAGATAAAAAAATAGTTAACAAAACAAAGTTTCCACTCATTTTGAGGAATTCCACGCACCTGTCCACATTCTACGCAGGAATAGAAACCAGTGAAACAATAATTTTACCACACACTTTCCAGAAGGAAAGCATAGAGCAAATCTCCACGCATGCAAGAGTGATATCTCGCGTTGCAGAAGCTAATACAAAGACAACGCATTGCATGAGAAATCTCAATACATTGTCAGCGGAAATAGTAAATTTAAAATATTAAAATCGGCAATTTTAATTTTAAAAAAAAATATCATTGTTATTGCCTGATTTGGAACTCGAGCTTAGTCTCGACATTTTTGTATAGGCATTTTTAAAGAAAATTGTAATTCCGGGATTATTATTTATTATTATTATTGTTTTAATAATAATAAAATTAAAACGAAACATATTTCTCTTGCATCGACGGGGTTTCGGAGACTGAGACCCGACCTGCTTGCATTGTTTTGCGTGCCTGAGTCATTTTTCTGTGAAATTCATCATGGCCGAAAAGTCTAACAAATCTGCAGGGAGATCGAGGAAGCTAGTGGAGAAATCAAACAAATCTGCGCCAAGTATGAATTTCAAGGAATTATCCCTCCCAGTTCCATTAAGTTAGCATATGACAACATCACTGATACAAATCTAGGTCACATCAATGTGCAACAATTTTGCGAGCGGGTGAAAACTGAAGGCAAAACCATTTTCTTAGATAGACTTTACCATAGTGGTCTACCCCAAGCAGCAACATTTCCTGTCTCGGTGCAGTGTCCGGAATTGGTTATTACTTGCGTGGAGCATTATGATCCTGAGAGACAAGGAATTTTTAAAGATAATCGCGAGCCTTTCCTCTTAATCACACCAGAGCACATTGAGGAATTGCTCGGCATACCCAACTTTCCCGAGAATGCGGATATCACTCGCCAACAAGACAAGAATTCTGGGATGAAGAACCCCTGAGATGGAGCAAGATGGTTAATAACAATTGGTTAGTAACCAAGAGACCTCGAATTGACAGGCTTCCCAAAGAACTGTACCGCGTTGAGTTCGTGGAAGAAATCGGGGATATGATTACTCTCCTAAGTCGAGTTTTCGGTCTACCTTCTGCTAGGATTTTCCACCCATGGATGTATCAGTTTATCTATATCATCCTAGCCAAGAAAGAGTTTGTGGATTGGGCCACCATCATTAGTAACACCCTTCACAAACAATTGATAGAAGTTAAGATGACTGGATGCTTCTACATGACTTCGTATCTGACTTATGCGGTAGCAAGAAGAAAGCTATTTTCGGGACTTGAAACGAGAGGAGTCATGGGGCCGTCAAACAATGTTTTTCATTATTACCCTCAACTCAGTTTCAAAAATAGTTCTCACCATTTTAGAAGAGTCAACGATGCATTCACCTTCTGCGTGATCCGGAACCTGAATCAGAATACTGAGGAAAGGTTTTCTAAAGAAGCCACGAGTGTCATTTCCCAATGGGGAACCTGGTTTATTCAATTTTCATCATTTTCCTACATTCGCGTGATTGGCTTTCTTTGGTACCCGTGGAAACTTCCTAAGTACATCAGTGACATATGGGCATTAATGGAGCAGGCGCGACAATTATTCCAAGTTCACTACCTTCTTAGTGACAAGCACCGTTTAGAATTCATTTCCCAATTCAAATCGGGGAATACCAATGTCCAAATCTTTTTAGTGCACAACTCATGGAAAAAGAGTTCGCTCTCATAACCATCCATCCATATGTGAAGAGAGCCCAGTTTGATATCAATGGATATATGCAAAAGATTCTGGGAGCAAAGTACCAACATAATCCTACCATGGAAGATTTCTGGGCTGCTTGTTCGGATGAACATGAGGTAAGAAGACGGGAGTACTCTCGCCTAACACTTGCTCAGATCAAGGCCTTCCGCATCAAGAGCCCTCCCGATTCATTCATAAATGATGATGAGGATGTCATTGATCCCTCATATGATGCAGTTGCTTTTACCCCATTGCCTCAAATCGACTAGACCAAAAGAGATGAATTTTCTCTTGATAGCAAGAATCAACCAATTATTGAAAGAAGCATATCTTGGTATGACAGAGAACTTGCCAAATTGCAATCAATTCCAGATCATGTTTCGGGATCACAAAAATTGCCAATACGAGGGGGCCTCCATTCGACCAAAGTCTCTTCTCGATCAACCTCATTACCATCCAATCATACACAACAAGCAAGAAAGGAGTGGTTGCCAAAATCCACTTCGCCAAGTAACGTGTCACAAGGAGAAAGATCTAAAGATCCTAACCCCGAAGAAGGAAGAGAGCGTGTGTCCGGATTTTCTACCTCGAGTAGAGATTCTTCTACCCACATCGTTAATAGTGCTCAAAAGCTAGTAGCAAATGATCCTTAGCCATGCTTCAAACAAGCATCCACTCAGGTGCAGGTAATTCAAATATCAAACACTTCGGAGCATGTAGTTCATGAAGGGATTTCCCAAAATCTCCCGAATAATCAGGAAGTGGATATTGAGGTTGTTTCTCCTCAAATCGAGGTCATAGGTAGGATTCAAGCAGGATCTCATGATGTCGAGAATAATGAGAATATTGATTCGAGCTCCAGGATTTTGTATGCTGAAATAGTGAATGATACTCCTTCCTGGGTTGATTCCGAAGTAAAGAAAAGGAAGAGAGTTGTCAAGCCAATTGACATTGATTTTGATGCCCTTTTCAAACTTTCGAATGATGTCATTCCTAAGAAGCCTAAGGTGCTTTCTCGAATAATGGTGGATAATGATGGAAACAAATTTGCAGACCTTGCCATTCCACAAGTGGATAAAGAGCGCGATGCTATGACACCTGCCGACTATGAAGTTTCCAGACTTGGACTTGGAAGATCTACATTAGAAAGTGACATGGCGATGGCTTGAGATTCAATTGATATCGTGCTAAAGAGACTTGAGAAATACAAGTCTCAAAACTCTCAGCTCAAGGCCGAAAAGAATCAATTGGTGGAATATGTTCAACATTTGATAAATCCCATATCATCCACCTTCCTAGTACCTGATGCAGTGGCTGCCCCAGATGAAGATACTCTCAATTTGTCAAAGGAAATAAACACATTGGGCCATGTCACTAAAACTTGGCTTTCAAAGATTCTCGTTTTAGGCCAGGGGATGATCAAGACCGCGGTTAAGCTTCATGAAGATGTCAGTGCGTATCTTGATCCAATTCTTTCTTTCAAAGAAACTTTTGTTTCTACTATATCAAATTTGGATGAGATATTGCCCAGTTTACAGGAGATGACAAGTATGGAATCTTCAGTTTTAGCTATTGAAGGAATTCTCGAATTTGAACATCGAGGGACACGTTTTCTTTGGTGTCTGCATCTCAAATCAAGAAAACGCTTCTCGAGGATTCTATGATCCATTATGAAAGCATGTGCAATGAAGCCTTCACTTCACTCTCCTTGATTCAAGAATTCATGGCTGAGATTCCTTGTAACCTCGTAAATGAGCATAATCAAAGGTGTTCATCGGAGCAGGTGGAAGAGCAATTTTCACAATTATTTAAGGACATGTACACTCCCGCCAATAATTTCTCATCAGTTTCAATGGAGCGGTGCATCAAATTAAAGAACTTATTTGAGAACGCTCAATCCAAAATTGTTAATTTAAATGATATGCCAAGTAGAATTCTTGAATTGCAGGTATTTTGTGAGGCTATTCTTCGACCAAGTGAACCTCTAGAAGAAGAAAAGATGTTTGAAACTTTGGGAAGGTTTAGATCCTTTCAACTGGCAAAAGCGGCAGATCCTAATTTCACCGGCGGTTCAGGGAGTTGATTTTCTTGGTATCTAATGAAGTGGGAGAGTCCATTTCTCATACGCTTGAGATAGGCGGACCCCATTTCAATGGATAAGGCACTGGTTATTATTGTATATTTTAAAAGGTGTTGTTATTTGTTTTGGGAAACTATGGATATTTTAAGTAATTTCTATTTTTGAGTTGTCTTTCATAAAGTTGTTGAAAAAGTCAAAGGTCACTTAAGTGCATTATTTAATGATCATGTAAAACCCTAACGACTTTGTAACCAACTTTTGGATTATAAAAGGAAGTGAGGGGCTCATTTGTAAAGGGTGGCTTTGAGAGAGGAGAACGAAATACTATTGTGTGCAAGCTTTGTTTCAGGAAGAAACTTTGTGTTCTTTTGTGAAAAACATTTTGGAGTTAATGAAATACGAACTTTGTGTCTCATTCATTGTCTCTTGTAATATTTGATGTTTTTATGTTCATTAGATGTTAGGTGTTTGAATCTTGCATACAAATATTATCTTTGATCTTATTGTCAACATTATTAATCGGTTGTTTTAGTTCACAGTGATCAAACTTTGATTATCTACTTGCTCATGTGTGTTCCCTTTTACATGTTCTTGTTTGGCTAACTCAAACTCCGTTTTATTTGTGTTAGTTATTCGTCTTTCTTCTTTGTGCAATATTAGGCTCTATGTTTACCTAATTCTTGCATGTTCTTTCAGTTCATTCCATTTCACTCCTTTCCTTCATCCCATTCCATCTCTCTCATTCATTTTTCTTTCCATTGATGTTCCAAAACACCCCCCACATACAATTTTGAATGTATAGATGTAAATACAGTTTTGGTTTTCAATAAAGGCAGCCTCACCTTCATTGAGGAGGGACTTCGTTCCCACATTGTTGCATGTCATTTGCATGTGTGCAAATCCATATGCTAACAGCGCCAAAAATGACTGGGCAACAACATGTTTTACTTTAATAAATAAATCCATTCCTTTTCCTTATGGCGCCAAAACTGAAGTCAACATCAGTTTATTTATTAAATTTATTCTATTATCCTCTTGGCGCCAACTTCCAAAAATGGACTGCTACATGCTTTTCTTTATTTATTTTTTCCTTGCTTTTGGCTGTCTTTTTCTAATCCCTTTGGCGCAGACTTTAAAACAACAGTTGCTCTTTTCTTTAATAAAATTCCTTTTGTCTTATCTGCCTTTATGCTTTTGACTGCTTTTCTTTTTTGACTGCTGCGACTGTTTGCTTTTATATTTTATTAATTCTTTTATCCATCCATGCTTGGCACCAAAACTGAACGGCGACATGCTTAAGCTTTTAATAAACTCCATCCTTTATCTTTAGCAAGATGCTAAAAAAGTCCAAAACTTGCTTTTCGTCCTTTTAACTCCTGCTTCTATTTTTAGCACACACAATTTTTAGCCAAGTTAAAAATAGTCAATTTTTCGAAAATAGCCATTTTCACTAAACATAGCCATGTTCTATTTTTAGCCCGTTCTTGCATGGAAAATATGGTAACATTTTGGTGACATCACACAGGATTGGTTGCCTGCTAAACAAGGAGATCGGTAGCCTTCTACATCCATTGGGCTATGGAGTCACATACTCTGTCAATAACTTGCATCCTCTGAACAAAAAAATTGAATTACCTTCTTCAACAAAAAGAAAACATGTGCATGCAAGCACTTCTTGGAAAGAAAATTGGAAAAACAATGTGCATGCAAGCACTTATTGAATTGAAATCCTACTCTAATGATGCTAAATCCTCAAAGCAAGCTTTGAGGAAAATCCCATTAACCGGGATTGGTAGTTCTTCTCCATCCAAATGTGATAACTGAAAAGCATTGTGAGGCTTACACACTGAAATAACATAAGGACCACTCCAAATAGCATCAAATTTGGTGTGATTTCCCGGTTTTGCTCTGTTTGCATCCCACTTAAGAACAAGATCACCTTCCTGAAATACCCTTGCAACTACTTTCTTGTCAAAATTCCTCTTTACCTGTGCTTGATGAGCTTCCATGGTGAGCATGGCTTCATGCCTTGATTCTTCTAACTGCATAAGATCTGCATATCTTACCTCCATAGGTCCTGATTCCATGAATTCCATCTGATGAATAAGATCTAAAGCAGGTAACTCAAGAGAAATTGGAAGTCTAGCTTCCTTACCATAAACCAACATGTATGGAGAGTTACCAATAGACCTTTTTGGAGTAATTCTGTCAGCCCATAAAGCTGATTTGAGTTTAGTGTGCCATGACCTTTGATTCTCATCCAAAAGCCTTCTGATAATCTTCAATAAATTCTTGTTTGTAGATTCTGCAAGCCCATTACCTTGTGGGTAATAATTTGATGAAGTACTCAAATAAACACCATTCCGGACAACCCACTTTGTAATTTTAGCACCAACAAAAGCAAGAGCATTATCTGAAATAATAGTAGTAGGAACTCCAAATCTAGTAACAATACCTTCATAGAAGTCAAACACACTAGTCTCATTCGCTTCTTTCAACACAATTGCTTCTGTCCATCTTGTAAAATAATCAGTAGTTGTAAGAATCCACTTGTGTCCCAAACTGGATGGTGGATTGATCATACCAATGAAGTCCAAACCCCACTGCATAAAAGGCTGATCTACTGAAATAGGATGAAGAGGAAGGGCTGCAAGCTTTTCCTTACCCACGAAGAAGGCACACTTCTGACATCTTTTGACCCATGCATAACAATCTTTGAAAATACTTGGCCAATAATAACCTGCTTTCATGATTTTGAGAGTAGTAGTCCTTGGAGAAAAGTGACCACCTGATAAACCTTCATGAAATTCTTGCAACAATCTGTCAACTTGTGTAGGCTCTACACATCTGAGAAGAACACCATTAATATCCCTCTTAAATAAAATACCATCAATGATTGCATAAGATATAGCTTGTAACCGAAAATACCTCCTTTTAGTTTTATCCAAACCTTGGGGTATAATACCCGCATGCAAGTACTGAAACATGTCATGAGTCCAACTCACAAAAGAGGGTATTTCAGCTGCATGTGGCTGATTTATTAGTGCAAAACCAGCAGCTTTCTTTTCTTCCAGATCTGAAACTAGATGCTCACATAACCCCTTTCCACGTATCAACTTTGTCACTTTGAAGTCCACGTCATATTCCATGACTTTGGTGATCCAACCAACCCTCTTTTCGTTCAGATCCTTGCTTAACAAAAATTCTTTCACACTTGGGTGAGTAACCAAAACATGTATTCTATTATTAGAGAGCATATATCTGAAGTTTTTCAACCCTCTAATAACAGAAAGAACTTGCTTTTCCACGAAAGTATACCTCACCTCATAGTCATGTAATCCTTTGCTAAAGAAAGCAATAGGCTGTTCCAAATCATCCTGATTTAACTGAATTAAGATAGCTGAAATAGTTTCAACTCCTGCAAATGCATACAATATGAAATCCTTTGAGAAATCTGGATTTGCAAGTGTTGGAGCTTGAGCAATAGCTTCTTTAATGGCCTCAAAACTGATTTTTCCTTCTTCTGTCCATCTGAAACTCGTATTCTTCTTCAACATAGCAGTTAGAGGCTTAGACATATTAGCAAAATCAACAATAAATCTTCGTACAAAATTGATTTTACCTAGAAAACTTTGAAGTGCTTTCTTGTGTTGAGGCAAGGACAAAGCTAAAATTGAGCTTACTCTTTCCGGATCTATGGCCAAACCTTTTTTGAGACCATGTGGCCCAAAAGTTTGCCTTCATGCACTGAAAATACGCACTTCTTTGGGTTGAGTGAAACTTCATACTGTATCTGCACCTTTCAAAAACTTGCCTCAGATGGCCCAAATGATCATTAGCACACTTAGAAAATACAGTAATGTCATCTAGATAAATCAAAACATTGACATTGATCAAACCTTGGAAAGCCATGTCCATGGCTCTCTGAAAAGTGGCTCCGACATTAGATAACCCAAAAGGCATCCTTTTGTAAGCATATGTTCCCCACTTAGTAGTGAAGGTTGTCTTGTATCTATCCTCTTCTTTCACCAATATCTGGTTGTAACCACTTTGTAGCCATCTAAAAGAGAGAACCTTTCTGCACCTGATACAGTTCTTAGAATTTGATCCATGGATGGTAAAGGATAATGATCCTTTAGTGAAGCCCTGTTAAGATCCCTGAAATCAACACACAACCTTATTTCTCCATTCTTCTTCCTTACAGGTACAAGATTTGCAACCCATGAGGAATGCTTAATAGGAAAAATGATACAAGAATCAATAAGCTTTGTTAGTTCATTCTTCATCAAAATTTCAATCTTAGGATTAACAGGTCTTTGCTTTTGCCTTACCGGTTTGGAGTTAGGCTCTAGCTCAATGGTATGTTGAGCTAATTTTGGATCAAACCCTTTCAGATCTTCATATTTCCAAGCAAAAACATCAATGAATTCATTGCATAATTGAACAAAAGCTTGCTTTTCTTTTAAATCACACAATTTACCATGCTTTAAAACTTCCCTTCGCTGATTTCTATGTCTCCATAGTTTTCTTGCTTGGTAGACATCCTGATTTTGTCTCCCTTCAGCTGATCATCACTGTTAAAAATACTCTCAAGGGTTACCAATCCTTGGGGCAGCCTGTTTGTCTTTAATTGCAAGATCTGATCACCATACTGCTGCTGCAATTTAGACTGATTTTTGATGAAAACTCAGCCTCTTCCTGAATAAAACGTACAATTTGTTCATCATTCTCAAACACTTGCCAATTAGTATCATTGTCAGGAATTGAAGGTCTTACTACCACCTTAATATGCTGCTGATTATTCTTTCTTTTCATCTCATTAGGAATGTCAAAATCAGCCCCTATAGCTGCCAATCTATCAGCTTGTTTATTCTCAGATCTAGGAATTGACTGAATATTGAAAGCATCAAAATCTTCTACAAAATCCCATACTCTATGCTTATATGACTTCATTGAAGGATTCTTTGCAATGTTTAGATTTCTCACCTGATTTACAACCAACTCACTGTCACCAAATACCTTTAGATACTTAATTCTCTTCTTCTTAGCCCACTGTAAACCATGGATTAGTGCTTCATACTCAGCTGCATTGCATGAACAACTAAACTGAAAACGAATAGAAGAGAAATACTTTTGACCTTTTGGTGAAACCAAAACATTACCTCCACCTGATCCATTCTTGCTTCTAGAGCCATCAAAGTACAAACTCCATAACCCTGCATCAATCTCATCATCTTTGACTAACAATGGTAAAAAAATATCTTTCTGATGCATGCAATAAACTCCTAAACCAGCCTCTCTGATATATGTTTCTTCTGCATGCTTATAAGGATCAAAGCCATGATGATTAGTTCCCCACTCATCCAATTGTAGATCTGGCAAACTCTCATAGTGGGGATCTGAATCATGATCATCTGGATGATCTCCTTGGTAAAAAACAATACAATTC
Organism: Taxus wallichiana var. yunnanensis; assembly: GCA_018340775.1. Classification (NCBI taxonomy): domain Eukaryota; kingdom Viridiplantae; phylum Streptophyta; class Pinopsida; order Cupressales; family Taxaceae; genus Taxus; species Taxus wallichiana. The sequence continues at coordinate 582,400,903 of CM031243.1, forward strand.
ACATTGCATGCATTAGGTACAAAAGGCTCAATATGAAATTTAGCAAGAGGCTCAGAATTGATTGTTACCTTTGTGCCATACCTTGTTCGAAAAACAAATAAGACCAATTTGATGATAAATAACCTCCAATCTTAGCAGTAAAATCTCTAGATAAACACAAAGCAAAGTATGGAGGCAAATCTACAACCACAATATCCTGAAAGATTGGAAGACTTGGACATGCATGCAAGCCCAACTTCTGATCTCGATAATATCAACTGTTTTGGTGGTGTGCCATCTAACTCGCAACACCCTTTGGCATGCATAATTGTATCAAGCAGCACCACTGTCAACCATGCAATTATGAACCAAATATTCATCAATAATCAAAGAAAGGTAAAAAGGAGGGGGTTTACCAATTCTTTTAACCTGAAAATCAGCCTTGGAAGGTTGATCCGTATTGGCATTAGATCTATCAAAATGACCCTCTGAAAGTGATAACTTAGACAACTCATCTTGTAACATGCCCTTTTGACCCGGAATAGTCAACGTATCCCACATGGATATGTTTACGTGAGCCTTCTTCATCTGATCTACAATATTGAGAGAAGGGCTGCCCCCTTTTGCTTGTCCTTTTTGCACACTTTTAGCCTCTTTCTCTTGAACTTTTTGTGCTTCTAAGCTGCCCTTATGAATATGATTTTTCTGTACTTTTTCCACATTAGGGGCAGCAAGTAAACTTGTTAGCATTATTAGAAAATAAAGGAGATGAACCATGCAAACTATTTACCTCCTTGGGCTCTTCTACTGCTCTTCTTTTATATACCCTTGTATGTTGATCCTCTTGTTGCCAATTTACCAAATTTGCTTCTGATGGCTTTGGTACTTCTGTAGTAGAATCCTCTTGAGGAGGAGCCTCAACTGCCATAAGTTGTGGCATTATACTGCGTGCCATCAAAACTTGATGTAACATTCCATCAACACAAGAAGGATCATGCGAATGATTGCATGGAGCACACCAAAAGGGTTCTTGAATAAGATTAGTCTGTATTGGAACAAGAGCCATAGATGTAGAAGAAGTATTAGGATCAACTTTAATGGCTGGAAGTCTGCTTGTAGGATATGCTGGATAGGAAGGTCTAGCAGACTGAAAAGGAGCCTGATATGGCCTCTGAGGTTGAGCAAGTTGTCTCTCAATAGATACAAACTTATTCCCAAAAGCTTGCAAGATCCCTTTTATTTCACTCCACTCTGAAGGTTGATTTGGATTAGCAATTGTTGGGCTAGCTACTGCTGGAATTGAGGGTGTATCTGAAACTGGTGGTTGAATAGTTGGAAAGATAGGCATAAAAGGCCTAGGTGCTAGTTTGCTAGCTTGTATGAGGTTATTTTCAGCTCTAATAGCTAGATCAAAAGCACCAGGAATTGAATCACCCCCCATGGATTGAACTAGGACAACGATATCATTGTTCAAAGATCTCAAATAATACAAGAAAACATGCTTTGCTTTGAAGGCTTGATGGTACGGGAATTCTTTCCCAAGTTCTTTGGAATCTCAAATTAAAATCGACATAAACTCCTGAGGGGCTCTTTTGATTGTGCTCAATTGCTCAATCAGGGAAAGATGGTCAGATTTATCCTCAAATTGGTTACAAAAGGCTTTCCCTAATTCATCCCAAGTACTGATAGAATTGACAGCCAGATTTCGGTACCATTGCAAGGCTTTATCTTTGAAAGAAGCTGCAAGAAGTCTCATAGCTACATTTGCTTGGGTAATATTATAGATAGAGCAAAGATTTGCAACATCTCTGATGTGCTCTATGGGAGTGGTTTGAGTTAAACCAGTGAAGAATGGTAAACTCTTTAGTGCAGAAGCAGGGATATCATTGTATACGGTAAGATTCAAAGGACTGCCATCATTAAAGGTCACAAAAGCTTCATTCCTAGGAACAACCATTAGGAAATCTAGGATGGAAAACTTTGGGGTTTTAGGCAATGGCTTTGGCTTATCAGATCTGTAACAATATGGATTAGATCTATGAAATCTGCTTCTTCTGCAAGAATATAAAGGTAATTGAATAAAATCAAATGGTATACCTTTAGCTTTTGACCTGGTGGTCACCTTTGGCATTAGCTTTTACTAGTCTGCAACCAGTATGTCTGTAGAAACCTTCGGAGTCGCCAGATGCTGAACCAACATCAATTCTTTGAATAATTTGTCCCATCGTGCAAAAACTGTTGTCACCCAGAAGTGCACCCTGATTAGAGAATGATGTGCACTCTCTTTCATTGACAAAATCGAACACCTCGAAGGTCAGGGAACCTATAATTGAAGCGAATCTTTAGAGTGGGCTGGTTCCTTTGTGAATCACTTGAAAAACTAAAAATTGACAAGGAAAAGGGAGGAGTGCGAGAAATGTAAAGTTGCGGTGATACACCAATGTATCGACACACACATGTACTAGTGCATACGTAAAATGTAGAGATCCACACACATGCACAACTTTAGACCTATGTTCCATCAAGTTTCCAGATGGGTTTTTTTTTAGGGCTTTTTTAGGGGACTATAGGGACAACTATTAAAAAATAAGGGAAAATTTTAAAAATATAGGAAATTTCAAATATTCATATGATAACATTGATAAAGCATTCATCACACACATTATAGAACCTTAATACATAAAATTAGAGTTGAATTGAGATTTCACATGAGATTTAACCTTAAAAATATAGGAAATTTCAAATGTTCATATGAATAATGATATGTATAACACATTGATAAACTTAAATTTAAAGCATTCATCACACACATCATAAAACTAAGATCACTTTAATACATAAATCTGGAGCTCAATTGAGATTTCACATAAGATTCAAGTTTCAATTATAATGAAATGCCCAAGAGCCACAAAATATCTCAAACATAAAAATAAAAATGAAAATATATAGCTGCCCCTAATCAAACTCTGCTAAAGTGGCATCAAAATCAGGCTCTAAGTTTGAGTCACTGGAACTATGAGGGGCTGCCTCATCCAATGGAACCCCAACCAATCCCATCTCGTGCCTCCTCTTCATCAATCATGCAACATCTTCGGATCAACATCCCAACGTGCGGTTGAGTCTCGACGATACCTGTGGAGTCTATTGACCCCGAAGTCTCAAGGCACTATGCACGACTACTAACTTCTCTGCTCGTCGAGAGGTAAGGTGGTTCCTCTTAACTGTGTGGATGAGGCCATATGTGGACCAATTCCTCTTTGCAGTAGAGGAACTAACAACCTGTGAAAGGAGGCGAGTGGCAAGAATCCTCAAGTCTGGTGCATCCTTGCCATGCCATGTCCACCATCCAATAGGGTCTACTTGAGCTAATGTAGCTCCATCTGTCCTCGTGTTTGGCTTGTTAAATGTTGGTCCATGCTAATTGGCAAAGGATAGCCATTGGGTCTGCAATAAAGTGAACTCCTCATCAGTGTACATCTTTCGAAAAGCCTTCATGAACCCTTCTTTCACCTCTTCATCATCACACGGAGACACTCTCCCAAGTCGTACTGCATACCATTTGGGATTTAGAGCATAGGTTACCATATGAAGCGGGGTGTTCATTGTGTTCCGCCGCCGTGTCACAATGGGCCTAATATGCTCCTCATAAAATCCCAAAGTAGGATCCCTGCTATGAATGGCTTGCTTCATCTGTCCAAACATGCTGTCAAATGTCTCATAAATCTCTCCAAGACTAGGAGAGTCTGTATCAACATATCTTATGACCCCCACTACAAGTGAGATGAAGGAGCAAACATATCTGCAAACAATTTACAAACAAAATTAGAAAACATTAAGATTCAAGAATGAAAGACTAAACTAATTTACAAGTTATAAACATGGATAAAAATATTTAAAAATTAAAAACTGAACTTACATATATAAAATCAGCAATAGCTTACCTCACTGTGGCTTACCAATCATCGCCGAGGATATTTTGTTTTCACACCTTTTCCTTTAGAAGTGTTTGCCTCTGGCCATCTACCCCGCTCCTGATTAACTATCATTAATTGCAAAGCCTCCTGCACCTCAAGCATCCTCTCTAACAAAATGAAATAGCTGGCATATCTAGTGTCCACGGGCTTGAGGAATTCCTTCCTTGAAAAAGACCTCGAATAGAGCAAGTGAGGTGTGATGGTTGCAAATGAACATTTGTATGTGTCTAGCCTCTGCCACCACTGTCTTCACCCAATCTATCTTTCCAATGTCTTTCAATGTGTTGTTCAACGCATGAACACAACATGGAGTCCAGAAAATGTGCTTGTAAGCACCCTCAACCATCATGCCAGCTAACTTATATATGCAAGTAAGGTAGCAAACAATGTTTGTGTAAAACAAGAAATGAATCAGACAATGTGTGTGCAATGTAAGAAAGGTAGCAAACAATGTGTGTGTAAAGCAAGTAATGAATTAGATAATCTGTGTGCAATGCAAGTAAGGTAGCAAACAATGCGTGTGTAAAGCAAGTACCGACCGGACAATGTGTGTGCCACACTATAACTAGGAGCCCAGAACAAATAATATTCAAGCAAGCATAGAAGCATGCAATGAACGAGTAATAAAGCAATATGTAAATGCATCATGATCACCGAGTAAGCATGGAGCATATAAAATCAATATATATATATATAAGTAACTAGTGTAGTTGTTGAATGAAGCACAATACGATACATGTCATAAGATGTAAGACAGTGCAAGCTAAGCAATAGAAGCTCTGTATCACCAACGGACTAGTGTAAAAGCTATAATCTAAAATAAGCTTTGTATGTAAGATGCCCCTGGTGTAAGCATGCCCCTAATGTGGAAGGCTGCTGTTTGGGTGTAGGGCGTAAGAAGCTGCAAAACATGTGTATGAGTATCCATGGACTACGTGTACTTTCAAGTGTTGCATGTATACTATAAGCAACAAGTGCATAAGGGAGTAGAATGTGTAAAGTGCTAAAGCCGAATAATGACAATGTCTAAATCCATGTAATGATTAAGCTAGTTCCAAATTCATGATTTTTTGAGGGTCATTCGCTGGCAGTTTTCAGTCATTTTAACAGTCACAAATTTGCTCTGTTGTTAGGACACAGTGTCTGTAGAAGCGAAACAGAAGCTGTGAAGGACAATAACGTAAAACATAAGCTTTTCTGAATGCTTTTTGAATTTCTGTTATGATATTTTAAGTTGTGGGTGAGAAATCAGAAGGCAGGAGTGAGAATATGGTTTCTATTGTCATTTCTTGCATCGATTTATGGGTCAAAATTCAAGTATTCATATTTAGAATTTACTTTCTTTTGCTGCATCTTTTTCCAGGTTAGAACTTCACATTTCCTTGTTGCATTAACTTGTCAGTCAAAAACCAAATAGTGAGGGAAAAATGGAAAACATTCAGAATCTTATTTTGCCAGAGGTGCAGAAGGTGACAGGTCAGAATTATAGTGTCTGGAGTCACAATCTGATGATTGCATAATTTTTGGATTGCAATAAAATCATCCTTGGTGGCCTATTCTTAACTTAGCGGATCATAACAAGTGTTGTAAGGAGGCCTTATTACTGTTGAAGATGTAGGTATTAGATGATTTGATACTCAAGGTCTGGAGTGCCACTGAGGCTAGTGTGCTTTGGATCGATTTAGAGAATAAATATATGACTTCCGAGAAGATTTGGGTGTTATAACTGAAGAATTTTCTGTTTTCAGAAAAGATGCAAGAGGATGACTCCCTGTCAGAACACCTACTTCGGATAAAAGATTTTTGAGACCAATTCACTTCCATTAATCAAAAGGTGGATGACAATGACTTGTTGGTGCTGGTTTCGAACAATTTGCTGTCCTCATATGAGTCATTTGTGGAGGCTCTACATTTGATGGTGGAAAGCCAAACCCTGACATTTGATCAGGTGAGTTCCTATTTGCTGCAGAAGGAACACAGACAAACACAAGCAATTGAGTCCAGTTTTGGACAATTAGAGAGTGCATTGACTACTTAGTCGAGGGGAAGTGGAAACGACACTGGTGAATCTTCCAAATACTAGGTAAAATGCCATTATTATCATAAGGTTGGGCATCTCAAAAGGATTGCCGGAAACGACAATATGATCTTTCTCAACAAAACAAAAAGCCACGGATGAGGCAAATGTGGCAACAGTCACAAAGGAAAGGGATTATGAAGAAGAATCTTCTCGAATGGCATTATGCTCGAATGACAGTGCTATCGGTCATTGGATCATTAAATCTGACGCATCCAAACATTTTTTATTTCGAATCGACTGGTATGTAACATTTATTGCAATTTTTGATTTAATTTTATTAGTAGACAGAGAGTCACTTGTAGTAGAGGGGATTGGAGATGTACACATTGTGATGAATAATGCTAAATTTTTTTATTAAGGAATGTTAGATATGTTCCTAGTTTGCATAAAAATCTCTTATCTATTTGTCAATTAACAGAGAATCCCAATATTGTTGTAAATTTCTTTGGGGAGAAGTGTCTTGTGTCAAATGTGAAATAGGGATGGGTGATTGCCCTAGGCATCGGGCGAGGTGGCTAGATAGACTAGCTGACTTTGCTTTAGTCAACTTATGTGTACTTGTTGTGGAGGGAATATCCATTACACAAAATGTGTAGGAGGATGTTATTTCTCGAGAGGATGGAATTCCTCACTCAATACAGAATGTGCAGGAGGCTGAAATGCCTTGGGAGGATGGACTTCCTCACTATGATGCACAATTAATTTTGGAAGGAGACTTCACTGTCCAGGATGCACAAGAGGTGCATGGTGAGATGGCAAGGCACGTCCACACAACCACAAGCACTAGCTTGAAGGACAATAGAGCATAGTTAGTTTTCTCATCTTATTGTTAAAGAATTTTCCCAACATGAGGGAATAGATGAGCAACTAGATGAAATAGATAAGGATTTTGATCTTGCTCGTGCCACTACAAAGATGGTTATTTCTCCTATTGCGGAGTTGATTGTTACTCCTAATGTAAAGATGGTCACTCAGTTGCTTCTTTCCATGGAAGTTCAGTTTGGTAAGAAGGTATCTTACAATGCTTTCCCGAACGGAGTTTTGGATGAGGTCTATATGGTGATGTGTGAAGGTTTTCAGGTGCATGAACGCGATCATCTAGATTGCAGATTTATCGAGTCTCTACATGGACTCAAGCCGACTCTACAAGCTTGGTACACTCTATTCAATCAACATCTCCAAGAATATGATTTCAGAACTCGGAGATTGGACTGAACGTTTTAGCAAATGATGATTCATCACTGGTCGATGAGTCACTCAATGAATGCTTGGTGGACAACATACTATATCTTATGTTCACACGACAAGATCTTTGCTTTGCTAGTTGTCTTTTTCGGTCTTTGTTTACTCCAAAGCTCCTACATTGGACAACAACAAAACATTAGAGGACTACAACTTTTAGCGTAATAATGTAATGTCCCTTTTTAGGGGGACTCAGAAATGACCAAAGAGTTGAGATGTAACTTAAAAATCAGATTAGTAAGCTGCTGTAGATGACTGATATCAACCCTGCAACTTTGCAAATTATGCCCTTCCTAGGGCAACGACCTCTTAGGAGAAGTCAAACACACTTTCCTAGGCACAAATCTCACTCAAACCTTTAGGAAATATGCTCAGAATTTATGAGAAATAACCAGCAATTGTTAGATGCAAGAAAACTGATTTTTAGTGCCCTAGAAATGAAGATATGAATTTTCTATAAACCCTTGTCTGCAGAGTTACTTTAAAAATTCATAACTTTACCTAGGAAGCTCCAAAATTCATGAAACTTGGGATCTTGGGGTTTAAAAATATGACGAATGCAAATATCAAATCAGCTTGCCCAAACATCCACCAAAACATGCCAAACCTGCCTTTCAAGCAATTCGCCCCTCTTGGAAATGCCCTAAAACCATGCAAGATCACTCCAAATATATTCTGAAATTATTATTCAAGCTCAACAATCAATTGGTGAAGGAATTATAATTTTTGGAAGCCTAGGAATGCTGGAATGAATTTCCTTCAAACCCTAGTTGCAGAAATAAATAAATATTTTCAGATCTGATTATGCATGCCAAAACCCTCCAAATTTCAATGTAAAACCAGATTTCACCCTTATAAATTATATGCAATGAGATGATGTAATCCAAACACATAGAAGACCCTTGAATACTTCAAAACACCATTCAATGCTGGTCGCCCTTTTAGAACAGCCAAATAATGTACCAAATCACTCCACAAATGAGTCGCTCCACTTTGAAGGAAGCCAATTTTGCATCAATAACAAAAGGAAAACAATATCTTCAATATTTGACCCAAAGAGCTCCTTAGGGCAACTCGCCTAAGGCTGAAATTAAGATAACAACAAAGAAATCCCTCAAGGGGGTGGAGACTCCCGTGTTGAAGTCTTCCTAGACTTGGTGAAGGGTTTCGTCCTCACACAAGACTCTCCAAGGGTTTTTCGTCCTTAGGAGAGGTAGAGAGATGCTTCACAAGCAATCTTTCCAAGAGATAATAGAATTCACACTCGATCAAATGGCCAAGCAACCTCCTTTTATAACAATAAGGGGTGCTACATCATAACTTATGGCCGACCTTATAATAAGTACCTTTTAATTATCTAATTTGTATTTGGAGCCTACATGCTCAAAATACTTTATATTCTAATTAAATGAGTTCATCTATTGGAGTGTTTGGCTTCCCAATAGGAATACATGATAATAATGAAAATATCTATTTAGAAAATGTCATCCAAGTCTTCCCCTTGCTTCTTTCCTTAAACCCACGGGGAGGAGAATGGGTTAAGGTCTTCAATTCCGCTAATCTCCAAAAAGGGACATGACAGTCCCCCTTCCCAAGATTGTTTGTCCCCAAGCAATTACAAGTACCCGGATCCCAAATAATTCTTAGCTGCTCTTTCTTTGATGTACCTTGTTGGCAAAATAATTTGTTGCTAGGAGAAATTAGTTGATTTTCACCAACACTCTGGGACTAGGTCCCTTTGCTTGAGTGGGAAGTCAGCATTATTGTGTAAACTAAAACAAATATCCGCGGTTGGCTAGGAGGTCGGGAGCCAATAGGCACACTCCATTGCACTTGCGGCAAAAGCTTGTAATTTTGTGCAAGGGAAAAATTTCCAAGAAAAGGTGGAAAGTAGGAGTGGGAAATTAGGAGAGGGATTAATATTGCAAGTAGGATTACTCAGATTCTTACAATTATTAATAAAAATATTAACACACACAATTAGAAAGAACAACAACCTTGCTAATTATATCAAGACAAGATGAAACCATGAACATAAAATTTCATTTATTCACTCATCCAAAAAACTGAAACACCCTTCTTGATTGACATTTTTACAAAGTTGTGACATGAGAGAGAGAGGAACATGTAGGAAGGAAAATAGAAGAAAAATGCTATCTTTTTGCTTATTCTTGGTAGCTATCTACTCTTGAATTCACAAAATTGACAACCTCTTGGAATGAGGAAGTCATTACAATATATAGATTTCAAAAATACTCTTCACCTACCCCCCACATGTCTTTTCACTTGTCTTTTACAACTTGTGACTCTTGATATTCCTAGGAAAGAAATTAAGTCCCCTTTTTATTAATTGAGGGAAACTTATTACAATTTTTGACTATAGTCACATTAATGAATAAGATGAAAGTGAATAAGATGAAAATGAAAAGTGCAACCTCCTAATGAAGAATTAGAACATGAAAGAAGAGAGGAAAGGGGAGTGAAGAGAGAAAGAAGATAGCTACTCAATTTGAAGAAGATGCTTTTGCCGATGGAGACCTGCTTGCCGATGGACTTTTGGAAAGTTCTTTAGGAGAGATCTCGATGCCTTTGAATTGCTTATTGTATCGATCATGCCGCCACAGGTGTAACTTTCTCAGCTTGCGGGATGTGGACAAAACTCAAGGACTTGATCCAATTTTTAGAGAGAGCGTTGATGTTCTTGCATTCAGTGAACCAAGATTGATGATCTTTCGCAGTGTTTGATATGATAGCCCTTATCTTAGCCAAAGACTCCAGTGTGTCTTTGTTGAAGGAAAAAGGATCTCCAACCTCTTTCTTGACAAGATCATCCGCCGAAGTGTCTTCGCTCACTACTGCACTCCAAGCTTTTGTACCTCAACATTGACATCCCCTTGCATCTTTGCAATGTGTTCCTCGTATGAATCCAATTCACCCAGAGCACGATTTATCATTTCATAATGAGAAACTAGAGTCCTTGCCCAGATTTGAGACAAGTCCTTAGATGCAGAATTGAATACTTCCTTGTTTACCAGGAGGGATGAATTTACCTTGCCCATCTCAATGACTAGTGGATACACTTGGTCCCAATGCTCCTTTTCTTTCTCAATCTCATCCCTTGTCATTCCTACCTTCGTGGCCATTGCATTCATGTACTTGAACAAGGAAATGATCTTGGGAAGCAACACTTTACCCTTTTCTAGAATCTTGTTCACCCATTTATCGTTTGCTTTGCCTTGTATGGTGAAACCTTGTGTCCTTTTGATAGACTCGAAGTCAAGTACATGATCTCGGGAAGCAACACCTTACCCTTTTCTAGAATCTTGTTCACCCATTTATCATTTTCTCTTCCCTTACATGGTGAAACCTTGTGTTCTTTTGATAGACTCAGGGTCAAAGCTACTGATGGGAGTAACTTCCTCGGTCGGGAGAGAAGTGGCAGCATTCGGGTCCAAGAATGTTTGCATGTATGAAGTGAGGGTCCTTATATGGTCTTCTCGCTTGATCAAGTTTCTCTTTGTACTTTTGGTTTCTCACAAGAAGGCGAGCGAAGACTCTTGGAAAGACGAGCATCTCCCTCATGCGTCCCCTGGTCCAAGGGGAATGGTGCTGATCTCATAATCCGATGGGGCCATCTCACTGATAGGCTTGATGACTTTGGGCCGAGCTACCTCCACATATTGGTTCCTGAAGTGCCACTGAAAAAGTCGGAGGTAATTTGTGCTTTCTTCCCTTTCTTTACCTTCACCATTGTAGATATGGCATGGAAGTTTGGGATCACCACTTGTTGGCTCGTGTGTGTCTCTCCCTAATCATGTCCTGTACCCATGAGAATGTTTCATTTACTTCAGGCTCAGTGTTGGGCATGATGGTAGTTTCTTGCTTTGGTTGAGAAGGCGATCTCGGGCCGGTTTAATAGGTACAATGCGCGAAGAAGAAGAAATGCTCTGAGTTCTTTGAATGATAGGTGGTTGAGCTGGATCAATCTCACCTTATTCCATACCCTCTGCTGGCTCTTGAGCTGCTTTTGCCTTCTTGTGGGTCCTCCTGTAGTGAGTCGGCTCGAATTCCATGGACTTTCTCTTTTGAAGCCTTTTAGAATGGGCTGAACTTGAAGCTTTCTCAACTACCCCGAAGCGGAGAGAGGAGATGCCTATTTCTTGAGAGCGTGGAGACCTCCTGACTCGATGAATGCTGCCCTCTTCTTTTTGAACCACTCTCTTGATCTTCGAATCACTGCCTCAATCCTTTTGTTGATATCCCCTGATTCCCTGATGCTCCAAGAAACTTGAGGGAGAGGCAAAACTTTCACACCGGATACTGGATCATACAACTTTGTTCCATCATCATCAATGCCCTCCTCGAACCAATCGAAATCAAACTTCCTCATTTGCTCTCTACTGTCATCCTCATGTGATCTCTTCTCCTAACTTCAAGATCATCAACATAGTTCACCCAATAGTCCTCAATATGCGGCACATGGTGCAAGTCGGGATATGGAACATATCAGGAGTGCTCCGGATATCAAAGTTAGCCCTTGAAGTGTAGGAAAAGAGATTCATTTGAGAGAAAGAGGCTTCCAAATTTGATGCATCAATGAGATATTTGCAAGAAAATATTCCCAAGGAGATGGGGAAAGACACACCTTTCTTCTTCCTGCTCTTGAGTTTTCCGTTGACATGAGCTAGTTGTCTACAAAGCTCAAACATGACAATCTTATCACTGAGGTATCTTGGAAGTTTTCGTAGAGTGAGGTCAAATCCAGATACTCTGATGTATGAGAAAGTCGAGAATTGTGTGAAGAAGGATCCATATCTTTGAATCAATGCGGCAGCATGCGAGGACAATCTCAACTCCAATTACCTTCGAGCAATCTCACAACATACATGGTGAATGCATCATTCACCCGGCAAAGTGGTGATTACTCTCTTTCAAGGTCACCGGGATATCTCTCGTAGCGGGAGCTTTCTCGAGATGTTCGGAGAGTCAAACCCTTGAAAGATCTCGTACTGGCAATAACATACACTAAGTATGATGTCATGGAAAACTTTCTTCGTGACTGGAAGTGGAGCAACTGAAAATGGAGGTTGTCACTGATGATTTGACCCCAGTCAATCATTTGCTTGCCTTCGATGATGGTGAGGATGAACAATGTCATCTAATCATGGAACTCCTTGGTGTTTTACTCTCCCATCACTTTGCTCAAGAGAATTATAAAGATCTCAAAATCCTTTGTGAAACTCATGTCTAGACCAAGACTTTGGCACGCGGGAGGGCTTTCTCACCTGTTTCAACCAAGACCCCAATGCAAGGCCTTAAGGTATGAATCTATCTTTGACCATTCCCCTGATGCAAAATCCTTTGGGATGACTACCATGTTGCTCCAAGTTGGAATCTGCATACTTTGTGATATCCCTTTGGGGGTGAGCACTGCCAAGATTGAACTGTCATCTGCCCATATGATTCTCGTGTCTAGTTCATAGTGTTGAGCACAAGTCATCACCAATTTTGTGCTTTGACGGATAATGGGTGGCCACTTGCTGCAAACAAACCACTTGTGTATATCCTATCTTCCACAGGTTCCCTGGGTCCACCAAACATCTAGTTTTTCAGATCTTCCAAGTCCATGTGAGCGACATCGCTATCTCCCACATCCGGATACTCTGATGCAAGAGGTTGAAACGGGCTCTAAACCAACAAATTTGAACTTCATGATGACAAAAATCCGCTAGGTGAGAAAAAATGAGGAAGACAACAACTTTCTGCACCTAAAACAAACACTTTCTATTTTTAGTAAGTAGGAGGTAGGGGCTATTTTTTTTTGCTTTTTTGCCTTTTTTTACTTTTTCAATGTCGCAAAACTCCTAATATACCATATACACATTCATTGATGGCCTTTTGATGATTTGTGATAGTAATATTTCTCCCAGGTTTAGCATGTGGAATTGGAATGCCCCATATAGTTAGATAGGGCCACCGGTGGACCCCAACGATCTAGAGCTAGAGGGGTGAACAAAGGTGGCCCCCCATGAGAGGGAGAGGAGGGCCGGGTGAACGAATAAACTTTTCCTAGAAAGTGCTTTTTTGCTTTTTTGACCAAATTTGCCTAGTTTGTCTTCTCTCTACTGATCTCTCGAATGCACCGATTTGAATGGTTTGCTTTTTTCGAATGTTTCTATTTATAGGAAGTATAAAGCCCGATACTTACTAAAAATAGAAAAAGCACTTCCCTTGTCGGTTGTACACAAAACAACTTCAATGGAATAGGCCTCGCTTTCGTTGGATCGCGTGCTCAAAATTTCGCCGCAACCGGCCCACCGTAATGCTTGGAAATAAAAAAGCGTGAACCGGGGCATGAAATGAGGGTTTGCTGCTGTAAATAAACCAGAGCATGAGAGGGTTTATTGTTAATGTGTTCTTGAAGGTGCTTGGATTGTAGAACAATTGAGAAAATTTCATCCGGATCGGATCATTGGTTTGAAAGATATGAGAATTTCTTCGCTTGGCATTTGTGGCTGCCTTGGATGAAATTGTAGATATATCTGATAAATTTGCAGGTGTTCTTGAGCTTTAAGGTGTCAACAATGGTTGCCTAGGTCGACTTGGTGAAGGAATGGAGTGAAAAAGGTATGTAGAGCTCTTTAAAAGTTAAAAACAGTGTTATTTTTAACTCTTGAAAGCACACTTTAAATCTTGGTTTTGAAAGCAAAGGGGGTGGGGTGCATTTTATTGTCCCAACCGTCCTGGGATATAGTTGGGACAATTGGGGAAAGAACATGCGCCCCCTTCCCTAGGCTTGACAAGTGGTGGGAAACGAGTGGTGAGCAAGGAGGATGAGAGAGAAAGGTTATAGCACCTAGGAGACGAAATTTGAGGTCACATGGAGGATAGTGGGGATAGTTGGGGCAAGAAAATGTGCCCCCTTCCCTAGGCTTGACAAGTGGCGAGAAACGAGTGGTGAGCATGGAGGATGAGAGAGAAAGATTATAGCACCTGGGAGACGAAATTTGAGGTCACATGGAGAACTTGTGCAATGGCTAGGGGTGGGGCGCATTTGTTGTCCCAACTGTCCTGCATTAAGCGTAAAAATGCACCCAAGGGTTAAGAGGCTAGGACTTAGCCAAATTCGCACACATGAACACTTAACACCTAGTTGGGAAGGAACAGGGTCACATGAGTGTCCAATGGCTATAATTGGGGTGGGGCGCCTTTTGTTGTCCCTACTATCTCCACTTGCACCCACTGTCCCTTACGGACATTGGAACACCAAAATGCGCCAGCCTTCCAACTGTGAATTTGACTAACTCTTGAAATCATGAAACCAAGTTTCTGGAGTTGGAGGTTGTTTTGGGCAAATTTTAATATCAATTTGATTCCCACGACCATTTTAAGATCAATGGGAGGGTTTTTAAGACTTGATTCTGCCTCCTCCAAAAATACTATTTTTTATTCGAACCGCACAATGAGTTTGCAAGATTGGTTTGCATAGAGAAACGCTTAGGTCTTGTGAAAGATGTGAAAACTCCATCATGTAGAGGATCCTTTAGCTTTAACGACGGTATCTTGTTTGCCTCTTGAATCATCTCGGAGCTCCCGAATCTTTTGTTGAAGTTCAAGTGCTTTTTTTTACACTACAAGCTCCTCAAGCCTCCAAAACCCGCTTTCACTGTTCTTGCTCCAAAACCTCTGAAACTTTCCCAAATCTCCCTAAACCTGTTCCAATGCCTTTCAAACTCTTCCATAACATCTTCTTGACGACTTTAGGCTTCTTGATCAACCCCATGAGAATGCACCTGCCCCCGAGATAGGCTAGGGGATAGCCTTTCTAGGCTTAACACAAATTTCCTCCTTTGACAACATTACGGTGAATGGACTCTTAATTCATGAACACATTTTAGACACTTGGGAAGGATGTACATCACACTATGAAGCTTTTCAAGGACGGAGGGGTCATGACACAAAAGGTAGGATGATCCAAAGGATGACTCAGGAGGGGCTTTGAGCAAATTTTTTACATTGGGGTACAATTGTGTTGGGTAGACTTTCTACACTAAAAACCTAGGCAATCATGAGATAAATCTCCCTCATTTACCGGTGAGGCTCCCATGTAAGATGTTTATCAATTTAGTGGGTATGAATCCTAATAACTATTTGTGGGGTTTTACTTTAATCACAAAGCTCATGAACCATAACTAAGCAATTTTGCAGCAAGTAAGCAATTGTTTATGAAGTATTTGCAGAAGGGGAAAATAATGGAAATTAGGAAAGAAGAAAGGAAGATATGTAATTCAACCAATAGTTTACAGAGTTGGTCTCATACTTATAGATTAAATAAACAAGTATATCTCACAATATTTAGAAGTAAATGAAAAGAAAAGCTTCTAATCTAAATCTTAGATAACACAAAGTTTATCCAAAGATCCACACAGAAGTAAGAAGCAAATGCACTGTGGACACAAAGTTCTCCAAAAATATGCCTTTATTCAATTCCTCAGCTTTCACAAAAATGACATCAAGGGTTGTAGACACAAAGTCTGGAACTCAAGAATGCTGATTAATAAATTGTGATTCTTTAACCCGTAGGCTCTTCCTCTATTTATAGTGTATAGAGGGCAATTACAAATAGGAAGCTTTTTTAATGAATTGCCACATGTGGAAGCTATGAAAAAGGGAAGCAACTGGCAATCTTCCTCCTGAATTTCTCTTTGCATGACATGCATGATTTATAACTGAAAATAGAACCTTCTATTTTGCATGTCTGCCACCTATTTCCAAGTAATTGACTTCTTCCAGTAACTTGAAGTAATGGCTTTTATAGCCAATTACCTAAGTTTTACAATTTTAATTGATTGCTCAATTGTTTTGTCGAGAGAAAATAAGAGAAAGAAGAAGAAAGAGGAGAAGAAATTAGAAGAAAGCTGCAACACTCTCAGTCTTGTTCTTCTTCCATACTCTGCATGCTAATCCAACTTGTATTGCACTTCTGCTTCATTCACTTTAGCAATGAATGATTTGAATGATATCTCTGCCTTGAATTTGAGATGCCTTTTTCTCCCATGTGCTGTCGAATCATTTCCTTTGATTCTCACCAAATTGGATTTAGAAGTAACTGATTGTGATTTTGCTTGCAGGTGTTGCCTCTGACCTGTCTTCCCTCTTATCCTCGAAGCTTTTGTAGTTCTTCTCCAATACATGCACCGGTATAATGTTTGTTGTAAACAATTCAGACAAAACTCACCATCATTTATTTTTAATTGCATATGAGCAATTTTAAATTCTGGAAAGTACTCCGGGTGAAGGCAAATACAACTAAATTCATAGTGTGGACTAACTAAACCATCATGTCAACTAACCGTTCTTGGCCTTGCACAAGCCTATCAATACGGGCCTCATCTAGATCCTTGTTACTGTTACCCATAGCTTCTTTTTCTTTTCTGGCAACTTCAAGAACTTGCTGCCCTAACTTGTCCTCTGGTTGATCTGGGCCCTTTCTCCTCTCTCTCTAGTAATATCTAAATTACTTGTCACTTTTGTGCATGAAGTTGACTCTGAAATTTTTAATACCCGCAAGTTGGCAAAAAAATTGGCTCTCGATACCATCAGAATATCCCTTTTATAAAGTTTTTCAATATTCTGATTTTTTTGTAATTTTTTTGAGTATCAATGCTGATATAAACCCTAAATAATAATAAATCACTAAAATATGCAAAACTGAAAATACCCAACTACAATATTTATTCAAATATGCTAAATATGAATTTATTACATCAAATCCTAACCTAAAACTGCATAGAAAGCATGAAAACCGATTTTTCTCTAAAACCCTAGTTGAAAGATTATGCTGGAAGTACGACACCCTACTTGGAAGGTACGATATTTACAAATTCTATAAATAGAAGGGAGCACGAGCATCTACGACATCTACCTGTCATCCATTATGAGACATCATTGATCTTGGAGATCACCCATTTGTAGGCATTTGTTGTGAAGTTGCTAAATTGAGTTGAGTTTGGTTTTGTAGAAGCTTTGCAGTCTAAAAGCTTAGGATAGGTCATAGGATTGAAATTCTTAGAGAAATCTTGCAAAGTCTTGTCATAAGGCTGTCATTGGAGTGTAATGCCATTTTGCCTCAGTTGTAATCTTTTCCTCATATTAATAGAATAAGCTTTTGTTGTTTCTTGTTAAAGTTGTGTCTAAGATCTTGCTTCGGTAGTATCTAATTCTAGATTCATGGGTTACATGATCTAAGGTATCCCTTCATTAGGACCCCTAATCACGATTTGTATCAATCTGCTACTGCAGTAAAGATTTTAAGTCTTGTTGTAGAGTCCGATGTGTTTGTGTGGGATAACATCAGTCTCTTGAGCAATCTTTAGATTTGTTGCTCTCCATACTACTGTGTGCGGTAGAAAGTAGTTGCGTGCATCTTCCAACTTTGGGTTGTTGGGTAGGTGTAGATCACATAGACTTGTTGAGTGAGTAATTTTGAGGAAAATCGTGATGGCATATAGAATGGCCGCCAAAAAGCAAATAGAGTGCCAAGACCTACAAACTTGATTGAGATGATGAAAGGAGTACAAGTCCGTTTAGAAGCTATGGAAACCGCACAACGTAAAGGAGTAATGGTGGATGATGATGTAAGCGATGATGAGAACATAGAAAGAGCACATGAGGATCAAGATGCTAAAGCAGAGCATGTTGATGAGCTAAGAGAGATTCTTGATTGCGATCACGAGGATTGGTAGTAAGCTGAAGATAGAAGTTCCAATTTATTCCGTGCTTATATCTAGAAGAACTCAACAATTGAATTGCAAAAATGGAGAAATACTTTGAGTATGAAGCTGTGGAAGATCCCAAGAAGGTAATATTTGCCTGTACTAAGCTGAACAATCATGTATTTGTGGTGGGAAGATGTGCAAACCGAAAGAGTACGTAGAGGCAAAGACAATCAAGAGTTGGGATAGGTTGGTGACAAAGTTGAAGGCCTAGTTCATGCCCGTGGATTGCCAATCTCATTTGTTCAGATCATTGCAAAACTTGTGTCGAAGGAACTAAGAGTGAAGAAGTACACAAAGGAGTTTTATCGGCTCACTATTAGAGTGGGTCATGTGGTAGATGATGCAAAAAGATCTCAAGGTATGTTAGATGATTCAAGATGAGTTTAGTATGATCTAATAGAGATCTGTTGAGGCCTATCGCTTTGTGTTGAAGGCGGAAGAGAAAGACAACGAAGCCGTGCATGAGGAAAAGAAAAATTACCATGTAGACATGGAAGTTTGTGTAATGATGCACGTAATCATGTACACGAGGCTGAATAAAGCTCCTTGCATGAGTAGAGTCATGCACAAAGAGATGAAGCTAGATCTTTTAGAGGAAAAGGATGCGAAAGAGGTGGAGAATTTGGAGAAAGCGGATTTCGTTGTGTAGATATTGGATATCATGCATTCAAATGTCCACAAGCTGCGCAAGAACAACAACAGTGGAAGAGGTAGAGGATTTGACAAAACTTATTTCTGTTGTGGAGAGATTAGACATCATGCATTCGAATGTCCACAAGCCATGCAGGACTGCAATGGAAGGAGGAATGATGCTAACAATCATTTTTCTCAAAATAAAGATGTGGAGAACAATGTGTTTAATAGTGGTGTAGAAGAACCAAAACATGGAGAAGCTCTCATGATGAAGACAGTTGCTTTGAAGCCCGTAGAGGAAGAGAATGTGCCAAGTGTAGTTCTGGCTGACACATCACTCTCGGGAAGTGTTCAGTGATCTCCCTTGTGATTTGTGGTGGGGTGTGGTATGGATGGCTTCCAAGACTGTTCTGCTAATGGCTTTCACGAATGTCTGTGTTAGGGCTTCCACAATTATCATTTTGTAACGTTTTTCATGAGCGTTTTCGTGCTACGTTTTTCGTGAGCCTTCTGCAACGTTTTCCGTGAGACTTTTGCATCTTTCGTGATCTTTGAATTGTGGATCTTTCTTGCCCTTTTTGCCATTGTCTCCTCTGTTTGTGATCCCCCTTTCTATTTGTGATTTTCGTATCTACCGAATTCGTGGCTGGAGTTTCATTCTCTTCTCGTGGTCTGTGAGCTTGTGGTCTTCGTGGCTCGTGATTCCAGGGTTTGAATTTTCGTGGCTCCTGATTTTGCTTGTCCGTGGCCTCTCTTTTCATGGTTGAGGTTAACTGCAACCTGCGTGCCCTCCTTTTGTGGCTGTGTTTTATTTACAACCTGTGTGCCCTCCTTTAACCAAATTTGGACTTCTGCAAGCTTTCTCGGCTTCCATGAATGCTAATTCTATGCACAATGATCGAATCGGGGTATCGGAGGCTCTATGAACATCCCTCTAATCATTTCTCCTCTCCAGAAGTCTACCCAACCATGATGTCTCCCTCCACCCCCGCTGCATAGGTGATTTCCAGTCTTGGGTCAAATGAATAGGGTAAGCAGGATGGCAGCCTTCCTAACATCATTGCAGAACCACTCAGCAGATTAGAGACTCTAGAATCGTCCAACAGATCCCTTCAGATCGAGGTTTTTAAATTAACCTCTCGGGATAAAAAGATTGAAGCTGATAATATCTCTTTGTGAAGATCACTCACACAAAACCTACTGCTGATAATGATCAATTACAAGTTGAGATTTCAGATTTAAAACACAAGCAAGAGGAAATTAGAACTCAGCAGGAAAATCTTCAAAAACAAATTGATTCCAGGCCCAAGTGGTTAAGGGTAAAGATAAAAATCCTCCTTTAACAGCAGTTGAAGAAGTGGTTCAAGCCAAACTAGTGGAAGAGAGAATCCGACGTTCCAGGGAGCTGAACCTTAAGGTTAGAGGATTGCCCACTCCTCCCTCTTCCGACCCCCTAGCCATTGCTTCGAAGTTCCTCACAAATAACTTGGAGCTGCCCAAGGTTTAGTTGGATAGAGCTTGGTTTGGTCTGGAATCTACTCTTTTTATCCGTTTCAAGTCAGCTGATGACCGCCTTAAGGCTCTCAGAGCCAAACGGAAACTTTTTCTTTACCCAATAAGGTCTTTCTTGACAAAGATCTTACTAGAGAACAAGTTGCCGAACTCAAAATCTCGGGAAATTGTCATGGCAGCTAGAAAAGCAGGGAAATGGGCGGTGATTCGTAACCTCAAGCCAGTGGTTCGGGATTCCTTCCCCCCTGGTTGGGCTCCAGGATCCAGCTCTAGCTCCAGATGACGGTTCCGGCAGGGGAAGGCTCGAAAGCAGGGCCTCTCCATTGCATGTTGGAATGGAAATGGGTCCTTTTGGTCTTCTCCTGGCCTCGCATGATGCTTTAGGTTTCTCGACCTTCTCTTTGTTACGAGACACATACAAGCCCGCCCTCGCCCTCTTCCGGACATCGGTGGTTACTACTTGGCTTTCTGTTTGTAGACAGGAGACTCGGGGTTCGGAGGCGTCGAGAGGATCCGATAGGGTTGCTTGTTTCGTCAGGGACACCCTTCGGAGCAGGGGTTTCTATTGTGCGCTGGAGGATGAGTCTGCCCGCTTTCTATGGGTTCGATCAAACGTAATTCCTCCCTCCTCAGAGACATCTTCATTGCAGTCTGTTATTTTCCTCCAGCTTCCTCATTTGCTATTCATAGCGGCCCAGACGGGGACCCCTTCTTTGACCTTTATGCTGGTATCTCTCAGTTCTCGGGTTTTGGAGAGGTCATCATCTTGGGGGACTTCAATGCTCGTACTGCAAAATCAGAGGGTTCCGAGGCACGACAGGTCGGCGATGTACTTTGCACTTTCAAGGTGGATCCAGAGTTGGTTGGCTTCCAGGTGAGTCCGAGGACACGATAGGGCCCCTGACTTCATACGGTTGACATCTTCTCCAGTTGGAAGAATCTCATGACCTACGATTCTCGGATGGCATTCCTTACTTTCCGAATCCCGGTTCTTCACCTGCAAACCTTTTAGTGGTGGAGCCAGTGTAGTTGATTACGTCATGACTACCCCGACTTGATTCCTTACATCCACCCATTATGTGTTTCCCCCATCCCTCTTGCCGATCATGTGACCCTATCCTTTTCCCTTCGACTACCCCCCATGACCTCACCCCCTCCTTGTATCTCACGTACTTTTTGAAAATTTGACAAAGGGATCCCGACACTTTTTCCTCCTACCTTCGTCTACTTCTCCCCCATTCTCCATTTCACCTCTCTCACCTCGACCGGATGTTTAATACCTTGTCTTGCGCTATTTGTGAGGCGGCCACGAGCTCCTTTCCACACGTCACTCATTCCACCAAGTGCCGTGGTACATACCCTATGAACAAATGGTATGACGAGGAATGCAAAGACTTCCATCGGAAACACCGTTTTGCTTTCCCCGCGCGCCCTTCCTCCTTCCCTTCCTCAAAACAACCTATCGTCGTCTCCTTCATCATAAGAAACACACATTTATCTCTCATAGGCGTCATGAGCTTCGTATGTCGCTTATCCATTCTCCTAAACATTTCTGGTGCACCATTCTTCCCCGTCATTCGCCTTTACCCCTGGACTTAGATCCCAATTCCATGTTCACTCACACCTCCACTCTTTATGACTTCCCTGGCCGCCTCACATCTAGGTTCATTCCCCTCCCTCCCATTGCCATATTTTCACCCACACCAACGTGAGGAATGCCATTCTAGCTATGAGTTGCAGTAAAGCAGGGGATGAGGAAGGGTTCCAAGCAGAACTCTTCAAATATGGGCGGAAGACGCTCCTCAGTTATCTTGTGGACCTCTTTAATCAGGTGGTTTGTATAGGTTTCCCAGAGTCTTGGTCCCACCACATTATCCACCCCATACACAAGTCGGGGCCTACTTCCGACCCCAACAATTACAAGACTATCATGGTGGGTCACACATTCTCCAAGCTCTATGCTAGCTTCTTCATTTGCAGCTTTCCGAGTTCCTCGATCAATACCATTGTAGAGCTAGGGGACAGGCGGGCTTCCACCGACTTACCAGACTATCGATCACATCCTCACTCTTCGGGCTATTATCGAGGAGGCTCGCCACCGCTCCTCTAGAGTTTTCTGTTGTTTTGTGGATTTTCGGAAAGCTTTTGATTCGGTTCCATGGGAAGCCCTTTTCCGTAGGCTCAGAGATATAGGCATTTCCGAGACTCTTCTTACAACCATTATGCGCCTTTATGAGGAGGTCCTTGGCTGCCTTCGCACCTCTGTTGGCTTGTCCGACTTCATCAGGAGTACCATTGGAGTCAAACAGGGCTGCCCCCTCTCTCCTACCTTATTTGGGATCTACATTGATGAGCTTGAGGATTTTCTCAGGGATCACATCCAGGAAGGTGATGGGTGTCTTCTGCACCATGTTCTGATCTACATCCTCCTTTTTGCAGATGACGTGGTTCTCCTTGCTTCTTTTGCAGAGGGTCTCCAGAGGCAGCTGGATGCCTTAGCCCTATTTTGTGATCACAGGCAGCTGACAGTGAACCTTGGGAAAACCAAAGTTATGGTTTTCAATTGTTTGAAGACTTCGGACCTCCACTTCTTCTTTAGGGGTGTGGAGATTGAGATCACTTGCTCTTATACATACCTGGGGATTCTATTCTTTGGACCTCGTTTTAGCCTCCGTCCTGCTCTCCAACCCCGGGTTAATAAGGGGTATGGTTCTTTGGCGATTCTTGAGAGACAATGTTTCCGCCACCACTTTTAGGACATTCTTTCCAAGATGTCCTTCTCCAATTCATTGGTTAGGCCCACGGTTCTATATGTTTCGGAAATTTGGGGCCCCTCTTTTGGACTCAGATTGGAGCTACTATCAGCGTGTTCGATCCTCATGCTTAGGCGTATTATCAGGTGTAAAGAATCTGTTCCTCACAACATTATTCTTGCTGAGTTTGGGGCTCGCCCTTTTCGATTGGAGACCATCTTCAACCTTGCGTTGTTGTTGTACTGTATCCGAAAGTTTTCTGGTGCTTTTGTTGTAAGGGATAGGTACATTTACCTTGCCTACTACTCCTCTGAAGCTATTGCATCCTCAGATCATAGTGGTCGATGTCGCTGTTGGTATGCCTGCGTTTCATGCCTTTTTGAGTCCATTGGCATCTAGATGGACCGTCTCCCACCCTTCAGCTATTCTTTGGATGCCCCTGCCCATCTCCTACCGAACCAACAGACCTTCATAGAATAATCAGAGATGATATCTACAGACAGTTCATTCAACACACTTGGACCAGCCCTCTCGTGGGGTTACGTTCGAAGATGTCATTCTATGCGGCACACTTTCTTGAGATCCGTGATGGGGTCATTATTAGACCCATGTACATTTCTCGACATTGGTTATAGGTCCTTCGTATCTCTCTAGGTCAGTTTAGAGTGGGCTCACATCGACTTCGTGTGGAGATTGATCATCACTTAGACCGCTCGGAGCGAGACTTTCTTGCTTTGCTCTCTCCAAGAGTTGAAACTGAAGAACACTTAATTTTTCGGTGTCCTGTTTACTATGAGATTCGAGGGAGATTCCATTGCCTGTTTCGGGAGCTTCCTTCCTTCACATCTTTCTTGAGATACTATGATCAGAGATGTCTTGCTCTCTATCTTCAAGAGGCCCTCAGGCTTTGAGATTGGCTCCTCTGCCCTCCTCCTAGACGAATGAATACTAGATAGATCACTTCTTTCTTCCCGGTGCTCTCTCCAGGTGAGGGGTACCAAGCGGCACTTGGACACGAGTCTAGACCCCCAGCTCAGATCTGTCAGGTCTCGGGACTCCATTTCTCCCACCCGAGGCTCCCTACCTTAGGCACGTCTCGGGCCCCTCCACATAGATAGCGATCCACCAGGCTTACAGAGAGGCACCGCCTTCCTCCCGGACACCGGCTTCCTAGACATTCCATAGTCTCAGCTATTGGTCATCGACACATTGCGAGTCACTCCCATCCGGCCTTGATTGTTAGGTGATGCTGTTGGGGGTGTTGCTCCTTCTTTTGCTCCCCCACACCGTCATCCTATTCTTCTTCTTTTTTGGTTTCTCGGCTTTTGTTGCTTCCTTCTCTCCCTCTTCTTCTCTCATTGTATTTCGGGCGACCCGTTTGGGTCCTCTTGTTGGGCTTGTTTGCTTTGTACTCTGCAGTCCCATTGACCTACTTTTGTGGTCATGTGTTGGACATTAATAATATTATCTTATCTTATCTTATCTTATGCTATGCGAATATGGAGGAAGTGTTGCAAGTTATTTTTGATAGTGGTAGCACAAATAATCTTGTTTCTAACGAGATGGTTGAGAAGCTTGGTCTGAAGAGAATTGTGCACTTGAATATGTATAAGGTGTGTTGGTTCTTTGAAGGGACATCAATTGCTTTTGAATGAGAAATGTAGTGTGCATATCGAGATTGACACATATGAAGATGAAGTCTTGTGCGATATAATGCCTTTGGATGTGCGTCATGCGTTGTTGGGTCCACCTTGGTAGTATGACAAGAAGGCGGTGTATGATGGCCGCTTAAATACATACACATTGATGAAGGATGAACAAAAGTACACACTGAATCCTTTGAAGTATGCAAGTGTAGAGGTAGAGAGGAGTCCACAAATATTGCTGATTTCAAGAAAGGAGTTCCTATATGAGGTGAAAGGAGGTATTGAATGCTTTGCATTAATTCCAAAGTTTATGTAGAAAATAAGGGAAGGCGCAACCCAACAAATAGAGGAGATCCTAGGGAAGTGAAGAAGATGCTAGGTGAGTATGTGGATTTCATGTCACAGATATTCCGGATAGCTTACCACCTACCCGCAATATTAGTTATCGAATGGACTTAATACCGAAGTCTAGTTTACTAAACAAGGCCGCATATAGGCTGATAACTATGGAAAATGAGGAGATGAGAATGCAAGTGCAAGACTTGCTTGAGAAGGGGTTAATCAAAGAATTTCTAAGCTCGTACGCAATACTTATAGTAATGGCACCGAATAAAGGAGGAGAGTGGAAAATGTGCATTGATTCCAAAGTCATTAAAGCAAGATCACCATCGAGTATAGATTTCTATTTCTGCGCATGGATGATTTGATGGACTGTTTGAGTGGAGCAAGGTACTTCATGAAGATTGATTTGAAGAGTGGATACCACCAAATTAGGGTGACATAGGAACATGAGTGGAAGACTGCATTCAAAACGTATGATGGATTGTATGAGTGGTTGGTCATGCCATTTGTGTTAACCAACGTACCAAGCACATTCTTGCAATTGATGAATGAAGTGTTGAAGCCTTTGTCTAAGGCAAGTTTGTCATTGTTTATCTAGATGACATTTTGATTTTTAGCAAGACGTAGGAAAAGCACTTGGTCCATTTGCAAAAAGTGTTAGAGCATTTGTGTGAGGAGAAGTTGTTGGTGAATTTGAACAAATGCAATTTCATGCAGAGAGAGTTGGTGTACTTGGGATTTGTAATATCTCAAGAAGGATTGACGATGGATCTTGAGATGGTGCGAGCTATGATGGATTTGTCTTCATCCAAGAATGTCATAGAGGCCTAAGCTTCCATGATCGGCGAGCTTTTACGAAGTGTTGAAGCCTTTCTTAGGTAAGTTTGTCATTGTTTATCTAGATGACATTTTGATTTTTAGTAAGACATAGGAAAAGCACTTGGTCCATTTCCGGAAAGTATTAAAGCGTTTGCCAGTGTGAGGAGAAGTTGTTTGGTGAACTTGAAAAATACAATTTCATGCGAGAGAGAGTTGGTGTACTTGGGATTTGTAATATCTCAAGAAGGATTGAAGATGGATCCTAAGAAGGTGCAAGCTATAATGGATTGGTCTTCATCTAAGAATGTCATAGAGGCCCGAAGCTTCCATGGATCGACAAGCTTTTA
The DNA here is from genome assembly GCA_018340775.1 of Taxus wallichiana var. yunnanensis. NCBI lineage: Eukaryota > Viridiplantae > Streptophyta > Pinopsida > Cupressales > Taxaceae > Taxus > Taxus wallichiana. Next base: position 582,427,008 of record CM031243.1, read on the forward strand.
TAGAAAGTTCATTAGGGGATTCTGTGAGATTTGTGCACGAGATCACAAAAGTGATGTAGGGAGATAAGGAGTTTGCATTGACTACGAGATGCAACGTATGGATTTCAGAAGCTGAAGAAAAAGTTCATAGAGCAGCCAATGTTGGCCTTATCTGATTTTAATAAGGTATTTTTGGCTGATTGTTACGCGAGTGGAGTAGCCACTTTGGAATCTTAATGATTCAAGAGGGAAGACCCATCACATATTCTAGTGAGAAATTGGATGACATGAGGAGAAGATATTTAGTTTATGATCAAGACTTTTATGCCATAGTGCAAGCTTTGAAGAAATGGAGACACTAATTGCTATCCAAGGAGTTTTTGTTGTACACAAACCACCAAGCATTGCGAATTCATAAATAGCTAGGGAAAGTTGAATTTAAGACATATGGAATGGGTTGAATTCTTGCAGAGTTACTCATGTAATATCCCCTTTAGGGACAAATAGAAATCTGCAGCACTCTCAACATCAATTGAACTAAGAAGGATGAGATCCTCTTAATTCAACCTCAAATAACCGAATGTCAGTGTAATTACAACCCAAATGGGGTTGGAATTAGCCAAGGTGGTGGGTTAGATTGGAAAATCAATTGAAGCCCAATCTTTTCCAGTTCAGATTTTTTATTGCCACAAATATTAAATAAAAATGGCACCCAGACAGTTGAAACTTCAAAAATTAATATCTTATTCAATACTCAATGTTTTTGTATGAAATCAAGTGCATAATAAACTAGAAATTTAGGGCTTTCCAATGCATTATGAAACATATTTTTATGAGCATTAAAACTTCACCAAAACAGACCCAAAATCTCAGTCCTAGTTCTTTGGGTTAGAGAAAAATAAATAAATAATTTCCAGCACTTCTCTAGCCTCCAAACACTCCAAAATAACTGCCCCTTGCTCAGAAATAATCACTAACACACAACAGATTTTAGATCTAGCTCTTATGGCATCAAAATATGATAAAACAAGCTCCAATCCAAGTCGCTATGGCAAAAATAATTGCAGCAGTAACAACAGTAACAAAAGCACCCCAAACCCTTCAATAACATGCAGATTTAAGCCCCAAATAAATGTGCCAATCCTCTAAACCAAGTTGCCAATGCTTAGAATGGAGAAATAATGCATAGATTCACTCAACACTAATTGCAAGAAGGCTCACACTCTCCAAAATAGGGTGGTGTTGAAGAAACACCTTTGTTATGAGATCTCATGGGCATACATCCCTCTTCAAACATGAAGATATTTTGATAAAAACGTCAACATGCCCCCAAGGGGTTGCCACCATCTTCTTATATAGCTTTTGCATTTCAAATCTCCAAGTTTCCCTCCTCTTTTTGGCGCAAATCTCTATGTAGGAGAGTTACTTTTAAAATGGTCCTCTTTCCTGGAAAGTCACACTCCAATTAAAACATTAATTTCCTCTTTTAATATTTTAAATAAAAACATAAGAGGAGAATTAATTATTTAATTTAAAAATAAAAGGAGTAATGACATTTTCCCAATTTTTATCCTTTAATCCATGGGAAGGGTGGATTAAAGGTCTCCAATATTTTATTAATTAATGTCCTGAAAAAGGGACATTACAACTCATTTGTCTTGAAGCACAAAAGTGGGAAAACAAACAATGTTGGAGATGCACTGAGCAGAAGATGTATCTTAGTGAGTGAGATGTAAGTGGGAGTAGTAGGGTTTGAGGCGATAAAGGAACCCTACGTTGAAGATGAAAATTTCGGTGAAGCATGGAGAGCATGGGTAGAACCGGTGAGTGTAAATCACACACCTTATTTAGACTACTTCTTGGAGGAAGGGTTTTGTGTAAAGGCACACGGTGGTGCGTGTCACTTGAGGGAGAATTTGATCGAAGAGATGCATTGTGAAGGACTAGCATGTCACTTTGGGGTAGATAAGACCTTCGTGCGAGATAAGTGAGATAGTTGTGGTCCGAGATGGCTACAAATGTGCATAGGTGTGTAGAGATGTAAAGTATGTCATGAGTTAGCAAAGGGGAAGAGTCATAATGCAAGGTTATATAGACCACTGCTATTACTTGAGAAAATTTGGGAGCATCTGAATATGGATTTTGTTTTGGGTTTTCCCAGCAAATAGAAGGCTCATGATTCCACCTTTGTTGTTGATAAATTTTCAAAAAGGATCGTTTTATTGCTTGTAAGAAAACCAATGATGCTATGCATATAACTAACTTTTTTCTAAAGAGTTGTGGGACTACATGGATTGCCACGAGAACATCGTATTTGAAAGATGTATCAAGTTTGGTGGTCACTTTTGATGAATATTGTGGAAGAAACTAAACACGAGGTTGTAGTTTAGTTCTCTACATCACCTATAGGTGGATAACTAGATGGAAGTCGACAACAAGAGTATGCAATTTGCTTCGTTGTATGGTAGGATAGAAAACAAGGACATGGGATTTAGTTTTTGCGCAAGTGGAGTTTTCTTATAATACATTTGTAAGTAGGAGCACAGGAATTTTCCTTCCAGATCATGTATGGAGTAAGCCCAAGAGTTGTGGAGTTAAGAGACTTGTTGCTAGAGGAAGGAAGAAGTAGAAGACTTTGTGCAATACATGAAGTGCACGAGCAAGTGTGCAAACATTTAGAGCGGAGTATTGCGCGATGAGGAGTGTGTAGACTTGAGGAGAAGACACTTGGAGTTTGAGGTTGGAGACTTAGTTCTTGCACTTGTGCAAGAGATTCCCACAAGGAACATATGATAAACTCAAGTGGAAGAAGATTGGACCATGCAAAGTCCCAAGAAAACATGTGAAGAAAGTGTACAAGATAGAGCTGTCGGAGGGAATAGACATTTCACCTATCTTCAATGTAGTGGATCTACACTCATGTTTTGAGGGGCAGAGGAATGGAGAAGCAAACCACACTCGAAGTAGATTGGAGACACCTACCAAAGTAGAGGTGCAAAGACATTGAATACATTTTGGATGACCATGTAGTGAAGACAATGTGCAGAAAGGAGCATAAAGAATATCTGGTAAAATGGAGAGGTAGAGAAGTTGAGGATGCATCTTGGCTTAGTGAAGTGGAGATTGCTAGACTTGGTCATTCCATTGAAGACCTTCAAAAACACACTTGAGTAGGGGCTCAAGTTTCTTCTTACCCCATGTGTAATGATCATTTGAGTTCACTTGCAATCTTGTGTCACCCAAAACATTTAGAGAGTTGAATAAAGACTTGTGTACATGGTGCAAAACTTGGAGCCTTCTCTATTTCTTGTGTATGCAAAAGCCTACCTAAGCCATGGAGGCTTGCCCTACTGCACATGTTTATACAAAGCCGTGCAACACTAGTTATGCCATGCAAAACTGCTAAGTGCTGTGAATTCTTAACGATGCTGCACAAAACCGTGATACTTTGTTCCATGTCGTGGAACACTTGTTTCTTTTGCGTGGAAGCCACAAAGTCTTGCAAAATATCATGGGACCACTATCTTATGCTGCCATGATTGGATCTCCCTTTAACAGAATCCCTTGTCAACATCGATACAGTTAGGAGAGGCACATGTGGACCTTGATCCATTTTCCACGCCCACGGGAAGATCAAAAAACTTGGTAAAGCTTGATCTGATGGATAAAATTTCATGGGAAGCTATCTGCAAACCGGCTCCGAAGATCAATGGCGATCTATGGCATTGAGAGGAATCCTTACGAAGTATTTTTACTTGTAGAGGTATCCCTGCCCGAGTCTATACAGATTCTATAAATAGAATGGAGCACTAGCATGTAAGGCACCTACCTATCATCCATTGAGAAGGATCATTGATCTTGGGGATCACCTATCTGGAGGCATCTATTGTGAAGTTACTGAATTGAGTTGAGTTTGGTTCTGTAGAAGCTTTGTAGAGTCTGCAAGCTTAGGATAAGTCATAGGATTGGAATTCTTAGAGAATTCTTGCAGAGTCTTGTCATACTCATAACTATTATTGAGTGTAATGCCATTGTGCCTAGTGCAATGCCATTGTGCCTAAGTCTGTAATCTTTTCCTCATATTAATAGAAAAAGCTTTTGTTGTTTCTTGTTAAAAATGTGTCTGAGATCTTGCTTCGGTAGGATCTAACTCTAGGTTCATGTGCTGCGTGGTCTATGGCATCTCTTCATTGGGACCCCTAACTATGACTGCATCACAAATGTATTACCATACTAAGGTATGAGATCCTATAGACTAGGGTAGTCACTCTAAACATGTATTTTTCCTGAAATTATAACCTTGTCTTTCATATTCATACATCAGAAGAAAGTCAATTTCAAAATTACGTTTGGTTGATTCTTTGATTGCAAGATATTTCAATTTCATGGTTATAAAGTGCTTACTTATATTTAATTTTGCTGTTATTTGACAAACGACCATAAAAGAACACATTTATATTTTGTCAGATTGTTTAGGACTAAGTTTTTCATCGAATTACAGGAAAACATTGTTTCTTGGAAGTTTTCAAAGAGGAGGCTCATGTTACCTTAAAATGGTAATAAATGTTTTTGCTTACCATGCACAGGATAATATTGGAGTCTTTGTCGACCAAAATGGTAAACTACTGCAAGAAGGAAGGATTTGCTGGTCTGAGGCACCTGCCTCTGTTGCTATACAGTTTCCATATGCTATTGCTCAACTACCACGGCATACTGAGGTTAGCTAATTATTCTACTTGAAGCCTTAATTTTTTTGCTTTAGGTCTTTATTTTGTTTGTTTGTGGAAAACTCACTAGCTTTACTGCCATGAAATCTTGTCCTATTGAAAGATAGTTTTCCACATATAATTTTTGCTTTTTGCAGATCAGATCACTAAGGGATCCTTACCCATTGGTTCAGACATTTCCCCTTCGGGATGTTCATCTTCTTCTGTCAAGCAGCAACTGTGTTGTTGCTGTGCTAGAAAATTCTGCTTATAGTTTTCTCCCAATTCCAATTGGTGCGCAGGTATGACTTGATTTAATTTGCCCAGTTTTCTAGCTGAAACATTGTTATTCATATCTTGGAACTTGCAGAATTTTCATTTTACGTATTACTGGCAAATTTTTTGAATTATTTACTATCTGCAGACTTCCTCCAATAATTCTTACCTATGAAAATGTGGGATCAAGAAGAGTATTGCTTTTCAGTGTAAAATGTAGCAAGGCAGGGTTGGTGCAGTTAAGGGTCATTAAAACACAGTCAACTACCAATCCAACCAGAGTGTGCAGTGCAAAACCTTTAACACAAGAACACAAGGTCCAAACACGTAATTGGAAGCAAGAATCATATCAAAACTTTCAGTAACAGAATTTCCGTGTTCGTAGCCTTCTTCCTTCTTCCTTGACAAGTTTATTTGTGAAAATCATAAAACTTATGCTCTTAAAAGTTATTATAAAAATGAATATTCACATATACTCCAAGAGTCCCAATCTTTCCTAACATTCAATTTTCCTGAATCTCTACGACTAAGGCTTACATTCTTTGATCTGTAAACTCTACGTTGGAGCTCACAAAATCACAAATATTTCTATCCTACTCCAGCTATGCTTGAAATGACAGTCTAATGCTTTAGTGAATGATGTTCTTAGTGTTACAATTGCTTGCAAACATGAATAATGAATGAAAAATTGCATACATACACAACAATGAAATATCCCTTTTAGGATATCACTTTAAAACTCAGAAATTTATCAAAACCTGCAAACTGTAATTCTGATTTTTCCAGGACAGCAAGGTACAAAAATCTTAAATTTTTTTATATCTTCCAAAATAACCACTTCCAACAATACCCAGAAGCTTCAAAAGATGTAGAAAAATATAGAGAACAATAAACAATTGAGAAATAATTTTTAATGGCCAACGCTGAATTTATTTTATTAATTTTATGACAGCAAATGAGGGAAAAGTACAGCTGACCGTAAACTCCAGAATATCAATAGAAAATGATTGGAATAATTTTTATGGCATCAATATGACAAGAACAAGCTTCAGATATGAAATCTCCGGAAACGGGCCACGGAAACCCTTCCAAAATGCTTGCCGAATTTCCCAGGTAGGTTGCTCCACTTGTGGGAGACACCCAGCAGCCCCAAATCTGAAAATAGATGAAACCCTTGTTGAAGAATGGCTGTCCTTTGAATCTGAATTTCTGATCAATTCTCCAATTCTAATCTAAAAGTCTGAACCGTGCAAAAACAAGCTATGGATATGGATTGAAACCCTCTCTCGAAGAATGCTCTATAGCTAGCGATGGATCTCCCACCACCGAAACTAGGGATCCTACAAAATCTGACCTCCACAAGCAAAAAGACTGAAAATAGCAATAGCTGAAAATAGTTGAATGTATAAATGATCTCCAAAAGACCTCAAGGGGATATATATAACCTTTTTCCTCCAATAAACCCCAAATCGACCCCCTTTGGGTATTTTCTCATAAACATAAATATAACTTAAGTGACTTTATTGTGCACATGCTAAAAATACACTTAAGTTGTCCCAATGAAGAAATAGAACATAAAGTACCACCTAGTTGCCCAACACTTAAGTCAATGACGAAATATAACATAAAGTGAAGGTGGTATCAAAATAAACCCATACCCAATAGCCTCCAACGTCTCTAGCCTCTTGGGTATGACCAAAGCTAAGACGAAAATAAGCCTCTAGGCCTCTAGCGTAGGAATGGGGACATTACAGTCCTCCTTCCCAAAATTTGCTTGCCCACAAGCAAATGCAAACCAGGATGTTGTAAAATCTACTCACCCTCCCAAGTAGCATCCTCAAGTGGCAAATCCTTCCACCGCACTAGATATTCGGTAATAACCTTGTTTTTGAGCTTCCTTTGCCTCACCTCAATGATAGTCTCTGGTTCTAAGACCAACTTTCCCTCATCGTCCAAAGGTGGAAAATCTGTAGAAGGCACAATATGTTGTCCAAGTGCCCTTTTGAGGCACGAAACATGAAAGACGTGGATCTTGCTCTGTTCTAAGCTCCAACTCATATCTGCAATCGCCCAACCCTCCGTCTATCTCAGTGAAATGGCCTGTGGAACCTCGGTTTCAACTTTTGAGCACCGCTCTTTTTAAGTGAGGATTGCTTGTAGGGCTATAATCGTAGAAAGACCAAATCCCTATATCTCAAAAGATCTCTCAACCCTATGTTTGTCTGCATAAATCTTCTATTGATTTTGTGCTTTCTGCAGATTCTCCTTGAGGGCCTTCAGAATATCCTGGTTCTCCTGTAACCAATCACGAGCTTTGGGAGCTTGGCTATCCTTGTGTCTTGAGGGCCTTCCTTGGTGTCTTCCCGTTCATTCAACTTGCCAAGATGCTTGTGATCCTCTACTTTTCTTTGATCTTACGCCGTAACACTACATCCTCGAATTTGCCTAGAAAGTCCAAGATGCAATCTTCTATGGAAGATTGCGTAACCGACATCCATCTTCTTTATCTAGCCTGGATGGCCCATGTAGGTGTAAGTTTTTGCAATTTAGTATTGAGTACATCAACATGAAGTGTGGTAAGTCAAGCTTGAAGGCATTTCCTCCAACCCGCCAAGACTCCATGCTTTGTACTTGTTGTTAGATCTTGAGTCACCTTGAGTTGGATTTGCTTGATCATCTCAATGAATTTTTCTGCACCTTAGTCACCTTTGAGTCTCTCGCCGTCTCCTTGCTGTTCACCTACAACATCAAGTGGAATGGCATGTAAATACCCCAAGCATGCTTCAAAAGCGAATGATTGGTGGACGTATCCAAAATGAATTTTGCAATCAACTCGACCTTGTTGCACTCTTATTGTTGTGGTCTTCCTCTTGGCTGATCCTCTTACCCCTTTCAATGCACACGATTGTAGTATAGAGTGTTCTCCCTTTGTGAGATGCCGTCAGGTCCTCTTCTTGTCAATATTTCCAAAGTAAGTGAAGAAAATGCATTGAATGTAAGTGGTGTTATAACAAGTCACCACTTTAACAAATTGCCCTTATCTTGGGTCTTACAATGCCACATACAAGGATACACAATTCTATTTACAACAATGCCCTTCTTGGGTCTTAACGTTTTCATCAAATTAAGTGCAAATACATTAAAAGAACATGCTTCCCCAAAGAACATGGATGTTAGATCATACACCCATCAAAAGTCTTCATGTAGAGTGCTACTCACCATGGACGCAACTTTCACCTTAAAGAACACTTCGGCTAAAGAACACTTTCACTAGCGAGAGTCTGAGGACACGACAGCCCCTCGACTTCCTACGGTCGACATCTTCTCCAATTAGGGGAATCTCATGACCTACTGATTCTGAATGGCATTCCTCGCTTTCTTGAATCCCGGTTCTTCACTGGGATCGACCTTTTCGGTGGGGCCAGTGTAGTTGATTACGTTATGACAACCCCCGACTTGATTGCTTCCATCCACCGCTTATGTCTCCCCCATCCCTCTTGCTGACCATGTGACCCTCTCTTTTTCCCTCCAGGCTACCCTCCCCCATGACCCCACCCCCTCCCCTTGTATATCACGTACTATTTGGAAATTTGACACAGGGGATCCCAACACCTTTTCCTCCTACCTTCGTCTGCTTCTCCCCCATTCCCCATTTCACCTCTCTCACCTGGGACCGATGTTTAACACCCTTTCCTTGCGCTATCTCGTGAGGCAGCCATGAGTTCTTTCCCCCACGTCACTCACTCTACCTTGCGCCATGGTACATGCCGTATGAACAAATGGTATGATGAGGAATGCAAAGCCTTCCATTGAAAACTCTGCTTTGCTTTCCTGCATGCCCTTCCCTCCTTCCCTTCCCTGAAAACAACCTATCATGTGTCTCCTTCGTCATAAGAAACACACATTTATCTCTCATAGGCGTCATGAGCTTCGTTTGTCACTTATCCATTCTCCTAAACATTTCTGGCACACCATTCTTCCCCGTCATTCGCCTTTACCCCTGGACTTAGATCCCAATTCCATGTTCACTCACACCTCCACTCTTTATGACTTCCCTGCCAGCCCCACATCTAGGTTCATTCCCCTCCCTCCCATTGCCATATTTTCACCCACACCAACGTGAGGAATGCCATTCTTTCTATGAGTTGCAATAAAGCAAAGATGAGGAAGGGTTCCATGCGGAACTCTTCAAGTATGGTCGGAAGACGCTCCTTAGTTATCTTGTGGACCTCTTCAATCAGGTGGTTTGTACAGGTTTCCCAATATCTTGGTCCCACCACATCATCCACCCCATACACAAGTCGGGGCCAACTTCCGACCCCAACAACTACAGGACTATCATGGTGGGTCACACATTCTCCAAGCTCTATGCTACAATTCTTCATTTACAACTTTCTGAGTTCCTCGATCAGTACCATTGCAGAGCTAGGGGGCAGGCGGGCTTCCGACCGACTTACCAGACTATTGATCACATCCTCACTCTTCGGGCTATCATCGAAGAGGCTCGCCACCGCTCCTCCAGAGTTTTCTGTTGTTTTGTGGATTTTCGGAAAGCTTTTGATTTTGTTCCACGGGAAGCCCTCTTCCGCAGGCTCAGAGATATAGGCATTTCCGAGATTCTCCTTACAACCATTATGCGCCTTTATGAGGAGGTCCTTGGCCGCCTTTGCACTTCTGTTGGCTTGTCTGACTTCATCAGGAGTACCATTGGTGTCAAACAGGGCTGCCCCTCTCTCCCACCTTATTTGGGATTTACATCGATGAGCTTGAGGACTTTCTCAGGGATCACATACAGGAAGGTGATGGGTGTCTTCTACACCATGTTCTGATCTACATCCTCCTCTTTGCAGATGACGTAGTTCTCCTTGCTTCTTCTGCAGAGGGTCTCCAGAGGCAGCTGGATGCCTTAGCCCTTTTTTGTGATCACAGGCAGCTGACTGTGAACCTTGGAAAAACCAAAGTTATGGTTTTCAATTGTCTGAAGACTTCAGACCTCCACTTCTTCTTTAAGGGTGTGGAGATTGAGATCACTTGCTCTTATACCTACCAGGGATTCTTTTCTCTGGACCTCGTTTTAGCCTCCGTCCTGCTCTCCAACCTTGCGTTAATAAGGGGTATGGTTCTTTGGCGATTCTTGAGAGACAATGTTTCCGCCACCACTTTCAGGACATTCCTTCCAAGATGTCCCTCTTCGATTCACTAGTTAGGCCCACGGTTCTGTATGGTTCGGAAGGTTGGGGTCCCTCTCTTTTGGACTCGATTGGGCTACTTATTGAGCGTGTTCAGATCCTCATGCTCAGACGTATTATCAGGTGCAAAGAATATGTTCCTCACAACATTATTCTTACTAAGTTTGGGGCTCGCCCTTTTCGTTTGGAGACCATCTTCAGCCTTGTGTTGTTGTTGCACCATATTCGGGGGTTTTCTAGCTCTTCTCTTGTAAGGGACAGGTACATTTATTTTTCCTACTGTTCCTCTGAAGCTATTGCATCCTCAGATCATAGTAGACAATCTTGTTGTTGGTATGCTTGCGTTTCACGCCTTTTTGAGTGCATTGACATCCAGATGGTCCGTCTCCCACCCTTCAGTTATTCTTTGGATGCCCCTGCCCACCTCCTACCCAAACAACAGACTCTCATAGGATAATCAGAGATGATATCTCTACGGACATTTCATCAACACACTGACCAACCCCTTTGGGGGTTACGTCCGAAGATGTCATTCTATGCGGCACACTTTCTTGAGATCCGTGATGGGGTCATTTTCAGACCCATGTACATTTCCCGGCATTGGTTACAGGTCCTTCGTATCTCTTGGGTCAGTTTAGAGTGGGCTCACATCGACTTCGTGTTGAGACTGATCATCACTTAAACCGCTCGGAGCGGACTTGCCTGCTTTGCTCTTTCCAGAAGTTGAAACCGAAGAACACTTCATTTTCCAGGTGTCCTGTTTACTATGAGATTTGTGGGCGTTTCCATTGCCTGTTCCGTGAGCTTCCTTCACAACTTTCTTCAGATACTATGATCAGAGATGTCTTGCTCTCTACCTTTAGGAGGCCCTCAGGCTTCGGGACAGGCTCCTCCATCCTCCCCCAGACGGATGAATACTAGACTGATCACTTCTTTCTTCCCGGTGCTCTCCCCGGTGAGGGGTGCCAAGCGGCGCTTGGACACGTGTCTGGACCCCCGTCCAGATCCGTCAGGTCTCGAGACTTTGTTTCTTCCACCCGAGGCTCCCTATCTCAGGCACGTCCCAGGGCCCCTCCGCATAGACAACGACCCACCAGGCTTACTCAGAGGCACCGCCTCCCTCTTGGACACCGGCTCCCTAGGCATTCTTAGTCTCAGCTTCTGGTTATCAACGCACTGCGAGTCACTCCCATCCGGCCTTGAGTGTTAGGTGATGTTGTGGGGGTGTTGCTCCTTCCGCTCCCCCGCACCATCATCTTTTTCTTCTTTGTTTCTGGTTTCTCGGCCTCTGTTGTTTCCTTCTCTTCCTCTCCTTCTCTCATTGTATTTCGGGCGACCCGTTTGGGTCCTCTTGCTGGGTTGGTTTGCTTTGTACTCTGCATTCCCATTGACCTATTTTTGTGGTCATGTGTCGGACATAAATAATATTATCTTATCTTATCTTATGTTGGTATGTGTGATGCAATTTTGGCAAATATGAAATTACTCTCTTGTTCCCTATATTTTCTAAGGCCAAGATCCCAAGTTTGATGAATTTTGGAGGTGATCTACTATTTTTTCAAGCTTGATGATGTTCGTTGGTTAGGGTTTCATAATTAATTATTTCCACATCCAATTCTGATTTTTAACAACTGCAATTGTTTGCTAAAGGTTTTCTACTAATTTTGGCATAAGTTTGGAAGGATTTTTGCAAGGTTTAACCCCTATTTGAAGGGCTTATCTCACCTAGGGAAGTCGCTGCCCTAGGAAGGGTTTGAAATTCAGTTTTGTAGGGTTATAAAAATAGTTCTATAAATTTGATTTGTGAGTTTTTAGCCATTTTTAGAGTCCCCAAAAAGGGACATTACAATAGTATCAAAGCATCATCCTCCCAACCTGTGAAGCATGGAAATGTTCGAGAAGATGCAAGGGAAGTTAGGAAGATCATTAGAAGTCCTCGCCCTAACTGTGGAGAAACTCGTTGAAGTTAGAACAATCAAAGAAGAAGCCACTCCAAAGTCTTTGATGTTTCGCTATAAAGCTCTTCTGGAGAAGGTCTGGGATGCCCTTCCTTTTGTAGAGTTTGTGGAGTTGGAAACAAAGAGAGTTGGAATTGACACAAGGTCAAAAACCCAAACTACAGGGAAGGGAGCAGCGCTCCATAAGGACACCACACGCGAGGGTTTTGACACTACACATGAAGAAAGATTTGAAGGTAGAGGTCTCTCGGTCCCCATGACAATTTTTGTCACACACATGCTAGTGAAAAATTAGGTTTGTAGTTTGAAGGAAAGGGAGCCATGGAGGATGAAGATTCAACCCTTACTCCCATTGTTGTTCCGGAGAGTCAGCAATATGAGGTAATTAATGATCATCGTTTGGTTAATATTGATGATATTTTAGCTTGTGATGAAGCCAGGGTTGAAAAGAAGGATGACGAGCAAGAAGGGGAAGAGAAAGAGGAGGTTGGAACCCATTTCTCAAATAGACATGATAACAGTCAGCTTGCTGGCATGTTTATAACATCAGCCAATAAAGAGGTAAATGATGAAAAATCAATGTAATGTCCCCAAATTAGGGCAATTCAATATTCACCCAAATTCAAAAATTATCCTGAAGTATTCCAATGTCTACTATTCTTAACCCGGAGTGGGATCAGAACTACCAGAGGTAAGTGGAATAAATCGGAAAATAGCTAGAGCGCACTAAATTAGCACCAATCTGATTATACACAACTGAATGTAATTGAATAGTCGATTCCCAGATCACTGCGAATCATCTAAAATTAATGCCTGCTCAACCAACCATGCAAAATACTTCAACTTTGGATATTGGGGTTATAAAATATGGAGTTTATGAATGTAAAATCAGAATTAACCTAGTTTTGAGCAAAAGTGCAGAAATGACCCTCCTACTATTTCGCCCAACACAATTAGGGTTGATTATGCATGCAACAACACCCCACCGATCACCAAACCTTGTGCACAAGCTCATAAAAATATATAGAATCAGATCTGAATCTTTTATGCAAGTTTTATGCACCCAATATGTTGAAAATACACCCTTACCCAATTGCCTAGGGCACAAAAATACAACAACAGCTTAAAGCATCAAATCAATACCAAGACAAGTGAGATCCAACTTGCTAGGGCATAAACGCATTACCAAAATTACCACCAAGTAATTCGCCACCAAAGAAGGATAAGATCAATGCACAATATTCAGATTTCACATTCACATCAAGTCGCTAGGGCACAAGAGAAAAACAGACCAGCAATCATGCATGAATGGATCCTTCAACAACTTGCTTGGGTCTTCAATTTGCCAATAACAAGGTGGTGTTGTAAAACACCTTTAGTAGAACATCAATGGGCATGCATCCCTTTTCTTCAAGCATGAAGAAATAACAATAATCATAATCAACATACCCCACAATGGAAGAGGTGATGTGACTTTATATTCCTCCCTCCAAGAGTGGCGCTCCAAATGGGCCCTTTCTTTGCCCAATGCTCCCTTAGAATGGCGACTTACTTTAAGGGTAAGTGACCATTAAAAAGGGGGTCTTCATCATGTAGAACATATCTCCTTTTTTAATATTTAATTCACCTTTTTAACTTAATGATTAAAATCACAAAAAGGTAAATTTAATTCTTTTTTAATGAGCTCAAAGAAGGGGTTAACAAATTAGTGGTGAAAACCACTTTTATAATATTTTCCCCAAATTTATCCTTTAGTCCATGGGGAAAGAATGGACTAAAGGTCTTCAGTACTTGTTTAGAAATGTCCTAGAAAAGGGGACATTACAATTTGACTTGAGTAAGAGCCACAAGAGACATCCCAAGCACATTTGAACAAGGTATGGAGGTGGTGCAAAAGGGGAAAACACCAATTATCAAAGGAGCAAAGGCAAAAGGAGATGAAAATCTTGTTGAAAGTCCAAGGAACAAACATATCTCAGATTTATTGCTCCCTAGTTCGCCATCACATGGAGCTAATCATCACAATCAGTTTGATACAAATATGGGCAAAATGTGGAGCACATTGAGTAGTAAGGGGTACTTGCACTTTTTCAGATAGCTTCCAAGTCATGCATCCATCAAGACAAAGGTCGCTTTATGCTCAAGGACTGAAATTGGATTGATAAGAGGTAATCTGTTGTTGCAGACTCACAGCACCCCTGGATGCAAATCAGGCTTCTAGGTTGATGTTCAGGCATCCAGTGTGATTGCACAACATGGAATCCTTTCTCCAAGCGTGGGACTTGTAAAGATGAGAAAAGATTCTCCAGAGAAGGCTGGTTCCTATTCCTCTGTTCAGATGCACACAAAAAAATGCAGAGGGTTTGCTAAAACCTAATCTAACTTGCCAAGGAGACAGGGTAAGAAAATGCATAGAATAAAACCTAAACTACAAAGGTGATGCACCAAGGAATGTTAGACATTCGTTTTGCAAATTTAACATAGACCACATAGACGCAATACAAACACCATGCACAGGTAACCAAACTGCAATAAGAGATCAAAATGACAACAATGAATACATGAGAGGGTTAAGAGTCAATCACAACACATATATTATTGCTCAAGAGTCGATACAGTACATTGCAGTGGCCAAGAGGCAAAAAGACTGGCATTACAACCCATATGGGAGGTTTGAAAGCTCCACAAATTCTCTGGCAAGCGAGGGAATAAGGGAGGATGCAAAACAAAAATGTCCGACCCCTTAAAGGAGCTCTTCTTTACAATATATATCAAGAAATGAGAGAGGGAAGAGAGAGGAGATCCGAGACCGCCCCAACCACTTCTTGGTAGCATTTAAAATCATCTCATTATTATGACAAGCGGCGGATCCTAGCAGAAAACGGCGGGTCGTCTAACAGAGCGGCGAGTCGTCTGTGCATTAAAGTTGGTTGTTGAAGCATTACTTCTATCTACCACTACGCGTCGAGAGACGTTTTCTTAATTTTCTCCTCCAAACTGCACTAAAATGCGAAATTGATCCTTAATCATGTAGAGAATTTCAACACTTTCCGTTGATATAAAGAACGTGTGAATCCGAGCTCTAGATCGAAAGATACGAAGGTCTGAAGATTTAGGGCACAAAACAGGCGAAAACGGATTTTTAAATTTCTTTTCCCGCGCTCTGCCATCTGGATGACACGTGGCAGGCTCTGGTTCACTGAGCAATTTTCTCTCTCCACCTTTTCGCGGGCTTTTCTTATGGGCCCCTTAAACTTGGACACGTGGCACTATTTCATTGGTTCGGATCAGTGCTCGAAAACTCGCCCCTTTGACTTTTTGGACCTTTTTCCTTGGCGACACGTGTCATGCTGTGATTTGTCCACGGGCCTGCCGGATTTTCGCGTCCACCGCGTCCTTTTGTCCCGGATGTCCCAGTGCTTCGCGGGACAGAATCCTCCGATCCGCCCGAAATGGGCTTCCTCGTCCCTTTTCTGCCGGTGACACGTGGCGTGATCTGATTGGCTTTCGGCTCCTTCGGCTATCCGCGTCCCGCACGCCCTTTGTCCCACTTGTCCTTGTGCTGAAGTTTCCTGTTTCGGCCGATCCGGCCGGTTCGCGTCCTTCGCGTCCATTTGTCCCAAATGTCCCAGTGCTGTCTGGGACAAATTCTTCCGGTTCGCCCGATTCGGCCGGTTCGCGTCCTCCGCGCACTCTTGTCCCGCTTGCTCCCAGTAAAGGACTTGGACAAATTTTCTTTCTTTCGGCTGATCCGGGCATTTCGCGTCCATTTGTCCCAGATGTCCCTTTTCTGTTTGGGCCGCCTGGAGGCTTTTCGGCCGATCCGCGCCTTCCGCGTATAATTGTTCCAACTGTCCCAAAGGTGGCCTTGAGCAGGACTTAGCCAATTTTACGATTTTCCCCTGAATCAATCTACTTGCTTGGAACTAAAAACTCTGATGCATGTTATCAAATTAACTCTGGGGGGTGAAATTTGGATAATAGTAACCTTCTTCCCAATGTCCACGGTATGCATGCAAAGGTAACTACTTCCTCTTTCCGTTTGACTGGTAATCCATTTGATATACATGTATTTGAGGAAAAAATTTGGGTCACAATGATGGTTGTGCTGATGGTATCTCAACAAGTCTTATAAGGTCAAGAAGATTGGAAGAAACCCTCCATGAAGGACAAGATTCCGGAAAGCACTGGATGAGGTGGCTGGACTGTTCCTAACAGTAGTCAAAAGGAGGTCATTTGATGGAAACTACAGCCCTAACAAGAAGCAAGAGGTTACCCAAGACAAGCATCGACAAATGTGGAAAGAAAAGATCCCATCCGGTGAGGAAACCATGCCAAGGAAGAGTGCTGATTTGAACTCAGAAATTCTGAGTCATAGGCAGCCCACGGTATGAGGATATCTCAGTTTTTGCCAATATATCATTTCAGATTTGTTACCATGGACAGCTGGTTAGGAAGAGTACTCATGTCTCATGTGTGTTGTATCCTCCTATGTCACCGCTGATTGGATATCATCATGCACATCATACTTCACGGGGTGATGAGGTAAGAAGTAATTTTTGTAGTAAAGAACATATAGATACTTGGGCTCAATTTCAAAGGTGTTTCCGCAAGTGGCATATAGGTGCTATGTTGAGATTTACAAAGGGAGGAATACCTGATTTCAAAATCATTATGGAGGGAAATGATGGTGATTCTAATTTTCAGTTTCATATGTGGTTAACCCATGGTTCCATGAAAATGGAAGAGCTAGAAAGAATGGAGTGGATGGGCAGCGTTCTTACTATAATATGTGGCACACATCACCCATCCCAGGTGAAGGGTCTTCTTCATGACCAAAGGGTCACCATGCTTGTAGAGAATGGCAATACACATCAATTTATTGAAGAAGAATTTGCAAGAAGGATGGGGCCAAACAAGGCTCGCTTACAAAGGCTACATTGTCACCATAACCTACGGAACATCTCTTCTTTTCACAAGAAAGATACTTCAGCTCACTATTCCCATGGAAAGTGATGCAGAGCCTATCCTCTTTGAATCAATACACAAAGTCAGTTTGATCACAACTATCAAAAACAATGCTTTTCTAGCTAAACCACTCACCTTTTCAAGCTATAAACAACTCCTTTCTTATCCCAATCATAGCCGAAAACCTCTATTTGAGCTTGCATTCATCATTAACCCTGTTAGTACACCTCAGTCAATGTTCAATCATCCATCAAATTGATTCAAAACACCTAAAAAGATCAATTACCTTACCTTTTACAAAATTGCCCTTTTTAGGCTTCTTGGACAAGTGCCATTGGTGATTCCATGTTTGTAACAAACCACAACTCCTTAGGACAAACCCAATACATTTCTAAGTACCCTTTTGGGCCCTCAAAGTGTGTGCAAAATCTTATCTTTCCAATCTTTAGTTTGACCACTTTTCCATCTTAACTTCCTTTCCACCAGCTCAAGCCTCTTCTAGCACTATTTTCAATGGTTTTTCCCCTTGACTTTTGACTCCCTGCTTCATTTGACAAACCAAGATCCATTTGGAGCACCCATTTGGTTTGTTCTCCTTTATACAAAATTTCATTATGAGGTTCTTAAGAAAGTTCCACTCAAATTCCCTGTTCTCAGTGGCAATTAGGTCTTTGCATGAACTAGACAACTCCGAGTTCCTCAACTGTCGAAGACTGTAGAAAAATATGAAAAAATAAGTCTTAATTCCACCAAAATCTCTAAAAGGGAAGTACCAAGATGATTTGGTCAAAGTTTCATTATGTAATTCCACCATTTAGTCCATCAAATGGTAAACCCTCACCAAACCCTAGGGTTCTAGTCTGTTACCTCTTCTGTGCAATGTGACTGTCATTCATATCATGTATTTACTCAATTCTTAACACCCAAACTTTCAACTGTAGTTTACCTTCCTTCTGTAGATGATATGTATGAGATTTCCAGACTTAATCTTTGCTTAGGCTCCCTATTCCAAAATCTTCCATTATATCTTCATCAGTACTGTACTCTACAGGTCTCATGAGGACTGTCATGCTATACAGAGTCTTGCCAAATGTTAAATCCCTAAAACCTCATAAATATACAAGGAAAAGATTTTGGGATTACAAGTTCACAAACTCATACCTTTTCTCCATCGTTTGAGCCATCAAACCCCAAATCTCCACCAAACCCTAGACAGGGTTTCCCAGTCACCCGGTAGCAGAAATTTTACCACCAAATGTACTATTCTTTACCTCAAGACTTGAAACTTCACCAAATTGCTATTCCTAACCTTCCTCACGTGTCTAACTTACTAGTAGGTCTCTAGATCACACTCAACCTTGAGTTTGCTTACAAAAATCACTGCTCTGCCTTAAGGAAACATGGTTTCCATAGCTTCTCCTTTGTGCCTTTAACAAATTATGTTTGAATATCCCTTTTCACAACCTCCTGAAGGAGTGTTGAGGTCTACACTGATGATTTGTATACTCCTTGTTCACATGCACAACTTTTAGACAAGGCTTTTCCCAAAAATCATAAACAAGGTTTCATTTCAAATTCAATTAGTTTAACACAGGGTTTCTTACAAATGTCCTTCAACTTACTCTTGTAAAGGCTCTGTAGATGCATGCAGATCCTAGCTTGCCTTGTAAACTCTCTTCAAACACAATATTCCTTCACAGCTCGTTCTTTGTCTTTTATCCCTGACTGTGCATCAATTACTCTGCCACAGAATGCTCAAGAAATGTTACTACTAACAAGGACAAAATCAAACATACACATTCATGCAATGAAATGGTCAGTGTTTATTCTCCTTACCAATCTCAATACAACACCATGAACAAGATTCACCATTGAATAATTTTGTCATGTAATCACTCAAAATACCATACACAGATTTTAACCAATAACACAGTAGTTTGCAAAATAAGTTTCTTCTGTTTTAAATCTTGGAGCTTCTACATTCCCAAGTCTTGATCATTCGAATGATAAGTTCAAATTAGTTACAAAACCTTTTAAAGTGTCTCTCACATTCGGTTACCACCGAACTAAGAGTCCATATCCACCCTTTTGGTCACTTGGACAAGAAATTCTTGCTTCACCTTTGCATGGTAACATATGACCACGAGTCTAAACTATTTGCAGCCTATTTGACTCCTCCTTAAAGGCCATTACAAGCATGACAAAGACTCTAGCTCCAACTTACAACACTAGACCATACCAACTACACAATCAAGCCAAAATAGGCCTCCAAGATTCAACTTGCACTTTTGGAGGGTAAGTGTATAATTTAAATTTTGGAAGGCCAAGACCCAATCCAACACACCTAGGTGACTCACAAGGACTCACTAAACCTACAAACACACCTTCAAATCAAAATTTGATGTCAACATGACATATGTACATAGTTGGAGTGATGCTCCTACATCAGAAAGGTATGACTTTTGTATCAACTTCTTTGTTTTAAGTTTAGCTGAGGCACATATTGTTCTTGGGGGTCAAGAGCTCCAAACTTTAGGGGAATTTACCCTCAAAATTCACAAGAGGGGGTTAAAGCTCCACTTACAAAATGAAGAAGTCAGAATTCATGAAATCAGGAATGGAAAAGGTAGGCATGTTGAGCAAGGAAGGACTGATTTTATTTCCTTACCAGCAGTTGGGAAAGGACTGATCATAGCTGAGAATGCAAGGAAGAATGTGGCAAACAACATCATGAGAAGGTATAAATTGGAGATTAAAATATGCAGGGCTGTTATGGGAGTTTTCTCAATTAATACTTGTTTATTCACAAGCAATAGAAGGCTGTCCTTCAAGAAGAACTCCCAAAGAGGAAGCAACTACAACATTTATGCATACTACTTTCTCAGCCTTCTACTCTTTTTGCAATAACTGAAAGTGAGATTCCAATGGTTAGGAGGGTAGACACTCCGCCCCACTTTCCTAAAAAGGTATGCTCAGCTCTCCTAAAATTATTTTCAGTCACTAATACTACCCAATTACAAGGGAACATGCCTATCTACAACAGTTGGGAAGGTAGCAAAATAATGATGATAAAGATTGACCACTTGGGAGAGGAAGAAACTCAGTTTTTGAAGGGATTCTCAGCCCCTAAGCAGCCATCACCAACCCATTTCAATCTGATCAAAGGGAGGAAAATACAAATTTTTAACCATGGAGAGGTATTTCAGCTGAGCACAGGAAAAGAAGGCAAAAGAGAGCCATTCCATCCACCAAACATGCATGAAAGGAGAGTAATAAGTATTGTGGTTTTCCTTAATAAGTTTGTTTCATGTGTAGGTTTAGGTTGGAAGGGAAGGGTACAGCTGAGATCTTTTTTCCATCTAACGAGAGGCTAATTGAGTTCATTGCACCGTTAGGAGGCCCTACATGGAGTTGGTCACCTTCCCAAACCAAGGAAGGTCAGTTTTATCATTTTCAGATAAATTCTAAAGAGCTGGTCCAGTCACAAAATACACAACTGCGAATGGACTCAAATTTGGAAAATATCTAGAAGGAAAAGAAGGAAAGCAAGAGCCCAATGGAACTTCACTTTGGTTTTCCGCAGTCACGGCTATACTTCAGCCACTTCTATGCTTGCGGATATGAGATATTTTGGCATGAGTAGAGTTCATGGAGAGGACACTATGCAAGAAGGAACAAGAAATAAGGAGCAGCTGAGATTTATTTGGGATCCGGGTACTTGCAATTGCTTGGGGACAAACAATTTTGAGAGGGGAGGATTGTCATGTCCCTTTTTGAAGGCTGATTTTCGAAGACCTTAACCCATTCTCTCCTCCTGTGGGTCTAAGGAGGAAAACAAGGGGAAGATCTGAACTATATCTTTATTGTTGTTTTATTTATTATCATGTATCCTATTGGGAAGCCTAGCGCTCCAATAGAGGGACTTAAGTAGTTAGGAAATAAAGGTATTATGAGCATGTAGGCTCCAAATACCATTTATATATTTAAAAGCACTTACCTTAAGGGGTCGACCATCATTTTATATTGTAAAAGCACTCCTTGTGGCTATATAAGGAGGTCGCTTGGGCATTATTGATTCATGTTTTTGGTGATTATTCATATTTTGGTGAAAGTTGGCTAGTGTAGCCCTTTTACTCTCTCTCTCTCTGAAGGACGAAACCCCTTGGGTTGAGGACCTCATCCAAGGACAAAAACCCTTGGTTGGGAAACTTGTGAAGGACGAAAACCCTTCATGAGATTTTTGGTGTGTAATTTGATTTGAAAAGTAATAAAATATTTTTCTCTTACATGTGTGCCATCTTTTGTGTAATATTATATATGTTTAGAGTGGAGTGACCTACCTCAGAGTGGAATTTTGGTATGTGCGGTGTCCTCGAGATTTCACCCCGAAATCCGGACTACCTCTTTTAAAATTTTCGTTCTTTTCAAGTAACAGTCATGTTTTGTGTTTGTTTTGCT
The DNA here is from genome assembly GCA_018340775.1 of Taxus wallichiana var. yunnanensis. Taxonomy (NCBI): domain Eukaryota; kingdom Viridiplantae; phylum Streptophyta; class Pinopsida; order Cupressales; family Taxaceae; genus Taxus; species Taxus wallichiana. The sequence continues at coordinate 582,448,542 of CM031243.1, forward strand.
TGTAGTTGTTTGCATTGCTCTAAGGTATCCCCAGAGAGTCATAAAAGCCAAATTCAAAAATACCCACATGCTAAAACTCACTCAATTCCTTCACTAGAGAAGCCATCCAAAAGGCTTTCAATAATGTGGAAGCAGAATACAATGAAATATGGGATGTTTGTGATGGAAGATGGAGGATGATGCATACCCATTTGCATGCAGCAACATGTTATTTGGAGCCAACATTGTTTCATATAGAAAGAGAAAGTGATCGTGAAGTCATGAGTGGTGTTTATGCAACAATTGAAAAGCTAGTTCCTGATAGAGAAATTGCAAAGAAAACAAGAGAGCAGCTCAGGGCATATAGGCGAGGAGATGGGTTATTTGGAACCCAATCAGCTATAGATGACAGAGAGGACATGGATGGAGATGAATGGTGGCGATTCTATGGAGTAGACACTCCTGAACTAAAACATTTTGCAGTTTGAGTCTTGAGTCAAGGAGTAAGTGCATCAACTTGTGAGAGGAATTGGAGCAGCTTTAACCATGTTCAATCAAAGAAAAGGAATAGGTTGTTATCAGGAAAGTTGGGGGATCTTGTTTATGTGCGTAGCAATTTGTGACTGACCATGAGAAAAGTGACAAAAGATGCATGTGCTTGAAGAAGAAGAAGCTTCAACATTTTCTAGAAGACTCTTCTGATGAAGATGATCCTGATTTTGTCTGTGATGAGCTTGAGGATGACACTAATGATGTTGGTAATGATATTGTCCGTAATGACCCTTTCAAGGGTTTAGACCAATAACAAAGGAATTTAACCAAACACCAAAATTATTCGATCTGATTTTTATTATTATCCTGTAATGACCCTTTCAAGGGTTTAGACCAATAGCAAAGGAATTTAACCAAACACCAAAATTATTCAGATCTGATTTTTATTGCAGCAGACTGAAAATAAGAAATCAACAAACTGTACCCTTCACAAATATATGCCAAACACCATCAAATACTTCAAATAAACTTGTCAAAATTTAGATATATCATTTATGCATCCACAAGAGCCAAAAACAATGAAAAATCTGAAGAAACACACTGCTGGAAATTAATTAATGTCCAGCCAATAGCAGCCACAAGAAAATTATAGATTATGGGTCTAGAAACCCCCAAAAATCATGAAACTTTAGATTCTCGGCCTTAGAAATTAGGACAAATCAGATTATCAACTGAAAATGCACATATGAGTTCACCAAACCCTCAAAACCCTACACAAGGTAGGTCGCTCCACATGAAAGAAGCCAATAATAATCTGAAAATGATAGATATCTCCTCAAATCTGCCTTATACTTCAATACCAAGTCAAGATGAAGGGTTTTCGTCCTTCACTCAACCTCTAGAAGGGTTTTCGTCCTCCTAGGCAAGCCACACATGAGGGTTTTCGTCCTCAAGTGGAAGAACAAGGAGCCACTAGCTCACAATGCTCAAGTATGATAAAATGCGCCAAAGTCTAGATGTCAAATGATGTCTTAACTCTCCTTTTATATTCCTCCATTGGCGCCAAAGCATAAAAAGGTAAGGCCGACCCCCTTAGAGATGTTCTTTTCCTTCATTAGCTTCCATTAATTAGCTCTGACCCAGCCGACCTGCTATAAGAGGTAAAAACACTAAAAGAAAATATAAAAATTAGTAAAAACATAGCATATGAAAGTTCAATGTTCTCCTCCATCTTCTTGTACTTCTTTTCCATGGAGAAGGAATGACAAGAAGACCAAATAATAGCTCTCAAGACTCTCAAGTGGGAAAAAGGGACATTACATTGTCGATGCCGGTGATGATGACATTGAGCCAAGTGCTCTTGATGATCTAGAGCTTTTGATGTAACAAGTTGATGAGCCTTAGCTTGTAGGAAAATTCAAGAATTTGAACTATCACTTTTTCAAAGCATTTTCAATATTGTTGTTCAAAATGTTTTTCAATCAATTTATGACAGCTAGTTGTTGGAAAGTTATTTTGACATGTTTACTTATATGAAATGTGAAACTATAAGTGTATTTCTATTAGCCGAATTTAATCACGAATTTTATCTCTATTTTTAGCAACGAATTTTATACTCGGCGAATTCGAACACGAATTTGAATGCGGTGACTAATTTTGTAGCTATACAATCTGTTCATAGAAACATTTTTGGCTGCAGAGGGATGGAGAACTGATAAAGTAAAATAATATATTATAACTGTTCATACTCTCCTTTACTGCTGACATGTCTGTTGGTGTGTCGGTCTCCTGTTAACATGTTTTTCTGGCTAGTGTTTTGCCTGCCTGGCATTGTGTGCATTGAAAGCTCCTCTAGTTGCATAGAGTGCGTGGTGTGGGGATTTACGTGACGTCCCTTGGTATTTTTGATTTTTGTGTAAGATATGTAAGTTGTAATATTTATTGGGCACAAAATAAGAATTCCATGGACCATGGCTTTATTCCTTTTGACTTTTCAGTGGTCACTGTTTATGTATTGAGTTAGGGACTTAGAAACATTCCTCTTGGACAATGAAATGCCCAACACGAAACGCTTGAAGGAGATGGTTCCCACCTTTCCTTTTCTGTACATGTTTTCATGTTGGAATCAGTTGTTTGAGGAAACAAGAGCACGAGCACAAGTTCTCAAGTGAACGTGGAAATCACTTTTCACTTCCTCATTTCTATGCTATTCTGGACTAGACATTTTTGAGTGCCAAAAATTTAGTATGTTGAGCGCCAAACTCACCTCTTTCACAAACTGCCCAAGCATAAGCGAACTATTGCACATCTTTATTTTGTTTAATTTTTTATTTGAATTTATTGTGTTATGGAATTATAATCTTTTTCTTTTTGAGCACCTGTGGTAATTTGTTTGCCTTTTATATGTCCTGTGAACTGTGAAATCATGTGCAATATTCATTTTCATTAGGGTCAATTAGAATGATCACAAACTCTCATGTATAGCCAAAATAACTGTTTCAGATGGACATTCTCTTCAAGTTCAGAACATACAACTATCCTATCTAGGATGATATTTCATCACATGGATACAAATATCCATAATTCCTATTTCCTGGACCATTGATGGTGACAGAATGTATGTTTTAGACCAAAAGGGTAGAAAGAGTAATCATTTCAGAAACTAAAATTTGAGGTCAGGTACTACTTGAAAATAAAACTAACCTTAATTATTCACTACTAACATCAAAATTTGTTTCTGGTATGCTGATAGTTCATTGTAGTATAAACAGGTCACCTTTCAACTTGTTAGCTCCAATTTGGCTGTTTTGATACTAAATAATCTCCTTTTAGCCTGGCCTATGAATGGGTTTGAACTTGTCATCTGGTTGCTTGGTTTTCTGTCATTGTCATGTGTGTGTTTTTGTTTTGCTTGAGCATATCTGATATTTTTATGTCAAGAAGTTAAAGATAATTTATGTTCATGCAATTGTGCAATTATTGCCAAGTCCACAGGTAGTACAACTGGTAGCATCTGGAAATTTTGAGGAGGCATTGGCGTTATGTAAATTGCTTCCGCCGGAGGACTCAATACTCCGAGCATCTAAAGAAGACTCTCTCCGTATCAGGTATTGCTTAGCCTTTAGTTATTTACGCTTTGAATCTTTAGGCAGTTTGACTGTAATTTAGATTTGGTTTAAGATTTGAATCTTAAAACTTTTGTTCAAGTATTTCATGTTTCTTTATTTGATAATCATGCATTCCTCTCCACTAGTTTACAACTTATGCAAAAAATAAATTTACGCTAACTTTGCATTACTTGAAATGTTTGTATGTTTAGATGTGACTTCAAATTTTGAATGCAAAATTGCTTGCCGATCTTAGAATTTTTGGACTAGTTGGATTGATGGAAAATGGAGAAAAATGAAGGATGCAGTTTGAGGAAAATGAAGAAAATTAATAACAAAAGCTTTGAAAGATGGGAAAATTTGCCTAAGACTGAATTTTGTAGTCCATTTTGTTGTTTTAGGGAAAATTTTAATGGTTATTTTGTGGCCTTTGTTTTTTGCTCATTAATTTCATATTTAGGGTTGAAAATTTCAAGCTAGTTGTGGAGGAATTCAATCAGAAAATTTGAGTGCATCTTTCCTTTTACTACTATCTGGAAATTGAGTGGTATCGAATTTGATTCTTGAATGAAATATCTGGTTTGAGCTATGTGGGCTCTTCTGAGTTTCGAGGGTCTTGTATGCAAGGAAAACCACACAATCTACCTCACACACAACTTCTTAAAGGACAGGCAGGGAAAGCTTAAGACAAGGGTTTTTCTTGTTTTGCCGTTGCTCATGGGCTCTATTTTCATAATATTGATTGGTTACCTCAAGATGCTCATCGAGGGATTGGAATGGAGGAACAAGGAGGTGAGGATGAGGGGTGGATTGGAGAACTAGCTGATGGAGCTGTTGGTGAACATAGTTCTAGTTGGAGGGGGAAATGTCAGGTTGTATAACACAAGGGAACTGTCCAGTGTGGAGGGGCTGTCCCTGACTGGGTATAGTCATAAAATGACTGGGAGAAGAATAAGAAAGATGAGAAGAAGATGACTTAAATACCAAAGACCAGGTTGAGAAGGTGAGCTAGAAAGAAAGTTGGGTATAGTAGCAAGTCCTCATAGTAGCTGAATACCTCCAATATCCATAGTTACCTAGGTCTCGGGGATGGGGGAATGGAGGGACGGGGTTTTTGGGATGGCAAAAAATTTCCTAGATTTTGGGGATGGCAGGAGGAAGACTATTTAATTAGTACATAAAAAATAATATTTAAATATTTTAATTTTATTCAATGATATTTAGAGCTTTAAATTGTATCTAATATTTTTAGGGCACTTTTGAGATTAGAATTCAATGTTTTTGGTAAAATTAACAGCTTGTAAGCATAAAAAAATAAAATAGAGTAGAGATGTACCTCCAAGTCCCTTGAATGTTTGGGATGTCGGGGACATCACCAAAATCTAGGGGGTGTCTCCCCACATAACACTTCCAATATCTTATTTTAAGTACAAGAAAATAAATCAACAAACAAGCTCACTCAAAGGTACCACAAACCAAACAAACAAACTGAAATGAAGGGAAACAATTATTAAACATTTTTCCTATTGTATGCTAATTTGCCAAGGCAGACAAGAAAGGAGAACAAACAAGATGTGATCCAAATATGCCTATTGTTCAACCAGTAAACAACTTAAAATGAAGTACTGAAATTACAAAGAAAGACGAGACAAATGCCTTGTATTTTAGTTTTTAATGTTTTAGATACAAAAACTATAAGCCAATACTGATGCAAAGCTGCAGGTAAAAGAAAAACATCTCCCAAAGCAAGTGTACTTCTAGATATAATGAATTAATCAAAATCATGAAACCAATGCTACATGTAGTACAACTGAAGATCAACTTTGAAATCAAGGAATGTGTCAGAACAACACAATGAAGCTCTAACTAAGCCTAATGCATTCAAAGCATGGTTTTTGAAGCAACATAAGCAAAGTGTACCAATGTTTCTTTCTAATACATTGATCCGGAGGATACCCACAACTTACAAGTCGGATGGTCTCGCACGTGTTATGAATTGCTTGCAAACATAAGAGCTTGTTGAGAGCTTTCCGACACCCTTTGAACGGGATAAAATGGATGTCGTATGCAGAAGATACAGTCCATTGAAGCTTTTCCCCAACTAGCAAAAATAAGAGCAGGTTGCACAAAGATGAGGTGGCATGATGAGAACTTGACATGTGGACAAATGATGTCGTGACAAGTGGCAGTGCTTGTGCAAATATTTGGTTTTTGGTTTTAGCCTCCGGTTTTCGACAGTTGATGTAGGGCCCACATTATGTGTTGGTTGGGGGCCCAACAATCGGTGGGGTCCACTCTTTTTCAGGAGGGGGACCCTGTCGCCTATCTTCACATCGCACAATGAGGATTTTTTCTTATAAACCCATTTGAAGACCAACTTTGCATGCATGTGGGACTAAACCACATAGATTTCCAAAGCTTAACATCGCCACAACTAGCTTGACGCTATCACACCAAGTTCAATAGTTAGCTTGGCTAGATCGAGTCCTATACAATCATCCACACCGAGTTAGCTATGCAAGCTCCACGCTAAGCCACCTCACACCGCATTCAATTCAACATGCCAACTAAATGCATAAATACCTCACCGTCGACGAGCCCAATGCTGAGATGGACAACGGATCACAACCAACCAACCAACCGTGCCTCGATGTCGAGTTAGACGGATGAGCCAACGATGAACAAGTTCACGTGGAGCAACCAATGCAAAGGCCAACACTGAGTCAAGTGCCGAGCTTAGAGAGCTCAGAATAAAACAATGCAATGTGTGGCCAAAGCCATGGTCAACTACCCACCACCAAGGCTATTTAAAACCTTATCCCCAACACCATGTGACAGATGTGGGATTTACCCACCGAAATGTAAAGAAGCCTTAGTGAAAGCTTATCCAAATGAAACGCGGAGGTGGGGGATTTGAACCCCTCACCCCATAGTTTAGATTTTTATGCCCCACGGTTAGGCCATGTGGGCCTTTGCTAAATTAAGCCAAGGATATGGCTTTTATCCTCATAATACGGGCGATTGAGCACTATAAACAAGCAAAAGGATGCATCGAAGAGGGGATTTGAACCTCGGCAGCAGCTTAGGCTAAAATGATAAGCCTTAGCTGCTACACCACGGGCAAGTGAGAGAACATTATGAAAGGCACTATTTTGTATTTGAAGTGTAATCATTAATATTGCAGACCCATTTTTGCAGAGTTTTAGAGTATTTTGGAGAAGTTTTGTTGTAGGGATTTGTTGGAGACTCGAACTGTGGAATCTCTAGAGATTGTGCAAAGATTATCAAAAAACCAAAGAAGCGTTGTGATGTATTTGTAATTGTTCAAAGTGATTTTACATTAGAATAGATCTGTTCAAGAGCTTCATTGACTCGAGGCATAGCCCACATCGGGTGAACTCCGTTATCACGTTGTTTGCATTGTCTTCTGCATTTTTCATCATTTTGTTCGCTGTTTTTATCAGTTTATTACTATTTCAAAGTTAAATCCAATTTTAATCATTTACAAGAAAGATTGAGAGCATTTTATTAAGTATCCGAAAATTGGGAATTTTATAAGTGAGTCACTTAGAATGTTTCTTGAATCAAATTTGGCACTATAATCCAGATTTAATACTGATTTTATAAAAATTGGGCCATTTTTACACATTTTAAAGAGATTACAGAAAATTGAGACAAATTAATAAAGGATTCGAAAATGGAGAAAACAAACACTTAAAATCAGTAATGTCCCCTTTGTTATAAAAAAATTAAAAAGAAGATAAAATTGATTTGCACATGTAATTTTAAAATAAAATTTTATAAATTGTGCAAATCAAAATAAAAGGGGAAGTTCGACTTCACCTTGAGATAATAAATGCATTTTTTAAAAGGTAAATCAAGTGACTAGGCAAGTCGCATTTTCCTGGAAGCATTTAATAATTAATATTTGAGACAAAGTGATTATTCCTAAGCATGGGTCGACTCATATGGGCATCTTTTTAAAATCCCTATGCATTTAATATTTGTTGTTGGTGACTTTTAAGCACATTTTTAAATAAGATTTCCTCCTAGATGATGGCGCCAAAGATGGAGAAGAACTTTGGAGGATGTGCAAGCAAAAACTATAAAAGAAGATGTGGTTACTCCTTTTTTGGCATGTTGACGGTTTATAAAACTTATCTTCATGCTTGAGAAGGGATGTATGCCCACTTATGATCAAAACAAAAGGTGTTTATTAACACCACCATTTGTGAAGTGTGTGTGCCCATATGAGCCTGAAGTAATAAGTTTTTGCAATCATTTCTCTATATATGTATAAGGCGCCATTTTGGGAGAAGATATAAGCTTGCTTTGAGGGTTTGGAGTGTGATTTATGATGAATATCTTTTATTATATGCTGTTGGTTTTTACTTGATGAAATCGACTTGTTTGGGCATGTGCTAAGAGTGTTTGGAAGGGATTTTGAAGTGATTATAAATCTGTTGTTTTAGATTTATTAATTGCAGATCTGGAACTGCATTTATTTACTCTTAAAGTGAAGGAAAAAGTGCTGGAATTATGTTGCAGATTTTACCCTAACCCTAGCGACTGGGTTTGGGATTTTGGGGGCTGTTTTGAGTGGTTTCTAGTGCATGGAAAGATTTGATATTTATTGTGAATAGAAGCTCATAATTTTCCCTTTCTACTGCACTTGGTTTCAAGTCAAAAGAGTTAGTATTTTGGGAGTTATTAATTTCCAAAGTTTCAGTTAATTTTCAGCAGTATTATTTATTATTTTTACTTCTGCAAAGTGTATTGGATAAAGGAGTGAGAATACCAACTGGATTGCCCATCTAAACCCTCACCTTGGCTCACTCCAACCCTATTTGGGTTGTATTGAAGCTGACACTAGGGTTAGTTGAGGTAAACCTAGGAGGGTTTATCTTCTAAGTTGTTTGTTTTGCAAGTAATTAATAATAAATCATTAATATCCCACAAGGGGATATTACGAGGCATAGCCCACATCGGGTGAACTCCGTTATCACGTTGTTTGCATTGTCTTCTGCATTTTCATCATTTTGTTCACTGCTTTTTATCAGCTTTATTATTGTTTCAAAGTTAAATCCAATTTTAATCATTTACAAGAAAGATTGAGAGCATTGTATTAAGTATCCAAAAATTGGGAATTTTATGAGTGAGTCACTTAGAATGTTTCTTGAATCAAATTTGGCACTATAATCTAGATTTAATACTGATTTTATAAAAATTGGGCCAATTTTTACATATTTCAAAGAGATTATGGAAAATTGAGACAAATTAATAAAGGATTCGAAAATGGAGAAAACAAACATTTTGGTATAAAACTTCCCATTGTCGATCAAGTTTGGTATCGAGATGGTTTTCCAAAGCATTTTTAACACCTTTTCGCTTTGATCAGCTATTCTTCCATTGTTCAATTGCAGTTTGGAAGTACAGTTTCTTGGTTGCGTAGTACAACCACGGGCAAAACTCGAAGAGATAAGATAAGATAAGATAAGATAAACCGTTAGATTCAAGCGAAAACTCGAGTTCAGAAAAAATGGACCCAAACATTGTCATATAGCCAAGACATTTTTATTTTCTGAATGAATTCTTTGAGGAAAAGGAAAAATTTTAAGTGACCTTCAATGGGTGTCAAATTTAATGTCAAGAATAAAAGTGAACAACTCATGCCATTACATACCTGGCTGCCGTTGTAGGAATGCCTCTTGGCATAAAAATCAGATATGATTATGTAAAAGGTAAGATGGCTTTTGCAAAGCAAGGAATGCAAAGATAGGATCAAAGTTGATCTTAAAAAGTGAAAGGATATATGATTTTGATAAAGTAAACTTAAAGATTAAATTTGATTTCAGAAAAGTCAAGCTAAGATCAAGTATGATATGATATAGTTTGGAAAAATCAAACTTAGCTGAAGAAGAGTGTTCCGAAGGCCACGTGTCTTCATTCTGTCATTTCTTTGTAATCAGTGCTCTTGGGACACTTCTAGTATGAGGCTTAGTTTTTGTTTAGTTTGAAACTGTTTTTTCACTATTAAAATAAAGGTCTTTGACTCTTTTATTTCTGGATAGAAAAAGAACACTCTAGTAATGTCACTATTATGTAGAGAAACACAGGGACATCCAATCCATCCGTCACATTTCTCGTATTTAGGTGCCTAAGAAATATCTGGAAGTGGGGAGTGGGATAAACACACCTGTTGAAGAGGATTAAGGCAGGTGGCAAGGATACATTTGCTCTAATTATACCTTATTGGAAAGGATTCTGTACTGCCATTTTTGCATGTTCTAGGTGATAAAAGAGGAATATCTTTAATCCCTTGGAACAACAATTATTTGGAAATAGATCATCAGAGATCTTAATGTTAATGCTGTTTGGAACTTCACAAACAGACATTGATTCTTATTGTTTAACCATAACCAGGCATAAGTAATCCTTTCTTGTTGGAAGATTTTATTTTCAATGCTCCAAATTATGATTTGCAGGTTTCTTTAATGTTAAAGACTTCTTAGATTCCTTTTTGGATGACATTATTGATAATTTAGTCTGATATTAAATTCTATAAACTATTAGAGTGGGTAATAAACTTTGATTGTCAATGCATCTTCAAATGATTGTGTTGTTATGTGTTATTTTAGTATGCTGTGTTACAATTATAGTAAGATTCACTAAATCAAGCTAGTGATTTTGATATTATGCTAACCTTTCTAGGCTGTGACTAGAAGCCCCAACAATTAGTTTTACATGCAGTATTCTTTTATGCATTAACAATCTCTGTACATATTATTTTGTTTACTTGTATTCATTTCAATTGTAAATTGTGTTCTGTGTGACACTCGTTAGCCAAGTCAGTTAAATTCACATTCCTCAAAAAGCAACTTAATTCAAAATTTTACAATGTTGATTTGAGAGATTAGAATTATTGTGTGCAAGAGTCTTCTTATGTGACTCTCAATTGCCAACAACTCAAGATATAGAGACAGTCAAAAATCATTGAAAGTTTATCCTCTTTATTTGTTCTGCTTAGGCTTGCCAACTTGCTTTTATGCCTCATGCTTGTGCTGGTTATCAGGTTGTTATAAAATGTGATACTTGCCTCCATAAAATTAGTGCTTGATAAGAAAATTGAAACAGGTATGGGAAATATCTTTTTGATAATGAGAGCTACGAGGAGTCCATGCAACAATTTTTGGCATCTACACTGGATATTAATGCAATATTGTGTTTATATCCTTCATTAACGTTTCCAAAGAGCTCCAATGATAGTTCATCTGAGCACATTTTTGAATCTTCTTCTGATACGTTGTCTGAACATCTTACCAAGACTTTTTTTAATGCATTGGATGAGGCGGAAGGTGGATCCCTATCTCTAGATGAAGAAAAATGTAAATCTTCAAATGGAAAGCTAAATCGTAATTCTCTGACTGCACTTATCAAATTTCTGTTAAAAAGAAGAAAAACTATTATTGGAAAAGCAGCAGCAGAAGACACAGATGAGGTTGTTGCAGCAGTTGTAGAAAATGCAAGTTCATCTGTGGATTCCTGGAGGTCTAGTAGTTCAATCAAGGTGAGTTCTTAGCCAGAATCATTACTGAATTTTTTTCATTCTCTAAGCTTTCCTTTCTTACATGAGTTAGACTATTATGTGTTGATTTGCTTCAATATAAAGGATACAAACATGGATGGGCATTTTGAGATTGACTTTAGTGATTTCTGATGGCATTAGCTGATTGGGTTTGTACTCTATTCAAGTCAGTAATATCAATTCCATACGTTGGAGATCGTAGGCCTCAGTACCTTCAGTGTTGATAGGGATATTAGCCCCCTTTTGTTATTTACTCATTGTTTACTGTCTTAGGTCACATAGTATTATTATTATATATGATCATAGTTTTTGTGCATGTATTATTAGCTTTTGATAAATTGGTTTTGAGATTTATTGCTCGTTGTTATGAAGGCTAGCAATAAAATCTCAATGCTGGTTTCTACCTGTCCCAACAGCTTCCAATAAACTTCTCTACTGCTGTAGTACATGCCTAAATTATAACAAGATTTAGCTATACATAGGGGCCTGAAACATAGCCAGTAATGATAAAAGAATAAAAGGGGGTTAATGTCCCCATGCCATGACAATAATTTTGCAGCATGTTTTAATGTCATTTCTGTGCTGCCTATTCTCAACAACAGTATAAAATTAAAGGATTTTTGTTTACCAGCTGGGCTAATGTTTCTATTTCTAGAAGAAAAAGCTCTAAATCATTCTCTATTCATTGTTCACAAATTTTGAACCTAGAATATTTTATTGTCTCTGAAGCCAATATTTGTTCTCTTTTCAAACTTTTTATGCTTATACATGCTTCATGTTTTGAAATTTATCCTCTTAATTGATGTGTCCTAGCTTTAGTTATATTTTTAGGATGGGTGTACTTGACTTCTATACTGTCCCTTTTTAGGGATTAAACTGAAAATAAGGGTTTGGTGACAAACCCTAAGAATTAGATCTGAAAATGCACCAACCACAACTGACAATAACCTGATTTTTATAATAGCAGATCCAACAATATTAGAAACCCTAGCAGTGAACTGGAAATTACACTTTAGGCTATCAAAATCAGTGTAAAACATTAATTAATATCCCTCTAGGGAAACAAACAATACCAGCACTTAGGAGCAACCATTCACATGCAATATGGGCTGGAAATTAACATAGAAATATCCCAAATACTCAATAAAACCAGCAAGATGAAATTTGGAGCAAATGTGTATTTTATAAATTTATTTTAAGTGCAAATATAGCTAAAACTTCTAAAATTCATAACTCCATCTATACTTGGAGTTTCAACACAAACCAATGCTCAAAATGATCTTGAAGAGACCGGCTATCCAATGAAAGTGAAATCAGATTTTTCCAACCATGGAAACCCCCTCAAAACTGATCCTAAACTTCCCAGGTGGGTCACTCCAAAGAAGGAAGGGTGCCAACACCCTAGAAAATGCCCTAGTTGAAGTAGAAGTGCCCTATGCACGGATGAATACCTTCCTGTTTTGAAATCTGTCAGTTAAGTCCACTTGTGACTCCTGTATGAAGCCATCAATGCAACAAATGAGGGTTTTTGTCCCCAAGTGTTGTGACTATTGAGGGTTTCCATCCTCAATAGGATCCAATGAGGGTTTCGTCCTCAAAGTAGAGCCACACCAAAGGTTTTCATCTTCAGTGGAGAGTAGGGCACACCGTGCACAAACCCAAGATATCAATTTTTGAAATAAACATGCATAACCTTCCTTAGGCCATTCGATCCACCTTTATATCCTCCCTTTTTGGCACCAAGAGTCATAAGGGTGACTTTTCCCCCATGACCGACCTCTTTAAGTGCATGCTTCTATTTTTAATTTGTCTTTATGAGCTCTCTAGCCCAAATGGACTGTCCTCGGAGAGGAAAATACAAAAAGAAGCATTAATAGCAATGAAAGAAAACATAAATGAAACCCACATACTTCCCTTGCTCAAATTCTTCTTGGCCACAGGAAGAAAAATGGCAAGAAGTCTTCATTTGGAACTAATTCAAAAAAGGGGACATTACATAAGCAACGTGCTTGAACAAACTTTCTTTTGAATCAATAGTTGAAAGTACCTTAATGACATGGTAATTCTTTTCAATACCTTGGGCAGCTGTCCATACAATTGCATCCATGGGATACAAAAATTTTCCCATTTTGTCAACCCAAGACAACTCCCTAATTGCTGTACTTTAGAGATGTGGCCTTTTTGTAGCAACTCATCCTTCACTATGGTGCTAGAAGGTACAATAAACTTCATATGCCTCCGCATAAGTTTCCTTATAAACAAAATGCAAGAATCGTAAAAATCAGTAGAAGCTTTTACCTTGTTTTTCATAAGGTCATCCGAATCTTCATGCCATAGTCAACTTGGACTTGACTCAAACCAACTCTATATCTATGGCTGAAAGTGGTGTTTTTCACCCCAATATGCTCCTCGGAATTCACTTTATAATAATAAACATTCTTACCAAGTGTGAGCAATCCTCGTTGTGGAGAATTTTCTGATTGCAAGTGCCTTGCTGCCCCAAAACAGTTGTCCTATGTTCCTTCTTGCAAACTCCTTCCATGATGTCATTAGCAAGCTGATTTTTGACATAACCAGCAATGATAATATTTTTCCAGTGTAATGTCCCTTTTCTCCAAAATTGAAGACTATTTGGAATTCCGGGCAAACCTTCTTCATGATTAGAAGAAATAATATAAAAGAAGAATAAAGGAAGAAGAATATAATATAGTTTTTATTATATTTTGTATGTTTTTATTAAATAAATAATTATAAGTGTATGGGTCGGCCATGGTGGAGAAAAATAACATGAAAGGTCATGAGGTATATGAAAGGTCATGCCTTTTCATATTTTGGCGCCAAGGCTTGAAAGTATTATAAATAGGGGATGTGGGCATCATTATGGGATATCGACTTGCATTGTAATCAATTGAAATTGAGAAATTATTCTCTTTTCTTGCCTATTGGGACGAAAACCCCATTAGAGGTCCATTCAAGGGACGAAAACCTCTTGAATTTGACTTAAAACATTTGAGCATTCATTGAAGATTATTCAATTCAAGTTCTTTTGTCAAATCTGATTTTAATTGTGCATTTCCAGAAAGTGCGACTTGCATAAAGGAATTTATTTAATTGTTTTGAAGCAAATAATTTCAGTTCTTTCATCCAGATTAGGTCGCTTTTGCCTTAAAAGGCTAAATTTGCATTTTGCACACATTTCCATGCCATATTTGGGACAATCGAATTTATTTAAGGAACTGCGATTTACCAGTCTGCAATTGCATTTTCAGATTTAAATAAATTGCTCCCAACAAATTGATTTGGGTCTGAACTTGTTCCAAATTTTTGGAAATCAATTTAATATTGTCTTTAGAAGATTTCGGGTGAATTTGGCTTCTTGGTTTGGAGGATTTATTTTGCTGTTCGTATTTTTCAGTCTGCTGCAATTTTCATATCAGAATTCTAAAAATTTAATAATAACCCCCAAAAAGGGTTATTACATCTAGTCGATTGTTATGCAAGAGAGCAGCCCACAATGTGATTCCCAAAGATTTGCTTCAGCATTCACTTCTTTCCTCATGCCATGAATTTTGATTTCTCCAACTTGGTCACAAAATTTCAGTTCTTTATCATGATATTTGAGGGTGAACTCCCCAATGTTTGCAACCATTGAAACCGGTGTCTCCAGATTTTACCCTGAAATCTAAGACTACCCCATGTTTAAAAATTTTTCGTTCTTTTAAAATAATGGGTCTTTTTGTGTTTTTATTGCCAAAAGATGTCTGTATTATGTTAAGATATTCCCAATGAATCATATGAGCCAATTTCGACAAATACCCAGATGCCGAAACTCATTTTATCCCTCCGCCAATTGTCTCAAGGGAAATTTTTATTTAATTATTTATTAAATAAATAATGCCTCGTTTGAAGTAAATTGTGCTCCGGTTGAATCCTGTTGAAGTTTTGCATGCCAGTATTCACACATCTCAATAGGGTTTTCACCAGGAATGAATTCAGAGCTTTGTCTGTGACTTCTGACAATGTTTTTGTTTTTATTTATTTCTTTTGCGTTTTTCTCTGGTTTTCCCGTGGTCTTTCTGTTTAATTCCCCTGGGTCTATTCTTTGTCCTGTATAGTCTGTTTAATTGCCTGGAACATTTGGAGATCATTTACGACCACTGCACCAGAAGGAATCAGCCTCAGAAAGCAAACTTCGCCAAAAAGATGGAATCAAGCACGAAAGCCTCTCTAGGCAAATCGCATTTTTGGAATAAATGGATCTAAGTTAATGGGAAAATTAGAAGTGGGAGGCGGTGGGAATTTCTTACCCGCCTCAGAGGGTACTTTTTTCCATGAAGTCAAAATCACTTAAGCTAGAATGGGAATATTAGAGGTGGTGAGTAGACTGAAATTTCTTACCCGCCTTACAAGTTAAAAATTTCCATTATAAAAGAAAAATCACTTAAACTACCGATGGGAATTTTCTACCTGCCTAACAGGCTAACTTTTCCCACCAAAGAGGTTTATTCACCCATGCAAGTCGCACTTTATCAAAGGAAGCTATTTTTAATGCATGTCACTTTATCAAAGATGAATTTGCTATTTTTAAATTTCTTATTTGCCTCAGTAGGGTAAAAATTCTCATTATGAAAGTCAAATAACTTAAGTGGAAGAGGGGATTTTTGGAGCTGCAGTGCAGGGTGGAAATTCCCATCAAGTTGACTTCTTATTTTTAGCAATTCCTCTTGCCAAAAAGTGCGACCCACCTTGGGTGAATAAAAATACATTTAATAATATTTATTAATGGTTTATTCACCCAATTTTGACACCATAAATCGAAGGAAAGTCAATGCAAATGGAAGAGCTAAGGGGAAGTCAAGGATGCATGCTAAAAATAAATAAAATAAATAATTTAAAAAATAACCAACAAAGACGAGACTTGGGCTCCCAAATTGGATGAATAAACATGACTATTAATTGATTAAATTGCGAGAAATAGGAAGAGACAATTATTAAAAATAGCATGTTTGGAGGTTATATAAGAATGGGATGACATAAGGGAGAGACAGCTTAATTTTTTTGATGAGGATTGCAGCCAGACGTGGTTTTGGTGCAAAAAGGAGAATTTTGCATTAAAGTTTATTTTCCATTGCCGGGAAGCTTCCAATTTTGGCGCCTAGGGTTGGAATAACTTAATTTTGATCATTCTCGAGCATCTACATATTGGTATATGTGCCCGGGTGAATTAAAAATATTTTGCTTGCTTTGCATACAAGCAAAACCTCAAATTTTAGGGCAGCAGACTTTATATGCAGATTTTGGTGATAAAAATCAAGTATTCGTGCCATGGACTCCATCTTTGTTTGAATAAAATTACAAGGAATTTCGGCAGAATTAAAAGAAAAAGAGTTCAGACAAAGATTGTTCCAACCATGTTGAAGCATGATGAAAGAGAAAGATCAGTAGAATCATGCATAGCTTCCAGATTTGCTGAAGTCAATGATATAGACATAGGCCCTGAACCTATCACCGATTTAATTGACAGATCCAGATCTCATAATTGCAAAGGCTTCTGGCGAAAAAATTCATCCTCTTGTTTCTAACGCAGCCCGTGTAGAAGTCAGTGCATGGAAAATTCCTTCCAGGATCTTGTGCATGTGCTCCCAATCTTCCAGTTGAAGCCTTCATTGAATTTACTTGTATTTGCATTCACCCAGAGTGCTTTCCAGAATTTAAAATTGCTCATATGCAATTAAAAATAAAAATGATGAGTTTTGTCTGAATTATTTACGACAAACATTGCATTGGTGCATGTACTGAAGAAGAATTGCAAAAGCTTCAAGGATAAAAGGGAAGACAGGTCAAAGGCAATACCCGCAAGAAAATCACAATCATGCATAGCTTCCAGATCCAGTTTGGTGAGAATCAAAGGCAAAAGAGTCAACCGCATGCAAAATATGGAAGAAGAACAAGACTGAGAGGGTTGCAGCTTTCTTCTTATTTCTTTTCCTCTTTCTTTTATTTTCTCCGACAAAGTAATTGAGCAATCAATTAAATTATAAAACTTAAGTGATTGGTTTAAAAGTTGTTACTTGAAGAAGTCAATTACTTGGAAATAGGTGGTAGACATGCAAAATAGAAGGTTCTATTTTTCAGTTATAAATCATGCATGTCATGCAAAGAGGAATTCCAGGAGGAAGATTGCCAGCTATTTCCTTTTCATAGCTTCCGCATTCTGGAATTCATTTAAAACTTCCTATTTGTAATTGCCCTTTATGCACTATAAATAGAGGAAGAACCTACGGGTTAAAGGATCGAATTGGTAATCAACATTCTTGTGTTCCAGACTTTGAGCTGAAACCCTTGATATCTTTCTACAAGCTAAGGAATAGAGAGGAGACAGATTTCCGGAGAGCTTTGTGTCAACGGTGCATTTTGTTTCTTATTTCTTTCTAGATCTATTCATAAACTTTGTGCTATTCTAGATCCGGATCTCAAACTCTCATTTGCTTTAAATTCGTATTTCAAGATCTACTTGTTGTATCTATGTGCATGCGATTAACTCGTTAACTATTGATTGGGTTGCACATCTTCTCTCCTTTCTTCCTATTTTCTATTATTTTTCTCTTAATTTAACTATTGATTGGATTAAATTGATTTGACTATCTCTAGTTGGACTATCTTTGTGTATCTCATTTGTGCGCTCTATACAACCTCCCTAGTGCTTGAGTTTCGCCCTTCTCGACTATGGTCAGTAGCTTCCATACTCAACTATAATCCTCTCTCACAACTTCATTCCCAAACCCATGACCACTGTATTAACTGCCGCGTGACTAAAACCGTGGCTCGCTTTTACCTTCTCGTGTCGTATTTATGTTCTTTGGTGCCCTCGTATTTAGCTCCTACCTGTTTCGTGGCTCGAGATTACGTGACTAGAGCACGGTTCTCACCGGTTCGTGGCTCAAGTTTCCCACCATTTTCGTGCATCATTTTGACTGGTTCATGGCTTCGATCTCGTTTCCGCTAGAACTCGTGGCTCGGTTTTTTGGTTTCGTGACCCTTTTCCCTGGTTTCGTGGCTCGTTTCCTCTGCTCTTGGTTCGTTTTTGCTGCTTGTAGCTCGTGTCTTCTGAATTGCAGCTCCTGGTTCGTGGTCA
Organism: Taxus wallichiana var. yunnanensis; assembly: GCA_018340775.1. Classification (NCBI taxonomy): domain Eukaryota; kingdom Viridiplantae; phylum Streptophyta; class Pinopsida; order Cupressales; family Taxaceae; genus Taxus; species Taxus wallichiana. Next base: position 582,466,840 of record CM031243.1, read on the forward strand.
TTGCTGCTCGCTCGTGGCTCTTGTTCGTGACTACAGTCTGCAGCTCGTGGTCGTGGGTTGCTCTGCCTACATCCACCTTCGAGCTGCCTTTTGCACCCACGACTTCACCATTCCTCTCGTGAAGTTTCTGGTCACGTTTTCGCAGCTGGTCACGTTTTTCGCAAGGTCTATGGCTCTCGTTTTTGCTCTCATTGTTGCTTCATGCACAGTAATCTAAGCAGGTATATTGGAGGCTCAGACATCCCTCTAATAGTTTCTCCTCTCCAGGCAGTCTACCCAGCTCTGATGTCTCCCTCCACCTCCGCTGCACAGGTATTTTCCAGACCTGGGTCAAACGAACAGGGTAAGCAGGATGACAACCTTCCCAACATCATTGCAGATCTTCTCAGCAGGCTTGAGACTCTGGAATCATCCAACAAATCCCTCCGGACTGAGATTTTTGATTTAACCTCTCGGGTGGAAAAGGTTGAAGCTGATAACATCTCCTTGCGAGGACAGCTCAAAGACACAACAACCACTGCTAATAATGATTAGTTACAGGTTGAGCTCTCAAATTTAAAACAGAAGCAAGAGGAATTTAGAACCCAACAGGAAAATCTTCAGAAACAAACCAATTCCTGGGCCCAAGTGGTCAAGGGTAAAGATACAAATCCTCCTTTAAAGTTGAAGCAGTGGTTCAAGCCAAACTGGTGGAAGAGAGAGTCCGACGTTCCAGGAGCTGAACCTTAAGGTCAGAGGATTGCCCACTCCTCCCTCTTCCGACCCCCTAGCCATTGCTTCGAAGTTCCTCACAGATAACTTGGAGCTGCCCGAGGTTCAGTTAGATAGAGCTTGGATTGGTATGGCATCTACTCTCTTTATCCGTTTCAAGTCAGCTGATGACCGCCTTAGGGCTCTCAGAGCCAAGCAGAAACTTTTCTCTCTACCCAATAAGGTCTTTCTTGACGAAGATCTTACTAGAGAACAAGTTGCCGAACTCAAGAAATCTCGAGAAATTGTCATGGCAGCCAGAAAAGCAGGGAAATGGGTGGTGATTCGTAACCTCAGGCCAGTGGTTCGGGATTCCTTCCCCCTGGTTGGGCTCCCGGATCCAGCTCTAGTTCCAGATGACGGTTCCGGCGGGAGAAGGCTCGGAAGCAGGGCCTCTCCATCGCATGTTGGAATGGAAATGGGTCCTTTTGGTCTTCTCCGGGCCTCCTGCATGATGCTTTAGGTCTCTCGGACCTTCTCTTTGTTACGAGACACACGCGAGCCCAGCCGCGCCCTCTCTCGAACATCGGTGGTTACTACTTGGCTTTTTCGTCATGCAGAGGAGACTTAGAGTTCTCGCGGCATTGAGGGTCCGGTGGGGTTGCTTGTTTAGTCAGAGACACTCTTCGGGCAGGATTTCTATTGTCGCGGAGGATGAGTCTGCCCGCTTTCTTTGGGTACGGATTAGATGTAATTCTCCCCTCCTGAGAGACATCTTTATTGCGGTCTGCTACTTCCCTCCAACTTCCTCTTCATTTGCCATCCACAACGGCCCAGATGGAGACCCCTTCTTTGACCTTTATGCTGGCATATCTCAGTTCTCAGGCTCTGGGGAGATCATCATCTTAGGGGACTTCAATGCCCGTACCAAAAATATGCAGATTCCGAGGCATGACAGGACCGACGATGTACTTTGCACCGTTGAGGTAGATCCAAAGTTGGTTTCCATCATGATTCCGAGGACACGACAGGGCCCCTGACATCCTATGGCCGACACTTTCTCCACTTAGGGGAATCTCATGACCTTCTGATCCTGAATGGCATTCCTCGCTTTCCTGAATCTTGGTTCTTCACCTGCAGACCATTTTGTGGTGGGACCAGTGTGGTTGATTACGTCATGACTACCCCCGACTTGATTCCTTACATACACCACTTTTGTGTCTCCCCCATCCCTCTTGCTGACCATGCGACCCTCTCCTTTTCCCTCTAGGCTATCCTCCCCCAGCACCCCACCCCCTCCCCTCTCCCTTGCATTTCACGTACTACTTGGAAATTTGACACAGGGGACCCCGACACCTTTTCCTCATGCCTTCGTCTGCTTCTCCCCCCCATTCCCCACTTCACCTCACTCACCTCGGATCAGATGTTTAATACCCTCTCCTGCGCTATTCTTAAGGCGGCCACGAGTTCCTTCCCCCACGTCACCCACTCCACCCTACGCCATGGTACATGCCCTATGAACAAATGGTACAACGAGGAATGCAAAGCCTTCCATGGGAAACTCCGCTTAGCTTTCCTGCATGCCCTTCCCTCCCTCCCCTCTCTGAAGTTTGCCTATCGCCGCCTCCTTTAACATAAGAAACGTGCATTTATCTCTCATAGGCGTCGTGAGCTTCATCTGTCACTTATCCACTCTCCTAAACATTTCTGGCGCACCATTCTTCCCCGTCATTTGCCTTTACCCCTGGACCTTGATCCCAATTCCATGTTCACCCACACCTCCACTCTTTATGACTTCCCGGGCCAGCCCCACATCCAGGTTCATTCCCCTCCCTCCCTTTGCCATATTTTCACCCACACCAATGTGAGGAATGCCATTCTTGCTATGAGTTGCAGTAAAGCAGGGGATGAGGAAGGGTTCCATGCGGAATTCTTCAAGTACGGTCGGCAGACGCTCCTCAGTTATCTTGTGGACCTCTTCAATTAGGTGGTTTGTACAGGTTTTCCAGTCTCTTGGTCCCACCACATCATCCACCCCATTCACAAGTCGGGGCCCACTTCCGACCCCAACAATTACAGGACTATCATGGTGGGTCACACATTCTCCAAGCTCTATGCTACTGTTCTTCACTTGCAGCTTTCTGAGTTCCTCGATCAGTATCATTGTAGAGCTAAGGGACAGGCGGGCTTCCGACCGACTTACCAGACTACCGACCACATCCTCACTCTTCGGGCTATCATCGAAGAGGCTCGCCACCGCTCTTCCAGAGTTTTTGTTGTTTCGTGGATTTTCGGAAAGCCTTTGATTTTGTTCCACGAGAAGCCCTTTTCCACAGGCTTAGAGATATAGGCATTTCTGAGACTCTTCTTACGGCCATCATGCGCCTTTATGAGGAGGTCCTTGGCCACCTTCGCACTTCTGCTGGCATGTCCGACTTCATCAGGAGTACCATTGGTGTCAAACAGGGCTGCCCCCTTTCTCCTACCTTATTTGGGATCTATATCGATGAGCTTGAGGAGTTTCTCAGGGATCACATACAGGAAGGTGATGGGTGCCTTCTGCACCAGGTTCTGATTTACATCCTTCTCTTTGCAGATGACGTAGTTCTCCTTGCTTCTTCCGCTGAGGGCCTCCAGAGGCAGCTAGATGCCTTAGCCCTTTTCTGTGATCATCGGCAGCTGACTGTGAATCTTGGGAAAACCAAAGTTATGGTTTTCAATTGTTTGAAGACTTCCGACCTCCACTTCTTCTTTAAGGGTGTGGAGATTGAGATCACTTGCTCCTATACCTACCTGGGGATTCTCTTCTCTAGACCTCGTTTTAGCCTTCGTCCTGCTCTCCGACCCCGGGTTAATAAGGGATATGGTTCTTTGGCGATTCTTGAGAGACAGTGTTTCTGCCACCACTTTCAGGACATTCCTTCCAAGATGTCCCTCTCCGATTCCCTGGTTAGGCCCACGGTTCTGTATGGTTTGGAAGTTTGGGGTCCCTCTCTTTTGGACTCTGATTGGGCCACTATCGAGCGCGTCCAGATCCTCATGCTCAGACGCATTATCAGGTGCAAAGAATTTGTTCCTCACGACATTATCCTCGCTGAGTTTGGGGCTCGCCCTTTTCGGTTGGAGACCATCTTCAGCCTTGTGTTGTTGCACCGTGTATGCGGGGTATTCTAGTTCTTCCGCCGACACAGGACAGGAACACTTGTGTTGCCACCGCTCCTCGAGGCTATTGCTTCCTCAGATCACAGTAGACGTTCTCGCTGCTGGTATGCCTGCATTTCACGCCTCTTCGAGTCCATTGGCATCCAGATGGACCGTCTCCCACCCTTCAGCTATTCTCTGGATGCTCCCACCCACCTGCTACCCAACCAACATGATCTTCATAGGATAATCAGAGATGATATCTACAGACAGTTCATCCAGCACACATGGACCAACCCCCGGGGGTTGCGTCCGAAGATGTCATTCTATGCGGCACACTTTCTCGAGATTCGTGATGGGGTCATCTTCAGACCCATGTACGTTTCCCGACATTGGTTGCAGGTCCTTCGTATCTCTCTGGGTCAGTTTCGAGTGGGCTCACATCGACTCCGTATTGAGACTGACCACCACTTAGACCGCTCGGAGCGGACTTGCCTGCTTTGCTCTCTCCAGGAGGTTGAAACCGAAGAACACTTCATTTTCAGATGTCTTGTTTACTATGAGATTCGTGGGCGATTCCATTGCCTGTTCCACGAGCTTCCTTCCTTCACAACTTTCTTCAGATACTATGATCAGAGATGTCTTGCCCTCTACCTTCAGGAGGCCATCAGGCTCCGGGACAGGCTCCTCCATCCTCCCCCCCGACGGATGGCTACTAGGCTGATCACTTCCTTCTTCCCGTTGCTCTCTCCGGTGAGGGGTGCTAAGCGGCATTTGGTCACGTGTTTGGACCCTCAGCCTAGGTCCGTCCGGTCCCGTGACTCCGTTTCTTCCACCCGTGGCTCCTTATCTCAGGCATGTCCCATGGCACCTCCACATGGACAGCGATTCCACCGGGCCTACTTTGAGGCACCGCCTTCCTCCCGGCCGCCGCCTCCCAAGCATTCCACAGCCTCGCTTTGTCGCTCGGCGCATTGCATGAGTTACTCCCATTCGGCCTCGGGGTTAGGTGATGTTGTTGGGGACGTTGCTCCTTCCGCTCCCCCCCACACTTGTCATCTCTCTCTTCTTCATTTCACCTCTCGACCTCTGTTGTTTCCTTCTCCTCCTCTCCTCTCATTGTATTTCGAGTGACCTATTTGGGTCCTCTTACTTTGGGTTTGTTTTGCTTTGTACTCTTCAATCCCACTACCCTACTTTTGTGGTCATGTGTTGGACATTAATAACATTATCTTATCTTATCTTATCTTCTACAGATATTTCCTTTTTTTTTTTACAAACTTTACTTACTTGCTTGCAAAATTGCCTAAAGCTATGGTTCATGAGTTACGCAGCTAAAGTAAAACCAACAGATAGATATTAGAAAATATAATTGACAAAATCTTACACGGGAGCCTCACCAGTAAATGAGGGAGATTTATCTCATGACTGCCTAGGTTTTCAATTGTGTAGAACATCTAGCCAACAAAACTCCAATGTAATGTCCCCATTCCTTCATCGAGGGCCTAAGGGCCATTTTTTAGTCTTATCCTTGGTCATACCCGAGGGGCTAACGACGCTTTGAGGCTATTGGGTATGGATGATTGATTACCCCCTTGCTTATTTGTTATATTTTTCCGTTGGCATTAGTATTAAGCAACTTGGTGGGAATAATTGTTATATTTTGTCGTTAAGGGGGGGCTCATGGTACTTTATTATTCTATTTCTTCGTTGGGGTCACTTAAGTCACTTTTAGTCCCACATGGAGCTCCCAACTTGGAAAAAGGTAATGAAAAGTTATAAAAGGAAGCACTTGGGGAGAAAATGATTCATTCTTACACTCACACATCTTGATATTGGAGCAACTGTTGTTTGCACTTTTCCTTTGCTTGTGGAGTAAAATCCCACAAGAACCCTAGCTTCAGTGGTGAGAGATCCACTCCTAGCTAGTAGGGCACTCTTCGGTGGTGAAAGATCCACCCTAGTTTGCTATTTTGGAGCCCATTCAAAGCAAATTTTCAGGCAGATTCTACAGGGTTTTTAGGTAGGTTTTTCGAGTTTATTTTCGAGGTTGTGGAAGATCATTTGCCCATATATTTCAGCCACTTGCATTTCAGATTTTTCCCAACGCTTAGGGCAAGTTTGGTGCAACTTTTGGAGGATTTTCAGAGGGTTGCTAGCCCCTTTCATGGGCTGATGTCAACCCTAGGAGATTGCAACTAATATTTCTAGGGTTTCCAAGTCCCTATTTTTAGATCTGGAGGTTGAGATCATTTCAATATATGTTGTAGATGTTATTTTCCAAAAAATCGGATTTTTATCGTTTGTATTTAGGTAGTTATGAATTTTTAAAATATTTCAGCAGTTGAGGGCATTCTGAAATTTACTGGCAGTTATTTATTATTCGAAAAATCCAAAAAATATTTTTAGTGTTTGTTATCATCTCAACAATCTCTCTATAAAATTTCGTGTGATTTGGACAAGTGGTTTGCAAGTTATCTTTGTTTTTAGTTCGCTTCCTATTTGGGTTTTACCCCAGAAAATCAAAATATCATTTATCGTAAATATTTTATTATTGTCAAGTTGTAAATAGTATCCCAACTTTTTTTTTTTGTTCCATCCCTCTTACCAATTCTTCTCCAATAAACTGATGTATTCTATAAGCATGGTGTCCCTTTGGTCATGAAGAAGAATCTTCACCCAAATTGAGTGATGTGTGCCACATTTTATAGTAAGAATGCTGCCCATCCATTCCATTCTTTCTAGCTTTCCCATTATTATGGGATCATGGGTTAACCACATATGAGACTGAAAATTAGAATCACCATTATTTCCTTCCATACTAATTTTGAAATCAGGTATTCCTTCTTTTGAAGGACTCATCATAGCACTTATATACCACTTGTGAAAACACCATAGAAATTGAGCCCAAGTGCCTATATGTTCTTTGCAAAAAACAACACTTCTTACCTCCTTACCCCATGAAGTATGATGTGCACAAAGGTGTTTAGCCAGCTGTGACAAAAGAGAATACAATGTACATGAAACATGAGTACTCCTAACCATCTCGTCCATGGTAGAAAATCTGAAATGATACATAGGCAAAAAATGAAATACCTTCATACCGTGGGCTGCCCATAATATTCAAAAATTCCCGTGGGCTAAAATGTAGACACCTAAGATCTGCTTACGCAATTTTATTACTAAGATTGCACTATCTCTTTCCTATCATTTTCGTTACAATTAGTGATTTCCTAATTAACTAACATTTCCCTCTATTTTGGTCAATTAACGACACTTTGTTAATTAACTAGCCTTTATCACATTCCAAATGCCAATTAACAACACTTCGTTAGTTATAATCCTCTTCCAATTGATTAATTAACTATTATGAGTTAATTAAGCCTTTTAACAATGTATTTAATCAATAAACCCTTTTATTGACTAAATCTTGCTTTTAAATGCTTCAAATCATATCAAATTCCTCCTAAATCACCTCCAAATAGCCTAAAAATGTATTTTAGCCTATTAATTAATCCTAGTTGATTAATTAAATCATCTCCAACTCCCATGAGTTGTTAATCACTTGTTAATTCTTCTAAGCATGCTTAACAAGTCTAAATCTACTTTATCCTTTATCCCACATTCATTGGGATTCAAGCTTCTCCCAAATGGAAAGCTATATAAAGGACCAAGCTCCTTCACACCTTACACCATACTTTTGCTAGTATTATCATAAAGCATATGATTAAGAGTCTTTCTCCATTAATGGAATAGCTTGCTCATCTTTGCATCCATTCTTCATGCTTGATTAGTAAAGAAAGATCTAAACATGGCCTTGTAGCCATTTTAGTGAGATTCTTTCATCATCTTGAAGCAACAACATAAATTTGATTGCTTATGATCTTCATAGGTTCATAGTTTTAAAGGAAATCATACATTTTAGTAGGAATGGCTTGTAGTTAGATGATTTATTTCATGTTAATTGCATATTAGCTTTCCATTAAACTTTAATCATGATGTTCTTGTTCGATAAACTTTGGTTTGAAGCTACCAGTGTTAGCTTCATTTCATTAGCTTAGGTAATTTAATATGCATACACTCGACCATTCATCCATGGTAGAAAATCTAAAATGATACATAGGCAAAAACTGAAATACCTTCATACCGTGGGCTGCCCATAATATTCAGAAATTCTGAGTTTAAAGCAGCATTCCTTCTTGACATGATTCCCTTGCCGGATGGGATAGTTTCTTCCTTGCATTCGTTCATGCCTTGTTGGCACATGCATGGGGTCTCTTTGTGGTCCTTTCCCGAGCCACGAACACCTTCAATTTGCCTCTTAGGAGCTGCTGTCCTAAACAGACCAGCAAGTTGATTGTTGTCATGTTTCATCGGAGAAAGGTCTCCAACCACAAAGCTCTCTCTCCCAACTTGTAGATCTGATTTTTCTTCTTCCTTTGGTTCAAACTCCATGACTCCATCACTGTTACTTCACTATCATGCGAGCAATCATTAGAAGACATATGAACATCTTCCACCAATGAAAATTTCTTACCTTGCTCATCCTTGCAAGATTGCACATCAAACCTTTCTATGACAAGGGATGAATTCGAGGGCATCCTCCACACACATAGGGTTTGATTGCAAGTATGCCTCCAATTCTAACAACCATGATCTCACTGAAAGTTTGTTAGTACATCAAAAATAGAGATCTTACCCTTCCATGCACCGTTGTTGCTTCCTCTTGGTGTGATATGGTTCAGCTGTGCCATCAATCTCTCTTGTCATGCCATCAATTCTTCAAACTTGGAATCTTCCATTTAAACCCTAGGCCTTTGAAGATCCGAGCTCTGATACCACTCTGTAATATCCCTTTTGGGGATAAAACTGAAAATGACCTGAGCTGATTTAAAACTCAGAAAATCAGACCTGTAGCTGATGTAGAAACCCTTGCAAGAACCCTTGATATAGCTGCAATTAATTATCCAAAAATGGCGACTTGCTTGGGGAAGCAAAACACCCGTTCTAGGGCACAAACACACTCAAAATAACTTGCTAATTGCTCAAGAAAATTATGATTAATAACCAACAACATTAATATGCAAGAAATCTGATTTTTAGAAGCCCACAATTGCAATTATGAATTTATTGATGAACCCTTACACAACTGAAATAAATAAATACTTCAGATCTGAAAATAACATCCACAATGCTTCCAAATGATGATAAAAATGTAGATTGCACCTTAGAAAAATAGAGAGAACATGTCCATGCAATTCGCACTTGGAAGAAAGAGCCCAAACACCAAGATTTCCTCCTTAACCAAGTCGCTTAGGGCTGTAATTAATTATAATCAGCAATGAAGATCAATACAAATGAGATAATGTGGGTTTTCGTCCACACTACCCTCTCCTCAAGGGGTTTCGTCCTTGGGAGGTACTCAATTCAAGGGTTTTCGTCCTTGAATGAGGTGGAGAAAGTGCTTCAACAAGCAAGCCTTCACCAACAAGATAGATTCACCAAAACAACATGCCCACAAATGACTAAGCGACCTCCTTTTATAGACATAAGGGGTGCTTATTACAATGCAATCCAAAAAGGCCAACCCCTTAAGAGAGGATCTTTTAAAAGTTCATTAAGTATTTTGGGCCTACATGCCACAAATACTTATTTTATTTCCTAATTACATAGCCATCTATTGGAGCGCTAATCGCCCAATAGGAATACATAAATACAAATGAAATAACTATTAAAATAATGATGCAATTACAAAGTTCAAATCTTCCCCTTGCTTTCTCCTTAGACCCAGGGGAGAAAATGGGTTAAGGTCTTCAAGAACTAGCCTCTGAAAAGGGACATTACATTTTCTCTCTAGCTCTTTCATATTTATGGAATCATGGAATGGAAAATCAGACTTACCAACATGCCCTTGATGCCTCAAACATAGGTATCCTCCCAACATTGCACCTATGTTCCACATGCGGAAACAATTTTGAAATTGAGCCCAAGAATCCACACAACAAAAAGTACTTCTTACCTCATTATTCCATGGAGTATGAGGTGCATAATGATGTCCAATCAGCGGTGACATAGGAGGACATAACAAGCATGAAATCTGATCACCTTCCCCAACCAGTTGTGTGTGAGGGCAACATACCAACAATGACATATCAACAAGCAACCAAACTGAGATAATCATGTACCGGGCTGCCTATGACACTCTTATGACTCAGAATTTCTGAGTTAGGAACAACACTCAGAAAATACCCTAATGGTGCCCTTCTTTCACGCATGATGTCATCCTCATAGGTCCTTAGTAAATCTGATTTGACTTCCTTATGTGGCTGCCTTGTGTGACCATTAGAATTCAATAAACTATCATAGAACATCAAAGGATTTTTACCCTTCTTTAGATGATGATGAAATTGGGATTGTTCTTTGTGGATACCCTCATCGATTTGCTCCTTGGTGATTGCTGTTTGAAAATTTCCAGCGAACTGAAAGTAATCATGAGGAACCGGAAGTGCCTTTCCTCCATGAACATACCCTTCCGTAATGTCATCCTCTTTGCCCTTATGCAAATCTGATTTCTTTTCAACAATTTGCCACAAGCACCCATTAGAAACCAATGAATATTGAATATTTGACACTAGGGATTGTAATTCTGGCCAACTAACTTCTGTGCTTCCAACAGAACCAAGTTTTGAATACTAACCATTTTACATACAATGTTTGACCTGTAAATTAATGCAAAATCGATAAAACAATTTCCTTGGAGGGATCTTAAATTAATAAACAATATGTCCAATATTAATGATGCTGCACAACCATAAAATTGTTGGAAAACTTGACCTTATTGACAAACTGTTTTGTAAACGGGCATTCTGGCTTGTCTTGGTCTATGCAGGAATCGTGGCTCTCTGTAAATCTCTGCAGATAGCATCTTCCCTCTCCTATCCATGAAAACATCATGTCCTTCTGCCATACTCTATAGAGCGTCGATTTATCTTCAAATTGTAAAAACAAATGTTTTTAAATCTGCAGATTTACTGCACATATTTATCTTTGTCCTTTTGAAAATTGTGACCCTCCTGGTCTGCATGATGTATGCACCCAAAAATGTCTGATTATTTTTACAAAAAAATGTCTTTTATTCAAAATCATGGCTGTATTATCTGTTTCTTATGTTATTCACTTTGTTAACACTTTTTATTTCATTGTCTCTTGCCCTAGCATGCTTTTATTAGACCACAAATAGCGATTTTAGTCCCTACATGTGGAAATCTGGATCTGGTCCACAAAATATGAAAACACTTGTTATTCTTCACATTTCTTGATTTGATTTAAACATTCATTGGTTTGTGCCTGTGAATGACATCCTATCCTCTTAGATCTTCACTGTTCTTCATGGATTTTCCCACTTTGGTCTTATGTTTTCATTGAAACGTCCTCACTCACTGTCTATTCAGATGGAAAATGTGCCTTGATGTTTGGTGTCCCAGATTTCACCTTGAAATCTGGGACTACCCCTTTTAAAAAATTTCGTTCTTTTTAAAATAACATGTCTTTTTGTGTTTTTATTGCCTGAAGTTGTCTCTATTACATTAAGATATTCCCAATGAATCATATGAGCCAATTTCGACAAATACCCAGATGCTAAAACTCATTTTATCCCTCCGTCGGGTTTTGTCTGCAAGGGAATTTTATTTAATTATTTATTAAATAAATAAAGTTCCATTTAATGTGAATTGTGCTGCAGTTGAACATGTTGAAGTTTTTCATGCCAATATTCTCACATCTCAATAGGGTTTTCACTAGGAATGAATTCAGAGAAATTGTCTGCAACTTCTGGCAACGTTTTTCGTTTTTATTTATTTCTTTTTGCATTTGTTTTCGGTTTTCTCCGCGGTCTGTCTATTAAATTCCCCTTGATCCGTTCTTTGTTCTGTATAGCCTGTTTAATTGCCTGGAACATCTGGAAGTCATTTATGGCCTCAAGCAATGGAAGAAATTAATCACGGAGTGTTGACTTCTGACCAAAAATAAAAATTTAAGCAGAAAAGCCTCTCCTAGGCAAGTCGCACTTTTGGTATTTCTAGTTAAGTTTGGCGCCATAAATAGAAGGAAAGTCAAGGCAAGTGGATGAGCTAAAGAGAAGTCAAGGATGCATGCTAAAAATAAATAAAATAAATTCATTAAAAAGCAATCAGAAGCATGCAAACTTGGGCGCCCAAATTGGAAGAAGAAGCATGGCTTTTAATTAATTAAATTGCCAAAAATAGGGAAAGACAATTATTAAAATTAGCATGCAGATGGCTATATAAGCATGAGATGCCATAAAGGAGAAGCAATTAATTCTTTTTAATGAAGTTTGCAGCCTGGACAGGTTTTGGCGCCAAGGGAAGGAGGATTTTGCATTAAAGAGTATTTTCCATTGCCGGGAAGCTTCCAGTTTTGGCGCCTAGGGTTGGAATAGCCTGATTTTTGTTATTCTAAGTGTCTGCATGTTGGTATAAGTGCCCAGGTGAATTAAATAATATTTTTGTTTGCTTTGCATGCAAGAAAAGTCTCAAATTTTAGGGCAATAGGCTTTATATGCAGATTTTGGTGATAAAAATCAAGTATTCATGCCATGGACTCCATCTTTGTCTGAATTAATTGCAGGTATTCATCATAGGTGCTCATATTAGTGAAAGGAAGTCCAAATCAATGTCAGATACATTGAATATATCTTCCGAATCAGAAGAAGTTGCCGGATCTACACAAATTGATCTAATTACAAGGGATTCCGGTAGAATTAAAAGAAAAAGAGCTCAAACAAAGATTGTTCCGGCATGATGAAGCATGATGAAAGAGAAGGATCAATAGATTCATGCATAGCTTCTAGATTTGCTTGACATCAATGATACAAACATAGGCCCTGAACCCATCACTGATTTAATTGACAAATACAGAGCCGGAAGAACATCTCTCATGCGGGCAATTAAAAGTAGCGGATTATTCAAGCTTTAGCGTTTCCAATCACAACTCAATTGCCTGAATTTGTTATGGAGTGTGCAAGGTCTTATCATCCTCTTTCCAGAACAATTCGGGATGCTGCAGGAAAGACAATAATCAGGTTGGATGCACAATTTATTAATTATTGCTGAAGATTCTCGATACGACCTGTGGTGATAGAATTATATGTTGGATGTTGGCAATAGATGGGAGAAGCACAAAGCAGATTGCGTGGGCATAATGAATAACAGATACATGAAGAATCCTAGACCTTCATCAAAGTTCCCGAGGACTTTTCCATGATCCAATCTGGTGTAGGAAGTTGATGATATTACTAAATTACTTTGTAGGTTAAACGGAGAAGCCAATACCCATAACTTTTGCTCATGGATGTATGCTTTTGTGAGAACCATTGAGATCAACAGAGCTGATTCCATAATCAATTGGGTGGAGATCATCAATGACAACATCGACGAGCAACTCCGAAGTGTGAGGCGGACGTTCAACTTCAAAATGACTTCATACCTGGTATATGCAGTAGCCTCACAGGGTGTATTTTCCAAATTGGATAGGCGGGGCATACTATCGAAAGATCCTATTTTTGAGTGTTTCCCACAGTTGACAGTTCTTGAATGCTACAAAGATTACAGGGTGGTCAATGATGGGTTCTTCTACGGATTCATCTGCAAATTAAATAGTGATTTGAAGACCAGCAGGGTGAGCAAAGAAGCTTGGGAAGTTGTATCCCAGCATGGCTGTATCTTCATCCAGTTTGTAGACTTCATGTATCTCAGGGTTAGTGGCTTTTCAGAGAACCAGTTAAGTTGCCGAGGTATCCAAGCGACAAATGGGTCATCATGGAGTTGTGTAGACAACTCGTGGAAATGCATGACTTACAATCGAAGTGGCACAAATCTACAGGTTGCTTTTCAGTCACAAGTGGGTTATTATAGCCACCAAAGCATCCATAAAGTCAAGGGAATCAAGCAAAAATGTTATGGTTTAACACGGATACCCATGAGATCTCGCGGATGATGGGCATGTGGTACTTGACACATACCATCAAATGGGAGGAGATAGAGTTGCTCTTCAGAAAGCATAGATTGCTATCGATTTATTGAGGAAAGGTCTTCCACAGTTTTGGTTAACACCTCAAACTGGTTGTTAACGAAGGGGTATTGCATGGACGAAGCTTTGATGAATCAGATCACATGTAACTTTATTGCAGGAGACTCCAAAAAGGAAGCATGAAGGTGAAAGTAGCAGGAGACCAGAGAAGCTTAAAGTATACAAGAAGTCTCGGATCTGGAGAAGGTCAAGTCTACAACTATTGTGTCAGTACCACTTTCAAACAAAGCTTCTCCAACGTCAACTCATAGCACTTCAACAACCCCTAAACCCCAGACAGATGTTGTCATTCCTCCGTTGAATCTAGCGTCATTTGTATTTTCTCCTCAGCCACTCAGATCTTCACCTCTCCTTGCAGAGAAGCTAAAAGCACAGATGGTAGAGTTTGAAAAAGCATTGTCTTTGGACAATTCAGAAGGTGGCAGCCACAACACAACACTGGCAAATCTGATGCTGTGAGCAGAGTCGAGCATGAGATGGTGGTACACTCAGTGACTTCTCATTCCCCGAGAAGCAATTTTTCATCGTGGTTGGCTTTGCAGATAGTCCCAGAAGCCAGAGAGGAGATCAACTTGGAAGAGGAAGACTTGCAGCTTGCTTTTGAGCTTGGAAGGTAAAGGTAAAAGGGCTAAAGTTGCCAAAGTGACTTCAAGGTTGATTATTGAAGAATCAGGGCAAAAGTTCGTTGAATTATCAGTCCCAGCTAAAGGGAAACAGAAGGGAGAGCTAACTATCATTGCAGAGACATATCGGTGACTAGAGTACCATTGGGGAAAATCACCACGGAAGGATTAAAGCAAGATACACAGACACTGATAGACGCTTTATTCCTTAAGCTTGACAAAGAGAAGGCAGAGAAAGATAAGCTTCAAATGCAGATCTCCCAGTTATGTGAGATCATCGCTAAGGTTGCTAAACCTTCTTCTCAGCCCGTGTTAGTGCAGGAACAAGTATGCAACCATCTGGTTGAAGAGATTGAAGATGCGAAGGAATTAGTCAAAGCTATTGCTCAATGGAAAGAGAAAATTATTCACCAAGCTTCAAAGCAGTTCGAGGGAATACCAGCTGGTTTGGATAATATGCACAGGGCATTATCTCAGCTAAAGGAACTAATGATAGGGATAGAAGATGAGAACATAGTTGCTTAAAGTCATCTGGATACCTTAGCTAAGATACATTCATTGCCAGAGGATGTGCTAATTGTAGAGCAAATTGTACTGATGGATTGATAGAAAAGGGTAAGCGAGCTTAGAGATAGCGGTTTCCTTCCGCATAGAGATCCTCAAGCTTATGTCAAGAGGATGCGGTTCTTTGGAAAACGAGATGGGGGAGTACCGAGAGAACATTCCGGATGAATTGCACCGCTTCCCGTGAGGAATTTATTCATTGTGCGAGAAGAGGATCGATGAAGCCGTCATGCCTTTCACGTTAGATTCAATTGGTAGACTTATAAAGCTTGATGTAGATATTGAGGGGTATGGGCCTGGTTTAGAAAAGGTAAAGACTAACACTGTTGCTTTGTCCAGAGGATTGTTGCGGTTTAAGACTGAGAAAGAAGCAATTGCTAAAGCAGATGGGAAGTTACTGAGTCACATGTTTGACAAGTATATTCAGTTTCATAACAAAGAAAAAGTGTAGAGTATGACGGCCGACATTTTGTCTTTCTTCTCCACTTCTTTCTCTTATTCTTATTTTCTCGGACAAAATTGTAAAACTAAAGTAATTGGTTAAAAGCCATTACTTTTAGTTATCTGAAAAGGTCCTTAATTGAGAATAGGTGGCAGACATGCAAAGCTTTGATTTAGTCTTCAGATGCATGTCATGTAGAGAGAAATTTCAGGGAAAGATTGCCAATTGTTTTCTTTATAGCTTCCGCATGTGTCAGTTCAGTTATTGCTTTCCTATTTGTAATTTCCTTCTATACACTATAAATAGAAGAAGAACCTATGGGTTAAAGGATCAGAATTTGTAATCAGTATTCTTGAGTTCCGACTTTGTGCTTGAAACCCTTGATATCTTTTTTGAAAGTTGAGGAATTGAACAGAGGCAGATTTCCAGAGAACTTTGTGTCAACGGTGCATTGGCTTCTTACTTCTATGTAGATCTTTAGATAAACTTTGCATTATCTAAGATTTAGATTAGAAGCTTTCCTTTCCTTTGATTCTGTATTGTGAGATCTATTTGTTTTATCTATGTGTATGAGACCAACTCTGTAAACTATTGGTTGGATTACACATCTTCTTCTTCTTCTTTCCGTATTCAACTATTCCCCCTTCGCAAATATTTCTTTACAGCTGCTTACTTGCTGCAGAATTGCTTAGCTATGGTTCATGAGCTTCGTAGTTAAAGTAAAACCCACAGATAGATATTAGAAAACATAATTGACAAAAATCTTACACAGGAGCCTCACCGGTAAATGAGGGAGATTTATCTCATGACTGCCTAGGTTTTAGCTATGCATAAAATCTAGCCAACAACGAGCATTGTTTCTCTTATTGTTGTATCTGAGCCACTTGATGGATTTAGAATTTCAGAATTTCCTCATTTAGCCATTTCTTGAGTAAGTTGATGATCTAATTTGCTGCTGCAGACCTTCTTATTGCTATGTGAACTAGTCTTTCTTCTTGGAAATATTCCCAAAAACATCCTCATTCCAAGTTTTAAATTTTTGTTTTAGGTATTTCAGCTTTCCCATAAATCTATACATAGCAAAGCCTCAAATATTATCAGCTTCCTTCCACCATTTGTGCTTGGAAATCAGGGTGGTAGAACCACATTTTTTCATCTTAAACCGAGGCTGAACCTGCTTCCTTTGGTTAACCATAAGTGAAAGCTGTATGGGCCAATGATCTGAAAGAGTTGCACCCGCAATGTTCAATGATATTTGAAACTTGGAGGAAATACATTGATCCAATACTAAAATTCTGTTGATTTTCTCCTCTATGTTCTGCAATCCTTTGTGTCTGTTGCATCAGATAAATCAGCCTTGTGCAAATTGCAAGCGCTAAAGAGTTTTCTTCACACAAGGTTGAGAGAGATTTTGCTGTTCTACTATTGTAACCTAATCTTTCTTTTTTTCTCTTTCTATTTATAATAATCTCGAACTCTTCCATCATGATTAGATTGTCAGGGTTATTATTTTCAGCCCATTTAGATAGGTTTGAAAGCATTTGGATAAGCGCATTACTAGTGGGAGGAATGTAGATGTTTTAATTGAACATTGCAGTTGCATTTCTATGGAGAGAAAAAAACAACAAATCCCCAATGATGTAAACTGAGAAAGATATGGAAATATCTGGATGGCTCCCAGTGAATTAGCAGTTTGTTAGATGGGCATTGAAGCAAAGCCTTTTCCCCAGGCTGAGGTTGAAGGTAGTTTTCGCAAGACCAGTTCTTGATGGAACAGAAGATCTATCTTTTCTTACTTGATGTGGTTCTTAAGAAAGAGGCATTGGTTGGCTATGCCAAGGCCTCTAGCATTCTATGACAGTATCCTCATGGTTAAATCTGGATGTTCGAGGAGGTGCTTGTCATCATATTTTCCACTGACTGAGTCAATTTGGGTACCCAGATTTTAGTCTATTTGTCTGCAGTTGTGTCTTTTAATTCCTACAAGATATCTAGTTTGTTGTACCATGGCTTGCATATCTTCTTTGACTCTGAAAAATTGTTTTGCCTCCCATATATCTTATATAGGGATGAGATCCAGAGGACAGGGTTCCCTGCTAGTGATTTTTTTAACCTTTTGCAGGGCCATGTGATCAAGCTGCTTGTTCTGAGAAATTGATGGGATTCACAGTTTTAGCCAATGTTTTAAAAATCGGAACCAGACTCGGAACCGGTTGAGTGTTGGATAGGACCGAACCGGTCGTGTGTTGACAGGACTGGGACCAAAACCAGACCGGTTCAAACTTTATGAATCAGTTTACTAAAAAACACATAAAAATTTATATTTTTAATGAAAACAATATATTTGAAAGATTAGAAACCATGATTCCAACAATTACACACAAAATATGCAAAGCTTGCTCATGTATATATGTAAGAATGATGTTTATAGTAAAATGTCACGAACTCCAAGTCCAAAGTAGAAATTTTAATTAAAAAAGTATTTTTTTGAAAACAGCACCGTATACCTACGTATTGGCATGACTCGGCCGGTTTATAGCGAAACCAGACCGGTTTGGTACCGAACCGGTTGGTAGGTTGGTTCCGTGACGGAACCGACCAGTTCGGTACCAAACCAGTCAACTGATCCGGTTTATCAACTGATTCATGCAAAAAATATCAAACTGGTTGAACTGGCGGTTCCGGTTCAACCAGTTCTAAAAACACTGGTTTTACCTTGATATACTTGTTGATTGAGAGGTCCAGATTCTGCTTGAGACATGAGACTGATGTTCTGACTATTCTCCTTCTTCTTGTCCCCTTTATTTTATTCGTTCGAGTTTCAACACCTCAAAGGGAATATTTAGTGGTATTTCTTATTGTTTCCTTGATTGCATGTTTTCCTTTGGCTTCCTGGTGTATGCTTTCTGGAATTTAATGTTCTTTGTTATGGGGCTGGTGTTAGCTGATTTTTCTTTCTTTTTCCCTTGAGCTTGACTGTCATGGGCCTCTCTATTTTGGTGTTCCTTTGAGGGATTTCCTTGTGCTTGTTCTCTGGGGCAGACTCTGGCCAGATATCCATATTCATGGTTGTTCCTGCATCTAAATGGGATATTTTTGTAGTCCAGTTGCTGTTCTAATTCTATTCCTCCCATCTCTAATATGAGTTGATTTGGCAGAGGGTTCTCTAGATCTATGCTAACAAATATCCTAGCATATTTGAGGACTCTTGATTCATTGTAATTTCAGATGTTGCAATGTATTCCCCATGACTGATCCGATCTAATTACCGATTCTTGCCAGTATTCACTTGGTAGAAGATGTAATCTGACCCTTACTGGCACTGTACGCTGGAGATTTTCTGTGGGATTAAAGGCAAGGCTAGTGTTTCATAAATAGGCCTCCTTTGTCATAGAACCAAGGCCCCCTTTAAACACCATATCTCTTTCTTGCTTGCAAGTGAAGACCGCCAAGAAGTACACTTTGGGCATCAATAGATTATAGAATCTCCACACGTCCATTTGATTTCCAATGCTCTGAAACCCAATCCCTTAAAGATTTTGGTCCGAGAAAAGCTTCCAAGAATCTACAAATTACTGCCCGTTCTTTGAGCATCCAGAGTCTATTTTCCATTTTATCAATAGTAAAGGATATTTTTGCGAGGGGGCAGATGGGGAGGTTTCCATTTCTAGATGGCACCCATTTTCCTTTGGCATGTTGACATTTGGCTTGATCATTGGTTTTCTTGCATGGGTTTGCACAAATTTCTTCAGATTGTGTCCAGAAATTGGATATTCCTTCTGTATTACAGCAGATCTGAAGTTTGGGAGGGAGGAGACATTGTCCACCAAGTTCTCCATGTTTTAGTCAATGAGATACTTGTTGGTAAGGCTGAGGAAGTCCATGGCCTCCCCTTGCAGAGAAGGAACCAGTGAGAGATCAGGTACAAAGTGAAATCTGTCTGTAATTGCAGGACTGGTTAGGTTGTACGGTAAGTGCAAACAGGAGAACATTCTTTCCCTTCTCATCCACATGAGTACTACTTAAGACACAGGCAACATTAGAACTGCATAGAAAACTGTCCAAAACCAAAAGCGTTGCCCATCATGATTTTCTCAAAGTTTCAATGTACTATCAATTGATGATATAGAAGCATCTAGGTTCACAAGCAATCTTGCATCACCCAAAAATATTTAGTCTTAGTGAATAAAGACTTGCACAATGCCGCACCACTTTGGAGCATTCTCAGGCAAACCTTCATGCCTTAGTCATTTTCTGTAGAAGTTGCGGAATTTTATACTTAGCTACGTAAGCTTAACCTTTCCATGTAGACTTACATAGGCACGCAAAGCTTGTTTATACCATGTAACACTGTCTTGGCCGCACAAAACTGAAAAAATCTGCAAACACCTATCAACACCGCGTAACCTTGTCCCATGCCGCGCGACACTTGTTCCTTGCACGTGGAAGCTGCACATATCCCATTGTGTGCATCTTAAGTTGCAATACCTTATGGATGCTGCCTAACACTACCAAAGTTGTGAAGTCTTGCATTCTTGTGGGACCACTACCATTTGTTGCCATGATTGGATCTGCGTCTAACAGGATCTCTTATCAACATCAATATAGTTAGACGGAGGCACATTTGGGCCTCAATCCATTTCCCATGGCTAGGGACAAACCGAATTATTTGATTGAGCTTGATTTGATGGAGGAAACTTCATGGGAAGATCAATGGTGATTTGGCATCTTGAAGAATATTTGCAAAGTATCTTTACTTGTGAAAGCATCTTTTTCTCCCCCAACAGAGTCACTATGAATTCTATAAATAGAAGGGAGTTGGGAGCATGGAAAGCACCTTCATATCAAGCGTGATCCAAGCATCTATTGTGCAATTGCTGAATTGAGCCAAGTGTGGTTCTCAGTAGAAGTTTTGCAGAGTCCGTAAGTTTAGGATATGTCATAGGATTGGAATTTTCGTGAGAATTCTTGCAGAGCCTTGTCATAAGATTGTCATTGGAGTGTAATGCCATTGCGTTTGAGTTTGTAATCTTTTCCTCATGTTAATAGATGTCGCTTTTATTGTTTCTTGTTTAAAGTTGTTCATGAGGTCTTGCTTTGGCGAGATCTAACTCTAAAACTGTGGGCTGCATGATCTAAGGCATCCCTTCATTGGCACTCCTAACTGTGACTGCATCATTTGAGATATTAAAGCAAGGATTTCTAAGTCTTTGTTGGCTAGATTTTCTGCATAGTTGAAAACCTAGGCAGTCATGAGATAAATCTCCCTCATTTACCAATGAGGCTCCTATGTCAGATTTGTCAATTAAAATATGCTAGTATCTATATGGGGGTTTTACTTTAACTATGCAGCTCATGAACCATAGTTGTACAGTTTTGCAACAAGTAAGCAGTTGTTTAAAGAAAGGAAATATTTGAAGAAGGGAATAATAAAACACAGGGAAGAAATAGGGAAGATGTGCAACCCAATCAATAGATAACAGAGTTGATTGCATGCACATAGAAGAAACCAATAGATATCAACACACAAAATTATAAGCAAAGGCAACTCCAGATCTAGATCTAAAATAACACAAAGTTTATAGAAGATCTGAGATAAAAAGCTAGAAACAAAATGCACCGTGACACAAAGTTCTCCGGAAATCTACTCCTTTGTATTCCTTTGCTTCAAATAGCTATCAAGGGTTTTAGCACAAAGTCTGGAACACAAGAATGCTGCTTACAAATTTTGATCATTAACTCAAGGTTCTTCTCCTACTTATAGAATGTAGAAGGGAAAGTACAAGTCGGAAGCTTTTAGTGAACTGACACATGTGGAAGTCGAAAAGAAAACAACCGCAATCTCCTCCCGGAATTCCTCTTTGCATGACATGCATGATTTGCAAATCAAAATAGAACCTTCTATTTTACACGTCCCCACCTATCTCCAAGTAGTTGACTTCTTCAAGTAATGGCTTTTAAACCAATCACTTAAGTTGTATAATTTAATTGATCGCTCAATTACTTTGTCGGAGGAAATAAGAGAAAGAAGAAAGAGGAAAGTTGCAGTCTTGTCCTTTTCATATGTAATGTCCCTCTTTCTCGATTAGTTCGGTCGAAGACCTTTTGGCCTGTTTTGTCTACCCGACGGCCAAAAGGGTGTTTTCAAGGGTGACTTCGGTTTATTATTTTATTATATGGTGCTCGAATTAAAGTAAAATATCATTAAAGCACATATAATGAATTAATAGACTGTTTGAGTGATTTTGACTTAGGAAAGTGCATTTAAATAAATTAATAAATTATTTAAATTGCCTTCCTAGCCAAAAATGCGACTTGTTTGGGTAATGGCCAAATATACCCAAAAGTGCGACTTGATTAGTGAAGCAAAATAATTAATTAAATATTAATTATTTGGTGTTAGCCAAAAAGTGCGATTTGGCCTTTGGAGGGTTTTTGGCTATATGAGGAAAAATGCGGCTTGGGTAAAGCATTCAGATTATTATTATTATTTTCACAGAGCAGTTAGCACAGAGCTTTTGCAGACAAAATCCAAGGACGGAAACCCTCTGGATTATTCCTCTTGATGACGAAACCCCAGAGCAAAGAGAGAAGCTTCCACCCAGGAATCTTCATTGTTTACACAGGTTATTATCATTTCAGCAGCTTCGACAGAGAAATAAATTGCAGCAGTGGGCATTCAGGCAACTTCTAGAGTGGGGCGACTTGTTCTACAGTTGTATGCATTATCAGAGGTATTTTTCATGATAGTTTATTGTTATACATTTCAGCCTCATATATATACCAAATCGATTTGATTTGGATCCTTTCTGGCTGAGTTTTTGGGCGTATCTGTATTATTCCATCTGCAGATTTCTATTTGTGTTTGCCCTAATTATTTATCATTAGAAATCAATGTTGAATGTATGGCTGCGTTATTAATGAAGAAATCTATCATTTAAACCCTAGGCGCCATTTCTATATATACCCGGTTTGCGGGAGTTTGCAGTATTTTAATTGTTATGCAGTGTGAGAATGTTGTTTCATGGATTTATTTGATATTACCAGTTCAGCTCCATACCTGAGCATTATATAAAAAAAAAAAAATATATTCAGACAAAAAACGGGTTTGGGATCTTTCAGTGGTATCAGAGCAGTGTATCCTCCCAGCCTGTGTGGGAAGAAACAGATAGGGTATTACAACAGAAATCAGCTTTGAATGCATCACAGAGAGGACGGTCCACACAGATACTACACCCGCAGACGAGCACGACTCGAGGCTGGTATTGCAGGAGGTGACAGAATGGAATATTTGGGCGAGAGGCCTGAGAGTCCTCCTCGAGAGGAACATGCAGATCCAGATAGGAATTTTATTCGGGATATGGCAGCCACGCAGAGGCAGTTATTACAGACCATGGAGCGCATGGGTACTACTTTGGACAGGTTGGCACTGGATAGGCCGCGGGACAGGCATGGCAGGAGGGATAGATCCGTATCCGTTGCTAGTAGCTACAGGGGTCATAGCAGATCACCTTCAGAGCTTGGGAGTGTTAGGGGATCGCCACGCCGTGAGCGGAGGCATACCCATACAGACGAGAGGAGACCTACACGGACGGCAGATAGGCCCATGCAGCCTAACTTCTTGCCTAGAGGTGACCCACCAGAGATTGAGGGACGGTCGGAAGAAGCAACTTTCCCGGATACTATCATGGCAGTCAGTGATGAGTGGAGGAGTTTGCCACAGCATGTGAGGGATGCATTTCCCCTCCCACAGTATTGTGCTCAGAGGAGAGACAACATGAGGGTTGGACAGGATAGGAGACCTAGAGCACAACAGAACAGAGATTTGCAGCAGGTTACCAATAAGGTAACCCTTTCCACTTTTGATGGTAGTGGAAAGATCAGTGCCAGGGCTTGGATTCACAAGCTCGACACCTACCTTACCCTCAAGCCCATGAGGGAGCAGGAGGCCATACAGTTCGCTACATTGCACCTTGAGGGGGTGGCTTATGATTGGTGGCACCATGGGTTAGTTACGCAGGGTCATGAGCTTCTACATTCATACAGGGATTTCAGTGATAGATTGATTGCGAGATTTGATCGCAAGGATGTGGAGTTATATTACAGGGATTTGGCACAGCTCAGACAGAGTGGACATGTTGATTCTTACATCAACGAATTTCAGCGGATAGCCGTTATGGTTCCAGAGATGCCTGAGAAGAGGGTGGTGATGTTATTTATAGAGGGCCTCCATGACAGGATGAGAGGATTGGTCAAGGCTCTTAAGCCTAGGACATTGCATGATGCCATTCAGACGGCATTGGACTTGGACACATCCCCCACTTCCTATCAGCCCACTTCTTATCAGCCCAATAAGAAGTTTCCCACGAGCTCCAGGCCATTTCAGCGCTCTACCGCCCCGAAGAGTGCACCACCTCCTAAGGTGGATCAGGAGACTCGCAACGAGTTAAGGAGGAGGAAGCTTTGCTTTCATTGCAAAGACCATTGGGAGCCTGGACATCGTTGCCTTGGTAAAGGCAAGGTGCATCTCATTGAGGTGATTTCAGATGGAGAGGATGATCACTCGCCAGATACAGAGGTAGAGGATGAGGGCGGTGACCATGATGCACAGGGGGAGCAGCCCCAAATAGAGCTTGGCGAGGGTGAGGCATTGGATTCATCCGATGTTACTATTGCCACACTTTCAGGCGTTCCTAGGTACCATCCCTTTCGGCTGAAGGGAGTGCTTAAGGGACAGCGGATTGTTTGTCTGGTTGACAGTGGAGCTACGCACAACTTCATTGATGAGGGGTTGGCTGCGAAGCGAGGATTACAGGTTGAGGAATTTGATGGGTTTAGTGTACGGGTGGCAGATGGATTTGCTATCAGTTGCACTAAGAGGATTCCACGACTTAGTATTCAGATGGGGGACTATACATTGACCGATGACTTCTATGTTATTGGACTTGGTGAGATTGATACAGTATTGGGTATTCAGTGGTTACAGTCCCTTGGCAGATATGTGCAGGATTTCCGTAGGATGGAGTTGGAGTTTATGGTGGATAAGAAGAAGATTGTGCTTCGGGCTCTTTCTGACAGTGGGCCTAGAGTTGTTTCAGCACGCAGGATGGAGTCTATAGTGAGACATGGAGAGGTTGCATGGGCAGCCCAGTGTTTCATTTCGTCCAAATCTTCTTCAGACGATGAGCAGCCTTATCATATTGACATCCAGTCCATACTGGATAAGCACGGCCCAGTGTTTGGTGACATTCCTCCAGGTAGACCACCAGATAGAGGGTTTGAGCATGTTATAGAGCTTGAGGAGGGTGCTAAACCCGTGATGACTACGCCTTATCGCCATCCTAAGACATACAAGGATGAGATAGAGAAGGCCATTAGAGAGCTCTTGGAGATGGGACACATCCGTCCTAGTTCTAGTCCCTTTGCTTCTTCAGTAGTTTTGGTGAAGAAGAAGGATGGGACCATGAGGATGTGCATTGACTATCGTGCACTGAACAAGAAAACCATCAAAAACAGGTATCCCATTCCCCGCATTGATGAGTTGTTAGATGAGCTGCATGGATCTATCTACTTCTCGAAGATTGATCTTCGATCAGGCTACCACCAGATTAGAGTTCGGGATGAGGATATCCACAAGACAGCCTTCAGGTGTCACTATGGGCACTATGAGTTCTTGGTGATGCCATTCGGACTCACTAATGCACCTGCTACATTTCAGTCATGTATGAACCATCTCTTCAACAGGCAGTTGAGGCAGTTTGTGTTGGTGTTTTTTGATGATATTTTGATTTATAGCAGGACATGGGATGATCATTTGAGGCATCTTGATGAGGTACTTAGCATAATGGAGACTCAGTCTTTGTTTGCTAAGATGTCCAAGTGTGAATTTGGACTTACGGAGATATTGTATCTTGGGCATGTCATTGGGGCCAATGGGGTCAAGGTCCATCAGGAGAAGATACAGGCAATGCAGGATTGGCCACCACCCAGAATATCTCTGACTTGCGAGGATTCTTAGGGTTATGCGGTTACTACAGGAGGTTTGTGAAGGGTTATTCTCAGCTGGTAGCTCCATTGACAGATCTTACACGAAAGGTGCATTCAGTTGGTCAGATGAGGCACAGGTGGTATTTGAGAGGCTAAAGGTAATTATGAGTACCTGTCCAGTTTTGGCTCTTCCAGATTTCTCACGGCCCTTCATTTTAGAGTGTGATGCTTCGGGATTGGGGATTGGTGCAGTTCTTATGCAGGATCGCCATCCTATTGCCTTCGAGAGCCGGAAGCTGAGAGATAATGAGAGACTGTATTCCACCTATGATAAGGAGATGCTTGCCATTATGCATGCCTTGGCAAAGTTTAGACAGTATTTGGTGGGTGGAAAATTTGTGGTGAGAACCGACCACAACAGTTTGAAATATTTCCTGGAACAAAAAGAACTCAATGAGAGGCAACAAAAATGGGTCAGCAGGATCCAGGCATATGATTTTGACATTGAGTATGTCAAGGGGACGAAGAATGTAGTGGCTGATGCACTTTCCAGGAAACCCCATCTCGCTGCCCTATGTTCTTTGAGCGAGATTTCAGCAGATTGGAAATCTCAACTGTCAGTTGAATATTCCAAAAACACTTGGGCATGTGACATTATGGATGGAAAAATTCAGGATGATCGGTATAAGGTAATGACTGATTTGATTTTGTATAAGGGCAGAATTTACCTAGTTCCTGAATCTGAACTTAAGAAGAAGATTATGCATGCTTTCCATGATGCACCACTTGCAGGACATCCAGGGTATTTTAAAACATACAGGCAGATTAGAGAGAGATTCTCCTGGAAGGGTCTCAAGGATGATGTCTTGCGCCATGTCCGTGAGTGTATGACTTGTCAGCAAAACAAGTCAGAGCATACTTTCCCAGCAGGTTTGCTACAGCCATTGCCTATTCCAGAGTAGAAGTGGGAAAGTATTTCGATGGATTTCATTACAGGTCTTCCCGTGGTGCAAGGGAATGATCGCATTTATGCGGTAGTGGATCGGTTGACAAAATATGCACACTTTTTCGCTGTTCCTACCAGCTTCAAGGCACCTCACGTGGCTGATTTGTTCTTTCGTCAGATATTCAGGTTGCATGGGCTTCCGAAGAACATAGTTAGTGACCGGGATAGTAGGTTTATGAGCATATTTTGGCAGGAGCTTTTCCGTCTGGTTTACACCGAGCTGACTCCTAGCACTAGTTATCACCCTCAGACGGATGGACAGACAGAGATTGTGAACAAATGGATAGAGGGTTATCTTCGCAACTACGTTGCAGGACAGCAAAAGGCATGGGTTAAGTTGTTGTATTTATGTGAGTATTGCTATAACACCACTTACCATATGTCTATTGGTATGACTCCATTCCGAGCACTTTATGGGTATGATGCGAGATCCTTTGTTGATATGGCATTTGGGGATAGTAGAGCTCCCAAGGCTCAGGAGAGTTTACAGGATATTCAGGAAATCCTTAAGGTGCTTAAGGAAAACATTCAGCGGGCCCAGAATCAGCAGAAAATGTATGCAGATAGGCACCGAGTGGAGAGATCATTTGAGATAGGGGACATGGTTTTTCTACGACTTCAGCCTTACAGGCAAAGTACTCTCAAGAAGAGTGGGGCTGAAAAGCTCAAACCGCGATTTTATGGGCCATACAGGGTGTTGAGGAGAGTTGGTGAAGTGGCATATGAGCTGGAGTTGCCTTCTGAGAGTAAGATACATAATGTTTTTCATGTGTCTTGCTTGAAAAAGGCTTTGGGGCAGAACATTATTTCCTCTACAGATTTGCCACCCCTGGATGAGGAAGGGAGATTAGACCTAGTGCCAGAGGAGATCTTGGACAGCCGAGAGAGGAGACTGAGGAACAGGGTCATTCGGGAGTTCTGGTGAGGTGGAAAGAATTGCCAGAGGAGGATGCTACATGGGAAGGCGAGATTATATTACAGCATCCAGCTCTACAGTTGCTTGGGGACAAGCAATCTCGGGAAGGGAGGACTGTAATGTCCCTCTTTCTCGATTAGTTCGGTCGAAGACCTTTTGGCCTGTTTTGTCTACCCGACGGCCAAAAGGGTGTTTTCAAGGGTGACTTCGGTTTATTATTTTATTATATGGTGCTCGAATTAAAGTAAAATATCATTAAAGCACATATAATGAACTAATAGACTGTTTGAGTGATTTTGACTTAGGAAAGTGCATTTAAATAAATTAATAAATTATTTAAATTGCCTTCCTAGCCAAAAATGCGACTTGTTTGGGTAATGGCCAAATATACCCAAAAGTGCGACTTGATTAGTGAAGCAAAAATAATTAATTAAATATTAATTATGTGGTGTTAGCCAAAAAGTGCGATTTGGCCTTTGGAGGGTTTTTGGCTATATGAGGAAAAATGCGGCTTGGGTAAAGCATTCGATTATTATTATTATTTTCACAGAGCAGTTAGCACAGAGCTTTTGCAGACAAAATCCAAGGACGGAAACCCTCTGGATTATTACTCTTGCGGACGGAAACCCCAGGAGCAGTGAGAGAAGCTTCCACCCAGGAATCTTCATTGTTTACACAGGTTATTATCATTTCAGCAGCTTCAGACAGAGAAATAAATTGCAGCAGTGGGCATTCAGGCAACTTCTAGAGTGGGGCGACTTGTTCTACAGTTGTTGTATGCATTATCAGAGGTATTTTTCATGATAGTTTATTGTTATACATTTCAGCCTCATATATATACCAAATCGATTTGATTTGGATCCTTTCTCAAGTGAGTTTTTGGGCAAAGATTCGTATTATCCATCTGCAGATTTCTATTTGTGTTTGCCCTAATTATTTATCATTAGAAATCAATGTTGAATGTATGACTGCGTTATTAATGAAGAAATCTATAATTTAAACCCTAGGCGCCATTTCTATATATACCGGTTTGGGGAGTTAGCGATATTTTAATTGTTATGCAGTGTGAGAATGTTGTTTCATGGATTTATTTGATATTACCAGTTCAGCTCCATACCTGAGCATTATATATATAAAAAAATATTCAGACAAAAACGGGTTTGGGATCTTTCATCATATTCTCGCATGCAGTTTGATTCTTCCGCTTTGATTCTCACCAAACTAAATCCGAAAGCGATTGAATCTGGAAGCGACCGGATTGGAAGCCGATGATCGTGATTTGCTTGTAGGTATTGCCTTTGACTTGTCTTCCTTCTTATCCTTGAAGCTTTTGCAGTTCTTCTCCAGTACATGCATCAGTGCAATGTTTGCCGTAAATAACTCATCATTTTTATTTTTAATTGCATATGAGCAATTAAAAATTCTGGAAAGCACTCAGGTGAATGCAAATTCAATGAAGGCTTCAACTGGAAGATTGGGAGAACATGCACAAGGTCCTGGAAGGAATTCTCCATGCACTGACTTCTTCACGGGCTGCATTCGAAACAAGAGGATGAAGCCTTTGCAATTATGAATCTGGATCTATGCATGATTCTGCTGATCTTTCTCGTTCATCCCGCTTTGCCATGGCTGGAGCGATCTTTGTCTGAGCAATTCTTTTTCTTTTTATTCACCGGAATTCTTTACAACCGGTGCAGATCTGGAGATTTCTTCAGATTCGGAGGATATGTTCAATGTATTGGACATTGATTTAAGCTCCCTTTCTCTTATAAAAGCACCTGTAATGAATTCCTGCAATTAATTCAGACAAAGATGGCAACCAAAACATGAACACTGGATTTTAATTATAAAAATCTGCATATATCAAGTCTGCTGCCCCAAAATTTGATGTTTTATTTGCATGCAAAGCAAGCATGAATTTTACCAACTTCACCTGAGCACCTGTACCACTATGCAGACAATTATTCAGACACAAATCAAGCTCCTTCAAACCTAGGCGCCAAAATTTGAAGCTTCCAACAATAATTACACCTTTTGAGCAAAATTTTTCTTTAAATGGGGCGCACTTTTTGTCTGGGCTGCACTTCTTTGCTATTGAATTAATTAATTCATCCTTATGGCAACCCTTGCTTATATAACCCTCATCATTCTATAATTAATTATTGCCCCTCCTATTCCTGACAATTAATTAATTAATTAATAAGCTCTTCTTTTCAAATGGGGCGCCCAAGCATGTTCATGGCTGCCATTAAATAAATTAAATTTATTTAATTTTAGCTCTCTACTTCCAGTTAACTTAAGCCTCACAATATGCTTTGACCTCAACCACTGAAAATAGGAATTAATTAAATCAGTTAATACTTTAAAAACATTATTCTTCTCCCAAAGGGGCGCACTTTTTGACATAGGCAATTTCTATTTTTAAAAGTCAATTTTCAATGGGATTATTCACCTTGCACCGCAGCTCCAAAAATCCCATGATCCACTTAAGTTGTTTGACTTTTATAATGGGATTATTTACCCTGCAAGGCAGATAAGAAAATCCCATCAATGCCTTAAGTGATTTTTAAATTTCACAATGGGAATTTTCACCCTGCAAGGCAAGTAAGAAATTCCCGCCTGCTTGCTGCCTCTAATTTTCTCATTGTGACTTAAGTGGCGTTGCTTCCATGGGAAAAAGTATTCTGCTAGGCAGGTACAAAATTCCCACCTGCCTGCTGCTTCCAAAATCCCATGATCCACTTTAAAGCCTCTTTTTCCAAAAATGCGGCCTGCCCAAAAGAAGCTTTTTTTGTGCACAACTTCATCTTTTCCGAGAGAACCAGACCTCCGGTGGCGAATTCCTTCTGGCGTAACGTGCATAGGTGATCTCCAGATACTCCAGAAAAGAATCAGACCAAACCGGCAAAGGAATTGATCTAGAGAAATTCCACAAAAACAAAACGGAAAACACTAAAAACACAAAACGTTGCCAAAAGTCACAAATAAAGACCAAGATTTATTCCTGGTTAAAACCCTACTGGTATATGGGAATGTTGACATGTAAGACCACAACAAGGTTAAACCGGAGCACAATTTGCCTCAAATGGGGCTCAGAATAATTAAATACAAATTTCTCGCAGAGACAAACCCCAAAGTGATGAATATAACAATTTTGGGCATCTCGGTATTTGGCGAAATTAGCTAATATGACTCGAGAATATCTTGACACAATACGATACATTTTCCGCAAATAACACACAAAACGACCCATTATTTTAAAAGAACGATTTTTTTTAACATGGAGTAGTCTCAGATTTTAGGGTGAAATCTGGGGACACCGATCTTGTTGAGAAGGTTGGTATAGACATCAATCTGGTGAGTATCAAGTGCGCGTAGAAAGTAGTTGCAGACATCTTCCAACATTTGGTTGTCGGGTAGAAAGCGTAGGTCATAGAATCTTGTTGAGAGGATTGTGAAGAAATTGGAGATGGCACTTAGAGTGGATATTGCTACTAGAGAAAACATAACACACAAATTAGTAGATCTAGAGGAGATGACAAGAGGAGTTCAAGCCCGTTTGGAGGCGATGGAGACCGTGCAACGTAGAGTTGTCGTTGATGAAGTTGCGAATTGATGAACATAAAGAGACAACACTTGAAGTCCAAGAGGCTAAAGCAGAGCATGTCGATGAGCAAGAGGACCGATTCTTGCACACTATTACAAGAATTGGGAGAAAATAAAGCTAAATGTTCCAAACTACTTTGAAATTTTAGATCCGGACAAGCTCATTGACTGGATCACAAAAATGGAGAAATATTTTGAGTATGGAGTATAAGATCCCAAGAATGTAAAATGTTCTTGTATTAAGTTAAAAAGTCACACATCTTTATGGTGGAAACACGTGCAAACTAAAAGAGTGCATAGAGGGAAGGATAAGATAAGAATTGGGGTAATAGATTGGTTGTGAAATTGAAGGCTAAGTTTATCCTGTAGACTTCCAGCCGCATTTGTTAAAGAAGCTACAAAACTTGTGCCAAAAGGAGTTGAGTGTAAAGGAATACATTGAGGAACTGAATTGGCTCACGATTAGAGAGGTCATGTGGAGGATCGCTCGAGAAAAGATCTCGAGGTATGTTAATGGATTGCATATTTCCATTCAAGATGAGTTTAGTATGATTAGATTGAGATTTGTGGAGGAAGCCTATTAGTTTGCATTAAAAGAAGAGGAGTAGTTGTCCCAGAGACAATAGGGCAGTGTGCGAGGAAAAGCAAACTCCCATGTAGAAGTGGAAGTTTGTGTAATGATGCAAAAAAACCATGCGCACAGGGGTGAAATGATTCCCTCATATGAGCATAGTCATCGGCAAAGAGGCAAAGGTAGATCTTCTTTAAGAGGAAGAGGATGTAGAAGAGGTAGAGGATTTTGCGGAACTTGTTTCCGTTGTGGAGAGATTGGACATCACACATTTGAGTGTCCACAAGTTGTCTGCAAGCACTAGTGGTGGAAGGAGGAACGATGCTAGTGATCATGTTGCTCAATACGTGATGCCGGAAGCAATGCATCTAATAGTGGTGAAAAAAACCAAAATGCATAGAAAATCTCATAATGAAGAGGGTGTTGTTGAAACCCATGAAAGAAGAGAATGTGCTTGTGGAAAGAAAGAACCAACACAAAACTGTTTGCAAATTTGGAAGTAAGTGCTGTAAAGTTATTATTGATATCGGTAGCATGGATAATCTTGTTTCTAGTGAAATGGTTGAAAAGCTTGGTCTTACGAGAATTGCACACCAAAACCCATATAAGGTGTTGTGGTTGTTTGACGGGGCATTAGTTGCTTGTGAATGGGAAAAGCAGAGTGTGTATCAAGATTGGCGCTTATGAAGATGAAGTCTCATGCAATATAATTTGCATGGATGTATACCATGTGTTATTTGGCAGACCTTAGCAATATGACATAATGGAAGTACATGATGCCCACACAAATACGTACACATTGGGGAGAGATAGATGGGAGTACACTTTGAATCATTTGAAGGATATAAGTGTAGAGGTGCAGAGGAGTCCACAAATATTGTTGATTTTGTAATGTCCCTTTTTCCCACGTGACAGCTCAAAAGAGGACTCCCAACCATTCCTTCTTCATGGCCTAGAAGAAGAAATTAATAAAAGAAGAAAGGCAGCGAACTAGTATAGTATTTTAATTAAATAATAAAGGGGCGACTAAAGACAAAAGCAATTAATGTAAAGACAAATCATAATGAAGGGGGTCGATTAATGAAGAGTCGTGTCTTTTGACCTTTGGCGCCAAGCATGAGAAACTCTATAAATAAGGGTTTGGACATTCATTTGAACATGTGAATATGAATATGGAAATCTGAATATTGAGATTGTTTCTCATAAATCCTATTGGGACGAAATCCCCATTAGAGGTTTGATTTCTGGGAAAAAAACCCCATAGATCTGACTTAAAACTTGTAAAACTTTGTATATCATTTGAATTCCAATTATTATATTTATTTTACAAATTCTAGTGGCACAAGGATTGATAAATTCACTAAAACCATCCAAAACTGATCGCTGTAATAAAAGAAGACATAGATTACTGTTTGCACGCAAATCGAGACTCTATCTTGGCAAATCGTACCATTAATTGTCTGCTGTGTTTTCCCAGAAATTCCAGTAGTACGATTTGGTCCAAAATCAATTTGATTTGGTCTGAAAACAATTGCATAGTATTTGATATTTATTAATAATTGTTTAATAATCATTGTTGGAGAATTTGGGCACATTTTCTCATGAAATAACTCTGCTGCAATTTTATACCAGAACTCTAATTTTTTTGTCTAAGTCCCAAAAGGGATATTACAGATTTCAAGTAAGGACTTGCTGAATGTTGTAAAAGGGGATAGCAAATGTTCTACATTCATTGTGAGGCTCAAGTAGAAGATAGGGTAAGATAAATATAAGAATGTAAGGCTTTATTAAATCACTATTAGTTATGAGTGGTTGTAACCATTTCAATCATTTTTCAACTATCTCTTGCACAATAAAATGATAGACAACATTTTACAATGTGTGCATTCTGATCCTTCATTATTTCTCTGTCCGTGTCTTCTAACATTGGTATCGAGCCGGACAACCAAGGAGGAAAACGTAAGTATTTCATAGGAGATTCATGAGTAAGGTTACAATCGCGAAGGAAGAGCATTTAGTGCATTTTCAAAGCAACTAGGGCACAAGAAAGAGAATTCAGTGCATTTTCAAAGCATCTAGGGCGCATGATAGTGAAGAATAATGTCGCGAAAGCATCTAGGGAACGCAACAAAGAAGAATAAAGTCATAGAAGCTCTATTTTGGGTAGAAAAGCTTGTATGTAAGCCGTTAATCGCAAAAAGATCATTCAAAGTTTAAAAAAAGAAGCATGAACATAGTCACGAGTTCAAACTCAATTCATTAGCTTGATTTTGAGGGCATCGTAGATATTCAAATCAAAGGGACAAAATGCCAAAACGTTGTGAATTTCACAGGACGTAATTTCAAGCAAGATTTACACAAATTCTCCTGTAATGAGATAGTCATAGGGCACCTAAATCCTGTCAAGTAAATCCAATCTCGAATCAATATAGTCACTTTTTTATAGAGGGCACATTTTTTCAGTCATATCCTTTAAGTCATAGCCAATAAGGAAGTCATTTGAGGGAGAAATACAATGGCATGTAATAAGAACTCAATCCGGTATTTATATACATTCACATTTTTTTTTGTTACAAATTTTACAATAATATTTTTATTAAATAAAGTTTTTAGAATGGAAATTCCATTGGAGAAATATTTTGGCTTCAACTTTCACACTTGGAAAGTTAAAATACAAATGCAATTGATGAATAAAAATCTATGGGGAATAGTTAATGGGAAAGAGAAATCACCTACAAATGCAACTAAATTACTGGATTGGTAGAGTAGAGATGATAAAGGCAAAGCCATTATTGGTCTTGTTCCTTCGACTCTAAGTTACATCATGTAGACCTAGAAAAATTGTCCAAGGAAATATGGGATACATTAAATAAATGGTTGGAGCAAAAGCTGTCAATGCAAAAGTTTCACTAAAGCTTCAACTTTTTAGATTCAAGATGGTGACGGAGTCACTATGTCTAGCCACATAAACAATTTGAGATCTCTTCTTAGACAACTAGTAGAAATCAATGTCATGATAGATGACGAGGATGTCGAGCCATTTTGTTACACAATCCTACTTCTAAATTCAGCAATGTCATTTTTTTTCTTTAGTCAACTACGTTCTTAAACTCTGAAAATATGATTTCAACTCTCTTAGTTGAAGAAAAGAGAACAATTGTAGGAGATACAAAAGATGATCCTCAACTTGAGATGGTATTATACTCAAGAAATAACTGTAGAAGATTAAATAAAGACAAAAGGAGAAATTGAATGTTACTATTGTAAAAACGAGGTCACACAACATGGAACTGTACCATTCGAGCCAATGATGTTCTCAAAGGAAAACTCAAATGCATACCAAATGAAGTTAATGTAGCCATTGTTGAAGATCCACCGATGTTGAAAATGATGAAGATGCTGATGAAGAATATGTATTTTAAAGAAGCCCCACTTTGAAGACAAGAAGGGATTTATTATGGATGGTTGTCCAGCTTAGTTCGGGAGTTTGTGAACTTGGGAATTATACTTTTATGAGGGCATAAGACAACTTGATGGAGCACCGTGGATGTAGCTCGACATGGATTGTTGTCCAATAATTTGAGAGGTTCGTAATTTGTGAGTTTAGGGAGATGGAATCTGGGAACTCGGGAAGTACAACTTTACGAGGGTCATGAGGTAGCGTGATGGAGTTCTACTTGGTCAATGTACTGTTTTCAAAGAAAAAAGGCTTCTAAAGAATGCATAACTATATTTAGTTCTAAGTTCTATTATTATAATCTTCATCAATATGTTTGTTTTTTTCTTTCTATAGTGTAAGCCATAAGAGGGGGTATAAGAATAATAAGGCTTTATAAGTCACGATTAGTTATGAGTGGTTGTAACCACTTCAACCATTTTAAACCATCTCTTGCATGATAAAATGACAGACACATTCTACAATGTGTTCATTCCGATCCTTCTTCATTATTCCTTTACGCACATCTAATAGTAAAAAAGGCAAACAAAGGATATCCCATGAAAAGTGAAGGAGATGATAGGTGAGTACACATATATCATGTTAAAGGTTATTCTCGAATGGTTTACCACTGCGTGCAATATCAACCACCAAATGGACTTGATAGCAAGAAAGTCCAGCTTTACCAAATAAGGCCACATATAGGTCGATTGTAATGTCCCTTTCCGTGTTGAAATTGAAAAACAAGGAAATAGCTCAAACCCCAATTGATAGTAAATTGAATTTTATGCAAAACTAGGGCGAGAGACCCATTTTAGGTCCGCCAAACCGTAAGCGACCTAGGTAGAATTCTTATTTTAGCCTTTCCCACACAAATCTTCAAAAATACATGAACAACATGAAACATTTGATGAATTCATGCAAAATAAATGCTTCCACAATAAATTCCACACTGCTGTAATTAATTATTACTCAAAAATAGATGAAACTTCAAAATTCCATATCTTCATAAATACTTGGAGATAAAATGCAAATGATAGCTCAAATTGACCACAAAAATATCAGCTATCCAATAAAATTAGAATCAGATTTTTCCAACCATGAAAACCCACTGAAAAGTGATCTCGAAATTTTCAAATGGGAAAATCAAGCTGGAAATGAATGTGGCAGCCTCAATAAAGCATGCCCTAGCTGGAGTGTGTGCCTAAAGACCGATAAAAACCCTTTCCATTCTAAAATTCTGAATTTTGAACCTCCAATGTGACTCCCGATGAAACATCTCCAATAAAGCATGCCTTAGTTAGAGTGTGTGCCCTAGCATTGATAGAAACCCTTTCCATTCTAAAATTCTAAATTTTGAAGCTCCAATGTGACTCCCAGGATGAAGTCACCAATGCAACAAATGAGGGTTTCCGTCCCAAGTGTTGTGACTATTGAGGGTTTTCATCCCCAATAGGATCCAATGAGGGTTTTCGTCCTCAAAGGGTGAAAATGAGAGCTCAATGCTCCAATTTCCAAAAGAGAAGTATATAATTCACAAGATGATTACAACAATGTTTTAAAAATCGGAACCGGAGTTGGAACCGGTTGAGGGTCGACCAAACCAAAGCGAAACCGGACCGAGCAACTGCACAGTTCAAACTTTATAAACCAGTTTACTAAAAAACATATAAAAATTTATATTTTAAACGATAACAATATATTTGAAAGATTAGAACTCCAAGTCCAAAGTAGAAATTTTAATTAGAAAAATGAATTTTTTAAAAACAACGCCGTATACCTACATATTGGCATGACTCGACTAGTTTACAAAAAACCGGATCAGTTTGACTGGTTTGGTACCGAACGGACCGGATCTCAGACGGAACCGACCAACCGATCCGGTTTATCAACCGGTTCATGCAAAAAATATCAAATCTGGTCAAACCGCCAACGCCTGAGCTTCGGTTCTGTTCAACCGGTTCAAAACATTGGATTACAATGAGCCCCAACATTTGTTTTTAACCCTTTTTTTTCTTTGTAGAGCGCTCCATGTAGGCCTCTTTAATTCTCTTTATTAACATTGTCTTTTCCCTCTTAAAGAGAGACGACTCTCTCCTTTTAGCCGACCGAAAATAATGAAAATAGGATAAGGGTCTTTTTTCTACTTTAGTATTTAAAAATATCTTTTATTTTAATAATAATAATAAGCTGTCCCAAAAGAAGAATTGGCCGGGCCCAACTTAATATATTATTTTTTTTTAATTTAGAAAAGGGGACATTACATTGACAACTACGGAGATCAAGGAGATGAGAAAACAAGTGCAAGAGTTGCTTGAGAAGGGGTTGGTTAGAGAATCTCTAAGCCCATGCGGAGTACCCACGATTGTTGGTACCAAAGAAAGGAGGAAAGTGGAGAATGTGCACTGATTCCAAAGCCATCAACAAAATTACTATCAAGTATAGATTTCCATTGTTGTGCATGGATGATTTGATGGAATACTTGAGTGGAGTGAGATACTTGAAAGATTGATTTCAAGAATGGATACCACCAAATTAGAATCAAAGAAGACAAGTGGAAGAGTGCTTTCAAAAAGCAAGATGCGTTGTATGAGTGGTTGGTGATGTTGTTTGGACTAACCACCGTGCCGAATATGTTCATGCGGTTGATGAATGAAGTGTTGAAGTCTTTCTTAGGTAAGTTTGTCATTGTTTGTCTAGATGACGTTTTGATTTTTAGCAAGACTCATGCGAGAGCACTTGGTCAATTTACGTAGAAAGTGTTGGAGTGCTTGCGAGAGAGGAGAATCTATTGGTTAGTTTGAAGAAATGCAATTTCAAGAAGAAGATCTCTTATACTTAGGATTTGTAATATCTCAATAAGTTTGAAGATGGATCCTAAGAAGTCATGAGCTATAGTGGATTGGCTATCACCCAAGAATGTCACGAAGGCCCGAAGCTTCCATGGATTAGCAAGTTTCTACAAGAAGTTCATTAAATGATTCAACAAGATTTGTGCAAAGTGATCAAAGAGGTGATGCGGTGAGACAAGAAAGAGTTTGCGTGGACCGCAAATGCAAAGTATGGCTTTTAGAAGTTGATGAAGATGGTCACAAAGTAGCCAACGTTGGTTTTTCCCGATTTCAACAAAGTTATTTCAGGTTGATTGTGACACGAGTGGAGTAGCCATTGGAGCTGTGATGAGTTAGGAGGAAGACCCATCACATATTTTAGTGAGAAATTGAATGATGCAAGGAGAAGATATTCAGTTTATGATCAAGAGTTTTATGCCATAGTGCAAGCTCTGAAGAAGTGGAGGCACTACTTGTTTCCCAAGGAGTTCATGTTGTATACAGACCACCAAGCACTACAATTCATCAATAGCCGGGGAAGCTGAATCAAAGACACATGAAATGGGTTGAATTCTTGTAGAGTTACTCATTTGTCTTGAAGCACAAAAGTGGGAAATAGAGTTGTAGATGCGTTGAGCAAAGATGCATCTTATTGAGTGAGATGCAAGTGGGAGTAGTAGGGTTTGAGGCAATGAAGGAACTCTACGTAGAAGATGAAGATCTCGAAGAATCATGGACATCATGCACAAAACCGGTGAACGTTGACCATACGCCTTGGTTGGATTACTAATCGCAGGAATGGTTGATGTTCAAAGGCATGTAGTTATGCTTGCCATGAGGATCAATGAGGGAGAATTTGATCCAAGAGAAGCATTGCAGAGGATTAGCCGGTCACTTTGGGATAGATAAGCCCTTGGTGTAGTTGAGTGAGTGATGTTTTTTTGTGTATGGCAATAAATGTGTAGAGATGCAAAGTATGTCAATTGGGAAGGGAAAGAGTCGAATGTAGGGTTACATCAACCACTCCCGAGTGCACTGAGAAACCTTGGGAGCATGGATTTTGTTTTGGGATTGCCCAAAACATGGAAGGGTCATGATTCTATCATTTTTGTTGTTGATAGATTCTAAAAAATGGTTCATTTTATTGCTTAGAAGAAAACTAGTGATGTTGCACAAATTGATATAACTAACTTTTTTTTAGGGAAGTTATAAGACTTCATGAATTGTTGTGCAACATCAGTATGTGATAGAGATACTAAGTTTGTTGGCCACTTTGTGCAAACACTATGAAAGAAACTCAACATGAGGTTATAGTTTAGTTCTGCATATAACCCACAAATGGATAGCCAAATTGAAGTTGTCAACAAGAGCCTTGGCAATTTGTTGAGATGTTTGGTAGGAGAGAAGGCAGGAACTTGGGATTTAGTTCTTGCCCAGGAAAATGTTGCCTATAACAAATCTATAAATAGAAGAACTAGGAATTCGCCTTTGTAGATTGTTGATGTGACGAGTCCTCAAGGAGTTACAAAGCTGCGAGAGTTTCTGCGAGAAAAATGAATAAGTATGGAAACCGAAGACTTTGCACAATACATGAAGTGCACGAGAAAGTGTGCAAATAGTTTGAGCAGATCAATGTGTAGTATAAAGAGCATGCAAACTTGAGAAGAAGGCACTTGTGGAAAGAGAGGTTTTTGTGCTGAAGATATGATAAACTCAAGTGGAAGAAGATTAGAACTTGCAAAGTCTTGAAGAAATTTACAAAGAGCTCATATGAGATAGAGCTTCCGGGAGGGATATACATCTCACCTATCTTCAATATAGTGGATATATACCCGTATTTTGAGGGGTAGAAAAGTGGAGCAATAGACAAAAGTGGATTGGAGACACCAACTACTAGAGTAGAGGTGCAATGAAATTGAATACTTTCTATACAAATGCATGGTGAAGACAATGCATAGAAAGGGATGTAAATAATATCCGGAAAATGGAGAGGCAAAGAAATCAAGGATGCATCTTTGGCTTAATGAAGCAAAGATTGCTAGACTAGATCATTTCATTGAGACCTTTAGAGACATGCTTGAGCAAGGGCTCAAGTTCTTCTTTCCTGACATGTATGATGCAGGAGCATCCGACTTCACAAGCAATCTCGCATCGTCCAAAAATATTTAGAGTTAGTGAATAATGACTTGCGCAATGTTTCACCACTCTAGAGCATGTGCCACAAACCTTAATGCCTTACTTAGGTACATAAGCTTAACCTTTCCAAGCAAACTTACATAGCGCCCATTGTTTTCTATGTCACGTAAAACTTATTTATATTGTCTAACACTGTCTTGATCGCTAAAAACTGAAAAATGCTGCAAATGCTATCAGCAATGCGTAACCTTGTCCCATGCCATAGAAACCTTGTTCCTTGCACATAGAAGCCATGCAAAACCTAGTGTCCGCATCTTAAGCCGCAATTCCTCTTGGATGTTGTCTAACACTACCAAAGTTGTGAAGCATTGCATTCCTACGGGACTACTACTATTTGCAGCCATGATTGGATCTGCGTCTGACATTGATATAGTTAGGAGACACACGTGGGCCTTGATCCATTTTCCATGGCTAGGGAGAAACTGAATGATCTGATTGAGCTTGATCCAATGGAGGAAACTTCATGGGAAGATCAATGGCGATTTGAGGCATTCTGAGGAATATTTGCAAGGTATCTTTACTTGTAAAGGCATCTTTGTTCTCCCTCCGTAGTCGCCATGAATTCTATAAATAGAAGGGAGCTGGGAGCATGTAAAGCACCTTCCTATCAAGTGTGATATGGACATTTATTGTGTAGTTGCAGATTTGAGCCAAGTTTGGTTCTATAGAAGCTTTGTAGAGTTTGCAAGTTTATGATAGGATTAGATTTCTTAGAGAATTCTTGCAGGGTCTTGTCATAAGACTATCATTGGAGTGTAATGCCATTGTGCCCGAGTTTGTAATTTTTTCCTTACATTAATAGAAAAAGCTTTTATTGTTTCTTGTTTAAAGTTGTGCCTGAGGTCTTGCTTCAGTGAGATCTAACTCTGAAATTGTGGGCTGCATGGTCTAAATCACCTCTTCATTGGGACCCGTAATTGCGACTGCGTCAGTCAAGCATTACATATTGCTATTTGTATCTATTCTTCAATGATAATTTCTGGTTCCCTTTGCAAGTCTAAGGTAGCATAGATTTCTCATACCAACAAACTGCATCGTAACTGACTTTATATATGGGAAGCTCCTCGTGCTGCTGAATATTGGAGAAGTGCCAGATTTCAATTATTTGAAGACCAGATTTTATATCTTCTTCGTCGTATTGGAGATTGAAACAATAGTATCACTCTCAAATGATAATAAGTGCTGAATGTAAACATTTAATGCTGACCCTGAGGTTAGATGCTTGGCAAGTTTCATGCTTTTAAATTGAGTAGTTAATTCTTATCATGCAACATAGAAATGTGAATGACGCAATAATTTTCTGTTTGAAAAGCTAAAACTGTCTTCTTTAAAGTATATAAGAGAAAATATTAAACAATTGCTGCATATAATATGTTATGACTTGGGCAGTACATCCACCTGCTCTGAACTTTGGCATTTGGGAAGGCAAATGTTATTCATTACTTCTAGGCCTGTTCGAAAACTCTTTGCTTCTGACTACGACTACATTGCTATGGAGGTGTTGGCTGGGATATATACATTTTATTGTTAATTGCTCAACTGTTTTATGGGTTTCTTGTTGTGATTAAGTTGTATACATTTTCTTTGACGATCTTAAAAAAATTGTTATCTGGATCTTGACATGTTCAGCATACTAGCATTAGTAAGGGAAGCAGGGATGCTAGAGAGAAAGCAACCATATTGGATACTGTTCTTGTTCAGTGCTTATTGCTCACAGGTCAGTCTTCTGGAGCACTAGAGCTTCTTGGAGGTCCAAATTATTGTGATGTCAAGATTTGTGAAGAATTCATGGTGCAAAGAGGCCATTATCTGGAATTGATAGAACTGTACAACTATAATGAAATGCATAGGGAAGCTCTTAAGCTTCTCAACCAACTAGTTGCAGATTCAAGTTCTCTTCCTGTACCACTTGCAGACACACAAAAGATTGGGCCCGAAGCAATTATAGAATACTTGAAGGTACAAATCATCTATAAGTATCATAAAATTCACTATTGCCTGAAAAAATGATGTTTTTACTTGTAACCATTCTCTTGGAAATGCTGGAATTTCTTTTACCCAAGTGCTAGGGAGATCAGAACAGTAATCTTATTAATTAGGTGTTACACCACATTTCTTATTGTGCTTCATCATTATTTTAAATGGCACCTGTTATGCTAATTGACCACTTTATTAATATTGTTTGTGTTGTAGCCACTTGGGGGTCTTGATCCCGCTCTTGTGCTAGACTGTTCAACTTGGATTCTTGGAGCTTGTCCCCAACAGACAATGGAGTTATTCTCATCTACAGACCCACCTCTTCCTCCAAACTTAGTTAGTTCATACCTTAAGCAACAAGCACCACACATGCAAGTTACATATTTAGAGCATATGCTTGCAACACATGGAAACGCGCTATCTTCCAGTCTTCAGAATGAGTTGGTAAATAATTTACACTTTCCTATTTTTGATCTTTCCAATAATTATAAGGTAAATTTGTTTTCTTTTATGGTTTTACAAAAGCATTAAAAATGATTTGGGCATTCATTGAAATTTCTGGTCCCTTCATTAAGATTCTAGCTTTGTTAGACTAAATAAGTGGTTATAGTTCCATATCATATAGTTGGTTGATAACTTAATTTCCATTCCAAGCTCAAACAGCATGTTTGGTGATTTTCAGTTGCAAATTTATCTTGCAAAAGTTCTTGACGAGTATGCAGATCTCAAAGCTCAAGAGAAATGGAATGAAAGACAAAATTCCACTGTTAGGCAGAAACTCTTAGCTGCACTGGGGAAGACTTCTGGCTATAATGCCGAGGTCTTATTGAAATGTCTTCCTTCCGATGCTCTTTATGAAGAGCGTGCCTTTTTGTTAGGGAAGATGGAACGACACCAACTTGCCTTAACTCTTTATGCACATAAGGTACTTCTTTTCTCTTTCCAATCGGTTTTGTTTATCTTTATGTCAATGAATTTGTGAATTATTTGGTGAAAATGCCATTGTGTTGTAAAAATGTATGGAATATCTGTATTTCAGTGGAGGACTTAATTCTGATGATTATATTTTTGATGAACAGCTTCGTGAACCTGAGCTTGCACTGGGATATTGTGACCTTATCTATAATACTGCCACCTCGGTCATGAGTGCTAAGAACACAAGTAGTCAAGTAACCAGCCAACTACATAACCCAGGCCAGAGAGCAACTCTCAACATCTATCTTACACTCTTGCAAGTGTATCTCAATCCACAAACATCAAAAAAAGAATTTGATCAAACAATTGCTGTTTTTAATTCATCAAGGAACTGGCAACTTATAAAATTGGTCCTGCACATAAAGCAAAGGGACACATGTCAAAAAACGTGGTTGAAATAATAGAAAGGATTGAAGATCCTAGACAAAGCCTTAGTGGTACCAGAAATGACAGTGCTCCAGAAAGTGAACGGAGTGATGGAGAAGAATCATTTGAAACAGTTACAAGTATTGAGGGAAACATGCTGGATGAAGCTATAAATCTTCTCTGCCGAAGATGGGACCGTATCAATGGAGCCGAGGCCCTCCGTCTGCTACCTTCAGACATTAAATTACAGGTATATATTAGAGATCACATTCTTACTTCGCATATTTTATGCTTACAGGTTTAAATATTTTATTCCTTTCAACAGCTATTGCTTCCATTTCTGGAACCACTACTGAAAAAATCGAGTGAAGCTCGACGC
Organism: Taxus wallichiana var. yunnanensis; assembly: GCA_018340775.1. Taxonomy (NCBI): domain Eukaryota; kingdom Viridiplantae; phylum Streptophyta; class Pinopsida; order Cupressales; family Taxaceae; genus Taxus; species Taxus wallichiana. The sequence continues at coordinate 582,510,653 of CM031243.1, forward strand.
AATTTATCGGTCATAAAGAGTCTCCGCCACAGTGAAAATTTGCAGGTATGGGCAACATAAAAATACAATTCTCTGAGATCTAATGTTTACACAGTCAACACGATAATAAATAGAACTTATGGAAACAAATGGGTATAGTAAACAATTCTTACACAGTTGTTTTTGAAAATATCTTTATCAATTATTTTTTTCTGGGATACTCCAAATCTTTATGTAAATGTAATAGTCATTAGACTTTTTGGGAAGAAACTTCCTATGTTGTAAGATTTATGTATCTCTCATGTTCCTTGGAGTAATATAAGATGCATTTGTCCAGAAAAAAATATAAATGAGTCATTTTAATGTCTTGTAATATAAGATACATTTCTCCAACAAAAATATGAACGAGTCATTTTAATTTCTCTGACAGGTTAAAGATGAACTTTATAAGAATAGAAAACGAGTTGTGCAGATCAGTGGTGAAAGCAACTGTTCTTTGTGTAACAAGCGGATAGCAAGCAGTGTATTTGCCGTGTATCCAAATGGTACAACTGTGGTGCACTTTGTTTGTTTCCGAGATTCTCAGACCGTCAAGGCTGTCACTGCTGCACCAACCATGAGAGTGTCCTAATTCTTATTCTTCTATCTGTGCAATCAACACTATAGCTGGAATTTTTTTGATTTTTTTCATCTTTTCTTTAACATTTATGGTATGATGTCAAACATATCTAGCAAAAGATGATAGGGTTAATGCTCATTTGCATTTATGGTTGTGGTGTAATCGTGTGTATTTATAACATATAATTAGTCGTCAATTAGTGGTTAACCTAGACTGATGCTAGTAAGATACGGGTTTTCCCTATGCTCAACTTAATGAATTGAGGCCATATAGAGTAAGTATCAATTCTCATAGATATCTATTGTAGCTTACTTTATTCTCATAAGACATCATCTTTTTATTATATCTTATGCTTGCTTATTCATATGCCAAGGAGAGTCATTTGTATGCTATATGATAACTCTTTCCTTAGGGTCTATCTAAATTTTGTTCATAATCCTTAATCCTTGATCACTTGTCGGGATAAGAGGGCTATGCAATCCATCACGCAATCAAATAAGTTACAGCGGCAAAAATGATTCCGAAATTGATGGATTCTTTGTGAAGATCCACAAACACCATCCCAAGACCTCTTGTTGTTAAACATATTAAGTTTGAGCTATATTTTTAAAGTATCAGCAGATGTTATTTGATAAAGTTTATAATACTTTATAAGCAGTGTATATCTGCAACGTTGGTGAGTAGCTTTGGCCACAAAGGACATTGTGTTAGTCCAAAGCAAGTCCTAGGCACCTCAATTGCCATAATGGCCAGGTCGCTATAAGGGTCTATGCAGAGTTACTCTTGATAGACTTACAGGTGTTGAAACATCCATGATAGTTAGGTGGATGAGGGGTTTTACTTAATCTCTAGATGAGAAAAGCTACATAGTAGTAAATTGCCTGCAACAATTAGTTGATTATAGAAATTTTCCCCAAGGTTCCTTTGTTACTATTTCAAGTTAGAAGGTTATCTTAAGTGCCTTAGTGTAATGCCCCTTTTCCAGGCTGAAACTGAAAACCAAAGAACTTGCACAATCCAAATAGTAAACTGAAGCAAACTGAAATTAAATTCCAAACCCTAGCAGCAAGCTGTAAATATATTTATTTTATGATAGAAATCAACCACAAACTTGTTGGAAATAATTTAGAAACCCTTCAAAATAATATTCTTCAAATCTGGAAATGATTGCAAGAGAAATATACCATAAAATATATATCTTTTTCAATTTAATACATAGTTACCTGAGACGGGGACGGCGGGACGGGGGACGGGGTTTCCGGACGGCAAAAAAATTTCTAAATTTTGGGGACGGCGGGGGGACGGCGGGGGGACGGCTAATTAAAAAATATATAAATATTTAAAATATAAAGATATAGTGACTAAATTATATAAATAAGCTGAAATAAAACCATTTGAGATTTAAATAAGGTGAAACTTGAACTCATAAACATCAAATACATTCCTTAATACTCATGATTCTTTCAGAAGTTTGCAAGAAGTTGCTTGGTCCAAAAAGGTGCAAAAATTGATTTTATGAAAATAAGAAAAATATTGCCATCAATGCATAGAGCTCAAGAAAATATGCACTTTTAGAGAAAACGACACCTGAAACGGAGCCACAGAATGAAAGTTATGGCACATGCAAGTTTTTGCTGCTACATCTTCCCGGACCCTTTCCAAAAATGGCAAATTTTTTTCTGTACTTGTGATTTTTTCACCAAAAATGAAAAAAATGCCAAAAAAGGAAATAAATTCATGGGGGCGTCTGGGCGTCCCCCACGCTTCCCACGTCCCCCACGTCCCCTCCACGCCCCCACGTTTCCCACGCCCCCACGTTTCCACATCCCCGGGCGTTTCAACGCCTCTTGAGCGTCCCGGGACGCTTCTAGAGAAAAATAAAAAAGGAAACGGGGGAAACGCTTTCCCCCCCGCTGTCCCGGGGCGCCCGGGACGCCCCGCGACGTGTCAAAATAGGGGGACGCGTCCCCGCGTAACACCGATTTAATATCAGTTGAAAATTAATTAAACAATGAATTCCCTTACAAATATGGCTGGAAATGAAGGTTTCCAAGCCCCAAAATGAAGTACAAATGAAGATTCCAACTGCTAAAAATAGGAGAAACACAATGATGGTTGAATTTGAAGTTGTCATGCCCTAGAAGACCCCAAACTCCACCTTAGGGCAAGTCGCCACCCTTGGGAAGGGCTGGAAATGCCTTCAAAACTGAATACAAACTCCTTATGAGATCACCCTTTTGCAAGCTTGAGGGGTTTCATCCTCAAACCAACCCACTATTGAGAGGTTTCGTTCTCAATAGGTCTTCCAAGAGGGTTTTTGTCCTCAATGGATGAGAGAGAAAACAAACATGCTCCCAACTCCAAGAGAATAAATTCCAAAAGCAAGCATAACCTCTTCCAAGCCAAGTGACCCCTTTAAATAGCTAGAGGTGGCACCAAAAACCAAATAGAATCCTCTAAAGAGGACCAACCTCCTTAGGGACATAATAGTTCCTTTTTTTAATTTTTCAATTGGCTTTTCTCCTTTTCCCATCCGCCATGACCATACTTTAAAAGAATGCAAAGCTCATAAAAACAACTAAAAATCATGATATTAATTTCTCTTGCTCAATACCTTTTAACCCACATAAAGTGGAATGGGCTTAAGGTCTTCAAAGAGAACTAGTGTTGAGAAGGGGACATTACAATCCTCTCCCAAAATTGCTTGCTCACAAGCAATTGCAAGCTTGGATGCTCCAATAACCTGGATCTTGTACTTGTCAAATGAAAGAGCTCTTGCCAAAACAAACTCATATGCCCAAGTACCATCATACCAAAACATCTAAATCCCATAGTTGTCAAGTGGAACAACCTCCGCCAACAATTATCATGGTGTTTACTCCATCCATCACCCACATCTATATGTTTTCCCTCAATGAAGCCTTCTACCCAAAGCATGAGAACATCTTTCATACACTCCTTTAAGACCAAAGGTTGTCGTAAGTGCTCACTGCCGTGTTCCCGAGGAACCCATTTGCTCTTCTTTTTGTGATGAAGGATTCCATACACTTGTTTCATGATTATATCCTTGAGCTCCATAAGGTCCTATAATGTTATTCTTGTGCGTTGATCCCTCTAAAACACAGCACAACACAACTTGCATGTAAGTTGGAAACAAGTCATAATAACCACAAGTCACTTGGAATTCCATCCAAATCATCACTAGGATGGCTGAGAGGGTTGTCTTCAATAGTGAAGCCCCTCCACTAACATTACCATGCAAGGAAATCCTCTTAAATTGCACAAGTGTACAGTTGTTCATGCCTGAAAAAATTATGACCAACAATATAGAAATGATGTAAATACGACAAACCCATGCAAGATGTTAGAAATTAGTTCTAACATGGTTACATTATTAATGTGTGTGTGTGTTTTTAATATGTGGAACATATTAAATAAATAATGTGAGAGAATATAACTCACGTAGAGATTTCAGAGTAAAAATAGGTGAGTTATTGTTGTAAGTGATTTGGTATGCAAATCACATAGATTAGTTGTAGGTTGTGTGAGTTGTTAGAACAACTCAGTTATTCTAAGGAGTGGTTATATGACGACAACTATAAATATGTAATCTATATTATTGTTTAATTAATTGAAGATGATTGACTAATCGTGCTTGTGCACATTTGAGCCTTTGGCTCTTCCCAGAAATGGGACTCCATTTTCATTTGGTATCGAGTAGGCTCTTTGAACCTCTCAGCTTGCCTTCCATTCAAGTGTTTTTACCTCAAAATGGTTTAATGCTATGCAGTGTAGACGACGCACAAATGCCATTTTTTCCATTCACCATTTCTTGCATATTGCCAGTAGTTTTGTAGTGCAGACCACGTACAAACTTGTGGCATTCATCATTCACCTGCATGCTTCTCTCTCTTCATCCTTCCATTCTATTCACAGTTTTTCAATTCATTGTGTTCACGTATTCATACCCCAAAAATCAGAAAGAAAAAAAAAATATATATATATATATATATAGTTCTACTAATGTTTTTGGGTGCTGGTTGTTGTGCATGCTTCAGATTTATATGAAATAAAAATTTTATATGAGAGCACCGAGATTATATTCCATATGTTTTTAATTGCATTGGGTTCGGCCATTTAACATTCCAATCCACAATCTTTACGAGCTCTATTTAGATCTGCAATCTCTTCTGCAGTGAAAGTATGCAAGGCCCAACTTGGCCTTAGGTACTGTGATGAGTGCTTCCCCATCTCGGCGTTGAACGGATCTTTCTTGGATTTGATCTACGCTGGGCAATTCCAAATCCTTCAAACAACATCAACTGTGTATAAATTTTTTTGGAAGGTTCCCTGAGCTCGATTGACCTCTACATGCATTGCATTGATTGCTTTCAGCTTGTATTGGATCGATGACTGTATTGATGCATTGCACTTCTCCATGATAGTGATCGATGATAGCTTTGAACTGCGAAGGACTTATAATCGACTTTTACATTGCAAAATTCTATTCGGTTTTATTTGGAAGATCACGCACTTCTCGTGATTGAGGGGGGCAAATCAAAATGAGGAGCAAAAGCAACCACGACTACCATGCATGTGGTGTTTGTGGGATTCCTTTGGCGCTGGACATCAATTTAATAAGGGAAATTGTGACCCATCCCTATTACACTGCATTGTATTCGAGTCCTCCAAATCTCACTTCATCGGTAACACTCGATTTGAACTCGGCAAAGCATCCTCATTGAAACCCCTCCTGTGGATCGACTGTGACAACATAATTTTCGCCCAAGCTTGCATGTGGTTTTACTAATCTCGACGATCCCGACGAGTATTTCTGATGATCCATTCTCCTCGACTATGGAGATTTGCATTGGCTCGTCGCTAGCTCTCGGTTGCAAATTTCAACTCTGTTCAAACTTGACTCCCTTCAACAAATCGTTGTCCACGACTTAGTCTTTCTTCAATGGCGGCAAGTTGGCAACAACATATTCTGTCTTTCCACACAACGAAATGCGGTCCTCAAGCCCTAAAACCACCTCGAGCTCTTCACCCAACTTGGGTGGGTGCATTTTTTATGTAAGGTTTGAGTTTTTAAAACGTTAAAACTAGCAATTGCAAATGAGTTGCAAGTTATGCTTGGAGAGGGCTTCAATTTTATGCGTATAATTTTACGCAAAGAACAATTCCAATGTAAAGATAAAGAAGGGAAAGGTGTAGAGAGTCGGTTCTTCGCTGGCCACTATCATCGCCCGGTGAAGTAAAATAAAAAACATAACCATGAGTTAACACCGCGGTCACTCATAATGTTCTCAGGCCGGCCACTCCCAAAAGCAAGGGCACCAAAGAATGGTTATTGCCAAGTCTAAAATGTCATTTAAAGGATGTGGAGTCAAAGAATAGTAAATATCTATGACTTACAAAAATATCTAAAATCCAGCAACTTATAAAGTTAAGCCACCGGAATTTGACACTTTCCAGCAATGCCTTCTTCAAAGTAAACGCCTCCGCGAACTAGAAGTAGTGAGTGCATTGTTTCTATGAGATACATAGCCCTTTGAAGACACTATGGTAAATGGTAGTCAAGGGGTTGACCCTCCCAACACCACAAAACATAAAATTTTTGTTGAGACATTATATATATATATGTAAAGGGAACAGAATTTTTTTTTTTGGAAAACGGGGGAATGAGAGGAATTTTTTTGAAAAAATGAGATTGTTTCTTTTGTAGCATGGACGCATTATCGGTTAGAACCGACATCCCATGTATTGTACATTAAGGGGGATTATAAAGCCGGTGTATCTCAAACGTCAACAACAATTCAGGTGACTAGACCATCCAACATCGCATCTCCAAATCATCATCTTTCTTCCCCATGTTAGCACTAAGGGGGAATGTTAGGAATTAGTCCTAACATGGGTACATTATTAATGTGTGTGTATTTAATATGTGGAGCATATTAAATAAATAATGTGAGTGAGTATTGATATAACTCACGTAGAGATTTTATAGTGAAAATAGGTGAGTTATTGTTGTAAGTGATTTGGTATGCAAATCACGTAGATTGTAAGTTGTGTGAGTTGTTATAACAACTCAACTATTCTAAGGGAGTGGTTATAGGACAACTCTTATAAATATGTAATCTATATTATTGTTTAATTAATTGAAGATGATTGACTAATCGTGCATGTGCACATTTGAACCTTCGACTCTTCCCAAAAATGGGACCCCATTTTCACAAGATTCAATAATGTGATTGACGTAGAAGCGGTAGGTAACTCGACAAGGATTGAAAATTCTTAATCGTCGACAGAATCCCATATGCTCCACCATTTGCTTGGGTGGAACATGAACTGGACTGCTCTACCTTTTTATTACTTGTACCTGTAGATAGAAAAAACTTATTAAGGAAAACAAGAGCTTCCACCAATGTTTCGACAACCTCTCCATCATGCCTCATAGGCATGTTATTCAACTCTCTTCCCATGCTTGCATCCCTTTCATAATTCTCATTCCTGAGATGAACTTCCAAGGGTCCATTCTTGTTGCCCCAAACATGGCTGTAGTTGTACCATTGCAATTTCTCGCTCAGAATCAACATTGTGGTGGTTGGAAACTCTTCTAAAACAATGACAAACAATCCCTCATTGATGGTAGGCGGAAAATCCTTTCACTTTGTGTAATCAATCACACACCAAAACCTCGAGGCATTAGTGAAATTTGCACATGAGGATCATAACATCCCACCACGCTTTCAGAGAGCCCAACCTTGGGATGGGTTTGTGCCCGCACTCCCATACGTATGAGCCCCACTTCACCGATGTTTAGGCACCCCACAACCTCCGGCTACACGGCGTAACCAACCGAGTGGGATTCGAACACGGGTGGTTGCTCTGATACCAAATATAACAAATTGTTACACCAAAACCTCGAGGCATTAGTGAAATCCACACATGAGGATCATAACACCTTGTGACTAAAAACACTTTTGTGACTATCATAAAAAGTGTTAAGGGGTTGGTTTTGATGCGGACAACGACAAAAAGATATGATAACAATTGCATATTTTAAAATTTTCACCAAACTTAGAAATGATAATGATATAATGGTTGGAATCAACCATATAATGATCAAACATGCTTCAACAACACCAACAAATTGAAGATTACTCCAATGTATGCCTGAGACTACTTGTATGGTTTCAAGTCCAATGTTGGGAAAGTTGAAGAAAAGAGGAACAATAGTACAATTTTTATGACAACGTGTCTTAAAACTCATAAAACATGATTTCTATTCTTTACAATCATACCACCAATTTCCAACTGGGTTATAATGCTTTGGATAATAAGATAACATCCATCTTGCTCACTTCTTAGAGTTCATAAACTCAACATCAACCCCTATTTAAAGACTTCTTCTAATAACACATGTATTGATTAGAAGCTAAAGATTTCTATGAAGTGATTGTTGCTTTAAAATTGAAAGTGTAGGGGTTATCTTACCATGTGTTGCCCATAGGACTTACCTTTTTCCGGAAGTTCTCTACATACTCTTTGTTGTAACAACTTGAGGAGCTCCACTTGTCATGCCTTGAAGCGAGAACCATTTGACCATCAAGTTTGAATCTCAACTCCATAGTTAGAAAGTTTTGGGTAAATTCACCCAAAGAATGTAACCATTTGTTGTGCCCACATTTTACACTCAAATACAACAGTTAAAATACTTGAATAATTTTTTTAAACACATGATACAACTATACGACCGCACTTATGTTTACAAGAAAACACATGGGCTTACTCCACATCACAAATGTCGCTTATACAACATGGACCCATGCAAACAATAGGATATCACAAGATGTAATCAATGCCACACTTCTATAAATGAACTAGTCCATTGCAACGACCCAACCATAAAAATGAACATCACAGATAGGTACTTTCCATTCACCACCTTTTCATGGATACATCTTTATCATAATCATATTCCATTATTTAACCTATAAGGTTTGAAAAGCACTTAACATGGGAACACACATTACCCTTTTATTTTCTAGACTACATTTCCTTACTTTCATTTAACACTTAACTTATAAGGGTTCCATTAGATTTAGTTCGTTTATCTTATTGCCAATAAATTATATAACTCGATTGTTAATTAGAATTATCTTAACATTTACACATCATAAGTTTTGATTCTCAACTGAGAAACTATGTTTACTCAATCACTTGTTCTCATGTGGATCAATTCACATACACTTTCACATCATAAGAAAGATTTAATAAGTTACAAGCAATCTCCACATTACTTAAAATTGTAGACCGACATCACAAAGGTATGTTCTCAATAATGAGGGTAAGTTACAAATTTCCTTTACAATAAAAAATTTAAAAGTGCATTTAAGTGTAACCTAATTGTCCCTGTGGTCCCAAGCACATTTCATTATATTCCCATTCTAATGTTGTTTAATATCAAGAATAACCAAAATATTTTGTTGGCAAGAAAATTTGTCTAGTGCACAAATTGGTGGGTTTCGGACCAATGCTATGGGAATCTAAGTCCCTCTACTTGAACGGTGCGGCTTTCGTGACGTGCATGCATAAAAGGTGGATTTCAATGGCGGCCTTTAGACCGAGATCCAACAGGGCACTCCACTGACCCTGTGGAAAAGCTAGCAATGTCTCACTAGAGAAGAAACTTTGTCTTGGAAAGGGGAAGGGGAGTGGAAATGGAGGTAGGAGAAAACTAATGTTGTGAGTAGAATATCAAATGCCCACACACATTAATTAGAAATTTCATTTACATGCATTTATAGTTAGAAGAAAAACAAATCCGCAGGAGAAGCTACAAGACCAAATAAAATTCATTGGTCGCAAGGTACCAATCAATCCCTCAATCAAAAAGGCAAAAATTTCTTCTTTTATTATCAAGCTAAAATAGAGTTTGTAGAGCTTTGAGAATAGAGGAAATTCTAAGGAGAAGGGAAAATAGAAGAAGTACGGTGTTTTGTCTTTTCCAGGTACAGAGCACTCTAGTATTTTTGAAATCAATCGCCCCTTTTGGAATGGCTTTGAGGAGCCATTATATCTCATGCAAGAACGGTTACAACTTTACAAATCATTTACGCCTCTTCAAATTCCTCCATTGTGAAGAAAACGCTCATGGCGGGTTAAAAACTAGATCTTGCAACGCGAATGTTACATTTGATTTGCCAATTTGAATACAGACCGTTTGATTTTCTCTTATAACTTTGAAATCAGGTCGTCCACGTGGTAGGAAGAGATTGGAGCGGGTACGGGGGAAAGCCCTTTGCGTTTTGCGATTTTTTAGAGATTTGGCAATTTGGAACAAATTGCCCGCACCCCGCTTCTACTTTTTAACTTAGGCATGTGGCACATTTTCATTGGAAATGGGGTCATGGCCCTTTTCTCAACATTTTAACCTTTTTGGAAAAAGGCTCAAAAACTCAAAGTTCTCTGTCGTTCCGCTCTCTCGCTTTGACTTTTCAACGGCGGGCCCGAGACCTTGGTGGAGCCGCGAAGCATTCTAGAACTTTTACTTCACTTTTGGGAATTTGGTTAAATTTCCAAAAGTGCCCCGATGGCCCACTCGTCCGCTTTGACTTTTCAATGGTGGGCTTCACCTTTGACTTTTTCCCTGCGGGCTTCAACTTTGACTTTTTCCTCGGGCTTTAACTTTGACTTTTTCTTCGCAGCTCAAAATTTGACTTTTATCTTTATAGCCTGATCAGGGCTGCGGGTCACTTTTTAACTTTTTGCCTTTTTTACAAAGAGGCTCAAAAACACAAATTTCTCCGCCGACCCACTTCCAATTAGGTATGTCCACGTACCCATGGATGATGGGGCCAAAATTTGACGGGGAAGAAAATGCCCATCATTCTCGATTATGGAAAAAATACACAGAGGAAGAGAACTTCATCATTTTGAGTCCAATTTTTGAATTTCCTTTGCATGAGCCGGAGACATGGAGGCAAAACAATGATTTGATGATCCAGGCCATAGAACAAACGAACAATTTCGATAAAAAGGAGATTGTAAAGAGGATATTACGTGCATAGACCGGGAGATGGAGAATTTCTCAAAACAAGCAAAACAGAGATTTAAATAGCACTAGGGCATGGATTTTGCTAACTTCATCGAACTTTCAACTTGGCTTAAATACTTGAGGAGGGCGAGAGCTCAAAATTTCAAAATTAACTCGGAAAATGAAAAGCGGTTTTCGGGAGACAACAACTGGCTCTAGCTTGGGGACATGACATGGATTGAGCATGACGAAGACATGGTATGAGGATCCAAAATCTCAATTTTTAAACCGTATAACGTTGACTAGTGCCTTATCCATTGGGCCTTGTAGAGTCATGTACAATTATGAGAAAGAAAGATCAGAAGAAGGAAACACACAAGCTCACAAAAGGAAGGAAACACACGACGCAATAGAAGGGAAACAAAACCACACAACGGAAAGAGAAACACACCAGAAATCACCTATGGTACAAGGCGGGGGACAACCCGCTTTCACTGATGATCCAGTTTCAAGTATTGCCCGCTTCGAGGCAATTCTAATGGCGTTCCATCCAAGTATGAGAGGAGAAAACATTCTCACCAAAAGCTCCATGAATTTGGAATGGGTCGAGCCATAATGAATCAAACTTTCCATGGCTGCCCTTTGGTTCTCTTCTCTTGTCCCATAGCAGGACAAAGTCTCCAACCTTGAATTCTCTTGCCTTTGCCCTCTTGTCAAAGATCTTCTTCACTTTCAATTGGTGTTCTTTAATTCTATCCACCACTTGGCATCTGCTTTCCTCCAACTTCTCCAAGGAGAGAGGATCCTCTTGTCAATGGAGTCTTTGTATTGACCATCTTCTATTTCTTGCAGTAACTTGAGAGCTAACATCTCAATTGTGAGGGGAATCTCTACCTCAACTCCATACAACATTTGGAAAGGTGACATACATATTGCCTTCTTAGGAGTGATCCTATCAGCCCACAATGCATCATATAACTTCTTGTGCCAGTTCCTTTGATTCTCATCTACCAGCTTGCGAACAATGGTCACAATGTTCTTGTTGCTTAACTCAACTTGCCCATTTCCTTGTGGGTAGTAGTCAGAAGAGTGAGATAGGGAGATTCCAAAGCCATAACAAAACTCTGTGAGCTCCTTGGAAGAGAAATAGGTGGCATTGTCTACAACAATTTTCTATGGTATTCCAAAACGAACAATGATATTCTCCTTGATGAAGTTGCATACATGTTAATAATGATATTCTCCTTGATGAAGTTCTGATCTGCTTCGTAGTTGGCTTGCTTGGTTGGGATTACTTCCACCCATTTAGTGAAGTAATCAGTTGCAGTGAGTACATAAGTATGCCTTGCACTAGAATGAGGATTCATAACACCAATAAAATCTAGCCCCCATTGTTGAAATGGTTCTTCAATCACCACAGGCCTGAGTGGCAATGCAACTAGTTATGGCTTTCCAACAAATTGTTGGCATGCTTTGCATTTGGAAACCCAATCCCGAGTGTCTGCAAAGATGGAGGACCAATAATATCTCCCTTTGAGGATCTTATGTGCGGTGACCATTGCTGAGAAATGTCCACCACAAGCTTGATCATGATATGCCCTGAGCAACTTTTCTTGCTACTCCTTATCTACACACCTGAGGAAATAACCATCTAGGCCTCTCTTGTAAAGTGAATGATTCTAGATCACGAACTTGGTTTCCTTTAGCTTGAGTGTCCTTCTTTGTTTGTTATCAAGATGAGGAGGGCATTCTCCATAAGTGAGGTAATAAGCAATGTCAGTATACCACTCATCAGTAGTGGTGACAAAGAGCGCCTGTGGACTGTCTCCTGAATAGGTTGAGCAAACACCATATTTTTCTCCCTGCTGAGCCCTAAGAGCTTCATCTTCAAAGAATCCGGCACAAACTGCTTCCTCTTACCAGATTAGAGGGTCTAATCTCCAAGTCATACTCTTGGGTCTTTGCAATCCAACTTCCTTTTTTAGCCCCGGGATCATGTTGAGTCAAAATGGACTTGATTGCACTTCTAGGGACCATCACCACTATATGTGAATTGAGAATGTAAAATCTGAAACTTTTAATAGCTTTGACCACTTTGCGTAGGCATGTTTCTCCAATTGGCTGTACTTTTAGCTCATGATTTTTCAAAGGACAACTCATGAAAGCAATGAGTGCTTCCAAACCTTCATCATTTTTCGAACAATGACAATAAAGAGTGTATGCTCTCGATGCATAGCAATACGTGATGAACTCCTTGTTGAAATATGGAGATACAAGAGTTGGAGCTTTGGTAATGGCTTTCTTGATCTCCTCAAATGTTGTTTTTCCTTCTTTATTCCACTTGAAATATGTTTGAGGCTTCATCATGGAAGTTATATGCTTAGTCAGCTTCATCAAAATCATGCACAAAATGACGAAGGAAATCTACCTTTCCAAAGAATGAATGAACTCCTTCTTGTTGGTTGGTAAGGCTAGTGCTTTGATAGCTATGATCCTCTCAGGATCAATGTGTGCTCCATGTTTGTTCACAATGTATCCCAACAACTTACCTTCTATGACTCCAAAAATGCACTTCTTTGGATTTAGAGAAATGCCATGTTTCCTACACCTTGCAAGGACTTGCTCCAAATGACAGATATGATCTCCCCTCCTCTTTGAAAAAACCGTGAGGTCATCAAGGTAAATGACAATGCAATGTTTCAAATCTTTGAAGGCCAAGTCCATTGCTCTCTGGAAAGTGGCTCTAGCATTGATCAAGCCAAAAGGCATTCTGCTATAGGCAAAAGTGCCCCAAGGTGTTGTGAAGGTTGTTTTGTTGCAATCCTCTTCTGCCACCTTGATTTGGTTGTACCATGAGAATCCATCAAGCAAAGAGAGCATTTCAGATCTAGTGACTACTTGCAAAATATGATCCATGATTGGAAGAGGGTATTTTTCCTTGAGAGATGTCTCGATTCAAATTTAAGTCTACACAAATCCTTATTTTCCCATTCTTCTTCCTTATCGGCACAATGTTAGCCACCCATGTTGAGCAAAGGATGGGGAAAGTGATTCTAGCATTGAGCATCTTTGTCACCTCTTCTTTGATAACATCGGCAATCTTTGGATTATAGGGCCTTTATTTTTGCCTAAAGGGCTTAGCTCCTTGCTTCAAAGGAATGGAGTGATGTATTTCTTTTGGCTGAAAAGATTTGAGCTCATCATAGGAATAGGCCAGACATCTCGAGTACTTTTTTAGCAGAGCAACAAACAATTTCTTCTCTTCTAGTGAGCAAAGCATTTACCAATGTTAACCATCCTTGGATTATCATATGGACATCGAGAAGACTATTTTTCTTTCTCTTGATGACCCCGCTGTCATGCTTGTCAAAGAGATCTTCCAAAGAAACTAGGCCTTTGGGGATTTTGTTTCCTTTCAGTTTGATTACTCCCTCTTCATTAATTCCCTCAATTCCTTCCCCGCTCTTCTTTGGGGACTGATTCACGGTGCAAGTTTTCACTTCCTTCAAAGAAAAGATTATTGAAGTTATCCCTTTGTTCTAAGAAGGCTAGGATTTGATTGTCATCATTGAAGACTTGCCAGTGATTTGCATTGTCTGGTACGCTGGTTTTGAACACCATCTCAATGGTCACTTTATCCTTGCCAAAAGAAGGATGAGGTGTCACTAAGGAAGATGACACTACTAGAGAATTAACCTTTTCATTCTCGCTCCTAGGATAACTTCAATGGAGAATGCATCAAAGGATTCAATGCAGTCCCACACTCTGTTTCTATAGTGCCCGAGTCTGGGGTTTTTCACCTGATATTACTGGCGGACCTGCTTTACCACAATCTCTACATCACCTTTGCATCTCAACTTCTTGATTCCCATGTCCTATACTGTATTCATGCCTAAGAGTAATGCTTCATACTCTGTTGTATTATTTGTATTGTCAAATTACAACTTGTAGGGAATAGGATATACCTCATTGGAGGGAGATTATAATTCTACACCAGCTCTCGACCTCGCTTTCTGGAATGACTTCCTCAAACTCCATTGTCCAGATTTGGTCTTCTTCTTCGTCCATGAGAAGTGGCAAGTCCTCTTCCTTATGTGATGTAAGGAGGTAATTTCTAAGCCCACAATCTTGAAAAGGGATATCAGCTCTTGGTTCATCATACTTCCTTAATGTGAACTTCATTTTTCTAACTAGCAATAGCTTCTTCATTTCTCCTTTCACTGGGATAGTTGTAGATGACCAATCCATTTTTATTTCTCCACCTAGATCTCTGCAAAAACTTGTACTCAACAACATACCAAAAGATGTTGGGATGTCTCACAAAAAATGGTCAAGGTAATCAACTAGTGCAACCTGAGCATCCTTAATCCTTCCTACCAATGGAACTTGTTTGGATTCCATTGAGTAGCATGTGCCATTTACCCAGGTCAAAGTGAGGCCAAGAGAATTTGCAACTTTTTTGTGTCACATTATTTGAGGCTCCAAAATCTATAATGCAATTATTCAATTGGAAACCTTTGATGAGAAGTGACAGGTAAAAAGGCTCAACTCTATTGGTGGTGGAGGCACTGAGGGCTAGCATGTTTTGAGAAGATGGTGTGGATGGTGTGGAAGTAAGCCTTTAGAATTAGAGATTGGGGATGTAGAGTTACCACCCCGGATTGCCTTGATGAATCTGTCAAATTGGGCAGGATGTGTTTGAGGTATTCAATTTCAGAGAGTTGGACTTTGGTTTTGCTAGCATGCTCTACAAAGTCAAACGAAGTTATGGTAGATGAGGAAGAGGTTCTAGCAATGGATGAGGACTTAAATGGAAAATGCGTCGTTACTTTTGGTGTTGGGTTCTCCTTTTCAAATGTAGCAATTGGCTTGGAAGGAGATGGGGGTAGCCTTTGATTGAAATTTAGATGTTCTTGCAGAACCAACATTTAGAAGAGAATTGCTCTTAACGCTTGCTTTTGGGTTGAGAGAAGAATTAGATAACTTACTCTTGCACAACAATGTGATCCTGCAGAAACTAGTGAATCTGATTTCTCTCTAGCCGATTCCATGGAAGGTGGTAATGGTGATCCCCTCATTGATGATCTTGTTTAGTGGAGGCTTTGAAGAGCTATCTTCTTTGTTCTTCCTATTCTCGATTGCAATCTGTTGAGGCTGAAACACCATTCTTGGATTTTACACGAGTGAAAACAACACATGAAAAACTTGGAGCTTCCTCATCACCTTCCTCCTCATCATCAACATATTCAATTAGGCCATCAGGCATGCCAACCTATTCAATTTCAAGATAGTTTTCATAGTTATCCATGCTTTCTTCTTCAATTTCCTCAATGTCTCTGCTCCTTCGATTCCCTATTGTCATAGATGGCATTGATTGGTGGTGCTTCAAGGGAAAGCCTACAAGGAGGTGGAGAAATTCTAGGTCTATTGGAGGATTTGGTCTCCTTAGAGCATTTCTCATTGTGATTTGTGACAATGCTTTCTTCAAAGCAACTAGGTCATTTGCCATTTTTTAGAACATTGGATCAAGGTGACTCGAATTTGAACTATGACCTTTTTGCTTCCCATTTGGTCCTTTCACTTTTCCGTAAAGAATTAGATCATCATCGGTCCCAATTGTAAAGTCTTGAACTTCCCTCAATGTTCTTGGTTGGGCTCTTCGAGGAAGAAATCAACTTCGATGGCAAATCACCGATGAAGAACATTTTCAAGTTGTTTTCAGGGGGTACCACATCTTACGAGATCCTTCACAACCTATCATACCTTGCTTTACAAAATTTCTCATTGATTCGGATGTCTACTTCTTCATCTCGAACTAATTGACCACAGATCCTCGACAAATCTTTTGTGCTCTTGAACCTATGTTCAAATGCAATTCTTATATCTTCCCAACATGTGATAGATCTTGGTGGCAACATGTAGAACCATTCAACATCTCTTTCGGAGTGACTCCACAAAGAGCCCGATTAAAACATGTTCATTTTAAACTCCCAACACTCCACAAGCAAAGATAAATGTCGCTACATGTTCTTCGGGAGCCGAGAACCATCCCCTCCGAATTTCAAGAAGTTTTTGATCGAGCCTCTCGGTAGCTCATGGAGTGGTTGAGTAAGAGCCAGTGGACCGGTGTTTCCTCCCCATGGTACATAAGGCCTACGGGCTTCACGATGTCGTTCACGCTCACGATCCCAATCCCCATTCTCGTGTCTCTGCTTCTATCTTCTAGCCTAGCTAAGGCCGCGACTTCGCTTCTCGCTCTTTCATCTCGCCTCGGCTTGAAGTCTCTCGATTTCTTCGCCGAGTCTTGCTTCTCTTTCTCTAGCTTCTTCTTCGGTCTTCACATCGGTGAAGTCTACAAGGTTCTCGTTTATGTATGAAAATTCACCGTCCAAAGGATTGGCAACACTCAGGTTCCCAACGTGACCGGTTGCTTGAAAAGGAAGCCTCTGGATTCCGAGTAGCTCTTGTCTCCTTTGAAGTTCCTCAAAAATGGGATCAGTTTGTCCTCCTTGTCTCTGTTGCTGGGTGAATCTTCTATCTACCAGCTTGAAAATCTATGCTCTTCTTTGGGGTGCTAGAATTTGTCTCTGCCTTTCCAATTCGACAACACGTTCCTCTTCCAGGTCCAGAATCCTTATGGCAATGAAGTAATGATTGACACTTCGTCTATTATGCCAAATAGCTTCTCTCAAATCAGAAGCAATATCTTCTTGGATGTGAAAGAGTAAATCAGGTCTCTCAACAGGAGGATTTCCCAGAATAGCCATGATTTACATCCATGTAGTTTGTGTGATTATTCAATTTCCAGAACCTTTTCCTCTAGAATCTTTCTTTTGTATTTTATGAACCTGAGGTCGTTTTTAGGTGTAGATGCTGCAAAATCTGCCCCACGGTGGGTGCCAAAAATGTTGGCAAGAAAATTTTTCTTGTGGACAAATTGGTGGGTTTCAAGCCAACGCTATGGGAATCTAAGTCCCTCTACTTGAACGGTGCAGCTTCCATAGGTGCATGCATAAAAGGTGGATTTCAATGGTGGCCTTTCGACCAAAGATCCAATAGGGGCACTCCACTGACCCTGTGGAAAAGCTAGCAATGTCTCACTAGAGAAGAAACTTTGTCTTGGAAAGGGGAAGGGGAGTGGAAATGGAGGTAGGAGAAAACTAATGTTGTGAGTAGAATATCATATGCCCACACACATTAATTAGAAATTTCATTTACATGCATTTATAGTTAGAAGAAAAACAAATCTGCAAGAGAAGCTACAAGACCGAATAAAATTCATTGGTCGCAAGGTACCAATCAATCCCTCAATCAAAAAGGCGAAAATTCCTTCTTTTATTATTGAAGCTAAAGTAGAGTTTGTACAGAGCTTTGAGAATAGAGGAAATTCTAAGGAGAAGGGAAAATAGAAGAAGTATGGCGTTTTTTGTCTTTTCCAGGTACAGAGCACTCTGGTATTTTTTGAAATCAATCGCTAGCCCCAAGAATGGCTTTGAGGAGCCATTATATCTCATGCCGAATGGTTACAACTTTACAAATCATTTACGCCTCTTCAAATTCCTCCATTACGAAGAAAATGCTCATGGCGGGTTAAAAACCAGATCTTGCAACGCGAACATTACATTTGATTTGCTAGTTTGAATACAGACCATTTGATTTTCTCATATAACTTTGAAATCAGGTCATCCACGTGGTAGGAAGAGATTGGAGCGGGTACAGGGGATTGCCCTTTACGTTTTGCGATTTTTTAGAGATTTGACAATTTGGAACAAATTGGCCCGCACCCCTGCTTCTACTTTTTAACTTAGGCACGTGGCACGTTTTTCATTGGAAATGGGGTCGCGGCCCTTTTCTCAACATTTTAACCTTTTTGGAAAAGGATCAAAACTCAAAGTTCTTCGCCGTTCCCGCTCTCCCGCTTTGAATTTTCAACAATGGGCCCGAGACTTTGGTGGAGTCATGAGCATTCTAGAACTTTTACTTCTCTTTTGGGAATTTTGTTAAATTTCTAAGAGTGCCCCGATGGCCCACTCGTTTGCTTTGACTTTTCAACGATGGGCTTCACCTTTGACTTTTTCCCTGCGGGCTTCAACTTTGACTTTTCTCCGTGAGCTCAAAATTTGACTTTTACCTTTATAGCCTGATTGGGGCTGTGGGTCACTTTTTAACTTTTCGCCTTTTTTACAAAGAGGCTCAAAAACACAAATTTCTCCGCCGACCCACTTCCAATTAGGTATGTCCACGTACCCATGGATGATGGGGCCAAAATTTGATGGGGAAGAAAATTTCCATCGTTCCCGATTGTGGGAAAAATACACAAAGGAAGAGAACTTCATCATTTTGAGTCCAATTTTTGAATTTCCTTCGTGAGCCGAGGCATGGAGGCAAAACAATGATTTGACGACCCAGGCCATAGAACAAGCGAACAATTTCGATCAAAAAAGGAGATTGTAAAGAGGATATTACGTGCACAGACCAGAGATGGAGAATTTCTCAAAACGAGCAAAACAGATATTTAAACAACACTAGAGCACATATTTTGCTAACTTCATCAAACTTTCAACTTGGCCTAAATATTTTAGGAGGGCGAGATCTTGAAAATTTGAAATTAACTCGAAAACGCAAAAGCGGTTTTCGAGAGACAACAACTGGCTCTAGCTTGGGGACATGACATGGACTGAGCATGACGAAGACATGGTATGAGGATCCAAAATCTCAATTTTTAAACCGTATAATATTGACCAGTGCCTTATCCATTGGGCCTTGCAGAGTCATGTACAATTCTGAGAAAGAAAGATCAGAAGAAGGAAACACACAAGCTCACAAAAGGAAGGAAACACACGGCACACAACAAAAGGGGAAACAAAACCACACAACGAAAAGGGAAACACACCAGAAATCACCTATGGTACAAGGCGGGGACAACCCACTTTCACTAATGATACAATTTCAAGTATTTCCCGCTTCGAGGCAAATTCCAATGGCGTTCCATCCAAGTATGAGAGGAGAAAAACATTCTCACCACAAGCTCCATGAATTTGGAATGGGCCGAGCCATAATGAATCAAAATTTCCATGGCTGCCCTTTGGTTCTCTTCTCTTGTCCCATAGCAGGACAAAGTCTCCAACCTTGAAATCTCTTGCCTTTGCCCTTTTGTCAAAGATCTTCTTCACTTTCAATTGGTGTTATGTAATTCTATCCACCAATTGTCATCCGCTTTCCTCTAGCTTCTCCAGAAGAGGATCATCTTGTCAATGGAGTCTTTGTAGACACCATCTTCTATTTCTTGCAGAACTTGAGAGCGGGCATCTCAATTGTGAGGGGAATCTCGCCTCAACTCCATAGAACATTTGGAAAGGTGACATACCTATTGCCTTCTTAGGAATGATCCTATCGGCCACAATGCATCATATAACTTCTTATGCCGCCTCCTTTTATTCTCATTGATCTCAGTTAACTCTTCAACTTTGGAATTATTCACAAAATCACAAATTAATTGCTCTTTGTTTACTTTCTATTAGAAAATAACAGAGATAGCTAATGAATGAATTACTATTGTGCGTAGAATCAACAATTGCAATGAAGGAAAGAATATAAGCTCATAACACCAACAATTTTATCTCGAAAACCTCCAAAGGAGGAAAACTAATCGGGAAGGGCAATTGCTCTTTCTTTCCACTTCTATTGGCCAATTCAAATCAATAGGTACAAAAGTTATAATAAGTAAGAAAGAGAAGTAGTTAATATCTCAACACTTCTTTTCGCCATTTTTGCTTTACTCGTCCGACACTCCTTTCTTCTAAAAAAATACAATTTCCAGCACCAAGAGTTCTTGCTCACTTGCTCCCATGCTTCAATGATCTTCTACACTTCTACAATCATGCATTTATAGCCTTTCTCATGTCCTCCCGTGCACTAAAGAATGGGAAAGGTCATGAAGGAGAAGAGAAACGAACATCCTTTCAAATTCAGAGGTTGTTCGTTTCAATTTTAGTTTTCTATCCGTAATGGCCAAGACCGTCGCCTGGGACCAACAGTACTGCCAGCAACGGTCCTGTTACTTAAAAGACAAAACCTCTATTTCATTGTTTTCCTTCTTTGTGCTGACTATTTTTTATGAAGTAGAGTTATTTCGATCCCTATGGATCACACCTCCCCTTCTTAGGAGGCTTTTGGTCCCACAAAAGCTTAGTGGGGGAGTAGATGAGGGAACAATTCCCTCGCTTGCTCCTTCGAGTACCACCGGGCCTACCTTGGTGTCTTTCCTTTCAGTCCAATCTGCCAAGACTCCTGCGGACCTCTTCTAGTCTCTCTGACCTTTTGTTGTAGCACTACATCCTCCTCCAATTCGCCTCGTGAGTCCAAGACGCAATCCTCAATGGAAGGTAGCAACTGTAGTTCTTCATCTTCATCTAGCATGGATGGCTCATATAGGTGCAAGTTCTTGCAATTTACTACAGAGTACATCCTCATGAATGATGGTAAATCAAGTCAAAAAGCATTTTCCCCAACCTGCTCCAATATGGTGAAGGGTCCATATCGTAGTGGCTTGAGCTTCCGTGCTTGACCTTGTAGTCTCTCCTTGCTCAAGTAAAGCCAAACTTTGTCTCCAACATGAAGCTTGTGTTCCCTCCTATGCTGATCGTGCCTAGCTTTGTACTTTGCTTGAGATTTTTCTAGTTGTTCTTTGACCTTGAGATGGATTTTCCGGATCCTCTCAATGAACTTGTTGGCTCTAGTCACCTCTGTGTCTCGTGTATCCTCCTCATCCTGCTATCCAACTACTATGTCTAGCGGATTTGTAGGTAGATATCCCAAGCATGCTTCAAATGGTGACTTCATAGTGGATGTGTGTACTACCCGGTTATAGGAATGCTTGAATGTAGGCTAAGGACTCGTCCCAAGTCCTTGGGTACTTACTGTTATACCCTCTGATCAATTGTACCAAAGTCCTATTTACCACCTTTATTTGTCCATCTGTCTGTGGATGGAAATTTGTGCTCCTCTGTAACCTGGTATCCATCTTGTCCCACAAAGTAGTCCAAAACTTCCCAAGAACTCCGAATCTCTCGTCGAGACAATAGACTTTGGCAAACCAAAATGCACCCATACATTAGCAAAGAAAAGATCTGTTGCCTCATGTGTTTTTACTTGTCTTTTTACATGCCATAAGAATACACATTTTACTGAATCTATCCACAACAACATAGAGATAGTCATGGCCATGTTTAGACATAGGTAATCCTCCTACAAAATCCATAGAAATGTCCTCCCACGGACGAGTAGGTACTAGTAAAGGCATATACAAACCTTCCTTCCTAGTTTTAGGCTTGCTAGTACAACAAAGTTTACATCCACGAATAAATTTTGATACTTCTTCTTGCATGTTGGGCCAATATACATACCTTTGCAAGTGGGCTAGGGTCTTACCAACACCAAAATGTCCCGCTACTTTCGAGGTATGTGCTTCCCTCATCAATAGAAGTCTTTCTTCTTTAGGCACACAAAGTTTCCCCATCGGTAGAGTAGCCCATCCTTGAGATAACAATCTTCAATCCCCATCTTTTCAGCCCCTTGGGACTACTAACTTCTAAAATGTTACCCCAAAGTCTTTGTCTTGGGCATATGCTTCTCTCGTAAGCTTCCTTCATGAAGGGCTCGATCTAAGAGATAGTGGCCAAATAGGAGAAATTTTCCTGTGTGGGTGGCCTAGACAACATGTCTGCCACCAAATTTGTACTACCTTTCTTGTATTTGATCACTAGATGGAACTACTGAAGAAACCCCATCCATTTGTAGTGCCTTGCCTGCTGCAATTTAGACTGTGCTTGCAAATACTAGAGAGGTTTGTGGTTAGTGTGCACAATAGTTTCTTTACCCAACAAATAATGTTTCCATTTTTTAATTTCTTGAACTAGTGCATACATTTCTTTATCATATACTAAATATCCTTTAACTGACTGAAGTGAAGGTTTCAGAATGATAACATACGGGTTTACCTCCTTAAGTAACATTGTGCCCATAACATAATCACTAACATTTATCTCTACTTCAAAAGACTGCTGCAAACTAGGAAGAGCAAGTACTAGAGCATGACTAATCTTGTATTTCAATAACTCAAAGGATTTGTCTATTCCTTACCCCAGTCAAAACCCTTACTCTTTGCGGCCACTGTGTGTAGAGGTGTTGCAATTGCCGAGAAACCTGAATGAACTTCCGCATATACTGTATTGCTCCCACAAAAGCTTCTAGTCTCTGTGGCTCCTGTTGGTGTTGGCCAATTTGTGATGGCTTCCACCTTCTTTGGATCCACTCATAGCTCTCCTCCTCCAACCACGTGCCCAAGATAGACAAGTGACTATTTGGCAAATTCACATTTCTTCATATTACAAAGTAGTTGTTTCTCCTGAGAACTTGCAAGACTTGCTGCAAATGTGTTAGATGTTCTTCCCATGTGGCACTAAAAATCAAGATATCATCTAGGTATACAATGACACATGAATCTATGAAATCCCGCAATACATCATTCATCAATCTCATAAATGTAGCGGGTGCATTGCATAATCCAAAAGGAAGTACTAACCATTCATACAAACCCTGTTTTGTTTTGAAGGCAATCTTCCATATATCCTCCTCCTTCATCCTGACTTGGTGATAACTTGACTTGAGATCCAACTTCATGAAAAATTTGGCATGTTGAAGCTGGTCCAAGAGATCATCTATACGGGAAGTGGATATCGGTTCTTTATGGTGATCTTGTTCAAAGCGCGGTAGTTGATGCACATTCTCCAAGAACCATCCTTCTTTGGCACCATCACAATAGGCGAACCGCATGGTGAGGTGCTCGGACGTAACACCCCTTGGTCTATTAGTTCTTGGAGTTGTTTCTTTACCTCAATACTCTCTAGCAAGGATTGCCTATACAACCCGATGTTCGGTAGAGGTGACTCTGGCAATAGCTGAATCTCATGCTCTACTTCTCGTTTTGGTGGTAATCCACTAGGAGCCTGAAATACTTCCTGAAAAGACTGAATAATACTATCCAAATCTTGTTTTCCTTGGTTAGAAATCTCTAAAACTTCTACCCCATCTTGTTTTCCTTGGTTAGAAATATCTAAAACTTCTACCCCATCTTGTTTATCCTTTAACAAAAGTAAACAAAACTGATTATGATTTGACTGAATAAGTTGTTTTGCTTGGTTAGCACTTACCATAGTAACCTATGTCTTACGCTGGTGTTCCTGGATGTTGTAGTTGATCCCATCCTTGACCCATCTGTACTGATTTTTCCTTCTCATAAAGATAGCATCCCTAACATACAAGTAAGGATTCCCGAATACCACATCAAAGGCATTAAGTGGAATAACGTCAGCTTCAAAAATATCTATATATTGGGAATCTATCCCAAACTTGACCTTACATCTTCTTGTTACCTGAATTTTAACACCCTTCTTCATCCAACCCAAAGGATATGGGTGTAGATGCTCATAAGTCTCAAGACCAATCTTCTTTACAACTACCTCAGAAATCAAGTTAAATTGAGAACCGATATCAACCAAAGCATTTACCTTAGTCCTCTTGATCTTGGATTTTGATCTGGAATAGTCTACTCATCTCCTCTTTCTTTGTCCATGTTGGTGGCCGTGCATCTAAGCCTTTCGTCTACATCAAAGTCATCTTCGATTTCCACCTCCCCTTCTATCTTTATAGTTGTCATGGACTTCTTGGAGTCCTTGGTTCGGTTCTTTGGATGTAACTCCGAATGCAACTTCCAACATGTAGCATTAATATGACCATTGATATCACAATTCTTGCAAAATTCTTGGGATCTTTACAAGTATTTAAAGTAGTGGCAGCTTGTTTACCTTTCCCTTTCCACTTACTCTTGTTACTTGTTTGCCCATAATCCTTTTTCTGCTGATTTTGTTTCGCTTTACCCTCGACTCTGCTTCTCCTTGCTTTTTCTCATCATCTATGTAGTATGCCTGTACACATGCTTCATTGAGATCCTTGGGCTTTGTGGAGATGAATTTTCTTCGAAGGTGAGTGTGAAGTCCTCCCAAGTATTTGGTCAGAATATCCTCATCCTCCAAATCCATGTTCAGCAACATGGCTTGCCTCCGAAACTCCGTAGTATAGTCCTACACACTTTGACCACTGCCTTGTCTAAAATACTACCATTTAATCATTTGGTCAGTTTTATGGCCAATAGGATAGAAGTTAGCTCTAAGTAATTCCTTAAATTCTTGCCAAGATTTCACAATAGGACGTTTCTTCTTTTCACAAGTAGTTAGATGAGTTTCCCACCAAACTAGACCATGTCCATCCATTTTGAGACGTGCAAAGGTGATCCTTTGTGCCTCAATGACATTATGGACGCTAAAATAGACTTCTAACTGTTTCAACCATTTATCCAGTAATTTTGCATCTACTTGTCCTTCAAAGCTTTTGATTTCGACTTTAGTCTCAACTTTAAAAGGAGTATGTTCAGATTTTACCTTTTCTCTTGTGTTAGAAGTCTCTTCTTCATGCTCTTCCCCATAATCTTCCTCATGGTGACTCTTGCCTATACCAAACTTTTCAGCTAAGCCTCGAACCACCAAGTCCATGGAGTCTTGCTTGATGGAAGCTATCTTCTACAAATCTGCAAGTTCCTCTTGCCTTCTAAACATCCTATCCATCATGGTCTCCAGCATCTCGATTCTACGGACCAAGTTCTCTTCCTCCATTTCTCCCCGAATTCTCTGTTTCCACTTCTTTGTAGAAATATCTAGATCGCAAGGTAAAGCTTCTTCACCTTTAGATCTTGTCATTGTCATACAAATTCAAGAATGAAATACCACAATCCTGGATACTTGTTAGCTCTGATACCAAAATGATCTGTAAACTCTTCAACTTTGGAATTATTCACAAAATCACAAATTAATCGTTGTTGTTTACTTTCTATTAGAAAATAACAGAGATAGCTAGTGAATGAATTACTATTGTGCTTAGAATCAACAATTGTAGTAAAGGAAAGAATATAAGCTCATAACACCAACAATTTTATCCTGGAAAACCTCCAATGGAGGAAAACCAGTCGGGAAGGGCAATTGCTCTTTCTTCCCACTTCTATTGGCCAATTCAAATCAACAGGTACAAAATTTACAATAAGTAAGAAAGAGAAGTAGATAATATCTCAACACTTCCTTTCAGTTACTTTCTTGTTCTGTCCAACACTCCTTTCTTCTACAAAAATACAATTTCCAGCACCAAGACTTCTTGCTCACTTGCTCCCATGCTTTGATGATCTTCTACACTTCTACAATCATGTATTTATAGCCTTTCTCATGTCCTCCCGTGCACTGGAGAATGGGAAAGGTCATTAAGGAGAAGAGAAACGAACATCCTTTCAGCTTTAGAGGTTGTTCCTTTCGATTTTAGATTTTTGTCCGTAATGGCCAGGACCACCGCCTGTGCGGATTGACGGACCGGGACCACTTGGCAGCACTCATTGGGTGGTGGTCTTGTTACTTAAAAGACAAAACCTCTCGTTTCATTGTTTTCCTTCTTTGTGCTGACTATTTCTAATGAAGTAGAGTTAATGCGGATCCCTATGGATCACTCATCTACCAACTTGCAACAATGGTCACTATGTTCTTATTGCATTGACTCAAGAGAACTTGCCCATTTCCTCATGGGTAGTAGTCGGAAGAGTGAGATAGGGATATTCCAAATCCATAACAAAACTCTATGAGCTCCTTAGAAGAGAAATAGGTGGCATTTTCTTTCTTACAATTTTCTGGTGGTATTCCAAAATCGAACAATGATATTCTTCTTGATGAAGTTGCAAAATTGTTTGCAGAAAATCTTTCTTGGTTGGGATGGCTTCCACCCATTTAGTGAAGTAATCAAATGTTGGAATGAGTACATAAGTATTCCCCACTAGAATGAGGATTCAAAACACCCATAAAATCTAGCCCCCATTCCTGAAATGGTTCTTGATCACCACAGCTCGAGTGGCAATGCACTAGTCTGTGGCTTTCTAACAAATTGTTGGCATGCTTTACATTTGGAAACCCAATCCTGAGTGTCTGAAAGATGGAGGGCCAATAATATCTCCTCTCGAGGATCTTATGTGCGGTGACCATTGCACTGAGAAATGTCCACCACAAGTCATGATATGCCCCGAGCAACTTTTCTTGTTGCTCCTTATCTACACACCCATGAGGAAACAACCATCTAGGCCTCTCTTGTAAAGTGCATGATTCTAGATCACGAACTTGGCTACCTTTAGCTTCCAGTGTCCTTCTTTGTTTGTAATCAAGATGAGGAGGGAATTCTCCATAAGTTAGGTAGTAAGCAATGTCAACATACCACTCGTTAGTAGTGACGACAAAAAGAACGCATGTGGACTATCTCCCGAATAGGTTGAGCAAACACCATCTTTTTCTCCTTGTTGAGCCCTAAGAGCTTCATCTTTAGAAATCAGCTGGCACAAACCGTTTCTTCTTACTAGATTAGAGGATCTAATCTCCAATTCATACTCTTGGGTCTTCACAATCCAACTTCCTCTCTTAGCCCAAGATCATGTTGAGTCAAAATGGACTTAATTACACTTCTAGGGACCATCACCACATTCTATGGGAATTGAGAATATAGAATCTAAAACTTTTAATAGCTTTGACCACTACATAGGCATGTCTCTCCATTGGTTGTACTTTAGCTCATGATTTTTCAAAGGACACTCATGAAAGCAATGGGTGCTTCCAAACCTTCATCATTTTTCTGAACAAGGACAAAAGAGAGTGTATGTTCTCGATGCATAGTAATGTTCTAAATAAGGACAACAGAGAGTGTATGAACTCCTCGTTGAAATCCGAAGATACAAGAGTTGCAGCTTTAGCAATGGCTTGCTTTATCTCCTCAAATGTTGTTTTTCCTTCTTTATTCCACTTGAAATCACGCTTGAGGCTTCATCATGGAAGTTATATGCTTAGTCGTTCATCAAACTCATGCACAAAACGATGAAGGAAATCTACCTTTCCAAAGAATGAACGAACTCCCTTCTTGTTGGTTGGTAAGGCTAGTGCTTTAATAGCTATGATCCTCTCGTGATCAATGTGTGTCCATGTTTGTTCACAATGTATCCCAACAACTTACCTTCTGACTCCAAAAATGCACTTCTTTGGATTTAGAGAAATGCCATGTTTTCTACACCTCGAAGGACTTGCTCCAAATGACAGATATGATCTCCCTCCTCTTTGTAAAAACCATGAGGTCATCAGGTAAATGACAATCTGATGTTTCAAATCTTTGAAGGCCAAGTCCATTGCTCTTTGGAAAGTGGCTCCAGTATTGATCAAACCAAAAGGCATTTTGTTGTAGGCAAAAGTGCCCCGAGGTGTTGTGAAGGTTGTTTTGTTGCAATCCTCTTCGCCACCTTGATTTGGTTGTACCCCTAAGAATCCAACAAGCAAAGAGAGCATTTCCATCCAATGGCTACTTGCAAAATATGATCCATGATTAGAAGAGGGTAGTTTTCCTTGAGAGATGTCTAATTTAGATTTTGGAAGTCTACACAAATCCTTATTTCCCCATTCTTCTTCCTTACTCGGCACAATGTTAACCACCCATGTTAAATGGTGGATGGGGAAGATGATTCTAGCATTGAGCATCTTTGTCATCTCTTCTTTAATAACATCGGCAATCTTTGGATTGTAGGACCTTTATTTTTGCCTAAAGGGCTTAGCTCCTTGCTTAAAAGAAATGGAGTGATGCATTTCCTTTGGCTGAAAAGATTTGAGTTCATCATAGGAATAGGCCAGGACATCTGAGTAATTTTTAGTAGAGCAACAAACTTTCTCTTCTCTTTTGGTGAGCCACATTTACCAATGTTAACCATCCTTGGATTGTCTCTCGAAGTGCCAATGTTTTCTTGATCAAAATCAGATGGACACCGAGAAGACTATTTTTCTTTCTCTTGGATGAACTATCATGCTTGTCAAAGAGATCTTTCAAATGAAACTAGGCCTTTGGGGATTTTGTTTCCTTTCATTTTGATTACTCTTTCTTCATCAATTCCCTCAATTCCTTCCTTCTCTTCTTTGGGGACTTGATTCATGGTGCGGATTTTCACTTCCTTCAAAGAAAAGATTATTGAAGTTATCCCTTTGTTCTAAGAAGGCTAGGATCTGATTGTCATCATTGAAGACCTATTAATGATTTGCATTGTCTAAGTACGCTAGGTCTCGAACACCATCTCAATGGTCACTTTATCCTTGCCAAAAGAAGGATGAGGTGTCACCAAGGAAGTTGAAACTCCTAGAGAATCAACCTTTTCATTCTCGCTCCCAAGGGATAACTTCAATGGAGAATGCATCAAAGGATTCAATGCATCTCACACTTTGTTTCTATAGTGCCCGAGTCTAGGGTTTTTCACTTATTACTAGCGGACTGCTTTATCACAACCTCTTGCATCACCTTTGCATCTCAACTTCTTGATTCCCGTATCCTCTGTTGTATTCATGCCTAAGAGTAATGCTTCATACTCATGTGTATTATTTGTATTGTCAAATTACAACTTGGTTACAAAAGGATATACCTCATTGGAGGAGAGTATAATACTACACCATCTCCCGAACCTACTCGGAATGACTGCCATCAAACTCCATTGTCCAAATTCGGTCTTCTTCTTCCTCCATGAGAAGTGGCAAGTCCTCTTCCTTCGTGATGCAAGGAGGTAATTTCCAAGCCCACAATCTTGAAAAAGGATATCAACTCTTGATCATCATACTTTCTTAATGTGAACTTCATTTTTCTCTAAGCCTTCTTCTTCATTTCTCCTTTCACCGGGATAGTTTGCAGATGACGAATCCATTTTTATTTCTCCACCTATATCTCTACAAAAATTCCAACCTGGTGACTGCCTTTCCAACTCAACAAAGATACCAAAAGATGTTGGGATGTCTCGCCACCAAAATGGTCAAGAGTATCTTCTTGTCAGTTGGATAATCGTGCATAGTGTAACCTAAGCATCCTTAATCCTTCCTACCAATGGAACTTATTTAGATTTCATTGAGTAGTATGTGCCATTTTGTACCTGATGTCAAAGTGAGGCCAAGAGAATTTACAACTTTTGCTTAGGTCACATTATCTCGAGGCTCGAGAATCTATAATGCAATTGTTCAGTTGGAAACCTTTGATGAGAAGTGATAGGTAAAAGGCTCAACTCTACAGATGGTGGAGGCATTGAGGGCTAGCGTGTTTTTTGAGAAGATGGTGTGATGGTGTGGGAAGTAAGCCTTTAGAATTAGAGATTGAGATGTAGAGTTACCACCCTAGATTGCCTTGATGAATTTGCATTCAAATTGGGCATGATGTGTTTGTAGGTATTCAATTTGAGACTCTGGACTTTGGTTTACATTGTAGCATGCTCTACAAAGTCAAATGAAGTTATGATAGATGAGGAAGAGGTTCTAGTAGTGGATGAGGACTTAAATGGCATATGCGATGTTACTTTTGGTGTTGGGTTCTCCTTTTCAAATGTAGAATCAATTTGCTTGGAAGGAGATGGGGTGGTAGCCTTTGATTGAAATTTAGATGTTCTTCGCTGAACCAACATTTAGAAGAGAATTGCTTTTAACTACTTTTGAGTTGGGAGAAGAATTAGATAATTTACTTGCACAACAATGTGATCCTTGACAATTTCGGTGAATTTGATTTCTTTCTAGTTGATTCCATGGAAGGTGGTAATGGTGATCCCCTGCTGATGATCTTGTTTAGTGGAGGTGGTGTCACTCAGATTTCACCATGAAATTTGCGACTACCCTATCTCGAAAATTTTTCGTACTTTTAAAATAATGGGTCGTTTTGTGTTTTTATTGCCTGAAAGTTCTTATATTGCGTCAAGATAATCCCAAAGAGCCATATTAGCCTTTTTCGCCAAATACCCAGATGCCCAAAATTGTTTTATTCTGTTGTCGGGATTTGTCTGCGGGAAATTTGTATTTAATTATTTTGAGCCCCGTATGAGGCTATTTGCACTCCGTTTTAACTCTATTATGAGCGAATATGTTATTATTCCTATGTGCCAGAAGGGTTTTAACTTGTAATAAGTTTTGGGCTTTATTTGTAACTTTTGGCAATTTTTCGTGTTTTTGTGGTGTCCTGCTTCGCTTTTCGTGAAATTTCTCTCGAACAATTCCTTTCACGGTAAGCCCGATTTTTGATTGAGCAGTTAGAAAATATATACGCACATTATGCCCGGAGGAAGTCGCCATCGGAGGTCTGGATCACTGGGAAAAAGTGAAGTCATGCACATGGAAAAGCCCCCGGGGATGGGCGCATTTTTGGAAAACAAAGGATTTAAGCTGCAAGGGGAAAAATATAAGCCGCAGGCAGGGTGAGAATTTTATACCTGCTTAGCAGGGTACTTTTTCCCGTGTTATAAAAGTCACTTAAGCTGCAGTGGGAAAGTTAGAGGCCGCAGGCAGTGGGAATTTATTATTGCCTGCCTTGCAGGGTGAAAATTCCCATGATAAAATAAAAGGAAAGTGACTTAAGTGAAATCATAGGATTTTAGTGCCTGCCTTGGGTAAATAATCCCATTGTCAAAGTCAAATCACTTAAGTGGATCACGAGATTTTGGTGCCTGCCTTGCAGGGTAAAGAATCCCATTGTGGAAAAATTCTTAAAAATAGAATTACATGTGCAAAAAAGTGCGCCCCCTTTGGTGAGAGAATAAAAGCCTTAAATTGATTATTTTAATTAATCTATTCTCTCAAAAAGTGCGCCAAGCTTGAGGAAGTCAACAAGTCAAAGTTGAAATAAAAGAAAGGATTTAAAAGCATTAAATTTAATTTATTTAATGGCTGCCCTCTTCCTCTCAAAAAGTGCGCCTATTTGGGTATTATTTAATGTTTTTAAGGCATTAAAACATTAAATTAATTTCTATTTTCAAGTGGCTATGGTCAAAGCACACCGTGAAGCTTAAGTGAAGTGATGTGTGAAGAATTAAATTGGATTAATTTAATTTATTGGATGGTTGTCCTTAAACATGCTATTATTAAAAGAGAAAAACATGATTTTTAATTAATTAATTGCCTTTAATTGTTAGGGCAATTATTAATTATAGAATTGTGAAGGTTATATAAGCATGGGTAGCCATATGGGTGAATTATTCAAATCACGGGTAAAGAATTGCAGCCCAAGTAGAAAAGTGCGCCCCCATTAGAATTAGGATTTTGCTCAAACAAGGTGATAACAAGGCTAAAAGCTTCCGTAGATTTGGCGCATGCTCAAGGAGGTTGATCTTTGTCTCGCATAATTGTTTCCATAGGTGTTACAGAGCTCGGGTGTTGATTGAATGGATAAACACTCTCTTTATGTGTAAATTAAACACCAATTTTTGGGGCAGTGAGGCTTGAAAAGTGCAGATTTTTACAATTTAAATTCACTATTCATGCTCCGGTGGCCATTTTTGTCTGAATAAATTGCAGGAATTCATTACAGGTGCTTTACAAAAGAAAATGAGTTTTTATCAATGTCCAACACATTCGCAAATATCCTCCGAATCTGAAGAATTGTCTCCAGATTTGCACTAGTATTGAAGAAATCTGCCAAATAAGAAGAAAAAGAATTATTCAGATGAAGATAGACAAAGCTATGGTGAAAAGAGATGAAAAAGAAAGCATGATGGAGTCATGCATTGCTTCCAAACTTGCGGACATAGGAGACACGGATCTAGGCCCTGAACCTCTTGCCGATTTGATTGATAGATCTAGAGCGGGAAAGACTTCACTCATGCATGCGGTCAAAAGTAGTGGAATTATCCGAGCTGCAACTTTTCCATGTACATGTTCCAATTGCCAGAGTTCATGATGGAGTGTGCTAGATCTTATCATCCTTCATCCATATCAGTGCGTGATGCTTCGAGAAAGACAATAATTCGTTTGGACGCAAAATTCATCAATTATTGTTTGAAGATTCCAGTACGAAAGGTGGTGACTTCCATTAGCATTTAGGATGCTGACAGTAGATGGGAGAAGCATAGAGTTGATTGCGTGAGCATCATGAATAGCCGATACATGAAGAAGCCTAGATCTCCTTCAAAGTTCCCGAGAACTCTTCCACGGTCCAATTTGGTGCAGGAGGCAGATGATGTCATCAAATTGCTATGCAGGATGAATGGCGAAGCGAATGCCTACACTTTCCGTACATGGATGTATGCTTTCATCAGGACCATTGAAATCAACAAGGTTGATTCCATAATCAATTGGTCGAAATTATTAGCAACAACATCGGTGAGCAACTTCGGAATGTGAAGCGTACTTTCAGCTTCAAGATGACTTCATACTTGGTGTATGTTGCAGCTTCACAAGGCGTCTTTTCCAAGCTGGATAGATGTGGTGTTCTTTCCAAGGACCCCATTTTCGAGTGCTACCCGCAGCTTACTGCACCTACAGGCGAGAAAGACTTCAAAGTGATCAACGATGACTTCTTCTACGATTTCATCTGCAGGCTAGACAAAGACTTGAAGGCCAACAGGGTAAGCAAGGAAGCGTGGGAAGTCAGTGTCCAAGATTGGAAGTCTATTCATTCAATTTGCAGATTTCACATACCTCAGGGTTACGGGCTTTTCTGGAGAACCAATAAAGATGCCCAGGTATCCGAATGATAGATTGATCGCCATGGAGCTGAGCAGGCAACTTGTGGAGTTACACGACCTTCAGTCAAAGCGGCACAAGTCTACGGGCTTCTTCCCAATCATTGTGGGATATTACAACTGCATTAGCATTCACAGAGCTCGAGGGATGGAAGCGCAAATGTTATCCAAGTATGAGCAAGAGTTCTTCCCTGCACGGCTGAACTTCGATCCATTTGGAGTAGCCAGGAAGACAATCTCCCAGCAGTACGCACATGTGCCTTCATTAGAAGATTTCTGGATGAAGTGCAAAAGTGAGTACGAGGTTAGAAAAAGATTTCAGCAGGCTATCAGCAAAGCAAGTGTTCGACTTTGGACTAGCGCGGATACCTGCGGATCTTAAAGATGATGGGAATGTGGTAGTCAGGGAGAGAAAAGCCATACTGCAGAATAACATAGGAGGCTGCAACACAATTGAAGAAAGGTCGGGAGCTGTGTTGGTGAATACTTCAAACTGGTTGCTGACGAAGGGATATTGCCTTGATGAAGCATTGATGAATCAAGTCACGGGCAACTTTGGCGCAGGAGATTCCCTCAAGTGAAAGCACGAAGGAGAAAGCAGCAGGAAAGTCGAGAAGTTGAAAGTGCATAGAAGATCTCAATCCAAGGAGAGGATCACTTCTACGACCATGACTTTAACTCCGGTTTCTCCAAAGACTAATGCTTCACCAACTATTACACTGCAACGGCGCAGGATGCTTCCATGCCTCCACTGAATCCAGTGACATTCATCTTCTCCCCTCAGCCACTTCGTTCAGCACCTGTTCCAGAGGATACGTTGAAGCTGCAGATGGCGGAATTTGAAAGGGCTTTGTCCTTGGATGACTCAGAAGATGGCAGCCATAACACTGTGGCACTTTCTGACAGAGAGGATGCAGAGCGGGAGATGGTAGTGCACTCAGCGACTTCTCACTCTCCGAGAAGTAATTTCTCGAATGGTTAGCTTTGCAGTTTGTTCCAGAAGTGAGAATGGAGATGAACTTAGAGGAGCACGACTTGCAGCTACTCCAGGATCTGAGCAGAAGAGACAGAAGGCCTAAAGTTGCTAAAGCAACTTCTAGGTTGATCATCGAGAATTCGGGAGAGAAGTTTGCTGAGATATCAATTCCGGCAGAAGGAAAGATAGAGGAGGAGCTCACGGCAGAAGATGTGACAGTGACCAAAGTACCACTCGGTCAAGCCACCACTGAAGGATTGAAGCAGGACACGCAGACATTGATAGATGCTTTATTCCTTAGGCTTGACAGTGAGAAGGCGGAGAAAGAAGAGTTACAGAAGCAAGTATCTCAATTATGTGAGATCATAGCCAAGGTTGCTAAACCTTCCATTCAACCCATTTCAGAACAGGTGAGTGATCATCTTATGCAGGAAATGGAAGACGCAAGCAATCAAGTAAAGACTATTGACGAATGGAAGGATTTGATTATTCGTCAAGCTTCTGTACAACTTGGGAAGTGCCACCCGCTAAAGGTTATGAACGATGCAACAAATCAACTAAAGCAACTGATGGCGAACATAGAAGGCATGAATACAGTTGTAGAGAGTAACTTGAGTATTTTGGCCGAGATCAACAAGCTGCCGAGAGATGTATTGATTGCGGAACAGATTGTACCAAACGGATCAGTCGAGAAGGGGAAGCAGCTAGAGTTTGCAGTATCTTTCCGTTTGGAAATCTGCAGAGTTTTGCTGAAGAGGATGCAGGCACTTGAGAGTAGAACATCAGATTTACCAGACAGTGTCATTTCTTTCACTGAAGAGATAATGGACGGGAATGTCACTTCATACGTGTGGATCATCTCAACTAAGGTGCCTAATTCCCTGGAAGGTTCTCTTCTGATGGTACAAAAGAGAATTGATAAAGCTACCAAGCCTTTCACAATGAATTCTATCAATAGACTGGTGGTGCTGCAGCAGTGGACATTGCGAGGTTTGGGCCGAGCTTGGAAGATGTGGAAGCGTGCATCAAAGTGTTGAATGAAGGGTTGCTGCAATTCAGGACAGAGAAAGAAGCAGTGGCTAAAACAGATGGAAGGATGCTGAATTATATGTTCGACAAGTATATCAGATATCAGAACAAGAAGATGTAGACATTACAGCTGGCATGACTTCTTCTATTCTTTCTTCTTCTATTTTCTATGTTCCCGGATGAAATTGTAAAACTTCTAAGTTATTGGTTTTGCAACCATTACTTGAAGTCATGTGGAACCATTCTATTAGTTAAGTGATACATGTGTCACTTAAGAAGAAGTTAGTTGAGGATGATTGCCAAATGTCATCTTTACTTGTTGTTCATGCTTTAGTTCAGTTTGAGTTTTCCATTTGTACTTTCCCTCCTACATTCTATAAGTAGGAGAAGAACCTCCAGGTTAATAATCGATCAGAATTTGTAAGCAGCAATCTGTGTTCTAGACTTTGTGTTGAACCCTTGAGAGCAACTTGGAGCAAAGGAATACAAAGGAGCAAGTTTCCGGAGAACTTTGTGTCACGGTGTACTGTGTTTCTTGCTTTGAATCTTAGATCTCTTGATAAACTTTGTGTTATTTTAGATCTAGATCTAGAGCTGCCTTTGTTTTATAATTCTGTGTGTTCATATCTATTAAGTTTCTTCTATGTGCATGCAATTAGCTCTGCTATCTACTAATTGGGATGCACATCTTCCCCATTTCTTCTTTGTATTTCCTTTACTTTCTTCTTCTATAATTTTCCTTTCTTAAACAGCTGCTTACTTGCTGCAGAACTTCTTAGTTATGGTTCATGAACTAAGTGGTTAAAGTAAAACCCCTGATAGATAATAACACATTTTTATTGACAAATCTGACACGGGAGCCTCACCGGTTAAATGAGGGAGATTTATCTCATGACTTCACAGGTTTGATGCTATGTAGAAAATCTAGCCAACCAACAGGAGGCTTTGAAGAGCTATCTTCTTTGTTCTTCCTATTCTCGATTATGCAACTACTAAGGCTGAAACACCATTCTTGGATTGTGCATGAGTGAAAACAACACATGAAAAACTTGGAACTTCTTCATCACCTTCCTCCTCATAATCAACGTATTCATCGTGCCATTGTGCATGCCAACTTCTTCAATTTCAAGATAGTTTTCATAGTCATTTATGTTTTATTCTTCTTTCCTTAATGTCTGCTCCTTCGATTCCCTATTATCATCTATGGCATTGATGATGGTTCTTCAGGGCAAGCCTACGAGGAGGTGGAGAAATTCTTTGTCTATTAGAGGATTTGGTCTCCTTGGAGCATTCCTCATTGTGATTTGTGACACGATTGCTGTTAAAACACTTTCATATTTGCTTGCTTCAAAGCAACTAGGTCATTGCCATTTTTAGAACATTGGATCGGTGGTGACTGAATTTGAACTCTAACCTTTTTGCTTCCCATTTGGTCCTTTCACTTTGCGAAAGAATTAGATTATCATCGGTCTTAATTGCAAAGTCTTGAACTTCCCTCAATGTTCTTGGTTGGGCTCTTCTTAGAAAAAACCAATTTCGATGGCAAAGCACCTTTCATGAAGAATGTTTTCAATTTGTTTTCATGGGGTACCACATCTTCTCGGGATCCTTCTTGTCAACCTATCATACCTTGCTTCCAAAATCTTCTGGAGCCGAGAACCATCCCCTCTAAATTTCAAGAAGTTTTCTCTCGAGCCTCTCGGTAGCTCATGGAGTGGTTGAGCAAGAGCCGATGGATCGAAATGTTTCCTCCCATGGTACATTAGGCCTATAGGATTCACGATCCCGATCCCCCATTTTGTGTCTGTTTATCTTCTAGCCTTCTTTAGCTAAGGCTTTCGTAATTTTTTTGCGGTTGTTGTTGCTCTTTCGTGCCCCGGCTCGGCTGAAGTCTCTCGATTTCTTCGAGTTGAGCTCTTATTTCTTCGTCGGGTCTTGCTTCTCTTTCTCTAGCTTCTTCTTCAGTCTTCATGTCAGTGAAGTCTACAAGGTTCTCATTTATGTATGAAAATTCACCGTCCAAAGGATTGGCAACACTCAGGTTCCCAACGTGACCGGTTGCTTGAAAAGGAAGCCTTTGGATTCCTGAGTAGCTCTTGTCTCCTTTGAAGTTCCTCAAAAATGGGATCAATTTGTCCTCCTTGTCTTTGTTTCCGGGTGAATCTTCTATCTGCCAGCTTTAAAATATATGCTCTTCTTTGGGGTGCTATAATTTGTCTCTACCTTTCCAATTCGATAGCATGTTCCTCTTCCAGGTCCAAAATCCTTATGGAAATGAAGTAATGATTGACACTTCGTCTATTATGCCAAATAGCTTCTCTCAGATCAGAAGCAATGTCTTCTTGGATGTGAAAGAGTAAATTGGGTCTCTCAACAGGAGGATTTCCCAGAATAGCCATGATTTACATCCATGTAGTTTGTGTGATTATTCAATTTCTAGAAACGTTTCCTCTAGAATTTTTTTGTATTTTATGACCCTAAGGTCGTTTTTAGGTGCAGATGCTGAAAAATCTGCCCCACGGTGGGCGCCAAAAACTATTTGTGAGAAAAATTTTCTTGTGGACAAATTGGTGGGTTTCAGGCCAACGCTATAGGAATCTAAGTCCCTCTACTTGAACGGTGCACTTCTAGGTGCATGCATAAAAGGTGGATTTCAATCGTGGCATTTCGACCGCAGAGATCTAACAGGGGCACTCTACATCACCTTTGGTGGCAAAGCTAAGCAATGTCTCACTAGAGAAGAAAATTTGTCTTGGGAAGGGGAAGGGAGTGGAAATGGAAGTAGGAGAAAACTAATGTTGTGAGTAGAATATCAGATGCCCACACACATTAATTTGAAATTTCATTTACATGCATTTATAGTTAGAAGAAAAACAAATATGTAAGAGAAGCTACAAGACCAAATAAAATTCATTGGTCGCAAGGTACCAATCAATCCCTCAATCAAAAAGGCAAAAATTCCTTATTTTATTATTGAAGCTAAAGTAGAGTTTGTACAGAGCTTTGAGAATAGAGGAAATTTTAAGGAGAAGGGAAAATAGAAAAAGGATGGCATTTTTGTCTTTTCCAGGTATAGAGCACTCTGTTATTTTTTGAAATCAATCACTAACCCTGGAATGGCTTTGAGAAGCCATTATATCACATGCCGTAAAGCGATTCTTTACAAATCATTTACGCCTCTTCAAATTCCTCCATTGCAAAGAAAACACTCATGGCGGGTTAAAACCAAATCTTATGCAACATGAACGTTACATTTGATTTGCTAGTTTGAATCTGACACTCGTTTGATTTTCTCATATAAATTTGAAATCGGGTCGTCCCCGTGGTAGGAAGAGATTGGAGCGGAGTACAGGTGGATTGCCTTTACGTTTGCGATTTTTTAGAGATTTGACAATTTGGAACAAATTGGCCCGCACCCCCGCTTCAACTTTTTAACTTAGGCATGTGGCACGTTTTCATTGGAAATGGGGTCGCGGCCCTTTTCTCAACATTTTAACCTTTTTGGAAAAAGGCTCAAAACTCAAAGTTCTTTGTCGTTCTGCTCTCTCGCTTTGACTTTTCAACGGTGGGCTCGAGACCTTGGTGGAGCCGCGGAGCATTCTAGAACTTTTACTTCACTTTTGGGAATTTGGTTAAATTTCCAAAAGTGCCCCGATGGCCTCGCTTGTCCACTTTGACTTTTCAATGGCGGGCTTCTCCTTTGACTTTTTTCCTACGGGCTTCAACTTTGAATTTTTCTCCGCAAGTGCAAAATTTGACTTTTACCTTTATAGGCTAATCGGGGCCAATGCGGGTCACTTTTTAACTTTTTGCCTTTTTTGGTCAAAGAGGCTCAAAACTGAATTTCTCTGCCGACCCACTTCCAATTAGGTATGTCCACGTACCCGTGGATGATGGGGCCAAAATTTGACTGGGAAGAAAACGCCCATTGTTCCCGATTGTCGGAAAAATACACGAGAGGAAGAGAACTTCATCATTTTGAGTCTGTTTCGCATATGGATTTGCACGCATGCAAATGACATGCAATAAGCAGTGTGAACGGAGTCCCTCCTTAATGAAGGTGAAGTTGCCTTTATTGAAAACCAAAAATTGTATTTACATCCGTACATTCAAAATTGTATGTGGGGGTTTTGGAACATTAATGGAAAGAAAAGTGAATGACGGGGTGGAATGGAATGAAGGAAATGAGTGAAATGGAATGAATGGAAGAAACATGCAAGAGTTAGGTAGAATAAAGCCTAATATTGCATGAGGAAGAATGACGAATAACTAACACAAATAAAACGGAGTTTGAGTTAGCTAAAAAGAATACGTAAAAGTAAAACACGTAAGCAAGTAGATAATCGAGCTTGATCACTTTGTGAACTAAAACAGTTAATAATGTTGACAATAAGATCAAAAACAATATTTGCATACAAGATTCAAACACTAACATCTAATGAACATAAGAACATCAAATGTTATAAGAGACAATGAATGGGACACAAAGTTCATATTTCATTAACTCTAAAATGTCTTCTCAAAAGAACACAAAGTTTCTTTCTTTGAAGTAAAGCTTGCATACAAAAGTATTTTCTTCTCCTCTCTCAAAGTCACCCTTTACAAATGAGCCCCTCACTTCCTTTTATAACCCAAAAGTTGGTTACAAAGTAGTTAGGGTTTTACATGATCATTAAATAAGGCACTTAAGTGACCTTTGACTTTTTCTAACCAACTTTATTAAAAACAACTAAAAATAGAAACCACTTAAGTCAAAAAGTCATTTAAGGAAAAATACATAAATAAAAGAAATGGGTACATGTGGACCCACTTAAATGACTTGGACACACACATAGACATCCTAGTCGAATGCGCCACCTAGATCAAAACACTTATGATCAGTGCCTTATCCATTGGGCCAAGAGTCTGCCTATCCCGGTTGAATAGGAATGAACTCGTTGACCGTGCTCCGCAATCCTTCAAGTGATAAGAGAGTCGATCTTGAAACTTGAGCAATTCATCCACCCCTCCATTTAAGCAACATCTTGGTGTGAGTAAGTTCGTCTTCATTCATATTCACATTCACAATTACACACAATTCTCCACATGCTCCGAATAGCCTTCCATGATGAATTATTCATTTGTCGTGAGACTGTAGTCGTTACGCCACCTTGGCTTGTCAGAATCCAACTTTTAATCTTTCGCCATTGAGAAGATCTTCCAAGAGCCAAAATTGCAATTCACTTCCTAGAGTTATGTATTTTGTCTTTATCACCATCCCGAAGTGTTGGCATTCTGATTCGCTCATGATCGTCCAATTCGAGAACACTCCAACTTTAAGACTGACCGATGAAGTATTGTGCACAACTGCTAACTGAGAGCTGACAGGGACATGCTTGAATGATGTGGCCTTGCTTGATGATCCACACAATTGTACTTATCATTGGTCTTGGTTTTTCAATGAGTAGCTCTGTACAACGATCAAGTGAAAACAATTTTTGTGGACAAGATTCTCCCATTATCGATCTTTGCCGATAACAATGGCTTTTGACTCAAAGAGACCAATGCCAATAGCTACGACTTATACCACATAATGAGGAAGTTAGAGGTTGCTTCCGCTTGAGCCGTTGGAGTTGAATCACCACACTATGTAGGTTTCATGGTGCATCCATTCAGGTGATGACCAATTCAGAACAAACATCGGGAAAATTGTGACTCGCCTTCGGTTGATATGCGATCGCAAAATCGACCTATGTTGACATGTCCCAAGTTGGTATCGGTGATGTTCTCATACTCTGAATGGAGCGTCGGGGTGATTAGAATGCCCTGGAACTTATACCGCAACATCATTTTGTTTGGAGATAACATGATTGTGACAGAAACATGATTTCAGGCCATTACTTCCTTCTTACAAAAACCGCACAAACCTCATATGAAGCGCCTTACAGGAAAAAATAGTAAATCTTGTTCTGAGAAATTGTCATTTGGATGAGGAAGTATATTAAGGTACCAAAAGTTTTTATGTTAGAGGGGTTTTTCCCAATCAAATTCTTCAGTCAAATATTAAAGGTCAAAGTTGACTCTTCTAAAACTGCTAGGAAAATGCAAGTGTAAAACTGTGAAAATCTTGTTTAGTTTTAGCCTGAGAAAAATACCAAACGTCATCCTGGGCATCTAAAACTTGGCAAGGAGCATATGAAGGTGGGAAAAATTGAATGAAACAATTATTTTCTCTTGACGATCATCTGAATTCGAAAATCAACTCTCAAAGTGAGTCACCTCGCTTGTTGAAAACAAAGATGCACGCAAGCGAGATAAAACAAATTGTGTTTTATTTGGCTTTGTGAAAATATCAAACGAGGTGTTGGGTATTTGAAATTTGGCAATGGAATACATGAAGTTCGGAAGAATTCAAAGAACCAAACCGTTTCTCTTGAAAATTATCTGGGCTCGAGATATGGATTCTCAAAGTAGATTACTTTAATAGATACAACTGCGGCACGTTCTTCCCACATGTATCGTTTTCTTTACTAAATTCATTTTTCTTTGCTGATATATATCTTGTTTGATATTTTTTCAAATGGTTCGTGTGATTTCTCTTTACGCACAGTCTTCCTCTTCTTGCAATTGCGCGGCTTTGACCGCTTGGTAAACGCATTGAACTCGCTGCTTTTCTTTGTGAATGCGTTGGAAATGGGTTTGGACTGCCTTCCTTTGCGTGGATTATGGAATGGCCTGAGCTGCCTGGAGAGCTCCTGGTGAAGACTTGGGAGTTACAAAAATGCCTGGAAACTGTTGTCTTTCCTTTGTATTTACCAATGCGTGAACAATTATTTCTTTTGCATGAAAACTTAGAAAATAATTACTCTTTATTGGCGTTGAATTCTCCT
The DNA here is from genome assembly GCA_018340775.1 of Taxus wallichiana var. yunnanensis. Lineage (NCBI taxonomy): Eukaryota > Viridiplantae > Streptophyta > Pinopsida > Cupressales > Taxaceae > Taxus > Taxus wallichiana. Next base: position 582,552,812 of record CM031243.1, read on the forward strand.
TTAACCTGCTATTTCCTTCTTTTTTAACAGCTTGTGTGGACTTTGAACAACTATTTTGACTTCTTTCAAAGGCGTGGAAGTTGTTTTGATTTTTGTTTTGACTTACTTGCCAAAGAAAACCTGTGTGGGATTTCTATTTTGGCTTTGCCTTTGCTTGAAAACTTATATTTCAAACCCGCACGTGGACATGCAAAAATGAATGGGTTTTAATCCTTTGGTTTATGCAAACGTGGGTCTGTAATTTTTGTTTTTATTTCCTCCTGGCACATGAATCTTGCTCCCCTTTGGATTGTTTCCTCTTCTTTCTCCCACGTGGTCTCCTCCAAGCAAAAGAAAATAAACAAAAACAAATTTTAATGAGTTGTAGTTTAGTGTTTGCCAAGGTTCTTGTTTTCTCCAAAGACCAATGCGTGGAGCTTCAATGAAGACAAAACTTGCTCAATAAATCAAACTAAATTCCTATTTGTTGTTTTCTTTGGCTTTTACCAAGGCGTGGAAGTGTTTGAAGACTGTTTTTGTCTTGTATTTGACCAATGCGTTGAAACTTCTTCCTGTGTATTTCCTTTCCTTTAGGCTGTGCGTGAAAGGTTGTGTTCTTTTTTGTTGTTTTCTATTGGTCTGATTTTGGACTGTCCTCTTCTTGCTCAACGCCCAACCTCCTTCTCCAATGCGTGGATGAATGCAAACTATCCTCTCCTCCTGCGTGGAAAACTTATTTTGTTGTCTTGGGCTGCGTGGGAATTTTTTTGACTGTTCTCCTTCTTGTTTTTTGCTTATGCGTGGTGTTTGAACAACTTCTTGTCTTTTTTTTTGCTGTTTGGCTGAGCTTGAAATCTCCTTGGGCCTGCGCGTGGAAAGCTTTGCTTGGGCTGTGTGATGGGAATTGTATTTCCCAATGCGTGGAGAATTGTTTTCTTTTTAAAGCCTGTGATTTATCCTCTCTATGACAGCTATGCGTGTATGTTTGGGCCTTTGGCTACGCATATTGGCTTCTATAATCTATTAAAACTGTTATTTTCTCCTTTCTTTAGATGCATATTTCTCCTTGTTTTTACAATGGCCTTCACAGACTAACGTTTGATGGATATGATAAAAATATTATTATGCTTCTTAGAAGAAGAAGCAATTTAGAAAGTTTCGTATGACTCTTTCCAATGAGTTCGACGGAGGAATTTATGAGGGTTAACCCAACTTCCCCTCTTCCCGGTAGTGGAATTAATTGCCAGGAAATGGGGAAAGCAACGACAATTGCCAACGGAAATGGCAAAGTGGGTCAGCAATCTCCGTTTAATTTTCCCATGTGGGAAATCGGAGATTTTTGCCCGTTTGCCAATTTATTAATTTGGCAATCGGGGAAGAAATCCCATGATTGGGAATTTAAAACAATTTCGCTAGGAAAGGGAAATCCGGGCTTGGGAAGCCATTTGGCATCCCCAATTAGAAGCGGAAGCTTATTTTTCCCGGCAATTAAAATAAGACTTGTCGAATGAATTTTAATAAATATTTATTTAATTAAATACTGCCTAAGTTATTAAAAATTAATTTTATCAAACAAAGAGTAATTAATTAATTAAATATTAATTAATTAATTTTAACGCAGTTTCAAAGCCTGGCGGGAGGAGTTCTCGCCTGAAATGGATGAAATGAAGACCAGAACGATCACAAAAATGAGATGGTCATCATGAGAGTGATAAACCATGCAAAGTAACACTTTGGAAAAATTCAAAATTTCTATTTTTTTAAATTCAATTTTGCGAAGTCAAAATTGGTTGATAACAGAGTCCAATTTTTGAATTTCCTTCAATCGGCCAAAGACAATGGAGGCAAAACAATGACTTGATGATCCGGCAATAAACAATGAACAATTTCGATCAAAAAGGAGATTGAAAGAGGATAACATGCGAACAATGGAGAATTTCTCAAAATGAGAAAAACAGATTTAAACAGGATATTTTGCTAACTTCATCAAACTTTCAACTTGGCTTAAATACTTTAGGGGCGAGATGGAGAATTTCTCAAAATGAGAAAAACAAAAATCGATTTAAACACCAGCTAGGGGGACATGGCATTTTGAAGACATAATGAGGATCTAGAATTCATCAAACTTTCAATCCATTGGCTTAAATGTACTTTGAGAAAGAAAGATCGCGAGATCTTGAAAATTTGAAATTAACTCCTAAAAATAAAAATCGGTTTTCGAGACCCACTTCTATTGGCTTCGTAGGCTATCTATCAATCACAATTGGTTATCCAGGACCCTCCCAACTCTCAATGAGTCTCTAATCACTTGCTAATCAAGTTTAACTAGCCTAAACCCTAGTTAACTAGCCTAAACCAAGCTTAACTAAGCCTAAAGCATGTTTATCCTAATCTAATCTAAAATAGCTTTAGTCCCACATGCACCCAAATTCTAAACTCTTCCATTTGGAAAACTATAAATAGAAGGGTCACCCCCTCTCAACCTTACACCTTGTTTTCATAACAAAAATCTCTCTCACATTTGGAGATATTGGCATTAGACCTCATTTGCATTAGCTAAGCTAATAGGCATTTGATCTTGGCTATCCTCCATTGTTGAAGCTCCTCCATCTTGCATCCATAACTTCATAGTAGGTTAGTAGGAGGGTATCTAACTTGGTCTTGTAGCCATTTTAGAGAGACCTCTTCACCTCCATTGAAGAAACAACAAATCTAATTTGATTGCTCATAGGTTTAACTAGGTTCAATTTATGTTTTAAGTAATCATAGAGTAGTTAGAGATAAAATGATAGTGTTTTAGTTTAATTCATTATTGTAGAAGTTATCTTGTTTAGCACTCATCTCATGATGCATGGATGAGTTAGCAAAGCTTTGAGGTTCTTTATCCTCATTCCATAGCTTTTGCAACTTTCCATTGCATACATTTGGCATGCCCGGTGGGACACTTATGTCCATCCTCCATTAATGGAGGTCTTTTAGGTTTTTCAAAGTTCATTTTCAAGTTTTTTTGGTCAAATCACTTGTTATTTCCTCATTTTTATTTCTAACCCTAGATAAATGACCTTCATTTATATACATTTTGTGGGTTTGATATAGAAATAGGACACTTTGACTAACAACTAACTTGTTTGCTCTTGAAAATTTGAAAATCCATGTTTTTTTGCAGGTTTTTCACAGGGTGTGCGTAGGTGTTAAAAACAAGGGGCGTACACGTTGAAACCCCAGTGTCCATCATCGGATCAGGCACGTACATGCATGCAGTCCGATCATCCTCATCATTTGCAAATTTTACCTCTCTGGGGTGCGCATGCACGTCTCCATCATCTGGGGCGTGTATCCATCTCTCTGGCCATGTATGCGTCGGGGCTCTTATCATCACTATGTAAAAATTTGAAATTATGTTTTTCTTTTGCGCATGCTCTCCATCATGGATGCATATCCATCATCCATCATGTATGCGTATGCATGTCATATTTTGTATTTGGTATATGTTTGGTTTTGAATTTTTTTAGCATGTATTTCATTGTTAGGCACGTTATGCTTTCCATTCAAAACGTATCATTGTCATCTGGGCGTAGGTGTCTGTTTCACTCTGTGACTTTGCATTTTTTTACTTGCCCACATACCTATCTACTTGGCACATATCCATTTTGGGTTGGGCATATGTGTGTCATTACGCGTACGTGTGTCTCTGTGTAGTCCGATTTATCCATTTTATTTTTAGTGCTCCTTGTTTTGACCATATCTTTTGACTCGTTAACCCATTTTCAGAGTTTGAATAGGTGTCGAAAGATAACGAAGCGTACTTTGCGAGAGAACTTCCAAAAGTTAGATACCTTTGGTATACTAAATTCTATCACAAAACTCCCAAAATGCTCCGAAGACCTCCAAAAATGCAAATTACTAAAAATGTTTTAAAAAAGTGCAAAAATTGGATTTCTAGAATTTTTTTATTTTCTTGGTTTTCTAACTCTTGCGGGATTCTAACTTTTTTTGTTAGAGGTTTCCTTTGCATTAAGTTTTTTTATTTTAACTTTAGTTAAAAACATTTGCATCTTTATTTGTGAGGTTTGTAAAGTGCTCTATGCTCTTCCTCGCACCTTTCTAGGTGATCTTGGGAATCAGAAACGTTTCACCACTTTCTTCATATTTGCAAAATGGTTTATTTAGCTTTCAAAGTTGGTTAAAAAGAACTCATTTTTGCATTGTACTTAGGAATTTTCCATTTATTGCAAATTTGAGTGAGATACCTTGTTGCGTATGCTCTTTCCTTGCACCTTTCTTAGGATGATCTTAGAATCAAAAAACATCTTATCTCCTTTGTATGACATTTTGGAAAATTACTAACCTTGGTATGTAGGACCAAAATCGCTTGTCAAAGAAAGGACATCAAAACAAAAAAAACACAAAACTTCTAATACACATGTGTTTTATACAGGTTGCCAAATGGTGTGCTACTTAAAACCACATTAAGTTAAGCAAGATAAAAAACACACCATATTCAAAACATTGTATTGCAGGTTTTGAAAAAGGGTATGTCCCTATCCACTCAACTAGAACATAACCCCTTTGGCATAACGCCTTAAGCTATAACAATGGGGGTGGTTCCAGGAACCCTAAAGTAGTCCACCATTGTGTAACCTCGTGGATGAAACAGGAAGCGCCTCACTTACCCACTTGACTAGTTTTCCTTGTGAGTTAGCGTTACAAAGTTGTCCATATATCGCGACCCTAGCAAGTACACGATGGATGCATTTAGTGCCCACTTGTACTTGAAGGGGAAAAGCCGAGATACTCCCAAATTAGTCAGTGTGACTTTTTGGGTAAATCGTGCCCACTCTTAGATGACTTTGTAACACCTAGTTGAGAGATCTTATTAAGGAGGCCATTTTGTCTTGAGGCCCACTTTACTAGTCCTTTGTCATGTCTTGGCCATCATGAAGTGATAACTTGTTTGGATTCAAAACCTTGTTTTTTGAACAAGGAAAAGAATCCACTTAAGTTGGATCTAAGTGCCTTTCATCACGGAAATTAGATGACGTTTCACTTAGCTTAGCTTCTTTCTCACCTTTGGACGAGGCGAAGCTCTGCCCAAGTGGCACTTAGTTTATTTTCATCTTTTTTTGATCTACACCTTTGCATTCTTGTTTCCCATTTGGGGCAAGAGAAGGCATCTTTCGGGAGTGTTGTCATAGATAGTGTTCACCACTTTTTTGTCCATTTACGCTCATCCATGTTTGCGGCTGAGTTGTTAAACATCTAAAGTGTGTGGATGCGTCCTCATATCTTTGATGGCCACTTGATCTTGATTTCAAGATCATCATCATAGTTTGATTGATTCATCATTTGATCTCCCTTTGACGTGTTACCTTGTTTGCATTGTCTCGACACAATTAAGATACTTATGTCATGTTTTTCATAAACGTGATCTAAGTATCCACATTGTGGCATTACATTTACACACATTTTAACACATCCTTAGTATACTTTGACTTGGTTTTACTTCAAACATTGTCCAAAATCTTGAAAGGTGTTGCTTACTTTGTTTGTGTCATTTCGATACCACTTTGGCACTAATATCTCACTTCTCATGAAGCTTGATTAGACATGTCCAATTGGTGTGGTTACGTGGCTTACATTTGTAATCCTCACCCTTTAACATTTTGGCCTTGTTGGTTGTTGAACTTGTCATTGTATCCTTTGATTGGGAGTCACATCTACCCTTTGTTAATATTTATGCCTTGTTCATTTCGAGCTTGACGTAAATATTGACATTGTGTTGATCATCTTTGCATCGAACTATCACTTTGCACACACATTTGCATAGGGTGTATTTCCTTGTTGATTGGCTTTGTGTTTCACACTTGCATGATTGTTCCTTGTGATTATTCATCTAGAAAAAATTGTTTTTTCTAGGACAATCCTTTTTGATCTCATCGAGATTGCATCATCACAATGTCTATTTTCCTTAGACCTTCTTTGAAAAATCACACACGCATCTCCATACTTACAAAATGTCTAGTTGGTTGTCATTATGCTTCCTTGAAATCGACATGTCACTTCCTTCCCTTTGAAGGAGTTCCATCACACTATCTAGATCTAGACATTTGTGCTTAAACAACCAACAATGAATGACTATCGCATGTGGTTTCTCACATTTACAACAATATGGAACCTAGGTTTAGCAATTCAAATCAAAATATTCCCATTACAACTAAACCTCGTTTGGTTCTTCATGTTAGAGGAGCCCATTCGGGTACCTGTTCCCCACCTTCAGCTCATAGTCGGTGGTATGGTTTGGATGCTTCTGATCCAAATTATTATTCGAGTTCCCCCACTCTTCTTCTTCTTGATTCAGATCCAAACTACCATTCGACTCCCACTCTTCTTCTTGAAGACTCGGATCCCAACTATTGTTTGGATACCCCTAGATCAAATCTTGAATCACGTCCTCCCTTCCTTTGCAGGACCTTTATTCCAAATCACCTCAACGATGTCTTCCTCCTTTGAAGACTCATGTGACTCCAAGTTCCATCGATCGAACATCTAATTTGGTTCTTGAGTCACGGTCCTCCCTTTCTTCATAGGACCTCCTTCATCAGTCATCTCAACGACCTCTTCCTCCATCGAAGAGTTCCACGACTCGGATTCCCTCTAGTCAATCATCTAATTTGACTCCTACGTCATGAACTTAACGAATGGCTATGTGATCCTACTTTCCAACCTACATTACATCATCTTCTAGAAAAATGACATAGGTCCAAATCCAAATCATCCATTCATGAGACACTTTTCCTCCAATCCTACTTCCTCTCTTGAGTCATCTTCTTCTATCAATCAATCTTCCCCCTTATCGGACCTGTTTCTTCTATTGACCTTCTATGGAAAAAAAACAACCTCTCTTTAATTGATTTCTCTCAGAATGAAGAAACAATTAGACTACATGATGATATCCCTTTAGAGGATTGCAAACAAGGATTCTTTCTAGAACTTGATACGCTCACGTATTGGGGAAAAGAAGTTGATTCCTTTTATCATAACATAGAGGAAAATCCTAAGTCATGGAACTTGATTCTTCTTCTATTCCATCTTCACCTTCTTCTGAGCATGATGAGATGTCGGGGTCTAGCATTGAGCCATGGCCTATCTTCTCATTACCAAATCATTCATTATCTATCATCATTCCTCAATCAAAATCTCACCTTGGGTCACCATTGAGTAGCCCATCATCTTCTTCTATCTTGGAGCCACCCCTAGGTAGCCCTCCATTTTCTAATTGTGGGTCACCTCTAGCCTTCTTCTTCTCTTGGGGCCACCCTAGTAGCCCTCCATTTTCTACTTGTGGGTCACCTCTTGGTAGCCCATTACCTTCTATTCTTGGGCCACATCTAGTAGCCCTTCATCCTCTTCTATCTATGGGACACCTCCGAGTAGTCCCTCCTCATCTATACTTGGGCCACCCTAGTAGCCCTTCATCATCTTCTTCTATTCTTGGGCCACGTCCTAGTAGCCCTCCATTATCTTTCATATATGGGTCACCTTGGGGTAGCTCATCATCTTCTATTCTTGGGCCATGTCCTCGTAGCCCAATTTCTTCCATCTTAGGGCCATATTCTAGTAGCCCTTCATCATCTTCTATCAGTGGCTCACCTCCTCATAGCCCATCCTCTTCAATTCTTGGACCGTCTCCTTTTCATCCATCACATATTTCTTCTATCATGGTGGTGCAAGCCCACCATCATTTCTCACATCAGTTCTAACGTCATGTCACGTTCTCTTTCTTCTCCTTCTCGGGATCAGAAAAGTCACACGTTAACTTATAAGAAACCCAAACAGGTTCATTATCAAGCTCAGATCAAAACTTCCAAGAGCTCAAAGCCCCCAACAACTCAAACAATCTCAAAATTATAAATCAAGCACGCGATTCAAGAATGCACATCAACGTAACCATCAAGTATGGCACAAAGTGCATAAACCTATGGATAGGGAACTCAAGCTCCCACATACAAAATCCATGTTTTAAGATAAATCACAGTCATTTGTTGAGTACGAGCTCACCACGATCATTGAGATCGGGATAACATAACTCTTGATAAACAAACACGCCTAGTCTCCCTTATCAAGGAAGTCACAAACATCATTGTTTGGATCTTACACACATGAGTGACTTTTTGGTCCCAACTTTCCAAAACTATCAAAAATCTAAAAATAAAAAAACAATTCAAAAATACAAAAACATTGAGAAAACACAAGAAAAATCAAAGGTACAAAGATCAAACATTGCAATCAGTATTGCGTACACATGGATGTTTCTTTCTTCCCTTCCTTTCTTATTCTCTCAAGTCTTCCTACCATTTTCATCCCTTTGGTGATATTTTGGTTAGCCTTTTCACACATTTTGTGACATTTATCTCTATGGTATCTTTTGACCTTGGTCTTTTATCACCTTGGTAAATTAAAGAACAATGACCTCTTAGAGATCCTATCACATTCAACATCTAATAAACTTGTTGCGAAGAACTTTTGGACATATTTGTTGACACTAGCCAATGTCATCATCACAATCACTTCCACCTCCTTCCATCAAGCCATCATGTGGTTCTTAACCCCTTGTCAAACAAGAGAGCTGAAATAAGTTTTCGAAAAGAAAAAGAATCAAAATCAATCAAAAAAAAATCAAAAGCTAAAAGCTAAAAGCAAAAGTAAAATTGATATATAACTCTCTCTTGGGGTATTTCCAATAATCTCTATCGGGGCTATGGATGCTTGTAGTAGAAATGTTGTGATTAGAATCAAATACATCTCTGTCGGGGCTATGGATGCTTGGCTGGCAGTGGAGCAATGTATGGCTATCCTTCCACCATCCATTCACAAAATCACCTATCACCTTCAAAATAAATCATTCCTACACATTGGCTAGGGTGTCTTCACTTGTTGTCTATTAAATCTTCCCTTCAAGAGGTAATTAAATTCCACGTGCACACACTTGGATCTCTATGAGTAAACGTAGGATTAGTATGTTACCAAGTGTCTTTTTTTGGACCTTGTTCAGACTCTTACTTTAGTCCATATCTCGTCTCACGATTTGTGCCTTTGGCTAATCACTTCTTCATCATGAGGCTTCTAAGCTACATTCATATCATTCACATCATTCTTCTACTTCATTTAGAACATCCATGTGTATAAGATTACTTTTTTTCCATGTTTTTGAGACACCTTTGTCCCCTTTCACAAAAACAATCTTCTCCTTCCTTTCTATCATGTGCTTTTAGGCCAACTTACGTTGGGGGCATCCTTGCTTCTTCCCAGCACTTCATTGGTTTACGTTCATCATCATGTTGAACCTATCCATAATGGCCTTGGGTCCCACTTCTACACGTGAAGAGTTTTCCTTTGAATACTCCCACCTAATCGTTGGGGCATTTTTGCATCTTCACCTTTCTCATACACACGTGGCCTTATGCCCTTGTACATCCCATCTATCGCTAGGGGCATCCACGCTTCCTCATCTTCCTGTACATAGTTTTAGAAAACTTTCAAAATAAAAAACATTCAAATATGTTAGAAAAAAAAAAACATTCAAATATGTTAGAAAAATCAAAACATTCAAATATGTTAGAAAAATCAAAAAACATTCAAATATGTTTCAAAAAAACATTCAAAAATAATATAAATCATCCTACAAAATGTCACTCTTTGGTTCTCACTTGTTCATGTGCATGTGACTCACGGATCATCTTGATCTACCTCCATCAACAAAAGCTAGGTTGCTTACTTCATCTGTACTCTGGGGCACAACAGTTTCCTACAGTACTGTTTCGAGTGTGCACATTGCTTTTTCATAGGACCCAAAGTGTCCTCCATTATTCCCCTTGCATGTATCCTTGCTTGGGGCACCATCATTAACCCTTGTCATTAATTCACACAAGTCGGTCGAATTGAAGCTTGATAACAAAAATTATTTGTTTACTGTTTCTCTTGATTTTGCTTTTTTTAAAAAAACATTGCATTATGTTTTTGCTGTTAGTTAGGCATTTTTTACTTTCTCGTATTGCATTGCATTATGTATGTTGCATGGAGTTAGGCATCTTTTACTTTCTCGTATTGCATTGCATTTTGTATGTTGCATGGAGTTGGTGTTTTTAGCAATGGACATTTGTTCGTATATGGCTTTTCATGTCATACTACACTTTTGTTCATTCTTTTTAATAAGGACCGATGATGAAGATCACTAGCAATATGATGAAAAATAAAGTTGTTTAAAAGGCATTGGATGGATGTTAGCTCATTCCCCTTCCTCATACTCCTTTTTTCTTCTATATCCCTTTCTTCTTCTTCACACTATTCTTTCTTCTGTTCTCTTTCTATCATCTTTTCGATCGTCGATCGAGTTCTTCTATCACCCCATCGACAATCGAGGGGGCATCCTCCATTCTACTCATTTTTCTTCTATCCCTTCAAAATTTTCTACTTGTTTATGCTTGTCTACTTTCTTTGAAGTGACGTCACTTACACCACCTCAAAGAGGGGCAAATGTAGACACCTAAAATATGCTTACACTTAGCATTTCCTCCAATTCAAATTGACGACACTTCGTTAATTCAACCCTTCTTCGCTCCATTCTCGGATGCCCATTTACGACACCTTCTCATTCGTATTCCTCCTATAATCAACTTATTTGGCTAATATCTCTCTTATTAGCTAAACATTCCTCCTTTTGACCATTCAAAACCTCCCTAGTTCTCTCTAGACCACTTCTATTGGCTTCGTAGGCTATCTATCAATCACAATTGGTTATCCAGACCCCTCCCAACTCTCAATGAGTCTCTAATCACTTGCTAATCAAGTTTAACTAGCCTAAACCCTAGTTAACTAGCCTAAACCAAGCTTAACTAAGCCTAAAGCATGTTTATCCTAATCTAATCCTAAAAGTGATTTTTGAGCTTTAGTCCCACATGCACCCAAAGTTCAAACTCTTCCATTTGGAAAACTATAAATAGAAGGGTCACCCCTCCCTCTCAACCTTACACCTTGTTTTCATAACAAATCTCTCTCACATTTGGAGATATTGGCATTAGACCTCATTTGCATTAGCTAAGCTAATAGGCATTTGATCTTGGCTATCCTCCATTGTTGAAGCTCCTCCATCTTGCATCCATAACTTCATAGTAGGTTAGTAGGAGGGTATCTAACTTGGTCTTGTAGCCATTTTAGAGAGACCTCTTCACCTCCATTGAAGAAACAACAAATCTAATTTGATTGCTCATAGGTTTAACTAGGTTCAATTTATGTTTTAAGTAATCATAGAGTAGTTAGAGATAAAATGATAGTGTTTTAGTTTAATTCATTATTGTAGAAGTTATCTTGTTTAGCACTCATCTCATGATGCATGCTCCTTGGAAGAGAAATAGGTGCCATTGTCTACAAAAATTTTTCTGTGGTATTCCAAAATGAACAATGATATTATCCTTGATGAAGTTACAGACTGTTTCAGAGCTAGCTTGCTTGGTTGGGATGGCTTCCACCCATTTAGTGAAGTAATCAATTGCAGTGAGTACATAAGTATGCCCTGCACTAGAGTGAGGATTCAAAACACCAATAAAATCTAGCCCCCATTGTTGAAATGGTTCTTGAATCACCACAGTGCGAGTGGCAATGCAATTGCAGGCTAGTTGCGGCTTTCCAACAAATTGTTGGCATGCATTGCATTTGGAAACCAAATCCTGAGTGTTTACAAAGATGGAGGGCCAATAATATCTACCTCTGAGGATCTTATGTGCGGTGACCATTGCTGAGAAATGTCCACCACAAGCTTGATCATGATATACTCTGAGCAACTTTTCTTGTTGCTCCTTATCTACACACCCGAGGAAACAACCATCTAGGCCTCTCTTGTAAAGTGCATGATTCTAGATCACAAACTTGGTTTCCTTTAGCTTGAGTGTCCTTCTTTTTGTAATCAAGATGAGGAGGGCATTCTCCATAAGTGAGGTAGTAAGCAATGTCAACATACCACTCATCAGTAGTGGTGACAAAGAGCGCCTGTGGACTGTCTCCTAAACAAGTTGAGCAAACACCATCTTTTTCTCCTGTTGAGCCCTAAGAGCTTCATCTTCAGCAATCAGCTAGCACAAACCATTTCCTCTTACCATATTAGAGGGTCTAATCTCCAAGTCATACTCTTGGGTCTTTGCAATCCAACTTCCTCTCTTAGCCCTAGGATCATGTTGAGTCAAAATGGACTTGATTGCACTTCCAGGGACCATCACCACTGTATGGGAATTGAGAATGTAGAATCTAAAACTTTTAACAACTTTGACCACTGTGTAGGCATGTTTCTCCAATTGGTTGTACTTTAGCTCATGATTTTTCAAAGGACAACTCATGAAAGCAATGGGTGCTTCCAAACCTTCATCATTTTTACGAACAAGGACAACAGACAATGTATGTCGATGCATAGCAATACGTGATAATCTCTTTGTTGAAATATGGAGATCTGATAGTTGAAGCTTTGGCAATGGCTTTCTTGATCTCCTCAAATGTTGCTTTTCCTTATTTATTCCACTTGAAATCTGCTTGAGGTTTCATCATGGAATTTATATGCTTAGTCGGTTCATAAAACTCAGGCACAAAGCGACGGAGGAAGTTTACCATTCTAAAGAATGAATGAACTCCTTCTTCTTGGTTGGTAATGCTAGTGCTTGGATAGCTCTAATCCTCTCATGATCAATGTGTGCTCCATGTTTGTTCACAATGTATCCCAAATACTTACCTTATATGACTCCAAAAAAATGCACTTCTTTGGATTTAGAGAAATGTCATGTTTCCTACTGACTTGGAAGGACTTGCTCCAATGACGAGATATGATCTCCCCTCCTCTTTGAAAAAACCATGAGGTCAACAAGGTAAATGAAAATTCAATGTCTCAAATATTTGAAGGCCAAATCCATTGCTCTCGGAAAGTGGCTCGAACATTGATCAAGCCAAAAGGCATTCTATTGTAGGAAAAAGTGCCCCAAGGTGTTGTGAAGGATGTTTTGTTGCAATCCTCTTCTGCCACCTTGATTTGGTTGTACCATGAGAATCCATCAAACAAAGAGAGCATTTCAGATCCAGTGACTGCTTGTAAAATATGATCCATGATTGGAAGAGGGTAGTTGTCCTTGAGAGATGCCTGATTCAAATTTCGGAAGTCTACACAAATCCTTATTTCCCCATTCTTCTTCCTTATTGGCACAATGTTAGCCACCCATGTTGAATGGTGGATGGGGAAGATGATTCTAGCATTGAGCATCTTTGTCACCTCTTCTTTGATAACATCGAAAATCTTTGGATTATAGGGTCTTTATTTTTTCCTAAAGGGCTTAGCTCCTTGCTTCAAAGGAATGGAGTGATGCATTTCCTTTAGTTGAAAAGATTTGAGTTCATCATAGGAATAGGCTAGGACATCTGCATAATTTTTTAGCAGAGCAACAAACTTTCTCTTCTCTTAGTGAGTGAGCAAGCATTTACCAATGTTAACTATCATTGGATTCTCTGAAGTGTTGATGTTTTCTTGATCAAAATTAGATGGACACCGATAAGACTATTTTTCTTTTCTCTTGGGTAAACTGTCATGCTTGTCAAAGAGGTCTTCCAAAGAAAAACTACGCCTTTGGGGATTTTGTTTCCTTTCGCTTGATTACTCCTCTTCATCAATTCCATCAATTCCTTCATTCCTTCTTTGGGGATTGATTCACGGTGTGGGTTTTCACTTCCTTCAAAGAAAAGATTATTGAAGTTATCCCTTTGTTCTAAGAAGGCTAGGATCTGATTGTCATCATTGAAGACCATCAGTGATTTGCATTGTCTGGTACGCTGGGTCTGAACACCATCTCAATGGTCACTTTATCCTTGCTAAAAGAAGGATGAGGTGTCACTAAGGAAGATGACACTGCTAGAGAATCAGCCTTTTCATTCTGCTCCCTAGGGATAGCTTCAATGGAGAATGCATCAAAGGATTCAATGCAGTCCCACACTCTATTTCTATAGTGCCTGAGTCTAGGGTTTTTCACCTGATATTGCTAGTGGACCTGCTTTACCACAACCTCTACATCACCTTTGCATCTCAACTTCTTGATTCCCATGTCCTCTGTTGTATTCATGCCTAAGAGTAATGCTTCATACTCTATTGTATTATTTGTATTGTCAAATTACAGCTTGTAGGCAAAAGGATATACCTCATTGGAGGGAGAGTATAATACTACACCAGCTCTTGAACCTACTCTGGAATGACTGCCATCAAACTCCATTGTCCAGATTTGGTCTTCTTCTTCCTCCATGAGAAGTGGCAAGTTCTCTTCCTTCTGTGATGTAAGGAGGTAATTTCCAAGCCCATAATCTTGAAAAAGGATATCAGCTCTTGGTTCATCATACTTCTTCTTGTGAACTTCATTTTTCTCGACCGCGGTAGCTTCTTCATTTCTCCTTTCACCGGGATAGTTCCGGATGACCAATCCATTTCTATTTCTCCACCTAGATCTTTGCAAAAACTTGTACTCAACAAAGATACCAAAAGATGTTGGGATGTCTCACAAAGAAAATGGTCGTGGGTAATCGCAAGTGCAACCTCGAGCATCCTTAATCCTTCCTACCAATGGAACTTGTTTGGATTCCATTGAGTAGCATGTGCCATTTACCCAAGTCAAAGTGAGGCTAAGAGAATTTGCAACTTTTGTTGGCATCACATTATTTGAGGCTCCAAAATCTATAATGTAATTATTCAATTGGAAACCTTTGATGAGAAGTGACAGTAAAAAGGCTCAACTCTATTGGTGGTGGAGGCACTGAGGGCTAGCATGTTTTGAGAATATGGTGTGGATGGTGTGGGAAGTAAGCCTTTAGAATTAGAGATTGGGGATGTAGAGTTACCACCCCGGATTGCCTTGATGAATCTATCAAATTGGGCAGGATGTGTTTGTAGGTATTCAATTTCAGAGAGTTGGACTTTGGTTTTGCTAGCATGCTCTACAAAGTCAAATGAAGTTATGGTAGATGAGGAAGAGATTATAGCAATGGATGAGGACTTAAATGGTAGATGCATCGTTACTTTTGGTGTTGGGTTCTCCTTTTCAAATGTAACAATTAGCTTAGAAGGAGATTGGGGAGTAGCCTTTGATTGAAATTTAGATGTTCTTGCAGAACCAACATTTAGAAGAGAATTGCTCTTAACAACTTTTGAATTGGGAGAAGAATCGGATAACTTAATGGCACATCAGTGTGATCCTTGATAACCGGTGAATCTAATTTCTCTTTAGCTGATTCCATGGAAGGTGGTAATGGTGATCCCCGATGATCTTATTTAGTAGAGGCTTTAAAGATCTATCTTCTTTGTTCTTCCTATTCTCGATTACGATTCTTGAAATTTGAAACACCAATCTTGGATTGTGCATGAGTGAAAACATCACATGAAAAACTTGGAGCTTCTTCATCACCTTCCTCCTCATCATCAACATATTCAATCGTGCCATTGTGCATGCCAACCTCTTTAATTTCAACATAGTTTTCATAGTCATCCATGATTTCTTCTTCAATTTCCTCAATGTCTACTCCTTCTTCTGATTCCCTATTGTCACAAATGGCATTGACTGGTGGTGCTTCAAGGGAAAGCCTACAAGGAGGTGGAGAAATTCTTGGTCTATCAGGAGGATTTGGTCTCCTTGGAGCATTCCTCATTGTGATTTGTGACAGTTGCTTCTTCAAAGCAACTAGGTCATTTGCCATTTTTTAGAACATTGGATCAGTGGTGACTGAATTTGAACTCTGACCTTTTTGCTTCCCATTTGGTCCTTTCACTTTTCCAGAAAGAATTAGATCATCATCAATCTCAATTGCAAAGTCTTGAACTTCCCTCAATGTTCTTGGTTGGGCTCTTTTGAGGAAGAAACCAACTTCTGATGGCAAAGCATTGATGAAGAACCTTTTCAAGTTGTTTTCAGGGGGTACCACATCTTCTAGGATCATTTTTGTCAACCTATCATACCTTGCTACAAAATCTCTCATTGATTCGAGAGATCTCCTTCTTCATCTAAACCAATTGGACCAACAGATCCTGACAATCTTTTGTGCTCTTGAACCTATGTTCAAATGCACTTCTTATATCTTCCCAACATGTGATAGATCTTGGGGGCAACATGTAGAACCATTCAGCAGCTCTTTCTTTGAGTGACTCCACAAAGAGCCTAACTCAAAACATCTTTATTTTAAACTCCCAATAGTCCACCAGTAGTGATGAATGCTGCTACATGTTCTTCAGGGAGCTCAGAACCATCCCCTCTAAATTTCGGGAAGTTTTTTTTTAGCCTCTCGGTAGCTCATGGAGTGGTTGAGCAAGAGGCAGTGGACCGGTGTTTCCTCCCCATGGTACATTAGGCCTACGGGCTTCACGATCCCATTCACGCTCACAATCCCGATCCCCCATTTTGTGTCTATTTCTATCTTCCAGCCTTGCTAAGGCTATGGCTTCTGTTGCTGCTCTTTCGTCTGCCTTGGCTTGAAGTCTCTCAATTTCTTTGAGTTGAGCTCTTATTTTCTTCGAGTCTTGCTTCTCTTTCTCTAGCTTCTTCTTCAGTCTTCACGTCAGTGAAGTCTACAAGGTTCTCGTTTATGTATGAAAATTCACCATCCAAAGGATTGGCAACACTCAGGTTCCCAACGTGACCGTTGCTTGAAAAGGAAGCCTCTGGATTCCGAGTAGCTCTTATCTCCTTTGAATTTCCTCAAAAATGGGATCAGTTTGTCCTCCTTGTCTCTGTTTCTGAGTGAATCTTCTATCCACCAGCTTGAAAATCTATGCTCTTCTTTGGGGTGCTAGAATTTTTCTCTGCCTTTCCAATTCAATAACACGTTCCTCTTCCAAGTCAAAATCCTTATGGCAATGAAGTAATGATTGACACTTCATCTATTATGCCAAATAGCTTCTCTCAGATCAGAAGCAATGTCTTCTTGGATGTGAAAGAGTAAATCGTATCTCAATAGGAGTATTTCCCGAATAGCCATGATTTACATCCATATAGTTTGTGTGATTATTCAATTTCCAGAAAATTTTCCTCTAGAATATTTTTTTTGTATTTTATGACCCTGATGTCGGTTTTAGGTGCAAATGCTACAAAATATGCCCCACGGTGGGCACCAAAAACTGTTGGCAAGAAAATTTGTCTTATGGACAAATTAGTGGGTTTCAGTGCCAACACTATGGGAATCTAAGTTCCTCTACTTGAACAGTGCAGCTTCCATAGGTGCATGCATAAAAGGTGGATTTCAATGGTGGCCTTTCGACCAGAGATCCAATAGGGGCACTCCACTGACTCTGTGGCAAAGCTAGCAATGTCTCACTAGAGAAGAAACTTTGTCTTGGAAAGGGAAAGGGGAGTGGAAATGGAGGTAGGAGAAAACTAATTTTGTGAGTGGAATATCGATGCTCATGCGCATTAATTAAAATTTTCATTTACATGCATTTATAGTTAGAAGAAAAAAAATCCGTAGGATAAGCTACAAGACCGAATAAAATTCCTTGGTCGCAAGTACCAATCAATCCCTCAATCAAAAAGTGAAAATTCCTTCTTTTATTATTGAAGCTAAAGTAGAGTTTGTACAAACCTTTGAGAATAGAGGAAGGGAAAATAGAAGAAGTATGGCATTTTTGTCTTTTCCAGTGCACAGCACTCTGTTATTTTTGAAATCGATTGCCGGCACTGGAATGGCTTTGAGAGCCATTATATCTCATGCCGAATGGTTACAACTTTACAAATCATTTACGCCTCTTCAAATTCCTCCATTGCGAAGAAAACACTCTTAGCGGGTTAAAAACTAGATCTTACAACGCAGATGTTACATTTGATTTGCAGGTTTGAATATAGACCGTTTGGTTTTCTCTTATAACTTTGAAATCGGGCCATCCATGTGGTAGGAAGAGATTGGAGCGGGTACGGGGGAAAGCCCTTTGCGTTTTACGATTTCTTAGAGATTTGGAAATTTGGAACAAATTGGCTCGCACCCCAGCTTCTACTTTTTAACGTAGGCACATGGCACGCTTTCATCGGAAATGGGGTCACGACCATTTTCTCAACATTTTAACCTTTTTGGAAAAAGGATCAAAAAATCTAAGTTATTCGTCGTTCTGCTCTCCCGCTTTGACTTTTCAACAATGGACCTAAGACTTTGGTTGAGCCGCGGAGCATTCTAGAACTTTTATTTCACTTTTGGGAATTTGGTTAAATTTCCAAAAGTGCCCTGATGGCCCGCTCGTCCACTTTGAATTTTCAATGGTGGGCTTCACCTTTGACTTTTTCCCTGCGGGTTTCAACTTTGACTTTTTCCCTGTAGGCTTCAACTTTGACTTTTTCTCTGCGGGCTCAAAATTTGACTTTTACCTTTATAGCCTAATTGGGGGTATGGGTCACGTTTTAACTTTTCACCTTCTTTACAAAGAGGATCAAAAACACAAATTTCTCCTCCGACCTGCTTCCAATTAGGTATGTCCATACGTACCCATGGATGATGGGGCCAAAATTTGACAGGGAAGAAAATGTCCATCGTTCGTGACTATGGGAAAAATACACAGAGGAAGAGAACTTCATCATTTTGAGTCCAATTTTTGAATTTACTTCGTGAGCCAGAGGCATGGAGGCAAAACAATGATTTGACCATCTAGGCTATAGAACAAGTGAACAATTTCGATCAAAAATGGAGATTGTAAAGAGGATATTGCATGCACTGAGACCGGAAATGGAGAATTTCTCAAAACGAAAAACAAAGATTTAAACAACACTAGGGCACGGATTTTTCTAACTTCATCGAACTTTCAACTTGGCTTAAATACTTTAGGAGGGCGAGAGCTCAAAATTTTGAAATTAACTTGGAAAACGAAAAGCGGTTTTCGAGAGACAACAGATTTCAATTTAGAAATGACATCGTGTATGCCACTAAAGCGACATTATGCCTCACACCAAAGCATCTTACACACTTTCATACCCACGTGAATGCTCTCAATTAGGTTCCTAGGAGGAACACACAAACACATACGGTGCCTCTAAGTCTCTAGGACTATGAAAGATGTTTGGAGCCAACATAACTCAAGGCTTACCAGAGAGGATCATTCCATTCAACAAAGGTAAATATTTCAAGCTATATGTTTGTTTTTCGCTTCCCACTCAAAATGAAAACACAAATGTAAGTTGATATTTTTCTTTGAAGATTAAGTGATTTCCTAAGTCAATGCAACACTAGAAGATACATAAGAACACATCTTTTAAATTATTACCAACGCTTTGCTTCGCACAATCATATCCAAAATTACGATGGCACTAAAAATTTTAAATGACAAGGTTCTAATTTCATCCTCCTATACTTATTTAGACACTAAAAGAAAAGATTCTTTTACATCATTTTCCAAAGCAAAGATGATACAATCAACTTCATTTACTTAACATAATATACACAAATACGACTAAGTGTAAAATTCATCAAACAAGCAAAAGTACAACTACATATGAAATAGTACATTTTCCCAATACGCAACACTATCATATACATCATGGAAATAATGAAAATAATACATTCTATTCATAACAATATCACTGAAATATTCTATACAATTGCATTACTTTCTGATAGCATGCTAATAAAAAGACACAAGTAACGTTCAACTTCTCATTATCTCGGTATTTCGCAACAACACATGGTCAAAACTACTGGTTACATGGCATCTATCTACAAACGAGCACGATTCACGATTTCAAAGATTTCCAATAATAATGAAAACAATAATTAACATACTTCTAAAGAGAGTAAGAAATGTAAATGCCATTTTAGTTCATTTTCAAAGCTATAAAGAGAGAGCTAGAGAGAGGAGAGAGAAAAAAATTTTCCACAATCACACTCTTCTCAAAACAAGCATCAAATGAAGTATCCTACATTCATAAGTCAACGTATAAAAAGTTTCTCGGTCGATATTTTGCTAGAGAAGGTCAAACAACCATTTTCCCCATTTGTTTACAAGTTCCCAAAAACATCAAATTTAGACAAGTAGCTCAAAAATAATGTTCAAAAATCATCCCCGAGACTCAGTACACAAGGATTCAAATCCCTACGTACTCCCTATATACGAGGAAACACTTGGGTGCCGACAAAACCCAAAACTAGTGAACCGGGTTCGATTGGTGTCTATCTTGTCGAGTTACCAATCATAGTTGTACCCGATTGACTTCATCGCCCAACGACCGGAGGCCTACAAAACCCACCCGAAAAACTATCTTGCAAGGTGATTTTTTCCAATCTAAGGGTTGGTGGTGCTTTTTACCGATGTAAACAAGAGGTATGAGGAGGGCGAATTCCATTTCTCCACCTAGGGCCTAAATGGCAAAGTTAAAACCAAACGACATTTTTAAATGAAAACAGATTGTCCAAAGCTAGGAAATGTTTCACCGGCCTCTTAACACATGTCGAAAAATTGGTCAAATGAAACATTCAATGGCAAAAACTTCACATGACAAGGAACAAGTTCAAAGCTTGATTTTCTCATTTCAAGGTTTATAGAGATGTTTTGTGCCTCATTAAAAATAGGTTTTATTAATATTTCACAAAGTCACCAAGGAGTAGTTTTTACTAAGTTTCGAGTTTGATTCATCACTCGCGTGGTTTCAGATATCAAAACTAATAAAAGAGTTTTCTAACATCTCACGAAGTAGATTGAGAGAATAAATAACATTCCACGGTACATTTTTTTATGCGTACAAAACAAAAGTAAATGTGCTATAAGCCACTATGTCTCATTTTATTCATCGATAAGTTATTCCTCTTTAATATGATTTTCTACTACATTAAAACAAGAAAACTAGAATTGTTAAAAATGTGCAAGGAGAGAGAGTAAGATGACCATGCCTGATAATTGAATTGACGAGGTACAATGGTCAATCAGAACTCAATTCGTGGTCATCCATAACATCAATATTTTATATATAGCTTAGGTGCCATACAATAATTAGTTAATCAAGCCAACGGAACCAAGTTAGAAGAACGAGCTCTACATTACATCCCAACTCGCATGCTTAGACCGAGCTATAAACATACCAAGCTTAAACTGACCAAATTCCATGCCACGATGGATGACTCGTTGCTCAACACAAAAGTAAGAAGGCATGTGATCAAGGTCACATTCTTATTTCAATTTCCAACACAAAAATAGACAAACAACCACGCCCAATTCCATTTCCATACATCTATAACATCACACAAAAACTATACCTTTAAGGAAATCAACATCTCCAATATAATGACAACTGACCATACCCTACTCCAGGTCCCCACTTTGGCACAAGATGAGAGGGTACTGGAAAAGGTTAAAAAGTTCTCTTTAGGTTTGACAATTGCATTTGTTTGAAAGTTCCTAAGCCCCCTTTTTTAACAAAAACCATTTTGTGCAATTCCCGCACTCTAATGTCTCCACTTTGGCACAACTTGGGTAGGATACAAACAAAACAGAGGTGTCTAACATTATACCTAGTAATTTAATTTGTTTTAGAGTTCTTAAAGCCACTTTAACAAATCAGTTTTGTGTCGTGATGACCCAACTTTCACCTTACACATCTAGCCATCCCAAGGCTACCCACGAGCCCACATTTGTTTTAGGAAATTTGTCAAACAATTTATAGGCCCCAAAATGCATGCTTCTAACGCCTATCAAATGCAAGTTTTGAGAAGTTTCCAAAGTCTATTCAACAACCATTTTGTCTATACTCAAGACTCAATTGTGCCCCAACTCCAAAGAAAAGAGGTTGTCCAAGTCTTTTCAATACACCCACCATGGACGAAAAACATGTAACATCACAATCCATGTGGCCTCATAATTTTGGAATTTAAACTTATCACCTTTTCTCGGCATCGCGTATGCCCACAAATTTCTCCCACATTTGCATACATGTCTATCAGTAAGGCGATTCAGAACTACATCTTAACAAAATTTCACTACCTTGTGCTTTGATGGAAGTCCACAACTCCGCTCGATTTTCCAATCGGCAGATGTTGGGCTCATGTTGGAAAAGAGGATGTTGACAGGGGTTGTGGAGTTGGCTTTACACATGACAATTGCATTTACTTTGAACATTCTAACACCTTTTATAAAACAGAAAAATTTGTTTGTGTTGGGGCCGAACTACTCACCACTATTATTACACCCTTAATCATATATCTTACATTGGATGTATATATAGCCGACTTGTGGCTATCATAACTCTTATCATGATGTATCTCTTTTATATATGTGCTATATTATCATTATTGGTTTGGCCTTGGTGATGGCCATAGTATAGGAATAGTATATATAGGGGTCAATAGGTAGTAGTTGATCATCATTGAGCATTTGAGTCTTATTGTATGGTTTGGAGGTTGCCCCCTCGAAGTGGCTAAGATATTATACTTGCATATTGAGATCATTTATCTGCAATATTGTGTTTTTTTGTGTTCTATTGCTGCTCATAATCTGATTTATACAAGTAATTTCATTATAAGTAGTATCAAACCACGATCTCCGGTGTGGTTTCAAACCCTAATTGTGAAGGTTTGGCTATATCTCAAAATTTGTAGCAAATTTGTATGCAATTGTTTTTTTGCGTGGAGAAATCAGTCAAGTAAGCTCCTCTCCAAATTTCAAGCATTTTTAGTTGTTTTACAAAAGTTATAGTGGTTTTATGTTTTATAATAATTACTCTCCATAGGGTGCAATTTTTGGATTTTCCCAAGTTCCTTATATTTTCAAAAACCTTTCAAAAAATTAGCTAGGATTTTTTTACGATTTCCTCTATTTGGCCAGTAAATTTGTGAAACCCCAAACCCTAAAATGTTTCCCTATTTCATCTACCCTGAGTCCCAAACCCTACATCATGACTAGTAGATCTACCCAAGGCTAAGGGAAAGGTCAAGAAACTCTAGGAATGACCCTAAATAAGGAAGATATGGATTTACATCTTCTCGGTTTGGGAGTATCCGAGGTAGTCATCCAACTTCAGGAAACGATAAATAATATGGTGAGTAAGGTGACCTTAATAATGAGCTTCTTCATCTGAAAGGTAGCTTTAGGGGGGAACTTCAAATGATTTTTCACGCGATGAAGTAGGAGTTGTTAGATGCTATTTCAAACACTTCTCCTAATTCCACCATATGGTTTCCTCTAGTAATGCTCACATAGGTCCAAACCACTCCAATCAAGGAGGATCATTTACTCATTCGGTGGATCTCCTCTCCAATGGAGGGGCATTATTCCAAAATTTGAAATGTGTAAATTTGATGAAAAGGATTCGCTCAATTGGATTAACCAAATGGAGAATTTCTTTGATCTCCATCAGATCCCAACAAGAAAAAAAGGTAACCATGGCATCCTTATACCTAGAACCTGACCAATTTTTTTGGTATCATTGGTTATGTGCTCAAAGGCAGAAGAATGGTCTAAATGTCACATGGAAAATTTTCACTGAAGAGCTTCAATTACACTATAGTTTTAGTGTTTCATAGAATTACTTCAGCCAATTAGCAAAATTACGACAAAAAGGTTCTCATAAGGAGTATTTCCATCAATTCAAAAATTTCCTTGCATGTGGTGGATATTACGAAGTGTATTTGAAGGCTTCGATTCTATTATCATGGTGCGTCGGGTAGAGGAAAATTTTCTTTCCAGTGAAGGCAATCCTTCTCTAATATAAAATATCGTAGCACCTTGCCTCCATCGTACCCTCGACCAATTCGGCTGACACCTCAACAAATTGAAGAAAAAAGAGCCAAAGGGTTATGTTTTAACTATGACAACAAATATGGACCAAATCATAAATGTTATGAGAAAAAAATGTTCTACATTGAAGGGACCGGTGATGAGGAAGAATATGAGGAAACATCAAGCGAGGAAGTGGAAAAATTAGAGGAATAATTTGAAGATCCCCAGCCCATTATTTCATGCCATGCTCTATCAAGTATTAGTACTCCAAAACCCTTCAGGTTGTGGGTTATCTTAAGAAGCAAAAGGTGACAATATTGATTGATTTAGGAGCACACATAATTTCATCAATCATAAGCTAGCAACAAGACTAAATTGTTTCATCTACCCAACACCTGAATTTCAAGTAATGATTACAGATGGTGGCACAATCCAATGTTCAAGTAAATTCCATAAAATCAAACTTATGATGTTTTCTATTCTCATGGGTGGAGCTGATATTGTCTTAGGTGTTCGATGGGGTCAGAAATTTTGACACCATAGAGATAAATTTCTAGGAATTGTTCATGCGCTTTCATTCTGAGGGTAAACAGTTTGAACTTTGAGGACTACAAGCAAAAGGTCCTCAGGTGGCGAGTTCTCACCAAATGCAAAATATTCTTAAAAAGGGGTCTAAAGGTTTTGTAGCATGATTTTTCTCCATAGAAGTTCAACCACCAACGATGGTAGTGCATCTTGATCTTCAAAAGGTTATTGATCAACATGCAGTTGTCTTCAAGAATCCTAGAGGATTTTCCCCTGAAAAAGAGCATGATCATGTCATTCAGTTGATTCCAAGAAGCTAACCCCCAACATCGGCCTTATAGATTCCCACATGTGCAAAAGAATGAGATTGAGAAGATGGTGAGGTAATTTTGGAAATGGGTATTATTCATCGCATCATAGTGCTTATTCTGCTCCACTTTGGTGGTGGTGCGCCGCAAGGATGGAAGATGGCACATGCATCCAAACTACGAGAACTTAACAAGTACACTATCAAAGATAAGTTTCCTATTCCTGTCATTGATGATTTATTAGATGAGTTGCATGGTGCAATTTATTTTACAAAACTAGATCTGCATTCTGGTATCACCAAATTAGAGTAAAGAAAGAAGATATTCATAAGACAACCTTCAAAAATCATCAAGGGCATTATGAATTCCTATTGATGCCTTTTGGTCTTACCAATGCACCCTCCACATTTCAGAGTTTGATGAATTCAATATTTAGACCATTCCTAAGGAAGTTTGTCTTAGTTTTTTTATGATATCCTCATCTACAACAAATCATGGGAGAAACATTTACAACATGTCAATACAATCTTAAAAGTATTAGAGAAACATTAACTATATGCCAAGCCTTCGAAGTGTTCTTTTGGGGTACAAGAAGTGGAATACATGGGCCATATTGTTTCTCATGAAGGTGCTAAGATGGACCCTCACAAGATCCAAGCCATAGTGGAATGGGAAGTCCCAAGAACCCTCAAACAATTACAAGGTTTCTTAGGTCTCACAGGGTATTATCGCAGATTTGTAAAAAACTATGGTAGTATAGCAACACCACTTACAAAATTATTGAAGAAAGACTCCTTTTAGTGGAATGAGGAAGCTTCTAGGGCATTTGAAAAATTAAAGGTGGCAATGTGCACCACTCTAGTATTATCAAATCCATATGTATCTAAGACCTTCATAGTTGCATGCGATGCTTCAGAAATGGGATTAGAGAAATACTTATTCAAGAAGGAGCATTTGAGATTCGAAGATGAAAGGAAATAATTTGTTGAAGCCCACATATGAGAAGGAAATGATGGAAATATTACATGTAGTCAAACAATGGAGACCATACTTGATGGGTAGACACTTTAAGGTAAAAAATAATCATGATAGTTTGAAGTACTTCTTAGAGCAATGATTATCTTTAGAAGAACAAAAAAATGGGTCACTAATATGTTGGGCTATGACTTTTAGATTGTTTATAAGAAAGGGAAGGAAAATGTGGTCATTGATGCTCTATTTAGGATGGATGAGTCCATAGAAGCATTGTTATGTGTCATCTCTATACTAAAGGCATATGGGTAGATAAAGCAAACAAAGAATGGAAAAAAGATGCAACACATACTCTCATTCAGAATCTCTAGGAATATCCATCCATATCAGAACAATTCATATGGAAGGGGGATACATTGTGGTACAAAGATAGGTTATATCTATGTAAGAAGTCTGCACTTAAACACCTTGTTCTTTCAAAGCTCCATTCTTCTACACTAGGTGGCCATTCCGGTTCTTGAAAACTTAACATAGAGTTAAACGAGATTTATTTTGGGAGGGATTGAAAGGAGATGTTTAAAAATTGTGGCAGAATGTTTGATGTGTCAACAAAATAAGGGCGAGACCATTAAGACACCAGGTCTCCTCTAACCTTTGTTTATTCCTAGTGAGAGATGGGAAGAGATGTCGATGGATTTCATCACAAGATTACCTAAATCAGAAGGGGAAAACATCATCATTGTCGTGGTGGATAGACTTACCAAGTATGCTCATTTTTATGCATTGGCTCATCCTTTCAAAGCTAGTATAGTTGCCATCGCATTTATGGATAGTTCAAAAGATTTTTGCACGCCCAAAATTATAGTAAGTGATTGTGATCCAATATTTACAAGCAATTTTTAGACTAATTTGTTCTCTTTTTTGGGTACCCAACTAGCCCGAGTTCCTCTTATTATCCTCAATCAGATGGGAAAACTGAGGTGGTAAATAAATGTTTAGAGGGATATATTTGATGTTTTACTTCAAATAAACAATAACATTTGGTGCAATGGTTGCCACTTGCACAATGGTGGTACGATACTTCATTTCATACCTCCTCTAAAATATCTCCATTTCCGAAACTTTACGTGTACCATCCTCGATCACTCATATCTAGCTTAAAGGTCAAACCAAAGGTGAGAGCAATCAAAGATCACATTCAACACCAACATGAGGTACTCTCTAGTCTTATAGAGAATCAGCAAGGGCACAAGACTACATGAAGCAAAAAACTTATCAACATCGTAGTGAGAGACACTTTGAAGATGGTGAGTTTGTTTTTGTATGGCTGCATGATATAAACAATTATCATTAAAACAATAGAAGAAGGATAATAAGCTTTCTCCTAAATATTATGGTCCTTACCAAGTGTTGCAAAAAATTGGTAGTGTGGCATATAAGCTAGAGATCCCTCCAGGAAGTAAAATACATCTAATCTTCCATGTTTCTTGCTTGAAGAAAGTCATTGGGCAGCACATTTCCACCCAATCAGTTCTTCCTGAATTGGATGAGGAAGGAAGGATCATATTAGAACTTGAAGGTATTCTTTAGACACGCACCAAAAGATTGAGGACCAAAGTCATTACCAAGTATCTGATCAAGTGGAAGAATATGAATATTGAGGATGCATCATGGGAGGATGAAGTATTTGTGCAGCAACATCCAAGGCTTCCCAACATTGGGGACAATGTTGCTTTGAAGGAGGGGCATGTTACACCCTTAATCATATATCTTACATTGGATGTGTATAGCTGACTTGTGGTTATCATAACTTCTTATCATGATGTATCTCTTTCAAATATGTTATATTATCATTAGTGGGTCATCCTTGGTGATGTCCATATCATAGGAATATTATATATATGGGTCAGTAGGTAGTAGTTGATCAACATTGACCATTTGAGTCTTATTGTATGGTTTTGAGGTTGCCCCCTTAAAGTGGCTAAGATATTCTACTTGCATATTGAGATCATTTATCTGCAATATTGTGTTCATTGGTGTTCTATTGAGCTCATAATCTGATTTATACAAGTACTTTGATTACAACTATGACATCCCAACTAATCCAAAAATATCTATGTGACCAAAGACAAAGCTATCCTAGTTGAATAAAAAGAAAACAAACCATAATAATGCCACCCACCAAACCGACATAGTTGGGAATGTCCAAGAAGGTCTCAAAGGCACTTTCTACAGCTCCATCTCCTTCCTATCCCACTCGCAATTCAAGAACTAGGACCAAACCAAAACCAAAATTCCAAAAGGAAAAAAATTACAATTACAAATTTCTCACATGAGGGAGCTCCAAAACAAAACCATGGAACTGAAAAAATACATTATTGATCAAATTTTCTTCGTCCTGTCTAGGTTAGTGAGTGGATAAAAAAGAAAACAAACAACCTCAAATGGTGGAGGGTTTACGGTGCCTCGGGTGCAATATGGAGGATACGGGTGTTAAAGGTGACTAATCTCCGTTGCGAAATGGATAGACCTACGAAATAGAGGAAGCTAAGAGAGAATGGATTAGATGGTATATGCGGGGGCTGCTGACGAAGTTAGTTCCAAGAAGCATGAGCTTCCTTATGTGGATGTCAAACCCCATTTGATAAGATAAAATGATATAAATGAAAGATAGATGGATAACATGCAGAAAATGATAAATAATTGAACTTGAAAATGTTGATGTATCAAGGAGCTACTAATCTTGATCAAAGATAAATGTAAAGCAAACCAAACTAAGAGAACCACAAGGGAATGAGGATGATATTATGGTGATACAAGTGGCATCACAAGGGCATTGTGGTGATATGATGAAAAGTGGGGAGCTATAATATTAGAGGTTTCTATGACTTCTAACTTGTTTGAAAGAGGGGGAAGGCTTGTATTTATAGCCTAGAAGAGGGGTTAATTTAGGGGTTATCAAGTAATCTTGGTTTGAAAAAGTAACCCTAATTAGGTGAGTGGGGGACATGATTTGAATGATTAGGTGCAATAGTGGATTTCATGTGGATTATTTTGCATTATTTAATTCATGAGTGGGGTGCATGATTTGAATGATTTTGGAGTATTTAATTATTAGGTGGATTTATATGGAGCACATTAGCATATAATGAGGTTTAGGGATTTAAAGGGGATCAATTAACCAATTAAGATTGATTAATTGAATATGTATTTTTGGTGGGAAATGGGATTTATTCAAATTTAGAGGGAAAAGGGATTTGAATGGGTAAGCCTAATGAAGGAGAGAAAACATGGGGTGAAGGGGAGGAACAATACAAAAAAAGGTGTCTACATTTGCCCCTTTTTGATGAGTGGTTTGTGTTGGGCAAGCCGCAAGACAAAAATGATGAAGTATTGAAAATATGATTGATTGAGTGTTCCCCCTCAAACTTGGGATTGACGACATAAAGGAAGTTAATCATGAGTTTGAAAGAGATAGATGTTAAAGGTTGGGTGGGTGATGAAAATATGGGTAAACGCATAACCAAGGCAAGATGCCCCAAGGCAAAAAAGATCGCAATAATAATGAAAAATATGGTAGTGACTCCAATATCACATTGGTAGAGGACAATTGCGGTCTCAACGAGACGGGCAACAAAGTTCTGAGACCGGTGAGTGGGTGAAGAACACTCTGCAGTATGGATGCGACTCAAGATGACCAACGGGTCATAGGAAAGCACCAAAGTATGCACAATGAAATGCAAAAATTATGTTAAATCCTTCATACACAAGGAATCAAGTGAAAACTATGCATCCACAAGGACGAGGATGAAAACAAAGGTGTCCTAACACAAGACACAAAGAGCGGCCAAAAAGGTGAGTTGGAATACAAATGGTGAGGTAATATGCCTAGGCGAGGGGGTTAATAGGTTTGAAGAGAGCTTTCCTAAGGAAGATGTTATGTTGATAAGAAAAGACTAGAAGAAGAAAGTAGAACAAACTTTGAGTCATGGAAATGGGGAAGATTACGATTGACATTTGCCAAGCAAAAATTAGAGCAGGCACTTACGAGGGAAAAGGTGATAGGTGATGGTCGTTATGGGAATAAATGCTTAGAAATGGATATGATGATGCCCCCTCGAGAGGGATGATGAGGATAGAAGAGGCAACAAAGCTCTCAAAAAGAGGAGAGGTCAATGCTGTAGAGAGGAGGATGAGAATGGGGTGTAATGAAATGGATCGGTGGTGGTGCAAAAATGGAGAAATATTGGAATCGACCATGAATGCTAGGTGTGAGGATGTGTTGAAGGACGTAATGAGTAAGAGTGATAAAAAAGGAATGAACAGGAGTAGTGGTTGATTATGAGAAGAGAAAGAAAGGTCAAAGGTGAAGGAGACAAGGGTATGGAATAGAGCGGATGGAGATGGAGGAGGAGAAAAAAGGAATGAAAGAGGGAGAAGAGAATAAGAGAGAGGGATGATAGGGGAAGAAGGAAATGATGAAGGACAAATAAGGAGAAGACAAGAAAATGATAGAGTAGAGGGTGAAATTATGAAAAAGGGAGAGAAGGATGGAAAAATGAAGGGGATGAGGATGATGAAGAATTTAAAGAAGACGAAAGAGGAGGTAGAATGAAAAAAAAAGAAATAAACAATGATAGAGCGGATATAGGGAGAAGATTGAAGGGCCCGGTTACTGTGAGGAAAACCAAGGTAAAGAATATGGAACAGACCGCATGGAAATGCATGTGGATGGTGAGATGATAAAAAAGATGGGACAACGCTGAAGATCCATGTTATCAATGGGGAAGTAAGAAGGAAACACAAAGTAAAAAGGGGAAGAAGATGATATAGAGGAAGTGAAATAAAACGAGGAGTAGAAAGGAGGGGAGGACAATAGAGAAAATGATGCAGAAGGAAGGAAACCAAGAGTAGAGATATTTGGTGTAGAGTGAGCAAGTATAAGAAACTTAAATAAAAGAAAGTGTTGAGGAATGACACAGATTGGAAAAGATGTGGAGATGTGTGAAATGAGGATAAGAGGATGACGAGAAAATAGAAAGAGGGTGTATGATGAAGACAGTAAATAAATTGAAAAGGAAGAATGGAAGATGGAGAGGTGGCAAGGAAAAAGAGAGGAAGGGATAAAAGAGGCAATGCCAGTGAAGGGATGTTAGGAGAATTCCATCAATAATGATCGGTAGGGAAGGATGGGAGGAAAAGTGAGAAGAGGGAAAAATTAAATGAGGAATGGAAGAGGAAACACCAATGAAGGGATGTTAGGAGAAGTCCCCTAATAATGATTAGTGGGCACAGAGGAAGGAAGGAATGAAGAAAAAAGGAGAAGTTCAAAGAGAGGGAACAAGGCCATGTAGAATGGGGATGAGTGAATTTTAGGAGAAGTCCACCAATAATTATTAGCATGGAAATGGAAGATGATGATGAAAGAATGTTAGGGGAATACCAAAAACAATAAGTAGGTAAGCATGGGGGTAGATATGTGGGAGAATTCAAGAAGATGGAATGAGAAGAGTGAAGAAAAGGTGAGTGATAAGTTGTGACAAGGTGAAGGCAAGGAGAGGATGCGGAGGATGAGGATGAAC
Organism: Taxus wallichiana var. yunnanensis; assembly: GCA_018340775.1. NCBI lineage: Eukaryota > Viridiplantae > Streptophyta > Pinopsida > Cupressales > Taxaceae > Taxus > Taxus wallichiana. The sequence continues at coordinate 582,583,918 of CM031243.1, forward strand.
AGGGGTGAAGATGAAGAAATAAGACATGAAAATAATGGAAAGAAACAATATGAAGGATGATGGATCAAGAAGGAGAAAATGGGGGAAAGGAACATGATTACAGGCGGAAGATAGTAGACGCACTCGTGATATGATAGGTTGAGAAAGGATAATGGTAGGAGGAAAATTTGGTTGGTAGGGGAGACCGGGGGAAGAAACGATCAATGGAGGGAATGAAGAATGAGGTGAGGGAGAAGTCCAGAATGATGAGTTCAACTTAGGAGGACCCTTAAGTAAGACTGTCATGTGATGGAAGTGGTTAAGTAATATTTCCAAGCAAGGGATGATGGAGATGAAAAGTGGGAAAGTAGGAGGTGGTGTTTGCGAGAATGAAAAAGAAGGTGAGAGGATTTGATAATGGAGACTAATGATAAAATGTGGATGGTGAGATTGTGGGAGTGCCGGATGACAGATCATCCTTAAGAGGGACTCGTAGGTAAGATCACCATGTCGTACGAGTGGTTAAGTAAGATTTCCAATCAAATGATGGTGATAAATATGATGAGAGGATGAGATGATGGGAAATGCCAATAAAAAGTGAAGGGTAGAGATGTGGGAAAAGGGTATGACAAAATGGACTGAAGGGGAACCCTCAAGTGAATTTTCCATCTTGAGAGTGTGTAAGTAAGATTACCAAGCAGAAGATGGATACTAGGAAGGATGAGAAAAGAGTGAGTGGTGTATGCCAAAGTGGAACAAGAGGTGAGAGGAGGTGATAAAAAGGAAGGAAACAAAGGAGTGTAACATGAATGGATGGAGGAATATATGTGGTGTAGGATGGAGAGTGTGAGGGGAATCCTTAATTGGGATGCCCACGTGGTGAGAGTGATGAGGCAGGAATGATAAGTGGAAGAGGTGGAGCAAAAAGATGTGTGTGGTGGTGATTGTTATCTGATGAAAGAGGAGATGGTGGAGAAGTTTCTACAACAGGAAGATCTTAGGAAGAGGGTATACCTCAACCAAGATTCCCACACAGAAGGGGTGATTAAGTAAGATTGTCAAGCTAAAAGTAGAAGAGTGAAAGGGAAGAACACAGTGGTGAAAGGGGACAAGAATGGTGAGAAGGGTAATGTGGGGATAAGTGGCAGATGAGTAGAAATGAGGAGCGAGGATGAATGGATCAAATACATGGTGACCATGGTGGGGGATGAGGAGTTGTTGGATAGCAAATGCTACTTGAGAAAGATCCTCAAGCAACGGAGATCAAGTAGAATTCCCAAACTAAAAAGTGTATTAGCGAGAGAATTCATAGATGTTAACAAAATTCATGGAATTATGGATGATTGTAAGATATGCCATCTAAAATTAAAGGTAAACATATGGATATAGATTTCATGGTTTGAAATTAGATATGCAAGAATGTGATCTTGATAAACGGTGACCTTAATGAGAAAAAGACACATAATCATAGCAAGGAGGATATGGGGAAACCATGCCTTGAACCGGATTGGAGGTAAACAAGAAAGGGTACCACTCAAGGCATTGCACTTATAGCCAATAGCAAGTGTTGACACATAACCAATGACAGTTAGCTATACCAAAAGAATATGAGGGGAAAATGGATGCAATAATCTCATAAACATAATGTCAACACGATAAAGGTGTTTGAGATGTAACTTGTACATGGGAAGATGGTTCTCCATAGGTGGGTGTTCTTAGGACTATGCCCCAGTGTCCTGGAAGGGGAAAGAGATCAAACTAATCAATGTGGGAAGTTTGTTAAGAGAAAGCTTATCAAAGTGGGAAGCTTTCGAGGATGCTTATCTGATGAAAGGTTGATCAATGTGGAAGCCTTCACTTCCGTGTGATAAGAGAGTAGCCATCCTTCGAAGGTATGGTATAATTTTTCATTTGCTTTAGGATTTTTACTTTTATTTTAAATGATAGGATAAGATATGCATGATAGTTGACCTTTAGGGGAGAAATCTATACTTATGATATGATTTTTATGAACAACTATCCTGCGATGGATCAATTTATTTTTGGATAAGATAGCATGAGATAGGAGCATCCATAATTATTATTTTTCAAGGGGAAGATCTAGGTATAACTAAGTAGACCACTTAGGAGATTATTTCACAAGTGACACCCTTGGACCCTTTATGTGGTTTCAATAGGTAGATAGGAGGGTGATGGGTGTAATGATCATAGAGTTCTCACCAATAAGGGAGAACCTATCCATAAGGAAAATGCTATGGATAGAGCCGTGGTGCCCATATTTAAGGTCATGTCTAGGAAGTGACGGTAGACCACATAGTTCCATATCATTACAATGATAGATGGAAGAGGTTCATGATGGAGGAATGATCTAAGGATATAACTAAGTGCTCATTGGTAGGTATGCTAACAATAGAATGGTCGCAAGTGCAATACATTAAGAGGTTTTGTCTCTAGTTTACCATCAAGGGAAGCCAAACGATAGACCCCAAACCCATACTTATGTGTGATAATGTAAGGTCCAATCCAGTTGGGAGAAAAAATTCCACGTTGGCTCCTTTCTAGAGTGTGATCGAAAGATAGGATAAAGTCTTAGGGGGAAGATAGGAGACGATAGGATACAATGATATAGATGAGTGAAGATAAAAATTATGCGTTATCCTTGAGGAAGTGAAGAAAATATGTGCCCCTAATGAGGTGAATAAATGGCCACAAAGGTGGGCTTAGGATGAGGAGAAATGGTCCCCAAAGGAAGGGAGAAATATGGCCACGATAGTGGACTTAGGACGAGAGGATAGATTGGATGAAATCGGATAAGGTAAAATATGCGCAAGATCTCAAAAATGAGGAAGTGAGAAACATGTGTATTAGAAGACAAGAGAATAGCCACAAGAGTGAGCTTAGAATGAAAATAAATGGTCCCCCCAATGGAGAAACAAGCATGGCCACAAGTGTGGACTTTGGAATAAATATGGCACCCCAAAGGAAGGGACATGTATGGCCACAATGGTGGACTTAAAATGAAAAACATGGTCCCTCAAGGGAGAGATGAATATGGCCACAAAAGTGGGCTTTAAAAAGAGATGAAGATTTGGACAAGATTAATTTGGATTTAAGATTGGATGAGATTAAATAAGGCGATGTCAAAAGTGAAGTCCCCTAGTATCAAGGAAGTTGTATGGACGATAAGAGATGAATTGATGCGGAAGGGATGTTAAGGATGAGGAGGATGTCCCCCTAGCAAGGGAGATTATATTATATGCAGATGAGTTAGTGGATGTCGAAGGAGTTTAGATAGGATTGTTTTGGATTTGGATTGGATAAACGGTCAGAGACCACAAGGGTGATTGGCAAGATAAACAATATCAATGAACAATGAAGGACCTTCCGTAGGAGGAATGTCATGTGTAGGAGAGATGTTAAGGGATGATGTGGATGAAGAAATCATGGGAAACCCGATAGATGGGATACAAATTGGATTAGATGTAGATGGAGAAGGATGTTCCCCTGAATGAGGAAATCATCTTTCTCAATAAGGTTATGGATGATTGTCTGAAAGGCCTTACAATGTTCAATGTCATGGCTTAGGTACGATGATAAGCGTAAATACAATTGGGATTGAACCACGATGGATTTGGACTATGGGGATTAAAATATTTAATGGGAGGAAGCGTGATGGCAGATATTCGAATTAAATGTCAAAGGATGTCTACGTAGGACCCAATCAAGTGTCATGGGGAAGGTAACTCTTGTGGGTTTTGATAGAATATTTTGGCTTGGAGTTAGGGGAAGAAGTGGACGTAGATCGGATGGGTGAATTAGATGTATTAAAAGATGAATCAATTTTGAGAGGAGGGTTAGATTGTTTGGATTGGGATTTATTATTACGAGGTGTATTAGATGAAGGGACTGGCCCTAAAATAGATGTTGTAACATTGGATTGCTGAAAAGAGGGAAGAATTGACTTCTTACGAGGATGTGCATGAGACTTTTGGGGATGCTTACCAAGAGTCGTAAATTTTGATTAAGACGGTTTACTCTTGGCAGGGATGACAATAATTTCAACTGGAGGATATGAAGGTGGTGGTGTAGGGGTGGATATCAATGGAGAGAGATGTTTTTATAGGGTCTATGTGGATCGTATAGGTTTTTGTTGATTAATGTAAAAGTAGTTGATTTGTGAATCCCCTTTGTGTTTTCCTTAGGTGGAGGTGTTTGTTCTATAAATTTTTCAAGGGTATCATTGATAGAGTTGCAAATTGAGAGGATTTGGTCGGTGTGATAGAAGGATTAAGTAAATAATATTGGGATAAAATGGGTGATGTGGCCATGGGCAAGGATATAGGTATAGGTGACGAAGATGTCAAGGTAGGGGTAAGTGGATTTGTTGATATGATAGATATAGGGGTAGTTGGGATGGATAGGGAGGTGGGCATAATTGGGATATTTGGAGATGTAAGTGATGTGGTGATGGGTATGTTTGATATAGATGTGGTTAAGGGGTTGAATATGACAGGTTGGGGCACGATAGATGTGGATGAAGTGGTATGTATAGTCAAATTCAATGTGGATGTGGTAAAGGTAGTTGGTGTGGTTGGTATGGAAAAAAAGTGCGGAAGGAGGAACTAGGATTGACTCTAAGGATGGTATAATGGGTAAAGGTGGAATGGATGTAGGTAAGGTAGTCAAATCTAATGAAGGGGATGTGGTAACCGATGGAGTAGATATGATAGGTAATGCAAGTAAATGTAGGAGTAATATTGGGTGTAGAAGTAGGTGGGAATGGTTGTTTCATAAATGTTTTGAGGGGTAAGAATGATATGTTTGTGAATGGGGTTGATGTTGTAGGTGTGGATGTATGGATAGGTTTGTTTGATGTAGATGTGGGTGAAGGAACAAATGTGAGAGATGTAGGGATAGGTGTGTATATCAATGGGGCCGAAATAGGTGCTAAGGATGAATATGATGTGATAGATTGGGGCATGATTGAAGTGGATGAAGTAGATGGTATAGTCAAAGTTGATGTGGATGTGGTAAGGGTAGGAGAAGGTATAGGTATAGGAAAAGTAGTAAAAGTTGATATAGGTGTGATAGTTGTGGATACGATAGGTTCTGAATAAGGAGTGGGAATAATGTCTAAGGTAGGAACATGCAGAGTCGGTGATGAGATGAGATCTTGATTGGTGGTGTTAACGGTGTAAGCATTTGATAGTTGAGATGTAAAAGGGGTGGCTTGATTTTTGGTGGTTGATTAGGAAAAGGTTGTGTAATTCTGTCGAGGGGTTGGGTGGTAAGTGGTGGAGCCTTCCAGTTAGATATCCCCTTGATTTATAAGTCGTTGGATACAATATTTGAAGGAACGACACTTCTCAATGTCATGACCTTTGACTTGATGATATTTACAATAGTGGGCTTCATGATACCAAATAGGCTTGGGTCATGCGAGTCATCCACGGGTCGTATGGGAGGAAGTTAGATGGAGTGTACTACCATCAACTTTTCAAATATAGAACTATAGGATTCCCCAAGGGAGTATATTTAGGAGATGTTCTAGGGGATTTTTTTGAGGCCACGTGATAGATGTAGACACGGATGAGGAATTAACAACCACGACATTGGTCGCACCCTTAAATGTGTCGTTATGTGTGGATGGTTTAGTAAATTCAATTTTAGGTTTGGTCAATATGAGTTTAAGATGACCTTGCTCAATGACACAAGTTTTGAGTTTGCGAGCCATGGTGAAGGCTTCATCAAAGGTTCGAAATGATTGGATTTGCAAGGTAGATGATATAGTATTCGCACATGAATGTGAGAAGATCTCAATGAGTTCGGTTTGCGAAGAGAGAAGGATAGTTGGTTTATAATGTTGCGCCATCATGTGACAAATTATGCGATGGACTCGTCTTCAAACTGTCGATGGCGTATAGGTCATTGATAGTGATTTTCACATAATGTTGATCGAAAAGTGTTCTAAGAATAACTGCAAGCAAGTTGGGTGAAGGAAAATATCGAGTATTGAGGTATACTATTGTACCAGTCTAATGCGGAATCGCCAAGGACATGGGGAAAGTGCGAAGCATTAGGTCTTGATCATGTGCAATAAGATAACATGCATGTTTGAATGCACGAAGATGTTGTTGGGGATCTTCCTTTTGTTGAACTTAATGAACTTGGGAAGCTCCCAATGAGGAGGGTAAGGTTTGATAGGAACCGACGGATGAATCGGTTCGTTACAAATTTGTTTGTAGGATAAAGTAACCTTGGGTGCCAGGTAACGACTTCTAGACTAGCTAACTTATTCATAAGAGCGTGAATAGGATCGTTTGACGTGATGTTAGGTTGGGATTGGATTGGTTATGTGGCATGAAATGTAGCTTGATAAGGCGGTTGATAAGCTTGTGGATTGGGAATTTTGCTGAATTGTTTGATAAGACGGTTGATTAATTTGTGGATGTGTGGGTGTTTGGGGAACCATTTGATAAAGTGATTGATTAATTTGTGGATGTGCGGGTGTTTGGGGAATCGTTTGATAAGGAATAATATATGTCATGGTTGAGATTAGGTAAGTTGTGGCATAAGTTGATGTTGAGAAATAAGGACATGATATGTTTGTTGATATTGAGCCAACATTGTAGTAGTAAATGACGAGTGGGGATATGAGTTTTAAGAGGTTGAGATGAATGGGGCATGTGATGGGTAGGAATGTAAGTGTTAAGAGGTTGAGATGGTTGGATAGGCATACTAGTGGCGGATGGAATAGAGTTGACATAAAATGGCATAGGTGGAATATGATTCACCAATTGAGTAGATTGATATGATCGAAAGATTGTCGAAGATTTACGAAATAAGAAATCATATATGGGGTTAGAAGGAGGTCCAAGAGTTTCTAAAGTAGTGGGGGATGGATGTGTAGTTGGTCTAGAAAGGTTAGACTAATGAGAGATACGAGGATTGGTTTCAAAATAAGAACAATTTTGGATGACATGGTCCTCATGAAGCAAGACCATGGAGACAAGGGGTTGGGTAACCGAAGGTGTGGTCTCAAGTGTAGAATCTTGTTGGGAGAGATCATTAGGGAAGGGTTTTCATTAGATGGATTGGATTGTTTCTTTGTTTCAACTTGAGAAAGAGTGACAATATGCATGAAATAGACAAACATTTGTTTATGTAATTTATCAACAAATAAATCAAGCAACAAGTTTCTTATCATCATGATTAATTATAATATGTGAAAAGAAAAGTGGATAATGAAGGCACCTAAGGAATGACAATCTAAGGATGGTTTCTGGTAGTTTTGGCTAGGGAGAGTCTTAGGCGGCTTCCTATTGGGTGATGAAATCCCAAACAGTGAACCGGGTAAGGAGATGTTTTTATGTGTTGATTTTGTTCGTGAGTCTAGGTTGTGTGTGGTAATGTGAGATGTAAGGTTAAAACCCTATTCAAACTATGTGAAGCAAGAAGGATGCACGGGGTTCTTTTTAGAACAAATCCAAAATGTGAAGTTTGATGTAGAAAATCACCCAAGAAAGGGAAATCACAATACAGAAAGGAGAAAATAGGAAAAATGAGGAATACACGAGAGTGATTTTCCTTTTATCCGCAGTTGCATGGTATTTAAAGGCGCTAATCATTGACCAAGAACGTTCGGGGACCCTAAAGTTGCACCGCTTCACGATTGCGAGAAGGGCTTGGTGAAAGATATTTCGAGCGTGTTTATGTTTCAATAATTTTCCTTGATAGTGTAATGTGGTGGTCGTAGTGTCATAGATTTCCTTGCAAAATCGAAGAACACAATTAGTCACTTAGTTAGAAAATATGATAAGGAAAATGGAAAGATCGTAAAATTGTTGTTTGATTTTTAAAGTAAACTAAATAAGAAAAATAAGTAATCTAAAAATGATTGTGTATCCAAAAATAAGGCCTAATGAGTTGTGAATGAAGAATTGGTGAAAGTGAACATATGATAAAAAAGAATGGAAACGACCAAACGGTGGTTAGCACTTTATCAAAGTTGATGCCAATGTAAGCATGAAACCTATTACCAACTTGATAATATGGGCTAATGAAGCATATTACAAATTAGAGAAGGAGATCGAGCTACTTATGGATTAAAAACAAAGTAATGAAATAAAGTAAAATATCCAAGAGACTAGAATATGTGAATGGTAAGTGTGAATGAATATATAATGCAGGAATGAGTTCGGATTGTGGAGTGAAGGAAGATGTCAAGCTGATAGGTAAATGAGAAGGTGGAATCTAAATGATTGTGACAAAAAGGTGGACTTATACGACGAAAATGTAGACTTTAAGGAGGACAAGCCGAAAGGTGATTGGAAAGTGTAGATGTTTAAGACAAAAATGTAGACTTGTATGACAAAAATGGGGCCTATTTGAATTGAAATGAGAAATGTGAGGGTGACTAAAGTAGAGGAATTTAAGGAAGATGACAAACTAAAAATAAGAAAGTTTAACCTATATAGGAGAATGATGACCTAAGTGTTGACAATAAGGAGGAAAAATCCAAAAGAGGAAATTCTAATGAAACGGGATAATTGAAGAGAGATTGGTTGGTGATCGAAGTGTTAGTCTATATGATAAAGCTAGTCCATAAAGATGAGTATGAATGTAAAATGTGCCACGTAGAAGACTAAATAAACTATAGGTGAATGTACACTGTCCAATACCTAAAAAAACTATACGACCATAAAAATGTGGAAGTAAGAATGCAATTTGGTAATGTGAAGGGTGGGATTGGGATGGAGCTTGTGGTGGAGATCAACAGTAGAACTCGGTAGAGTAGATTGGAGGGAGGAGAAATTTACAGGTATAACAAAAAAACACCTGTCGAATCAGTCATGTGTGTGGACAACAAGATTCCAAATGATTACATTGACACGGTGGGTCTGAATGTTGTAGTGGGCGAGGATAAAACAACCGTACTAGCGAGAATGTCTAGTTTACCCCAGCAATGAAGGTATCAAATTGTCGTTGGTTTTGGATGGATGCGACCTTAAATTGATTTCAGCCAAATTAGATGCAAAAGCGGTGGAGAAAAGAGGATTTTAAATAACTCCCTGACATCATCTGAAATTTTGGATCACCGCATATACAACCATTCTTGTAGGAAATTGAGACAGATATCGGTCCGCGAGAAGAATACAACTCTAAAGGGCAATAAAAGTTATTGTCCAACATGTTGTCCTCTCAAAATTCTCCCTCTTTTGAGAAGTTCAAAATTGAAAATTTTTGAGTTAATTCCTTTTCTGTTGTTCTGGTAAAGGGAAAAATCAAGAAGTTGAAAAAATCTATGTTTTTCCAATCATTTTGTGTAATTTGCGGGTCTGTCGGACATTTTTGTCCCATGTGTCCCAAGTTCATTCGAGCTTCTTGTTGTTCGTGATCGGCCGCTTTACCCGAAAATTTGTTTTCTCGCGGACCCTTCGGAACTTTTTATTCCAAACGTCTCAAGTTTGCTCGATGCTCCTTGTTCACCTTTCAACCGCGTCGGCTGCATCACGCATTTCACGTAATTTCATCCCTCATGTCCCGAAAACATTTTTGCATTCTATCCCCGCGTCACCCGCATCGGCCGAGTCACTCTTTCGCGTCCGCGTGTCCCAAATGAACCAAAGGCCATCCGGGATAATTTTTCCCGCTCTTTCCGAATATCTTGTTTTTTAAGTTGGTAGGTGGGTATTTAATGCACATTTATTATCTTTCTCTCTCCTAAATGGCTATTTAATAAGCTCTTCCCCTATGCATTTTTGCACACTGCTTTCTTGTTATCAATTGCTCATACCCTCGCAATTGGAATTTCTATGCGCGTACCCGTTCCCCCTGCAATTTCATCAAGAGTTCAGACTGTGACTTTGTTTTTCAAATCGCTATCAACATGAAGATTAAATTCCAAGGTCAGGAGCAAGTTTCACCACTCGAGTCTTCCATTCCCAATATCGGGGACAGTGAAGTTTGCCACCTGGACTTTGGAGATTTCTGGACTAGGATGACAAACCCGAACCCCTCTCCTATGGCGCAAATGATTCACGATAGTGGCTTAGCATTCACCGCTGGTTTCCCGATCTCATTACAATGTGCGAGACATGACACTACTTTCAGCTCACTTCAATCCCGACTCGAGAAAACTAACAAATGTGCATGGGGAACTCATTGCCAAGCTCGATGCTACCGCCATTGGCACTACCCTAAGGATTCCTGAAATGGACAATTCTATAGCCATCTTTCAGAACCAAGCACAGGAACTCTTCATCCAGACAATGAAAAATACAAGGCAAGGGTGGCGAAGTCTTGGCTTAAAAACCCTAAAAAGGGGGCGTCCCATCTATCCAAAGCTTTGTTTCGTGCTGATTTCAATGAGGAACTATCAGATTTTATAATCTTATTAGCTCAGGTTATGGGCTTACCCTCTACCAACGAGTTCCATTTGTGGATGTGCCCACTTATCAACATGGTGTGTGAGGGTACTTTTCGGAATATCAAGCTGGCGAGATATCATCGATGAACTTGGCGAACAGGTTGTCGATGTATAAAGAAACCAAGAAGTTTTACATGACTTCTTATCTGATGTATACCCTAGCAGCATCAAGGCAATGGTTTGGCTTCACATATATTGATGCTCATAAAGGTGATCCTATATATGCCTACTACCCTCAATTCACCCTAGACACAAGTAATTGCAACTTCGTGAGGGTGATTGATGCTTTCACCATGTACATCATAAGACTTATGGAGAGTAAAACTGCAAGGACGTTATCCGATGAAGCCATGAGCTTAATAGCGAGATACAGTGCCTACCTCATCCAGTTCAAGAAATTCTCCTATATCAGGCTAGCAGGTTATGAGAGCACCTCTCTCAAGCTCCATGTGTTCTATAATGATAAAATGGCCTTGATCAAGATATGCGAGGCAATTGGAAAAGTTACACGTAACTTGCGGGGGATAATAAAATCATTGTCCGCACTTCCCCATATCCTTGGAAAACTACACCTGCAAAACAACTCTGGATGCACAAAACATAGAGAGAGCCCTAGCTCCCATCACTATCCATTTCTTCAGGCCCAGAACTTGTTTTGACTTGAATAAATTTATTGAACAAAATCTCGGAATCAATTACCATCATAGGACAAACACGAAGACTATTGGCATGACCGTGTTGATGATTTTGAAGCGAGGAGGAGACATTATGCCGAGTTTTCTCTTGAACTAATTCAGGAGCTTAACCTATATCAAATTCCTAAAGGGCTTCAGGATGACAACTCTGACTTGTTATCCTATGAGTACGATACCTTGATCAAGCACACTCCCTTGGAGGATTTGGATTGGTTCAAAAAGGAGAAAGATGATCTGGTTGAAATCCTAGCCCCTGTCCTAGTAAGAACTAAAATTTGGTTTGACAGGAGAGTTCACGAGCATAGAAATCATTTAGGAGAGTCCTCCTCCAAGGACACCTCAACACCAAGGAGGGAGGCATAGACACCTAGTTCGGACTCACCCGCATGACTCCTCTTTCCTCATCAACTAAAGGGTCTACATCCTCCACTCCTTCCTCATCCACGCAAGTATATCAGAAGAAAATCAAGGAGATCAAGAAGGAGCCTGTTGAAGAAAATCCTCTGATGAAGCATTTAGAATTGCCCTCAAGACTAGAGAACATTATTGTTCTCAATGAAAGCGAAGAGAGTGAAGTGCCAGTCTCCGTAAGTGCTCCATAAGCCCCAATGGATAAAGAGAAGGAAGTTCAAAGCACCGAGCTTCCGAGCACCATTGACTCCTCTGTACTAGAAGCCCCGAGTGCCCCACTCATATCTCAACTAGAGGCAACAGTAGTGCACACTTTGAGTGCAATGAGTTCTCTTTCTCTCGGTCCTCTTGCCCCACCTTCTTCTTCCTCCTCCTCTTTTGCATGGGTGCAGCCTTTCGTTGATAGTAGGAAGAGAAAGTATTCCTCTTAAATCTCGGGACCCAACTTTGATGTTGTGGCGGCCTTATTGGAAGAGTAGGCTCAGGTTCTTGCAAGTTTCATCAAGTCACTGTTGTCCAAAGATAAAGTTTTAGACCCCACCCCACTGACTACTCTTCCACCACCTATGATCCTCAGCCAAGAAGAAGTCCAGAGTATCAAAGATATACACAGATATTCCATCTATGGAAGGGCTATGGAGGCCATGGTGGATGATATGCTCGTCGCAGGATTGAATTTCATTGGTGAAGCCTTCAAACTCAATGAGAAGGTAACTAATCTGCAACAGAAACTCTCCTCCACCATTGGAAATATAGATAAAGAGCTCAAACTCTGGAGCAGCTATATAGTAGACCTTTGCCTCATGGGACAGGCTGATGAAAATATTTTAATGGCAAGCAAGGTCTTTGATGATGCAAAGGATAATTTGTCAAAATCATGGGTATTCAGTGTGGAGTGGAAAATCAAGGTGTTGGAGGAGGCTTTGGGAGAATTGAGAAATAGCTGGCATAAGGGTGAAGCCTTCAAGACTTTGGTGGTATCTAATTTTAAGGATATCCATTACCACCTCCATGATGAGACCTCAGTGTACCCATCTCCTCAGTAGGAAATCAAAGCTCAATTCAGAGCTTTTGTCAAAGAAAATCTATTCAAAGAGGATTCTATCACCAAGGAAAAGATGAAGGAAATCTGCTCTCTCCAGTCTGCTATTGAAGAAGCAAGTAAGGATTACCATACACACATCGAATTTGACAAAGAGATGGAGAAGTGTCTTGATTTTGGACCCATTCCACTACCAACACATCAGTTCCACGTGGCAGAGACATAGCAGAGGCGTTAAAAAGGTTTAGACAACGGATCCTCAAATCAGTGGGTCCTCCTCAATCATGAACACTTGTCTTCTCCTCCTGACTTTTCTCCCTTCTTTCTTTCCTCATCTCAGATTTATTGTAATTGGTTGGGGTTTTGCGTTAAGCATCCCTTTAACTAATCATTAATTAAAAGAAGTAGTTACCATGGTCTCTCTTCACCATTTTGAGTGGGGAACTTGGCTTATTTTTGAAAGTGTAAGAAATATTAAAGGAATCACTACAAAAGGATCTTCTTTCCTTGTCCATCTGATTCTTTTATTCATGGCTATCTATTGAATATTATTAGATCATTTGTCTGCCTTATGCCAAGAAGCTTTGTATTCTTGTGGATGTTATTTATAGAATTGTGTGTCTTTTCAATTGCATCTCATTAATTCAAGTACAAATGGTCTTATTCTAATTTATTATATTTTGGCACGCGTAAGGAATTATTTTGTCATCTATAATTCTAGAGAATGCTTTTCTACTCATTTCCACGTCTTCATTCCTCTGTACTTTTGTGTTGATGATCTATTTTATTTTCAAACGCTTTCATGATATCCAAGTTCCACAAGTAAAACTATGCTCTGTACATATGTAAATAGGTTTTGCTTTAAATAAGGGAACCTCTCCCATTAAAGAGGAGGGACTTCTTGTCCCCTGACTGTTGTTCTCTTTGAAGTCCTTTTTGGCGACCAATAGTTTTTGGTGACTCCACTGGGGAGCATTTCTTGACGTTTTCCGGTTCCACAACCATTTATCGATCACCTTTTTATCTAGTATCGCATGTTTTACTCACGGAGAAGGGCCCGTGGTATTGAAGATTCTCAATTTCAGCTTTTGGAACAGCAGAGTTTTCCTTTCCTTTCAACAGGAAGAAATAGAAGAGCTCGTTCAACAAGCATTCCTCCTGTCAAAAGTAGAACCCCTGCGGGTGGTATTCCTTCATAGCAACTCAGTCCTAATCTCCGTGCTCTGGTTCTTACTGGTGTTTCAGTTCCCTTCAAACTGTTTTTCCAAGAATGGCGGTACCATTACCTTGGGGTAATCGCGTTGGACCTCTTGCCCTTCCTCAGCCTTTGCATGAGTTACCCAGAGGTAACCGGAAGAACTTTCCCAAGTTTAGAGGTGATGGCAAGGTACATCATGATGAACATATCGCGGCCTTCATAGTTACATGTGGAGTTCTGGGAGTTGAACATGAAGATGTCTCAGTGAGGCTTTTTGTTGAGACCTTGCAAGATAATGCAGATTGGTTCTATCACCTTCCTTGGGGCTATCACTAGTTGGAACACCATGAGGGCAAGGTTTGAGAATCATTTCAAACCGGTAGAAGACGTGCATGCTTTGCTGGCCCAAATTTCTCAAATAAAGAAGGAATCACAAGAGCCCATGAGAGAATTTGTGGCTCGATTCAACAAATTGATTAACAAAATCCCACCTGACACTCAACCTATAGATCAAATTCAAAAGTGCTTCTTCCTGAATGCCCAATTGCCTGAAGTTAGTTATGCATTGAGGAGAGCTAATCTTGCAACATTGGCCGAGGATCAAACTCTTGCTGTTAGTGTTGAAGATGATTTAATCATGTCTGAGAAGTTGAGAAGAGACCCTTCTAAATCTAGGTCTTTTCCTTCCTCTTCCACTCCTGGGCCTAATACTGATCCATTAGTACAAAAACTTGCAAATGATCTCATCGCCATTAAGAAACAATTGGCCCAAAGACGCCCCCCTATGCAGATATTCCAAGGAGGAATTTTCAGCCCAAAAAACGTTTGCCTGCTTCTCAAACAAGGTTAGCACTTGAAGGACCACCTATTAAAGTCCCTGTTAACGCAACCTATGAAGTTGAAGAGCTAGAGGATGAAGAGGTTAGTGAAGATTGTGAATAATTTGTTGAAGAAGTTGATGAAGAAGCAGAGGAACTTGAGGGATCTCGAGTTAATTTCTTCACTACTGAAGGTGTTGATGAAGAAGATGATTATGATGAAGTAGTAGCGGACATGAATAGTGAATCATACGTTGTCATGACTTGAGAGCAGACAAACAAAAAGGAGAAAGTGATGCAGCCTACCAAAAGATCCAAGGAGCATCCGACGACTATCCCTGTAATTGCAAAAAGAGGATCTCCTATCCCCATTACGTCCACACCAAAGGTGAGTCCTGCCAATTCTGCTACTAAAGTTTCTTCTTCTTCAACTCCTAAAACCGATAAGCCTAAAGTCCCAAGCGATGATAGCCCGTCCACTTCTGGGTCTTTCGATATCATTGATCACCTGAAAAAGACCAAGGTTCAAATCTCAGAGGCTGAGTATTATCAAACCCATCCCAAGGCTTTTGCTAAAATGGTTCACTTTGTCAATTCCCATTCCAAAACTACCTCTAAAGGCCTTTTACCCACTCCATCTTCTACACCACAACCCAATCTGGTAGCCGTTGTCACCTCACCTAATGACAAGATCAAACCATTCTATGTGACCCTCCTTATAGTTGGCCATAGACTCAGAATCGTGTCATAGACTCAGGAGCATCAGACAATGTAATGCCTGCCAAAGTAGCCCATGCCTTAGGCCTAACTCTCACATGCACTTATGGGTCTTGTTATTCTATGGAAAGTAAGGAAGTACCCCTAGTTGGAAGAATTAAAGATGCACAAGTAGCTTTTGTTGCTTTGCCTGAGAAGAAGGTTTTGGCCACTATCCTAGTAGCAGACATTCCTCCTTCATATGGAATGCTGCTAAGTAGGAACTTCTATAAAGATGTGGGAGGAGAAATTCAAATGGATTGGTCACATGCCCTCATACCTGTTAATGGGAAAATGAAGAAGTTGTTGCCTGAGAAGCAATCTGAGTATATCGTACAAAAATAGATGATCCCAAAGCACAAATACTTTATGAGGATATGGGGCATGGCAACTATATGATTATGTCTCTTGAGGAGATCCAACTTCCCAAAAGATCACTTAAGGATCCTAATGGTGTTTGGATATTAGAGTTTGATGGAAGTTGTTCCTCAGCTAGTTCTGGAGCTGGTGTAGTATTAGTGTCTCCTGAGGGAAAGGTTTGTCCTTTCTCATTCAAGTTACAATTTGAAAATACTAATAATACAACAGAGTATGAAGCTCTCATTCTTGGGCTTCATGTGGCAAAAGAAAAGGGTGTGAAGAATCTTCTAGCTCGCGGAGACGCGGAGCTGATTGTCAAGCAAGTTAGAAACCTTTTCCAGGTAAAGAATAGAAGGTTGAAACATTATAGGAATCAGGTGTGGGACTCCATCGAATTTCTTGATGCCTTCTCCATTGAAGCAGTGCCTAGGGAGAAGAACACCAGGGCTGATTCACTAGCAGTCTCAGGGTCATTGCTTTGATACCTCATCCTGACTTCTCTCAAGATAGGTTTACCATTGAAATGATCCATAGGCCCAGTGTACCTGATAATGCAAGTAACTGGAAAGTTTTCAATGATGATCAGCATTTTCTTTCTTTCTTAGAACTCAGGGATAACTTTGAACAGTTGTACTTTGAAGGAAGTGACAATTTGCCTCGTGAAAGTGTGCCTTCCAATAAAGAAGATGTCAATGAAGAAGAGATGGATCAAGATGGATGTATCAAACTCAAAGGGAACAAGATTCCAAAGGGACTGGTGAGTTTAGAAGAATTGTTTGACAAGCATGACAGGTATGTGAATTCTAAAGCTTCTACTGGATCACAACAATCAACTGAGTATGATAAAACTAATATTGGGAGTTCCATTGACCCTAAACTTGTGAACATTGGGAAATGTTGCACTTCAGAAGAAAAGAAGAAATTAATTAATATTTTAAGGGAGTATAAAGATGTTCTTGCTTATTCTTATGAGGATCTAAAATCTTTTCAACCCAAGGACATGTAGCATTTCATCCCTCTCAAACCTGGGATTAAGCCTTTCAGGTAGAAACAAAGGCAATACAATCCTAAGATAGCTGACACTATTTTTCAGGAAATACAAAAACTATTAAAAGCCAAAATCATTTTTCCTATCCACCATTCAACATGGATTGCCAATATTGTGCCTGTTAGAAAGAAAAATGGTGAGATTCGTATCTATGTTGACTTCAGAAATCTGAATCAAGCTTCTTTAAAGGACAACTATCCTTTTCCCATGATGGATCAAGTCTTACAAGTTGTGATGGGGTCTGAAATGTTGTCTATGCTTGATGGCTTCTCAGGATATAATCAGGTAGAAGTTAATACCGTAGATCAACACAAGATGACCTTCACTACCCCTTGGGGTACCTTTGCCTACAAGAGGATGCCTTTTGGGCTCATTAATGCCAGTGCCACTTTCCAGAGAGCTATGGACTTGGCCTTTGGAAGTTTAAAAGGGAAGTGTATTGTCGTGTACCTTGATGACTTGACCGTATTTTCCAAAGTAAGGGCAGATCATTTTCAGCACCTAGAAATGGTTCTTTTGAAATGTAGAAAACATGGGATCTCTTTAAATCCTAAGAAATTTATTTTTGTGTCATAGAGGGAAAATTGTTAGGGCATGTTGTCTCTAAAGACGGTATAAAAATTGATCCTGAGCGAGTTCAAGCTATTCAGCAGATTCCCCTTCCAACCAGCAAGAAGGGAGTGCATTCTTTCTTTGGTAAGATTAACTTCTGAGAAGATTCATCCCTGATTTCACAGAACTAACCTTAAATATCTCTCAAATGATGAAGGGAAAACAGACGTTTGGCTGGTCCCCTGAAGGTAAAGAAGCCTTTGAAGGTATTAAAAAGGCTATTGCTAAAACTCCGTCTTAGCATGTCCAAATTTCAAGCAAAGATTTTATTATCTATTGCGATGCCACGAGATAACACCTTGGGCATTGTTTTGACTCAAGAGGATTCTAATGATCACGAACTCCCAATTGCATTTATGAGCTACATTCTAAAAACTCATGAGTTAAAATACACCATAATGGAGAAACATGCTTTCGCAGTGGTTAAAGTTTTCAAGCGTTTTGTTTTTACATTCTCAACTCTCACTCCACGGTATTTGTACCTGATACAACCATCAAGTCCATTCTCACACAACAGAATTTGGATCCAAGAGAGGGAACTAGGTGGCCAAGGTTCAATAATATGACATTGACATCAGACCAACCAAGCTCGTCCATGGAAAAGGCTTGTGTGAACTCATCGCTGAGGGAGCTAGACATGAGTTACCCGAGGATAAAGTTGATCTTCCTACCGTTCTGTTTCTTGGCTCAATTGATGAATGGTATGCTGATATCACACACTTTCTCACATATGGAGAATGTCCCTCTCATTTGACTGCCAAAGAGAGGAGAGTTGTTAAGTTAAGATCAGCCCAATATGTGTTGTGGGAAAATGCCTTGTTTAAGCGTGGGTTGGATGGAAGATTTCTAAAATGTGTGGACAAAGAACAACAGAGGAAGCTACTTTTGGCTTTTCATAATCAAGCATGTGGAGGGAATTACTCATCAACTGTCACTGCTCATAAGATTCTTCGTGCAGGATATTATTGGCCTACCTTGTTCAAAGACGCATCAAAGTGGATTGATAAATGCGAAGCTTGTCAAACCTTCGTGGGTAGACCCAAGTTGGCTTCTTTGCCCCTTAAACCAGTTGTGATCGAAGAGCCTTTTCAACAATGGGGTTTAGATTTCATTGGAACACTTAATCCCTCTTCTAGTGTTGGTCACACCCACGTATTAACTGCCACAGATTATTTTACTAAATGGGTAGAAGCCATTCCAGTGAAGAGTACTACTTCAGAAGTAGTATGCAATTTTATCAAAGAAAACATCTTGGTGAGGTTTGGTGTGCCAAACAAGATCGTGATGGATAATGCTTCAAATTTTTCTTCAACTGAGATGATGGATTTTTGTTATGGATATGGCATCTCCCTGGCTCACTCCTCATATTATTATCCTCAGGGGAATGGACAAGCAAAATTGACAAACAAAAATCTGGTGGCTATAATAAGGAAATTAGTTAACGAATCCCAGAGGAACTGGCACAAGAAACTCTATGATGCTCTTTGGGCAGACATGATCACACCTAAAAAGCCATTGGAATGTCTCCTTTTTAGGTGGTATACGGAGTAAAGCTCAATTGCCCAAGAATGATGGAACTACCAAAGTGTTGCATTTAATGAAGGACATTGAAGACACTAGTTTCAATGATTCTTTGGATAAA
The DNA here is from genome assembly GCA_018340775.1 of Taxus wallichiana var. yunnanensis. Classification (NCBI taxonomy): domain Eukaryota; kingdom Viridiplantae; phylum Streptophyta; class Pinopsida; order Cupressales; family Taxaceae; genus Taxus; species Taxus wallichiana. The sequence goes on from CM031243.1 coordinate 582,602,908, forward strand.
AGGATCATGTACCTTCATAAATTGAATGAGGACAGGTTGTGGGTCACTGATAGAATATCTGCTCACCAACAAGGTAAAGGCCTTGTTTGATAAAAAGGCCAGGTCTAGGGATTTCAAAGTTGGGGACATTGTTTTCTGTGGGATAAAAGGCATGAACCTCGTGGTAGCCATGGCAAGTTTGATTCTCTTTGGCTCGGACCTTTCAAGATCAGGCACTTTGCTGGTGAGAATTCTTTTTACCTTGATTATATGGATGGTTCTTCCCTCCCACTTCCTTATAGTGGGCAGTACCTGAAATTGTTTAAGTCATAGGTGATTAGGAAGTCCTTTGTATATTCTGTATAGCGTGTGTGTGTGTTTCCCCTTCTTGTTTTGTTGTGTTGTTTGTTTGGGGTGTTGTCTTCTGTATTGGTTTGCTTTTGACTCCGTGGCCCAATGGATAAGGCATTGATCTACTTCCCCTAGATTTTCTAAGAGTTCTTGCCTTGTCTCATTCCTTTGGACTTTAGCCAAGTCATCCCCAGAAGGAGCCAGCTGTTGTCCTCTCAAAATTCTCCCTCTTTTGAGAAGTTCAAAATTGAAAATTTTTGAGTTAATGCCTTTTCTATTGTTCTGGTAAAGGGAAAAATCAAGAAGTTGAAAAAATCTATGTTTTTCCAGTCATTTTGTGTAATTTGCGGGTCTGTCAGAAATTTTTGTCCCATGTGTCCCAAGTTCATTCGGGCTTCTTGTTCGCCGATCGGCCGCTTTACCCGAAAATCTGTTTTCTCGCGGACCCATCGGAAATTTTTGTTCCAAACGTCTCAAGTTCGCTCATGCTCACTGTTCACTTTTCACCCGCATCAGCCGCATTGTGCATTTCACGTACTTTTGTCCCTCATGTCCTAAAAACATTTGTGCATTCTGTCCCCGCGTCACCCGCATTGGCCGAGTCGCTCTTTTGCGTCCCACGTGTCCCAAATGAACCAAAGGCCATCTGGGCTAATTTTTCCCTGCTCTTCCCGAATATCTTGTTTTTAAGTTGGTAGATGCGTATTTAATGCACATTTATTATATTTCTCTCTCCTAAATGGCTATTTAATAAGCTCTTCCCCTACGCATTTTTGCACACTACTTTCTTGTTATCAATTGCTCATACCCTCAATCGAAATTTATGTGCGCGTACCCATTCCCCCTGTAATTTCATCAAGAGTTCAAATTGTGACTTTGTTTTTCAAATCGCTATCAACATGAAGATTAAATTCCAAGGTCAGGAGCAAGTTTCACCACTTGAGTCTATCGTTCCCGATATCGGGGATAGTGAAGTTCGCCACCTAGACTTTGGAGATTTCTAGACTAGGATGATAGACCGAACCCCTCTCCTATGGCGCAAATGATTCACGATAGTGGCTTGGCATTTGCCACTGGTTTCCTAATCTCAGTGCAATGTGCAGACATGGTACTCACCTGCGGTGCTCACTTCAACCCCGACTCGAGCGAACTAACAAATGTGCATGGGGAGCTCATTGCCAAGCTCGATGTTGCCACCATTGGCACTGCCCTAAGGATTCCTGAAATGGACAATTCTATAGTCATCTCTCAGAACCAGGCACAGGCACTCTTCGACCAGGACAGTGAAAAATACAAGGCAAGGGTGGCGAAGTCTTGGCTTAAAAACCCTAAAAAGGGGGCGTCCCGTCTATCCAAAGCTCTATTTCATGCTGATTTCAATGAGGAGCTGTCAGATTTTATAATCTTATTAGCTCGGGTCATGGGCTTACCCTCTACCAATGAGTTCCATTTCTGGATGTGCCCACTTATCAACATGGTGTGTGAGGGTACTCAGAATATCAATCAGGGCGAAATCATCAACATGAACTTGGCAGAATAGTTGTCCAATGTATAGCAAACCAAGAAGTTTTACATGACTTCTTATCTGATGTATACCCTAGCAGCATCAAGGTAATGGTTTGGCTTCACATATATTGATGCTCATAAAGGTGATCCTATATATGCCTACTCCTCAATTCACCCTAGACACAAGTAATTGTAACTTCAGGAGGGTGAATGATGCTTTCACCATGTACATCATAAGACTTCTGGAGAGTGACACTGCAAGGAGGTTCTCTGATGAAGCCATGAGCCTAATAGTGAGATACGGTGCCTACTTCATCCAGTTTAGGAAATTCTCCTATATCAGGCTAGCAGGTTATGAGAGCACCCCTCTCAAGCTCCCTATGTTCTGTAATGATAAAATGGCCTTGATCGAGATATGCAAGCAATTGGACAAGTTACACAGAACCTACAGGGATAAGAAAATCACTGGTCTACACTTCCCCATATCCTTGGGAAACTACACCTATAAAATGGCTCTGGATGCACAAAACATAGAGAGAGCCCTAGCTCCCATCACTGTCCATTTCTTCAGGCCCAGAACTTGTTTTGACTTGAAGAAATTTATTGAACAAAATCTCAGAATCAATTACCATCATAGGGCAGACACAGAAGACTATTGGCTGACTGTGTTGATTTTGAGGCAAGGAGGAGACATTATGCCAGGTTTTCTCTTCAACTGATTCAGAGCTTAACCTATATCAAATTCCTAAAGGGCTTTAGGATGACAACTCTGACTTGTTATCCTATGAATACGATACCTTGATCAAGCACACTCCCTTGGAGGATTTGGATTGGTTCAAAAAGGAGAAAGATGATCTGGCCGAAATCCTAGCCCCTGTCTAGTAAGAACTAAAATTTGGTTTGATAGGAGAGTTCACGAGCATAGAAAGCATTCAAGAGAGTCCTCCTCCAAGGACACCTCAACACCAAGGAGAGAGGCACAAAAACCCAGTTCAAAAGCACATGTACAGACTCCTCCTACCTCATCAAATAAAGGGTCTACATCCTCCACTCCTTCCTTATCCACCCAAGTATATCAGAAGAAAATCAAGGAGATCAAGAAGGAGCCTGTTGAAGAAGATCCTCTTATGAAGCATTCATAATTGCCCTCAGGACCAGAGAACATTATTGTTCTCAGTGAAAGCAAAGAGAGTGAAGTGCCAGTCTCCGTAAGCACTCCAGAAGCCCCAATGGATAAAGAGAAGGAATTTCAAAGCACTGAGCTTCCAAACACCATTGACTCCTCTATACCAAAAGCCCTGAGTGCCCCACTCATATCTCAACTAGAGGCAACAACAGTGCACACTTTGAGTGCAATGAGTTCTCTTTCTCTCGGTCCTCTTGCCCCACCTTCTTCTTCCTCCTCCTCTTTTGCATGGGTGCAGCCTTTCGTTGATAGTAGGAAGAGAAAGTATTCCTCTCAAATCTCGGGACCCAACTTTGATGTTGTGGCGGCCTTATTGGGCACTACCCCTCCTACTCCTACCAAGAAGGCGGGATCACCTCACGATAGTATCTGATGCTCAGGGCCAGTAATTCTTGGAGATAGCCAAGCCCCAGGTTGTGAGCCGGATCGGGATTTGCAAGCATCTGATCTAGAGCTCTCAAGGATCCCCATGGGAGAATCCACCCCTGAAGGTGAGATTCACAATCTTCAAGCAATCACCAGAGTCATTGGAAGAGTGGAAAAAGGGCAACAAACAATAGAGCAGTTAGAAGAGTAGGCTCAGGTTCTTGCAAGTTTCATCAAGTCACTGTTGTCCAAAGATAAAGTTTTAGACCCCACCCCATTGACTACTCTTCCACCACCTGTGATCCTTAGCTAAGAAGAAGTCCAAAGTATCAAATATATACACAGATATTCCATCTATGGAAGGGCTATGGAGGCCATGGTGGATGATATGCTCGTTCGCAGGATTGAATTTCATTGGTGAAGCCTTCAAACTCAATGAGAAGGTAACTAATCTGTAACAGAAACTCTCCTCCACCATTGGAAATATAGATAAAGAGCTCAAACTCTGGAGCAGCTATATAGTAGACCTTCGCCTCATGGGGCAAGCTGATGAAAATATTTTAATGGCAAGCAAGGTCTTTGATGATGTAAAGGATAATTTGTCAAAATCATGGGTATTCAGTGTGGAGTGGAAAATCAAGGTGCTAGAGGAGGCTTTGGGAGAATTGAGAAATAGTTGGCAGAAGGGTGAAGCCTTCAAGACTTTGGTGGTATCTGATTTTAAGGATATCCATTGCCACCTCCATGATGAGACCTCAGGTGTACCCCTCTCCTTGCAGGAAATCAAAGCTCAATTCAAAGCTTTTGTCAAAGAAAATCTGTTCAAAGAGGATTCTATCACCAAGGAAAAGATGAAGGAAATCTGCTCTCTCCAGTCTGCTATTGAAGAAGCAAGTAAGGATTACCATACACACGTCGAATTTGACAAAGAGATGGAGAAGTGTCTCGATTTTGGACCCAGTCCACTGCCAACACATTAGTTCCACATGGTAGAGACATAGCGAAGCTTTAAAAAGGTTTAGACAGCTGGATCCTCGAATCAGTGGGTCCTCCTCAATCATGAACACTTGTCTTCTCCTCCTGACTTTTCTCCCTTCTTTCTTTCCTCATCTCGATTTATTGTAATTGGTTGGGGTTTTGCGTTAAGCATCCCTTTAACTAAACATTAATTAAAAGAAGTAGTTACCAAGGGTAACTGATTTGTAAAACTATATAATGGTCTCTCTTTGCCATTTTGAGGGGGGGAACTTGGCTTATTTTTGAAAGTGTAAGAAATAGTAAAGCAATCAATACAAAAGGATCTTCTTTCTTTGTCCATCTGATTCTTTTATTCACGGCTATCTGTTGAATATTGTTAGATCATTTTTCTACATTATGCCAAGAAGCTTTGTATTCTTGTGGATGTTATTTATAGAACTGTGTGTCTTTTCAATTACATCCCATTAATTCAAGTACAAATGGTCTTATTCCAATTTATTATATTAAGCACGCGTAAGGAATTATTTTGTCATCTATAATTCTGGAGAATGCTTTTCTGCTCATTTCCACGTCTTCATTCCTCTGTACTTTTATGTTGATGATCTATTTTATTTCAAAATGCTTTCATGATATCCAAGTTCCATGGTAAAACTATGCTCTGTACATATGTAAATAGGTTTTGCTTTAAATAAGGGAACCTCTCCCATTAAAGAGGAGGGACTTCTTGTCCCACATGATTTGTTCTCTTGAAGTACTTTTTGGCAACCAACACAACGTAATGTGAATTAGAGGATTTGCATAAGATTATTGTCTATCAAGAGCGTCCCGAGAGGTGGTAAAGTGTACTACATGAATTGAGGCGGAAAAGGCGGTATACCTGTGTAATTTTCGAATGGAAATTGTTTAGACTAGGGGAATCGGGGATGGGAAGCACTATGCCATGTGGGATCTGTTTAGAGAGGTTGTGAGGAGTCTGCATCGGGAGTACGTGGAGGAGGGAGTGTCATCACCAATCCGACACTATGATAATTCTTCACCGAGAACTCCTCGTGCTATGATTATTTACTAATGCACAGCCTTTAGTTTGGTGGATGTAATATGGAAACACAACAACAAACATAACACAAGAATACCATAGACTTTGATAAGAAGGAATGATGATAAATCTGAAATATCAAAGTAAATTATAATATTAACATGAAATTGTTACAATCTCACCCATGAGGTACTTCAAGTGTTATTGACTTCACTTGCCTTTCACCAAGACTATGGGAGAAACTTTACAATTACACCTCTTAATGGCTTCTTCAACACACCTTTAAACTGATGGCTTCCTTTACACACTTCATACAATATTTCTCACTACTTCTTTCTATGCTAAATGAGGGGGGTGGCCTCTTTATTTATAGAACTTCTAGGCTTATCCATCTTATCTCATGTAAGATAGGATAAGAAATCCACTCGACAAATCATATTCCATACCTTAACTCTTATCTCATACATGTAAGCTTATCTTTTAAGATAAGATAAACCTTATCATTTCACATGGGTTCCACATTTTTAGAATTTTTACAAATAAAATACACAAAATATTTATGACCTCACTCCTTGTCCTTATTACCAATATAATATTTCTAATTCCTAATCATGTAGACCCTACTTCTCTACTTACCCAAACTTTGACATTTTAACATTACCGGACCACTTACGACAAATATTTACTTTTTACCACAACATTCCTATTGTACTTTTGACTATTACCGTGCTTTGTACATTAATGAAATAGAAATTACGGAGGAAAATTTTAGTGTCGACAGGGAGCTAGGGAGAGAGGATGGGTTGACGGGGGGAAGGAGATTAGGATAGGCTTGTTTGTGTAAAACCGAGGTGGGTGCGGATTAGGGAGTAGCTCATTTAGATGGGGTCACACGGGTAGATGGGTGGAAGCTCGGTTAGGGTGATGGCAAGGTTACATGGGTAGGTAGGGATGTGACTTGGTAAGTGTGCGGGATGAGCCGAGGGCTTGGGGCGGGGATATAGAGAGTGCGGAAGGCTGGGGAGGTAGGGACGAGTTGGGGAGGGGATGTGGTCGGATCGGAGAGAATGTTAACAGTGGGGAAGCTCGGTCGAGTGGCCGAAGGGGAGTGTAGTTGCAAGGTAGGTAGGTGGGTTTTATGTGTGGAGTGAGGTCTGCTCGAGTGGCTACGTGAATTGGGTAGGATGGTGCGATGTCAAGTTGGGTAGAGCCGAGTCGGGGTAGCTCGGGTTGGGAGATGGGTGGCCGAATGATCGGTAAGATATATGGGTTTGTGGGGCTATGTGGTAAGGGAAAATAGGATGTCGAGTTTGGAATTGGGTAGAGAGTGGGTAGTGGATAGGGTGTTGAGTCGAGTGGTGAGGTAAGTAGCTCAAGAGTTGGTCGAGGGGTGAGGGAATAGCTCGGCCCTGAGGTTGGTCGGGCTAAGGGAATTGGGGGACAGTGAGGGGGTAGTTTTAGGATAAAAGTGTTGTTGTTTTTTTATTTTATTGATAAAGTGGGTTGAAGGGACCCATTCCCTATATTTAAAGTTGAGGCCAGATCCTCAGGATAAAAAGACTTTAAAATCCAAAAGTTAACAACAACTACAACTGAACACCAACTTAACAACAACATAAAGTAAAACTATAACCAAAACATCCTAAACCAAAAATATCCCAGAATTACTTCCCGCCTGCAATGGAAAATAATCCTCAATGCTTCCCATTCGACCCTTTTTTTCACTTTTTTACTTCAAACCACTTGCCCTGGTCAGTCGAAATCACCAGTGCAAGGTCACTAGAAGTTGTCGTGGCCATCATTTTTTTGACACTGAATCCTGATCTGATTCTGAGCTTTTTGATGTATGTCCCCTCTTCGTTCCACCTATAACCAGGTGATTTTCCTGGATTCCCTTTTCAGTGTCCTCCTTCTCTGTAGTCACTTTGTTCTCGGAGTTCGGATTACTTAGATCATCCTTAAAGTTTGCAGCGGATACCAAATCCGGATTAACCGAGCCCCATCCACTAGAAGAAGTCGAGCCATTTTTTTGTAGATTTTTATTTTTATCGAAGGGACAAGAAGCTTGTAGATGACTGTATTTCTACATATTCTACACCAGAATGTAGTATTCTCATAGTCTAGGATTTGGATATGCTGAAGGTCACCAAATTTAAGATTGATTCAATCAGGTAAACCCTTGCTCAAATCGATTTCAATGTATATACGGAAAATGAACATAGACCAGTGTGTTCTATCCAAATCTTCTGTGATAAACTTGTCCAAGCTGTTGCTAATGTCTTCCATGGCATACCATAGATGCAAGGGGAGGTTAGGAATCCTGACCCAAATAGGTGTTTTGGCAACCGAATAAGTGTTCGGATCAAAATTTGGAAACCATGGAGTTATAAATAAACCCGCATGCCCCCAGAACCACGAGACCATCTATCAAACATCTCTGATAGTCTTTAGATTCTCTAAAATGGACAACAAAAAAACCTTGGAACATAGGGATATTTCACACTTATTGGTCTAGGTATCAAATACCCACTGGTACAGAGCGGAGGAGGAAGGCCAAAACCGTTAAACCTACCGATCACTGCATCCTATGATAAATTTTTAAAATATTCCTCCACTTCAGGGTTCTCAATGGTTACAGAGGGGAATTTCCACGGCCAAATCGACCAAGTAGGCCAAATTGCTTGATGATTGTTTTCCCGATGATCATCCACTTTTGTTATCCAATGCATCTTTGAAAGAGGTTGCCTTAATGCTGATTCGTACCTCGATGACCCTGAGCATCGCCCCGCAACATCTGTTATTGTCCTTGCTTTGCCCACCAGTCCCGCACGAAGTCCCAACAAATTTTGAAACCCTAGGGCTAGGGCACCGCTCCTCCTCAATCTTCTCTCGTCCCCCATTTCCGTGCCCTCCTCCACCAAGCTAGAATCCCCCGTAGCCAAGCCAAGATCCTTCTTTTCCCCTTTCATGGCCTGTGGGCCCTCACGGCTTTTGCCAGCGACCATTCCATTTCTCACCGCCTTCTCAATTTTTCGCTCCATTCTCCTTCACCACTGGTCTCACAAAACTCCTCACACTATCAATTTTTGCTCGGATTCACGATTTTCCCAATCGCATTTATTCATCGGATGCGGAGGCGAAGTGGTTGGTTCGATAAAAGTGTTGTTGTTATTATTATTATTATTATTTTATTTTTTTGTTAAATTATCATCATTATTATATAATAATAAAAAATAAGGCTTTATACGAACTATAAACCGAAAAAAACTAAATTACCATAAACCAACACAAATTACTATGAACCACCAAATGCAAACGACAAACTAATTAGTCAATATTAATCAATATAAAACTTTATCCTAACTATAAAGCACCAAACACTAACCTTTTGAAGACAACTAACTGAGACATTATAAACAATAAAGTGACGAGAATAACACCACCAAAACCCTGCAAACACATGAGTCTAAAAAGAAATATTCGCAAAAGATATCTAAATAGACGACAATTGTGAATCAAGATAACTATTATATTTCTGACACCTACACAAGATAAGTAAAGTAAGAAAAAAAACCACCAAATCTTGGGATTGTCCCAGATAGGCATGCCGAAATGTTGATCAAATTTTCTTTGTCCCTATTTAGATAACAAAGAAATCAAACAACCTCGAATGATGGAGGGTTTAAGGTACCTCGGATGCGATATGGTGGATACAGGCACTAAAGGTGATTGATTTCTGTTGCAAGCTGGATAGACCTACGAAACAGAGGAAACTAAGAGAGAATGGATTAGATGATATATGCGGGGGCTACCCGACGAAGTCGGTTCCAAGAAGAATGAGCTTCCTTATGTGGATGTCAACCCCCATTTGATAAGATAAAATGATATAAATGAAAGATAGATGGATAACATGCAGAAACTGATAAATAACAGAACCTAAAAATGTTGATGTATAGAGGAGCTATTGATCTTGATCAAAGATAAATGTAAAGAAAACCAAACTAAGAGAACCACAAGGGCATGAGGATGATATTATGGTGATATAAGTGGCATCACAAGGGCATTGTGATGGTATGATGAAAAGTGGGGAGCTATAATATCAGAGGTTTGTTATGACTTCTAACTTGTTTGAAAGAGGGGGAGGCTTGTATTTATAGCCTTGAAGATGGGGTTAATTTAGGGGTTATCAGGTAATCTTGGTTTGAAAAAATAACCCTGATTAGGTGAGTGGGGAGACATGATTTGAATGATTAGGTGCAATAGTAGATTTCATGTGGATTATTTTGCATTATTTGATTCATGAGTGGGGTGCATGATTTAAATGATTTTGGAGTATTTAATTATTAGTGGATTTATATGGAGCACATTAGCATATAATGAGGAGTAGGGATTTAAAGGGGATCAATTAACCAATTAAGATTGATTAATTGAATATGTCTTTGGTGGGAAATGAGATTTATTCAAATTTAGGTGGAAAAGGGATTTGAATGGGTAATCCTAATAAATGAAAGAAAACATGGGGTGAAGGGGAGGAATGATATAAAAAATGGGTGTCTACATACATTATCTCGACCAAAAATTTCACAAAATTCCTCATGCAAGCAACCTCACAAGCCTCAAGAAAAATTCTCAAAAATCTTCTCATGGTGGGCGAAATTACAAAACCCAGGATTTACATTATTTCTTCTTGAAATGAGTTTTGGCTAAAGCTCCAAAATAAATTTGGAGATATTTAAGGATATTAAAGAATTATTATTATCTTACAATTTATTATTACCCGAACCTCAACAACGCCCTAGAAGATACTTACAATCATCTCAAAAAAAAAAATCATTTAAATTAATCAAGGTAATTATGATATACTTAAAGAGACCTCGATTTTTTTGGATGCACCTCACGTCAAAGGTAGCAAGAGCCCTCCTAACCTCCACAGAGGTGTTAATAACCCATAATTCACGGAGACTTGACTCTCATCAAGATAAAGCATCTCAAAAGCTTGAATTTTAGAGATTTCGTAATTATAGATAATCGTGCTCTCAACCTTAGGAAAGATAGCCACCAACGATAAAAGATCCATACCATTACTTGTAACTTTTCACATCTAATATTTCAAATATTGAAAATGTGGTACTATTTTTGCACTCCATTTAATTGTTTCATTTTATGAATTATTCAAAAATCACAATGCTAAAACGATGAACTCGCTCCCACCAGGAATAAATCGAGACCATGCAACTAGAAATCAAGAGGTGGTAATGGGAGGGGAATTATTCTATCCTTGCCTCTATGACACTCTGGTATTCACAAAACACAAAAAAATGATTTGAAAATTCCAAGCAAACCATAAAGGTCGACAAATGAATTTTTCTATGAATTGGAGGGGGCACTACATTCTCCCTCCCTTATAATAGCATCTTCCACGATGTGACATACTCCAAGATACAAAAGAGATGAGAAAGCATGAAAAGTCAACATGACATACTTCGTTTAGCAAAAAGGGCTTTCTTTCTAAAGACATAACCACCGTCAGGTTAGACACATTTTTTAAACAAAATCTCAATTTCCTAATGTTACAGTGAAGATTGACATTTCTCTTGATTTTATTACTCAATTATTCCTTTTTTTAATACGTTTTCTTAGTTTCAAAACTCATAACATTTCATTGTTTACAATTAAAATCCATAATGAATTCAATTCTAAATTTTATAATCGATTTGAAGCACGTTTGCTTGTGTTTTCCCATGAGTGTACTCACTAATTTTCAGTTTTACCAATTGCACCATTCACTATTCGATGTTATCACTTGTTAAGAATTCCTTTTTTTCTATTTTTTTTGTAGTGTGCTCAATGGTAAAAGACTTCTCATCACATTGGGTCTAAAACATAACACTAGGAACCCACATAACACCTTTCTAACACATTTTCATGACTCATGATTGTATCATGTCACAAGACCTCTAACCCCAACATGGAAGGTAACATGTAGGCCAAAAACATAGAATTCTCAACACATATGCCCGGGCATAGATCTAACACATGATAGTGCCTAACAAACAATAAGACATCATGGTAATACATATGCAACTAGTTTTACATGACTCAAAACCCGATTGTACCCACACAAAGGTGTCAAGATAAGATCCAACGATACATATCAATAAAGAGGAGCATAAACCTCAAACATCATTGTACATAACATGACTCAAATACACATCACAATAAACATCACAATAAGGAAATCAACATCAATACTCCCAAATAGGATCATGATCCAAGCAATATCAAGTAACAACATCTCCCAAAGTACGAAGAAAAATCCACCGGCTCCCATATCACAAACAACAAAATTTACCGTCATACACTAAAATAACCAAATACCGTAAGCCAACAAGTTTTCATTGTTTTCAACTAGTTGAAGGGTTGGAGGTGATAGTTTATTTTGCACATATGGTGAAACATACATGAGAGAAAAGACATATTCTAAAACTAATATTTAAAAAGTATGATCTACGGTTATTTCCGTTTGTTTTAACATGACAAGAAAATTTCCATCACAATGATTGATCAGTGGCTTTCAAGTATAAGAGGTTATTTTCATCTTACAATACATAGTAAGAATGATTAGATACAAGCATTTCCTTTTAGGATTGTTTTACACAAGGCAATTTTCATACTTTTTCTCATGTTGGCGTGGTCCAGTGTGAAGGTGTTAACAAGTTTCATCATGTTTCACAGTACAAATATATTCACTTGATATGCATGAATGCCAAATGATAAGATGTCACAAAGGGAGAATTTATATTTTTACATAATGAAACATAGCCTCAAATAATAATAAGACATTTCCACACAACTCCATATGACTCCCAAATAGAGAAAAGAATCATAGTACAAAGACAAATCTGAGTCATTCACCATAGAGCCCCGTCACCTTTTTCTCTATGTTGTGTCACTCAACATAGATCCACAACTCCTTATTTATCCATATTGAGTCACTCACCAAAGATTCGTGTTACCTTATCTCTCCATTTAATGAGGTGGGTCACCCTATGGCCCTAGGCACATAGAGCCTCGTCACCTCCACCCAAGTGGCATAGAAATCTGCAGCTCAATATTACAATACCCCATGACCTCCCTGGGGTGTGCACCCATACAATAAAGTGGGTCTATAGGTCCAACTTCTCCATGGTGGATCTCATGACCCTAATCCATCACATCTCAATACTGCTTTCAAACGCCAAGTAGCAGCAATTCCCAAGCCTTAGGGTAGGCTAGAAAACTTTTAAATTCCAAAATAATTTTTCAAACTAATCAACACAAAAGGCTAAATAGCCATAACAATGCAAGGGACTCTTTATTAGTACAAAATCAAACTAAATTCCATAAAATTTAAGGATGCATTAGTCAAGACAAGTGAAGGTTCTTAAAAGTAAAAAGTAGAAGATCAATTTATGAATAAAATATGAATCATAGAAAAAATACATTACGATCACTATGTGGCCCTTATGTGGCCACCAAAGGGGTACTCATCGAGTTGTTGGCACTCGGATATCGATCCTTAGCTCGCAAAACACAAATAATAATTGATCAAAATCATGTACTTGCCATAGTCATTGTCGAAATCATCACATCCAAACTCCCACAAGGCTCAACACAATCATAATCACACAAGGTTGTCTATAATACAACTAGTTATGGAGAGAGATAAAGAGGTACAGGTTTCCATTTACTAAGCTTAAGGTGTTCGTGCAACACAATATGCATGGATCCGGTAGAGTAAACACCATACATACCAAATGAATAGAAGTGGATTTTTAGTCTATGTTAGACTCCACTTCTTGGGTCATACTCAACTTGAGTCAAATGGTCAATGATCTAATTTTCTCACTCCATACATACACTTTTATTGATTTCTTCCCTTAGGGTCAGTTAGTGTAGGGTACACAACATACACATAACTACATTACTAGCACAATAAAAAAATATGCAAAACCATAACATCCTACGCATGATAAGGTAACATAATAATATTCCACGGCTAACAACACGTAACATTTCCACATAACGCACCAAAATTGCAAGTACAATACATTAGGGGGTCATAAAATCACCATCTATCCCCATTCTCAACATGAACCTATCACGTATCGTATGAGTACAATGTACGACGAATATAGTGACTAACATCACAACATATACACCATTACAACATCACCTATAAGATAACATCATGATACATCACAACATGGTGGAAACATGATAAGACATATTTCATAATGAAGCACTTTTGTCATACAACACATTAGTACCCATATACAATATCAAAGGATAATGAAACATTACAACACTTTGTAGTCCATAATGAAAGTTCTTTTACACACAAAGGTGGTAACACACGTGAAATTCACATTGAATACATGAGAGAGAGATAGAGATAAATATCATTGGGAATCACATCAACATCATAACAAGCCCACACCAAGTGGTATGCACAACAAGTGCATCCACGTTATCACAAGTACCAAGTTTGTCACATCACAAAAAATTAACACATTACTCTTCCAACTCCTCCACCATCATGAATAACCATCAAAACACCAAATTGTCCCAAAGGTTCAAGAGTATGAACCTTCCCTCCCATACCAACTATCGTGCCCACATTTTACACACCCAAATACAACAATAAAAATACTTTGGATAATTTTTTTAAACACATGATACAATTATACAACACCACTTAGGTTCATAAGAAAACACATGGGCTTACTACATAAAAACTCCACATCACAAATGACACTTATACAACATGGATCCATGCAAGAAATAGGATATCACAAGATCACGATCAATGCCACACTACGTAAACAGGACTAGTTCATTACAACGAACCAACCATAAAATGAACATCACGGATAGGTACTTTCCACACACCACCTTTTCGTGGATACATCTTCATCATATTCATATTCCATTATTTAACCTATAAGGTTTTAAAGGCACTAAACATGGGAACACACATTACCCTTTTATGTTCTAGACTACATTTCCTTACTTTAGTCTAATACTTAACTTATAAGGGTGCCATTAGTTTTAGTTTTTATCTTATTACAAATAAATTATATAACTCGATTGTTAATTAGAATTATCTTAACATTTACACATCATAAGTTTTGATTCTCAAATGAGAAACTATGTTTACTCAATCACTTGTTCTCACGTGGATCAATTCACATCCACTTTCACATCATAAGAAAGATTTATTAAGTTACGAGCAATCTCCACATTACTTAAAATTCTAGACTGACATCACAAGGAACGTTCTCAATAACAAGGGTAAGTTACAAATTTCCTTTAAAATTAAAAATTAAAAGTGAATTAAAGTGTAACCTAATTTTCCATGTGGTCCCAACCACTTTTCATTATATTCCCCTTCTAATGTTGTTTAATCTCAAGAACAACCAAAATATTTCAAGTCACACATGACATCTTGTATGTCACTAAAGTGACATTATGCCTCGCACCAAAGCATCTTACACACTTTCATACCCACATGAATGCTCTCAACTAGGTTCCTAGGGAGGAACACACAAACACATACAATACCTCTAAGTCTCTAGGACTACGAAAGATGTTTAGAGCCAACATAACTCAAGGCTTACCAGAGAGGATCATTCCATTCAATAAAGGTAAATATTTCAAGCTATATATGTTTTTTTCACGTTTCCGCCAAAAATGAAAACACACAAACGTAAGTTGTTATTTTTCTTTGAAGATTAAGTGATTTCCTAGGTCAATGCAACACTAGCAGATAGGTAAAAACATGCCATTTTAAATTATTACCAAAAATTTACTTGACACAATCATATCCAAAATTACGATGGCACTAAAAATTTTAAATGAAAATGTTCTAATTTCATCCTCCTATATTAATTTAGACATTAAAAGAATGAATTCTTTTACATCGTTTTCCAAAGCAACATGATACAATCAACTTCATTTACTTAACAAAATATACACAACTACGCATAAGTGTAAAATTCGTCAAGCAGACAAAAAGTGCAACTCGGTATGAAATAATACATTTTATCAATATGCAACATTGTCATAAACATCATGGAAATAATGAAAATAATAGATTCTATTCCTAACAATATCACTGAAATATTCTATACAATTACATTGCTTTGCTTGATAGCATGCTAATAAGAAGACACAAGTAACGATGCACTTCTCCTTGTCTAGGTACCTGTAACCACACATGGTCAACACTACTGCTGGCATGGCATCTATCTACAAACAAGCATGATTCACAATTTCATAAATTTCCAATAATAATGAAAATAATAATTAACATACTTCTAAAGAGAGTAAGAAATGTAAATGCCATTTTAGTTCATTTTTAGAGCTATAAAAGAGAGATAGAGAGGAGAGAGAAAACACTATTTTTCCACAATCACACTCTTCTCAAAACAAGCATCAAAAGAAGTATCATATAGTCATAAGTCAATGTATAAAAAGTTTCTCGATCGATATTTTGCTAGAGAAGGTCAAACAATTGTTTTCCCCATTTTTACAAGTTCCCAAAAAGCGTCAAATTTAGACAAGTAGCTCAAAAACCCACGTTCGAAAACAATCCCCAAGACCTGAACACACAAGGAGTCAAATCCCTACCTACTCTACCATAGACAGGTAAACACTCGGAGTGACATGACCCAAAACTCGGTGAATTGGGTTCGATTGGCGTTTGTCTTTTCGGAGCTACCAATCGTAGTTGTACTCAATTGACCTCGTCACCCAACGACTGGAGGCTGATAAATCCCACCGAAAAACTATCCTACAAGGTGATTTTCTTCAATATAAGGGTTGGTGGTGATTGTCACAAACTTTAAAAAAAGGTATGCGGAGGACGAATTCCATTTCTCCACCCAGGGCCTAAGCAGCGAATGGTCGAAACGAAATGATATTTTTAACAGACAACGGCTGTCCAACGCTGCAATATAGTTCATTGGCCTCTTAATGCATGTTAAAAAATGGGTCAAATGAAACATTCGAGGGAAAACCATGGTTTGGAGTAACACTCCACATGACAAGGAACAAGTTCAAAGCTTGATTTTCTCATTTTGAGGTTTATAGAGATGTTTTGTGCCTCAATAAAAAAATAAGTTTTTATTAATATTTCACAAAGTCACCAAGGAGTAGTTTTTATTAAGTTTCAAGTTTGATTCGCCACCCACGTGGCTTCGGTATCCAAAACTGATAAAAGGGTTTTCCAACATCTCACGAGGTAGATTGAGAGAAGAGTTAATATTCAGTTACTTTTTTTATGTGTACAAAATAGAGGTAAATGTGTTATAAGCCACTATATCTCATTTAATTCACCAATAATTTATTCCCCTTTAATATGATTTTCCACTACATTAAAACAAGAAAACTAGAATCGTTAAAAATGTGCAAGGAGAGAGGGTAAGATGATCATGCACGATAATCTAGCCGACAAGGTGAAGGGGTCGATCATAACTCAATTTGAGGTCATCCATAACATCAATCTATTATATCTAGCTCGAATGCCATACAAAAAGTAGCTCATCAAGCCAACAAAACCAAGTTAAAAGAATGATCTCTATATTACATCCCAAATCGCATGGTTAGGCCGAGCTATAAACATACCAAGCTTAAACCGACCAAATTCAATGTTGCGGTGGAT
Organism: Taxus wallichiana var. yunnanensis; assembly: GCA_018340775.1. Lineage (NCBI taxonomy): Eukaryota > Viridiplantae > Streptophyta > Pinopsida > Cupressales > Taxaceae > Taxus > Taxus wallichiana. The sequence continues at coordinate 582,620,014 of CM031243.1, forward strand.
GACTCGCTAATCAACACCCAATTCAACCGTCACAAAGGTAAGAAGTTATGTGATCAAGGTCACATTCTTATTTCAATTTCTAACACAAACATTAAGGAACCAATCATGCCCACTTTCGATTCCATACATCTCTAACATCACACAAACAATTATACCCTCAGGAAATCAACCTCTCCAATCTGATGACGACCGGACCATACCCTACTCTAGTCCCCATTTGGCGGGATGCGAGACGATATTGAAAAGGTAAAAAAATTCTTTATGTCGACAATTTTAGTTGCTTGAAAGTTCATAAGCCCCTTTTTTAACAAAAACCATTTTGTGCAATTCTTACATTTAAAGATCTCGAATTTGGCACGATTGGGTAGTATACGAGACAAAGGGAGGTGTCAACATTACACCTAGAACTTTCATGTGTTTTAGAGTTCCTAAAACCACTTCAACATATCAATTTTGTGTTAGGCGTGACCCGACTTTCACCTTGCACATCCATCCATCCTTGTTATCCTGAAGCCCAAATTTATTTTAGGCAATTTGTCAAAAATTATAGGCCATGTACATGCTTCCAACTCTGCCAAATGCATATGTCCGAGAAGAATCCAAATCCTTTTCAACAACCATTTTATTTATACCCAACACCCAATTGTTCCCTAATTCCAGCAAAAGAGGTTGTCCAAACCTTTTCAATGCACCCACTATGAAAAGAAACACCAGTAACATCACTTTGTCCACGTGGACTCATCATTTTTTTGGCATTTAATCAACTTATCATGTGTCTAGTGCCACCTATACCCATAAAGTCCTCCCATATTTGAATACATGTCTACATGGTAGTTCTGACTACATCTTGACAAAATTTCAATACTTTTTGATGAAATTCCACGACTCCGCTCTAATTTTCCAATGGGAAGATGTTGGGAGAATGTTGGAAAAGAAGGTGTGGGGAGGGTTGTGGAGCTGGCTTTACACCTAACAATTGTGTTTACTTTGAAGATTCCAACACCTTCTATAAAATAAAAACTCCTTTTACGGAGAGGGTCATAGAGGTCTTTACGAGATCTTAACCACCTCATGGCATGCTCAATTAGCTCTTAACCTAGCTATGTTAGGTTCTTTAACTATTGTCGTAGCTCACCACATGTATTCTATGCCCCCTTATCCGTATCTAGCTATTGACTATGGTACCCAACTCTCTCTGTTCACGCACCACATGTGGATTGGTGGATTTCTCATAGTTGGCGCTGCTGCACATGCAGCTATTTTTATGGTAAGAGACTATGACCCGACTACTCAATACAACAATCTTTTGGCTAAGTGGGATGTACTTTTGAATGGATAAATGTGGATATGTAGGTGGAGGTTTTCGAGGAATACAAATAACCTCTGGATTCTTCCAGATTTGGCGAGCATCTAGTAGATATACGAGTCGCCTCACTCCATAGATATCTAATCTATAGGGCCATGGGGACATGGGGTAGCTACAAGTGCCCACCTTCCCCCTCCCCTCCCCTCTAGAATACCCTACTATTCCATCTATCGACCGCCCATCGGCTAATCTAGAGAGATGGGGGGAGGCCCGCCCTATCTATCACCCTCCCCGCCTAATCAGTCCTATCCTATATGCCCTCTCTCTATATTGATCTGGGCTTGATCTCTCTATCTCTCTGGGATAGATCTGTATTCTATATGCCCTCTCTCTATATTGATCTAACCTCCACTCAATGCTCCATAATTTAGATTTCTTCTAGCATCGGTCAAGGGTTTCTAATCTCTGATCTAGGTGGGATGAAACAACTAGATCAGAGATTAGAAACCCAACCCTCGACTGATATCACGCTAGATAGAGATAGAGTGGAGGCCAGATCAATATAGATAGAGGGCATATAGAATACAGATCTCTATCTATCTATCTCTCTATCTATCTACATGGACTACTCGATGGAGGCGCTACCTTACAGCACCGGGCGGGGAGGGTGATAGATAGGGCGGGCCACGGCCGGTGGGAGGTGGGGCCCTCCCCAGAGTTCTGTATTCAATGAATCCCGAGGACTTCATCCTGAGCCTGAGAAGAATCGGCACTAATGAAACTACTGGAAGGAAGCGAATAATCGGCACTACACTCTACACTAGAGTATCACATACGCCGGGCCGGGGTACCCTATAGTTAGATATGGCGACCCAGAACTCTAAGATAAGATAGTTCAGGGAGGGGGAGGGGGCCCGCCTCTAACTAGATATATCCGCCGCCAGATAGAACTCTAGGCCGCCTCTATCTATATATGAGCCCCCGCCCTAGAAACTAATACACCCAAACAAGCCCTATCTATATATGGTGTTGGGGCTAAGGTCAAGATCAAAAAATCCTAGATCGACCTTATACCAGATTAGGCCCCCTATATATAATTTTCCCCTCTCTAATCCATATGGCCAGATGCCTGAATAGTTCCCAATCCGATCGGTTCAATGTCTAGTTCGTATTCACTCCCAACTAGATATATACGACTGTCTGAGGTGAGGAGCCCTATAGTTCTATGGGGGGGGCAGACTCTAACTATATATAGCTTATGCCCATATATAGATAGGGCCCCCTCTATATAGATCTGGCAGATAGGGGCCCGACGGAGATAATAGATAGGGGCCTACTCTATATAGCTGTAGCTGGGCCCCGGGGTATATATAGATATATATACACAGAGGGCGCCGAATCTATACTATATGGGCCGAGGGAGAGGGACTCTACTATCCCGACGGCCTATCCTATCTATCTTCTATATAGAGTCGGCACTCCCCCGACCGATTCCTGCACTGCAGGGGGAGGCAGCTATATCTAGTCGGCCCCCTATATCTGAACTATGGGGCACCCTCCCCTCTCCCTCTATCTAGATATGGGATATGGACCGATAGGCCATAGGTTGAATGAACTCCCCACCCTTGAACTATCGAAGGGGCGGGGAAGATGTGAAGGTAGAACTAGATAGGCATATATACAGATAGGGCGGCCTACTCCAATCGTCGAGGCCCCTCCACGAATCTGTCTTAACTATTTAGGGGTAACTATATTCTATATCGGCAGCCATATCTATATATAGGGCCCTTACCCCCTCTCTTTTTAGAGAAAGGATAGAGAGCGCCCACCCGACTGTCTGGCCCCTATCCATATACGGGGCTCGAGAACGAGGGAGAATCTATAGCCAGGGCCCTATGCTGGGCGGGAGTCTATATAGAGAATGGGGGCAATGAGGCCCGGGGCCCCCACCCCTATATAGAGAAGGGGGGCCCCTATCTAGATAGCTGCCCCCCTATAGATATAGCTGCCCTTTCGTGATCTATATAGAGGGGGAGGGGTAGGGGGAGGGGGCCCTATCTCTATATGGCGGGAGGCCTATCTATATATGGGGCCATAGAGAGCCGGGAGATAGGGGGGCCCATAGAACCCCTCTAAATTGATTGTTCTCCCCCTATCTCTGGGCCGACCCCTATTGATTTGATTTGATTTGATATGAATGGGATGGGGAGGTATCTCTATAGAACTGGGGAGAATAGAATAGATTCTATCTGGGGGCCCCTATCTATATATTGTTGGCCAACCGGTGATGGCATCTCGTCGATCGATCAACCGGCCCTCCCCCCTCCCTATTCTATTCTATCTTATCGATCCGAGAGAGAAGAAAGAGCATCGATCGATCGCCCTATCCATACCATATACTAGATCTATATGGGGCCCCCGCCCAAACTATAGATGTAGATCTAGGCTCTCCCCCGCGCCATATGGAATAGATATCGCCATATGGAATAGATATAGAGAGGGGGGGCAAGCATCCGATCCGGCTTATGTGATTGATATAGGGGCCGCCGTATATAGATAGGGGCCGCCATATAGAGTATAGATAGGGATATGTATATGGGTTAGGTGCTGACCGCTTCAACCCCCCATAGAATAGTTCAGATAGGGGCCGCTCCCCGATACCTATATATCTATCCCCCACCCCTTCCTATCTTATAGTTCTAGATAGGGACCAACCCATGATTGGGACACCTATTCCATCACCCACTATGATTGGACCAACCTATGACCAGACTGATCGGTATGAGATGAGACACCCGGACTGATTGGTATGAGATGAGACACCCAGACACCTCGGCATTGAATCAACCCAACCCAACCTACCATACTCCCCTCCCCTCTTTTGATATGGGGGGGCCCATAGATTCTATGGTGATGGTGCCCCCTAGATCTCTATGGGGAGCCCCCCCTCTCTATAGTTCTTCTCTATGGGGGCCCGCCCCTATATAGATTGGTCCTATACCATAGTGATGCCATACTGCCATACTATAGTGAAGTGATACAGTCCATTCCCACCCCCACCCTATAATATATATTTCTATTTCTATGGGGGACTCCCAACTAAGCATGATCAATCCCCCTTTATACTTCTCGGCTCCCGGATCTATATATAGGGGCTTATCCATCTGGCCCAACCCCCATATAAATATGGCACCCTATATAAATCTATTGTGGTTGGTTTACAACCATGCCCTTTAGTACATTAGATAGGGGCCCATGATTGACTCCCCACTCTGAATTATATTATTTATATGAAAATTGAGTGGTTCGCTACAAAATAGAGATAGGAGGTTGCGCTCATCCATATAGAATGTCGGGCCTCCCCTCTAGATCTCTCTATAGGGCGAGGCAGTGCCCCCACTCCATAGAGTGGGCCCATAGTTCAAATAGGGATTTCCCGATCTAGAGATCAAACGACTTGCCTCAAAAAATGAGGGAATCGAACTTGGGACTACTTCTATATCAAGTTGGGATTTGGCCCCTGTGGATATAGATAGGGCCCAGGCCCCGTGGATATAGATAGGGCCGATCCCTCTACTCTATCCAATCCATGGGGAGGGCCTATAGCTTATAGCTATCTCTCAGTGATGAATTTCAATCCGATGGCCCACTAGCATTTATGGTTAGAGTTAGAACCCATATATAAGGGATATTGAACCTAACCTCTATATCCATCTAGAGTCTGGAGTCACCTATCGGTCCTCTCTTAACGAATAGAATTTGAGTCCGGACATCACATCACTAATGGATATAGGACCGAATTGGTTATGGTTAGCCATATTAATGTTGGCTCCCACCTATTTTGGTATAGACTAAGCCGAGGGAGCCAACATTTATATCATATCACGTATATAATTTATAGACAGATAGCTAGAGCACTACCTTCTCTTTTGACCGAGGAACTACCAAAATAATTCACACTCCTTTCCAGATATGATTTATATAGGGGTTGATCGGTCGATATCCAATATACTGGTTACCCATCGATCCACCTATCCCATATGCTCTGAATAGAGAAATACTAAGTGACTAAAGGAGATGCAGCGCACCCCCTCCCCCTGTCTGCCCTATATAACTCAACTCTATAACTTCCTTATCTAATCTATCATATAACAGATGATTTAGAATTTTTATTTTCGATAAGGTCGTCCGCTTCACGCTTCAATCACTGAAAACCATGTAGCTTGCTGCATAGATATATAGATAGGCCACATGTCACTATGATGTGTAGTAACCACTGCTATTAACAAGATAACAGTAGCTGGGAAACAGATTGATGCCTCGAGATCACTGCAATCAGAAAGGGTGCATTCAATCTTCCCACTGTATCTGATTTATTTATTTATTTATTTTGGAGGATAGTACTTACATATTCTTACATCTAGTGTCGCCGCGACTCGTTTCTCTTCCAAGGTTTCTCTTGGAGCATCCATTACGTGCACTAACCAAAGAGCATGCAGTAACAACACCTCTTTGTTATTTCCTTTAATTATATTCGGGATATTCATTCTCATATAGATCTTTCCCTCCCCCTTCTCTATATGCATCAGAGTCCTCTTTAGCAGCGGTAAAAGTTTGCGCGATAGATTCTCTCATACATCATTGCTTGAACTCAAAAGGAGATCTAGGATCCAAAAATTGACCGACGTAGAAGCGCTTTAAAAGAATGGGGATGTCCCCGTCTTTATGTAGATTTGATAGAAACTATCCAGCATCGAGATAAGTTGTGCGAACCTGGAGTCCTCAAAATGCGAACATAAGAATAAGTGTGTGCTCTCGATCAACTTATGAGACCCACACAGCTCTCAAGCGATCCAATCGTGCACCAGAAAGATCAGGTGCTCAGGGTCATAAGTGCTTGCTCCTCTCGATATTTCTTTCAAATAGCTACTCACTCGTGCTCTATTTAGAATAAACTTATATTGGATTTCCTCAAATAGTTTTATAGTACTCTTGTATCAAGAAAATAGGACCTTACGTAGTCGTGGCTCCTTTATTACCTCGTCCCAGTTTTCCTTCAAAGCAAGTATTTGGTAGGTCTCTTCAATTACCGAGAGGCCCCTTACTTTCTTAGTCTCTAGCTCTGCCACTTCCACTAACCTTTTAAGATAATTCCATCTCAATACTATTTCACCCTTTCTCACATATTTCAAAGTAGAGTTCACACTTTTGGAAACTGATGTTCAACGATCCTCCCCAAAATTTGGGGAAAGCTCTCCGGAGAATTGTTTTCACCGAGTATCTTGAGGAATTTGTATTCATTATATCCACATGGTAGTGTGTCCCACCATATTTGTGCCCTTCTCTCCTAATGAGGACGTCTTTGCAGTCGAAATAGTTTACAACCATGTTCAAGACTTCTTTTGGTGTGACCCCTGTCCTATCCTCCTTTTCACTATTGGATAGAGTTAATAATATATATTTTTAGATATTATGCCCCCATTTAGTTTCTCCAGTCTGAGTGATATGACCAATGACGTTGGCTAGAAGAAATAAACCTAAAATCCACGTTACTAAACGAACCACAACTTAATTCCATTATCCTCTTCTCGATCACAATATTTCTAATATCCATACTACCGGTAAAACATTGATCCATATACGAATACGATTGGTACATGTGGATAAATGAACTCAAAGACCCTATATATATCGAAAAACCACTCCTACTCTCACGAATCAATAAATTGTGGCTCCTTTTTCTTTGAACCAACAAAGAGGGCTATCAAGATGACGATGATTCATGTGCACTTTGTTTTTAGGACCTACGTTGGAGTACCTCCCTCATAGACTATAAACTCTATAGAGAGGGGTGAAGACAACGGAACATCTACATACTCGTACTCGAGCCTAGCCTCCTAGATACCCATCCTGAGGCAGGACAACCCCTATCAACTCTTTATATGGGAAGGGAGGAGTGTAGTAAGCGAGGGGATGTAAAACCATCCCCCCGGATCATCTTATTATATGCATGATATAACCAATCCTCTCCATATCTATATGAGAAGATACTCTGCCAAGGGGGTGCCCACCAAACCCCCACTCCATTTCCCCCTCATTCACTCCTCATTTAGGGGAAACCACCACCGGCCACCATATATCTAGATCTCAACCTCAAGAGTTAGGCCCCTTGCTCTCGCTATCCGAAAGAATTCACAATTCACTATAAGATCGATCGGATCACTACGAAATCTTGATTCGCTAGTGCTTGAGTATTCGGGGATCCTTGATCCTAGAGAGATATCAGTTTTTCTCCCATTGAGGCGATTAGATAGATCGGCGACAGGTGTGCGCTTCAAGTGGAATCCTTTCTATTCATGGGCTCCCAACCTTTCTATATCTACGGTCTTAGCCCCCTCTGAGAGATAAAATCCGAGGGGATTCGAGGGGAAACATACTCCTCTCTTCCGGAGATGTCTATAGGCTCCCCCGCCTTCACCTCGATCGGTATCGAGGGTATTGATGAGCTCCCCCCTTCCCCCATAGATATAGAGGGGATAGAGAAAGAGGGGATAGAGAAAGGGGGCTGTAGATAGAGAGAAAACCCTCCCCTCGCCCCCAGAGCTAGATATCCCTATCTCGGCAGGATCAGATCTATGGGGAGATACCATTACCGTATATTGAAATCCATACCCACACTTCGGGCAGCTGAGCTCTCCGCCACCATCATCACCACTGAGCCCTCCAGAGAGAGAGTGTGGGAGAGAGCGGGTTGCTGCTGTTACTGCCGCCCCCTTCTCTCTATACTCGGCCCTCTCTATATGGGGTATAGCAGTCTGAATCTCCCCGAGAGTATCTTTCAGGCCCTAACTTTAGTCAGCAAGGCAGCTTGGGACTCCCCTTCCCGAACCATTATATTCCTCAGGGCAGGGACTCGAATAATCGAGAGATAGATCGATCGTGGGGGTTCAAGAGGGCTTCCTGCGCCTTCATCACCTCATATTGCAAATGCAAACTTTCTTGCGTCCGCGCATACAGAGAACGCAAGAAAACAATCTGCTCCACGGCCGGTGGTCGGTCTATCCATTTGGTCAAGCTCCATCTCCGGGGGGATGGGAAGACCAGACGTATTGTCTTGAGAGTTATTAGGCGAGGTGGAGTCGATTGGGGCACCCGAGCGACTTGAGTCATCTAGATTCAAGATCCCCTTACCCCGAATCGAGTCGACTGCCTCTCCCTTTGCCGGGTCCAGACTTTCCCAGTGGACGTGGAGGCAGATTTGGGATAGGCAGCTCCGTCGCCACGGGGGTCGAGGACTCTCCACTTCTCCACCCCCCAGCAACTTGAATGGTAATATGGAGGAAACTCAGGATCTTCGCTCCCAGTGTGGTAAGAGATCTCACCCACTCGAGGTAATCGGAAAAGGAGCCAACCACCTCAATGGAATCTTCCAGATCCAGAGACGTCATCTCTGTCACCGGGGTTGGAGTGGTGATCCCAGCTATATAGGGAGAGGTGATCGCGCCTAACAGCCCCAATTGCAGCGCGATTACAATCGAATGGAGCAGAACAGTGCGAGGATTCGCGATGTTCCAGCGGGGCTCTCGTGCTTTTCCTGCGATCACCCGCCCCTCTACGCTCTTTCCCTTTTCCTCGGGTGATTCTCGGCTGAAGATTGTGCCTCAGCTGAAGATTGTGCCTCAGCTGAAGATTGTGTCTCAGGATCACTCGAGATTGATTTCGCATTCTCTAGTCCGCTAAGGATCACCTCGAAAACCTCCTGTTCGGGGTTCGGAACTCCCAAATCACCCCGAGCAATCTGGGCTAGACGAGGGAGCGGAGAGATCTCGGGGGGTTCGGATGAGGAAGCTCCCCCGGGTTCTCCTTCCTTCACTGCCTTCTCGAGCTCAGTGAATCCCCATATATATATATATATATATATATATATATATATATATATATATATATATATATACAGTACCTTTTCTTTTTCACATTTACCCTCGAGACTAGAGAACTCGGATGATAATGTTCCTTCATCTCCATCCCAAATCCTCATACCGGAGAACTCAGATGATAATGATGGATACTTTGGAGAAACACATTGTTTTGTTCAAATATCCCAGGCCACAAATGACCTGCATATTGAGGAGGCTTCAATCTATTCATGTCATGTATTCCTTTATCGGTATTGTTTCAATATTCATTTTATGATGGGGTCTCTCGGATAGATCCTATTAGGAAAGCGATCCACGTTCGCCCAATAGGCAGAGTCGCTCATACTCAGGGTCATTGGAATCAGAGATAGAGGTGGACTTCGGAGCCTGGCCGGATAGCGCCCCCTCTCCAGCTCCCTCTCCAGTACCGCCTGCACCCCCACCTCCTTCGGTGGGAGGTTGGGTGGCTGGAGAGGAACCGCTGGGATCATCCCCACTGGAACTAGGAGGAGCCTTAATAAACACGCCATAGTCCAATTGATAAAGAAAGCCACTAGTCCATAGAACGATAACAACGATGAGCGCATCCAGAATCGAGAGTACATCTATTCTTCCCATTCTATCAGCGAGCCGACGAGGAGAAGGAAGATATGGTGGGCGATCGATACCGCCCACTCCCTCTGTAGAGTTGGTATATCTATTGATGGCGTTATTGGGAGAGTATTGATACCTCATATAGAGTACATAAACCAATAGTTGTAGTAGCACCAGGGCAAGGACGCAGAGATCCCAGTCTCGGAACCTTCTAGATTTAGGACCTCTCGCTGCTACCCGCCTCGACCTCCGATGGCGGCGAGATGAGAGTTGATCAAAGTTGAGAAAGGGGAGAGAGAAGAAGGGAGAGGGGAGAGAAGTGAAGGTTTTTCGCCCCGCAACCCCTCCTACTCTCCGAGACATAAGTTGCAACATCCTGGATACACTTGAGATCAACAGCAGAAACATCGACATACTTGATAATAACTTTGGGCCAAGTCTCAGGGAAAAAGGTCATGAAGAATAGAATCAATTCCTCGTCCCCCTCAAAATCCTATCTATCTCGATTGCATGATATGTGATACAGTTAGATAAGCTGGGGCAATCAATCTAATCCCATCATCATATTAGATATTAGAAACCCAACCCTCGACTAATATTTACCATTCCTAGTTGTTTCATCCCACCTAGATCAGAGATTAGAAACCCAATCCTTAGTTAATGCTAGATATAATATAGGTAGAGCATCGATGAAACAACTAGATCAAATCGAATATGATTATATTATATGCGTGTAACTACGATATCAATCATGGGAGATAGATGAAACAACTAAATCAAATGAGATTAGATATGATTATATACGGAATATGAGTGATGCTAGATCTAGGTGGAGCATTAACAACTAGATTAAATCGAGAGATTAGAAACCCAACCCTTGGTGATGGTAGAAGAACTATAAATTCATCGAGAGGGTGGAGAGAATCTATCTATCTCTTTTCCAGATAAATCAAGAGGGCATATAGAATAATGATTAGGCGAGGAGGGTGAAGATAGAGAGAGATATAGAGTGAAGAGAGAGGAGAGACTAAAGAGTGATAGATCAAGAGAAAGATAGAGAGATTCTCCTTCCCCCTCTATACCAAAATTGGTAGGTTTTCTACCTACTATAGACACGACCTATATCATATCTCAGTATAGGAGAAGATATAGAGAGTGGGTCATAAGATAATATGGTTTGGTTCGGTTCGAGGTGGGTGCGACGCCATATATCATGCATGTGTCATATCTAAGTGGGTTTCCCATGAGAGTTCCATATATAGATAGGGGGGTTGGGTGGGGACTACGGCTCCTGTATATAGGTTAGGGGTCTCTATCTCTATATAGAGCTGGAGCTGGGTGGGCACTATCCTGTCTAGAGGGTATCTGGAGTTGGGTGGGCACTAGCGATCCTGTCCTGTATAAGGGGTAGGGGCTTAGGGTAGGGGCTCCATATCTATATATAGGGCATTCGGGTGGGCGCTATCTGGATTAGATATAGATATGGGTGGGTGGTATCTAGATTAGATATATAGTTCCGATAGAGTACAATCTAGAGATGATACTTGGGAGGGCGCTAACTAGATGAGGGGGAGTGCTATCTAGCCTAGGTATGGGCGGGCACGATCTGGATAGCTAATACTGGATATGGGTGAGCACTAGCTATACTGGATGAGAGTGGGCGCGGTCTAGCCTGGATGAGGGTGGGTGGTATCTAGGCTAGGGGTGGGCGTGCACCCCCTCTATCCCATATAGATAGAGGGGTGGGTGTGACCCCACCCCACCCTCTATATAGAACTAGATTTAGATAGGGAAAATTTTGTATGTTGTATCCAGGACTAGGGAGGGAGGGCCTTTGGAGAGATCGGGGTTATAGGATAGATAGAATAGATATGGCCGATTCTAGACTAGGGAGGGCGGGCACTGGATAGATTAGAGGTGTGTGGGATAGATAGAATAGATATGGCCGATCCTGTATATGGGGTAAGGTCTCTGTTCCATAGAGCTGGGTGGGCGCTACCGGATCCTGCCTGTATATAGGTGAATTGTAGATCTTTATTGGCTGGGCGCTACCGATACTAGGGGGTAGGGCCGGATCTATATATAGGTTCCTATCTTCCTATCCCTATCTATATAGGGTTGGGGGTTGGGCGGGGGCACTAGATAGAATAGAGCTGGGTGGGACCGATCCTGTATAGAGGGTAGACGCTCCCCCATATCCCATAGAGTTTGATAGTGATAGAGGGGGTCCCGTCGTTAACTTCTTATAGCTGGGTGGGCACTTATCCTGTATAGAGGGGCCCTTCATAGAAACTACCGGCCTCATCCCCATATGGAGCTGGGAGCTGGGTGTACCGATCCTGTATATAGGGTAAGGGGGGTAAGGGTCCTGCTCGTCCTCGGAGTTGGGAGTTGGGTGAGCACTATCCTGTATAGAGGGGCTCGTCCTCGTCTATATAGAGCTGGGAGCTGGGTGTACCGATTCTGTATATGGCTGCTCGTTTATATGTAGCTGGGTGTATAGGGTTAGGGTGTAGGTTCCTGCTCCTGTATAGAGCTGGGGGAGCTCGATTCTGTATAGAGGGGTTCTGATATGGGTATGGATGGGATAGATAGAATAGATATGGCCGATACTGTATACTGTATACTGTATAGAGCTGGGGGAGCTCGATTCTGTCTAGAGGGGTTCTGATGGGTATGGGTGGGATAGATAGAATAGATATGGCCGATACTGTATAGAGGTTGGGGTTCCCGCTTTTACTTTTCTATAGAGGGGGGTCTGTATAGAGCTGGGTATACCAATCCCGTATCTGTATTCTGTATAGAGCTGGGTATACCAATCCTGTATCTGTATATAGGTGCTCGTATATATGTAGCTGGGTGTCTTGTATAGGGTGTAGGTCCCCGTTCCTGAAAGAAAATATATGGCTGTGCTGTGGTAGGTCCCTATCTATATATATATATATATATATATATATATATATATATGGGGCCTACTGGACCCTAGAGAATTTGCATTGGTTGAGTATAGATAGATGGTGCTTTGGTTGAGTATAGAGAGATGGCCCCGAACGTTCAGATAGGGATATGTCGATTGCCAGGTAGATAGTTCAGGGTCAATCGACCTCTCCCAACTATAGATAGGGGGAATTGTCTCTATATCTATCTGAAGGACGACGGGTTATCTCCTATATCTAACAAAACTCAACTTCCCAAATCTACTAGATAATCTATATGGGGGAGAACTAAACTATATATAGCCAGCCATCTCTCTATCTGGTTGGGGCCATCTATCCATACAGTCGAGGAGGGGGAGAAGGGAGAGGCCCCCTATCTATCTATGGGTTGGGTGACCGTATGATCTACATGATTGTCATGCGATCAAGCTCTTCTTCGGAGTGAGTGATTCATGTTACAAGACACGATTCGAGTGAGTGATTCATGTTATGTATAAGACAAATGGTAGAATATATCTATATAGATCTCCTGGTTGATAGAGTAGGAATGTTCCCCCACACTTGGAACTATCTATCTGGGGGAGTTGAGAATGTAGGGAGGATTACCCCTTGCTATGCTATGGGGGAATCCCCCCGTGTTTGGAGGGGGAGAGGGGGTGAAGCCGATGTGGGGAACTGGATCGGCTGATCCCAGATAGATAGTTCAGGCACTGGGTCCATAAGATATATAGATGTGGGGAAGCTGGATCGGCGATCCTAGATAGGTAGTTCAAGAACCGAGGCCCTCAAAATGCTTGAATGCTTGCCAGATATCTATATTCGGGCTACTGCATATCGGGGGTATGGGGGGGGTTGGGGGGTTGGGGCCCATAGTTCAGATTAGAGAGGGAGTTAAGTGTGCTTTTTGCATATCGGGGGATGGGCTACTGGTTATGGGAATAAAGACTTGCCTTGCCATATCGGAGGGGACATTGGGAGTTGGGGATGGGCTACTGGCCATATCTCTCTCTAGGGGTATGGGCTACTGGATTGGGGTATGGGCCCGATGGGCACTTGCCATATAGAACTAGGGGGGCCCTCCCCTCTATATAGATGAGATGGGCACTTGATAGATGAGATAGGCACTTGCCATATATCTATATAGAGGGGGCATTGGGAGTTGGGGATGGGCCCCCCACCCCATAGTGCCGTAGTTATAGGGACTCGCCATAGAGAGAGGGTGCCCCGAACTAGTTATAGGGACTATAGAGAGAGAGGGGGGCATACATACTTTGATTCGGGCTTCAACACTCGGGCATCAGGGCATCAAGACTTGGCTCTCTATAGAGAGGGGGGCATCGAGACTCGGCACTCTATAGAGAGGGGGGCATCAACACTCTCGACTGCAGGTTGGGGTCTGGGCATCACGACTTGGGGATGGGCCATAGAGATCTATAGGGCACAGGGAACCACCCCCATAGATAGATAGATAGATAGAGGGCAGTCTGGTCCCATAGAAGATATAGGGCGGATAGAGTTTTTTCCCGGCTCCCTCCTCCACCGCCCAACTATCTGCCCCTAGATCTCCCTACTCTTCTATAGTGGTTTGTTTCCAGCGCCCCTCTAGGACAGATCCTAGCTACTGGGCCCGGGAAGGATGCAGGGAATGCAGGTGGTATGGCCTTTAGTTGGTTTCCCCGCTCCTCCGCAACTAGAAATATAGATGCCCTGCCCCTGCCAGAGGGGTGAGCCATATCATATAACTTCAGTGCCGCCCTCCCCTCTCTATCTCCCAACCCATAAGCAACCGGGTTCGGTTCATCTGATATGATATCGCATGGGGTTGCTGCCTATCCTATCTATCTTTGAGACGGGAGTATGGTATGGCTTGGGTGCCACTCCATATCTCTCTATAGGGTAGTGGACGATCTAGAATAGAGTGGCTTGGGTGGCTTGGGGTTGCTGCCCATCCCATCCCCATCCCCATCTATATATGCTTTGCTGGGGTTCATCGAAAGCAGAAGTGTGCAGTGTAGTTTAGGGTAGGGGTTCATCACATCAAATGTCTAGATCTATATCGAGATAGAGGGGGGCTAGAGATAGAGATAGATTCATTGGCCATATCTATAGTGTGGGTTCTCCCCTCCCCCCATTGGGCCCACTCATACCCGGTTGCGGTTGACCACCCTATAGGCCCAGACTCATCTTTTCCGGAGAGTCGGGTTGGCTATAGAATCTAGGGGCAACCGAGTCGGGTTATTATGAGGTGAGCCGGGACCCCATCTAGAACCTTATTCGATACAGTAGAGGAGTGGGTAGATCTCTCTATTGGGCCATCTCTATATAGAGGGCGTGCCGCATCATATCTCTATCTCGCCATCTCTCTGGATTAGATACCACTCATATCTAGCCACCCCACCACTCATACCTAGTTGTTTTTGTGGTTATATCCTATCCCTATCCCCCCACTCATACCCCTAATACCACTCATCGGCACCTACTCGAAGGGGAATTGTGCTTTAATACAGGAGCCTTGGGTGCCCATCTATCCAAAGGAATAGGGTTAGGGTTCATCAATGGCCCATATAGTTATATGGGGCCTCCCCCCAACCCAATATAGAGTAGAGTCTATATAGATTAGATAGAGGGGCCCCCCTATCTATATATATGGAGAGGCCGAGCCGTGCTTTGATCTCCACCCTTTCAATCCAGTGGGCAAACTATATAGACTCAGTCTCGGATGGATACTCTCTATATCGGATGGATAGGGGGGTTGGTCAATATAGAGATATGGGCAACCGGGTCTGAGTGGGGGGATAAGGATAGGATATATTAGCAACCGCAACTACAACCACAACCAAGCTGAAACCGGGCCAATTTTGGATCAAGGGAGGGATCTACTCTAGAGGGGAGGGATCGGATAGAGAGAGGATGGTTCGGATAGAGATCACATAGTTGGGTTTGCTAACAACCATATAGAAATTGAGTTGAAGCTCAGGGGCTATAGAATTGGCAACCGGGTTTGGTCTCGAGGGGCTATATCTATAGAATTGGCAACCGGGTTGGGATCAGAGGGGAGGGTTGGGTTGGTCACTCTCTATCATAGAGGCCGGGTTGGCTAGATATAGATATAGAGGCCGGGTTGGGTTGGTCACTATCTATCTCTCTATCTCTCTTGTCTATCGATACAGATAAGATAGAGATCAGATCAGATCAGATCAGAGATTAGAAACCCAACCCTCGACTGATACCATGTTAGATCGGAGATGTAGTGGAGGCCAGATCAATCTATAGAGAGGGCATATAGAATACAGATTACGAGGAGGGTGATAGATGGAATAGTAGGGAATTCTATAGGGGATGGTTAATATAGATTGGTGATCCCTAGGTGAAGAACTAATAGTCCATGCTAATCCCCGATCGAGAGATCTAGGAATTGGGATAGGAGGGAAATGTCCCGATTTGTGGGGCCGGTCCCCGATCTCACTAGGGTCTAATCATTTGGGTCCCCTCTAGTTAGAGTTTTCACATCTGGTCTTGGAATTTCTTGTTTAGCGATGGTGGGTCTAGATGGAAGTAACCATGTGGGTGAGATGCTTGTTTCCCCATATAGATAGATAGGTCTCCCTAATATATAGATCTTATAATAGGTCCCATCTGCCGGTCTGACTATAGATAGTTACATGGGGCACTCTATCGATCCACTCTCTATCTACACTCTCTTGTTGTCTTAGCCCTCTATATAGAGAGTTGGGAAGCTATAGTGGAGTTTGAGGGTATAGTTCCCCTCCCCGGTAGATGGGCTACATATCTCTCGAGATTGGTCAATGGATATATTGTGCCAACTAGAATTATAACTAGCTTCCTTGAATATAGATATAGATAGTCCCCTCCCCCATAACTATAGATAGGGGTCCTTTATCTATGGACGATACCCTCCCCCTCCACCTAGCCTAACCTATATATAGAGGGAGAGAGCGTCTACATTATATGGAATAGAATAGGTGACATGTCGATTGAGATCGGTACACATCCATCTATTCCATTATATACATGATATGAGTGATATCACACCCTATATATATCTAGATCGTGATATGTATTCTATATGCCCTCTATATTGATCTGGCCTCCACTCTATCCCATATCCATATCTGTCCCGGATCGAGAGATAGAGAGATGGAGACTTCAAATCTAGATATAGAGAATCTCATTTTCCCTTCTATTTCAATTCTCACTCGATGGGTGGGACATATATCTATTATACACATGATATAAATGTGGCCATGATGGCATGCATCTCGGTTGAGAGACCTCTCTTTCTCGGGTCCATATAGAGGTCCAACCTTCCTGGATAGTTCGGAGGGGGAGGGAGGTCTCCCTTTCTAGATAGCGATGAGACAAAATAAACGGTGATGAACCACATTCTATATCTGATACACGATAGATATGTAGGTGGATAGAGAGGTAGGTAGATAGAACCTGATCCATGATACCCGATCTATAGATACTTGATACCTGATCCTCGATACCTGCTTTATAGCTACCTGATACCCGATCTATAGATAGGTGGATAGAGAAGTGGGTAGGCCGGTAGATATGTGGATAGAACCACGATGCCAAATCTATAGAGAACAAATACCCTATCTATAGTAGATAGAGAGGTGCGTAGGTCAATAGATAGGTGAATAGGTGGGTAGGTCGGTAGAGGAACAAGACAAGCATCCCTACCCTAAGACATGACACTTATGGTTTGAGTTTGCATTGCCTAACCTAACCTAACCTATATTGGTTTGCTTTGGGAAGTGGAAGAGAGGAATGAGTGAGGTGGGTAGCACGACGAAAGGATATTTCTTATGTTGGGAGTTTGAATCTCCCTCTCTAGGATGACTCAATATAGTTAAATAGGCATGCACCCATGTGACTCAGGTGATTAGACTATGGATTTTATGGAAGAGGAGGCAAGGATCACCATACGCTGGTTGGATCAATAGAGGTTGTACTGATTCTCGGCTCCTTAGGAGAAGAGATCCCCGATCCTCTAATCGAGGCACGTTCCCCAAAGGCCTCTTCCACAATATCAAGACTCACCGATAGGGCCATGTTGGTCTCCCTACTTGGCTATCATTTTTAGTAGGGTGGGGGTATACGACAGGACTGAGGATCCCATATATACTTCAGGTGATCCCAGACTCAATCTATGGAGTCTTGTCTTAGGAGTGAGGGTTAGGATTGGTATACTATTGATGGGACCCATGGCAATAAAGGCTGGAACAAAGAAGATGCGATCGACCGCCTTCATTCTCTCGAGATCCAACCAACCTAGATCTCTCGCAAAACAATGAAGGCGAACTACTCAAGTGTCTCTAAAAGGGCCTACCATCAAAGGTACAGACACCCACCCCATTAAAGTAGGGTAGTGAACTCCGAAGACAACTGCTGATGTTGTATAGATCTCAATAGTGAAGAGTGAGTTCGAGTTTAATAGATATAGCTATAGAGGGGAACATGAGAGGAGAGAGTTTCCCTCGATCTCCTTCCGTCAATCAAGTGAGTTCGGAGTCGATGGTGGAGCTAAGCATAACTATGGAGTAGAGAGTTATGTTCTTATCACCTATCACTATGGAGGGTGGGGAAGGGAGGTTGAGTCCATATGGTTATTTCTAATCCATAGTTATATGCTCATCCATGAGCCGAGAGGGAGTAGAATAGTCTACTTCACTATAGTGTAGTATAGTGTAGTGTAGTATCATGTAGTGTAGTGCAGTGTAGTGTAGTGTGGTCCACTCAAGTTACCTATATAGATGGAATAACGTCTTGCCCACCCTATCTTTAGTAGCCTAGCCCATAGAGGATGGGATCCATATCTCTAATCTCACTTTTAGGGGGTTCCCTATAGATAGGGGCTTATCATGGTATGGGGCAGAGAATGAAGAGTGGGAGGCATAGATCGACCTTGATCTACCATCCATATTGTGATAGGAGATAGGGGCATATGTTCAAGGAATCTCTAACTAGGGGGACTATATCTAGATCTCTAAGAACTGTATCGGGATTTCCTTCCTTATCGGCTTTGACTAGTCCTATATCTATATCTCTAAGAACCCATACTTGAGATTGGGCATCTTGAATGCAAGGATGATTTCTACTTGACTTCCCAGGTTTGGAAACCCTATCTTGAATTTGGGGGCAAGTCTTCAATCCCGATCCGAGCTTGACCGTCTATCAAAAATATGAGGTAGGTTTTGAGCTCGATTAGAGCTTGACTATGGTCGGTGAGTCTTAGAACCCGTACTCATGCTCACCACCAACTCCAACCCTCACAGGATTAGATCTTATTATCAATTTCTTGTTTGGCTCCATTAGTTTAGAGTTTGGGGGCAAGCCCTATATCTATATCTCTCGAGAACCTAGTATGAGATCGGGAATGTGCCATAATGAATATTGGGGAAAGGATCAATGCCTAGTTGAGAAGCCCAACCCGAGTTTGGAGAGGGCAAGGTTAATATTTTTTCTTGATGAATTTATATAGATCATGGGTGCCTTGACTCGGGCTCACCGACTAGTATAAGAAGCCCAATCCGAGTTCGGGGTTGAGTACCAATATAGTGCATCTATCATCTTGATAGTGGATCTGAACTACCCTCTCGAGGCCATCGAGTTCTTTGTAGAGGGGCAAGGTTCTGTTGTGGTAAATCAGCAGCACCCCTAGATGTTGATCGGACTTCAAGTTTGACATCTTGGACATCCAGAGTGTGATTGCACAACATGGAATCTTTTCCCCAAGTGTAGGACTTATAAAATGGGAAAAGAATCTCCAGGTTTAGAGGTTGGTTCCTCAACTCCCTAATCGGATATATCACTTACAAGTTACGAGAGGTTTAAAACTCAAAATCCTACTCTAAATTCCAAAGTGGACAGAGATAGAGAATGCAAAAACTGAAACTAGTGCTAATAAGGTGATGCACCAAAGGAGTGGTGAGCATTTTTACTTCGTAGATTGACACGATTCATAAAATGCAACAAAACTCCATGCAAAAACTAATAACTATAATGGAGGGTGAAATGAATCAAACAACACAAACAGAGGATTAAAACTCATTCACAGAGCCCGTATTATCATTTTTACATCAAAAACCACTTGCATTACAACACGAGAGGAAAAAGCAGTTACGAGTCTTGGAAAAGGTTTGATTTTTCCAAAAAAATCACTTTTAAGGTGAAAGAGGGCACACGAATACATAAAAATGTTGAACCCTTTGAAAATGAGCCAAATCTGGTTTTACGGTCTGAAGCCACGACCCCGGGAGAGAAACATGGGAAGCGTGGAGAGCTTCAACCACCGACCCAAAATGCATTAAAACAAAGCATGGGCATCCTTACAGTCCCATCCCCGACATTTTTCGCCATGTTGGGAGAGAATGCGAGCCATTCTTCATTAAAAATGGTGGTTGAAATGTCATTTCCGTCCATGACCACGTGCTGAGAGGCATTTTTTCAAATTTCTCTCTCGAAACTCTATTAAAATACAAAAATGGCCCTAGAATCTTGTAGAGAATTTCACCATTTCCATTGATATAAAGAACGTGAAAAACCAAGCTCTGGATTGAAAGATATGGTCATTTGAATTTTTAGGGCAAAACAGGGCCAAATCGGATTGGCGGGCGAAAGTTTTTAAATTTTCCACTTTTTTTGCATATGGAAAATTTTCCAAAATTTCCCCGCACTCCACCATTCCAGGTGCCACGTGGCATGATCTGATTGGACGCGGGCCCTCTGTGCTTTATTTTCCATCGTTTTGCCCTTTGGAAAATTGTCCAAAAAATCCCACTTTGGCCGATGAGTTAAGGACATGTGGCAGCAGGTGATTCACCACAGGCATTTCCTCCGAATTTTCAATGCACTTTTTGACCATTTTTCTGACCTGGACACATGGAAAAACTCCATTGGTTATGGGCTTTTCCTGTATTTTTTACCTACGGGCCTTTCCTGTATTTTTTACCGCCACATGGACACGTGGCGAGATTCCATTGGTTCGCGCTTGAGGGGCGGACTTTTCCCTTTGGAATTTCCTTGATTTTGCTTTGGGAAAATTTCCCAAGTTTTCCTTGCCTCCCGAAGCTCCGGGCCACGTGGCAAGCTCCCATTGGGCGAGGGCCCTTGGGAAAACATTTTTCTTTTCATTTTAGCTTTTGGGAAAAAATCCCAATCTCCCCGCGCCCCAAAACTTCAGCCCCTGGGACACGTGGCGAGCCACCGATGATCGGCGGGGCTACGGGCCAAACATTTTTCTTTGCCCCTTTTTCCCGAACACTTCGCCAAAATTTTAATTTCTCCTCCACGCTCCACCGGTTCGATGCCATAGGACACGTGGCAAAACGTGATTGGGCGCGGCCTTCTTTTTAAAATTTTCCTGTTCCAACACTTAGTCAAATTTTTCAATTTTCTCCCCTTGGACACGTGGCATAATATAATTCGCCGACGGGCTGCGGGGAAAAATATCCCTTTTGAAAACTTTGCCAAACACTTGTAAAAAAACCAAGTTTTCCTCCGACCCCGCCACTTCCTTGGACACGTGGCGCCATTTCATTGGCTGCGGGCCTTTCAGGGGAAAATTTCCCACAAAAACTCCATCGAGCCATAACTTCAAAAATACATGGAGTTAGGAGGAAAAATTTACCTTTCTGGAAAGCTGAGAAAGAGATCTATCCAATGGTGCCATTTCCAGAAAGTTTTGAGTGCCTGAAAAGCAAAAAATTATGACTGAGGCACAAGAGAGGGAAGAATGAAGGGAGTTAGCCAAAAAATGAGCAAGGGGCACATTTTGGATAACGATTCCCCGATCTCCCATCCATCTATATATGGATAGGGGAAAGAGTTACTACCCATCTAACAAAGTGCATCCATTTCTCTATAGCCCCCTCCATCCGAAAAACTAAATCTACCGGGATAGGGGAAAAGTTGACTACCTAGGTTTGAACCTTCATTTGCCATAGGTTCAAGGATTCTTATCCACCCCATTTTCCATAATGTGATAGAGGCAAGAGTTACCTCCCGGAGTTTGAGATCTAAGGTGGATGATCGGGCATAGATCAAAAGACTAAATCATCAATGTAAGCCCGCTCGCCCACTCCATATCTCGATAAAGGGGCCTAATAGAGGGGGCTACATATAGATAGTGTTTTGGATAGTAATATCATGTATTCGAGTGTGAGTGATTGAGAAGAGTGACCCTCTCTACTATCTATATGGGGATATGGGACCTGCTTAGTTCAATTCAGGTTGGCTCGGGGCAACCCAACTATCGTTCGTGTTAGGTTACTATCCCTTCATTCAATACCGATATGTAAGAAGGAACATTTGAGAGACAAGCTAAAAAAGAAAGAATTTTTTTGAACCCAACATATGAGAAGGAAATGATGGAAATATTATAGGAAGTCAAACAATGGAGACCATACTTGATAAGTACACACTTTAAGATGAAAATTGATCATGATAGTTTTAAGTGCTTCTTGGAGAAACTATTATCTTCAAGAACAAAAAATAGGTCACTAAGATGTTTGGGGTATGAATTTGAGATTGTCTATAAGAAAGGGAAGGAAATGTGGTCACCAATGATATATCTTGGAGGGATGAGTCCGCATGAAGCATTGTTATGTGACATCTTTATACTAAAGGCATATGAGTAGATCAAGCAAGGAAAGAATGACAGAAAGATGCAACAACACATACTCTCATTCAGAATCTCTAGGAAGATCCATCCATATCAGAACAATTTATATGGAAGGGGGATACATTGTGGTACAAAGATAGGTTATATCTATGTAAGAAATCTACACTTAAACACCTTGTTCTTTCAGAGCTCTATTCTTCTCCACTAGGTGGCCATTCCGGGTTCTTGAAAACTTATCATAGAGTTAAGCAGGATTTCTTTTGGGAGGGGTTGAAAGGAGATGTTCAAAAATTTGTGGCAGAATGTTTGGTGTGTCAACAAAATAAGGGCAAGACCATTAAGACACCAGGTCTCCTCCAACCTTTGTCTATTCCTAGTGAGAGATGGGAAGAGGTATCAATGGATTTCATCACAGGATTACCTAAATCGAAGGGGAAAACATCATCATGGTCATGGCGATAGACTTACCAGTATGCTCATTTTTTTGCATTGGCTCATCCTTTCACATCTAAATACATGATTGCAATCGTATTTATGGATAGTTCAAAAGCTCTTTGACATGCCCAAAATTATAGTAAGTGATCATGATCCAATATTTACAAGCAATTTTTAGACTAATTTTTTCTCTTGTTTGGGTACCCGGTTGTACGAGTTTCGCTTATCATCGTCAATCGATGGGAAAACTAAGGTGGTAAATAAATGTTTAGAGGGATATCTTTGATGTTTTACTTTATATAAACAATAAAATTGGGTGAAATGGTTGCCACTTGCTGAATGGTGGTATGATACTTCATTTCATACCTCCTCCAAAATGTCTCCATTTATGTCACTTTACGAGTACCATCCTCCATCACTCATATCTAGCTTGAAGGTCAAACCTAAGGTGAGAGCAATTGAAGATCACATTCAACACGAGAATGAGGCACTCGTTAGTCTTAGAGATAATTTGGCAAGGGCATTAAACCGCATGGAGCAACATGTTTGATAAACATTATAGTGAGAGACACTTTAAAGAGGGTGAGTTTTGTTTATATGGTTACTGACCATATAAATAGTTATCATTAAAAAAAAAAAAAAAAAAGGATAATAAGATTGCTCCTAAATACTATGGTCCTTACCGAGTGTTGCAGAAAATTGGTAGTGTAACATATAAGCTAGAGCTCCCTCCAGGAAGTAAAATACATCTAATCTTCCATGTTTCTTGCTTGAAGAAATTTATTGGGCAACACATTTTCACCCAATCAATTCTTTCGAATTGGATGAGAAGGAAGGATCATATTGAAACCTGAAGGTATTCTTTAGAAAAGCACTAAAAGATTGAGGACCAAATTCATTACCGAGTACCTAATCAAGTGGAAGAATATGAATATTGAGGATGCATCATGGGAGGATGAAGCATTTGTGCAGTAATATCCTAGACTTCCCAACATTGAGGACAATGTTGTTTTGAAGGGGATGGGCATGTTACGCTCTTAATCATATATCTTACATCGGTTGTATATAGCCAACTTGTGGCTATCATAACTTCTTATCATGATGTATCTCTTTTATATATCTTATATTATCATTAGCAGTCGTTCTCGGTGATGGCCATATCATAGAATAGTATATATAGGGGTCGGTAGGTAGTAGTGTATCATCATTGAGCATTTGAGTCTTATTGTATGGTTTTTAGGCTTCCCCCTTGAAGTGGCTAAGATATTTTTCTTGCATATTGAGATCATTTATCTACAATATTGTGTTCTTTGGTGTTCTATTCTAGCTCATAATATGATTTATACAAGTAATTTCATTACAACTATGACATCCCAACTAATCCAAAAAAACATCCACGTGACCATCACAAGCTATCCTAGTTGTAATAAAAAAAAACAAACCAAAATAATGCCTCCCACCAAATCGGCATGGCCAAGAATGTGCAATAAGATCTCCAGGCGCTTTCCATAGCTCCATATCCTTCCTATCCCATTGCAATTCAAGAACTAGGACCAAACCAAAACCAAAATTCCAAAAGGAAAAATAATACTACAATTACAAATTACTCTCACACCAGGGAGCTCTAAAACAAAACCATGGGATTGGAAAAATACATTATCTGACAAAAATTTCCCAAAATTCCTCAAGCAAGCAACCTCACAAGCCTCAAGAAAAATTCACAAAAATCTTCTCATGGTGGACCAAATTACAAAACCCAAGGATTTACATTAATACTTCTTGAAATGAGGTTTGCCTCAAGCTCCAAAATAAATTAGGAGAGATTTAAGGATATTAAAGAATTATTTATATTTAAAAGTTCTTTTATGATAGTTTCGTGATTTTTTTATTATCTTACAATTTTTATCACCCGAACCTCAACAATGCCCTAGAAGATAATTACAATCATCTTGATTTTGTTTTCATTTAAATTAATTAAGGTAATTATGATATATTTAAAACGCCCTCGATATTTTTGGATGCACCTTAAGTCAAAGGTAGGAAGAGTCCTCCCAACCACCACGGATGTGTTAATAACCCATAATTCACGGAGACTTGACTCTCATCAAGATAAAGCATCTCAAAAGCTTGAATGTTAGAGCTTTCATAATTATAGATAGTCGTGCTCTCGACCTTAGGAAAAAATGGCCACCCGAGATAAAAGATCCATACAATTACTTTTAAATTTTAACATCTAATATTGAAAATATTGAAAATGTAGTACTATTTTCTTTTCACTCCATTTAATTGTTTCATTTTACGAATTATTTAAATCATAAGCACAACGCTAAAATGACGAACTCGCTCCCACCAACGACCAACTCGATACCACAAAAATAGAAATCGAGAGGTGGTAACGGGAGGGGCATTATTGTATCCTTGCCTCCACACCACTTAGGAATTCACAAAACACACAAACACAATTCAAAAATTCCAAGAAAACCGTAAAGGTCGACGAATGAATTTTTCTACAAATTGGAGGGGCACTACATTCACCTTCCCTTATGATAGCATTTTACACGATGTGACATACTCCAAGATACAAAATAGATGAGAAAGCACGAAAATTCAACACGACATACTTCATTTAGCAAAAGGGATTTCTTTCTAAAGACGTAACCACCGTCAAGTTAGACACTTTTTTTAAAACAAAATCTCAATTTCCTAATGTTCTGTGAAGATTGACATTTCTCTTGATTTATTACTCAAATATTCCTTTTTTAATATGTTTTTCTTAGTTTCAAAACTCATAACATTATGTTGTTTACAATTAAAATCCATAATGAATTCAATTCTAAATTTTGTAATCGATTTGAAGCACATTTGCTTGTGTTTTCCCATGAGTGTACTCACTAATTATCATTTTTACCAAGTGCACCATTCACTATTCAATGTTCACAATGTTATCACTTGTTAATAATTTCCTTTTTCTATTTTTTTTTTTGTAGTGTGCTCAACGGTACAAGACTTCTTATCACATTGGGTCTAAAACATAACACTAGGAACCCACATAACACATTTCTAACACATTTTCATGATTGTATCACATCACAAGACCTCTAACCCCACCATGGAAGGAGACATGTAGTCCACAAAACATAGAATTCTCAACACATATACCCTGCATAGATCTAACACATGCACGTGCCTAACAAACAATAAGGCATCATGGTAATACATATGCAACCAATTTTACATGACTCAAAACCCAATTGTACCCGACACGAAGGTCAAGATAATATCCAACAAAGACATGTCAATAAAGAGGAGCATCAAACCTCAAACATCATGGTACATAACATGACTCACATGAGTAACTCATCGATCAACATAAACACCACAATAAGGCATATCAACATCAATACTCCCAAATAGGATCCGTGATCCAAGCAATATCAAGTAATAACATCTCCCAAAGTACCAAACACGGTCCACCATATCCCTATATCACAAACAACAAAATTTACAGTCATACACCTAAATAATCAAATACCATAAGCCAAATTTTTTTCATTGTTTTCAACTGGTTGAAGGGTCGGAGGTGATATTTTATTTTTGCATATGGTGATACATAGAGGAGAGAAAAGACATATTCTAGAACTAAAATGTAAAGAGTATGATCTATGGTTATTTCCATTTGTTTTAACATGACAAGAATCTTTCCATCACAAAGATTGATCAGTGGTTTTCAAGTATAGGAGGTTATTTTCATCTTGCAAGACATGGTAAGAATGATTGGCTACA
Source organism: Taxus wallichiana var. yunnanensis (assembly GCA_018340775.1). Lineage (NCBI taxonomy): Eukaryota > Viridiplantae > Streptophyta > Pinopsida > Cupressales > Taxaceae > Taxus > Taxus wallichiana. The sequence goes on from CM031243.1 coordinate 582,646,636, forward strand.
AGAATTTCCTTTTAGGATTGTTTTACACAAGATCATTTTCATACTTTTGCTCATGTTGGTATGGTCAGTGTAAAGTTTTTAACAAGTTTCGTTATGTTTCACAATACTGAGATATATTCACTTGATATGCAAGAATGCCAAATGATAAGATGTCACAAAGGGAGAATTTATATTTTTACAAAATGAAACATAGTCTCAAGATAATAATTAGACATTTCCACATAACTCCATATGCCTCCCAAAACCATTCCATATACCTCCCAAATAGAGAAAATAATCATAGTACCAAAAACAAATCCGGGTCACTCACCATAGAGCCCCGTCACCTTATTTCTCCATGTAGGGTCACTCACCATAGAGCCCCATCTCCTTATTTATCCATATTGGGTCACTCAAAAAGATTCATATTACCTTATCTCTCCATTTAATGAGGTCAGGTCACCCTATGGCCCTAGGCACATAGAGCCTCGTTACCTCCACCCAAGTGGCATAAAAATCTACACTCAATGTTGCACAACTCCATGACCTCCTTGGGGCATGTCCCCATACAACGAAGTGGGTCCATAAGTCCAACCACTCCATGGTGGATCTCGTGACCCTAATCCATCACATCACAATGTTAGAACCAACACTTCAAAATAGTTTCAAATGCCAAGTGGCATCAATTCCCAAGCCTTGGGCTAGGCTAGAAAACTTTTAAACTCCAAAATAAGTTTTCAAACTAAGCAAAATAAATGGCTAAATAGCTACAACAATGTAAGGGCCTCTTTATTAGTACAAAATCAAACTAAATACCAAACAATTTAAGGATGCACTAGTCAAGAAAAGTGATGGTTTTAAAAAGTAAAGAGAAGAAGATCAATTTATGAATAAAATACGAACATAGAAAAATAACATTATGATCACTACGTGGCCCTTTCATGGCCACTAAAGGGGTACTCATCGAGTTCTTTGACACTCGGATATCAAGCATCATCTCACAAAACACAAATAATATATGATCAAAATCATGAACTACCATAATCTCTATCGGAATCATCACATCCAAACTCCCACAAGTCTCAACACACTGAATCACACAAGGTTGTCTATAAGACAACTAGTTATGGAGAGAGATAAAGAGGTACGGGTTTCCATTTACTAAGTTTAAGGTTTCCACGCAACATACTATGCATGGCTTCGAATAGTAAACGCCATACATACTAAATGAATAGAATTGGATTTTCACCTATGTTAGACTTCACTTTTTGGGTCATACGCAGCTCGAGTCAAATGGTCAACAATCCAATTTTCTCACTCGATACATACACTTTTATTAATTGCTTCCTTAGATCCAAATAGTGTAGGGTACATAACATACATATAACTACATTTCTAGCACAATAAAACATATGCACAACAACCATAGCGTCCTACACAGATAGGGTAGCATAATAATATTACACGATTAACAACACGTAACATTTCCACATAATGCACCAATAGTGCAATTATAATACATTAGGGTCTCATAAAATCATTGTCTATCCCCAATTGTCAACATGAACCCTACACATATCGTATGCGTCTGATGTACGATGAATATGGTGACTAACATCACAACACATACACCATTACAATATCACCTATAAGATAACATCATGATACATCACAAAGATGGTGGAAACATGATAAGACATAATTCACAATGAATCACTCTTGTCTTACAACACATTAGTACCCATATACAATATCAAAGGATAATGAAACATTACAACGCTTCATAGTCCACAATGACATTTCTTTTACACACAAAGGTGGTAACACACTTGAAATTCACATTGAATACACGAGAGAGAGAGAGAGAAATCTCATCAAGAATCACATCAACATCATAACAAGCCCACACCAAGTGGTATGCACAATAGGTGCATTCACGTTATCACAAGTACCAAGTTTGTCACATCACAACAAATTAACACATTACTCTTCCAACTCCTCCACCATAATGAATAACCCTCAATTCACGAAATTTTCCCAAAGGTTTGAGAGTATGAACCTTCACTCTGATACCAACTATCGTGCCCACATTTTACACACCCAAATACAACAATAAAAATACTGGATAATTTTTTTTGTTTCAAACACATGATACAACTATATGACACCACTTAGGTTCACAAGAAAACACATGGGCTTACTCCAGAAAAAATCCACATCACAAATGACGTTTATACAACATGGACCCACACAAACAATAGGATATCACAAGATGCAAATCAATGCCACACTTCTATAAATGAACTAGTCCATTGCAACGAACCAACCACAAAATGAACATCACGGATAGGTACTTTCCACAACACCACCTTTTCATGGATACAGACTTCATCATAGTCATATTCCATTATTAAACCTATAAGGTTTGAAAGGCACTAAACATAGGAACACACATTACCCTTTTATGTTCTAGACTACATTTCCTTACTTTCGTCTAGTACTTAACTTATAAGGGTGCCATTAGATTTAGTTTTTATTATATTGCCAATAAATTAAATAACTTGATTGTTAATTAGAATTATCTTAACATTTACACATCATAAGTTTTGATTCTCAACTGAGAAACTATGTTTACTCAATCACTTGTTCTCACGGGATCAATTCACATCCACTTTCAAATCATAAAAAGATTTAATAAGGTTAATATTTTGAGTTATATGTTTGTTCTTCGCTTCCCACCAAAAATGAAAACACACAAATTTAAGTTGTTATTTTCTTTGAAGAATAAGTGATTTCCTAAGTCGATGCAACACAAGAAAATAGGTAAAAACAAGTTATTTTAAATTATTACAAACAATTTAAGCGACACAATAATATCCAAAATAACGATGGCACTAAAAATATTAAACGACAAGGTTCCAATTTCATCCTCCTATATTGATTTAGACACTAAAAGAAAGGATTCTTTTACATCATTTTCCAAAGCAACATGATACAATCAACTTCATTTACTTAACAAAATATACACAAATACAAATTAAGTATAAAATTCGTCAAAAACCGAAAAAGTGCAACTCGTATGAAATATTACATTTTCTCAATATGCAACACTATCATAAAAATCATGGAAATAATGAAAATAATACATTCTATTCATAACAATATCGTTGAAATACTCTATATAATTACATTGCTTTCTGATAGCATGCTAATAAGAAGACACAAGTAATGATGCACTTCTCCTTGTCTGGGTACCTGCAACCACACATGGTCTGCACTACTGTTGATATGGCATCTATCTACAAACAAGCATGATTCACAATTTCATAAATTTCTAATAATAATGAAAACAATAATTAACATACTTCTAAAGAAAGTAAGAAATTTAAATGCCATTTTAGTTCATTTTTAGAGCTATAAAAGAGAGCTAGAGAGAGGAGAGAGAAAACACTAGTTTTCCACAATCAAACTCTTCTCAAATCAAGCGTCAAAATAAGTATCATACATCATAAGTCGGTGTGTAAAAATTTCTCGATCGATATTTTTCTAGAGAAGGTTAAACGACCATTTTCCCCGCTCCCCAAGGTTACAAGTTCCCAAAAAGCGTCAATTTTAGACAAGTAGCTCAAAACCCACGTTCTACAAAAATCCCGAGACCCGAACACAAAAGAAGTCAAATCCCAACTTACTCTCCCATATACGGTAAACACTCGGCGCCGAAAGGACACAAAACGGTGAACCGGGTTCGATTGGCATCCATCTTTCTAGAGCTACAAATCATAGTTGTACTCGATTGACCTCATCGCCCAACAACCAAAGGCTTACAAGCCCACCCGAAAACTATCCTATAAGGTGATTTTCTCCAATCTAATGGTTGGTGGTGATTGTCACAGACTTAAACAAGAGGGATGCAGAGGTTGAATTTCGTTTCTCCACCTAGGGCTTAAACGACGGGTCAAAACCAAACAATATTTTTAATCGACAACGGTTGTCCAAATCTACGATATAATCCATTGGCCTCCTAACGCATGTCCAAAAATGGGTCAAATAAAACATTCGAGGGTAAACCATGGTTCGGAGTAACACTCCACATGACAAGGAACAAGTTCAAAGCTTGATTTTCTCATTTTGAGGTTAAAAGAGATTTTTTGTGCCTTGATAAAAAATATTTTTAATTAGTATTTCACAAATTCACCAAGGAGTAGTTTTTACCGAGTTTGGAGTTTGATACATCACTCGAGTGGCTTCAAAGTATCAAACCGATAAAAGGGTTTTCCAACATCTCATGAGGTATATTGAGAGAAGAGTTAATATTATAGGTTGTTTTTTTATGCATACAAAACAAAGGTACATGTGTTATAAGCCACTATGTCTCATTTAATTCACTGATAAGTTATTCCTCTTTAATATAATTTTCTACTACATTAAAACGAGAAAACTAGAACAATTAAAATGTGCAAGGAGAGAGAGTAAGATGACCATGCCTGATAATCTAACTAATGAGGTATAAGGGTTAATCACAACTCAATTCGAGGTCGTCCATAACATCAATATTTTATATCTAGCTCAGGAGTCATACAACAAGTAGCTCATCAAGACAACAAAACTAAGTTAGAATAACAAGCTCTATATTACATCCCAACTCACACGTTTAGACCGAGCTATAGACATACCAAGCTTAAATCACCAAATTCAATGCCACGGTGGATGATTTGCCAATCAACATCCAAATCAACCATCACAAAAGTAAGAAGGTATGTGATCAAGTTCACATTCTTATTTCAATTTCCAACACAAACATTAAGGAACCAACTACACCCACTTCGATTCCATACATCTCTAACATCACACAAACAATTATACCCTTAAGGAAATCAACCTCTCCAATACAATGACAACCAGACCATACCCCCTGCTCCAGTCCCCATTTGGCACAAGATGAGAGGATACTTGACAAAGGTAAAAAAAAGTTGTCTTTAAGTCTAACAATTGTAGTTGATGTAAAGTTCCTAAGCCCCTTTTTTAACAAAAACCATTTTGTGCAATTCTTGCATTTAAAGATCTCCATTTGGTAGGGTTGGGTAGGATAAAAATAAAAGGGAGGTGTCTAACATTACACCTAACAAGTTCATGTGTTTTAGAGTTCCTAAAACCACTTCAACATATCAGCTTTATGTCGAGCCCGACCCAACTTTCACCTTGCACATCCAGCCATCCTTGTTGTCCACGAGCCCACATTTCTTTTAGGCAATTTGTCAAACAATTTACAGGCCTTGTGCATTCTTCCAACGCCTACCAAATGCAATGTCCGATAAGAATCCAAAGCCTTTTGAAAAACCATTTGGTTTATACCCAACACTCAATTGTGCCCTAACTCTAGCAAAAGATGTTGTAAAGCCTTTTCAATGCACCCAGTATGGAAAGAAACCTGTAACATCACAATCCACATGGACTCATCATTTTTTGGCATTTAATCAACTTATCACGTGTCTGGAACTGTCTATGCCCACAAATTCCTCCCATGTCTACTAGGGTAGTTGCAACTACATGTTGACAAAATTTCACTACCTTGTGCTTTGATGGAAGTCCACGACCTGCTCTAATTTTCCAATGGGAAGATGGTGGGAGAATGTTGGCAAAGAGGATGCTAACAGGGGTTGTGGAGTTGGCTTTACAACTAACAAACACATTTACTTTGAATATTCCAATACCTTTTATAAAATATAAAATCCTTTTTTCTTGGGGTCTAGCTACTCACCACTGTGGCATCCTAGCTAATCCAAAAAACATCCACGTGACCATCACAAAGTTATCCAAGTTGTAACAAAAATAAACCAAACCAAAATAATGACATCCACCCAGGCCCGGCATGGCAGGGAATGTGCAAGAAGGTCTCCAAGGTGCTTTCCACAGCCCCATCTCCTTTCTATCCTACTACAATTCAGGAACCAATACCAAACCAAAACCAAAATTACAAAAGGAAAAACAGAATTAATCAAAAATTTCTCTCACACCAAGGAGCTCCAAAATAAAACCATGGGATTGGAAAAATTACATTCTCTGACCAAAATTTTTCCAAAATTCCTCACACATGCAACCTCACAAGCCTCAAGAAAAATTCTCAAAATTTTTCTCACGGTGGGCCAAATTACAAAACCCAAGGATTTACATTAATTCTTCGTTAAATGAGGTTTGGCTCAAGCTCCAAAATAAATTTGGAGAGATTTAAGGATATTAAAGAATTATTTATATTTAAAAGAAAACTCTTCTTTTATGCTAATTTCTTGATTTATTTGATCTTACAATTTGTTATCACCCGAACCTCATCAACGCCCTAGAAGATCCTTACAATCATCTTGAAATTGTTTTCATTTAATTTAATTAAGGCAATTTTGATATACTTAAAGTGACCTCGATAGTTGTGGATGCACCTCATGTCAAAGTGAGGAAGAACCCTCCCAACCACCACGAGAGGTGGTAATAGCTCATAATTCACAGAGACTTGACTCTCAACAAGATAAAACATCTCGGAAGCTTGAATTTTAGAGATTTCGTAATTATAGATAATAATGCTCTCGACCTTAGGAAATACGACCACATAAGATAAAAGATCCATACCATTACTTTTATCTTTTAACATCATCTAATATTTCAAATATTGAAAATGTAGTACTATTTTCTTTACGCTCCATTTAATTGTTTCATTTTATAAATTATTAAAATCATAAGCACAACACTAAAACAACAAACTCATTGCCACCCAGGAGTGACTCGAGACCACGCAAATACAAATCGAGAGGTGGTAACGAGAGTGGCATTAATGTATCCTTACCTCCACAACACTCGGGGATTCACAAAACAAATGAACAAGATTTGAAAATTCAAGTGAATCTGTAAAAATTTAAAAGAATTTTTCTACGAATTGAGGGGGCACTACACTATTGAACCCCAATAACTAAATTTTTCTCCTCAATACTAACAAAATTGAAATCTTCATTTACCTTATGCCTTCCTAAAACAATATTGAGGTGTTGGTGTCATTTAATGTGTAGGATGAAGAACTTATCAACAATGCAAATATTGAAATTAGGAACTCTATCCTCCCTAGATTCCAAAATATCACTTGGATCCCATGCTTCCTTTTTCAAAATAAGAATTGTTGAGTTACCGTTGTATCTCAAAGACTCACTGGATGCCAAAATTTCATGTACAACAATTTGGAAATCGTATGTAAGTATCCATGTGCTATTTCAAAGTGTTCTTAACTCTATCACCCTTTCCACTATGAAAACCACACATCTGAATTTATTGAGTAAGAAGAAACAAATCCACAACATGTTCATACCTTTGGTTGTCCTCAACATGTTCACCTTCCTTTGTTGGATGAAGAATGATTGAGATATCTTCATACCTCAATCCTTGTGACTCAAAATTTCTTAGTTAGGATTAGCATTCTCCTTCCTATTAGACTCTTCACATTCAAAAATGAAGCCCTTTCCACCTGGACTTCATCCATACTTTTTTGACACGTTTGTGGAACATCTTCATAGTTCTTTCTAGAGTCATGAACACCATTAACTAGCTCCTTATAGGTTGATATTCTAAAAATTCTAGTCGCTTAAAAATCAACATTAACAACTATAAAACTCTTTACTCACATGCATGTCCCTCAACATGTTCTTCTTGTGACTCCACCTCAAAACCCTCTTGCAAATCTAATTTTTATTTTTTCGGTTCACGCCCCATGATTTCTTTCTTGACCTCTTAAGGTGTTGATGTAATCTGCTTAGCTTGGTTGGTTCTATTTCTTCTTTTAGGAGAAACCATTTTGGGTTTGGTTCATTGGCATATTCTTATGGTCTAGGGTTTAACCATAACATCTTCATCCATGCACCTCTTTTCCCCTCTTTGGAACCATCAAATGTGGAAGGTGTTGCTTTCCCCAAGGTATGTTAAGGATCCTTTTATGGCACTTGAGATCTTGGCTTAGGCCTTGACCTACCCTTGCTTACTCCTATGAACTCCGCAAGTGAAATGACATCACAAATCTCTTTTGAAAGAGCTTCATACTAATAGTTGGCCACAATGGTGTGACCCACTAAATGTCATGTTTCAACCTTCAAAAAGACTTATTTTTCTTTGGTAAGAACTTAGGTCTCAAATCCATGTTCTCCCTCACCGGTTCCATTTCACTTATGTGTCCATTGTAGATTTGCCTCAAAAGTTAGATTTCGACCTTGTAGGCTGGGAAAATTGATGCTCTGATACCACTGTAATGCCCCTTTTCTAGGATGAAACTAAAAATCAAATAACTTACACAATCCAAACAATAAACTGAAATTAACCTCCAAACCCTAACAACATGTTTGTATAAATTTTTATTTTATAATAGAAATCAACAAAAACTTGTTCGAAATAATTTTAAAATGCTTCAAAATAATATTTTTCAAATCACTGGAAATGATTGCAGAAATGTACCAAAATATATATATATATATATATATATATATATATTCCAATTTAATATCAACTAGAAATTAATTAATCAACAATGGTGAATACCCTTATAAATGTGGATGGAAATGAAATTTTCAAGCCCCCAAATGAATTACAAATGAAGCTTTTAGCTACCAAAAAGGAGAAACAAAAGGAGATGTCGTGCCTAAAATCAGTAAAATCCACCTTAGGGCAAGTCATTTGCACCCTTGGGAAGGGCTGGAAATGCCTTCAAAACCGAATAGAAACTCCTTATGAGATCACCCTTTTATAAGTTTTAGGGTTTTTGTCCTCAAACCAGTCCACTATTGAAAGTTTTCATTTTTAATAGGTATTCCAAGAGGGTTTTCATCCTCAATGAATGAGAGAGAATGCAAACATGTTCCCAAGCTCCAAGAGAATAATTTCCAAAAGAAAGCATAACCTCTTCCAAGTGAGTGATCCCTTTAAATAATTAGAGGTGGTACCAAAAACAAAATAGAATCCTCTAAAGAGGACTGGTTTCCTTGGGGACATAATAGTTCCTTTTCTATTTTTCTTTTTCAATTGGCTTTTTGCCTTTTCCGATCCGATTTGACTATACTTTAAAAATTACCTAAAAATACAAAGCTCATTAAAACAACTAAAAATCATGATATTAACTTTCCTTGCTCAATCCCTTTTAGCCCATGGGAAATGGAATGGGCTCTAAGCTTAAAAGAGAACTAACATTGAGAAGGGCACATTACACTTAGGTAGCCCTTAATGACAAGTTGGATTGAGGACCATGTGGTAGGGCCCTAACTTAGTGGTCTCATGTCCTCCCTTTCTTACTTTTATGTTTTTCCTCAGCTTGAGTACGATGTTTATAGGAAAATAACACTACCAAATAATATCAATCACAAAATAGTAAATGTGCACCACATAACAAATAGAGGAATATGATATTACTCAATGATTTATTCATAGGTAATTCTCAATACAATTTGTAAGGTATATAGAGGTATTGGTACTCAACACCCTTTCTCCGACAAATCATTTCATTTATATGACAAAAAGATTCAATGGTTTGTCGGTTAAACACAACGGTCAACAACCAACATACTAACAAGAGCCATTTCAAAACTACCTAAGGTTGATGATAAAATCATTAAACACATAAAAATTTTGCAACTAAAGTAAGTAATACACTAAAAATCATGGAAACACTAATATGATGGTATTCATTACCCCCCAAAACATATTGGAGTTCCTTCCACGACACTCATATATAACATGAAAAAATAGTATCAAGAGGGAAAAAAATCAACCACATGAAGTTTGGAAACAATGTCCGAATCTCCAAACATGTGCTAAAATTTGGATTTGTCCATGAAAAATGATTACCTAAAGATGGTCTCGAATAATCACAAATCATCTATAGTCTATTGTATTTTCTTTTCCAAAAAATCCATGTCTTGAGTGGAAGGGCAGCATATGCAAGAATTTTTACAAGGAGTCATATGACAATTTAAATGTCTTGTGCACACAATTTGGAGAAAAAATCATACAACAATTATGTATGTGGTATGGCGATGTTGGCTAGATGTACAACAATACTAGCTAAACGTATGACAATATTAGTTCAACTTATTGTATAAAATATTGTTGGGAATACAATGGCTATCAATTCAGCGTGTGTACGACCTTTTAGGAGGGTTGTAAAAGGGGGAAAAGGATATTCTCCTAATAGAATGCGCCTATGCCCATAAAAATGACATGCACCCATTACATGCATATGTGTTGCATGCCTTTATACTTAGTTTCTTCAGGTTTTTTTGTTGAAAAACAAAATGTGTTTTTTAACATTGTTGAAAAACACATATTTAGTCATGAAAATTGGTATTCAACCCTGTGACCTCCTATTTGCCAAGGTATTGTCTTACCAACCAAGATGCAAATGATCGACAGATATAGCTATACATTGTGAAACATATATATCAAAAATAAAATCCTCTTATGATGTGATACTCCGTTATGGGGCCCACCCATACATGGACATGCATGTTTTTCATGGGGGCATACATGTTAGATGGTGCATTCTATCGAGAGAATAATCATCACCATAAAAGGGAGGGATTACAATTTGCACAAAAAGTTGTATGAAACCCAATTAGAGACCGTGTATCAATCAAGGGCATTGTATTGCTAGGAAAAGGTGTAGAGATCATGCATAAAAGGTGTTCAAAATTAAATTACGATGGCGTAAGAACATGTGAATTGAGGGTCATTCAATTACAATTTTGCGGAAATGGGCATAAGGCTTAGTAGATTAATTACAAAGATACGGTGAGGGTACTTGGTCATACTATGGGCGTGGGTGGTCATATGTTGATTGTTGGACATTGGCGGTATAATGACAATTGACCATTAGTTGTATAGTATTGTGTGCTTATACTAGGGCATACAGGTCTTTTCTTAGGTTAGGTCCTTTAACAATTGTACTTCCTTTTTACCTTTGTAGTTTTTCTGGTGGGACTTCATAATTTAAATACTTTATTCCTGTACATAAGATGATAAATATTTTAATGTTTTTCATATGTAACAGTATAACTTCAAGTGGAAATCATTCATTGCATCTTTGCATGTCACGCCATCCCAATTTTCTAATTACTCCACCTAATTATTCATTATGTGATGGATTTTAAATGGTAGCACTTCAAATTTGCTTGGTTGTAGTGCTTGTCTACCAATGCTTTTTAATAGAATTTCCCAAGTGTGAAATTATTTTACCTTACATTTTTATCATGCTAGTGCTTCCTTTATTTTACTTACGCAAGTGCCCTCAATATAAAATTCCTAGATAGTAAGCATTGGTCAAGACAATACTTCCTATGCCTTGAAATAACCTTTCTCAAATAATGTGCCATCATTTTATGTTCATCCATGTTGAGCATATCTGTTGTATCTGATTGTACTTCATAAACATGTTGTACTTTAGGGGTTGTACTTCACCATTTATTAAAACTTTACCATTATACCCCTTTAATACTCATTGAGGTTGGCTCTTTAGACGTCATGTTGGTTACTAGTTCAAATTGGTGGGCCAACTTGTCATCGAACTTTACAACCCTAATATATTCTTTGAACTCTAGTGGATAAGACAACCATGATGTTGATGGTTCAAAAGGACTTGACATCACCAACATTTTCTTAGGATGACTTCAATATCCATAATTTTGATGTTATTACGCAACCAAGATTGGGAAACTTCAGTCTTCCACCATCTAATAGAACAAACCATTGTGAGAGTTTATCTCATCTTTAGAGAATGAATCTGATTCCAAGACCCTTTTTCACCTAGCTCCATCGTGCCTTAGTTCTCATTCACTTGTGTGTTTCTTAGAGTTTGAATCGATTACTCGATGCACGATTGATTCCTCATTAATTGTTTGATTATTCAAAACTATGACATACTTCCACCTTTTTTTCAATGGAGACAAGATTCTTTTTTTAGTTATGGTCAAATTTGGTTGTTATCAATCAAATCCCATCTCAATAATGCATCATAGGCCTTCTTTTCCAATGAGATGACTACATGATTCATCAAAAGGGTTGGGTTCCAATAACTACCTTTTGTCTCCAAAATTCAACAAAACAACCTCTTGACATATGTACTTGTTATTGTCTTCTATAAAAAAAAAAATCAAAATGACAAACATAGTTGAATTCAATGTATCTTCCTCAAATGTTGCAAACACTTTCTTTCCTAGTACCAAGGTGGCACATGGTCTCTCCATTATTCAACAAGGAATTATATATTAGAATCCAATTTAGCCTCCTCGGATGTTGCGAAACACTTGGAAAAGTCACTCTTTCCTTATTGTTGGCTAGATTTTCTGCATAGCATAAAACCTAGGCAATCATGAGATAAATCTCCCTCATTTACCGGTGAGGCTCTCGTGTCAGATTTTTCAATTAAAATATGTTAGTATCTATATGGGGTTTTACTTTAACTGCTCATTCATTCATGAACCATAGTTGTCTGATTTATGCAGTTAAAAAGTAAGTTAAATCTGTTTAAGAAAGGAAATATTTATAGAAGAAGGGAATTATATAAACATAGAGAAGAAATGGGGAAGATGTGCATCCCAATCAATAGATAATAGAGTTGATTGCATGCACATAGAAGAAACCAATAGATATCAACATAGAATTATAAGCAAGGGTAACTCTAGATCTAGATCTAAAATAACACAAAGTTTATTCAAAGATCTAAGATAGAAAGCTAGAAACAAAATACATCATGACACAAAGTTCTCCGGAAATCTGCTCCTATATATTCCTTTGCTTCAAGTGGCTCTCAAGGGTTTCAGCACAAAGTCTAGAACATAAGAATGTTGCTTACAAATTCTGATCTCTTAACCCGAAGGTTCTTCCTCTACTTATAGAATGTAGAGGGGCAATTACAAGTCGGAAGCTTTTAGTTAAACTGGCACATGTGGAAGTCGGAAAGGAAACAACTGACAATCTCCCTCCTGAATTCCTCTTTGCATGACATGCATGATTTGCAACTGAAAATAGAACCTTCTATTTTGCACATCTGCCACCTATCTCCAAGTAGTTGACTTCTTCAAGTAATGGATTTTAAACCAATCACTTAAGTTTTATTTTAATTGATCGCTCAATTACTTTGTTGGAGGAAATAAGAGAAAGAAGAAGAAAGAGGAAAGCTGCAGTATTGTCCTTTTTCATATTCTGCATGCAGCTGATTCTTTTCATTGCTTGATTCTTACCAAGCCGGATCTAGAAGCGTCGAGAGTTTTTACCTTCACCTTGTCTTCTCTTTTATCCTTGAAGCTTTTGCAGTTCTTCTCCTGTACATGCATCAGTATAATGTCTGCCGTAAATAACTCATCATTTTTATTTTTAATTTCATATGAGCAATTAAAAATTCTGGAAAGCACTCCGAGTGAATGCAACTTCAATGAAGGCTTCAACTAGAAGATTGGAAGCACATGCACAAGATTGTGGAAGGATATTTCCATGCACTGACTTCTTCACGGGCTGCGTTCGAAACAAGAGGATGAAGCCTTTGTGCCGGAAGCTTTTGCAATTATGAGATTTGGATATGGGCCTATGATGTCAGCAAATCTGGAAGTAATGTATGATGCTGCTGAGCTTTCTTTTTCATCCCGCTTTGCCATGGCTGGAGCAATCTTTGTCTGAACAATTCTTTTTCTCCTTATCTTGCTAGAATTCTTCAAAACTGGTGTAGATCTGGATAATTCTTCAAATTCGGAGGATATATTCAATGTATTGGACATTGATTTAAGCTCCCTTTCTCTTATAAAGCACCTGTAATGAATTCCTGCAATTAATTTAGACAAAGATGGCAACCGAAACATGAACAATGGATTTTAATCATAAAAATCTGCATAATTCAAGTCTGTTGCCCCAAATTTGATGTTTTATTTGCATGCAAAGCAAGCATGAATTTTACCAACTTCACCGGAGCACTTGTATCACTTATGCAAACGATTATCTAAACACAAATCAACGTCCTTCAACTCATGTGCCAAAATGAAAGCTTTCAAAGATTAATTTCACCTTCTTCTGAGCAAAAATCCTCTCCAAATGGGGCACACTTTTTGTCTGCGATGCACTTCTCTGCTTTTGAATTAATTAATTCATCCTTATGGAAGCCCCTACTTATATAATCCTCATAATTCTATAATTAATTTATGTCTTTCCTATTCCTGGCAATTAATTAATTATTAAATAAGCTTTACTCTTCAAATGGGGCTTTATTTTGTGCATGTTCATGGTTGCCATTAAATAAATTAAATTTATTTAATTTTAGACTTCGCTTCCAGCTTAACTCAAGTCTCACAAAGATGCTTTGGCCTTAGCCATTGAAAATAGGAATTAATTAAATCATTTAATATTTAAAAAAGTATTATTTCTCTCCCAAATGGGGCGCACTTTTTGACATGAAGGGGCTACATTAAATAAATATTATTTATTTAATTTTAGAATAGTCTATTTTCAACCTCCTTTTGTCCATTTACCTCTATTGACTTTTCCACAAGCCTGGGCGCCAAAATTGGGTGAATAATTATTAACAAATATTTATTTAATGCATTTATTATTTACCCAAGGTGGGTCGCACTTTTTGGAATAAAGAATTTCTATTTTTAAAAGTCAGATGTCAATGGGATTATTTACCCTGCAAGGCAGCCTTGAAAATCCCATGATTCACTTAAGTCGTTTGACTTTCATAATGGAATTATTTACCCTGCAAGGCAAGCAATAAAATCCCATGATTCAAAGTACCCTGCTAGGCAGGTACAAAATTCCCACCGTCTTACCGCCTCCAAAAATCCCATGATCCACTTCAAACCCTCTTTTTCCAAAAATGCGGCCAACCCAGAAGAGGCTTTTTGGTGCACGACTTCGTCTTTTCCCGAGAACCGCACCTCGATGATGAATACCTTCTAAAGACAACGTGCGCATGTGATCTCCAAATACTCCTGTGCCAAGAATCGTGCCAAACCGCAAAGGAATTGATCCAGAGAAATTTCACAAAAAAATGAAATGGGAAAATACTAAAAACACAAAACGTTGCCAGAAGTCACAAATAAAGCCCAAGATTCATTCCTGGTTAAAACCCTACTGGTATATGGGAATATTGACATGTACGATCACAACAGGGTTAAACCGAGCTCAATTTGCCTCAAACGGGGCTCAAAATAATTAAATACAACTTTCCCGTAGGCAAACCCCAACGACAGAATAAAATAATTTTGGGCATCTAGGTATTTGTCGAAAATGACTTATATGGCTCCTTGGGAATATCTTGACATAATACAGAAACTTTCTAGCAATAAAAACACAAAACGACCCATTATTTTAAAAGTACGAAATTTTTTAACATGGGGTAGTCTCAGATTTCAGGGTGAAATCTGGGGACACCACTTATCCTTTAAGATTGGCTCCTTCTTTCAAACATGCCACCATATATTATTGCACTTATGGATTTTCTTCACATCATTTCTCATACACCTACTTGCTATTATGTTTCACCTTGAAGCCTATGATGAATGGGTGCATTGTCTTTTTGGATTATAACTTAAAAAGGATAAAACTTTAACATAAAAAATTCCATGCCACTTTTTATCTCTATCTCTCCTTTATATAGGTGCTCAAAATTCTAGGGTCAGTCTCATGAAGCACTTCCTTGCATCGAAAAATCAACAAAACATAGAACATGGGGATCTACATACTATCTCTTTTACAATTTTAAAGCTTCCATGGGGCTCATAACTTCTTTTGTAAAAGTGAATTAACAATCCCCACATCAATACATAGTTTAACAATCTCCAATCCATAGTTAGTGACATTATAGAACTTCTTTGTTTACACCCTTTTAAGATTAAACTTTAGATTATATTATTCTAGAATGCACAACAAACTAAAATGAATGTAAGGTTTGAATACTAAGATCTATTCTAACTAATTAACTTCTAACATTAATTATATAATATCAACATAACATATTGGTACTTGTAACTAGTGTTTACAATATGCTACAAGCTTGAAAACATAAGAGGGAAGATGTACTTAGCTACACATAATGATATAAGGGATATTTGGGTGTACATACTAGGAAAACTAGAGTAAAGGATCTATAGATGTTTTGTTCTGGGAACTAATCGAAACTGCATTGTTACATAATTGTACAAGTATGTCATAAATGTTTTTACGGTCTTGGACCTATTGTATGATCTTGGACCTATTAGCAATGAGGTTTTGCAACTGGTTATGACCTTATGTGTTCCAAAAATATGCTTCATTTTCAACCCATGAATATCGTACAATCTCAAAACCCTTTGAAATCAATTGGATGGAACTCAAACCCTAACCATGGGTGGGAGATTCTAAAAGAAGGTTAATGTTTGGGTCGAAGTGCAATCCATGGTGTAATGTACCTAACTGGTCGGTTAGCTCAAATTCAGCAAATTTTAACAATCAACACAAACTCGAGCTCTTTCTGACACCAAGACCCCAATTTTGGCAAGTGAAAGCATATGAAACTTGGATAAGAAATAAAATCAGAGTGCAACTTACGCCACAAGCTACACACATAATGCGAACTCTTTTTGTCTTTACTATCCAATCATTATTGTAATGTAAGTGCAAGAAAATAAATTTCTAACAGTGAACCACACAAAAAGTTACAAGCATCACAAAATATCAATGTAAATCAAAACATCAATGATTACAAACATGAAAATAAATGTCAACCACTATCTCAAGTAGTTGAATCAAACCCTCATATATTGATATAAACCCTCAAATGCATCAAACAATAGATCTAGCATGTAGATGATCAATTCCAACCAATGTGCTTGTTGATTTGTGCATGAACAACAATATCAAACCCTAGAGAAACAATAGATCTCAAGTATGCTTATTGATTTGTGAATGAACAATAGTAGTAAACCTTATAACAACAATAGATCTCAAATGAACTTGTTGATTAATGAATATACAACAATGTAAACCTTAGAACAACAATAGAACATGGATGTACTTGTTGATTTAAATGAGAACAACGATATCAAACTCATATTAGATATGTAAACTCACAAAACCCTCCACAAAAGATGATATTACTACAAATATGATTGGTGACAATGATGTACAATGGTGACGACAATAGAAGGAATGATGGAAGTGTGGTGGTGATGTATGACAAGAAAACCCTAATAAATTCTAATTTTTATAAGTAAACAAATAATGATTATCCTCAATTTGGTGCTCCAAACAATGAATATTGATGATGAACAACAATAATGTATGATGATAGGTTCTAAAATATGCAATATCAATTATTTGTTTGCAAGTAAAATTTGATCCAATCCTCTACAAGTTGAAATATTCCATAATTTACTTCAGTAGTGACACCAGTAGCAAGTGAAATCTTCCATAATTTATCAGAAGAACATCAGAAGAAGATAAAAATGACTTAAATTCTTTGAGCACAAATGTGATCCCTAGGTGAAATCACTTTTATGGACAAGAGGGTTTTCGTCCTCAAATAGATCCTTAGAAATGAAGAGGTTTTTCATCCTCCAAGATCTCTGAAAAACCAAGGGTTTTCATCCTTGGGTGCCAAATCAAGCCAAATTTCTCATAGTGAAGATATGTCATATGAAATCATGATGCATAAATGAGCCAAGTACCCCATTATAAACCTTTTCTTTTTGGGTCCTTAAAATATTTAAAAATACTTTTTATTATATTTTATTTTAGTATTAAATATACTTTTTATTTAATACTAGTGTTTCGAAACACTTTAAAATTATAATCTTATATTAAGTTGCCCTTAAAGTGGAAAATTACCGAGCCCAACTTAAAACAACATTATAATTCATTTCCCTTGATTCTCCCTTTAGCCTATGGTAAATGGGGATAGGCTAGAGGTATTCTTAATGATTTTTTTCAAAAGGGACATGACACGTGCACCACCTATGTCGACATTACTCGAGGAGGCCTCAAACCACACGTAGTTTTCAATTGAGCATGTGATATCTAGATGAATGCAACTAGTTGACAACTTGAATCAATTTGACCATACTTGAGATGATTGTGCTCTTGTTAAAACATTGAGTAGGGCTCTTTAAGTGTTTGGAAATGAAGGAAGTTGAACTCCTTGACCTAGTTGAGTGCTTCATAACTGTAATAGTGGTTGTCCTAGTGGATGTGCATCAACTTTGGGAAGATTTAGGGATCCTTGGGTGCCTTTTGTATGTATTTATAATGAGTGTTTGAAGTGATTTATTATATGTTTTTCAGGTTCTTTCTAGGTGAGTAAAGGAGGTGATATAAACTTGCTTAGATATGGCTTTGAAGGTAATTATTGGAGTTCAAATGTGCACCCATGTCCGAATTATAGATAATTCAGATTTGAGACAACATGGGACTGTCTCCAAGTTGTGGGAATCAAACTGAGACAAACCTCTGGAGAAGGCTAGCTTCCTCTACTTACTCCTAATGCTAAACTACTCATAGGAATCGAAATGCAACTATCTAGCTCTACTCTAACTTTCCAAGGGACCAGGGTGAGAAGGAGATGCATAAAACATAAATCTAAACTAGAGAAGGCGATAACACCAAAAATAAGGGGATGAATACTTAAGAAAGAGATAAAATGGAAGAAAAAGGTAATGAAGAGGGCCAAAATGAGAGCCACAGATCAAAATTGCATCCAAAATTCCACTTCCACGATGCAAAATGAACACAAACTTTGAAACAATGCATACAACACACCTGTAAATAAATGAGAGGTAAGAGAATGCAATAAAACAATAGTTAAGGCTGAAATGAACCATAAAAACAAATATTTTATTTCTAAGAGATCATGCCCAGATCATCACGATACAAGAGGAAGATGTAAAACATTTGCAGAGACATAGCCCAAGGCATGCAACCCTTAGAACACTTTTGCCACATAAAATGATGCCTTCGTATTCCCAAAGTATCCATCATTACAACAAGGTATCACTTTTTAATATAAAGAATATTAGATGAAAGAGAGAAGAAGAAAAGAGGGGGAAATTCGAATTTCTCTTTTTCACCCCCAACCACCTTCATTAATTTCCACAGAGGATCTAATTATTCTATCATTATTGCATACCCACACCATTGCCTTGTTGAAGAAGGAACGACACCCATACTACATTTAATTTTGGTGGTTGAGCTATCTGGAATATACCCTTTACGTGTTGGAGATGTTTTCCTTCACTTCGCCCACCTACCATCATTTAAACCATGAAATCTGATTTCTTTCGCACAGAGAAGGCTAAGATTTCTTCAAATAATATCATATTTGCAAAGATCAAATCATCATATTGAAATTCATGTTCATTTTAGTAATCCATGGAAAACTATTGTTTTCCTTTGATGCACAACTTTTGCATTGACTTTTGCATGACTTTTGACCTCCACAATTTTATCTCCCATTTTGAGGTTCTACTAACTTCTTCATTTTGCTCCACGGTCTGATATGGCGGGGCCTCATGTTGACTTTCATAGACTGCCTATTCTTCACCCCGCATCTTTTTATTCGCTTTGTTTCGTGGATTTTCAAGTGTTTTCCTTCACTTTGCGGCTTTCAACACATACTCAAACTTTTGTAGTGTCCGCTTCCCTTTGAAACCTCTTAATGCCTATTTTGATACTATGATTACATGATGGACATTATTATGTTTTGATTTAGTATGATGTTAGACATTGGTCATGGATTATTGTTGATCTTGGTTTGATTATGATACATGATGATTATTAAAGACACTCATATGTGGATGATGATATACTATTTGACATGGATGTTTTATGGATGTTGTTCGGACATGTGATTTTGGATATTATGAGTAGATCTAGAAAATGAATATTATATGATGATGATATAGTTGTTGATATAAATTGTATGTGATAATATTAAATTGCCTTGATGTTGTTGTGATTTACATATTTGGATGATTTTGTGATTATATTTATATTCATTTTGGATGTTCGATATGGCCACGAGGCCAAGGAGGTATTTGTGTTTTTCACGTTAATAAATCACAACAAACATCGGGGATTGAGACCGACCACAACATAATTCTAGGTGAATTCAACAAGGTCACCATGGCAACTTGTTTTGTGTATGTGTGTTGTTTTGTTAGGGATTCCCATGGGGGGAATCACCCTTATATGTAACCATGGGTTTGTGTATTTTATTAATGTGGTTACTTTTATTATTGTTTGTATGTATTTTATTAGTAATGTGTTTCCTTTCTTTATTAATTAAATTATGGTAGATTAATGTGAGAAAATATATGGTTAAAATTTAAATAAATCAAATTGGGATATGGGAAAATAATAATGGAAGTTTTTGGCTCTTTGTATTAATTGTGTAAGTGGTGTAAGAGTTGTGTAAGTCAGATTTTGGAGTATGAAACACTCCACCTCCTCAGTAAATTCAAATTTGTCCTTGGGGCTGTTTTTGGAGGCTTGTGGGACAAGTAAAACTTGTCCCATGCCTCTCAATTTAAATTACCAACCATACTTATGGTTGGAGGGGTGATTTTATATTTTTATAATGCATTTTATTAATCATGTTGCATGTTTTGATTGCACTCTCTTACATTATATTTATTTGCAGTCCTTTGGGGTGTGGACTTTTTGGCGTGTGCAATTAAATTGTCATATTTTCACCCATCTCTTTATTGTGCTTGGGAGAATGAAATTTTTTCTTTTGTGTTTGAATTTGAGGATGTGTGATGTGGCATCTTACATGGATCCACATCATCCTTTTCTCTTCACTCTTCTATAAAATTCAAACTCTTTGTTTGTTTTGGGTTGTTGAATCATTTTGCAAACTTCCTTGGGGCGCATTTTTCTTGTGTTTGGAGCTCTTGCTTTTGGAAGGAGTTTGGAGAAACTTTGCATGCTTGGAGATTGTTGTTTTGGGACTGTGTCTTTGGCATTGAAATCTTGTTGTTGGAAACAAAAGTTACTATGGAGAGGTAGGAGTTTAATCCTTCTTTTATCCTATTATTTTTCTTGTTGTGTTGTGTAAATGGTGCATGGTTTTGTTTAATTGTTGGCTAGTTAGGTAGACTGCCATAGGAATGGTGTAGGAGAAGGCTATGGGGAATCCATGTGGGGGCATAAGGGAATGCTATTGGCATAAAAATTTTGTGGAGGGAGTTTGGGTTTGGGATCCACCATGGAAAAGAAATAGCTTGCATTTCTTACTTTGTGGGAGGCATAAGGATATGTGAGGTGAACTTTTATTGGTGGTTTGTTACTAGTGGATTCCCAATTCCCATTTTAGAGGCATAAATAGCTTCCCCTATAGACCTTGCTCCTTTGGCTTGCATGATCAAGCTTGAGTTTTGTTTTTATTGTTTTCAAATGCAGTTGTAAACTATTGTTTTTGTGTGGACTGTGTTTTATAATGAATTATGCATGTTGAAATAATGTTGTGTGTTGTGGAAGCCAGTTGTTTTCATGGGTTGAATCACACCTCTTATTGTATTTTGGTTGGGGCTCGGGGCCAATGATGAAGGAAGGCTTCTCCTTTCATTGGATGTCTTGGTTGGGTGGAGAGCGTTGCCTTTCCCCCACTTTTGTTGTGATCAGCTTGGAGAAAAGGAAAACTTGCATGTTAATGCTCGGAGCAAAGGAAAATGCAATGATAATCCTTGTGAAACAAATTCATTTGTAATCCTTTCCCACTTGATGTGGATGAAATTGTAATATTGATATTTATGAAGAAAAGATGTTGTAACTAATTGTGAAAGTTGTACATTCGAATGTGAAGGATAATTATATTTTGTTCTGTTTATTGGAAAGGAATAGAATTCTGTTATTGCATTCAAACCTTGTAAGATGTAAAGTTTTATAAGTGAAGTCAATAAAGAATTTGCAAGATCTTCTCCCATATGCATGGTTGGATTGAATTCAATGTTTCATTGTATGGTAAAAGAGAAAATTAAATCTTTGTTTGTAAAAAAAGAATACGTATGAAGGAATTATATTGCTTTGTCTCTTTGTGAAATATATTAAATTGGAAATCAGACTTTACAATTTAGCTTTGAAATGATTTGTTTATAAACAACTAAATGTATTAGATTAGATTAGAAATAAAATATCACACTTAAATGATAAAATTGATATACATATTTTCCTAGAAATGAATCTCTGTTGTAAATTTAAAACTGGCAATTATTTAATTAAAATGTACAGTTTGGGCCTACACATTATAATCAACTTGAAAATGATATAATTTAGCATGCTAAGACATAAATGAACTCAAATTGACAAAGAAAACTTAAGAAAACAATTTAAACATTGCAAAATCGAACCCAATCCCTTTCACAACTGTTTTCTATCAATTGTTGGACAAAATTTAAATTGGAATCAATTGAGAAAATTTACCTTCCTAAACCATTCTAAACCCTTCCTAGAATAATCCTCCATGTCTGTTTGGCATGTTGAGTGAAGAAGGAGATCAAATTGAACAAAAATTTATAAGTCAAAATTACCAGTTTGTTATTTAAAATTATGTAGATCATTTTCATAAAATTGACCCCTTAAACTTTATCAAAATGTAAAATTGATGATTCCTGTGCAAAGAGGGCATCAAGAGCTTTCCAAAAGTCCTCGTTTGCCCAAAACCGAGCTGTCCTAGCTAAAGTTTTGGCACTTTGAAGTTTTCCTACCTTGGCGGGAAAATTTTCCCCTAGTGGGCCCGCAGCCAAAATTTACCGTTAAAAATCCTTAGAAAAGTTTTTTTAAATTTGCTTGGGAAAAATTTTGAACTTTCCTCCGCTAGCCCGCATCCAATCGAGGCGCCACATGTCCTCACAGGGGTAGCGGCGGAGGTGCGACATCTTTTAGCCCTTGGGTCTTTTAAAAAAATTTGGGAAAAATTTATCTTTCTCCCCGTCGGCCGCGACCAATCACAGGCTGCCACGTGGTAACATTGGGTGACAGGTGGAGGTGGAACCCTTGCGCCCTTTTCTTTTTTAAAAATTTTCGTTTTGCAAAATTTTTGCTTTATTCCCCATGACCCCTCATTCCCGCCCTACTTGGAGAAGGTCCTTCCCATGGATGCGCGGACCACGTGCACTTTTACCCCTTTCACCCTCCCCTTTGGTGAAATTTCCCAATCGCTCCCACCACCGTGCCTTTCCCTCTCCCTTCCTTCCCCGCCGTGGTTGTTGGGTGCCACGTGTCCCTAGCGGACCCACGGGCGCGTGGCGTAAATTTGGTTCTTTCTCCCGCACTAGAACAAAACTCCAACACCGCCCCACGACCCGCCAACCCGACAAAGTTTTTTCTTCCCCTCTTGACACGTGTCCCCTTGGGGAAAGATTTGATCCCTAAAGTCCGCCTCTACATATCTAGAGTTCTACTAGGAGTTAGGAGGACTTATTTATATCGTTGGAAATGTGAGAAAATTTCATATCCACTGGGAATGATTTAGGGATATTTTGAATGTGTTAAGTGTGAGAAAAATCAAGTTGAAACTCTAAGTTTGTTAGAGAGTGGGTATGGTGTTAATTTACCCCTTGAACCTAACTGAAACTTCTAACCCTAAAATTTGGACCGTAACCTCTGAAAATTGTTAATAAATGAAAATTATGTTCTAGTAATTTAGACTTGTTCCGAACTCGATAGTGTCAACTATTGTCTTATGACACAGTTCGGACACTTCTAATCAAAAAAATTATTCCATAATTTTCCTAACCAACCCTAGGTTGTTTCTTGGGTCTCAAGTGGGTTGTTTTAACGGGCATCACAACTTTTTCTTTCACCTGCGGCTTGTGTGACTTCGGCGATATTTTATCCTTAGCCGTGGATTTAACACCTTCATCTCATGACATGCCTATACTCTTTCGTGGTATTCATTCCTTAACATACGGCTCTTGAACTTGTTCA
Organism: Taxus wallichiana var. yunnanensis; assembly: GCA_018340775.1. NCBI lineage: Eukaryota > Viridiplantae > Streptophyta > Pinopsida > Cupressales > Taxaceae > Taxus > Taxus wallichiana. The sequence goes on from CM031243.1 coordinate 582,670,570, forward strand.
ATTTTTTTGCAAGGGTGAAAAATAGACAACATTTTTGGCTACTCATAGGGACCATCCGCATGCTTTAGATGAGATGATTAGTAGCCTTAGCATCCATTGGGCATGGAGTTATCTTGAAATTTCTTGAATCTGATTTAGTTGCTCTGCATTTGATTTTCTAAGGTGGTATGAAACTAATATTTGGTATTTTGAACCTTCTTTCTTTTAGCAACAACCTGGAGAACATGATGAAATAGTGCACAAGAACATCTCCAAGCAACAAGACTATGCAAAACACTTAGGGAAGAAACCTATACTACCAACAATGTAATGTGTTGAAAGCACTCATAGGAATTGAAATTCTAATCTACTATATACAAGATGCATGAAATATCTTAATGAGAAGGCTTGAGATGAATCCCATTGACTAGGATTTGAAACACGTTCCCATCAAGATTAGACAACTCGAATGAGTTAGCCACCTTGCAAGCGGTGATGATGTATGGTCCACTCCAAATAACATCAAATTTGGAGTGTCTTCCTGGTTTAGCTCAATCCACGTCCCATTTCAAGACTAGATCTCCAACCTTGAATGTCTGATTTCTAGCTTTTCTGTCAAACCACTATTTGGTTAACACCTGATGTTGTTCCATCCTAGCCATGGCGGCATTTCTATTTTCCTCTAGTTCCACCAATTCCGCCATTTTTATTTCCATTTGATATGTGCCTTTAAATTCCATCTACTAAGCTAATTCAAATGAAGGAAACTCAAGTGACAATGACAATCTTGCTTCTTTACCATATACTAGTTTGTAGGGAGAAGTGTCAATTGCCTTCTTCGTTGTTATCATATCTGCCCAAAGAGCATTTTTACCTTTGTGTGCCATTGTCTTTGATTGATGTCCATTGTCCTCTTCATGATTCTAATCAAGTTCTTGTTAGTAGACTCTACCAATCCATTACCTTGGGGTAATAATTGGAAGAAGTTTTCAGATAAATCCCAAGTCCCAAATCCCAATTAGAAATCTTGGATCCCGAAAAACCTTAGCATTATCAGAAATGATGGTCTAAGGGATACCAAACCTTGTAACAATTTCTTCAAGAAATTCCAAGACTCGATTCAAGGCTTCCTTAAATGGCACGACTTGATCCACACAGTGAAATAGTCTATGGTTGTGAGAACCCATTTATGACCAGCACTAGATGGCGGGTTGATCATCCCAATGAATTCAAGACCCCATTGTGCAAACGACTGATTTGTTTGGATTGGATGAAGTGGCAGGGATGTCAATCTTTTCTTTCCAGTGAAGAGTGCACATTCTTTGCATGAGCATCCATGAACAACATAGGCTGGAATTAACCTAATTTTATAATCTTCATGGTTGTAGCTTTAGTAGAGAAATGTAGAAATGAGAAACCATTATGGAACTTAGTTAGAATCTTGTCACATTGTTCACCTTCAATACACCTAAGTAACACTCCATCGATGTTCCTTTTGAATAGGACACCATTAACCAATGCATAAGGAATAGATCGCAACCTCATATGTCTTCTCTTTTCTTTATTCAAACCAAGAGGGTATGCACCAATAGACAAAAAATTTGACATATCAAGTAATCCAACTGTGATCATTGAATACATTCCTTTCATCTTACTTGTCATTCAACATCATGCAGCAGCTCATCATTTGAGGGCACTTCATTTATGAGGGCGGTCTCTTGATGTTCCACAATGTCTACAGACATCTTCTCACAAAGTGCTCTTCCCCTTACCAATTTTGTAGCTTTAATGGTCACATCATATTCCATGATTTTAGTCACCCATCCAACTCATTTCTCACTAATTTATGCTCCCATAATAAAGTTTTTAATGCTGGAATGTGATACTAAGTCCTTTACATGGATATTAGTAATCATACTTTTGAATTTCTTCAAGGCTCTCATGATGGAAAACACCTGTTTTTCAATGTGACTAAAAATTCCATAGGTTGCTCCATTGCTTGATCATTCAATTGTGTCAAAACCACGGCTATACTCGATTCTCGCCCCATGAGCATAAAGAATGAAATCCTTGGTATAATTTGGATTAATCAATGTTGGGGCCTAAGAAATCTCTTGTTTTATCTTTTCAAAGTTGTCCTTCCCTTCCGCAGTCCACTTGAATGTTGCATCCTTCTTGAGCATGAGAGTAATAGGTCTTATCAAACCCGCGAAGTTAGGAATGAAGTGCCTAACAAAGTTTATCTTTCCAAGGAATGACTGCAAAGCCTTCTTGTGAGTTGGCAAGGAAAGAGTCGCGATAGCTGCAATTCTTTCTGGATCAATGGTAATGCCTTCTTTTGAGACAATATGCCCCAAGAGCTTTCCTCTAGGGAATGCAAAGTTTCATTTCTTAGGATTAAGGGACCATTCTAGATAATAGTACAAGTGTGGTGAAGGACATATTCCTTTCGACGAGTATGTTGTCTTGGAATGTAAACATGGTAGACATGTTTAAAAACTTTGGCCAAAGTATCACAAGTTGTTGGTTATGTTGTCTTATGTCACCTAGTCTAAGATTCGGATTTCATATGAATATCGGTAACAGGTATTTAGATAGGCTTCTTAGACAGAACACTTGGGTACCCCTAAAAGGGTAAAGGAACCAAGTATACATAGTATACACATTATTAAGTTAACATGAGAGATCGGTTTAATACCGAGTCATGGAATGAGAGATCAATGTCTCACCGAGTCATTACAACTACATATGGTTTTCTGTTATGAGATGGATTGACAATGTAATGTGTGTTCTGAATTATATTAACTTAGAACAAAGAACATTACGTTTTTAAAAAAATCCCTTGTTTCTAAAGTCTTAAAAAGTGGATGTTACAACTATTACAAGGGCATATATGCAGATGGATCTTATTGTTTCAGATTTCAAATTTGTAGTGATAGTAAAGCCCGACAAGAGTAATTTAGGACCTAACCATCTTTTTTCATCGGTTATGGAGAAGGTGCACAAAGTATTGAGGACACTATGTCAGATGCACAATTATTTAGGATGCAATGCGCACCTACATATTTAAAAGATATATCTGTATTCTTGTTTACAAGAACGCACTTGAAGGGATGAAGACTATAGAGAAGAAGAAATTGGCCATACACATTGTACCCTATCGGTGGTAGGAGGGGACCTCTATAAGATGGGTCGTGATGAGGTATTATGTTGATATGTGTTGAAGCATGAGCGTGAGGCAATAATGGAAGAAGTGCATGGTGTAATTGCAAGAGGGCATTATGTAAGGGAAGCCACCACATGTAAGATACTCCCCGTCGGACTCGGTGGGAGTGTAGAAACCAAAAATTTACACTCTCTCACCATCATTATCTAAACTCATTCTCGATCGTTAAATAGTTAAGATGTGCCACTTGTGACACTCCATGACCTAGGTCACTCACTTACACCCTTTAATTAATTAATTTAATATTTATGCCACCATATCTCCATTCCTAAAATAATTAATTAATTTAAATCAATTATATCCTCACACCTCACCTTCACACCTCATCATGTCAACTTATCTACACTCACTAGTTGTAACTAGTTAGTTTAGTAGCATTCATTAAATATAACTAAATGCCTCTAACCTATTCCAAACTACTTCCCATCCCCTAAATAGTTAGAACTAAGTTAAATTAGAAACCTTCTAAAAAGACCTCCACATTCATCTTAACTAACCTAGTCCTAATATGAGCTCATCCCTCTTAGTATCACAACCTTCTACAAAATCCCCCCAAATCAAGATCAAAATGGCAAGAAAATCACTCCTTTTATTCCCTAACTTGGATTAGCCAAAATCACCAAGATTATCCTAGTCGTCGGCGATCTACATAAACAAGTTTCCAAGCCTCTTTAGGGGAAGAGTTTTTTGGATTTTGCTAGGAAGTTACGTCCTTCCACGAGCATTTTAGAGATCAAGACTTTTCAACAAAGCATCACCATCGTTATGATGCATCAAAACCATTGTTGTATAATCCATCATCATTGTCAAGACATCATCAAGCCATCTTCACCTATCTACCATTCAATCTACTCAATCATCCAAGGTGAGATTTTGTTTTCAATGTTTCTATTTCTATTTTTAGATAACATTGCTCATCTTTCAAAATATTCTCATTTAAGGTTTAAAAACCATCAAAGTCATAAAATAATCAAGTTTTATTCTCTATTTTATTAGCCTGTTAAAATTTATAGTAATTGCTTTGGTGATTCTTTAGAATTTCCTGCGATTCATACACAATATTTTTCCTATGGTACATTTCTTCCATTCTTCCTAACAATCTTTGCCTATTTATGTCATTGCTAACATGTTACCAAGAATGGATGTTATTAGATGGCCATAAGAGGTGACAATCATCCCATTAACAGTATTGATTCATTACCAATCGTCTCCCCCCTTTGCATTAGGAGCAGATGATTTTCTACATGACCTATAACTCTATGATATCCACGCTGCGCACCCTTGACCATTTGGATACAATATTTGCATCCACCCAGCGCATTCGTGAAGTAACCGAAGAGTTTTGGGAGGTGTATTATGTGGTTCGAGGATCCAAGCTGATCTCGCGTGGTTTGAATACAATTATAAAGCTGGCCTAGATATACCCAAGGACAATCCGTACGCATCATCGAGTCCGAGATCAACAACAACATCAACATCCCGGGACACTTTGGAACTAGTCTTGCATGCCTCTATGACATAGAAGAAGAAATCTTTGACTTCTTCGTAGAGGACTATATATTTGAGCCTAAATCCTACTTCACTTAAGAAGAGGACTTTGTTTGTTTTGTTGGCTCAAATTTCTCAAAGAAACTATCCATTGACTTAGATTCGGACTTGATTCTAGTCTTGTTGTTATTTCTCATTTCGTCATTATCATATGATATATGTAATCACCTAAATATGTGATAATAGTTGATCACATTTTCCATTTATCGTATTGTACTTAAAATTATCATCAATAAATCTTAAGTCTTTCAAAAGTAGGTTGACATCCACATAAGGGAGTCCCTTGAATTTTGGGCCGGCCTTTCTTAAGAATCCTGCCCACTTTATTTTAGTAACTCTATTTTGTGTAAATGTTTTTGATTTGGAGGCTCATTTGCATGGAAAGGAGCCTAGTACATTCTTCACGAAGCACAAAACATTCATCACCTCTTGCAGTACCTTAGAAACCCCGTCATACTAAGTTTGGGAAAAGTTTTACCCCTTAACATATCGAGCAAATTCCCAAGGTAAAATTGTGTTCAACATTCTCGCACACCCTTGGGATGCTTATCCCTTCTTCTTTTATTCCATTTTATTAATTAATATTCACTTTTTTCACTATCTAGTAATCGCTCGCGACTAGCCAAATCACTGCGCGATTTCTCTGTAATTTTCTCATAATCTCATAATATGTCTTCTCCTTGCTTTCTATTTCTTCTAATCTGGTTATAGGGAATTCTTGTTGCAAGGTTTGTTTTCTGGATTTGCTAGTTGCGCGCTTTGGAAAATTGCTAAAAAAAAATAAAAATAGGAGCACTCTCATTGTAAGTCTTAAAAACCTTCCTTTTGCTTACCATTTTACATCCTTGTTTGTCCTCATCCAAATCAATTTTTCATTTTAGGGCTGTAAAAACGAAGCATTTCATACTTCTTGATCATCTAGTTTTAAATAGGAAAGTAAATTTTTGCATTCACTTATCTCCCATCACACATAACCAAACCATTATCAAATCAAAAACACATTCAAATAATTTCCACCTAGGTGAAACTGATTGGGATTTCATCACCCAACAGGGAAGCCGACTCGATGTTCTATTTGAGTATAATCTCCGTCTTTCAAAATACTTGACTCAACACCCGAATCCCTTATCGCAACGGGACCATGAAGTGAGGGGTAGGCCCAATATACACGCCTGTACCGATAACGAGTGTAGAGTTGGGCCTCATGTACCTTCGGTATATCGAGGACTCTGCCCTTAAACATACTTGAAACCACCATAGATAACCATTTCCTAGGACCCTTGTTAACCATTTTACACATTTCATTTTTTTATAATTAATCAAGATAAATACAAAACAACATTTTCTTTCCTTTTGCTTGCTATTTGTAAATAAACTCATTTAGCTTTTTCTCATTTTCTAAGGTCTTGTGTGTTTGCTTATCATGGTACTTACTAAACAACAAGCTCCCAATCAACCCTTTGAAAACATGTCGCCTCACCATTTGCATTTCAACAACAAGCTCCACTTCATACTATACAACTTCCGCAACATTTTCATCGCTAATGTAACCACAATCATTACTTTATCAAACGAAACATCCACTCCCTTTTCCAACACTCACCAAAACTAGAGTAATGAGACAATGGGACAACAATGCTTTCATTCCCCACATCAATATCATAGTCAAATCCTTCACACACATGGACTAGAATAATCCGAACATATCCTTTCTCCCAATTCCCAATCGGGAGCATCCAAACCTCCCTTCTATAATAGGGGAGACCCTGTCTTTGAAGAAATGTTAGATTCAAATCCCATTACCCTCAATGCCTATCTAGTAGCTAGAAATGTATAGATGAAACCATTCACACCTCAACCCATTCAATACACTCGCGACCCTTCCTCTACCATTGCAAGTCTTATCAACCAAAATCAAGAGCCTATCGTCCAACAATTATACCCATACGCTTCGAAAAATCAAATGCCAAACACTAGTCGACCGAGATGTCTACCATCTCTACCAACCCGTTTGAAACATTGAATGAACAATCTCCCACTAGTCAACATGAGATATCGAATGTCTCTTTGGCCCTGTTTATAATCTTCACATGATTTCATCACAAAACACATTTGCGCAACAATCTACATCTTCGTGAGTCCTTCTACAGGATCCACACCTTCCTCAAGTAACTGTTACTTCTTCATTTACCCCTCTAACCAATTCAATGTACAAACACCTCCATCAAGTGTTATCACCTTTTATGCAACAGTTGTATCTTCGCAACCATTTACTAGTCCCATTCAAAACATCACTATGTCTATTCCTACAACCACACCATTAGTCAATATCATTATTATTGCTAGGACTCACCTTGTGTCACAATACATACCATAACCATCTCAAAAATTAATCTCCATGCCATAATATATGCCCCTTCGAACATTCCACAACATAATATCTCGTAACAAAGTATTCTGCAACAAGCATTGTCCTTCACCGCCTCTGTCATATCTTTCCGAGAAAACACCTACATATTCACAACCACTTACTTATACATCATTACCTTTATCAGACGTACATACAACCATCACAACCTTTAGCCTCCCAACAAATTTAACCATCTCATCAAAACATACCACAACAAAACATCCCTCATCAACAACATATACCTCAACAAAATAGGCCAACAACACATACACCAACAACACATACCTCAACAAAACATTCCCGATCAAGACAACACTCACAACAAAATATTCCTTATCAATGTAATAATTCCTACCAACAAAACATTCCATCACAATATTAGGCATACTCACAACCTATCCAATCCTTATATCAACATGGTTTATCCTCATAAAAACAAATGTAAACTAATCCTCTCCAATCCCTTTTAAACCACATATCTAATCTCAAAGCTACTTCATCCTCATCTAAGAATGTGCTCTCTTATGATCAAATTTGCAATGAGCCCATTCACCCTTCAAGATTACATACAAACCATATCCACCTCACTCGAACTTCAAAATTTCATCAAATTCTATAGTAAGGAAGATCCCTAACAACATATTTGTGCCTTTCGTGCGCCCGCTATATATAAGCTCATGATCAAGACCTGATGTTAAGGACCTTTCCCATGTCCCTTGTTGGTTCTGTTTTAGATTGGTATAATAGCATTCCACAACATTCCCTATTTTCCTTTGCCCATCTCACCCAACTTTTCTTAGACCACTTTTCCATAAACATAGCCCGTAAAATCACCATCAATGATCTATATGCCATTAGACAATTTGAAGACGAATCCATCACTAATTTTGTCGCCCATTGGAGGCGTCACTAATCAACTATCCTTTACAATACCACAGACAAAGTTAATTGAAGTCTTATGTCATGCATGTGTCAAACACATTTCATCCAATTTACAAATTCAATCATTCCAAACTTTTGATGAGGCTTTCACCATGGCCCGTAAATTGGAATTTGATCTCAAAAGATGGATGAGTAAAGCTTCGTCCTAAGAAACCAAAAGTTGAGTTCCCATCTAAGTCAACATCCAACCTTGATAATTCCAAGATAGTTGCCAATGCCATCATGGTTAAATCCACTCCTAAGGAAAAATATGCTACTAAGCACGCTCACAACAACGTAATTATACACCCATAGGAGAGACTTACGGTGCATTTTTCAACAAATTGCTTGCCTCTAGCATAATATCCCTTCCACCCATTCGGCCCTTCGACATATCGATCTAAACCTATTTGGTACCGTAATAATGACTATTACAAATACCATAGGATTAATAGACATGGCATCAAAAGGTGTCACACTTTCTGATGTGCTTCAAGATTTGATTTACTAAGGTGAACTCCACTTAGACAATCCAAATGCACCTCCAAATCAAAATCTTGATATATTTTAAAAACCTTTTTGAAACCACCCCTCATCTTTGGATCAACCACAAAAATAATATCCATACCATTGATACAATGACTAAAATAGAACCAATCCTTGAAACCTCATTACCACCTATTGAATTAAAGCCCGAGAACCAACATTAATAACCAATGAACTTGAAATTATAACTATGGAACCTTCACCTATTGAAGATATCACTAAATTCGTTCCTACACTGCGTCACACAGCCATCACAAAATCAATACCCGCATCCGCTTCGACTCCTAAAACCGTATCTAAACCCTTATCTAACAAACAACCTAAAATACCAGCTACCTCAAGAAACTCCGACCCTTCCGCTACATCTTCATCAACAAAACCATCCAAAACCCCAAAAGGACCTCACAAGCAAGGTGTTATTTAGGTCTTAAAATGTACTCAATATATCCTTCCGACAAAGCCCTTTATGAGGACCCCGGTCCCTTATAATGTTAGGGGAAAAACCTACCTATTGTCCCCCTATAATTAGTCCATATCCTACACCTATAGCACAATCCAACTATCCACACCAACGACCACCAATACAAGGTCCTTCCCCTTCACCTATAGTATAGTCCAACTATCCTACAACCACCAACCCACCTCGAAGCATTTGTATTAGGTCCTCACCATGTATTCATTGCTTAGTCTAACTACCCACACCAATGGCCGCCCATATCAGGTTCTCGTTCTCTAACTTTTGTAATGCCTAGAAAGCTCCCACGACCAACAAATAAAACAATCATAGCTAAATAACCCATCTCACCTCCTCCCAAGAGGAATATAGACGCAACCTTATCATTATCCATGCCGACGGCTAAAAGGTGTTACACCACTATCTTAGATGACCTATTACAGGCGGTCACTCATCACATTACCACCTCCTAGGTTATCTGATCATCATGGATGGAAACTTTCCTGGTATGACTTCAATGTCTTCTCGTGATTATCACAAAACAAGAGGTAATTTCATAGAGGATTGTAGAGCCTTTCATTTAAAGGTCCAAAAGATTGGCGCTTTGCTCTTCCTTCCTTCTCAATCAAACACAACATCAAAATCAACATCATCATCATCTAAATCCACCCCCAAAATGCCTACCTATCAAATCGATGTCGTGCACATACTCACTCATTCACAAAATTATGACAAAGAATCGAAGAGCTTCTGATTCTAAGAAAGGAAAGACCTCTATCGTTATACCTCCACCTCCTGAATTATCATCCTCATATGATAAACCTAAGATATCCATCTCTTAGGCTCCTAAAGAGTCCAATCAAATACCACCTTCAAAAGCCAAAATTTACATACAAGAAACAACACCACCTTCCACCGCAATACAAAATATTGTTGTCAAACAATTACACCAATCTCCTATCCACATGTCACTTTATGAACTAGTCCAAACATCGCCTATTCATAAATAGGACATGATAGAAGCCCTACAATCCATCACCATCCCAACCAATGATCTGGTCCCATTCACAAACTTTATGGGTGCTCTCAAAGTGTCTACCTCCATATCATTTGAACCATCTGAAATTCCATCTCTTAGACTAAAAGACCATGATTCACCACTCGGATCAATGATATTTCCATCAAAAGGGTCATGATTGATAGTGGTGCCATCAATATCATATCATCCCTCACCTTTGACCAACTCAAATTACCCAACATTGTTATAGCTAAACTCCAATCCTATTATGATCCTTTAATGACACTATTGCACCCACATTAGGCACCGTCATCCTACCACTTAAAGTCAGCGTCAAAACTCTACCCAAACTCTTCTATATTATAGAAGGATAGTTTTAATACAATACGTTACTAGGGCGTCCTTGGATATGTACCATGAATTTTTTTCCTTCCACCTTCCATCATTGTCTTAAATATGAACATAAAGGTCGAACCTACGTTGTCCCCACCGATCCGAATCCGTTCATTGACTTTTACATTATGTATCATTCGAATGATGTTCTTGTAACCAAATCTATCCTTGAATCACTTAATGAAACGTCCACTAGCACATTTATCCCTTCTTCCAAGCTACTAGATGATTCCTCTCTTAGTGAAGCTATAAAATGGCTTGCGCTTGGGAATATCATCTCCTCATGCTCAACTCCATCCCTACACCTAAAACATATGGTTTCCCTGACAAACAACCTATGTACGAACCTAGTGTAGGAGATGTTATCTCCTATGGTCCCGCATATCTCAAAACAAATATCATCTATCGTGGAATCGACAATCCTCCATCCCATGTTTCTAATCCACATCGTCATGCTTTTACATTAAAATTTAAATCCTTTGACAATCCAAACTTCACCCGCATATATCTCCATCACTTTGCACATAGAAGGGTTTTGGCCTCGAGTCTTATGAACAAGGAACACATGATCAACCCATCTTATGTTCCCTTAAATCTCGTGAGAAAAGTAGTTTAGGTTATAGAAGGTTTACCCCGAAATATTTGAAGCCACCACATCAAAACTTCCTATATCCATGTCTATTTCTAAACTATAGAACCATTGTCACCAATAAACCCTAAAGATCCCATGGATACAAATGACACAATGCCCATCCCGCCTAACTTTTTTAATCAATTTTATCTCTTTAGGGCCACTAACTTATCAATATAATCACTCCACCAAATCATTACCACTTGTTTGGCTAGAAATATTTGATGAAGATTCACCCACCGTAGATATCCTTGAATGTCATTAACGACCATCCACGGATCTATGGTATACTCGGATATATGACTATCTCGTTGAATCTAAACTCCCATCGATTTGTCACGGGGCACTAAATGATCGCTTCTCCAATGTGCCTCTCACTTTTTCATCATAGGAGGTGTCCTTTATAAACACGGTTTCAACGACATATTATTACGATTTCTTTAATCACATGAATCAACCAAGGCAATCAAAGAAGTCCATGATGGATTCTCGTGGTGGTCACTTCAAAGGACAATGCGATCATTAAATGCATTTTATGGCTAGGGTATTACTAGCCTACTATCACCAAAGACTATTGTCCATACATAAAGAAATACATTAAATGTCAACTTCATTCAGATCTCATTCACGTCCCTAGTCAAGCATTACAACCGGCTCAGGGACTTATGGCCCTTCTCTCGATGGGGTTAGACCGCATTGGTTCAATCAATCCAAAATCATCCCAACAACATCATTCAATAAACACCGCAATTGAATACTTCACTAAATGGGTTGAAGTTATTCCTTTAACCTCAAAAAATATGTACCCATCATCAACTTCATATATTAGAACATCATATGTTGGTTTGTCATTCCACATAATCTCATCACAAATAATGGAAAATCCTTTTAAAATAAGGAGGTTACAAAGCTCTGTGATACATTCAACGTCAAACTTAGCTTTTCATCACCATACTATCCTCAAGAAAATGGATAAGTGATGCCTCTAACAAAACACACAACAAAATTCTTATGAAAATTGTAATGACACGGGTAGGAATTGACACCTTCAAGTCTCGTTCACTCTTTAGGCCTATCAAACTAGCATTCGTATGCCAACAGGCACTACACCCTATTCACTTGTCTATGGCTCTGAAGCCATTTTTCCTTTTGAAATTCAAATTCCATCACTCCATGTATCTCTTAAAGATTTCATACCCGATGAAGAATATCATCAAGACCGCCTTAAGACAATTGGAATTGCGAGATGAAAAACATCTAGCAGCCTTCAAACACCATCAAGTCTATCAATAACACATAAGCAAAGCATATAATAAGCATATCAAATAACGTGACTTTAAAATCGGTGATCTTGTACTTAAAGAGAACCAAAATGTCACTACATTAGAGCGGAGTAAACGTGGGATGTTTGCCCCCAATTAGATCGGTCCATACATTATCACTCACAATTATGGGTCGGGCATATCGTCTCACTTCTCTTAATGGGGAACCTAATAGGAACCTCTAAATGATTTGCACTTACAACCTTTCTACTATTAAATGATCAATTATCATGAAAATAGTTTCGGTCAAATTCCCTTATCCCATCATATCATTACGAATTAACTAGTTCCTTTTCGGAAATCGTTAAAAATCATTAGACCCAACATCGTGACTTGGGGCATGTGTGTGTAGGTCTTATGTACATATATCCCCTTCTTGAAACGATTAATTAGGGTTTTACCCTCAGCTCAACAATATATTAAAGAAATTCATTTGGATGCTTATCTTGTCAAAATATCACATTATAATAGACTGATCCCTCGAAGGACAACTATTCACAAAGTATAAATCATTATGTCAAAAAGTAGACTGCTCCTTTAAAGGACAAACTACTAGTCAAAATTATGGAGCGATCCACAGGACAACCATCTAATCAAAAAATCGAATGTAGACCATACCCTCGAAGGATGGCTACTCATACAAAAGGCTTCCCATTTTGATCAACCTTCAAAATACAAAGCATTCAGGAAAGCTTCCCGCATCGATCAACTTTCCCATTATAAGCAAGCTTCCCACATCGATCAATTTGCATCAAAAATAACATGTAAAGTTGGGGCATCAATTCCCTATAAATTTGTTGAAGAGAAGAACCCTTTCTCCCATGACGACATATACACACAAAATCCCCTTTTGTTATCCCAGAAAATACATTTTGTTTGAATCCATCGTGATTTGCATAAATTTCCCATTGGTAATATTATTTAGCATCTAAAAGGCTACAAGTGCAGAGTGTTTTTCAAAACCCATCACATATATCAAATGCATAATGGGGCAATCTTTCCATTTTCACTTCATGTTATTTAGTTACATTTTTGATATATCTGTTGGATCACCTTTTTAAAGACGTTCAAATCAATCAAACATCAAAATCACATTTAGAACATGTTCAAACAAGTATTTTAATATTTATCATATCCATCTAAAATATCGGCTGATTTTAAATAAAAACATACAACATCCAACATATACAAATCAAAATCACAAAACAAATCATAAACCATCATCATCATGCATATATATCAAAGTCTAGTATACATCATAAATGTCTAAATAATCCATATATCATCGTGCAAAAAATGGGCTTCTATGAGCTCTTCATATCATATACAATCATGTAGTAAAATCAACATCTCCTTACATCATGTTGGGACCACCCTCTCCTCTAAGAGCAAGAGTGCCTCTGCTACACATATATCCCTACCGCCTCTACAAGCACTCGTCACATCAATATCATCTTTAGTTGCTCCCTCACCACCCTCTACTCTCTTTGACCTCATAGATGGCTATCCCACACTCGCCGCACTAAGCACCGGGCCTCACCGCATTTGCTTTGGCCGCCCCTAGGGCAACTACATGATCGCCATATAAATTGGTATCGGGATAGTTCTTGATAATCGGGTCCACATAGTATTCTCTCTCCACTCGCATAGCCTCATAGTGCGCCACTGAAATCATACTAGGAGGGGGTGCTTTGCAGATGCTCCCCTCTGTCTACTAGATCGAGCCATCGCCAACAACTCAAGCACTAGAAATGGAAGGCCGTGTAATCCCTAAGGCCTTCCTCAATGTATCTATGTGTCCCTTGTAATTTTCTTTATCGGCGAGACACATCGCAAGCTATGCCTCAAGGCTATCCCACTCAACAATCAAACGATCCCTCTCTACGATGAGGGTATCTCGGACTCCCACAAAATCATCACGCTCTTTTCGAGTGACATTTCTCTTCTCCTCCACTACGGCCTTCACGACCATCACTACTATAATAGTCACCGTTATGGCATCATTGCCCTCATCCCTCTCTTCCTCCGGTGTATGTTCTTCTCCTACTACCCGAGCACGCACTCATATGACTATTTGAGTTACCCTCTCTGCCGCCCTAGTCCGATCAAGAGTCCTTAGTGATTGGGCCCAAAATGCGAAAAATATGGAGTCACCCCAAGATCGTCAATCGGGACAATATAGCCCTCATCATCAAGACCCATAACCTCAAATTCTCATCAATAACTACCGGTCTCACTATAACAACCTACGAGTCTTGATATCCCTATCCTCTCATCTATATTGTATCTTGGATACTCGGGTATACCTGTGTATCAAACCCAAATTGTCTCTTGACATGACTAAAACGTAGAATCTTATCCTCTCCATATCTATAACCTTGTATCCAAATATCTTATTGTAAACCCAAGAAATCTTAAGGAAACTCAAAGCCAATCATGGAAGTCTAGGTATGACCTCCACACCATGTCTCCCACCCGCAACCCCGATATCAAGTCTCTGTAGTAGTCGGGCCCCTTGGCCTTCCTCACTCGACCCAAATTTTGGCTCCATCTCATAAAGCTAGGATGTTTCACCTTGATATCATAAGGTAAACCCAATGGACAAACAATCACAATATACTTGTGTGCCCAACATTGTAATAAAAATCCAACATCAATACCATAACATTTGTGGCTTGTCTAAGCCCACAGCTCTATGAATGTATGTGCTTTAGTTAAGTGGGTGCTCACTTAAATATTGTACGGTGCTTCATCATCTCGGTAAATAACAACGGTCATCATCCAGGAAAGTGACCACCTCTTGAATTCAAGAAAACAAAACACAAAATAACTATCACCATCAATGCCATCCGTGGACAACCAACGCTCCCAAGCTCATTTAATGCCTAGTCATCAAAGGACCCTAATGAATACCTCACATCTAGAGCATGCCCTCCATATAACCTCTACATAGTATCTGCTCTCTCATCCTCGTAATACAATAAATAGCCTGTCCACGAACCGGTAATCTCGTAATACGATGAACATCCTCAAGAGTGATGGTCATCTCCCCTATAGGAAGCCAAAAGTATTGGTGGAAGGATTCCACCTCTCTAACAATGCCAATATTAGATTGCGTCATCTATGAACCCATCTATAAAACCTCATGCCACCAAAACCCACTACCTCAAGATGCTCCCAATCCTCATCTAATAAGTCTCCCTCACCTCATCTAACATCAATGATATGCAACATGGATAGTCAATTATGCATCCACGTGCAAAATGTAAGCGCACAAGACAAACGCGTAATATCACTACATTAATATCACATTAATTCAAGTATTAAAAATGCTAAAATCTCCTAAACCAAAAAGTGACATTATGATATCAACGTCAATAAGAACATCCAAACATACAACTTGCACCTATAACAATCATAAACATTCCCCAAACTTCAAAACATTTATCAAAACCCATACCCTTCTATTCAACATATAAACTATTATTGTCGCAGTGAATCATTGGTGATTCACCTCAATTCATGAGCAATTGGAGGAATTTCCAACGAATCTTGTAACTCAAAATTAAAGCATCCGTGCGCCCAACACGACATCGAATACCATGAAATACCCAAAAAAATCACAAAAACAACACAATAAATGTATTAGAAGCTTACCTCGGCCATCATGGGTTTGCATTTTCGATTGAGGACGTCATTTTGTCATATTCCCTCTCCCAAACACGTTTTCACGCCCGTCATCACATTGTCAAAAAAAAATTTTACCATGGTTGTAATGTGGTAAAATAACACTACATTTGGATTATTTATAACCCCCATTTGTATGCACTTTAATTGTAAAAATGACGATTGCACTAATCGCACTAATCGACGATTTACCCCTTTTAGGCATTTATGCCCCCATTGCCCTAAACCATGCCATTTTCACCATTTGCACAAGTGTTCCATGTTTTCAATAGGCCTTAGCCCTTGAAATTTTGAATCAAACAAACATAATCAACATTGGGATTCACCATTCATCTATGGGACACAAGCCCTTTGGCCCCCATCACTTGGTTTTCCCATTCGTCAATTTACCCAAAGCAAGGATCATATGTCTACATGTGTTGAGCCCTTTGGCCTCCTCACAATCGATTGATTCCTCAAGAAACTCTTCTATACCCCTTTTGACTAGGGCAACCTTTGAAACAAAACACACAGTGTTCACTATATTGCGTTGCAGTAGAATCACCCATACAAATAAAACTTTCTCATCATTTTTGTCTAACGATTTGCCAAAAATTGTCATACAAAAAGGGGCAAATGTAGACACTAAAAATTTACACTCTCTCACTATCATTATCTAAACTCATTCTTGATCATTAAATACTTAAGACTCACCACTTATGACACTCCATGACATAGGTCACTCACTTATACCCTTTAATTAATTAATTTAATGTTTACGCCACCATTTATCCATTCCTAAAATAATTAATTAAACTAAATCAATTATATCCTCACACATCATCATGTCAACTTATCTCGCACTCACTACTTGTAACTAGTTAGTTTAGTAATGTTCCATAAATATAACCTAACTACCTCTAACATATCCCTAACTACTTCCCACCCCCTAACTAGTTAGAACTAAGTTAAATTAGAAACCTTTTAAATAGACCTCTACATTTATCCTTACTAACCTCTCGAGCTCATCCCTCTTAGTATCACAACCTCCTTCAAATCCCCCAAATCAAGATCAAAATGGCAAGAAAATCACTCCTTTTATTCCCTAATCGGGATTATCTCAAATTTTCGATGATTATACTGCGCCGGCAATTATATAAACAAGTTCTCAAGCCTCTTTGGGGGAGGATTTTTTCCGGATTTTACAGGAAATTACGCTCTAACCATGAACATTTTAGAGATCAATCCTTTTAACAGAGCATCACCATCATTATGTTGCATTGACATGATTGTTGTATCATCCATCATCATTTTCAAGACATCGTCAAGCCATCTTCACCTATCCACCATTCATAATCCGATAGCCAAGAATGAAAAGAATGATAACCAGATCGTATTGCCAAGAACACGATCTTGTCAAACACCATGATCAATAAGATGAAAGCAATTCACCAGAATAACTTTACATAAAACCTTTGCAAACAAATGAAAAACAATATCATATATTATTATGGAACTCAATGCAATACATTGAGAATGGGCCTTGCTTAAATAGGCAAGGAATAACAATCTAAGAACCAGTCAAGGTCGTAGATCAAGCCATAAATCAAGGAAATAACTAGTCAAGACCATAGATTTAGGAGAGAACTAGACATCAAGGATCTAGTCAATACCATAGATCAAGGAAAGAACTAGTCAATACCATAGATCAAGGAAAGAACTATACCTAACAACTAGATAATATCTCCTAATATCTAAATAAGATAAAAGAAATATCCACACACATAAGTGGGTGAGGATAAATACAATAAAGGTAAATAAAGTACCTAGGTGAACACGAGATAAGTTAAATACCTACTCTAACAAGCATCACCATCATTACACCGCATTGACATGATTGTTGTATCATCCATCGTCATTATCAAGACATCGTCAAGCCATCTTCACCTATCCACCATTCAATCTGCTTTCGATCATCCAAGGTGAGCTTTTGTTTTCACTAGTTTTGTTTCTATTTTTAGGTAACATTGCTTGTCTTTCATCTTTTATTCTTGTTTAAGGTATTAAAACCATCAAATTCATACAATAATCAAGTTTTATTCTCTATTTTATTAGCTTGTTAAAATTTATAATAATCGTTGGCGATTCTTTAGAATCACCCGCAATTCCTACACAATATTTTTCTTATTGTACATTTCTTCCATTCTTCCTAACAATCTTTTCTTATTTATGTCATTGTTAACATGTTTCCAGAATGGATGTTATCGATGGCCATAGTAGTGACAATCCTCCCATTAACAAGATTGATTCATAACCAATCATCTCACACCTCTTTGCATTGGGAGCAATATGATTTGCGATGTGACCTAGAACTTTGTGTTATCCATGTTGCACCCCTTGACCATTCAAAGACAATATTTACATCCACCCAACACATTCATGAAACAATCAAGAGTTTTGGGAGGCGTGTTACAAGGTTCGAGTATCCAAGCTGGTCTCACGTGGTTTGAATACAATTATGATGTTGGCCTAGATATACTTGAGGACAATCGTATCACATCTACATTTGAGATCGACAACACCATCAACATCCTGACTCGCCACCGGTCTTCCACGCCTATGAAAACATAAGAATAAATCTCTCAAATCTTTATAGAAGACTATATCTTTGAGGTTGAATCCTACTTAATCAAGAAGAGGACTTGGTTTGTTCTATAGGCTCAAATTTCTCGAGAGAACATGTCCACCGACTTAGACTCGACTTTGAATGTTCTTCTTGTTGTTGTTTTCATTTCATCATTATCATCTTATGTATGTAATCACCTAAATAAGTGATAATAGCTTATCACATTTTCCATTTATCGTATTGTACTTCAAATTATCATCAATAAAGCTTAAGTGTTTCAAAAGTAGGTTGACATCCACATAAGGGAGTCCTCGACTTCCTGAACCTGGACTTTTCTAGGCAAATTACCCACCTTATTTTGCTAACTCTATTTTGTGTAAGTTTTTTTATTTGGAGGCTCATTTGTAGGGAAAGGGAGCCTGTACATTCTTCACGCAGTTGTCAAACATTCATCACATCTCGCGGGTACCTTGGAAACCTCACCATACTAAGGTTGGGAAAAGTTTTAACCCCTTGACATATCAAGCAAACCCGCAAGGTAAAACTATGTTCAACAAGGAGACTATTTATAAGGATGCTAAGGAATTTATCAAGACATGTGATCATTGTCAATAGATGGGAAAGTCAAGCAAACGTAATGAAATTTCATTACACCCCATGCTAAGTGCATAACCTTTTCAAAAATGGGCTATTGAGTTTGTTGGACCAAATATGCTAGTATCATGATGTACGAGTGCAAGCGATACATAATTACTTGTACTAATTACCTAATAAGGTGTGCGGAGGTTGCACCTACCAAGGAGTGTACTTTTGCCACGGTTGCACCTTTCTTATGGGAGAATATTATCGGCAGTATGGATGTCCTTTAAGACTTACCAATGATATGAGAACTCATTTTTTGAATGAGACAGTCTGAATATTAATAGTTGAGTTCATGGTGGCTCATCATAAGACTAACCCCTATCACCCACAATAAAGCACGGTATCTGAGAGGCTTTCAACGAGATCTTGGATAAACCTTGACTAAAATATGTGATGTGGGAAGGAAATTTTGGGTTGACAAAGTTTCACTATAATATGGGCGTACATAACTACCTACAAGAGGTTGAACAAAGAAACACCTCTCCGGTTGGTGTTTCGCGCAAAGGTCACCTTACCCGTGGAGTTCATGTTACTATCCTGCGTATTACACGTGCAAGAGGATTCATAGGTGAACAAGAAGTAGCCGAGTGCATTGATAAATTAATCTAATTAGATGAACAATGTGTAGTTACGTGATGGAGACAAAAATAGAAAAGATGAGGCAAAATGCCTAGCATGACACCACATTAATAATAAGTCATTTTCGGTGGGTGGATTGGTGCTATTGTATAATACAAAGTTTACGCACCACATAGGGAAGTTGAAGGTCCATTAATTGGGACCCTTTACAGTAACCAAGATACTAAATTCAAGTGCATGTCAATTACATGCACTAGTTAGCACCATGTTGCCCAATTACTTTAATTGAGTTGGTTAAAACCCTACTACAAATAAACTTCCTATATGTTTGTAATAAGGAAGTATTTCCATTAGAATAGGTTTTTGTTTATATATTGTCCTTTTGCTTTGTTTTAATAAGTGTATTCATGTACATGAGCTGATCTATTTGTTGAGACATGATGCGTAGATGACCACGCATGTTTTAATGTGGGGTAACAGGTAAAGAGTGACACATGCACGTTGGAAAATGTGAAGAATGATGAAAGGATGTCCTTGCTCAAGATGATGGAATGCACGATTAGGCACAATAATGGTATGCTTGGCCCATTAATGGATTGGCTTGCTCAAAGATGTATGGGTAAGAATGGCGTGATTTACAAGGTGTATGGGTGGAAAAGGCACGTGAGGGAAAAATGTTTGAAATGGTTAACCAGTGTGAGAGTGCACATTCGAGGAATTATTCTTATGATTGGCTTGATAAGGTGTGAGTGCACACAAATTGGTGGAGTTGATCATATGGAAACAATAAAGATGGAGTAGTGGGCATTATAACATGAGGGAGGAAACGCGGAGGAAAACTACTTGGATATGGCACATAGAGAGGAATGATGTGGTGTGGAGAGGTGCACACAAAAGGCTTGGTGTCCTAAAAATCAAGTGTGAATGCGCAGAAGGGCATGCATATGAGGACCTACAACCTAAGGAAGTAGTTGTACGCCATAATTTTATGGATCGCTACCCATGACAAAGATATTCTTTATGTCTTGATTCTTTTGGGAATTTCCCCATTCTTTCAAATTTGATTATTTCATTCTATTCCTTATTCATTAATTTTTTATATTTATGAGGATAGATAATATCGCTAGTGTGGGGTAATGTTGGGTTGAGAAAGTGGCTATGCAGAGAGGATGAAGATCGCACACAAAAGGGCACATGTAGCCATAAGGAGAACATCTATAAGTCACAAGGGTGCACATGGAGATGCACACAAGAATGGAAAGAGAATACACGCAAATAGTCACGCACAAGAACAAAAGAAATAGGAGTTAGCCATAAATGTGAAATGGGCTAAAAATAGGACATGTAGAAGATGTGTATTTACCAAGGTAAGCCAAAAATAGAAGTATATATAAGGCACATGCGGACTCAAGAAAATAATAGGTTATGCATGGACATGGAAAGCTAAGTATAGAATTGCATGGAATAAAGCAAGATATTTATAACGTGGGGATGGATCTACTTATAGCACATGTAACTGGAGTGAAGTAGAGGCTATTTATAACACACAACAAGACATTTTTGTAGAACCACATGATGTCACCTAAGTATAGGAAAGTGCAAGCATGCAGACTATGTATAGGAGTAATCTAACGATAGATTAAAGCATGTAAGTGATGAAGGACAAGTTTCCACCCCGTGTGTGTGTGTGTGTGCAGTGCGCGTGCGTGCGTGCGTGTGTGCGTGTGTGCGTGCGTGTGTGTGTGTATGTGTGTGTGTGTGTGTGTGTGCTTCTTCCTACTCCCTTTTAACCCCAATCATGTCGGCACATCACCCAACCTTGGTTGGGCGCTCACTTGGGGTGCATGAAGGTGCCAAGCACCTCCTTTATGTGAGCTTCGCAAGAATGTCTGCCATTAATGGAGGAATGTTTGCAGGAACATAAATACATGCATACACTCCAACACGTAGTAAAAGACACTAAATCTAAGTATAGATGCACCATAACATGAAAGTAAACATTAAAATATCGCAAGGGAATCAGATCTGAACCATAAGAAATATGAAGAGCACAAGGGTTTGAACCCATAAACATAGATATTTAGAACAATCCCCATATATATTGATTTATAATTGTTTACAGTAGCCAAATTACATCAAAAGGGTCATAAAGACCGAATACATCAAGAAATAGCATCCTAACCCTATAAAATGACTCTACTCAAAGAGTTCTAGTGTTGATCCTTCCTTTATGCATCCTCTATCTACCTATATTCACCTCTCTCCTTGTATCCATTTTGCATCCTCCTTTCTAGATCCAAGCACATCTTTATATAGAGTGGGATCTCTCCTCCACCGCCTCAACTTCACTCATGAGCAAAGCCGCATGCCAAAAGAAATCACGCCCCTCCATACTCGAGTGCATATGTCATCTCACCAAAACTATGGTTAGCCTCCACTAAACATATTGATTATATCATTGGAATATTATTTCCTTAAGCCGCAAGACTCCATGTTCTAAATGTATCCAATCATCATGCCTACTCGCATCCCCACATGTTGTCCACGTAACACCATATCCCAAATGCGGCCAAGTCTCAAACCCTTTTCGCTTCTGCGTGCAAACCTCTCCATGCCTCAATTCCGACTCAAACCCTTTATTCCAAAATCGATAATCGCCAAACTGCTCACATGTGCCTTGTTACTTTGTTCACTTCTCCTCAAACGCCTTCTTCTTGTACTACCTTCCACGCGCGATGACCCTCTACTTCTAACTTAGCCATTTCTCGGCTCAACATTACCCCACACTAAACACGTTGTTTTTCCTCATAAACAATCTAATCTCCAACAAAGAATAAAGAATATGAGAATAAAATAACATGTATGTGGTTTACGCCAAAGAACGAATGAACTATGCTATCACAGACAAGGATTGGGAAATCTTTATTCAAGGATGCCTCAATCTTATTCCAAGAATCCACCTCACCCTCTCGCCTTTTCAAACAAGTCCCCTATCGCGCATTGACCTCATCAAATGTCAATTATTCACTCTTATCTTTCAATGTATCCACAATATTCTCCATTTGCTTGCTAAGGTCATTCAACACATCCATCCTTCGGTGACTTGAAAATATAATTCCTTTACTTTAATCTTTATCAAGGCCCTTAAAATTTCAATCGCCTCAATTTCTTCTCAACCTCTGCGCAAGGATCTTATTCCGTTCCACCCTATTTCCCTTGTTTTTGTCCTAGAACTCCTTCAATTCCGCCTCATGTGTAGTAACCAATACACTTGCGACCTTGTCCCTATCTCCGAGTTGTCATAGACAACTTCGGCCATGTGCACCATAGCTTTTACTAAAGCAAGGAGCTCAAAGTACCGAGTTATGGTCTCCTTAATTTTTAATTTCTCCCGCTTTCTTTATCGCACCATAATTTCCTCCACTAACTCCGGTCAGTAGTGGTTGCCTTTCCATCATGATTATGCATGCCAAGTCCTCTGACAAAGGGAAGACCGACTCATAATTTTGTTCGGGGGGCTAAATATGGGTGCTTTAGAATAATAGAGTCGGAGATGACCTTTGCCTTCTTGTAAGCTTCACACACCTTCCCCTTTTCTTCTCTCAACTCAAGCCTTGACCGCACAATGATCAATTCCTTCTCCTTGATCTCCTTTTCTCTTTCTATGATCTCCTTGTTCTTCTCCTCCAACTACCTCTCCAATGCTTTAATCTTGTTATTCCTCCCGAATAACCTTGCCTCTATCTCCACCGACACCTTGTTTAGCATGTTACAAGCATGTTCATCGGTGAAATGCTATGAATCTGCAACAAGATTTATCTCTTTTGGGTTTGGTGTTTCCAACAATGCACCTACATCAACCTTGAATTTTGGTTCATCAACATGGGACTCAAAATTCCATGACAAAGATTTTCCTCGTGCGCATGTACACACTATCCTTATAAAATGATGACCAACAAAAGATTTGGTATGTAGGCATTGTGATCTGGAAATGAGCACGTAGGACCTTGTTTGGATCATTAACATAAGTCATAAAAGGTCCTTGTGTTGTCGTTGTGATTTTGCCACTGTGCACACTCCTTTTAGGACACTTACTATTAGGCTTTTATCCCCACCCATGCTTCCATACTCTTTCCCTACTTCTTTTGTGCTACGCTTCACCTCGTGCTCTACTGTGTCCTTAATGATACTCACCATTTCCTTTTCCACCATGTCATATAATTGCTCACAAGATAGGTGTGGGGTCACATGCATGTTCATCCCCACTTTTTCTTCACTCCCTCCTTTCTCTTGAGCACCCTCTCGAATATTTCTCCCGCCCTTCACCCTATTCATGTACATCATACACAGGGGGGTCATTCTCGCCCGCACTCCTCGTCCTCTTCTCCGCCTTTTTCGTTATCTTTGCTCTTCGCTCTCTCGTAGTCCGAACTCGCACTACCTTCTTCTTTTTCTTACATGAGACTCTATCACTGGAGACTTCTCCTTCAACAGGACTTCTTCCTATGATTATAGGTACTCATGCATCACTCCGTGCCCTACTGATCCTAATCTACTCACGCACTCGGCACTGCACTTGCTGAGTCTCCTCCCTCTCTCTTTTCTTTGGCACTACCTTCTTCTTATTAGCAGGTCTTTTAGGATGGAAACATCATCCTCAACGTATGCATCATTCTCAAACATAGGCCTTAGGTGTATGTGCACCCTTCTTGTCATTTTTCTTACAAGTGGTAAAGTTACGGGCCTTAGCATATGTATGTCATGGGAGACATACTTCTCCATGTATGCATGCATATTATGATACACCAATGTTTTGTGCAACACACGGTTCTCTTGATTTACTTCACTTAGATCGAATCTAAGTTTCTTAGCCTTATTGAACCTCGTTGACTACGCTTTGAAAACACGGCATTGTGAAGGCAAAAGGCAATTTGCACCATGGGCTATTGGTGTCATCTATCAATGTGAATCTGCCAATGTAATAGTGCTTTGGTATACTACAAATTCAGCCTTGCCATCCACTAAGGTTAGTAGTTGTTCCTAATCCTCCATTCTTCCCCAAACACATGGCGCATCCACTTGTACCACTTATCTAAGCGCGCAGACGCAGAAGTGATTGTATCACAAGTATACGCCTCAAACATCTTAGCAAGGGAGGTATTTTAGTCCAAGTACTCCCAAATGTTGTTATTCGGCCCATCGGGCACTCCAATCTCATAAAACATAATGGTAAGAAGAATATTACCATACATAATTTTATTACAGTCACACGCGATATCAATGATATCCTCCACAATGAAGGCCGAGATGTTGCAGATTGTCCCTTCTAAAACCTTCCTGCAAATGATTAACCATCTCTTGGTTACTTGCATCCACCGTTCTTGCCCATTTAGCTTAGTGAACATGCATGCGGCCATCTTCATGACTAGGTCAGTGATCTTGTCGATATCAAAGTAACGCCTACCCTTCTTGTATTCATATGCCTTAGTTGTTTCTTTAATAGCCTCCTTATCGCCCAAGTCATAATCCAACAACTCTCATGTGCAGATAAGTCCATTGCACTGGAGATTAACTGTGTGGTTATGTGCATCCTTCTTCCCATGAAGTAGAAGTAATCTTTGTGCAAGCGCAACATAAGCCACTGGTATAATCTTTCAGCTTGCCAAAAATGGAAACTCAAAAGTTATAAAAGCCCACCTTCTCCAATGTCGTCTTCATGGAGTCATCATACATTGGTTTGCCATCCTGCGTCCTTTCTCCTATATGTAAAATGAGCTCCAACGCCATCTCTTTCTCAATGGTACTGGCCCCATGGTTATAGTCACTTATAACCATATTCTCGCATGTGGGATACCCATTCCATTCCCAAAGTGAAACACAATCTGGGTATTACATCTCCACATACCACTCTTGGTTGAAACTTGTAGATGTAACTGGTTCTCCTAATCCCTTGCCCTTCTTTTGTGAAATGTTGCTCTCCTCTCTTGGTGCCATCTTCCTTGTCGGGTCCTTGTAACTACTTGTTTGTATCTTGCTTTACTACGCTCGAACGCTCAGCTCTAATCCTTCTTGAGATTTCTTCAAACTTGTGCCCTAGTTTCACAAACCCTAACCTAGAAGTCCTTCCTTCCACAAGACATCATCAACCCACGTAGAAATTCTCCAAGACAACTACTTCTTGCGCACACTGTGTACTTTGTTCCAATCTAGTTCTCAACTCCACAAATCCTTCACTCCGCACGTAATTCTTGCAAATTTCTCACAAGGATGACCTAGTTCACAAAAGCTCTTCTCCAAGTTAAAATGCAAGGTGAAAATGAACTTACGCCAACTCCTATTTATAGTTGTCCACTTTTTACCGCATTAACTCCCATGCCACATACCATCATACTTCTACATTAAAGTCGACTTTTTCATATGTGTTCCTCTCACGCATTCTTTCAAGCACTTTTTCTCCGCGCATTCACCCGCACGCATCCCCTCTCAACCTTCTAAAGACGTAAAATTTATCGATTGTTTATCGCTTTGTGCACGTTCTTCGTGCCAAAGTACATCTACCTCTACGTATTACACCAAGTACTTGTCACGCCTACCTCATGTTGCTCTGCTCGCTCCTCACTCTAAGTGATTTTCATAAAGAATTTTTAACACCATTTCATATCAAACCATTATCACCTCTACGAGCGTTCTTATATTACCACTCACTTTTATTTTCTCCCCCAAGCCACCAATCAACATTACTTCAAGCATATGCATCTTACTACACTATTCAAAGGCAACTCTCCACCCCACACTAAAAGTATGCGCAGTCCTTTGCATATGAAACCTCTTTAGAAATCAATTGGCTACATGCACGGAAACACGCTTTATTACACAACACACCAAACTAAAAGACAAAGCACAAAAACGATGAAAGGAAACACATATAAAAAAGAAATGCATTAAATGAATGTAATCTAGGTGGCAATTATGCCTTATTACAAACACACATAAGGCTTATTTATAGTAGGGCTTCAACCTACTCCCGTTGAAATAACCAGACAACTTTGTTCCATCGAGCGCCTGTAACTAGAAAGCACCTGAATCAAGTATATGGGATATAACATACGGTCCCAACCAATGCACTTTGAGTTTCCCAAGATGGCACAAAACTTTGAATCACATAGTAGAACCATCTACCCAACCTCAAACTTCTTATTTTTAATATGTAGATCATGTCACACCTTCTGTCGCACTTTCTCTATCTACTAACTCCACCTAGCAATGACTTGCCTTTCATCCAACATCATAAGTTTATCAATGTGCTATTCTAAGGCTTGCGCGTTAGCCAATCCTCCTACGTGCACAATACGTAGAGAAGGTAACATGAACTCCATAGGTAGAACAACCTCTCGTGCCAAACACCAATTGAAAAGGTGTGGCCTTGTTCAATCGCTTATAAGTCGTTCAATATGCCCATAACACTACAGAGACTTTATCATCCCGCCTCTTCTTCCAACGTCACAAAGCTTAGTTAACATACGGCTCAAAATCTTGTTAAAGGCCTCAACAATTCCATTAGCCAATGGGTAATAGAGGCATAGTTTCATGATGTGCCACCATAAACTTTGCCAACAAGATTCTAACAGTCTCGCTTCAAGAAATGAGTACCGATATCACTCATTAAACTCACTAGCATCCATATCTGCACGATTATATTCTCCAACAAGAACATAGTTGTTGTCATTGTCGTGCTGTAATCCTTCGTAGGTGCTTTGCTTCGCCCACCTAGTAAGATAGTTTGTATAAGTGATAATATAACGTGAACTTGTCTTGAACGCAATCGGGAAATAGGGCCCACAAATTCAATTTCCCATTTTTTAAATGGCTCTACACTAACAATAGGTCTTAATGTCATTTCATCTCTCTCGCCTCAAAGATTCCAAGGTGTTAAGAATGGTCACAGGCCTTGCAATACTCTATTAAATCCATATAAACCGTCTCCCACCAAAGTCCCGACAATAAATGTTTTTATGCAATAGCATTCCCTATATAGTGGCCACCTATAATGCCACCGTGAGCTTCCTCCATGATTGCAGTACATTCATGCTCTAGCACACACCTACGCAAAATCTCATCCCAACCTAGTTTGTATAGGTCTCTGCTAATCAACATATAGCATGCAACATGTATAGCCAACGGGTTCTTCTCCAAAGCCTTCATTCCTTCTGGTGCCACAACCGTTCGCAAGAAAACAACAATATCCTCCAAATCAGAGGGTGCACGTTGTAACCTAAACAACAGTTGTGCATCCGACATATGGTTGTTAATGCTCGTGCATCCTTGGTTGAGTTAATCCATGACAGATGGTCGGGTTCCAAATTGCTTGTACCTAGCTTTACCACGACCGAAAAGTCAAACTCCTGGAATGATAAGATCCACCGACATATGCGCCCTTGGAGAACATGTTTGTTTGATAATTATTTGAGCACCATATGCTTTGTATAAAAGGTAAACAGAGTGGCCAACAAGTATTGCCTGAAATTATGTAGTGCATAAATCATGGACAACTCTTCGCACTCCGTTGTTGTATAATTCTTCTCACCAGAGTTAATTTTCTACTTGTGAAACATATAGAGTGATCCATAGTTACCTCACCAAAGTTGTGTTAACACTTTGCTCATATTGTCATATTGTTGTCAACAAATTTTGACTTCACAAAATCAATAAGCGTGGAATTAAAAAAATAATAATTAATTTCAAAAGTGTTATTTTGTATGATTTTCTCCCTCATCGTAATCATCTTATTCTCACGGTCATTTTGGCTTTCATTTCATCCATTTTGAATAAGCCCTCCTCTCGTTATGACGCAAACCTTGTTTTAATTATTTAATTAATATTTACCCTGTTATTTAATAAAATTAATATTTATTAAATTTTAGGGTTTTTAATTAATAAATATTAATTTAATACTCATAGAAGTTGTTCGACAAACTTGGAAGAACTTTTCTTTTGTTTCATTAATTATCGTAACTATCGTGAGCAAGTGTCGGGGGTAATTATTCTTCCACTTCTAATTGTCGTAGACAATTTTAATTTTGTTTCCATCATCCGTAAATTGATGAGGAGACGGTTACGAGAGGTTGTAGAAGCAAAGGAATTTGGGAAGAAGGAGGAACAAGAAAATATTGCAGATATCCATAGCTTTGAAGAAGGAAAAGCTAACACTACATGCACTACCCAACTTTCACACTAAACCTGCCTAGGCAAGAGCTAAAGCCGTGCATCCTTGAGAGTTCCGTAGCTATCTCTATTTCTGAATCACACAAGAAGCCATCATTCTTCATTTGCTACAACTTCTCTATGCTCTCATGCCACACCTTGCTCCAAGAAGCCACGCCAAGAGTAAAATCTATTTGTAATGCACACACCACGGAAAGGAATACTCGTGTATTCAATTTGGTAGTTTGTGTTTATTGTTTATTGTTGTTTTGTGCGGCGGGAAAGAAATCAAAATCGATCAAGAGAACAACAATTTTCCAACGAAAGCAACAACAAAAGAATCCACTTGGAGACAAACAAGAAGGAAAGAATGAAAGAAACATCCGTTTCAACGCATTTCCGTGTGAAAGGAGGCCACGCGTGCATAAAATAAAAACATAATAGTCCAAAAGAGCTTCTCCCCAACCATCCACGCATGCCGAAGAGAATCGCACAACCATAAGACAAATGAAAGCAAAAACAACCTTCCAAAGAAGTTGAATAAAAATGACCAAAGGGAAAAATCAACACATACACAGTATTGTTTTATTTTATTATTTTAAACCAAAGAAGGAAAATGCCTAGAATGCCACGCATGGGAGAAATAATAAGTTTCAAATTGATTATCAACGCATGCTTAGGAAAGAGAAATAAGATCAATACATCAAGGAAGGAGAAACAAGATCACTCACCGCCAAAGAAAAATATTAGGCTCAAAACCCACGCCGGAAAATCAATGTAATTCTTTACGTTAAAGCAACCGAGAATCTGGAAAGACGGAGAAATAGTGAATTAACAAGATTAAAGACTAGATATTTTTTTTTAAAAGTTTATTATTTTTGCCCGCTTTGTAATCATGAAGTAATCAACTTTGAAGCTTGATATCTCGAAGTCCGATGATCATCGGGAAGAAAGGTTTAGTTATTTGAATTCTCCCATATTCGTTTACTCATTTTCCAAATTTCAAGTGTACAACACTTTGTTTGATATTTTTCACGAACCCAGGAAAAACTCAGTTTGCTCGATTTTGCCGCACGTACAATTTCAGCTTGGCGGAAGGCCTATTTTGAGAATCCGTATCTCGAGCCCAAATGATTGTCAAGAGAAATGGTTTGGTTCATTGAATTCTTCTCAAATTCATCTACTTTTTTCCAAATTTCAAATGCGCAGCACCTCGTTTGATATTTTTCACGGAGTCAAATAAAATGTAGTTTGCATGATTTTGTCTGCGCGCACAGTTTTTAGTCTATCAAGGTGACTCACTTTGAGAGTTGATATTTTGGACTCAGATGATCATCAAGAGAAATGAATTGTTTCGTTCAATTATCCTCACCTTCATATGCTCCCTTGCCAAGTTTTAGATGCTCAAGGTGACGTTTGGTATTTTTACCAAGCTAAAACCAAATAGGATTTTCGCAGTTTTACACTTGCATTTTCCTAGCAGTCTCAGAAGAGTCAACTTTGACCCTTAATATTTGACTAAATAATTTGATTGGGAAAAAATTCTCTGACACGCAAACTTGTGGTACCTTAATAAACTCCCTCATCTAGTGAGAACTTCTCAGAACAAGATTTGTTATTTTTCCCAAGGCAGTTTTACAAGCGATTTGTGCAGTTTTGTAAGATGGAAGTAATAGCCTGAAATCACGCTTCATCACAATCATGTCATCTCCAAACAAAACGATGTTGCGGTATAGGTTCCAGGGCATTCTACTCACCTTGACACTCCATTCAGAGTATGAGAACATCATCGATACCAACTTGGGACACGTCGACATAGGTCGATTCTACGATCACATATCAACCGAAGGCGAGTCACAATTTTCCTGACGCTTGTTCTGAATTGGTCATCACTTGCATGGATGCACCACGAAACCTGCATAGTGTGGTGATTCAACTCCAATGGCTCAAGTGGAAGCAACCTCTAACTTCCTCATTATGCGGTATAAGTCGTAGCTATTGGCATTGGTCTCTTCGAGTCAAAAGCCATTGTTATAGCAGAGATCGATAATGGGAGAATC
The DNA here is from genome assembly GCA_018340775.1 of Taxus wallichiana var. yunnanensis. Lineage (NCBI taxonomy): Eukaryota > Viridiplantae > Streptophyta > Pinopsida > Cupressales > Taxaceae > Taxus > Taxus wallichiana. Next base: position 582,701,792 of record CM031243.1, read on the forward strand.
TTGTCTACAAAAATTGTTTTCACTTGATCGTTGTGGATCTATTCATTGAAAAACCAAGACCAATGATAAGTACAATTGTGCGGATCATCAAGCAAGGCCACATCATTCAAGCATGTCCATGTCAGCTCTCAGTTAGCAGCTGCAGCAGATTTCATCGGCCGTCTTAAAGTTGGAGTGTTCTCGAATTGGACGATCGTGAGTGGATCAGAATGCCAACACTTCGGGATGGTGACAAAGACAAAATACATAACTCCAAGAAGTGAATTGCAATTTTGGCTCTTGGAAGATCTTCTCAATGGCGAAAGATCAAAAGTTGGATTCTGACAAGCCACGGTGGCGTAATACTACGGATCTCGTGACAAAATGAATAATTCATCATGGAAGGCTATTCAGAGCATGTGAAGAATTATGTGTAATTGTGAATGTGAATACGAATGAAGATGAACTTTCTCACACCATGATGTTGCTTAAACGGAGGGGTGGATGAATTGCTCAAGTTTCAAAATTAGCTCTCTTATCATCCTGGAGGATCATGGAGCATGATCAATGAGTTCATTCCCGTACGGCACGGATAGGTGGACTCTTGGCCCAATGGATAAGCACTTACCCTAGGTGTTTTGATCTAGGTCGCGCATTGTTGACTAGGATGTTTAGGTGTCCATCCAAGTCATTTAAGTGGGGTCCACATGTACCCATTTCTTTTATTTATGTATTTTTCCTTGTTGTCCACTCAAAATTCCCCTGCTCTTAAGAAAGTGAAAATTTCAAAATTTTGAGTTTAAGTGTCTTCTCTGTTATACTCAATGTTAAAAGTCGAGAAATTGAGAAAATCTACGTTTTTGGGTCATTTTGTGTGTTTTTTGGGCCTGTCGGACATTTTTGTCCCGCGTGTCCCAAGTTCAAATGGCACTCTGTTCCCCGATCGGCCGGTTTCCCAGAAGTTTGTCTTTTTCGAAGGCCCGTCACGCTTTCACGTCCCAAATGTCCCAAGTTCAATTTGGCAAATTGTTCCATTTTCGGCCGAATCGCCCGAACCACGTCCTTCGCGCTTTCATGTCCCGCGTGTCCCAAGTTCAAACGGGCGCTCTGTTCCCCGATCGGCCGGTTTCCCCGAAGTTTGTCTTTTTCGGGCCCATCGCGCTTTCACGTCCCAAATGTCCCAAGTTCAATTTGGCAAGTTGTTCCATTTTCGGCCGAATCGCCCGAACCGCGTACTTCGCGCTTTCACGTCCCAAATGTCCCAAGTGCGCCCAGACCTGTTGTCACATTTTCGTCCGATCCGGCCGAGTCGCATGTTTCACGCACTTTTGTCCCGCATGTCCCAAAAGGCATTTGTGCGTCTTTTCCCCGCTTCTACCCGAATCGGCCGAGCCACGTGTTTCGCGCATTCGCCTCACATGTCCCAAATGAACCAAGTGCCATTCGTGCTTATTTTTCCCGCTCTACCCGAATATCTTGCTTATTCAAATTGGTAAATGCACATTCATTATCTTTCTCTCTCCTAATCGGCTATATAACGAGCGAACCCCCTATGCATTTTTTCACACTGCTTCCACGCTATCCATTGCTCGAACCCTTGCAATCTAAAATCCTGCGCGTGTATCCCTTCCCTCTGTAATTCCTTCCCGAGTTTAGTTTGCGGCTCTACCCTCCGAATTACTATCAATATGAAGATCAAATTTCAGGGACAGTGAAGCTCATCATCTTGACTTTGGTGATTTTTGGTCGAGGATGGCTGATGCAAACCCTACACCAATGGTGCAGATGATTCTACCATACTCATGTCGAGTTTGATAAGGAAATGGAGAAGTGCCTTAGATTTTGGGCTCGACTATGGCCCAACACGTCAATCCCTCGTAGCGAAAGATATAGCCGAGGCATTGAAGAGATTCAGGTAGCGAATTGTGAAGTCAGTGGGTCCCTCCCATTCATAACCACCTGTCTTCTTCTCCTTATTCTTCTCTTCTTTTCTAATTCTTTTTCTCGGATTCATTGTAATTAGTTGAGGTATTGCAATTGGCAATCCTTAACTAATCTTTAGTTAAAAGAAGTAGTTACAAAGAGTAACTGATTTGCAAGCTATATAATGGCCTCTTCATGCCATTTTGAGGAAGGAAGAACTTGGCTTATTTTCTGAAAGTGTAAATAGATCATAAAGAAATCAATACAGAAGGGCTTTTCATTCTTTGTCTATTTGATCTCTTTTATCCCTAAGCTTTCATTTATTTTTGTGAAGATCATTTGTCTGTGTTATGTTAAGAAACTTTGTGTTCTGCAGATGTTATTTACAGAACTTTGTGTCTTTAAATTCCATCTTATTTATATGATACAAATGATCTTGTTTCAATTCACCGTAACTTCACATACATAAAGAATTACTCTGTTATCTATAATTCTGAGTGTTGCCTTTCTGCTCATTCTCATACTCTCATTCCTCATCCCTTTTGTAATTGATGATCTTTATAGAAAACACTTTCGTAATATCCAAGTTCAACCGAGAAAATCATGTTTTGTATATTTGTAAATAGGTTCATTTCTGAATAAGGGAACCTCTCCCATTAAAGAGGAGGGACTTCTTGTCCCCCGACATTTGCTCTTCTTCGTAAAGTCCTATTTGACGACCAACAGTTTTTGGCGACTCTTTGGGAAAATCATATTCTGCTCGTAATTTTTGATCATCCTTTGATCCGGTGACTCCGCGTTTTACTCGAGGAGAAGGGCCCTTGGTATTGAAGATTCTCGGTTTGACTTTTGGAGCAAAGCAGGTTTTCCTTTCCCTTCAACAAGAAATAGAAAGACTCGTTAATAAGCACTCCACCCGTTCAAGATAGAATTCCTACGGGTGGTATTCCTTGAGCCACTAGTCCTAATCTTCGAGCTTTGATTCTTTCTCGTGTTGAGTTCCTCTCCAAGCCGTTGTTCCAAGAATGGCGGTACCATTGCTCGGGGTCATCGTGTCGGGCCCCTTGCTCTTCCTCGGCCTTTGCATGAGTTACCCAGAGGTAACCTAAAGAACTTTCCTAAATTCAAAGGCGATGGCAAAGTGCATCTGATGAACACATCACAACCTTCATAGTTGCATGTGGAGTTCGGGAGTTGAACATGAAGACATCTCCATGAGACTGCTGTTCGTTGAGACTCTACAAGATAATGTTGCTTGATTGGTTCTATCACCTTCCGACTGGTGCTATCACTAGCTGGGACACCATGAGAACTAGGTTTGAAAACCATTTCAAACCAGCAGAAGATGTGCATGCCTTGCTAGCCCAAATCTCTCAGATAAAGAAAGATTCACCAGAGCCCATGAGAGAATTTGTGGCCCGATTCAACAGGTTAATTAATAAAATTCCGGCAAATACTCGACCTGTTGATCAAATCCAAAAATGTTTCTTCCTAAATGCCCAATCGCCTGAAGTTAGTTATGCACTAAGAAGGGCTAATCTCGCAACATTGGCTGAAGATCAAACTCTTGTTGTTAGTGTCGAGGATGATTTAATCATGTCAGGGAAGTTGAGGAGAGACCCTTCCAAATCTAAGTCTGCTTCTTCCTCCTCTTCCACTCCTGGACCTAATACTGATCCATTGGTTCAAAAACTTGCGAATGATCTCATTGCCATAAAGAAACAATTGGCTCAGCATGCTCCCTATGCAGACGTTCAAGGAAGAATTTTCAGCCCGTAAATTGTTTGCACTCGCTTCTCAAACAAGATTAGCGCTCGAAGGACCTCTGTTAAAGTTCTGTCGAACGCAACCTGTGAAGTTGAGGAACTAGATGATGATGAGGATAATGAAGCTTGCGAGGAATTTGTGGAAGAAGTTGATGATGAAGCAGATGAACTTGAGGGATCTCGAGTTAATTTCTTCACCACTAAGGGCATTGATGATGGAGATGATTATGATGAAGTAGTAGCGGACATGAATAGCGAATCATTCGCTTGTCATGACTCGAGAGCAGAAAAATCAGAGGGAGAAAGTGACGCAGCCCCCCAAGAAATCTAAGGAGCAATCGACAACTATCCCTGTAATTGCAAAAAGAGGATCTCCTATCCCCGTTTCATCTACACCAAAGGTGAGTCCTATCAATCCTGCTATTAAAGTTACTTCTTTTTCCCCTAAAGTTGATAAACCTAGGATCTCAAGTGATGATGGCCCGTCCACTTCTGGGTCTTTTGATATTATTGATCACCTGAAAAAGACTAAGGTTCAAATTTCAGAGGCTGAGTATTATCAAACCCATCCCAAAGCTTTTGCTAAAATGATTCACTTTGTCAATTCCTGTTCTAAGACCACCTCTAAAGGCCTTTTACCCACTCCTTCATCTCGCACCACAACCTAGTCTCAGTAGCGCTTTCACCTCACCTAATGAAAAAATCAAACCATTTTATGTAACACTTCTTATAGCTGGCCATAGGCTCAATAATTGTGTCATAGACTCAGGAGCCTCAGACAACATGATGCCTGCTAAAGTAGCTCATGCCTTAGGCTTGACCCTCACACGCACTTATGGATCTTGTTACTCTATGGAGAGTAAGGAAGTGCCCCTGGTCGGAAGAATTAAAGATGCACAAGTGGCTTTTGCTGCTTTGCTTGAGAAGAGAGTTTTGGCTACCATCTTAGTAGCAGATATTCCTCCTTCATACGGGATGTTGCTAAGTAGGAACTTCTGTAAGGATGTGGGTGGAGAAATTCAAATGGATTGGTCACATGCACTCGCACTGCTAATGGACAAATGAAGAAGTTCTTTGCTGAGAAGCAATATGAGTATATTATACAAAAACAGATGATCCTAAAGTACAAATACTCTATGAGGATATGTGTCATGGTAACTATATGATTATGTCCCCGATGAAATTCAACTCCCAAAGTGTCACCTAAAGATCCTAATGGTGTTTGGATTTTAGAGTTTGATGGAAGTTGTTCCTCGGTTGGTTCGGAGTGGTGTCCTACTGGTGCACTGAAGGAAGCCTTCATCCTTTTTCATTCAAGTTGCGGTTCAAAAATACTAATACTACAACAGAGTATGAGGCTCTCATTCTTGACCGCAAGTGGCCAAAGAACAAGGTATAAAGAATCTTCTAGCTTGTGGTGATGCGGAATTGATTGTAAAGCAAGTTAGAAGCCTTTTCCGGTAAAAATGGAAGGTTGAAACATTACCTAATCAAGTTTGGGATTCCATTGAATTTCTTGATGCTTTCTCCATCAAGCAATACCTAGGGAGAAGAACAACAAGGCTGATTCACTAGCAGATCCTCGGGTCACTACCGATTCCTCATCCCGACTTCTCTCGGATAAGTTTACCATTGAGATGGTCCATCGACCTAGTGTACACGATAATACAAATAATCGGCAAGTTTTCAATGATGATCAACACTTGCTTTCTTTCTTAGAACTCAAGGATAATTTTGAACAGCTATATTTTGAAGGAAGTGACAACTTGCCTCGTGAAAGTGTGCCCTTTGACAAAGCAGTCACCCAAGGAGAAGAAACGGATCAGGATGGATGCATCAATCTCAAAGGAAATAAGATTCCTAAAGGATTGGTGAGTTTAGAAGAACTATTTGATAAACATGACAGTATGTGAAGTCTAGAGCTTCTACCGGACCTCAATAATCAGCTGAGTATGATAAAATTAATATTGGGAGTTCTACTGATCCTAAGCTCGTGAACATTGGAAAATGTTGCACAGACAGATGAGAGGAAGAAAGCAATTGATCTTTTAAAGAGGTATAAGGATGTTCTTGCTTACTCTTATGAAGATTTGAAAGCTTTCAAACCAAAAGATATGCAAAGATTTTATTCCTCTCAAACCTGGAATTAAGCCTTTTAAGCAGAAACAGAGGCAATACAACCCCAAAATAGCTGACACCATCTTTCAGGAAATACAGAAGTTGTTGAAGGCCAAAATCATTTTTCCCATTCACCATTCAACATGGATTGCTAATATTGTGCTTGTTAGGAAGAAAAATGGTGAGATCCGCATCTCTCGTGTTGATTTCAAGAATCAATCGGGCTTCCTTAAAAGATAATTATCCTTTGTCTATGATGGATCGTGGTCTTAAGCAAGAATGAGGATCTGAAATGTTATCTATGCTTGATGGATTCTCGGGATATAATCAGGTAGAGGTTGATACTGCAGATCAACACAAAACAGCTTTCACTACTCCTTGGGGTACCTTTGCTTACAAGAGAATGCCTTTTGGGCTCATTAATGTTGGTGCCACTTTTCAGAGAGCTATGGATCTGGCTTTTGGAAGTTTGAAAGGGAAGTGTATTGTCATATACCTTGATGATTTGACTGTGTTTTCTAAAACAAGGGCGGATCATTTTGACCACCTGGAGAGAGTTACTGCTAAGATGCAGAGAACATGGGATTTCTTTGAATCCTAAAAATCATCTTTTGTGTCACGAGGGAAATTATTAGGGCACATCGTCTCCAAAGATGGTATTAAGATTGATCTGAACGAGTACAAGCTATCCAAAGAAATTCCTCTCCCAACCAACAAAAAGGGCGTGCACTCTTTCTTTGGTAAGATCAATTTTTTAAGAAGGTTCATCCCTGATTTTGCAGAGTTAACTTTGAGTATTTCCCAAATGATGAAAGGCAAACAAACGTTTGGTTGGTCTTCTGAAGGAAAGGAATCTTTTGAAGGTATTAAAAGAGCTATTGCTAAAACTCCTATTTTAGCCTGTCCTGACTTCAGCAAAGATTTTATTATCTATTGCTATGCCACAGATAATACCTTGGCTGCTGTTTTGACTCAAGAAGACTCTAATGAGCATGAACTCCCAATTGCGTTCATGAGCTATATTCTGAAAGATCATGAGTTAAAATACACCATGATGGAAAAACATGCTTTTGTAGTGGTCAAAGTTGTTAAGCAGTTTCATTTTTACATCCTCAACTCTCATTCCATGGTGTTGGTTCCAGATACAACTGTTAAGTCAATTCTCACACAACAGGAATTTGGATCCAAGAGAGGGAACTGGGTTGCTAAGGTCCAAGAATATGATATTGACATCAAACCAACCAAGCTTGTTCGTGGAAAAGGTCTTTGTGAGCTCATTGCTGAAGGAGCTAAGCATGAATTACTGGAGAATAAAGTTGGCCTTCCTACCGTTCTGTTTCTTAGCTCAGTTGATGAATGGTATGCTGATATCGCTCATTTTCTCACCTATGGAGAGTGCCCCTCTCATTTAACTGCCAAAGAAAAGAGGACTGTTAAACTAAGGTCAGTGCAATATGTGTTGTGGGAAAATGCCTTGTTCAAACGTGGGTTAGATGGAAGATTTTTGAAATGTGTGGACAAGGAACAGCAGAAAAAGTTGCTCTCAGCTTTTCATGATCAGGCATGTGGAGGGCACTATTCATCAACGGTCACTGCTCATAAGATACTTCGTGGAGGATATTACTGGCCTTCCTTGTTCAGAGATGCATCCAAGTGGGTTGATAAATGTGAGGCTTGTCAGACCTTCGTGGGAAGACCCAAATTGGCCTCTTTGCCTCTTAAGCCAGTTGTAATTGAAGAACCTTTTCAACAGTGGGGTTTGGACTTCATTGGAACACTTAATCCCGCTTCTAGTGCTGGTCATACTCATGTATTAACTGCCACAGATTATTTCACCAAATGGGTAGAAGCTATTCCAGTTAAGAGTACTACTTCTGAAGTGGTGTGCAGCTTCATCAAAGAGAACATCTTGGTAAGGTATGGTGTACCTAACAAGATTGTAGAATGATAATGCTTCGAATTTCTCTTCAACCGAGATAATGGATTTTTGCTATGGGTATGGCATCTCTTTGGCTCACTCCTCATATTACTATCCTCAGGGAAATGGGCAAGCAGAATCCACTAATAAAAATTTGGTGACTATTATAAGGAAATTAGTCAATGAGTCTCAACGAAACTGGCACAAGAAGCTCTATGATGCTCTTTGGGCAGAAAAGATTACACCAAAGAGAGCTATTGGAATGTCTCCTTTTCAAGTGGTATATGGAGTAGAAGCTCAATTGCCAGTAACAGTGGAGCTGCCAGCCTTGCATCTAATGAAGGCCATTGAAGATACTAGTTTCAGTGATGCTTTGGATAAGAGAATTATGTACCTTCACAAACTGAATGAGGACAGATTGGAGGTTGCTGATAGGATATCTGTTCACCAGCAGAAGGTAAAGGTCCTGTTTGATAAGAAAGCCAGGTTCAGAGATTTCCAAGTTGGAGACACTATGTTGTTATGGGATAAAAGGCATGAACCTCGTGGCAGCCATGGCAAGTTTGATTCCCTTTGGCTCGGACCTTTCAAGATCAGACACTTTGCTGGTAAGAATTCCTTTTATCTTGATTACATGGATGGTTCTCCTCTCCCACTTCCTTATAGTGGGTAGTACCTTAAGTTGTTCAAGTCATAGGTGATTAGGGAGTCCTTTGTATATTCTGTACAGATACGTTTTGTTTTTCTTTCCTTTTTGTTTTGGTGTGTTGTCCTCTCGTATTGGTTTGCTTTTTGACTCGTGGCCCAATGGATAAGGTACTGGTCTGCTTCCCCGAGTTTGTCTAAGTTCTTACCTTGCCCCATTCCTTGAATTTGTGCCAAGTCATCCCCAGAAGGAGCCAGCTGTTGTCCACTCAAAATTCCCCTGCTCTTAAGAAAGTGAAAATTTCAAAATTTTGAGTTTAAGTGTCTTCTCTGTTATACTCAATGTTAAAAGTCGAGAAATTGAGAAAATCTACGTTTTTGGGTCATTTTGTGTGTTTTTCGGGCCTGTCGGACATTTTTGTCCTGCGTGTCCCAAGTTCAAACGGCGCTCTGTTCCCCGATCGGCCGGTTTCCCCGAAGTTTGTCTTTTTCGGGCCCGTCGCGCTTTCACGTCCCAAATGTCCCAAGTTCAATTTGGCAAGTTGTTCCATTTTCGGCCGAATCGCCCGAACCGCGTCCTTCACGCTTTCATGTCCCGCGTGTCCCAAGTTCAAACGGCGCTCTGTTCCCCGATCGGCCGGTTTCCCCGAAGTTTGTCTTTTTCGGGCCCGTCGCGCTTTCACGTCCCAAATGTCCCAAGTTCAATTTGGCAAGTTGTTCCATTTTCGGCCGAATCGCCCGAACCGCGTACTTCGCGCTTTCACGTCCCAAATGTCCCAAGTGCGCCTGGACCTGTTGTCACATTTTCGTCCGATCCGGCCAAGTCGCGTGTTTCGCGCACTTTTGTCCCGCATGTCCCAAAAGGCATTTGTGCGTCTTTTCCCCGCTCTACCCGAATCGGCCGAGCCACGTGTTTCGCGCATTCGCGTCTCACATGTCCCAAATGAACCAAGTGCCATTCGTGCTTATTTTTCCCGCTCTACCCGAATATCTTGCTTATTCAAATTGGTAAATGCGCATTCATTATCTTTCTCTCTCCTAATCGGCTATATAACGAGTGAACCCCCTATGCATTTTTTCACACTGCTTCCACGCTATCCATTGCTCGAACCCTTGCAATCTAAAATCCTGCGCGTGTATCCCTTCCCTCTGTAATTCCTTCCCGAGTTTAGTTTGCGGCTCTACCCTCCGAATTACTATCAATATGAAGATCAAATTTCAGGGACAGTGAAGCTCATCATCTTGACTTTGGTGATTTTTGGTCGAGGATGGCTGATGCAAACCCTACACCAATGGCGCAGATGATTCTACCATACTCATGTCGAGTTTGATAAGGAAATGGAGAAGTGCCTCGATTTTGGGCTCAGTCTACAGCCAACACGTCAGTCCCTCGTGGCAGAGACATAGCCGAGGCATTGAAGAGATTCAGGCAGTGAATTTTGAAGTCAGTGGGTCCCTCCCATTCATAACCACCTGTCTTCTTCTCCTTATTCTTCTCTTCTTTTCTAATTCTTTTTCTCGGATTCATTGTAATTAGTTGAGGTATTGCGATTGGCAATCCTTAACTAATCTTTAGTTAAAAGAAGTAGTTCTGAAAGAGTAACCGATTTCAAAGCTATATAATGGCCTCTTCACGCCATTTTGAGGAAGGAAGAACTTGGCTTATTTTCCAAAGTGTAAATAGATCATAAAGAAATCAATACAGAAGGGCTTTTCATTCTTTGTCTATCTGATCTCTTTTATCCCTAAGCTTTCATTTATTCTTGTGAAGATCATTTGTCTGTGTTATGTTAAGAAACTTTGTGTTACGTGGATGTTATTTACAGAACTTTGTGTCTTTAAATTCCATCTTATTTATATGATACAAATGATCTTGTTTCAATTCACTGTAACTTCGCATACATAAAGAATTACTCTGTTATCTATAATTCTGAGTGTTGCCTTTCTGCTCATTCTCATACTCTCATTCCTCAGTCCTTTTGTAATTGATGATCTTTATAGAAAACACTTTCGTAATATCCAAGTTCAACCAGAAAATCATGTTTTGTATATTTGTAAATAGGTTCGTTTCTGAATAAGGGAACCTCTCCCATTAAAGAGGAGGGACTTCTTGTCCCTCGTTGCTCTTCGTAAAGTCCTATTTGACGACCAACATTCCTTAAATGACTTTTTAACTTAAGTGGTTTCTATTTTTAGTTGTTTTTAATAAATTTGGTTGAAAAATTCAAAAGTCACTTAAGTGCCCTATTTAATGTGCGTTTAAAACTCTAACTACTTTGTAACCAACTTTTTGGTTATAAAAAGAAGGCAAGGGTTCATTTGTAAGGGTGACTTTGAGAGAGGAGAAGAAAATACTTTTGTGTGCAAGATTTGTTTCAGGAAGAAACTTTGTGTTCTTTTGTGAAGACATTTTGGAGTTAATGATCTACAAACTTTGTGTCTCATTCATTGTCTCTTGTAACATTTGATGTTCTTATGTTCATTAGATGTTAGATGTTTAAATCTTGCATGTAAATATTGTCTTTGACCTTATTGTCAACGTTATTAAGTTGTTGCTCTTGTTCACAATGATCAAGCTCATTATTTACTTGCTCATGTGTGTTCCTTTTACACATTCTTGTTTAGCTAACTCAAACTCCGTTTAATTGTGTTAGTGATTCATCTTTCTTCTTTGTGAAATATTACGCTCCGCTTTTACCTAACTCTTGCATGTTCTTTCATTCCATTCCATCTCCCTCATTCACTTTTCTTTCCATTGATGTTCCAAAACACCCATCACATGCAATTTCAATGTACATGAGATGTAAATACGATTATGGTTTTCAATAAAGGCCTTCACCTTCATTGAGGAGGGACTTCATTCCAACAATGTTGATTGTCATTTGCATGCGTGCAAATCCATATGCTAACATTTTTGGTGACTCTACTAAGGATTCAGGAATCATGAACTAGTGCTTGGTTAAATCTTTATGACTATCCCCTCTGCACAAGCTCCAGTTCTTCAACCGAACCTTGTGCCCAACGAATATTCAAGGAGACATTGTTGCCAACCTTCGAACAGTAGCTTGGGAAAACCGCGAAAGCTTGCAGCAATTTGTGGCAGTTGATAGAGTCATTGACAGAGAAATCTACGTCGAAGACCTTAGAAGAAGAGCACCCACACTTGTGGCTAGAAGATCTCCTGGACACGTGTTGATCGTTGTTCATCAATGCCACCCTCTTCCACCAAGGTAATAATTTGTATGATTATTACAGGTAACCCACCTATCTTGCAGAATCGAATCTTCTTTTCACGAATACTCAAGAAGATATATCATCGATCTAAGGCAAGCTATTTGGAAAAAGCAGACGAGCAACTATCATTTTCATCTCGCCACATCAGTATTGGATAACGAAGAAGATCAAGTTGTGAGAGTTCTTTAGAGTTATTCAAAGCGCAAATAGCTAAAGAAAAAGAGCAAAGAGGAAAGGTTAGAGTTGATCGTAACATGCCATTGATCCATTCACAGAAAGATTTCAAACTCGTAGTAAAGAGGTTTACGCGAGGAGAAAATGTTAAAGGTTGATCGATCCCATTTATTACTTTCAAGGAAAGTTTGGTTTCAAGTTATCTCCTCCAAAGAAGAACACACCTTGTAAATTTGTAAGCCTTGCATCAAGTCCTGAAAGAGCGAGTAAGGAAGGAATCACTAGCAATCAAGCACTTGTCCTTGCTCACGTTGTTTTGCCTTTGCATACCACCTTTCCCAAAATGGCAGTCAACGTACCATGGGGAAATGCCATAGGCCCATTGGCCTTACCAACTCGACATGACCTCCCAAGAGGATCGAGGAAGATTCTTCCCAAGTTCGACGGAGATGGGAAGATGTCACCAGATGACCATATTTATGCCTTCTTCGCTGCATGTGTTGTTTTTTTGGTAGAATATGAAGATGTTGTTATTCGCCTCTTCGTCGAAACATTGCATGATGTTGCCGCAGATTGGTTTCATCATCTACCAAATGGATGCATTACAAATTGGAATGATATGAAAACTAAGTTTGAAGATCGATTCAAGATGACAAAAGATGAACATGCTCTTCTTGCCCAACTATCTCAAGCGAAGAAAGAGCCAACATAACCCATGAGGAATTTCGTGGCTAAGTTCAACAAAATGGTGAACAAAGTTCCTGCCAGGATTTGTCCAAACCTTGATGGACAAAAATGTTTCTTTATTAACGCACAATAACCAGAATGTAAGTGTGCTATCAGCTGAGAAGAGCTAGAGTGGCTACTTTGGAACTTGCTCAATCCTTGGCCATAGAAATTGAGGATGACTTAATCATGGCAGAAAATTCAAGAAAACTTCCCTCAAGGGAAAGAGTCAAGAAACCCCCAATGCTTCGAAGCTATACTCACTAAGTTGGCTAATGATGTGCTAGCTTTAAAAAACAAGTTTCTCAAAGTAGTAAACTTGCTCCTTATAAAGACATCCCAAGAAAAGGCTACATTCCCAACAAAGCCAGGATTGCAGGTGCTCCAACGAGGCTTGTTATTGAAGCGACTCCCGCAACTAACTCAAAGTGTGATGTTGTTGAAGAAAGTGATGATGAAGTTGAAGTCATCGAGGTTGACGAAGAAGAGCCAGATTCTGGAACATTTGAACCTAAAGTTGAAGATCCTGAGGGGGAAGTAATAATCATTTCTTCGAGTACCGTTCAAAATAAGAAGATGAATATGAAGAAATTATAGAAGATATGAATAGTCAATCCTTTGTTGTCTTCACACGCTCTCAGAAAAGGAGCAGAATACCACTAAGGCGGGAGATAAAGAGGTTTCAAGGAACTTCCAAAAGAATCTAAGACTAAGGAAACTTCTAAAGAATCCAAGACAAATGAGACTCCTAAAGAGTCCAAGGCGACTGAGGTTTCCAAGGTCAAAACTATCTTAAAGAAAGGAGGGCCTTTGTCAAGTCAATCAGTTGATAAATCAGCTACGAAGAAATTTTCTTCTTCCACATCCGTATCAACCAAGCCCAAAGAAAAGGTCAAAAGTGTGCCATCATCAAGTTTGAAAGAACTAGTATCTGAGACATCAAGTACGGTTACTTTGCCCAAATTTGATATCATTGATCATATCAATAAAACAAAAATTTCCATGTCACAGGAAGAGTACTTGAAATCTAATAAGGATCAACTCGAGAAATTGGTCTAGTTTATCAAAAGCAACTCTACTGATCATTCCTCCAAAGGAATTCTGAAAACTCCCAAAGATGGGAAGACTCAAAATATTGTGGTGGCCACTACACCTTCAAATGAAAAGATTGAACCTTTCTTTGTGTCCTTTCTGATCAACGGATGCAAATTAAGTAATTGCATTATAGATTCTAGAGCCTTGATAATGTGATGCTTGCAAAAGTAGCACATGCTCTTGGGTTGACTTATACGAGAAAATTTGGATCCTGTTACTCAATGGAGATGAGACAAGTTCCTCTGATCCGGATTAAAGATGCTTAAATGGTTTTAGCCCAATTTCCTCATAAGCGAGTTAAGGTAACCATTCTAGTTGCTTGACATTCCTGCTTCATATGGTATGTTGTTGAGCAGGAAATTTTGCAGAGATTTGGGTGGCGAGATTCAAATGGACTGGTCTCACGCCATGATCCCTATCAATGGAGAAATGAAGAAGCTAATGCCAGAAACTCAGGCAAAATTCACGGTGACGAAAATTGATGATCCCCGCACAGGTCTTGTTTCAAAACTCAAGTATGGGTAATTATATGATGACTACAGAGGTTCATGCACTTGAGGTCACTTGCCAAGACTCTAATGAGATATGGACTCTTGAGTTCGATGGAAGTTGTTGCTCAACAGGTTCTCGCACAGAGTAGTGCTCATATCTCCGAATGGTAAAATATTTCCTTTTTCTTACAAACTCCAATTTTCAAATACTAACAACACTGCAGAGTACGAGGCATTAATCCTTGGCCTTCAAGCTGCAGAAGAGAAAGGGATCAAAAATTTGAAAGTCTTTGGAGATGCGGAGTTGATTGTGAAACAAGTTAAAAATTAGTTCCAAGTAAAGAATGATCATTTGAGACACTACAGAAATAAAGTGTGGGACGTAATAGAAGTCTTCGATGCTTTTTCCATAAAATTTGTCCCTCGCGAAAAGAATGACAAAGCAGATTCTCTAGTAGTCTCAGCTTCATTAATGATTCCTCATTCATATTTTGATCAAGACAAATACACCATCAAAATGGTTTTTAGGCCAAGTGTTCTTGACAATGCAAAAAATTGGCAAGTATTCAATGATGATCAACAAATTATTACTTTCTTGGAAAAAAAGGATAATTTTGAACAATTGTACTTTGAAGGAAGTGATTCTACATTTTGCGAATCGATGACCTCACCCATTCAAGAAGTTGAGAACGAAGATCCTAGTGATGGCATCATTCAACTCAAAGGAAATAAAATTCCAAAAGGATTGGTTTCACTTGAAGAACTTTTTGATAAACATGACAGTTTATCAAAGAGAAAGAGCAAGCAGGACTTGTGAATTCTGTTGACTATGAGCAAGTTAACATTGGTACCAAGGATAAACCTCGCTTGGTCAACATCGGTAAGTGTTGCTCACTTGAGGAGCGCAAGAAATTTGTAAGCCTCCTTACCAAATATTCTAATGTCTTGGCTTACTCATATGAAGACTTGAAGTCTTTCCAACCTAGGGAAATGGAGCATGCCATACCCTTGAAACCTAGTGCAACTCCATTCAGGCAGAAGCAAAGACAATATAATCCCAAGATAGCGGGCACAATATTCCATGAAGCTCAAAAGATGCAAGACGCGCTGGATAGTGTTTCCTATTCGACATTCAACTTGGATAGCTAATATTGTACCGTTCACAAGAAAAATGGAGAAATTAGGATTTGCATGGATTTCCGCAATCTTAATCAAGCTTCCTTGAAAGATAATTATCCACTACCGGTCATGGACCATATTCTGCAGCAAGAACTAGATCGGAAATGCTATCCATGCTAGATGGTTTCTTTGGTTATAATCATATTGAAGTGGCTAGAGAAGACCAACATAAAACCACATTCACCACCCCCTAGGGTACGTTTGCATATAGAAGAATGCCTTTTGGTTTGATCAATGTCGACGCTACTTTTCAAAGGGCTATGGATATGGCATTCGCAGATTATAAAGACAAGATCATCGTGATATACCTAGATGACTTGACAATGTTCTCAAAGAAATGGGGAGATCACCTAAGAGATTTAGAGAAAATATTGCAAAGGTGCAAACTTCATAAGATTTCTCTAAATCCAAAAAAGTCTGTGTTCGGAGTTACGGAAGGGAAACTCCTAGGTCATATTGTTTCTAAGGAGGGAACTAAAATTGATCCTGAGCGTGTTCAAGTGATCAAGAATCTTTCCTTGCCTACAAGTAAGCCTGGAGTCCACTCATTCTTTGGGAAGGTTAATTTTTTGAGAAGGTTCGTGCTAGATTTCGCCGAGCTAACCAAAGAAATCACTGATATGATGAAAGGAAAAGAATCCTTCAAATGGTCGAAGGAAGGTAGAGAAGCATTTGAACAAATCAAGGGTGCTATTGCAAAAGCCCCTACATTGGTGTGTCACGATTTTAAAAAATAAATTATAATCTATTGTTATGCTTCGCCGCACACAATCTCCGCCATCCTAACCCAACACAATCGAGAGGGAATCGAATCCCCTATTACATTCATGAGTTTTGGATTCAAGAAACATGAACTCAATTACACTCCCCTTGAGAGGCATGCGTACATGGTGGTGAGAGCCTTGAAACATTTCAGGTACTATGTGTTAAATTCTCACACCAAAGTCTTAGTACCAGACACCGCAGTTAAATCGATGTTAACACAACAAGAACCGAGATCTAAAAGAGGTAACTGGGTCTCCAAGATTCAAGAGTATGATTTGGATATCAAGCCTACCAAGCTAGTTCGTGGAAGAGGACTCTACCAACTCATCGCAGAGAATGAGCCACAAGATGACTCTAAAGAAGAACCAGTTGAAGAAGGTTTACCACTGGTAGTTTTTATCAGTACCATAGATGAATGGTATTTTGATATAGCTTACTTTCTCACATATGGTGAATGTCCTGAGAATCTGACAACTAAGGAAAAGAGAGCTATCAAATTAAGACCTGTCAGGTACATCATTTGGGACAACCCTTTGTTTAAGAAAGCAATTGATTTACATGTTCTTCAGATGTGTTGATAAGTAACAACAACCAAGGTTGCTTGAAGCCTTTCATAATCATGCTTGTGGTGGTCATTTCTCTGGACTAGTGACAACTCATAAAATTTTGCGAGCACATTATTACTGGCCCACTATGTTTTCTAATGCTCAAAATGGGTGACAAAATGCAAAGCTTGTCAAACCGATTTGTTGAAGACTAAAATTGGCAAACTTTGCCTTTAAAGCCAGTTGTCATTGAAGAACCCTTTCAACAATGGGGTTTAGATTTCATCGAGGTTCTGAATCCTAATTATAGTGTTGGTGATACTCACGTGCTTACCGCAATCGACTACTTTACAAAGTGGGTAGAAGATATACCAAGAAACAAACAACTAATGCGGTAATCTGTGACTTCATCAAAGAAAATATATTGGTTCGTTATAGAATTCCACACAAGATCGTGATGGAAAATGCCTCAAATTTTTCTTCTGCAAAGATGATAGGTTTTTGTTATGGGTATGGGATATCTTTATCTCATTCATCAGATTACTACCCTTAGGGAAATGGTCAAACAGAATCCAGTAAAAAAACATCATTACTATCATGTGCAAGTTAGTCGAAGAAAATCAAAGAACTTGGCACAAAAAGTTATATGATGCATTATGGGCTGACCACATAACTCCCAAAAGAGCAATCGAATGTCTCCATTCCAACTCTTGTATGGAACCGATGCTCAAATTCCCATCACATTGGAGTTACCAGCATTATGATTGGCTTAGGCAGTTGACGATGAATGCTTCGCCAATGCGTTAGATAAAAGGATCATGTTCATAAGCAAGCTTGAAGAGCAGAGAAGTCAAGTGGCAAACAGGATCGAGGAACATCAATCCAAGGTAAAGAAATTGTTCGACAGAAAACTAGGGAGAGACAATTTCAAATCAATGACTTAGTTCTTCTCTAGGGACAAAAGACGTGAACCAAAAGGAAAGCATGAGAAGTTTGATTCACTGTGGCTAGGCCCGTTCAAGATCAAACATTTCTGTGGAGATAACACTTATTACTTGGCGTATCCCAATGGAACTCATTTGCCTTTGCCCTACAACGGCAATATCTCAAGCACTATCAAAATTGAAAATGGGTTGTCCCCTATATGTACATAGGTAATTAGGTTTTTTCGTTTGTTTGTTTTCCTATTTTTCGGTTTCCTCTCTTTTGTCATCCCGTTTTTGTGCTCCATCATTTTTGGGATCATGTTCATTGAATATTTGGTCTCGGGTCCATTGCATTACGCTCCGTGAAGTCTTGGTCCCCAATTAGAGCCGATGTTTATCACTAATTTTGACTTCGCAAAATCAATAAGCGTGAAATTAAAAAAATTAATTTCAAAAGTATTATTTTGTGTGATTTTTCTCCTCATCGTAATCATCTTATTCTCACGGTCATTTTGGCTTTCGTTTCATCCATTTTGAATAAGCCCTCCTCCCATTACGTACCTGAAACCATGTTTTAATTATTTAATTAATATTTAATTAATACTTACCCTATTATTTAATAAAATTAATATTTATTAAATTTTAGGGTTTTTAATTAATAAATATTAATTAAATACTCATGAAGTTGTTTGACAAACTTGGACGAACTTTTCTTTTGTTGTATTAATTGTCAGAATCGCCATGAACAAGTATCGGGGTAATTATTCTTCCGCTTCCAATTGTCGTAGACAATTTTAATTTTGCTTCTATCATCCGTGAAATTGATGAGGAGATAAGAATTGAGAGGTTTCGAAGCAGAGGAATTTGGGAAGGAGGAACAAGAAAATATTGCAAATATCCAGAGCCTGGAGAAGGAAAAACTTGTTCTACAAACACTACCCGACTTTCACATGGAAACCTGGCATGGGCATTAGCTAGAGCCAGGCAACCTTGAGAGTTCCAGGTAGTTGTCTCTATTTCTCCGAATCACATAAGAAGCCATCATTCTTCATTTGCTTTACACTTCTCTATGCTCTATGCCACACACCTTGCTCCAAGCCACGCCAAGAGTAAAATCTTTCAATGCACACATCCACGAAATGAATACCCACGTATGCAACTAGTAGTTTGTGTTTATTGTTAGTTGTTGTTTTGTGCAAAAAGCAGGAAAATAGTCCAAAATCATACCGAAGAGAACAACAATTTTCCAATGAAGGCAACAAAATATCAAAGAATCCACGTGGAGACAAACAAGAAGGAAAGAATGAAAGAAGCATCGGTTTCAACGCATTTACAAGTGAAAGGAGGCCACACATGCATAAAATAAAAACATGACAATCCAAAAGAGCTTCTCCCAACCATCCACGCATGCTAAAGAGAATCTCATGCATAAGCATAAGACAAATGAAAGCAAAAAAACAACCTTCCAAAGAAGTTGAATAAAAACAAATGATAAGCGAAAAATCAACGCATGCATAGGTATTGTTTTTTTATTTTATTATTTTAAACAAAAGAAGCAAAATGCCTAGAATGCCACACATGGGAGAAATAATAAGTTTCAACCAGGTGATCAACGCATGCTTAGGAAAGAGAAATAAGATCAATACGCCAAGGAAGGAGAAACAAGATGACTCATTTCTAAAGAAAAAATAGCGGCTCGCAAACCCACGCATTGCGGAAAATCAAAGTAATTCTTCACGCTGAAGCAACCAGAATCAGGAAAGACAGAGAAATAGTGAATTAAAAAGATTAAAGTTGATCCTATGCGGAGCCATTTCGACCGGATATTTTAAAAAAAAAAGAGTTATTATTTTTGTCGTGTTTTGTAACAAGTAATCAACTTTGAAGCTTGATATCTCGAAGTCTGATGATCGTCAGAAGAAAGGTTTAGTTCATTGAATTCTCCCCATATTCATTTACTCATTTGTCAAATTTCAAGTGTACAACACTTTGTTTGATATTTTTCACAAACCCAAGAAAAACTCAGTTTGCTCGATTTTGTCACATACAATTTCAGCTTGGCGGAAGGCCTATTTTGAGAATCCGTATCTCGAGCCCAGATGATCGTCAAGAGAAACGGTTTGGTTTTTGAATTCTTCTCAACTTCATCTACTCTTTTTCCAAATTTCAAATGTGCAACACCTCGTTTGATATTTTTCACGAGTCAAATAAAATGTAGTTTGCATGATTTCGCTGTGTGCGCAATTTTTAGTCTGTCAAGGTGACTCACTTTGAGAGTTGATATTTTAGACTCAAATGATCGTCAAGAGAAATGAATTATTTCGTTCAATTATCCTCACCTTCATATGCTCCCTTGCCAAGTTTTAGATGCTTAGGGTGACGTTTGGTATTTTTACCAGGCTAAAACCAAACAGATTTTCATAGTTTTACACTTGCATTTTCCTAAAGATCTTAGAATAGTCGACTTTGACCCTTAATATTTGACTAAAAAATTTGATTGGGAAAAAATTCTCTAACATGTAAACTTGCGGTACCTTAATAAACTCCCTCATCCAGTGAGAACTTCTCAGAACAAGATTTGTTATTTTTTTCCAAGGCAGTTTTACAAGCGATTTGTGCAGTTTTGTAAGATGGAAGTAATAGCCTGAAATCACGCTTGTGTCACAATCATGTCATCTCCAAACAAAATGATGTTGCGGTATAGGTTCCAGGTATTCTACTCACCTCGACACTCCATTCAGAGTATGAGAACATCGTCGATACCAACTTGGGACACGTTGACATAGGTCGATTCTGCAATCGCATATCAACCGAAGGCGAGTCACAATTTTCCTAACGCTTGTTTTGAATTGGTCATCACTTGCATGGATGCACCACGAAACTTGTATAGTGTGGTGATTCAACTCCAATGGCTCAAGTGGAAGTAACCTCTAACTTCCTCATTATGCGGTATAAGTCGTAGCTATTGGCATTGGTCTCTTCGAGTCAAAAGCCATTGTTATCGGCAGAGATCGATAATGGAGAATCTTGTCTACAAAAATTGTTTCACTTGATCATTGTGTGGATCTATTCATCGAAAACCAAGACCAATGATAAGTACAATTGTGCGGATCATCAAGCAAGGCCACATCATTCAAGCATGTCCTGTCAGCTCTCAGTTAGCAGCGGCGTGCGCAGACTTCATCGGCCAATCTTGAAATTGAGTGTTCTCGAATTAGATGATCGTGAGTGGATCAGAATGACAACACTTCGGGATGGTGACAAAGACAAAATACATAACTCCAAGAAGTGAATTGCAATTTTGGCTCTTGGAAGATCTTCTCAATGGCGAAAGATCAAAAGTTGGATTCTGACAAGCCAAGGTGCGTAACGACTACAATCTCGCGACAAATGAATAATTCATCATGGAAGGCTATTCGAAGCATGTGGAGAATTATGTGTAATTGTGAATGTGAATACGAATGAAGACAAACTTGCTCACACTAGGATGTTGCTCAAACGGAGGGGTGGATGAATTGCTCAAGTTTCAAGATCAGCTCTCTTGTCATCTAGAGGATTGCGGAGCACGGTCAATGAGTTCATTCCCGTATGACCGGGATAGGCGGACTCTTGGCCCAATGGATAAGGCACTGACCCTAGGTGTTTTGATCTAGGTGGCGCATTGTTGACTAGGATGTCTAGGTGTGCATCCAAGTCATTTAAGTGGGGTCCACATGTACCCATTTCTTTTATTTATGTATTTTTCCTTAAATGACTTTTTAACTTAAGTGGTTTCTATTTTTAGTTGCTTTTAATAAAGTTGGTTGAAAAGTCAAAAGTCACTTAAGTTCCCTATTTAATGTGCATTTAAAACTCTAACTACTTTGTAACCAACTTTTTGGTTATAAAAAGAAGTCAGGGGCTCATTTGTAAAGGGTGACTTTGAGAGAGGAGAAGAAAATACTTTTGTGTGCAAGATTTGTTTCAGGAAGAAACTTTGTGTTCTTTTGTGAAGACATTTTGGAGTTAATGAAATACGAACTTTGTGTCTCATTCATTGTCTCTTGTAACATTTAATGTTCTTATGTTCATTAGATGTTAGATGTTTAAATCTTGCATGCAAATATTGTTTTTGATCTTATTGTCAACGTTATTAAGTTGTTGTTCTTGTTCACAGTGATCAAGCTCTACTATTTACTTGCTTATGTGTTTTCTCTTTTACACATTCTTGTTTAACTAACTCAAACTCCGTTTTATTTGCGTTAGTTATTCATCTTTCTTCTTTATGCAATATTACGCTCTTCTTTTACCTAACTCTTGCATGTTCTTTGATTCCATTCCACTCCACTCCTTTCCTTCATTCCATTCCATCTCCCTCATTCAATTTTCTTTCCATTGATGTTCCAAAACACCCCTCACATGCAATTTTGAATGTACAAATGTAAATACAATTTTGGTTTTCAATAAAGGTAGCCTCACCTTCATTGAGGAGGGACTTCATTCCCACATTGCTTGCTTGTCATTTGCATGCGTGCAAATCCATATGATAACACATACCGATGCATCAACATGCACGATAAAAGGCTTATCTAATGAGGGACATCATAAAATGGGTGCAGAGTGAGTTTCTTCTTCAATGTGTCAAACATCATCCGATGCACCTCTCCCCAATGAAATTATCCCTTATGCTTCAACAACTCTTCCAATGGTGTGACAATCCCGGCATAGCCCTTGATGAACTTCCTATAATACCTTGTATGCCCTAAGAATACGCACACCGTGCTTTGACCTGTAGTAGGCTCCTCCAATCCCAAAATAATGGAAACTTTGGTAGGTCTACTAATAAGCCTTCCTCAATATGATGTGACTCGACAACGTGGCAAAAGGAGTAAGAGAAGACACATTTCTTGATGTTAAGAGAGATATTTAGTTGTCTGCACCTCTCGAACATCAATCTCGCTTTTCACAATGATCTTTTACTAACCCATACATTGTCCAGTCATCTAGGTAGACTTGCAGAAATTTGTGGATGAAGTCTTGAAATGCCTCGTACCATGATGCATGAAAATACAACAGTACATTCTTAAGCCCAAAAGGCATAACTGTATAAGCAAAACTTCTCCTCTTAGTGGTGAAAGTATTCTTCTCCTGGTCTTCCTTTGCAATTCTTACTTGATGATATTTGGAGAATTCATCTATGAAAGAATAGATCTCGCCTTCGCGACACCATCCAAAATCTCCTCAGTAAACAGGGTTGGAAAAGGATCTATGACACACACAACATTCAAATATCTATAGTCAACACAAATCCTTATCCTTCCATCCTTCTTGATATTGATTACCATCGGGCTTACCCACTCAAATTCTTCAATTTCCTCAATGATATCAGATTCTATCATCTTATCAATCTCCTCTTTAACCTTTACGCGCAGCTTTTCGCATTCATCTTATAAGGTCTCTTCTCGAATCGAGCACACACCCTCTCGTTAACTTAATCCTCATTTCTCCTAGTGAGTGGTGAACTCCTTTAAGCTCATGGTACCTATACGGATGAAAATTGACATCGCAACCTTCATCCGCACTCGACCCCCGAGGTCGTGCATGAGCACCGATGTTAAATGTGTGTGGCTAACTATAGGAGGATCAGTGACTAAGATCTGGTAGTGTGATCTCTTGGTAGCTGAGTTGGCAAAGGGGAGATTTAGAGGCTATGAACAGGTAGTGTAAATTCCCTATGGTTTGTTTTCCTAACTTGGATCTAAGTGTTAAACTAGTTTGAAGTGTCCATGTAAACTGAATGAAATTAACAATCTATGCTACTCTTTAGAAAGAAACTAATCTAAACAAATCACAAAACTAAAATATTACAATCACAAACAACAATTTGCCTCTATTCTAAATAATTAAAATATTTCTACACTAAAACTAAACAAGAAAAATAACCCGATGTGGTTATTCACCTGTGTTGAGTGTATTGAAACTAAACTAAATTAAAACAAGAACTTTTCCAAGTGATTTATGATATGTAGATAACCTCCTACATATATTTTCTTTGTTAGATCCATAGGGATAGGAAGAAGGGGCTCCCATCACCGGGGTCATATGAAAGATTCAAACCTTCTTGAAATTAGCTAGTTACTTGCAAATGAAAGAAAATTGATTTTCTACTCTATTTGATATGATGTAACAATGATAAATTGTAAGAATGAAGGAAACCAAACAACAAATCCAACCTAGAATTCACAAAACAAAGGTAAATCCATCTGTGTAGTAATTTGTCCCCTAATTTTGTCTTTTTTTTCTCTCTGTGTGTCCATATGAGTACAAGGGATTGTGAATGCAATAACATTAGCAAGAGGATGACGCTTGAGCAATGACAAACTTGAAGGCAGATCGATGCAATGCAAGTAGAAGAGAGATAGCACAAGATATCTAAGCTTGGGTATGCAATTCCTAGCAAGATTGTGGCAGCAATACAATGCAAGATACACAAAAATTCTCAGGCCTTTTGCTTGAATACAAGCATGGAATATATAAGAATTGGTGGTTGGGATGTGCCTTCATGCACAAGGCAATAAGAGGCAGTTAAAACTAATTAAATCTATTTAAAAATAGAAGAGGGAAGGAAAACTAAGCCATCAAGACTATTTTTAAGAAAATTGGTTGATAGATGCACCCTAAAAGTCAAGTGAAGCATCGCATGTCAAAAACATGCATGAAGAGTTCTGGAAAAAGTGTTGAGGATTGCCGCCTCAAGGCAGGAGGCATCTGAGGATCGCCACCCAAGCCTAGGAGGTTGTCCTAAGATCGCCACCTAAGCTCGGGAGGCAATCCTAAGACTCGCCACCTAAGCTCGGGAGGTAGTTCTGGGCCGCCGCCCAAGCTTGGGAGGCGATCCCAAGACCGTCGCCCAAGCTTGGGAGGTGATCCAAGGACCTGCGCCCGCCTAAGGGACGGTCCTGACACTAAAGGCCAAAACATGCACATAATGAAGCGGGAAGCTGGAAGAAAGCATGGAAAAGCTAAGTAAGGATGTCTAGGCTACAAATATACATTAGAATGGGTTTAGGAACTCGAACACCTTTTGAAAGGACATGAATCATCATTGGGGACTTTTGTAACCATTTTCCGACAATGTAGCACATGTAATTTTGGGTGCGTACATATTGCCCCTCGAGAAGTGTCTTAGCCATGAAAAGGTGTAAAACATAGAGTTTGAGTATGGCATTCCCGAAATGGAGAGTTAGAAGTTATACCTGACACGCCCGTGTGTCAAATGTCATCATCCAAGCTCCCACTACCTGTAAGAGAAAAAGAAGACTCAAGTGCAGATAGATAAAATATTGAAAAATAAACACTAAATCAAAACGACAAGAGGACTTACCATTTGTGCGGGGATATAGAGATATACCTGCGCCAACGCTCCAGCCCTATGAACACATACACTCAAAACGAAGTCAAAACAACATATATATACCAAAACCAATTAATTTTTTCAATTCATTTGCACATATCAACTTGGTGATTTTTGAGCTCTAGACCCATGGTGACCGTTTTTCATTTTTGAGTATGGTTGAATTGGAATGGATTTGGGAATAGTATTTTGTATTAGGCTTGGCCCTTTGTTTTGAATACTTTTGAGAAGAACTCCTAAGAAATTCAAATCTAGAGCGGTCATAAGGGGCCTCAAAGAGGCGGATAGGCAAAGTGCCTTTATTGCTTAGTCTCCATTTTGTGAGGCATATATGATGTTTTGGTATTTTGTGCTCATTGTGAGCATTTTGACCACACCTAGTGTGTAATGGCATCATACAAAACTATGACACACCATGATATGTACATATATCTCTTTTTGGCTCGGTTATTCCTTGCATAGAGTTGGCTTACATTGATGATTTGATTCACGTGTGTACTCTTAGATGTTTAGAATTTCGATTTTCTATGCTTTTCAAAATGCATGCAGTGGACATGAATGCTAACAAAATGATTTCTTTTTTTTGCTTTGTAATGCTTGATATATGATAATGCAATCACATTGTGATGTTGAACTTTAGTTTCTCTAAGCAACTTTTGGTACTTCGTATTGTTTTGGCAAAAATGGCGAAAGAGTGATATGATAAGTGAATGAACTTGCCCCACTCCTAACTCCACGCAACTAGTAAGATGCGGGGGCTCAACACTAAGAGCCAGAAGGGGCACAAGCTATAGAAATTTGTCGAATGGTAAAGATGAGAGAAAGACAAGGATTTGGCAAGACCAAATTTAGACACTAGAACCTCATTCTACTAAAGTTTTCTTCATAGTTTAAAATGTGAATTGTTTGTCAATTTATCTAGAATTAGATTCGTAGATGGCCACTTGGTCGACAAAATTTGGTTTTCGAGTTTTAAAATCTTTTGGAATTTTGGACATCTAACCCACTTTGTTTTGATTTATGATTTCACAAAGATTTGAAAGAACTGCTTCTAACTTTCAAGTTTGTCAAAGAGACCCCCTACACCTTGCCCCATGCTATTAGTAGGAAGCATGTGCTTATCATCATGGACAAGGCATATGCGAGTAAGGGCATTTCTCTCATTTTCCAACCCTACATCACCAATAAGAGATGCAGGATCAACACCAAAGGTTGGTAAGGTAAAGAAATGTGTAAAATAAAAATTTTCTAGTGGATTTGCATTTGACTTACTTATCTAGGAAAAATGTATAGAATGTTCTTATTTCCAAAGAGATGTTTATGGGATAGATGTGACACCATGAAGCTTCTAGAATAGACTATAGCAAAGACATCTAACCTAGAAAGAGACTATAAGTAGAGCCAAGTATGCAGGCCTTGGTATGGTTACTTTCAAAGCTTTGTCTTATCTTGTTTGGATTGATGAAATGATTCAAAATAATTGATGATACTATGAAGATTTAAAGAGATGATTTGAATGTTTTGCCAATGTTTTTAGAAGTTTTTAGTAATTGCTATAAGAATAAGTCCCTTGATCACAAATTTTATGAAATGAACTGGTAGATGAAAATGTAATGCGGATGCAGTAATGTACATATGGAAATGCAGGTGAAACTACATGTCATGATGTCTAAGGTGAAGAAATTTGACAAATATCGAATTCTTCACCCCTAAAAGTACACAACAGAGAACCATGATCCTCAAAATTTCCGTTCTCTTGACAAGGGCATACCACTGGGTATAAACTTATAACCCTTTCCCGTAGTGTACATGTCCAATCATTAAAATCATTTGTCCGAAAGAGGAGTTCATGCACCTCTTTGTCACATTCTTGAGCCATGGTGTGTGGGTGAGCATGATTATGTTTCTTAGGCCTTGTCTCTTATGTAAAATGTTGTATTTGTTTGTGACACTTGTTGAATGATGAGGCCTTTCCCCATGGATATGGCAAGCTTAGTTTCAGACACACATGGGTTGAAACCGGGTTTAGAATAGAATAACCCTCAGAGATGGTTTTAATGGGAATCATTTCAATCTCAAATTTCCCTTCTTCATTTGTTAATTCTATCATGTTTACACTTAAACCTATGTCATCGGAGGGAAGAGATGTTAAACCGAGAAGACTACCTATTGCCTATGGTTCAAGCGGAGGAAAATCAGATCGTCACTCTCTAAGAGTTTCATAATTCCCATTGTGGTTTTAGTGCACACTGTTTCCATAGATATTGATTTACCCTTATCTGTTTTTTCCACCTCAAATGTTTTTGGGTCAATGACTTCAACCTTTGGAACGTCCGGGGTGACCGGGACTAACTCTTTTGTGGAGGTGGTTTGTTCAATTGATTCGCAAGAAGTTCATACTCTATATGGACTCCTTTCTTCTTCTTGAGGTTTTCTAAGTGTATATCGAAGGGCTAGGACCGCCTGAGCGATGAAGACCTTCCCCAAATGGAGGAATCTAATCTCCTGGAACAAGGTAGAGGGGATAGCCTTCATTCAATGAATCCAGGGTCTCCCGAGGATCATGTTATAACTTGTTTCCTATCAATAATGTAAAACTCCGTCAAGATGGTTTTGGACCAAGCGTGATTGGAAGAACTATGGTTCCAATTGAGGTCGCTTTAAGACTATCATACCCCCGTAACATGTTTCTTGTAGAGGAACAATTTGTCTCTCCATATCCCAACTTCTACAAGAAAGAGAAGGGAACTACATTTACAATAGCCCCATTGTCAATCATGGCTCTCTTAATGCAATTGTTATAATCCTAGACTTGTAAAAATAAGGCAGAATCACCTCTTCAAGGAATTTCAGCATCAGATGGCATTTTGTCTATATCGAAAACAAACCCAATGTCCCTGTCATTCTGTCCCGGAGGATGTGTAACATGGACTAGATGACCAAGACCTAGTGCATTGAGCAACACAAAGTGATGCGTAGGTGAATTCTTCAACAAATCTAGAAACGAAATGTGAGAAAAGGTCTTGTTCAAATATGATATTAAATCATAGGCTCCTACTGGTTTTGAGATTATGGGAACGTCATCTTACGGGAAGGAAAGAGTGGGTAGGGGTTGTGAAATGTACTCCTCGTCTCGAGTTGTTGCATTAATTTCACGCTCAACCTCTAGCTCAACTAATCCCAAGATTTTTGTGTTATCGTTTGAACCAAGGTTAGGAGCGACCCAAGAGTTATTGGAAGTTGAGGCTTCGTGGTCATTGTTTCCTATAGGAATGCCTTTGTTTGTGTTTTGTGAATTCACCTTGAAATTTTTAGGATGTGTAGGGAGCAAATCTCAAAATATGCTCACATTAGCATTCTGAGGAGCTACAGGTCATGTATAGTCAGATTGCGAGTTTGTTTCAGATTTGCTAGAACATGTCTACAAAGAGTTGCCTTTGGTTTTTGGGAAGTCTTTGCAGAAACTTGTTGCAATCATGCGACAATTCCTATCGTCATGACCTCGAACCTTATGGAAACCATAGTATAGGTTAGGGTCGTAATCTCTTGGTCTTTGATAAGCGTCTTGTTGTTGATTATAACATCGATTGTAGTTTTGAAATTGGTTGTTATAACCATGATTCGTTGCCCCTTGGCCAGAGTTTTGATACTAGTTTGGGCCTTGGGTTTGATTTTGTTTTTGCGGTGGACGATTTACATCGACCGTGTTGATAGAAGACACAGTGTTAGGGCCTCTTTGATTGCTCGAGTTATTATTGTTATTGTTGTTATTGTTTGGAAGACCAACATTCTTGGCTTGATCAATAGCACTATTCGTGGTAGCACCATGATTGCATTCACACCCTTAGGCCCTTGGCTGTTGGCACCATTGTTTTGATAATTTGAATTGTTTTTATTTGGGGATACCAATTTCCCATCGGGACCACAGTCTTACTTCCAATGTCCATAGAGGCTTGGTAAATCCAAGCACTCCTTCCAAAACTTCCTCATAACTACGGAAAGGAAACTTTTGGACCTCTTCCTTAGTCTCTCGATTGAGCGAGTGAAGGAAAAGGTCGCAAAGTTACATCTAGTCCATGTTGGGTGCACTTGCAGAGGAATAGAGAACTTGGTGCCATCTCTAGATGAAATGGGTAACAGATTCATTTTGCTCCTGTCTAATATCCAAGAACTCCCTAATCCATATACGCAACTTTTTCAGGTCAAATGCTTTGATAAACTCGGAAAAAAGTTGTTTAAAGGAATGTATAGAAGCTTCCGGAATACGATAATACCAATCCAATGTGATTCCTTCGAGAGTCTTTGGAAAGATCTTAGCCACTACAACATCCCAAGGAAGCAAATCCCTGATAGCATTAGCGTAGGCTTTGACATGAGCGTTCGGGTCTCCTTCTCCCTTAAATTTTGGAAGATCCAACAATGCACATGGAAGCATGACACCACGTATGGTGAAGTCAAGAGGCTCATTTACGTACTGTATGTACCCATCAAGCGTAAGTTTGCACCATCGAAGACCCTTGATGAGGAGGTGAAGGAGGATGAGTTGGATATAAGTGACATATAAGCATTGATTTTAAACATATGGGGTCCTTTAACATGGTATGTAAAGAGCAGGATGGTATATGGGTCCACAGGGAAGTTTTTGAATACATATGCATGTAAGGTGGGATAGTACCAAGATATGGACTAGCGGGCATAAAACCAGGGAACATCACATTGCCTGTTGTGGTGGCATTCAAGAATGCACTTCCCAAAGCCCTTACATAGGATAAACTTGAGAAGGATGAGGACACGTCCCTAGTGTGTCTAACCCTATGAGAAGATCACCTGGATTCGAATGAGTCGGATAACCTTTTTGTACATGATATTGCATTGGTTGCTCATTAGAAGGGATGTATCCTTTATTATCAACTGGATACCCCATGTTATGCCCTACTGCATGTGTTGGTTGTGAAGTCTGGCACTTTCTAGTTCTCTAATCCTCCCCACTAAAGTAGAAATGATATCGTTGGGAGAGGATTGAGTCCCTTGTTGGGGTGCATGTGGCATAGGGTTTGATTGAGCAGGCTCATGATACCCTATCATGAATTGTTCAGTGTTATAATTCTTGTCTTCCTCAGAAGTAAGAATCTTAGGATAGGTATTCAAAATCTCAGAGGCTAAAGCCTTCATTCTATCCAAAGACTCATCTATCTGACGAAGAGGATTAGCTATTCATGCAAATCAGATCATCCTTTGTTAATTGCATGGAAATGTGAGGTCTTGACAAGAACCTATGGTAAGAACCTGTTCCATTTGTGATAACAACATGGTTTGCATTGGGTTGATCAGTATTGCATGTCTAATGGTTGATCAACCTCCTCCATCCTTACATAGCTAATGGGGTTTGAAGTGTAACTAGGGGAGGTTTGGATGTTGCTTGTGTAATTGTCACCCCACCTCAAAGAGAAGGGGATTGTTGTGGTTGAACGTTGGTGTAATATCTATCAGAGCCAAATGGCCCACCAAACTCTCTTCCAAACATATTTTAGAAAGTATAAAATACCTACCAAAATAGGGAAGAAATGGAGAGGTGAGGTAATAAAGAATAAATAAAATAAGAAGGAATTAATCCTTCACGTTGGGTTCACCAATTTGTACGGATGAAAATTGACATGCAACCTTCAACCACACTCGACCCCTCAAGGTTGTGCCGGAGCAGCCGATGTTGAATGTGTGTGGCTAACTATAGGAGGATTAGTGACTAAGATATGGTAGTGTGATCTCCTGGTAGTTGAGTTGGCAAAGGGGAGATTTAGAGGCTATGAACGAGTAATGTAAATTCCCTATGGTTTGTTTTCCTAACTTGGATCTAAGTGTTAAACTAGTTTGAAGTGTCCATGTAAACTGAATGAAATTAGCAATCTATGTTACTACTAGAAAGAAACTAATCTAAACAAATCACAAAACTGAAATACTACAATCACAAACAACAATTTCCCTCTATTCTAAATAATAAAAATATTTCTACACTAAAACTAAACAAGAAAAATAACCCGGTGTGGTTATTCACCTGTGTTGAGTGTATTGAAACTAAAGAACTTTTCCAAGTGATTTACGATATGTAGACAACCTTCTACATATATTCTCTCCTTCGATCCACCACAGGATAGGAAGAAGGGGATCCATCACCTGGGGCTACTATGAAAGATTCGCACCTTCGCAATTAACTAGTTACTTGCAAATGACTAGAAATTGATTTTCTACTCTATTTGATATGATGTAACAATGA
The DNA here is from genome assembly GCA_018340775.1 of Taxus wallichiana var. yunnanensis. Lineage (NCBI taxonomy): Eukaryota > Viridiplantae > Streptophyta > Pinopsida > Cupressales > Taxaceae > Taxus > Taxus wallichiana. The sequence goes on from CM031243.1 coordinate 582,732,940, forward strand.
TAAATTGTAAGAATGAAGGAAATCAAACAACAAATCCAACCTGGAATTCACAGAACAAAGGTAAATCCAGCTATGTAGTAATTTGTCCCCTCAGTTTGTCCTTTCTTTCTCTCGTGTGTCCATATGAGTCCAAGGGATTGGGAATGCAAGAACAATAAGCAAGAGGATGGCACTTGAGCAATGGCAACTTGAAGGTAGTCTAGATGCAATGCAAGTAGAAGAGAGATAGCACAAGAGATCTGAGCTTGGCTATGCAATTCCTAGCAAGATTGTGGCAGTAATACAATACAAGATACACAAAAATTCTCAGGCCTTTTGCTTGAATACAAGCATGGAATATATAAGAATTGGAGTTGGGATGTGCCTTTATGCACAAGGCAAGAAGAGGTAGTTAAAACTAATTAAATATATTTAAAAATAGAAGAGGGAAGGAAAACTAAGCCATCAAGACTATTTTTAGGCAATTTGGTTCATAAACACACCCTAAAAGTCAAGTTAAGTGAAACGTCGCGTGTCAAAAACACGCATGAAGAGTTCTAGAAAAAGCGTTCAGACCACCGCCCTACGCAGGAGGCAGATCCTAGGACCACCGCCTGTGACCGTTGGCTCTGCTTGGGGGCGATCCCGACACTAAAGGCCAAAACATGCATGTAATGAAGTGAGAAGTTGGAAGAAAGTGTGGAAAAGATAAATATGGATGTCTAGGCTACAAATATACATTATGAATGGGTTAAAGAACTCAAACACCTTCGAAAGGATGATGAAGGTCGTCAATTCTCGCCATTAAAAATGTCAATCCAGGTTGGTTTCCAAAGGTCAGATGCATTAAGAGAAGAAGATCTTGGAAAACAAATCATTTAAACACAATCTAAACTTGCATAGAATAAATCACAAATACAAAAATTTAAAAGCACACTTGTGTAAATGTAACACACTTGCATAAAGGAAATCACACTTGTAGGAATATAAAGGCATGCTTGCATAAAGGAAATCACACTTGCATAAATTGAAATTGTTGAATTAAAAGTAAACATAATTGAACGAAACACCTGCAGGTTTACAACAGACTGAATTTTCACAATACAAAGATAAAAATAATACAACAAAATGAATTAAAGACAAATGAATAAACATAAACATAAAAACACAGATCCATCTTCCTTGGAATGAGTGGTCACTCATTCCTTGGAAGGGGATTTAAATCATACTTCTGAGATCTCAAAACTACAGAATATTTGAGAGAAAAGAATAGATTTTTATTTGTTTGGAGAAAAGAATTACATATCTAAGTGTGGAAGGTTGCATTTATAATTCATGCATCTAACCAACTCCTTATTTTAGGAAATACAATCTGATCTTATCTTTATTCCAATCCTAACAACTAAGATCTCCATCTCCACAAAATATGGAGAGAGATATATTATTGAAGTCAAATCTTATCTCACTTATTTTAGGAAGATTTGCTCCCAAATATTCTCCTTGTTTTTCGGTAATAAGAATCATAATGATTTTATTCCTCTACATTATTGGAAGGAGAATTTTCCTCAAAATATGATTTTGACCAAATACCTTTCTCGGATTTTCCATTTGACTTTGTTGTTTTTGATTGTGGAACTTTTGACGTTTGTCAAATACATTTTTTCCTCGGACTGCAGTTCACTAAAAGTTATATTTCTCTTGATTGGTAAAATCTGTAGCAAATATGAATGAGATTTTTGTTAAACACATTGTTATGAACAAAAACCTCTCTCAGATTTTCCATTTGAATTTTTGTTTCTGTTTATGGAACTTTTAGTGCTCATCTGATACATGTTTCCTCAAACTGCAGCTCACTAAAAGTTAGATCTCTCTTTATTGGTAAAACTCTGTAATAAATCTGAATGAGGTTTTTGTTAAACACATTGCTATGAACAAAAACCTCTCTCATATTTTTCATTTGACTTTTCTATTTCTGTTTATGGAACTTTTAGTGCTCGTCTGATACACGTTTCCTTAGACTGCAACTCACTAAAAGTTAAATGTCTTTTCATTGGTAAAACTCAGTAGAAAATTTGATGAGGTTTTTGTTAAACATATTACTATGAACAAAAACATCTCTCATATTTCCCACTGGAATCTCTAATTTTTCACAATCCTCAAAACTCGTCATTCTGTTAATGCAAGTTCTAGAACTAAATGCAAGTTCCTAACTAAATCGATTTGTCTATGAATTGAAAGTTCCTAACTAATCATCATTCAATTGATACAAGTTCTAGAACTAAATATGTGAGTTCCTAACTAAACCTCGCAAGTTCCAAAACTAACTTTGTGAGTTCCTAACTAACTCTGTGAGTTTCGAACTAACTCTACGAGTTCTCGCAGCTAACTTAAAACAGTTATAACTTTTGCATACAACCTCGGATTGAGATGATTCTTTTTTGAACTTGCATAATTTTTTGAGAGGAATCAAATATGAAATCAGATCTAATTTTAAATGTATTGTTCATGATCAATTCCACTTTTCCCAATACTAGCATTATCTTTCCTTTATGGCCTACATACACAAGACTTTGCATCTTTTCCCAAATAATCAATAAGATTAGTCAACAAAATAGATAACAAAATATTTCTAAAGAATGAACAAGATATATATCCTATATTCTATCTTAAGCAAACTATAAGTTCCTAGATTACATTTAAATCTACTTTCAAAGGTAACTTGGAAGGACAAAATAATGGTAATTTATGGCCAATTTATGGCCTCATCAAAGGACGTGAATTATCATTGGGGACTTTTGTAACCATTTTCCAAAAATGTAGCACATGCGATTTTGGGTGCGTATAGTACCAGCGTAGGAAAAAATCCCGAAAGTCATGCAACAACTCAATAATTTTTTAAACCTCCTAGTCTGCTTAGTAATCTCCGATGATAGCTTCCTTCACTCTACCTATGTACCAATGTTAACCTTCTTTGTTTTCGGGGCTCATGGCGCTTGCTCATCCGTACTATTTACAACTTTGTGCGTACCTTCATTATGGTTAACATCCAAGTTTTCTACCTCCTTGTCTATTAAGTAGACCACCTTTCCTTTTTCCTTCTCCGTGCAGTGCACTCTAACCGGTTCTCCTCCATTTCTCCTACCTCAAAGTGCTCTTCCAAACTAGGTTCTCCTAGCAATTCTACGATTGTGTCCTCCGTCATGGCATTGTCTCCCATAGTAAGGTGTTTGAATACTTGTAACGCCTCATTCACCAATGGCTTCGAAGTTAGATACTTAAAATTTTGAATAATATATGTTGACAACTCTTGCCAATTTCCCCGTCTAACGACGTAGCTTTGAATGGATATACCACGCACGTGCACAACCCTGCAAGGTGGAATAAAAATTATGCATCCATAGTGAATCCTCACATTCTTCGAAGAGAATCTCTCTCTAACCTTCCCGCATGTCCCAAAATACCCTAAATGTCTTGTAAGTGGTGCATCATGGAAGGCATGTAGAATCTTTTCCTTAAGCTTAGATTCAGAACTAGGTAAATTCTGCCCTTATAATAAATCAAATCAGCCATCACCTTGTATCGCTCATCCTGAATTTTACCATCCATAATCTCACATGCCAATATTTTTTTGAATACTCAACTAATAGTTGAGATTTCCAATCTATTGAAATCTTGCTCAAAGAACATAGGGCAATAAGATGTGGTTTTCTAGGAAAGTGCATCAACCACTACATTCTTCTTACCTTTGACATACTCAATGTCAAAATCATATGCCTGGATCCTACTGACCCACTTTTGTTGCCTCTCATTGAGCTCCTTTTGTTCCAAAAGTATTTCAAGTTGTGGTCGGTCCTCACCACAAACTTCCCACCTACCAAATATTGTCTGAATTTCACCAAGGCATGCATAATGGTGAGCATCTCCTTATCATAGGTGGAGTACAACCTCTCATCAGTCTCAACTTCCTACTCTTGTAGGCAATAAGATGGCGGTCCTGCATAAGAATTGCACCAATACCCAAACCAGAAGCATCACACTCCAATATGAAGGGCCGAGAGAAATCCGGAAGAGCCAAAACTGGACAAGTGCTCATAACCACCTTGAGCCTATCAAATACCACATGTGCCTCATCTATCCATCTAAATGCCCCCTTTCGTGTAGATTTGTTAATGGAGTCAAACTCGTAATAACTTCTAAAAAAACTCCCGTAGTAACCACATAATCCTAGGAATCCACACAAGTCTGAAATGTTCCTAGCAAATACCAATTTTGCATAGCTTGTATCTTCTCCTAATGAACCTTGACCCCATTGGCCCCAATGACATGCCCAAGATACAAAATATCTGTAAGTCCAAATTCACATTTGGACATCTTAGAAAATAGAGACTGTGTCTCCATGATGCTAAGTACCTCATCAAGATGCCTCAAATGCTCCTCCCATGTCTTACTGTAAATCAGAATGTCATCAAAAATACTAGCACAAACTTCCTCAATTGTTTGTTGAAGAGATGGTTCATGCATGACTGGAATGTAGCAGGTACATTAGTGAGGCCAAATGGCATCACCAAAAACTAGTAGTGCCCGTAGTGATATCAAAAGGTTTTCTTGTGAATATCCTCATCACGAACACGAATATGATGGTATCCTGATCAAAGATCAATCTTCGAAAAATAGATAGCTCCATACAACTCATCCAATAGCTCATCTATGCAAGGAATGGGATACATGTTCTTGATAGTCTTCTTGTTGAGAGCATGGTAATCAATGCACATCCTCATGGTCTCATCCTTCTTCTTCACCAATACAACTGGAGAAGCAAAGGGACTAGAACTAGGATGGATATGTCCCATATCCAAGAGCTCTCTGATGGCCTTCTCTATCTCATCCTTGAATTTCTTAGGATGGTGATAAGGCATAGTAATCATAGGCTTGGCACCCTCCTCTAGCTCTATGACATGCTCAAATCCCCTGTCAGCGGTCTACCCGAGAGGATGTCACCAAAATCGGGCATGCTTATCCAATACTAATTGGATGTCCACACGAAAAGGTTGCCCACTATCTGAAGAATATTTGGCTGAAATGAAACATTGGTCTCGCCTACGCAACCTATCCATATCTCGATAATGGACTCCATCATATGTGCTGAAACAACTCTAGGCCCACCATCAGAAAGAGCCCTAAGCACAATCTTCTTCCCATCTACCATAAACTCTAACTCCATCCACCTGAAATCTTGCACATACCTACCAAGGGACTATAGCCATTGATACCCAACATTGCATCAATCACACAAAGAGCAACTACATAGAAATCATTGGTCAATGTGTTGTCCCCCATCTGGATGTTAAGTTGAGGAATCCTCTTAGTGCAACTCACAACAAATCCGTCTGCAACTTGTACATTAAACCTCTCAAAGTCCTCAACTGCAATCCTTGTTTCACGTGCAACCCTCATCTATGAAGTTGTGCATAGCTCCACTGTCTATCAAACAAACAAATCACCGCCCGATTACTCCTTTCGCCGAAAAGGATGGTATCTAGTACTCCAAAAAGTGAAGCAATAGTAAACATTGGATGAACCCAATGCCTCATTCTCTCCAAGCTCTATTTGTGGCTAATCCTCACGTACATCATGACCGCTATCGCTGCCCTATGATTCGTATCCGGTAAGGGTTCATCATCCACATTGGAAACTACCTCGATGAGATGCATCTTGCCTTTACCAAGGCAACGATGTCCAGACTCCCAAGGATCCTGACAATGGAAGCAAAGCTTCTTCCTCCTCAACTCATTACAAGTATCTTGATCCACCCTAGAGGGGATGCACTCTTCTATTGAATAGTAGAGCACTGAAATGGTCTAGAGCTCGTGGAAAACTTCTTATTGGGCTGATAAGAAGTGGGGGATGTGTCCAAATCTAATACCATTTGAATGGCATCATGTAACGTCCTAGGCTTAAGAGCCTTGACCAATCCTCTCATCCTATCATGAAGCCCCTCTATGAATAACATCACTACCCTTTTCTCGGGCATCTCTAGGACCATCATTGTTATGCGCTGAAATTTGTTGATGTAGGCATCAACATGTCCACTTTGGTGGAGTTGCGCCAAATCTCTGTAGTATAGCTCCATGTCCTTGCGATCAAATCTCACAATCAATCTCTCACTGAACTCCCTGTAAGACCGCAAAAGATCATGGTTTTGTGTGACCAGCCCATGATGCCACCAATCATATGCTACTCCCTCAAGGTGTAGAGTGGCGAACTGAATAGCCTCCTACTCCTGCATAGGCTTAAGGGTAAGATACGTGTCGAGCTTATGAATCCAAGCTCTAGCACTGATCTTCCCACTACCATCAAAGGTGGAAAGAGTCACCTTGTTGGTAGCCTGCTTCAGCTCCCTATTCTGATGTGATCTAGGCCTCCTATCATGTCTGGCCCTCAAACTATCTCTCCTCTGTGCACAATACTGTGGAAGGGGAAAAACATCCCTCACATGTTGTGGTAGATTCCTCCACTCATCACTAGCTGCCATAACATTGTCCTGGAAGGCCACTCCCTCAAGTGGATCTTCAACCTCCGGTGGTTCATCTCTAGGCAAGAAACTGGGTTGCATAGGCCTATCTGTTGTCTGGGTAGGCCTCCTCTCATCTATATGAGTGTGCCTTCTCTCATTTGTATGAGTGTGCCTCCTCTCACGGCGAGGAGATCCCCTCACACTACCAATCTCCAAAGGTGATCTATTGTGCCTCCTGTAACTACTAGATAACCGATATGGATCTGTCTCTCCTATCATATCTATCTCTTGGCCTATCCAATGCCAACCTGTCTAGAGTAGAGCCCATACATTCCATGGATTGAATCACCGCTGTTGGGTGGCTACCATTGTCCTAAAAAGTTCTCTGTCCGGATCCGTTTGCTCATCTTGGGGAGGGCTATGAGGATCTTCCTGTCTATCACCCATGGTTTCAGCTCCAACACCTGTTTCAAGACCAACCTCTAGTCGTGCTCGTCTACGTGTGTAATATTTGTGTGGACCAATCTCTCGTGGTTGCATAGAATCAAATCAAAACCCTACAAGTAGGAGGAACATTGCTCTGATACCACTGAAAGATCCCTACCCACTGAACCTAAATTTTTTTCTTAGATATGCAACTAGGGTAATGGATACAAACAATCCACACTTAAATAATTCTCCTACTAAAACTATCTTTAGAATTTATGAATTCAACTTAGACCAACATAGGCATACAAGATCATGCAAAAATCATATTTACTAACTGCTATAATTATTCTTCAAAAATGGCGACTAGGGTTAATGATAAAACCCATACACATTAGCATACAAACCTGCCAATTTTTAGTCAAAAATGAACCTCATGATTTCAATAGCCAATCATGAAAGAAATCATATTTTAAGAGGCCAATAATGACAGTAAAATAGTTCATAAATCTGAATATTAATGTGGCTAAAACACCACTAAAAACCCTTTCAAAAATTTTGAAATTTATTCCTCTAGATCCCAAAATAGCAATACAATAGATGGCATACAAATCAGATCTGGAAATACCTCTGAAATAGCATAGAATATCCAAAAAGTGAGTCGCCCAACACTAGAACATCTGATAAACCGCTACAAATTTATTCTTCAACACACACTACTGGAATAATAAAAATATGTGAAGATCAATGGAATTTCCTGAGTAGAAATCCCTCACAATGCTCTTGGGGTTTTCATCCACAAGAGGGATAAATCCTAAGGGTTTTCATCCTTGGATTTATTTGCAAAAAGCTCAAAGCTTCCAATGCAAGAGAGAAATATCAAATAAAAATGCCCTCTAAAGTTGACCTCTTCTTTATAAAGGAAAAGGGACCCAAGGTGACCTCTATTACATCCAATGAGCTTCATCTCCTTTGTTGCACTCCCTAGGCCAAATCATATTTTTAATGGGACCTTAGACACACTTTTCTATTTTTTTGACCTCATGGAGCAAGTCGCATTTCTCCCTAGAAAATACAATTTAAATAAGTGCTTTTCTTTTTATGCACTTTTCTAGGTTCTATTTTAATGTTAAGTTTATTAATTTATTATATGTGCTTTTATAATGTTATATTTTAATTTTTCACAATATAATAAAATTAATAAAACTTAAGTCACCCTTGATCTCCCCCTTTGGCCGTCAAGTAGACAAAATGGGCCAAAGGTCTTCGATCAAATTATATGAGAAAGAGGGACATTACGGACCTATGTTATTTTATCTTCATTATTTCTTTTGTTTTCTTGGATAATACTTTCGCAATACGATAACGTTAAATTAAAAACTACTTATAAATCCTCATTTAATATTATTAAGTAGAATTTTGTTTATTGTAAATAAAATAAAATAAAATTGAACTCTTGAAGAACAACATTTTAAAATATTTTTAATAACATAAAATCTATACTAACTAGGTATGCCTATCGTGCCTTTCACAAACACTAGATGTTTTTCCTAGTTTGTAAAACTAGCAATCGCATGTGTACAATGCAATGTGAATGCCAAACGGTATAAGTTATTTGATTTGGAGGGATACGTTAATTACTTTCGTAGTTGATGTGTTTTGTAATTATTTGGGGTGATAATGTGTTAGTGTTGCAACGTGTTTGAGACGGTGTTTGCATCGGTTTTTTAATTTACTTTCGTAGTTGATGTGTTTTGTAATTATTTGGGGTGATAACGTGTTAGTGTCAGCAACGTGTTTGAGATGGTGTTTGCATTGGTTTTTTGTTGAAAAAGCCTTAAATGTTCTATTGATAACATGTGTGATTGATAATGGAAGGGTCAATATAGATGAAACATTGAAAGCTTCTATCTCAGAAATTTCAAATTTGTCACAAATTCATACATATACATTTGCAAACCTTATATCATGACTGGTAGCCTTTTGTGGACAATTTTATTTGCACTAAACATGGATACATGAAGACTTTCATACATTTGCGAATTTTATATCATGAATGACAACCTTTTGTGGACAATTTTATTCGCAATAAACATTAATACATTTCTACCCTTGAACGCCACTATCACGTTGGATACAAGTAGTGTTGTGTAAAGTAGTAGTGGAGGTGCTATCAAAGTAGAGACTAGTATTTACGATGGGTTGTTTTGGTTAAGTGAAATTATTCTCGACTCCTCCTTTCTTCTTGCTCCAAGTGTAGATGTGTGCACCATTTTTTAGTACCTCTCAAATGAAAAGGGGGAGGGGATGCACAAATTATCAAGCGAGGGAACTCTGGAGAAAGTTGTGAATGTTAGACCATGTCTAAATGACCGACGATCGTGAGGATATCGGGAGGATCATGTAGATGTAAATCACTCAGAATAATCGTACATGACCATGCCTTGAATGTGTGTCCTAACTCCCAACAATCCCAAATCATTTTTTTCATTAAATGTTGGCAACAGAACTACCTACGCAATACTTACCCCTTTACTTAAATCTCTTGTATCATGACCAAGCTTCACAAATTTCGGTGTTCATTGCGCATCATGAGTATGTTGTGGTCTTCTTTCAATGTGCTTATTAAGATGGCAATTACTATTTTTAGAACCTAGCAGAACAGAAATCCTACCTATTATAGTTGAACAGAGTGTTCATTTTGCATTGAAAGAAATGCAATTAAGCAACCAACTGCCTAGAACAAAACAATCTTGATTCAAGTTAATATATATACCCACACCAGTCTTAAGTCACGTAAGAGTTCAATCCTACAACTAAGAAGAACTTTTAACATCCACGAGGCTAGTTGCACTTTTGTTCGAGTACTAACAAATTTAAAAACTAGTTACAAATTTCACTTCAATCCCCAACTATTGTCATTCTTGACTTCACAAAATTAATACAATAATCAACTACTATACCTTTGTTTGTTATATTAGTTCAATCCTCCAACTAGGTGGAAGTTCATCACAAGATTAATATTGGACCTACATTTATGCTTTTCCATGTCAACATGACTTGGGATCATGCAAGCAAATCATTTAAAGAGAACACAAACCCAATAAGCATATTATTCTTGTCATTTATCTGTAATTATATCTATAATTAAGTTTATCTTGGTTTGAACTACACATGATGCTCTCCATCCAATGTAGCAAAAATTATATCAACACGAGCTTGTTTGATGTCATTTGATCCAACTATTTTTCTTGTGGAACCTTATACAATTAGAGTAGGCAACAACATAAGAGTGTACTACTACTAGTATCGGAAGTGGATTGATTTAGCTTTGATGAAAACATTCCTCTTGGGAAAGTGCCCATCGGAAGTGTTGCTTGTGCTCCTTGTAACATCTCTAGTGCTTACCATCTGCATATTCATCCAAATACCTCCTGTAATTATTACTAGGGGTCAGTTGGTTTGTTCGGATACTAGGAACTTGCTTAGGAGTAGGCACTGACAACATCGACTTTAGAACTCTGGCAACTTCATGCATGGTGGGTCAATTAGAGGGTCGTTTCTTAGTGCAAAGGTCAACTGGAAGATTTTTCTTACAATCTCAAGATCCTTGCAAGTTGCTATAACTTCTGTATCAACAGTTTCCATGACTGTGTTCTTGTCTGCTTTTGATAGTATATGTGTTCACATGCCAATGTCAAAGACAACTCCATCCACATTTGATTGCTCCATGTTCCGAATAACAAACCTTAAAAATGCTTAAACACTAGGATGATCCCAATTGAAGTGCATGGGGGGACGAGGAAATCACTTTACATGGGTCTGCAGATGATAACAGGTGAGGATAAATAACAAAATCTCTTTTCCAAGGTGGAATGAGGAACGGGGGACCCTTCCGTGGGACATCCTCTCCTAAGTAACAAGCATTCTAAAATTGTTTTGTAGCATGAATATGGTCGAAAGGAAAGGAACTAACAACCCCAAACTGTCCGAATTTGGTTGGCAACAATTTAGTTTGGAAAATAGGATACCGATGTAATTGCTTGTTAACATTACGAATCCAACAATCAACATCGTCCCAATTTTTTGTAAATAATTAGCAGAGGCATTTCTTTTTTGTGTGTATAAGTGATAGTGTCTCGATTTTATAGTATGTGTTTTTTGTGTGTATATAATTTTTAATAATTAAAAATCAATAGAAAAACTTTCTCAATACCGATGAAAGTGCTTAGGTTGGTCACTCTTTCATACAAATTATGCCTTAAATTAATCAGAAATCACGGTAGGGTGCAAGGATGTGCCCCGTGGTAGGGTTTGAGTGCTCGCTAGCCAGCGACCCAGTTCTAATCCCCAATAGTAACCAAAAAAAGAATCAACAGAATAGAAATATTCCAAGGGTTACAAAAGTTAAGGTTTTCATCCAAACTCAGCTACCTTTTTATGCTTCCACCCAACAGTGCCATAGTGGAATGTTTGGACCAAACTGTGAATTTCCATTAAAAACAAATGAAACTAGTTTTGTCGGGAATCACAGTTGAGATTGCCATGTGTGAAAAATGTGGAAGTTTGAAACAAACATGCAATTCTTTTGAGAAAATGTCATTAACGCAATTTTGTTTAATGAAATGTCATGTTTCAACTCATAGAATTGAGGTGCAAATTGGTCCTCCTACCATGGTGATTTTTTTTTCCCCCGATTTTTTAGCAAATGCATTTGGCAGATGTAAAACCACACTCCTCCTTTGCCAAAATCCTCCCAATTTGTGTCAATCTTGGAACTTTGGAACAGAATATGAGAACCGTCAAATAGTTATTGAAAACGGATTTGTTGGATTTGAATTTAACTTCCATGAAAGACGAGTATTCATAATATAACAGTTTACAAGAGGTACACCAATTGATTGACAAAATGCCTCAATGATTATTAGCTTAATGGAATGCAATCATTACCGTATATGCACAAGACAGGTTTTCTGAATAGCATTTCTGTTAGAACAGTAATAATTGTTCTAAAACCCTTAGAGATAGATAGGGCACTCCCAACTAGATATATCTAGTCGTGAATGTTTTACTTAAAAACATTAAACACAAAATTTTGAAGGTAGACCTGTGCACCAGGATGAAATTCAGAAGTAGTATCATCTTTCTACTTTTTCTATACTTTACTCTTGACGGGGATTGTACTATACCTGAACAGCTATCTACATCGGTGTTTCGGTCATGAATGAGCCTAAAAATTAAATTGACTCGGCCAAACCTTTGCCCTACACTCAAAATCCCCGAAATACATGGTATTACTGATGAAGACATAATTTTACCCAAATCAAAAATCAAAAAATCGCATAGCTTTGAAGAAAACAGAGCTGCTAAGTATTGTAAGAACAATTCGCTTGATAAACTTCCCAAGAATTTAACGCACTAAGATTTATGCTAATCAATAAATATGCTTATTGTTCCAATTCCGCTTTACATTACAGGGCAAATTAGTCCTTACCTGATATCATCATTAGAGCAGGTGAATGAGGAAAAAGAGGCAAAATTGTAGACGAGCGAGAACCTTCATTTAGTCGATGAATAAGGAGGCAATTTGGCAGACATCCTGCGAGACCATGGTTTGTTAAACGAAGTGAGATTGAAATAGTTGAACAAATTTCAGCAAATAACCCTTGCTTGGAAAAGGGATCCTTGATCGAGCATGCTCTCGAGGTTACCTGAAAAAGGATAAGTTCGTTCATCTATTTTTCGCCGTTCATGCCTATATTATTCTAGTTTCCATGTATTCATTGTCACAGGGCTAGCTACGCAGTGGATTTCACTAGCCAACGTGCGGCACTGAGACACTACTTTTTCGCTCGCCTTAGAGGATCAAGCTACTCCAGCAGTCCTAGACTACGCCTTCATCCACCTCCCATTCCCAACACATCTCCAACTTATGCACAAGTGAACCCTTCTAACACCTTTCACAGCTACCCATACAACTGCTCTAGAAGACCACTCGCCGAATGCCACAATTGCCCATACAACTACCGGGAGCTCTTAATATGCCTTCTTAGTCCACCTGAGGGAATGCATAACTCCTGCCTCCTTGACTCATCACTGACCCATCTCTAACACTGCTGCCGCTCACCACCGTCGAACACCCAATCTGCTTCGCACAATGCCGCTAAGGAACATCACATGCACCTTTCTATCATCCATCCATGAGTCTCTGCTGAGTTATCGCGCCGGCCACCTACGTGTGCACAACGGGGAAGTCCTCTCATGCGAGTCCTTCCGGGTGTGAGCCTTTACTCACCCCAACCTACTGATTGTTTTGTCACCCAAGTCCAACACCAAAGATCCCTACGGGGAGCACTGTAAGCTCACCATCTTTGTAGACCACATCACATGCGAGTGAGGTACTCTTCTTCCCTCGGCTCGATCCCAACTCTGATCTCGCCCGATGCCATGGCCACTGACATCGTCGTGCCTACTCTTTGAGACACCCATCTACGTCCAGACCACATTGACTCCTACTTGAGTCTTCTGCCTTAGTTGTCAGCTCACCACACTGCAACCATATCCATGATGTCCTTGACTCAACCCACCATGTCGCGCATCACCATGTGAACCATCCTCTGTCCACTTCAATGAGTCTCAACCACTGCTTCTACACCCACTCCGCATCCATGCTTCCGATGTGCCTCTGATACATCTATGTGAGTACTCGACTCATTTGTGTTGTTTAACCTCTGTAAGGTCGAGGAGTTCGCCACACTTGCCTCGCTCGCGTCTGAGTTACTTCTCCTCTGTTTCAACCTCCGGATCCCGGTCTCACTCACGTCACACCTCTTTGTTGCTTCCCACATGAACTCTGCTTCTAAGGACGTTGTCACCTCAAAGGTCTCCCCAAGTCCACTGTCACATAACTCTAGAGTCCCACTGCTGATCCATCATGCACATCTCTGCATGGGCATACTCCGCAAGGGTAGAGTATATCTTCAAGGTCTCTTGAACACCCCATCCTCTAAATGTCCAAGTGCACCAAGTGTTCCACACTCCACTTGGTGTGGGTGTGAGTTCACCACGTTGGTCACAATGTCTGCCATGCTCATCTGGCTCATTAGGCTTGCGTTGCACTCTCAATGCAAGGCCTCTATCATGCAAGGTCTTCATGCTCAAACCAACTCGCTCTGCCACTGCATTGCTCTCATGAGTTGCCCAACTCGCTCCGCGTACATTACGTGCGTTCTTCGCTCCAAGACACCCTGCATTGTTCCTAAGTGCAACCAACTTTGCTCACCAACCCGCCTCGACTAACCTTGATTCTGAGACATCCTTGGGCTCATAGCATGGTCCTTTCAATCCCCCATGCACAACTCTTTCTCACTAGCTAACCCTCAAGAGTTGCATTGGTGTGCCACCGGAACTTCCCGGGAGGTCACCCATTTTATGCCTATGCGCTTAACTCGCCCAACTCGCCTGTGATCTTCTCGTGGGCCAACGCATGTGAGTTCATCAACCCCAAAGCATGCAAGGCCAACCGTTTGCCTTGGCCGGGAGTCCCTCTGGCTCCCTGGATAGCGCCTCGTGCACTACCCTAGTCGGATGGGGTCTGCCCATCCTGGGGAGGCGGTCACTCTATGAGCTCGAGACGCCCCCTTATATTCTCCCCCACTCAAAGTGGCGACGCCCACGGTGCCATTGCTAGACTTCACAAGCCTGCACAAAGGATTCCAGTGTTCGCAACACTGGGACAAAATGTAAATGCACTACTCACATGCAAATACACAACGAACACATCGGTCACTGCTGACATAACACAACTCAATCTCTTCAACATCTCGCTGCGCTAACTCCCTGTGCTCGAGACAAAAAGTGCCAAATCACTCAACACTTTTGCCACTGTAGCTCCCTTCCACTGAACTACACTTCACCAAACATCCAACACAATGTCTGATGGGATACCCCTTCTGCAATTCCTACCAACTCTTAGGAATTTTGCATGATGTACAAGCTACCCTGCTAAGCTCTGAGCCCTTCGCACAACAATCTCTGCATAACTTGGAGAACCACCAACAACCTCAACGCTTTGATTGACGAACCACTGCAAGGTTTCACTGCCACTGGAACTGGTCACACCACGCTTCCACCCACAACATGAAATTCTCCACCGATCTGGGGGCCTACTTCACCACAATGCTGCCCTTGTTCAACACTTCTACCAACACCATACCACCACTGTGCCTCTGATGCTGATCTTTTGGCAAACTCTTCACCAAGAATACCTCATTTCACTGCAACCTGACTGATCTACTCACCATCATTTTCAACCAACCAGCACTTCCGAAAACGCAACGCTTGCTTTACTCCGAAAATGTAGCCACTGCCACTATTGCCAACCTAAAATTCTGAGGTTTCACAAAATCACCACTCTGATTTTGCCAAGGGAGAGCCACTTTTACCACTTCATGGCTCGAGTATCAACTTGATATCACTTCACAAACACTGCAATTCAGCCATTCTCAATGCACAAGTTCTGTCAACAACTTATGGGGAGTCGTCATACATACTCGCTCAGCTTACGCACCTACCGAAGTTTTCGAGTTACTCGCCTCTGCACTCAACTCTACAAGTGTTATCCCTTCACTCTTCTCTCGCTTGGAGTTAGTTCTCGCACTCAGCCTTCACATGAACCGTCCACCTCAATGACGTTACCCACCCACACCGTATGCTTCCCTTCCACCTCCTCCACATCTCGAGTTCGATCAACACCGGCCTTCTTCTCCCACAAAGTCTCTAAAGAACTCCGCACCGCATACTTGCATTGCACAAGTGCCAACGCTTGACACCTGCATGGGTCTAAAATACCCTCATCACCGAATACCATGCCGACCACGTCGCAACTACATGACTCCTTCCTCATCAACCATTGGTCTAACTTTGAGAAAGTTCACTGGCTTCATTCATTCCACTGTGACATCAATAAGGCTCAACTTAGCCTTGATACTCTCTTGGATCATTCTCGATTTGACGCGCCCTCTAGCCCGCACTACCGCTTTACATGGAACATAATTGCTCCTCTTGATCCAGTTGTGTTGGTGTCCCGCCTTCCGATCGCCAACACCGTTGATTGCCAATCTTCACAAGACTCAACTCCTGATCCAATTCGTACAACAACCAACTCCCGCAAACATGCACGACTCTGCTTAGCCGCACATTACGTTGGGCACTTCAATCTGACGCTGCTTCACAAGCACACACCAGTCTACTTCTGCTCCGCCCAACCGCGTTGGTGTCCCGCCCATCCGATCACCAACGATGTTGATTGCATTGGCTCCCTAGTCTGCCAACTCGTTCTTCAATCAACATCCCACACGCCTGAAGTTGAGAGCTCTTTTACCAACTACTCACATTGGTTTACACTCTGCTCCCAACTCAAGCTCCGATGCTCGTAGTCTCTCTATGTACCAGAGAGTATCACCTCAAATGCTCGATAGTAGTTGTCACACACCGCGTATCGGACACAACATTAACTCAATAACTCTGATACCACCTGTCACAGGGCTAGCTACGTAGTGGATTTCACTAGCCAACGTGTGGCACTGAGACACTACTTTTTCGCTCGCCTTAGAGGATCAAGCTACTCCGGTGGTCCCAGACTACGTCTTCATCCACCTCCCATTCCCAATGCATCTCCAACTTATGCACAAGTGAACCCTTCTAACACCTTTCACAACTTGCCCATACAATTGCTCTAGAAGACCACTCATTTGAATGCCACGGTTGCCCATACAACCGCCGGAGCTCTTAATATGCCTTCTTAGTCCACCTGAGGGAATGCACAACTCCTACCTCCCGACTCATCACCGACCCATCTCTAACGCCCGCCGGCCGCTCACCAAACACACAACCGCTTCGCACAATGCCGCTAAGGAACATCACATGCACCTTTCTGTCATCCATCCATGAGTCTGCCTGAGTTGCGGCGCCGGTCACCTACGTGTGCACCAGCGGGGAAGTCCTCCTCGCGAGTCCTTCCCATGTGTGAGCCTCTACTCACCTCGACTGTGGCCGATCGCTTCGTCACCCAAGTCCAACACCAAATATCCTCGGGGAGCACTGCAAGCTCTCCATCTTTGTAGACCGCATCACATGCGGGTGAGGTACTCTTCTTCCCTCGGCTTGATCCCAACACTGATCTCGCCCCAATGCCATGGCCACTGACACCGCCGTGCCTACTCTTTGAGACACCCATCCGCGTCCAGACCACATTGACTCCTACTCGAGTCTTCTAGCCTTAGTTGTCAACTCACCACACTGCAACCGTATCCATGATGTCCTTGACTCAGCCCACCATGTCGCGCATCACCATGTGAACCATCCTCTATCCACTTCAATGAGTCTCACCATCGCCTCGCAACCACTCCGCATCCACGCTTCCGTGCCTTCGATACATCTATGTGAGCACTCGACTCATCTGCGTTATTTAACCTCTGCAAGGTTGAGGAGCTCGCCACACTTGGCTTGCTCGCGTCTCGAGTTACTTCTCCTTTGTTTCGACCTCTGATCCCAGTCTCACTCCGTCACGCCTCTTGGCTGCTTCCCACATGAACTTTGCTTCTAAGGACGTTGCCACCTCAAAGGTCTCCCCAAGTCCACTGTCACATAACTCTAGAGTCCCACTGCTGATCCATGATGCACATCTCTACATGGACATACTCCGCAAGGGTAGAGTATATCTCCAAGGTCTCTTGAACACCCCATCCTCTAAATGTCCAAGTGCACCAAGTGTTCCACACTCCACTTGGTGTGGGTGTGAGTTCACCATGTTGGTCTCAATGTCTAGCCATGCTCATCTAGCTCATTAGGCTTGCGTTGCACTCTCAATGCAAGGCCTCTATCATGTAAGGTCTTCATGCTCAAACCAACTCGCTCTGCCACTGCATTGCTCTCATGAGTTGCCCAACTCGCTCCACGTACATTGGGTGAGTTCTTCGCTCCAAGACACCCTGCACTGTTCCTAAGTGCAACCAACTTTTCTCACCAACCCGCCTCGGCTAACCTTGATTTTGAGACATCCTTGGGCTCATAAGCATGGTCCTTTCAATCCCCCATGCACAACTCTTTCTCACTAGCCAGCCCTCAAGAGTTGCATTGGTGCGCCACCGGAACTTCTTGGGAGGTCACCCATTTTATGCCTACGCGCTTAACTCACCCAACTTGCCCAGATCTTCTGTAGGCCAACGCATGTGAGGTCGTCAACCCCAAAGCATGCGAGGCCAACCGTTTTCCTCGGCCGGAGTCCCTCTGGCTCCTTGGATAGCGCCTCGTGCACTACCCTAGTTGGATGGGGTCTGCCCATCCTGGGGAGGCGGTCGCTCTATGAGCTCGGAGACGCGCCCTTATATTCGCATTACATGAAACCGGTGCCCCCTTAACGCTTTTCATGGTCGAGCAATACCTATATCTTACGACTAAAAGCACAAAAAAAGGTCTAAACGCCCGTCAAATTTAATCCCTCGACGCAAACAACTCTTTCTCATAGGGCAAAGGGCAAGGCCTTTGGCATAATTCATTTTCGTATGGGTATGAGAAGTAAATTAATTTAATATAAACGCTTCAATTTTTTTCCTTGTTCATGTGTTGAGGAGGGGTTACAGAGCACGCCGACGTCATTACGAGTGCGCTTCAAAGCTTAGTTTTTCTGCTCATGTGCGGGGTTCTTCAAGCTGTCCTAAATCCTCCATCTCGCAAAAAATCAGCCACAAGTTACTCCTTGTCCATACTTTCAAAAATTTCCCAAGCCGAAGCAAAAAGGCACCGCTACCATAGCCACTCCTTACCCTAATTACATGGAGCCTAAACAAGCACCAACAGTTTGAAAAATTATCGAAGTTGATTGAAATGAAATGAAATGAAAGATTTTAATGACGTCCACGTGACTAAAGAGTCAAAGGGACCAAAAAAGTAGAAACATTAAGCTGAAACCAAGTTCTTTTCCAAATCCTCTCGCCTACTGTGAATCTTGAGCACAAAACCAGCAATCCTTTGAAGCTTTGCTTCCTCAAATAACTCATCTAGGTTGTCCACTTGTAAGTCATTTTCGTACTGGAAGCGGATGTCATCATACGCTGAGCATTCCATGATGAAGTGCCATTCTGTTTCAACAACCCCTGTACTGCAGAAAAGACAAGTTCTCCTTTCCCACTCTTCTTTGGGAATAGTCCATCTGCCCGTTTCACAGCGAAGATGATGTGACCCGGTCCTCAACTGAGCCAAAATAATCCTAGCCTTACCTTTGATATCCGCCCTTAAGTAAGCTTTGTTATCGTGAGCCCAAGTGGGGTTGAAATATTTGATATAGTGCGCTTTCTTACGACCAATATTTTCTGTCCACATGATGTTCCTAAACTTCTCCGCCACATAATTTTTTATTTCCCTATTGCTTGTTAGGGCACTCCTGGAAGTGGATGCCCCACTTCTCCATCCATTTGGTGTTCTGCTTCATCCAAGTTTTCTTTCTGCGCTCTAGGTTATCCTCTATAACCATTTTGGGCCAACGATGATTGTCCATGCTTTCCACTTTTTTCAAATAGCTTATTAGCCGAGTGATTGCCGAAGCTTCCATTGGTAAGATACCCGCTTCAGCCAGTAAAATCTCATAAGGAACCGTTGATTTAACTTTGAGAGTGCTTGTGATTAAATGTTTTTGGATTCTTTCTACCTGTCTCCATCCATGCTTTGACATATTACTTCCCCAGACTTCACACCCATAAAGGGCCACCGGAGTGACCAACAGACCAAAGAGGGTTTTCTTAGTATTCCAGTCCCAAAGCTCAGCTTTCCTACATCTATTTTGGAGCAAGTATGATGCTTTCCAACCTCCTTGAATTCTTTTTGCTCTGCATGTTTCCCAGCTCATTTTGTGGTGAAAATCAATCCCCAGATATTTATATTCTGTAACAATTTCCAATGGCCTCCCTTCAAAAAGAAAGTTAGTGTGCGTCCCTTTCCTTTTTAGAGAAAAAATCATGATTTTTGTTTTGTCGATGTTCACTTGCATCCCGACTTCCTGGCAAAAGAGTTCTAAAGCTTTTAGATGCTCTCTCAAACCTTGAGTTGTTGTTGATATTAAGATAAGGTCATCAGCATATAAGAGCAACTTCACCACATATTCCGCCAACTGAACACCCCCTCCCTCGGTATTGTGTAACCATTCTTCAAGCTTGTCAATGTATAAACCAAACAAAGTGGGAGAAAGAGGGCAGCCTTGTTTGACACCAATGTCACTACCAAAACATTCCGACATGCCTTCTCTAGTTCTGATTTTAGCTCTGACCTGCTCATAAAGCCTGTGCACTGCAGCTCTAAACTCGTCTGGAATCCCAAGTTCTTCCATCCTGTTCCAAAGTTTGTCACGAGGGACCGTGTCAAACACTTTCTTAAAGTCAACAAAACAACAAAAAGCTTCCTCACCTTGTGAATCCCAAACCTTTTCAATCAAATGCCTAAGAGTTATGCAATGATCAATGGTTGAATGTTTAGGTCGGAAGCCTGCCTGTCCTTTTGCTCTTTTACCCTCTCTTTCTGCCCAACTGCTGATTCGGCGCTCTATCATGCCCCCAAACAACTTACCAAACAGAGGATTGATCATAATGGTGCGGTAGTTAGAAGGGTTATTGACATCCCCACTTTTAAATAGAGGAATAACCACACTGGTCGTCCATTCTATTGGGAACCCTACTTGATTTACATTATTGAAGATTGTTCTGATATGTGGAGCAAGCACCTCGACCCCCCACTTTAAAAATTCAGCTTGTAACCCATCAACATCTTGTGCTTTTCCATTTGCTAGATTTTGAATGCCGTATTTGATGTCGTCTTCTGAGAATAGCTCGACTGAAGTCTGGAGGATGGGAGGGCTATCCTGTTGAAGAGACCGCTCGTATAAAAGCTTCGCATATTCTAACCAATGTGCTTCTGTGATATTGTTTTCTATGTGTGTTTTCTTTTGTTGCAACTCCCTCCAAAATCCTTTGGGATTGTGTTTTCCGAGAGCAATTAATTCCGACCTCCTTCTATTCACATAGGTTTCTTTTTTGTATTGAACCAGTCTCTTATAATTCTTTTTATTTATTTTATTCCCTCCACTTTCCCTCATAGCTCTCTTGGCAGCCTTACAATCCTCATCATACCTTGGCTTAGTGGAAAAAGTATTTGCAGCGCCCTTTTTGGGCTTAGATCTTTTGCAAGCACCTAAAGCCTTGTGAATTAAAGGTATCATTAGTTTACTGCCAACACACCCCCTTGCCCCCTTGATCGTATTGCACTCTAAATCAATTTTTGCCGATTGAAATTGTTGCTCAAGGGCAGCCAAAAAGATTTCCTGATTTTCTTTATTCAAAATGATTTTGCCTTGTTTTGGATATGTCTCTGGCAAGTGATGGCCTTGGTTCCTTGTTGCTGATTCAGATGCAAAACCAGGGATTCCGGCATGAAAATTTACACGAAAACTTAGTTTAGATACCAGTGGAAAGTGCACAAGAACGATTAAGAATTTTTTTGCTCAGCGCTATCTTTCTTCCAGGTTTTCTGTGCCACTCGATTCAATGTTGTGGAAGAAAGGTCAAAGCACGAAGAAAATATGTCCCGCGTGAGGAAAGAGCTGTAAAAATCATCAGTGCAGTGGAGCTCCGGAGGAACAGTAGAGCAGAGATTGACGGCTCCTTTACGCCTAACGGTCCTGTCTGTCGCTGGAGCAATCCGCGACCGTCGATATGCACTGTGGTGTACTGGACACATATTTTCCCTCCTATTGAACAGATGAAGCGCATGCCGTTGATCTATATTGGATGGTGAATGCGTCCGCCTTTTAAACGTAACTCGGCATAAATATTCTGTTATGGCGTATTGCTAGGCAATTTTTTTATCAACAAATTATAGATGCAATTTTTTTTTTGTTTTGGTAATATTTGTTGAGGGACATTGGCCCAGTTATTCGTACAGAGCGGACCGGCATCCACCATTCAAAATGGCTAAGAAGCCAACTAACCTTTCGCACATGTCCGCTGTCTGCATGCCTGGTTTTCTGTTAAAAACACTTCTGGAGTATGTGTGCGGGGTCTGGTCTCGTTATCTGTGGGAAGTAATGTGCTCCACCTTACTGCTAGATTGCAGTCTCATGGATGCACACTTAGTAGTTTGTTTATATCCAATTTTGGAGTCTTTTAAAGATTAATTAATAATGAAATCTCTAATGCATGCCATGGGGCAGCATCTGATGTTTCACCACTGAAATCCTTATGTTTTTTAATTTGTAACGAGAAGCTCAATCCCCTAGAAGATGCTTGTTGAGATGATATAGTTCCGCACGTCTTAGTCATTCAAGCAACCTTCACATTTCAATATTGTTTTTATGTTTGAAAAATCGAGGTATTTTCTGTTACGAATCTGTTCATTCCATAGCCCGTTAGCAGAAAGAAGAAGCTGCACGGTCAATCTGAAAAAATTAATTTCAAGTGGTGTCCTGCAATGCAGGGCATGGAAGATCCTGGTTTTAATGGATAAGGATGACCAGGCAATGTATTTAAATTAGATTTTGAAGCAATGCTAGCTGTCCTCTGGAGTGTATCAGTCACACGGTGCCTCTGCTGGTTACCTTGTCAATATGCCAGACCTATGAAAGTCACACAATAAAACTAATTGTAGAAGTATAAATTCGAGGATAATTAGAAAAGCTGCTACTGACTGTGGTATCATTTTGTGTATATATTTCTATTTTCAAGCCCTGTCTCTACATATATGTATTTAAATCTCAAGGGTTTAGCTTGACTAGATTCAATTCATTAATCAATTCACAATGATATGTATGCTCTAGAAATAAATAAGTTTACAGCCATAAAAGCATGGGATACAATTAAGTCTAGTATGGTTTCTGTGTAATTAAGAGATACATAAATTTGATATTCAGGCTTATGTTGGTCTTGTGTAATTCCTAGGGACCAAACTTAAGGTGATTTTTATTCAAGGACTCCATCATCTGGTCAAGACATGATGCAGGTGGCTGAAATAGGTAATCAACACAAATATTGGATCATAGCTTGGTTTGTTTTTTAGTTAGAACATATAGGATGGGCTTAACTAGCCTGAAGCAGGATTTGTTTTTTGTGGACTAGGGGACAAGAAGAGCTGATAATTCCTTGATTGAAACCATTTGCTACTAGCCGCATGACGATCTCAGGGGCTTATACAAATAGCAGTACAATACACGTTCTTGGACATGACAAGCATTTCAAAAGATTTTTATCAGTAATAGATTGCTGTAGAGCTAAAGCAAAGGATACACATCTGCAAACAGGGGCATCAAGTTGTTTCCATCTTAGTGTTACAGTTACAGTCAAATTTTCTGCATACTCGAAGGCATTAAATTTTTCAGTTCTACCATATTCAACCTTCAGGGGATGGTGCTCTGCATCGGACCATGTCATGGATGGTGCACTAGCAGACAAACGATAAGTTTGAATTTTAATATTAAACGGCTTATATACTATATTGTATGCTTTAGGCTACAAAGTGTAAAGTAAAAGAGACCATTGAACACATTTAGACAGGATTTTGTGAATGTCTACGTAATGAATGTAGTATCTGTATATTAGATGGATTTATATTGTATGCTTTAGGCTGCAGAGTGTAAAGTAAAAGAGACCATTGAACACATTTAGACAGGATTTTGTGAATGTCTACGTAATGAATGTAGTATCTGTATATTAGATGGATTTGGAGAAAATTTTATAGATAAGTAATCCTCCACAATGTTGAGAAATTTGCAAATGCATCGATAGGCTGCATGCAGTGCCTGTTTATTGGAAAGACAAATCAGATACTTCCTTCTGGATTTGATTTTCAGAAAGTATACAGAATGCACACCAAGTGGTGAAATATATCCCTAATTGTTTGGCTTTAATTCTTCAGGAAGCGTTTGAAGCTGTAATGCTGTTGCTTCAAGAGTTGGGTATATCGAAGGAAGATGCTTTGGCCATATCAAGCAAGGCTCCAAATTATACTCGTGAACTCATGGATGCTGTACATGAATTGGATGAGCTTGCTCTCTGGGGTTCATGGCAAACAGAGAGTGGGGGAATGCAGTAGATCACATGGCATTCAAAGATAAAATAATTAAGATAGCAAGAAGAAAGCGTGGTGTGGGGCTTGTTCCATTCTTGGAAAGCATAGGGGTCAATCCATCATCAACACTGCACATATCTCGATATCTATTTGGAGAGCCTTTGGCTTGTCTGATTGAAAAGGTTTGTCTGTTATATCTAAACATCGAGCTAGTTGTATCGATGGAAAGGTGGCCAACTTATATGTTATATTACAATTTTTACATATAATACTTTCATAATATTTCAGGATAGTTTTTTTCTCAATTGCTTACAAAAGGTGATCTGTTGGGTTTCATTGCTACGTCCTGCCCTCATTACTGGTGGCCCAACATCTCTATCTCCAATACATTGTTGTCCTCACATAAAATTATAACTTTTGTCAACTGTGTCTTAGGTCAGTCCTTGGTAAAACAATCCCTAGCCTTCCAAAACTTCTTTTTGTGGTGGAAGGGAAATAGTTACCTAGATATTCAAGCTTGCTTTACTCATAGTACACGATGCATGATATGCAAGGTAATTGTAATAGAACTGTATTTTCTTATTAAGCGTCTGCTATATGAATTTTTTATTTTCTTAGTTCTCTTGTATACCGGCACCAACTGCTCTCATTGCGATGCATCCCAACCTCTTCTGGGGTCTTCGGTACTTGTTTTGTATGGGGACTCACTTTGGCATTTCGTTGAACAGTTGATGTGCATTATACTTTGCAATGGATAATGCTCTTCCTGCACTTGAATTTTTGAGATTGATGGTCTTCCAAGGTGTCTGTAAGATTGCCAAGAAGATGCTTTAGGCATTTAGCCTTGATCTAATAACATACTTAGGATTTCACTTATCTGCTTTGAACGCTTGCCACCTAGCTGCTTCCCTTACATTTATAATGTTTTTTTGTATTATTTACTGCAATAATTTTTGTAAAGCAGTGGGAGCTCTTTATTTTGAAAATCATCATCTAAAATATTGCCAGAGAGAAATTTCCAGTTATATATTATCGATTGTATTCCACTATATTGAAGGAAATTACTAGTTTTATTCGTGTTTTAAGAAATAAAGCTATTAGCCACTGAAAGGTTCATGGTTTCTTGTTTATCTTTTTTGGTTTGGTAACATATATGGATTTTGGTTGTAATGATTAATATTGGTGCTTGTGTTTGCATTGACAGGTAAATTTTTTCAAGGAACTTTTCTCCCCAGCCAATTTTCATAGGAGGACCATTAGTGTCATGGTACGGCGTATGATGATGCGTTTGTCAGTTTCTGCAGATGATGATCTTCAACGATGTTTATCATTTTTCGAAAAGGTTCTTGTCAAAATTTCCACCATAGACCATACTTTTGTTGGTGTACCTATAATACTATACAACATTTTATTTATTCCCTTCAATCACGAAGTTTGAGTTGTATATCCCTCACAGCATGCATTTTTATAAAGAATATCACGGATGAAGACAGTTGAGAGTATTTCTTAATAACGCTGTTGAACTTGCTATAAATTTCGAGATTTTATTACTTTAACTCAAGTAACTTGTGCTTCTTAATGTGCTTTCAAGTTCTCATAGATGGAAGCTCGTCGTGGAGGATTAGCTATATTGGATTCCGGAGATGATCTCTTAGCGCGCCTTATAGAATCATTTCCAAAAATATTGCTTCGAGATGTGAATGAGCATTTGAATCCCTTAGTAGATTTCTTTGTAGCTACTGGGGTTCCAAATGTTATGCTGGACTGGTAATACTTTGCTTTCCTCCAGTTATTCTATTTGACATTGAAGCAGATATTCAGCCCAGGATGAGCCTTTTGAAAAGGTAATTTGACTGATTTATATAACCAATATGAATGTGTTTTAGATCAGTTCTTTTGTTAGGAAAGGATGCATGGATGTTTGGGTTAGCATTTGTTTTGAGTAGGAAGAAAGAAAATAAATAAGTGGTATTACTGCCCTCAAATGACCAAATTAGGTTATTGGAACTCAAAAGTACATTCCAAGTATGATAATCCATTCGATTTAAAATAGAGAGTATTGGGGTATAGAAATAATTCATTTTTGAGGTGAAGTATACAACTGATTTGAGGTCTCCTATACTTTTGTAATCATAGATTGGAATATTTGTAGATCTTTAGTGTTAAATTATACTTTTTCAATAAGTTGGCAACATTGAAGATTGTAATGGTATATGACAATGTGGAGATAACATGGGAATATATTGTGGCTCAGAAATATTTGTGCTGTTGTTTGTGAAGGATTTGTTGTTTAATGCAAGAAGAAAACATCTTTCACTGTGAGATTTTGAATGCCGTTCATGACTTTGCAAGTGGAAATTGTCTGTAGAATTTTGTTCCTTATGAGGGGGAGTAAGACAATCATTTTAAATTCTGTCAAAAGCATGTTGGTAAAGGCTGTCAAACCAAGTATCTAAGTTTGCAAGGATCAATTTTCCCGAAAGAACCATAATGTTTAAGTAGATCTAATTCCAAATTTTAAACAGATGAGTGCAAAGGTGAAAAGAGATTTTTTTGTTAACAAATTTGGATTTTAGGAATAGAAATATCAAATTATTTTAATATCTATGCATCATTTGGTAACCTATTTATATCACTGTCAAACATACTTTATATTCATTCCATTGGTACATATGAAACTAGGAAAACACTATCTCTGATTAGGAAGAAGCCATAAGCTAGATCATTAACATAAATAATGATGTCACAACTCTCTTACCTAAGACAGAATACAAGCTCTTCACTTAGACAGAATACAAAGTACTCTCCTACCTAACTATCTTGTTACATGTCCTTTTTGGGATAATGAATTAATACTTGAAAGGACAACCTTTACCTCGATTGAGACAAGCAAACTGAAACAGACCAGTTCCAGATCACCTATGCTAAAAACAACACAAAACTTCAGGATTACCAAACCATGCATAAAAGATGAATTGATATGATCTTTTATATACCATATATTTAATATAGATACGAGTGTAGCTTTTATTAATGCATGAAAACTTGTCTAGAGTTCTCAGTATGTAGACAAATGGCTAGAATTTTGTTGGTGTCTTGGGCTGAGCATTTACAGATATTTTGGTTTAATTATTTTCTTTAAGTACTCTCTTCTTGAATAACCGTCACTATTGAAGTTTTTTCTGCTGTTCAAAGCAGGTAATAATTCATTTGTCTTTATCTATGTTTAGTTCCTTTGCAAAGTTAATAGCTCCGTGATTTGGTGTCTTGAGCTGAGCATTTACAGATATTTTGGTTCAATCATTTTCTTTTAACCATTTTCTTCTTAAATAACCATCATTATTGAAGTTTTTTCTGTTGTTTAAAATAGCTAATAAATCATTTGTCTTTATCTATGTTTATTTCCGTTCCAAAGTTAATAGGTTTGTGATTTCCAGACTGGTATTCCAAGGAAAGAACTTGGGAAGATGCTTATGAAGTATCCATGGCTATTGAGTAAATGCATCCAAGATAATATCAGCGATGTTACATCATTTTTATTGCAGAAAAGGTAATATTCTTGACCTTATTACTTAATACACAGACATGATTGTTTCGTTTGTTGCATACCAGTGTTTATTTGTGGATGTGTTTGTGAAAGGGTGCTAGAGAATTTAATACTTTGAGTCATTGGCTTAGTCTCTTCTTGAATTGCTGTTATTCAGGGACTAAAAACAATAACTCTTTATTGAATTACGCAGGATTCTTGTTGGATTGGACATTTGTCTCTTTTGCTATAAATTGTTATTTAATTTTGCATGTTTTGCACGGCTCCATGTAAGTTTTGAATCATTTTATTGCCTCTGACATCTGTTTCTGATTAAAGAAGATTGGAATCTCTTTTTAAATTTTTTTTTGATGATTAAACGCTTTTGACCGGAGCTATGAACCGGAGGGTTAGGGACCCCACCCTTACAATAGAAAGGAAGAAGAGAGAGAGAGGGGAAGAGATCTAGAAGCGGAGGGAGGAAATGCTCGGAAGAATAAAAAGCACAAAAGAAAGGCGACCAACAGACCAAAAGAGAACAAAGGAACAAAACATAGCCGAAAATAAGCACAATGAGCCGCAAACCTAGAAAGGAGGAGAATCAACAGCACCATCGAACACCACCAACCTAAGCACGTGTTCCGCCGCCGCTAGGTACACAGGGGTGAGAATTAGCTTCCCGAGCAGGAGGCGTAAATCGGCTTGCGCGATCGCGGCTCGTTCAGATTATCCATCGTTGAATGGACTGGAAATCGAGCCGCATCGATATCAACAAGAGGAAGAAGCCTATGGTCGAGACGGCCATACACAAATAGGAGTCCACATTTTCTGCATAATGCAATAGATCCCGATACTGACCACTAAGCCATTGGATCCCGCCACTGCACTCCCAAGGCTAATTCGTTGACCTCTTCGACCCACAAAAGAGGATCGGGAGATGGAAATCCACCAATTCATCATGAAGGCCCCCACGATGAACCGGGTAGATTAAATCAATAGCAACAAACTCGACAACAGACGAAACAGGTGGATCAAAAGACAAAAGGAAACGAAATCCGCAGCAATATCCGAATTTGTTTGAGCACGGCGTGAGTTGAACCGATATGAATCACCTAGGATGCTTTTGATGGCTTCAACTTCGCAGGTAGATGAATGCCTCGAAGATCTCGAGAGAGCGAATGACGATCAATTTCGGCCGTAAGAGCCGACTCCGATTGACTCGCGAAGAGAAATGAATGGAAAGTCCAGAAAGCCATGAAAGAACCGACCAAGCAACTTGAAGGAGAGATGAGCAGATAAGACTGCGATAACATTTAAAACGCAAAGCACGAGGGGCCATCAATTGAATCGCATGCGAGCCATTCTTCCCTTCGTGTGAAATGATTTCAGAGAATCCTATCCAATCTCTCGATTGTTGAAGTTTTGACGGCGGATGGGTAATCAATTTTGTTCCACCAAGTTTCCAAGACGGGGACGGTAGGGGATGGGGGGACGTGTTTTCAGGATGAATTTTTTTAGGCCTTTTTTAAGGGGACGACAGGGACGGCTATTAAAAAATAAGGGAAAATTTAAAAAATATAGGAAATTTCTAATATTCATATGATAACATTGCTAAAGCATTCATCACACACAATATAGAACCTTAATAAATAAAATTAGAGTTGAATTGAGATTTCACATAAGATTTAACCTTAAAAATATAGGAAATTTCAAATATTCATATGAATAATCATATAATGATAAGTATAACACATTGATAAACTTAATAAAGCATTCATCACACACATCATAAAACTTTAATACATAAAACTGGAGCTGAATTGAGATTGCACATAAGATTCAAGTTTCAATTACAATGAAATGCCCAAGGGCAACAAAATGTCTGAAACATAGAAAATCAAAATGAAAATATATAGCTGCCCCTAATCAAACTCCGCTAAAGTGGCATCAAAATCAGACTCTGAGTCTGAGTCACTGGAACTATGAGGGGCTGCCTCATCCAATGGAACCCCAACCAATCCCACTTGTGCCTCCTCCTCATCAATCTGTGAAGCATCTTCGGGATCAACATCCCAACGTGTGGTTGGAGTCTGACGATACTCAAGAGTCTGTCGATCCTGAAGTCTCAAGGCACTATGCACGGCTACTAACTTCTCTGCTCGTCGAGAGGTAAGGTGGTTCCTCTTAACTGTGTGGATGAGGCCATATGTGGACCAATTCCTCTCTGCAGACAGAGGAACTAACAACCTGTGAAAGGAGGCGAGTGGCAAGAATCCTCAAGTCTGGTGCATCCTTGCCATTGGTGCATCCTTGCCATGCCATGTCCACTATCCAATAGGGTCTAGTTGAGCTAATGTAGCTCTATTTGTCCTCGCCTTTGGCTTGCTAAATGTTGGTCCACGGAGATTGACAAAGGATAGCCATTGGGTCCGCAATAAAGTGGACTCCTCATCAGTGTACATCTTTCGAAAGGCCTTCATGAGCCCTTCTTTCACCTCTTCATCATCAGATGGAGGCATTCTCCTAGGTCGTGTTGCATACCATTTGAGATTTAGAGCATAGGCTGCCATATGAAGCGGGGTGTTCATTCTGTTCCACCGTTGTGTCAAAATGGACCTAATATACTCCTCATAAAATCCCAAAGTAGGATCCTCGCTATGAATGGCTTGCTTCATCTGTCCAAGCATGTTTGTTAAGTGTCTTATAAATCTCTCCAAGGATAGGAGAGTCTATATTAGCATATCTTATGACCCCCACAACAGGTGAGATGAAGGAGCAAACATATCTCGCAAACAATTTACAAAAAAATTAGAAAACATTAAGATTCAAGAATGAAAAACTAAACTAATTTACAAGTTATAAACATGGATACAAATATTTAAAAATTAAAAAGTAAACTTACATATATAAAATCAGCAATAGCTTACTTGACTGTGGTCCACCAATCATCTTTGAGGATCTTTTGTTTCACACCTTTTCCTTCAGAAGTGTTTGCCTTTGGCCATGTACCCCACTCCCGATTAACCATCATTAATTGCAAAGCCTCCTACACCTTAAGCATCCTCTCTAGCAAAACGAAATAGCTGGCATATCTAGTGTCCACGGCCTTGAGGAATTCCTTCCTTGAAAAAGACCTGAATAGAGTAAGTGAGGTTTGATGGTTGCAAGTGAACATCTGTATGTGTCTAGCCTCTGCAACCACCGCCTTCACCCAATCTATCTTTCCAATGTCTTTCAATGCATTATTCAACGCATGAACCGAACATGGAGTCCGTAAAATCTACTTGTAAGCACCCTCAACCATCATGCCAGCTAACTTACATACGCGGGCTGAATCAGTCACTACTTGTACAACATTAAAGGGCCCAATCTCCTCTATAATATCCTTTAAAATTTGAAATTGGAAGGTTGCATCCTTCCTCTTCCTTGTACAATCAATAACTCTAAGAAAATAAGGGCCAGCAGGACATGTGACAATGATATTGATGAGTGGCCGATGTTTAATATCAGTCCACCCATCCATGATGATAGAGCAACCCACTCGTATCCAAGTTTGCCTCATCTCCTCCATCACCACACTCACCTTAGAATATTCTTTATCAAGGAGGCTGGTTCGTAGTTTGTGTTCTCCAGGAGGGACATATGAGGAACCAACAACAATTACATCTTTGAACATTTATTTGAAGAAAGGGGAACGTGACACATGAAATGCTATAGCATTGGCAAAGAAGAATTTGGCAATAGAAGAGTCAACTACTTCCCTTTATTGCACATTAAACATACCCGTAATAAGAGAAGCCTTTCTCTTTCCCTTCCTCGCGGAATCCTCTCCTCTTTGACTTTCAACATCCACAGTTGGGTAGGCACTTGTGTACTATGTGTAGTCTCCAATGACATCCCCTTTTTCGTTGCCTCACCCTCCATGTGCAACCTAGTCACCTCGGTCTTCTCTGCTAATGATATTCTTTCACAACTTCTTATCCCTTGTCCAGCTTATGCCCAATAGATGTGAATAAAACCGCGTGTAGCTGCCCCTAAATTCTTTGTTGCAAATATGGCATAATGACACTCTACTCCCCCTAATTTTTTTTTTTTGTCATGGCTGTTACAAATTGTGAAAGAGGCTTTTTAGCATTGAATGACCCCTTTGTATAGATTTTGAGGAGTTGTGAAGGACAATCAAACGGATTATTTGAACCCACCGTTGGTGCAACACTCTCACTCCCCGAAGAAACCCTATTTCCGGTTCCACCTCTATGTCAGCATTGCACAATCAATCTCTTCACCCTCACTACCTTCACTATTGCTCATTGTTTTGTATTGGAAATGCAACAACCCTGCAACTGCAAGTGAAAAAAAAAACTTCTCTAAGTTTGTGAAGCTTGAAACTTTGATAAAAAAATGAAACAATGAAGAAATAGTTTGTGCAAATTTGTAAAATGAACAAAGGATGATAAACATACCTCTAATGGAGTAGAATATTGCTCTCTTGCCTTCTTCTCACTGCTGCTCTCTATTCTTCTCTATGCTCTTTTCTTTCTTTGTCTTCTCCTTCACAAAATGAGAAATGAGTCAAATGAGCTTCTTTTTTGTTTTGATGTTTGTTTTAGGTTTAGGGCACTTAGAAATGAAAGTGGGGGTCCTTGTGGGCCCCCACATTGCTTTACTTTTAATTAAAAGTGTGTTTTTAAAAATGAAATGCGTTTTTTAAAGGCTGTATGCGGAGGGGATGACAGGGGATGGTCGGACATCCCGGTACGGTCGAGGGACTTCTAGAAGTCCCTAAACGTACTGGGGACGTCCAGCCGTCCCCTGCCGTCCCCTATTTTTTTTTGATGTCCTCAGGATGTTTCCTAAAATTTGCAGAGTTTGGGGACGGGAAGGGGACGTTTCCTACCCATCCCCGAGGTTCCGAAATGTCCCCGGTATGGGGACGAGCTAAAAAACATAGGGGACATGTCCATGTGGAACGTAAATAATCAATGGCATAGTTGGCAAGAAAATCGACGACAGAGTTGGCTTCTCAGAACGAGTGAATGATGTTCCACTTATTTTTCCGAGCCAGAAGAGAATGTTGGAGATGTAGAAGTTTAAATGCCACGAAAGGGCCGACCCTTTGACGATGGCATGTATAATAATTTGAGTCCCCTTCTATTTGGAGAGAATCACACCCAAGTGAACCGCCAATTTAACACCTTCTAAAAGTGCTTGAGCTTCGGCCAGATTGCAAGAGCAATCCTGAAGCGGAAAGGAACCTACTAAGAGGAGAGAGCCGCTTTCACTTCTAACTAAACAACCAACACCGGACTTACGGGATTACCTCTAGAGGCTCCGTCAAAATTCATTTTCAAAAAACCAAGAGATGGAGGCCTCCATCTAATATTTTTCCTTCTCAATATTTTTTCCAATTGAGACAGACCTCGTCGAATAATCGACCTAGGATTCAAAATTTTGATAAGTGGCCATGCTTTCCTAATGTCAGCATCTCGAGAAGAGAAGTTAGGATTGCTGATGCTATGTTTACTAACATTTTTTGAAATAGCCACTTCTAATTTAGATAAAAAAGCAGGAAGATCCGAAACTTGATCTCTAAAAATATGAAGATTACGTTCCCACCAAATGTGCCAAATCAGGAAGAAGGGGCGATTGACCATATGGAACTGAGGGAACTCTGATTACCCAACTTAGGCCAAGCAAGAAGGGAGTCTTTTATATTATTACAAGGAACCCAAGCTAAGTTAAGCTTACCTAGGAGCCAATTCCACCCTTGAACTGCGAAGGAGCAAAAAGGAGGAGATGATCGATGTCTTCTTCTTCATTGCCACAGAGAACACATTTAGATGGACTTGCATAGCCCCAAGTTCTCCTGTGAAGTTGCGTGAGGATTTTTCTTTTAAAGACCAACCAACCAAAAATAGCCACTTTAGGAAGGAGCTTAGAATTCCAGAACTCGTCCAACTGAGAGCCCCGTTGCCAGACAAGGAGATGAGTTTAGAGTAACCAACTTTAACATTGAAGATGCTTGAAGGAGAGCCTAACCAAATAAGATGATCCTCGATATCCTTGAATAAGATTTTGCGAGAGGAGAGGGCCTCCGAAAAGATGGAAACTTCAGAAGAAGTTGCACCAATGGAGGTGATATCCTTCCAAAGCCAAGAAGGAGAGCCGTCAGGATGTGGAATACCATAATCTTCAACTTTACTCCCCCAAATATTAGAGATGTTCATGACCCGGTTAAGATTTGGATTGAGATTGAGAGGCGCATGTCCATTCTAACTGTCATCCCAAAATTAGCAATAGAACCATTGTTGATATGCCAAGAAACAAAATCAGCAATAAGGTGTCTGCATTTACATAGGAAGTTCCAGATATGAGAGCCTTTAGGGAGATCTTCGTTGGAAAGCAAAAGAGCAGGACGCCTGCTTCCAGATATTTATGAGAAAGAACCTGGAAGGCTAACCTCTTGGGATCGGAGATGAATTGCAGCACGAGTTTAGCACCAAGAGCAATATTCAAAAGCCAAATCAACTATCTCCAATGGCTCGAAGATTTAGGAAGTTTGACATCATCCCATTTGACCAAATGAAATTTTCTCTCTTCATTATTCCCCTGCCATAAGAAGGATCTAACAATTTTCTCGAATTTGTTGAGGACTGATTTGGGAATAGATAGAACCGAGAGCATATAGATAGGAAGTGCACAAAGAACGCTTTTTATAAGAAGAGCTCTACTAGCAAGAGAGAGCTATTTCCCTTTCCAAGATAGCAGATCTTGAGTAAGAGAATGAAGGAGATCATCCCATATGGTAACTTTACCAATGCTGCAAAAAGGGGGATTCCAAGATATTTATGAGGAGAGAACCGACAAAGAAACCTGAACCTCCCTTATTCTTCGTTGCAGACGAAGAGAAATGTTAAAGAAGAAGATGACAGATTTGTGAAAATTGATTACCTGACCTGCAACTTTAGAATAGGAATCAAGAATATTGTCCATAGCTTGAGCTTCCAAACAATGGCGAAGCCAAAGAGAAAGGTATCATCTGCAAATTGCTTTGGTGAGTGAGGGGAGGAAGATTAGTAGTTAGGATTAAACCAGATAAAGATCCTTGAGCGATCGCAGATTTGATTCCTTTGCTCAGAGCCTCTGCGACAAGAATGAAAAGGAAGGAAAACAGGGGTCGCCTTGCCTTAAACCCCGAATGCTTTGGAAAAGTAACCTTTCGCCGATCCATTAACCTCGTATAGAGAAACTGGAGGAGGAGATGCAATTAAAGATCCAATTATAGAAGTGATTACGAAGACCCATATGCTGGAGGGATTTGAGCAAAAATCTCCAATTGATCCGATCATATGCTTTGCTGAAGTCCAATTTAGTCATCATGCCAGGACGAGAGGACAAATGCAGGGAGTGAATAATCTCGTGAGAAATGATTATGCCATCAACAATAGATCTACCAGGAATAAAATTGCTTTGCTCTTGAGCTATGAGCTTATTCAAAATAGGACTCAACCTAGAAGCAATAGCCTTAGAGATGATTTTGTAAGAGGTATTACAGAGTGAGATAGGACGATAATCATCAAGCTTTTCAGTAGGGTTTTTTTTTGAAACATACAAATAAAGGTATGATTCAAAACACCTAAGATCTTCTTGGTTCTTCTAGATTCTTCAACAACTTGCCAAACATCTTCTCCAATAACGCTCCAAAAGTCTTGAAAGAAAGCGACCGGGAAGCCATTAGGGCCTGGGGCTTTATCTCTTTCCATGGAAAAGGTTATAGAGTGAATTTCTTCTTTGGAGAAGGGGGAGAGAAGTTTAGCATTATCAGCATCATGCACAATTTTGTTAATTTGGGCCAATAAAGGATGTTGAGAGGCCAAAGATGAACTGAGTTCATCATTCAACAACTTATGGAAAAAGGACACAACTTCTTCTTTAATAAGAGATTGAGAGGAGATCTGCGAATCATCATCCAATTTTAGAGAGGAGATATAGTTTTGATTTCTTCTAGCCTTGACCGAGGCATGAAAGAACTTTGTGTTTCTGTCTCCATCTTTCAGCCATATTTCTCTGGATTTTTGTCTCCAGAAAGTTTCTTCTTTCAAGAGAAGATCTCCTAATTCACCGAGGAGCGCTTTTTCTTTCCTAAATTCCTCTTGACTCATGCCTTTTCTAAAGACTAATTCATTTAGATCACAAATCTCTTTTTCTACTCTTAATTTCTCCTGAAAAATATTCTTGAAGGAAGAAGCATTCCAAGCAAGCAATGTGCTTTAAGCAAAGAGAGTTTTTTAGAGAGGATAAACATCCTGGTACCTGACACAAAGAAAGAGGCCCACCAGTTTTTGACTAGATCACGAAAAGTAGGGTCCTGCATCCACATCGACTCAAACTTGAAGGTGGAACGATGGGGGAATGTCAAACTTAATGTTGAGAGAGATGGGGAAATGATCTAAGCCGACAAAGGAATAACAGAGAAGTCAAGCAGAATTTTTGCTAAAGCCAATCTTTAGAGACCGAAAGCGATCTAATTTGACTCGCCATGTATCCAAACCTAGGATGTCTCATTGTTGTTCCATGAGAACCAACCATTACTCGGTTCGACGTCCATCAATCTAGTATCTTCAACAAAAGAAATAAAGTCCATTTGAGAACGCGGCTGCCAACGAATCCCTCCGCGCTTGTCTTTATTAGAGAGAGTGGCGTTAAAATCCCCAACAATGATTATTTTAGAATCATTGAGAGAACGAAGAACAACTGCTAACTTGGACCAGATTTCACGTTTTTGATAGGATTATTCGGACCATAAACATTATAGAGGAGAAAAGAAGAATATTTCATTGAACCTTACACCATTGAAAGCTTGAGCAATCCGAGAGGGGATCGATAATAATTTTACTAACCTTCCAAATAATACCCATACCGCTAGAGGCACCTTCCAAATCAACAAAAAAACCATTCCATCCTTTCCAACTACGAAACCAACCAGAGAGGCAATCAACTCTGGACATCTTGGTCTCTTGAATTAAGTAAAGATCCACATCTAAATCTGTAACATAGCGCTTGAGCAGATGCTGCTTGTTAGGGGCGTTTAGACCCCTAACGTTCCAAGAGAGGATTTTCATCCTTTCTTCAGAGAGGACTCACCTCTCCTACTTGAAGATTGAAAAAGGAACGAAGTTGAAGTTGTTTGCCTCTGCAATCTCCTTTTGAGAGAGACGTGCTTTGGAGGGCCTGCTTGGAGGAAACTTGGGACCCAAATCTGAACTAAGAATGGCAGGAGTGGGGAGAATAGAGCCCTGCAGTGATTTGGTCGCTTCTACGGGTTCTAGAGCCGACTCGAGATCGCTGGAATCATCCACCACTCCATCTAGCCGTTGAATGGTTTCAGACTTCTTTTTCACATACCCAATGCTCCAATGAGACAACGTTGGAAGCATGCCCTAAGGCGAGGCCTTCTTGAAAGAGGGATAGGATTCAAGTTGAGTCTTGAACCACTGACACAGTTTCCTTTACCAAAGAAATGGTATCCGAATCAAGAGACAAAGGTTCGGAGGCCAAAGCGTTGCAAGACTTGTCCAACTTAGCGCCGAAGGCCTGAGGAGGAGAGGAAGGAACTATGGTCTCATTGATGAGATGAGAATTAACTTTCTTCTTCCATATAGCGTTACTTGGTGCATGACTGTTCTTTGCAAGCCTTTTCAAATGACCCTTTTGTTTGCACCGAAAACAACTTGTAGAGATCTTTTCATATTCGACCTTTTGGACCCATTTCCCGCTGGAAGAGGTGATCACAATGAAATCCTACAATTTTTTGGACATGTCAATGGATACACAGATTCGAGCGAAAGAAGAAAGAGTACCTTCGAGAGTGACAGGGGTTGATGCGAACAACTCTGCCTAGACTGGAACAAATTTTTTTGAGGATATTAGGATTCCAATACTCACAAGGCAGAGAGTATAGCCGGACCCAAACTTGAAGATCTTCCATCTCAACCTGCTCAGGATCAAAATCAGCATTCCATAGACGAATATGGACCCCTGAATCAAAAACAAGAAGTCTTTCCTCTCAATGGTGTCGTCTCGCTGGGCTTCACTTTGGAAAATAACCAAAAAGAAGCCTTTGGCCAGGAAGTGAATTCTAAGACCACTGCCCCATTGAGAATTGCACCAGCTTCGAATCCCATCTATTGACAGGCGGTGACCCACGAATTTAGCGAAAATCGCTCGAGACCCGAGAAGATGAAGCTGGGAGGAAAGACCGTCATTGTTTTCCAGAGAGACCGACACAAACTCAGTGGGAAGAGCGTCTTTAGGGGCTTGAAGGCTCTTGTGATCGCCGATTGTGAAAACAGAACCGACGCGCTCGCCTTGGGGCCCAGGCGCTTTGAGAAGATTAGGCG
Source organism: Taxus wallichiana var. yunnanensis (assembly GCA_018340775.1). NCBI lineage: Eukaryota > Viridiplantae > Streptophyta > Pinopsida > Cupressales > Taxaceae > Taxus > Taxus wallichiana. The sequence goes on from CM031243.1 coordinate 582,770,891, forward strand.
GGAGACCGCGCCAACAAGACACCCCCGAACACTGCTGGTTCGCTGGAGGGAGGGAGCCATTACCTTGGTTGGAATTTGAAAAATTTGCCCGTTCCATCGGAGCCTGTTCTCTTTTAAATTTTATTTCATCATAGAATAGTTTATATTTTAGAGCATTATTTCCTCGTATGTGATTAGCTGCAGTAACTCAGTCGAGCTTCTAAATAAGAGGGTAGTATAATTATACCCCTTATTGTTTCATTGTGATTTTTTCCCAGTCAATATTGTTATGATGTCAATGGAAAGAGTGTGAGCTATTCTTCACCCTCTTGCTTTGAAAGATCCCTTCCCCAAATCTGATCCAAATTTCTAGTTTGACTCGTTTGACATTTCGTCAAACACTTAGCATGCAATTACTTATAGGTTAGGTAACAACAATAGTATGCAAAACAGATTTTTCTAGGGCCCAAATCAGACTCGGACATGAAATATAGGACCATGCAAGATCAGCCTAACTGCTGCAATAAATCTTCAACAATGACGACTAGGGTTTGATGGAAAAATACACATAAATGCTCCCAAAAAACTATTTCTTTATCACAAATGACTGCCACTAATTTTAGGAGTTCAAACATACAAAAAATCTGATTTTTATTGACGCCACAAACACTCAAAGATCAGATCTGAAATCTGATTATAAAACTGGTAAAAAACCCACTAAAAACCCTCTAATAAATTATGAAATTGTTTTGCTTCACTTCACAAAAATCTGCAGATGATTTGACAATAGAAATCAGATTTAAATACCTCAAAGAACATGCCAAATCAGTCCCAAACTGGGTCGATCCAATAGAAGAAGACTGCTGCAATTTATTCTCCAAAATACCCTCAAAATACACTGCTGGAAATGACTGAAAATAACTCTGAAAATCTGATTACAATCAATGGGAATTTCTGAGTGAAAAACCCTCTCAACTCTTGGGGTTTCCGTCCACAAGAGATTAAATCCACAAGGGGTTTCGTCCTTGGAATTTTAATGCAAAAGCTAAAGCTTCATGCAAGAGAAAATGTTATAAAATATTTCTGGATGCCTCTAGGCAAATCACCTTCTTCTTTATATAGGAAAAGAGACCCAAAGTGACCTTTGGACTTCCCATAAAAGTGACCTTTGGAATTCCAATGAAAGTGACCCTTGGACTTCCAAATCACATTCTCCCTTAGGAAGTACATTTTAATTAAGTGCTTTTATTTTACTGCACTTTCCTAAGTTCTAATTTAAAGTTAAGTCTATTAATTTATTATATGTGCTTTTTATAATGTTATATTTTAATTTTAGCACAATATAATAAAGTTAATAAACTTAAGTCACCCTTGAATTCCCCCTTTGGCCGTCGGGTAGACAAAAAGGGCCAAAGGTCTTCTAACAAGCTATTCGAGAAAGAGGGACATTACATGCTTCTTTTCTCCATGGAGAGAAAGCCAAGGCCTAAGACTGAGTTGTCACAACTAAATTTGTTATGTTGAAAAATACATAGCTGAAGCACACATTGCTATAATCAAAACAATGATCTTGTATATGTTTTACAACATGCTACAAAGGCCGTTGTGCAAATTTGATCTCCCTACCGCAACCCTTTTCATAGAGAAACATGCATGATACAATACATTGTCTTTCCCAAATATACATGCTACAACGATTGCCATGAGAGAATAAATGTGCTATAATGGATGCCATTTCAGATTTGCCATTTTGAACCAGCTTGTTGCCAGGTTGTGATGCTTGATCTTCAATCCTTGGAGTGCCTTTCCACCTTCCTTGCTGCTGTGCACACACTCTTAATATCATTGGTTAACCCTACTTGTGCCTCAACTGAATTTTGATGACTGTTCTTTCTTGTGCCTCTCAATTGGACATGCCGGTCCATACTCCTCCTTGAGTAGTGGAATGCCTTCCTACTTGCTTAGTCAAGTGGAGTTAGCTCCCTACTTGCTTCTATCAACAAATGGAATCCTAAAAGCACTATAGAAGTACTTTTCACTGCGAGTGCTACTCATATGTGTGAAGGCAAATCAACATCTTTACACACATCTTCTTTGCAAATTATGCAAAAACTCATTTCAAGGATCAAAGGACAATTCCTTACCACTACTTGCTTGTAATTGTTAGAAAAATATGAGAGAGAGAATGAAGAGAAATTGGAAGACACACATTGGGATTCGTGTGTCCGTCATTTTATTATGCTAGAAAGGAGTTACAATATGGTTGAAGTAGTTTATAAGTATTCATAGTTGATGAGTAATTAGTGTACTTTACATATTAAACTTAATAACTTTAATACCCCCACTGTTCCCCCTCTTAATGACTAATTGGGAAACTACGCCAACTTTGTCCCAAAATTTTACAAACACAAAGGGACCAAGGATTTAGTCATTAAATTAGTAGGCTGCTCCTTGGATGATATTTTGAAGTATGCGATAAAACATTGGGATCCGTGTGTCCGTCATTTTATTATGCTAGAAAGGAGTTACAATATGGTTGGGGTAGTTTATAGCTGTTCATTAGTTGATGAGTAACTAGTGCACATTATTCATTAAACTTAATAACTTTAATATCTCCCATGCTTACCCCCTTTCCCCCAGACCACTAAATGACTAATTGGGAAACTAATCCAAGTTTGTCCCAAAATTTTATAAACACAATGGGACCAAAGGATTTAATCATTAAATTAGTAGGCTGCTCCTTAGATGGTATTTTGAAGTTTGCTATATGTTAGCATATGGATTTGCACGCATGCAAATGACATGCAACAGTGTGGGAACGAAGTCCCTCCTCAATGAAGGTGAGGCTGCCTTTATTGAAAACCAAAACTGTATTTACATCTATACATTCAAAATTGTATGTGGGGGGTGTTTTGGAACATCAATGGAAAGAAAAGTGAATGAGGGAAATGGAATAGAATGAAGGAAAGGAGTGGAATGGAATGAACTGAAAGAACATGCAAGAATTAGGTAAACACAGAGCCTAATATTGCATGAAGAGGAAAGATGAATAACCAACACAAATAAAACGGAGTTTGAGTTAGCCAAACAAGAACGTGTAAAAGGGAACACACATGAGCAAGTAGATAATCAGAGCTTGATCATTGTGAACTAGAACAACTGATTAATAACGTTGACAATAAGATCAAAGATAATATTTGCATGCAAGATTCAAAACACCTAACATCTAATGAACATAAGAACATCAAATGTTACAAGAGACAATGAATGAGACACAAAGTTCGTATTCCATTAACTCCAAAATGTTTTTCACAAAAGAACACAAAGTTTCTTCCTGAAACAAAGCTTGCACAAAAGTATTTTCTTCTCCTCTCTCAAAGTCACCCTTTACAAATGAGCCCCTCACTTCCTTTTATAACCCAAAAGTTGGTTACAAAGTAGTTAGGGTTTTACATGATCATTAAATAAGGCACTTAAGTGACCTTTGACTTTTTCTAACCAACTTTATTAAAGACAACCCAAAAATAGAAATTACTTAAAATAACCATTGTTTCCCAAATAACAACACCTTTTAAAATATACAATAATAACCAGTGCCTTATCCATTGAAATGGGGTCCGCCTATCTCAAGCGTATGAGAAATGGACTCTCCCACTTCATTAGATACCAAGAAAATCAACTCCCTGCACCGCCGATGAAATTAGGATCTGCCGCTTTTGCCAGTTGAAAGGATCTAAACCTTCCCAAAGTTTCAAACATCTTTTCTTCTTCTGGAGGTTCACTTGGTCAAGAATAGCCTCACAAAATACCTGCAATTCAAGAATTCTACTTGGCATATCATTTAAATTAACAATTTTGGATTGAGCATTCTCAAATAAGTTCTTCAATTTGATGCACCGCTCCATGGAAACTGACGAGAAATTGTTGGCGGAGTGTACATGTCTTTAAACAATTGTGAAAATTGTTCTTCCACCTGCTCCGATGAACACCTTTGATTATGCTCATTTACGAGGTTACAAGGAATCTCAGCCATGAATTCCTGAATCAAGGAGAGTGAAGTGAAGGCTTCATTGCACATGCTTGTCATAATGGATCATAGAATCTTCGAGAAGCATTTTCCTTGATTTGAGATGCAGACACCAAAGAAAATGTGTCCTCGATGTTCAAATTCGAGAATTCCTTCAATAGCTAAAACTGAAGATTCCATACTCGTCATCTCCTGTAGACTGGGCAATATCTCATCCAAATTTGATATAGCAGAAACAAAAGTTTCTTTGAAAGAAAGAATTGGATCCAGATACGCACTGATATCTTCATGAAGCTTAACTGCGGTCTTGATCGTCCCCTGGCCTAAAACGAGAATCTCTGAAAGCCAAGTTTTAGTGACATGGCCCAATGTGTTTATTTCCTTTGACAAATTGAGAGTCTCTTCATTTGGGGCAGCCACTGCATCAGGTACTGGGAAGGTGGATGATATGGGATTTATCAAATGTTGAACATACTCCACCAATTGATTCTTTTCGGCCTTAAGCCGAGAGTTTTGAGACTTGTATTTCTCAAGTCTTTTTAGCACGATATCAATTGAATCTCGAGCCATCGCCATGTCACTTTCTAATGTAGATCTTCCAAGTCCCAGTCTGGAAACTTCATAGTCAGCAGGCGTCATAGCATCGCGCTCCTTATCCACTTGTGGAATGGCAAGGTCTGCAAATTTGTTTCCATCATTATCCACCATTATTTGAGAAAGCACCTTAGGCTTCTTAGGAATGGCGTCATTTGAAAGTTTGAAAAGGGCATCAAAATCAATGTCAATTGGCTTGACAACTCTCTTCCTTTTCTTTACTTTAGAATCAACCCGGAAGGAGTATCATTCACTATTTCAGCATACAGAATCCTGGAACTCGAATCAATATTCTCATTATTTCCAACATCATGAGATCCTTCTTGAATCCTATCTACAACCTCGATTTGAGGAGACAAACTCAATATCCACTTCCTGATTATTCGGGAGATTTTGGGAAATCCTTCATGAACTACATGCTCTGAAGTGTTTGATATTTGAATTACTCCGCACTTTTGAGTGGATGCTTGTTTGAAGCATGGTTGGGGATCATTTCTTTGCTAGCTTCAGAGCACTATTAACGATGTGGGTAGAAGAATCTCTACTCGAGGTAGAAAATCCAGACACACGCTCTTTTCCTTCTTCGGGGTTAGGATCTTTAGATCTTTCACCTTGTGACACGTTGCTTGGCGAAGTGGATTTCAGCAACCACTCCTTTCTCGCTTGTTGTGTATGATTGGATGGTAATGAGGTTGATCGAGAAGAGACTTTGGTCGAATGGAGACCCCCTCGTATTGGCAATTTTGTGATCCCAAACGTGATCTAGAATTGATTGCAATTTGGCAAGTTCCCTGTCATACCAAGATATGCTTCTTTCAATAATTGGTTGGTTCTTGCCATCAAGAGAAAATTCATCTCTCTTGGTCTAGTCGATTCGAGGCAATGGGGTAAAGGCAACAACATCATATGAGGGATCGACAACATCCTCATCATCATCTATGAATGAATCGGGAGGACTCTTGATGCGGAAGGCCTTGATCTGAGCAAGTGTTAGGCGAGAGTACTCTCGTCTTCTTACCTCATGTTCATCGAACAAGCAGCCCATAAATCTTCCATGGTAGGATTATGTTGGTACTTCGCTCCCAAAATCTTTTGCATATATCCATTGATATCAAACTGGGCTCTCTTCACATATGGATGGATGGTTATGAGAGCGAACTCTTTTCCATGAGTCATGTAATCTTTGAAAAGATTTGGACATTGGTATTCCCCGATTTGGATCGGGAAATGAATTCCTGGACGGTGCTTATCACTAAGAAGGCAGTGAACTTGGAATAATTGTCGCGCCAACTCCATTAATGCCCATCTGTCACTGACGTACTTAGGGAGTTTCCACGGGGTACCAGCAAAGCCACTCACACGAATGTAGGAGAAAGATGAAAATTGAGTAAACTAGGTTCCCCATTGAGAAATGACACTCATGGCTTCTTTAGAAAACCTTTCCTCAGTATTTCGATTCGGAGTTCGGATCATGCGGAAGGTGAATGCATCATTGACTCTTCTAAAATGGTGAGAACTATTTTTGAAGGCTGAGTGAGGTAATAGTGAAAAATACTATTCGACGATCCCATGACTCCTCTCGTTTCAAGTCCCAAAATAGCTTTCTTCGTGTTACTGCATAGGTCAGATATGAAGTCATGTAGAAGCATCTAGTCATCTTAACTTCTATCAATTGTTTGTGAATGGTGTTACTGATGATGGTGGCCCAATCCACAAACTCTTTCTTGGCTAGGATGATACAGATAAACTGGTACATCCATGGGTGGAAAATCCTAGCAGAAGGTAGACCGAAAACTCGACTTAGGAGAGTGATCATGTCTCCGATTTCTTCCACGAACTCAACGCGGTACAGTTCTTTGGGAGCCTGTCAATTCGAGGTCTCTTGGTTACTAACCAGTTGTTGACCATTTTGCTCCATCTCAGGGGTTCTTCATCCCAGAACTCTTGCGCTGATTGGCGAGTGATATCCGCATTCTCGGGAAAGTCGGGTATTCCGAGCAACTCCTCAATGTGTTCAGGTGTGATTAAGAGGAAAGGCTCGCGATTATCTTTGAAAATTCCTCGTCTCTCAGGGTCATAATGCTCCGCGCAAGCAATAACCAACTCCGGACACTGCACCGAGACAGGGAATGCTGCTTTGCTTGGGGTAGGCCACTATGGTAAAGCCTATATGAGAAAATGGTTTTGCCTTCAGTTTTCACTCGCTCGCAAAACTGTTGCACATTGATGTGACCCAGATTCGTATCAGTGATGTTGTCATATGCTGACTTAATGGAGTTGGGAGGGATAATTCCTTGGAATTCATATTTCAGGCGGATTTGTTAGATTTCTCCACTGGCTTCCTTGATCTCCCCACAGATTTGGATTTTTCGGCCATTATGAATTTAACAAAAAAGTGACTCAGGCACACCAGACAACGCAAACGGGGCCGGGTCTCAGTCTCAAACCCCGTTGATGCAAGAAAAATATTTTCCGTTATAATATTATTATTATTATTTTAAAAATAATAATAATAATTGTCCCGAATTACAATTTTCTTTTTAATATGTCAATACAAACAAATCGAGACTAAGCCCGATTTTAATATATTTGATAGAACAAATTCTCCTTGGTATGCGTGAAAAACTGCCTTTTCATTCAATGCGTGGATCTGTATTTCTGGTGTGAGCAAACTTTATTGGATTGCCTGAGCTTGTTTTATTTAAACAATGCGTGGTCTTTCCCTTTGGCTCTTAAAACCTATGTGACGGCTGCCCAAGTAAATGCGTTTAACTTGCTTCAACTACTGATTGGTCTTGGATGAGTGCATGATGAATCTTCCTGTCTTTGGACTATTATCTGGCAGCATGTGCATGGTTTTTCCTCATCAATGCATTGGATTCTTGCTTTTGATCGTTTGCTGCCTTGCCCGAAAATACGTTTGGACTGATCTTTAACACTTATATGTGTATACTTGGGCTTTTACCTTCCTTTGAGCACACGTGAGCCCTTTTCTCTTTGGCTGCGTGAATGGCTTGCCAATGGATGTGTGGTCTCTCCTCCTTGGCGTGGAAAACCTTCTCTTCCTTGTGCGTGCAAAAACTCAAAACATTTTTGTTTTATTTGTTGATCAATGCATGTGTGGGATCCCTTCAAATGGGTGCGTGGAAAAATGCCTGCTTTAAATTTTTCTAAAACTGTTCTACTCTCTCCTAGGCGTAGACTAGAAATGTCCTAGAGAATGCGTGGGATCTGGGAGAGTATATGTATGATTTTAAAATCTTTCCCTTTTGCCCAATGCGTGGGCTTTGTTCTTTTGGCTTTGTTGTGCGTGGAGACTATGCAGCTCCACCTCTCCTTCCTCTGCCCAATGCGCAGCCTCTTCCTTCAGATGCGTGGAGTAAAACAGTCTCTGTCCTTCTTTCCTTTCTCCCAATGCGCAGGAATTTGATTTGTTTTTATTTCTTGGACTGTTTTTTCTTTTCCCAGGCGCCTCCTTTACTGGCTGCGTGGAAAGTTGTGTTGGAAATTGTTGTTTTCTATTAGTATGATTTTGGACTGTTCTTTCCAATGCGTGGAATTCCTCCTGGGCTGGGTGGCCTGCCTTTAATCTTCTTGAAACTGTTCTTTCTTCTCACGCGTGGAAAGGAAATCTTAAATCTTTGTTTTATTGAAAACTCCCTCCTTCTCCCTTAGGCGCGGCTTCTTCCTCTGATGCGTGGAAAGCTGTATTTTGGCAATGCGTTTGGATTTGAAAACAGTTCTTTTCCCTTTCCTTGGCGCCTTCTTTCCAATGTGTGAAAAGCAATTTTTCTTTGTCCTTTTGTTGTCTCCCTCTGCCTGGGCTGTGAATGCGTGGAAAGCTTCTTATGCTTGGGCGTGGGATTAAAACTATTCTTCTTGGCCTCAAGGCGTGGTCTTTTCTTTTGACTGTGCGAACTATTATTTCCTTGGATGTGTGTGTCGTATTGTGGGATATGACAAAATATTATGTTCTTCAGAGGAAATAAGAAGCAAAGCTTTACGACTTTTTCCAATGGGTTTGACGGAGGAAGTTATGGGATTAATCTAACTTCCTCTCTTCCCGAGTAGTGGCTTAAGTGCCAGGGGGAAATGGGGAAAGCAACGGACAATTGCCAACGGGAATGGCAAAGTGGGTTGGCAATCCCGTTCTCAATTTCCCCATGTGGGAAATTGGGGAATTTCTTGCCCGTTAGCCAATCCAGGATTTGGCAATTGGTGGAGAAAATCCCACGTGCGGGAAAAATGAAGGAAATTGCCAGGAAAGGGGAAATCCGGGTTCGGGAAGCCAAATTGGCTTCCTGGCAGTTGGAAGCGTAAGCTTACTTCCCCGGCAATAAAAATTTGTCGAATGAACTTTTAATTTATATTTATTTAATTAAATACTTCTCAAGTTATTTAAAAATCAATTTTATCAAACAAGAAGCAATTAATTAATTAAATATTAATTAATTGTTTTAATGTATTTTAATGCGATTTAAAGCCTGGTAGGAAGAGTTCTTGCCCGAAAAGGACGAAACGAAGACCGAAACGATCACAAAAATGAGATGGTCGCAACGAGGGCAATGAACCACACAAAGTAACACTTTTCAAAAATTTCAAATTTTTCATTTTTATTATTTTTAATAATTTTGCAAAGTCAAAATTAGCTGATAACACTATAACACTTTTCTAGTGTCCATGTATGGGCGGCTTTGGTTGAGACAAAAGCGAGAAACATCACCGACAACACATAGATCTGGTCATGTAGGCATAAGATATATCAAAGCCTACCAATTGTCTGCATTGGGCGATTCTTCTTTGGTCGATGAAGAATCATCATTGGCTGATATCTTAGCCCAACCTCCATAGTTCTAAAATAAGAATCTCATTAATGCCGATCATTGTGAATATACTAGGCTCGTGGAACCTTCCTAAGTTCATACAGGGACAAAATCAATTGACACCAAGGAAATCTCCTCATCCAAATATTTGGAGAGAAGCAACTGAAATGTGACCATCTTTGCAATATTCATGGTAGGAGAAACAACCATTTTTAGGAGAAACAACCATTTTTGGAGAAAAAACCATCTTTGTAGTAGGAGTAAAAACAGGTCATTGTAGCGGGAGAAACAACCATCTCCGTAGTAGGAGAAACAACCATCTCCTCATCTATTCCCTCCTGTTGTGAAAATCCTTTCACAACAAGATGAGCCTTGTACTCGTCCAAAGTACCATCAACTTTGCTTGTGACTTTTTCCACCCATTTGCATCCAATGGGTCAAATGGTAGTGATTTAGGTAGCATAAAAAGGTCGAAGCGAGATTAAAATGATTGTGCTTTGCTGAAATAACTACCTTGTTCCTTGTTCTTCGAGCTAGTGCCTTTGTTTGATTGGATTTTCTTGCTATCTCACCATGAATGGCTTTTCTGCCATCTCACCATGTGCCTCCTGTGCATCTTGGATAATGGAGTCACCCTCCACAATTCTTTGAGTGGATTTTCCTATCAGCTCACCATACAACTCTTACGCATCTTGTAGTTGGTGTATTTTAACTGCATAAGAGGCGTTTTAGCCTCCTGCACATCTTGTCTAGTGGATATTCCCTCCACAAGTAGGATATGCTTGTTGATTGGAGTAGGGTCAACAAGTCTATGAGGAATTTTATCCTCCAACACATCTTGTATGGTGGTGTCTCCTCCACGCAATCTTTTAAATTGATTGTAGCAGAGTCAACAAGCCTATATTGGCCACCTTGCCCAATGCCTAGGGCAATTACCCATTTTTGTTTCACATTTGACACAATACACTATACACTACTTCGAGAAATTTACAACAATATTGGGATTTTCTGTTAATTGACAAATAGACAAGATTTCCACGCATGCTAGGAACTTACCGAACATTCCTTACTAAGTTTTTGAGCATTACCTGTCCCCTTTATTGCAAGTGACTCTCCATCAACTGATAAAATTGAATAAAAAAATGCAATAAATGTTACATACTAGTCCCTTTGGCACGGAAAATGTTTGGATGCATTGGAATTAATGAGTTAGCAACTTGTAGCACTATTAGCTGAGAATATGTCGTGAGAACAAACTCTTCTCATAGTCCCATTCATCTGGAATTGCTGCCACATTTGCCTCATCCTGTGGGTTTTTGTTGTGTTGGGAGAGATTATACTGTCACTTTTAGCAATTCTTTTTGATAATGCCCAAATTTATGACAACAATGGCATTTCACCCAATATGGAAGGTTCACTCGGGTGGTGTTTCCACTTCCCCTTTGACTGAGTAGTCAATGCATTTTCTGTTTGTCAAGAACTGGACTCAATTGTTCATGTCTACCTGTGTGCTTTCCGCAGCAAATAGGAAACAACTTGATAACAAATCGGGATCTGGGTTTCAACCATCAAGTGTAAAGCCTCCATGAATGTTTCATGAGAGGGTGGTAAACTGTCTAGAATAAGCGCAACTAGGTAGTCATCATCCACCTTTTTATTGATGGCATCAAGATGCTCTCATAGATTTTTTATCTATAGAAGATGATTACAGGGGACCCACCCTCATGCATCCTTGCTAAAAACAACAAATTCTTCAAGTACAATACCCAACTTTTCTCCAAAGTTTGATACTTGTTCTTTAGACTGGTCCAAAGCACAGTTGCCTTGGTAGCATTCCGGACCTCGGGTAACAAATCATCTAACATAAACAACTTCAACAACAACAAGGCTGCCTTATGACTCCACAAAGTTTGCAATAGGCTTTCCTTCAGTGTCGAGAATGGTTCTATCAAAATCATGGTACTTCACAATTGTTAACATATTATGACTCCAGAAGTTGTAGTTTTGACCAATTAACTTCTGCACTTCCCGTAGAACTAGAGTTTGAATATTGGCTGTTATAAACAAAAAAATTGACTTTAGACCTGTAAATCAATGCAAAAAGTCTGACTCCTGACAATAACTAAAAATACATCCAATAAATTTACATAAAGAATAAAAGGTAAATTTGATAGAACCTGAAATCTGCAAATGTAGATTTTTGTGTACAGATATGTAGCACATGTCTGTAACTCCTCTTGTCCTGCCCGAGCTACATGTCTTTTTGCACAAACGCCTAAAAAAATTCCGGCTTTCTTCAAACTGACTGCAAATAGAGTCTGTAAATTGGTTTGAAAATTTCTTTAATTTGTTTCATATGCTCTAACTTGGGCATTCTGGCCCATTGTTTCTTTCACCATTTTCCTCCTTTGCCATGACTGCAACTTGTGATGCACAGTCGTCCTCTTGGTCCGCAACTCCTCAAAATCCTCTTTCTTCTTTCCTTACTGTCTTCTCTTGCCCTAGCAATAAGATTATGAGCATTCTGGTTTGCAGGTTGTATGTATGTGCAATTTTTTTCACAAATTGCGAATGGTGTTTCCACCTTCACCTCCCTTCTCATGTAGTCTACAACTCACTTTTAAATCGGGAATCCTTCCTTTGCACAAAATTGCGACTTTTTTTTTTGCATTTTTCTGGGACCTGCACAAGCAAAACATGACATGGGGTTTACATAAGAAAATCATGTTTTTATTCTCTAGTTTGCTTCTAGTTCACACCAATTCGCGACTTGATTTGATTTTCGTTGCCCAAATGACATTTGTATTCACCTCTTAAAACTTGGGTTCGTCGTCCTTACCCTACTCTAAGGGCTTCCCTAAACTTCAAACCTCTTCTCCTTTTCACCACAGTTTGGACCTTCTTCCAAGGCTTCATTGAACTTCGAGCTCGCTGTTCATACCCTTCTTTGAGGTCTTCCTCAAACAGTGGCTATGATACCAATGTTAGAAAATACGAGTGTGAAGATATTAAAGTATATTAGTTAATGTTTAATGAACTATTGGTTATCAACTAACTAATGTTTGGTTATGAACTTCCCCAACTATAATGTAACCTTTTTCAACATAATAAATGTAACACCATTCACATCCCAGAGTATGCCGTGCGGCTTTCACATTTTCTTCATTCTTTTTATGTTCACACCTTCTAACATTGGTATCAGAGCGATTGCTGTTTGAGGAAGACCAAACACAAGGTGCAAACAACGAAGTTCAAAGTCCAAGGAAGCTCTTGGAGTAGAGTACGAACATCAAGGAGAAGACTGTGGAGGTTATGTAGACCTGCAGATTGAAGAGGAAGTTGTAAAAATAAGAAGGTTGACAAGGGAGGTCGTGAGGTTCAAAGGGAAGACTCACCATCTCACAGTTGTGTGGCATGAAAATTCTGTCAGTCTTGTGGCACAAAAATTCTGTTTATTGAAGGTGTTGAAGAAGAAAAACCCTGATCACAGAAGAAAACTGCTGAATCGTGAGCAAGGGCATGTTTTTAGTTCATTTCACGTGTTTAGTATAGATTACGTATTCTAAACTAGAGGTGTCGAGGAAAATCAAAGCAGACAATGTCTAGGGCACACAAAGAGTGAAGAAGAGTCATTCTAAGGATATAAATATCATAACGAACCATGATTTTGCAAGGAACAATTGAAGACCGTAGGATTTGTGCATTTTAGTCTATGAAGTCACAAAAGGGCATGGGAAATTCATATATGTAAGTTCATTTGCAATTTGTGTGGGTCGTTTAGGGCACAACAATCATGATTCCCATTTTTTTTGCATTTTGATCTCTTAAATGACCAAATCGAATGACAGATCAGTGAAGACCTTGACACTAGGGCACGGAAATCTTTTCTGGTATTTTATTCTAGCAAAAATATTCAAAATCCTTCATATTTTTAGAAGTTTACAGTGATTTTTAGACATTTGTAGTATTTTAAAATTAGCTTCACATTTTGTCTATTCTTGCACTTTTTTTTTGCTATAAACCGGGTTATTTGAAAGGTGTTATGTAACTTTACAAAATTACTCTGTGAGTTTGCAAAACTGTTATGTGAGTTTGAACTCAAAGTTCTTTGAATAACAACCAATATTTAGAATCTTCTTCTGTTGGAGGCGTGAAATTGACTGGATATAATTACAATGTTTGGAATCACAAGATTTTGACGATTAGGTCTGCGTTGGAATAGTATTTGGCACATAAGGCAGGCCTGTTACAGATTTTGTGGATTATGACAAGCAACATAAGGAGGCCTTGTTGTATTTGAAGCTGTCAGTGTCAGATGATTTGATACTTGAGGTCTGGAATCCCACTGAGGCTAGTGTGCTATGGACAAGTCTGAAGAACAAGTACATGACTTCAGAGAAGAGTTGGGTTTTATAGCTGGAGTTTTTTTTTTTCAGCAAGCATGATAGAGGATGGTCCATGTCAGAACACCTTTGGATGAAAGATTTGTGAGACCCATTCGGTTCCATCGATAAAAATGTGGATGATGATGTCTTGGTGGTGAGGGCTCTGAACAATTTTATGCTCCTATGAAACATTTGTGGAGGCTCTACATTTGATGGCGGAAAGCCAAACCTGGATGTTTGATCAGGTCAATTCCTATTTGTTGCAAAAGGAACGTAGGCAGACACAAGCAATTGAGTCTAGTTCTAGACAATTAGAGAGTGCATTGACTACTCAGTTAAAGGGAAAGTGGAGATGTCACTTTGGTGAATCTTCTAGATACTAGGTGAAATGTCATTACTATCATAAGTTTGGGCATCTCAAAAATGATTTCCGGAAGCAACAATATGATCTTTCCCAACACAACAAAAAGCCATGGGATGAGGCAAATGTGGTAGCAGTTGCAATGAACGGGATTTTGAGGAAGAGTATGCTCTCTATGCTCTCACACATTATGCTCAATTGATAGTGATTCCAGTTGTAGGTTCATCGATTCCAGCACATCAAAACATTTTTGTTGAAGGGACCGGTATGTAATATTTACTGCAATTTTTGATTCAGTTTTATTAGCAGATGGAGAGTCACTTGCAATAGAGGGGATAGGAGATGTATGCATTGTGATGAATAATGCTAACAAACTATTAGTAAGGAATGTTAGGTATGTCCCTAACATGCATAATGCTAACAAGCTATTAGTAAGGAATGTTAGGTATGTCCTTAGCATGCATAAAAATCTCGTTTGCTTGTTAGTTAACAAAAAATCCCAATATTGTTGTAAATTTCTCTTGGCGGAATTGTGTTGTGACAAATTTAAAACAAGGATGGGTGATTGCTCTAGGTATTAGGCTACGAGGCCACTATAGGCTTGTTGACTCCGATACAATCAACTTAAAGCACACATGGAGGAAATTCCACCATTTAGGATGTGTCGGAGGATAAAATTCCTCATAGGCTTGTTGACCCTACTTCAGTCAACCTACATGCATTCATTGTGGAGGGAGTATCCACTATATGGAGCGTGCAGAGGTTGCAATACCTCGTGAGGATGAATACCTCACCGGATACAAAATGTGTGGGAGGCTGAAATGCCTCGGGAGGATGGAGATCCGCACTTAGACGATTAATTATTGAGGGAAAATCCACTATTCGGATGTGTTGGAGGAGCATGGTGAGATGGCAAGAGACATCACCACTCAATCATAGGCATTGTCTAAAAGGAAAGTAGAGCGTGGTTCTTTTTCTCATCTTATTGCAAACGAATTTTCCCAACAAGAGGGAATAGATGAGCAAGAGTAGGGAATAGATGAGAAGGAGATGGTTATTTCTCCTATTACTGTGGCGATGGTTATTTCTCCTACTGCAGAGTTGGTTTTTAGTCCTACCATGGATATTGCAAAAATGGTCACATTTTAGTTGCTTCTCCTAGATATTTAGACGAGGAGGTGTATGTGATGTAACCTAACGATTTTTGGGTTCTTGAATGTGCTCCTTTGGGTTACATACTTATTTAGTCCGTGTGCGGACTTGAGCAAGCTCCACAAGCTTGATGCATTCTCTTTGATTAGTGTCGCCAATATTTTGGTTTCAAAATTATGCAGGTTGGGCTGAAATTATTAGCTATTGATGATTCATCACCGGTCAATGAATCATTCTACAAACACTTGGTGGACTACTTGTCATATCTTATGTCCACATGACCGATCATGGTTGTCTTTTTCACTTGTTGTCTACGCCAAGCTCATACATTGGACGATTGCAAACCATCAAATGACTGCTGCAGATTACAAATTATTATCAAAGGAGTGACCTACATTTTTAATGACTAAACTCCTTGGTTTTAATGTATTTGTAAAATTTTGGGACAATTCTCTAGTTTAGTCACTAAGGGGGGTTATTAAAATATATTAGTTAATGTTTATTGAACTATTAGTTATTGACTAACCAATGTTTGGTTATGAACTTCCCAAATTATATTGTAACCTCTTTCAACATAATAAATACGAGCACCACTTGCATCCAAGAGTGTGTCATATGCCTTTCACATTTCTCTTCATTATTTTTTGTGTTCACATCTTCTAACGGTAGAGATCTTGGAAGGCACACATTGGAATTCGTGTGTCCGTCATTTTATTATGCTAGAAAGGAGTTACAATATGGTTGTAGTTTATAACGGTTCATTAGCTAATGAATAACTAATGTTCGTTAACTAATATTAAATTAGTTAATGTTTATATTAAATGTAGTGATAACTTTAATTGTACTAGAAATGGAGACGTGTGTGATATGTGTTCTTGATACTTGGTTCTTCGTTCATTCTCATAGGCTTTCTTACTTCCCTTTTTGCTTGTGATTGCCTTTGTTTTCCTTTCCTTTCTTAGGGCGAAGATGTGGATAGAGTTTCTAGTACTTCGCCCTCTAATCTTGCAATGACTACCAAAATCGTTAGACTTGCACACACTCATCTCAAGTGACATCTTACTTTAAAGTGCGACTCCTTCCCCTTTGTGTTCTATAAAAGCGTATCTTGCCTTTTCCATTGTTTTTGAAGAGTTGGGCTCCTTAGTGCTGGTTTGGTCATTGATTTGGATCCTAGGAAATATTCGGTGGACAATGCTCTAAATTGCTAGAACTCATGTTATATGTAAATGTAAATATTGGAATCAACGCAATATGGGAAAAACGTAGAATTGTAACAATATTTTTTAATAATATGAGCACTCCATATATCTAATTTTATGAAAATTGAGGAATGCAATGGCACATATGAAAAGTGAGGTTTGTATATCTTTCTCTATCTAGCTAAGCATGTATATATGAATGCAATGGCACATGTGAAAAAAACCACTATAGAAAATGAAATAATTGCTCTTCCACAAGTGACTCTTTGCCTCTCATCGGTTATGGTTGAGCCGCATCAAGATGTAAAGGTTGAAGCTAACCTTGTAGTTAGTGCCTCATGGCCCCCATTTCTCTTTGTGGAGGAAGATGATAGAAGAAATATATCGCACATATCTTCTTTGGGTTCCTTGATGCTTGCTTTACATTAAGCATTCACTTATCTTGAGGGGGTGAATTAGTACAAGATAAACTTATCCTTATTTGTTGGCAAGAAAATTTGTCGGGTGGACAAATTGGTGGGTATCTTGCCAACGCTCTGGGAATCTAAGTCCCTCTACTTGAATGGTGCAGCTCCATATTATTATGTGCGTATGAAATTGATTTACTGGGTGGCCTTACGGCCGGGGATCTAACAGGGGCACTCCACTGACCCTGCGGCAAAAACTTGCAATCGCTTGCAAGAGAGGAATTTGCTAGGAGAGCGGGAAAGGGAGTGAGAAAAAGAGAGGGGAATTAACGTTGTAGGTAGAAAATCAGATTCCTACAACCATTAACCAAAAAATTCCAACACACGATTAAAAGAAATACAATTTTACAAATGGTAACAAGACAAGTTAAGATTTAGAACACAAAGTCTCTCAAATCTCCTTATCAAAAAAGCCAACTCCTTTCTTCATTGATGTTTGAACAAAATAGTACATAGTGAGAGTGGGAAGAACATAGAGATGAGAAAATAGAGGAATTGCTATCTTTTTGCTTCTTCACAAGTGATAATCTCTCATGAACACAAAATTGACAACCCTTAAGAAAGAGGGTGTCATTACATTATATAGAACAAGAAATGACTCTTCGCCTACCCCCATGTGTCTTTTCATATGTCCTACGCAAAATGTGACTTTTCAAATTACTAGGAATAGGATTAAGTCCCCTTTTATAATTTAAGGGCAACTTATTACATTTTTAGACTATAATCACATTAATGAATAAGATGAATGTCATGATTGCTCACAACGAGGAATTAGAAAGAGGGTAGAGAAGAGGAGAAAGAATGAGGAAGAAAAGGGGAGAATGGTCCATAATATGAATGGAGGGGAAAGAAGAAATGCTCCCAAGGATGAAGATACCTCCTTTGTTGATGAAGACCTTGTTGCTGATGATCGTGCACGAACATCCTGACCATGGAATGAGTGTTGAGAAACATTGTTTTGAAACCTCCCAATGTGAGCTCGGGATGAACATAGGCAATGCTTACAATGATCCTCCTTAACACTTGATTGAGAACGTCATTAGCTTATTGAGTTCACCATGACCGACTCACTTTGACTCACCCAACTCCCTGAGTGATGAAGATGGATCCACTGCTGCGCCTTGCGATGCTCTGCTATGCTTTTGAACACAAATGAACTTAAGATGATGCTTCTAGGACCCTTATGATGTTCTCATTCCTCTGTTTGAGCCATGAGGTCATCTTACTATCCCATGAAGAGTCCAAAAGCAGAAAGATGAGTGAAAATAGAGCCATCTACAACTTTCTGCACTCAAAACCGAAACTTTCTATTTTTAGACCACGGGTCCACCTCCGGAGAGCTGCTATTTTGGGACATATCACCTGTTTCGCTCTAACTTCACCTTTTGGACCTCCTAGCACATTCCATCCTCTTCCGTTGCTGAGGCATTGCTATTTTTAACACATTTCTATTTTTAGCAAATTGCTTTTTTTGGGACACTGCTAATTCGGGAAAATTGTCGTTTTAACCCGTTTACCCTTTTACACCTTTTCTAAGCTCGCCTTACTGAGTGATTAAACTTGCGATTCGGAGGACTTACGGTTTTGGCCAAACATGGGAGCATAGAACATGTTATTTTGAATAAGTGTCCAAAACAACCTTAGTTTGTGATGGGGATGGCATTTTTAGATTCGCCGTCGTTGCGCGATCTCGTGTTCCAAATTTCACTTTGTGTTTCACTCTCTGGAAAGCTCAAAAATAAAAAAATGAAATTTTTTGCTTGATGCGGGCTTCAGGCACGGAGCTACCATGATAGCCATTAATGGAGTCACAAAGCTTTTTGATAGGTTCTTTTTCCACCTCGATTGCAATGAAAACAATTCCATTGGGATAGGTTTTTTATTTGGAATTTTAAATGATATTTTGGTGGAGTTTGGTGGGGGCTGCCCGTCATACCTTTGTGCCATGGAACACCTTCATACTCGGAATTTTCAAAGCAAACATCACCTTCTACCTTGGAATCATGCAACCTTATTTGTGATTTGCGTGGGGCCTTCTTAGACTTCATTTTTGAGTGAATGAAGTCATTTATTTGCTCTCTAATGACTGCTGTTATGCGCAGACCAGCGAGCTGAGAATGATCTAAAGTACCCGGAAATGCCTCTTCTCCATGGGTATAACTTCTACCCATGCCACCCTCATGTTCCCTCTTCAAAACTGATTTTTTTCTACTCATGTCCAACTCAATGTAGTTAGTAGGCACCAATAATTTATCAAGCATCAACAAATTATTACCACTAGATGAATGCTCTATGGTTTCCTCTTTTGACTCATCTCCCATGATCACTTTATCATCATGCATGCAATCATCAAAAGGCAAATAAACCTCTTCAATCAACAAAGAATCTTTACCTTGCTTATTTTCATCCGGTGGCTCTTCTTCCTTCACTTCCTCTTGAATCAAATCTGATTTTTCTGTGTAATCACCAAGTTGGATGCAAGCATTAGATATCAATAATTTATCACCAAACACCAAATGATTCATACCTTGGAGACATGGAGAAGAAGCTGAAAAAGTGTTTCTCAACACTTATGATTTTTCTAATGTGTTTGCTTCATGTGCAGGATTGAAGACATGTGAAGAAAGACTGCTGTCCTATTCACTTCATGAGGGCATTATTGAGTGGGCATCTTGGGGGCTTATCAAAGCTCATGCGGATTTTTATTCATCTCCCTATGATGAAGGCACTACCACTTGGAGTTCCTACTACGAAGATGATCACACACATGTTTGGATTGCCACGAAGGAAGCCCACATGTTCTTCCAAGTGCTTCATCACTTGACTGGCATCGAGCAAGACTTTGGATGCATCACTTCATCTCTTCTCTTGGGTGCATGATACATGGATCTATGAGCTTGCTATTGCTTGAGGGAAAGCAATCTCCGAGAGGGGAGGACTGTAATGTCCCCTTTTTCGGGGCATTACTAATATATCTATTCATCTCTTTTATTTGCATTGTAACCCCTTGGCATGCCTAGCGCTACAAGTGGGAGTCTCTAGTTAGTTTAAAAATGTGCACATAGGTTAGTTACTCTTTATTATTTAATTAGAAAATAATAAAGTGCACATTAAGTGAGTCTTTTAAGTATTTTAATTAAGTTTTATGTTTTCCCTCCAAAAGGGAAGAGGTCGGCCATTTGAATGTTGCACCCCTTATGTTATAAAAGGAGGTTGTGTGGCCATCATTGGGGATGTTGATTTGATCATTTATGTCTCCATGCTTGGAGAAATGGGATGTATGCCCTAGCTCTTCATTGTGCTCTCTCTCTCTCTCTCATTCGACTTGGAATTGAAGTAAATCTGATTTTAATAAGGATCCATTTGTGTGTATGTTTGCATCTATTGTGTGGCGAATTGATTGGGAAAGTGTTCCTAACCCTAGCGAATTGATTGTTGAAGGAAATCTGAGTTTGTTTGCATGTTTTGATGGTTAAACAAGTGAATTTCAGATCTCTTTGTGTTTTTGCAATTAATTTCATAATTTTTGGAGATGATTTTATGCCCTAAATGTGCTGGGCGACCTACTCTTTAGGGAAAAATTAGGGTTTTATGTTTGTTGTGCGAAAACTAATTTTGGAATATTATTTTTCATATGTTTGTGGCCCAAGATCCAAAGTTTCAGCTCATTTGGACTTCTCTAACAAAAGATATGAATTTTTGAAGTTATGCTGCGGACAATTTTTTTAAATAATTTCCAGAATTATTTGGCATGTTTTTGGTGATCATAAAGCAAGATTTGCAAATCTGATTTGTTTATCATTTATTTCTGAGCAAGGGAGGTACTTTGTGGTGTGTTTGGAGGCCGGAAAAGTGCTGGAAATATTTTATTAATTTCTTCTAACCCTAGCGCCCAGATCTGGAATTTTAAATGCTATTTTGGTGGGGTTTAAGTGCTCAAAAAAACCTCTTAAGTACGGTGGTGTTGAATAAACACTTTTGTTATGTGATCACATGGGCATACATCCCTCTTCAAGCATGAAATTATTTTAATAAAAACTTCAACATGCCCCCAAGGGGTCACCACTTCTCCTTATATAGCTTTTGCATTTCAAATCTCCAAGTTTCCCTCCTCTTTATGGTGCATTTCTTCATGTAAGAGGGTCACTTTTAATAATAGTCTTCTTTCTTGAAAAGTCAAACTCCAAATAGAACATTAATTTCCCCACTATGTGAGCTCTCTTTCTCCGTTGGAGTTAGGAGACTTGCCCCTACCCAAAGCATCCTTTATAAGTTTAGACATTTGCTCACTCATAGTCTTTTGAAGCTCCATGCCACAATTCTGCATCAACTCTTGAAGGAATTTCAGGTTGATCCAAGTGAAAGCCCCGTCCTCCATTGATCTCTTATTTCTCCTTCTATAGAACAAAACTTTTTGTTTCCTTGTATCCAAAATAACCCCACAAGAGTAGAGGAAAGATGCTCTGATACCACTGTGATGTCCCCTTTTTGGGCAAATAAAACATTGTAACAACTTCAACCTAAACAAACTAAGAAGGATTAGATCATTTTGATTCAACATCAAATAACCCAATGTTGGCTAATTACAACCCAAAATGAGGTTGGAAGTAGCCAAGGTGATGGGTGAAATGGGAGAATCAATCGGAATTCACACCTTTTCCAGATCTTTTTTATAAAGCAACACTATTAATTTAAAATAGCTTGCAGACAGCTGAAAACTTCTAAAATTCATAATGTTGGCTAGATTTTCTGCATAGTTGAAAACCTAGGCAGTCATGAGATAAATCTCCCTCATTTACCGGTGAGGCTCCCGTGTAAGATTTTGTCAATTATATTTCCTAATATCTATTTGTTGGTTTTACTTTAACCACGTAGCTCATGAACCATAGCTAGACAATTTTGTAGCAAGTAAGTAGTTGTAAGCAATATGTGCAGGAAAGAGAAATAATTAAATACGAGAAGAAGGAAAGGAAATGTGCAACCTAACCAATAGTTGACAGAGTTGGTCACATGCACATAGACGAAACAAATAGATCTTGAAATGTAGAATTTAAAGCAAAGGAAAGTTTCGATTTAGATCTAAGACAACACAGCTTTATGTAGAGATCTAAAAAGAAATAAGAAGCAAATGCACCGTTGACACCTATGTTGCCGCATTCGGCGAACTTCAAGGAAAAAAATCGAAATTATTTTAATTTTAAGGTGCGTTGGAAATCGCGATTTAATTCGTGTTTTTTCCTTTTTGGCAATTTTTTCCTTTTTTGGATTTTTGGTGAAAAAAACACAAGGAGAGAAAAATTTGCCATTTTTGGAAAGGGTCCGAGAAGATGTAGCAGCAAAAACTTGCATGTGCCATAACTTTCATTCTGTGGCTCCGTTTCAGGTGTCGTTTTCTCTAAAAGTGCATATTTTCTCGAGCTCTACGCATTGATGGCAATATTTTTCTTATTTTCATAAAATCCATTTTTGCACCTTTTTCGACCAAGCAACTTCTTGCAATCTTCTGAAATAATCATGAGCTTTGATCGCCTGTAGATAGATTAGTAATGAAATCAATGAAATGTGATATTATCTCTCTTTTGAAATGTGAATTTATCTTTTGTTTTTATATATTTAATAAAAATGTATATTTCTCATAGTCGAATTTAATCGCTGATTTTTTTACCGGCGAATTTTTCACGAATTTAATCATCGGCGAATTCGAACACGAATTCGAATGCGGCAACTTAGGTTGACACTAAGTTCTTCGAAAATCCGCCTCTCTATTCCTCGGCTTTGAAAAGTTATCAAGGATTTCAGCTCAAAGTCTGGAACACAAGAATGTTGATTACAAATTCTCGATCTCTTTAACTCAGTAGGTTCTTCCTTTATTTATAGTGTACAAAGGGCAATTACAAATATGAAGTATTAAATGAATTCCCCACGAGGAAGCTATGAAAAGGGAAACAACTGACAATCTTCCTCTTGGAATTCCTCTTTGCATGACATGCATGATTTATAACTGAAAAATATAACCTTCTATTTTGCATGTCTGCCACCTATTTCCAAGTAATTGACTTCTTCAAGTAATGGATTTTAAACCAATCACTTAAGTTTTATAATTTAATTGATTGCTCAATTACTTTGTCGAGAAAATAAAAGAAAGAGGAAAAGAAATAAGAAGAAAACTACAACCCTCCCAGTCTTGTTCTTCTTCCATATTCTGCATGCGGTTGACTCTTTTGCCTTTGATTCTCACCAAATTGGATTTGGAAGCTATGCATGATTGTGATTTGCTTGTGAGTATTGCCTTTGACTTGTCTTTCCTCTTATCCTTGAAGTTTTTGCAGTTCTTCTCCGTAAGACATGCACCAAAGTCTGAATGTTTACTCGTTAATAATTCGACAAAACTCATTATTTTTATTTTTAATTGCATACGAACAATTTTAAATTAAAAAGCACTCGGGTGAATGAAAATATAAGTAAATTCAACGAAGGCTTCAATCGGAAGATTGGGAGCACATGCACAAGATCCTGGATGGAATTTTCCATGCACTGACTTCCACATGGGCTGTGTTAGAAACAAGAGGATGAATTTTTGCCGGAAGCCTTTGCAATTATGAGATCTGGATTTGTCAATTAAGTCGGTGATAAGTTTAGGGCCTATGCATGTATCATTGACTTCAACAAATCTGGAAGCTATGCATGATTCTGTTGATCCTTTTTCTTTCATCATGCTTTATCATGGCTGGAACAATCTTTGTCTGAGCTCTTTTTCTTTTAATTATGCCGAATCCCTTGTAATTTGATCAATTTGTGCAGATCTGACAAGTTCTTCTGATTTGGAAGATATATTCAATGTACCTGACATTGATTTGAGTACCTGTGATGAATACCTGCAATTTATTTAGACAAAGATGGAGTCCATGACATGAATACTTGATTTTTATCACCAAAATCTGCATATCTAGCCTGCTGCCCTAAAATTTGAGGTTTTTCTTGCATGCAAAGCAAACAAAAATATTATTTAATTCACTCGGGCACATATACCAACATGCAGATGCTCAGAATGACCAAAATTAGGCTATTCCAACCCTAGGCACCAAAACTGGAAGCTTTCTGGCAGTGAAAAATAAACATTAATGCAAAATCCTCCTTTTGGCGCCAAAACCTGTCTGGGCTATAATCCTCATCAAAAAGAATTAATTGCTTATTTATTATGATAGCCCATATTTATATAATCCTCAACATACTATTTTTAATAATTGCCCTTCCCATTTCTCGACAATTTAATTAATAAACACTCATGTTTATTCACCCAAATTGGGCGCCCAATTATGCATGTCGCTGGTTGCTTTTAAATAAATTATTTTATTTATTTTTAGCATGCATCCTTGACTTCTCCTTAGCTTTTCCACTTGCATTGACTTTCCTTCTATTTATGGCGCCAAAATTGGGTGAATAAACTATTAATAAATATTATTAATTGCATTGTTATTCACCCAAGGTGGGTCACATTTTTTAGCAAGGGTAATTTCCAAAAATAGGAAGTCAACTTTGATGGGAATTTCTACCCCGCCTTGCCGCAGCTCCAAAATCCCCGCTTTCACTTAAGTTGTTTGACTTTCATAATAAGAATTTTTACTTTGCAAGGCAGGTAAGAAATTTCCGATGGTGCTTTAAGTGATTTTCTTTTATAATGAGAATTTTTACCTTAAGCGCGGATAAGAAATTCCCACCGCTATTGCCACCTCTAATATTCCCATTCATGAACTTAAGTGACTTTGACTTCATGGGAAAAAGTACCTGTATAAGGCGAGATAAGAAATTCCCGCCCGCTGTTGCCTCTAATTTTCCCATTATCAGCTTAAGTGACTTTGACTTCATGGAAAAAGTACCCTGCAAGGTAGATAAGAAATTCTCGCTTGCCTGCCGCCTCTAATTTTCCCATCGAAGCTTAAGTGACTTTGACTTCATGGGAATAAGTACCTACTGCAAAGGGCGGTAAGAAATTCCCGCTTGCCTCGCCACTACCAAAATCCCATTCCGCATTTCACGAGAAAGCTTACACTCATTAATTCCAAAAAATGCGACTTGCATGGGAGAGGCTTTTTGTGCATGACTTCATTTTTTTGGTCAGAAATTTGCATTTTGAGGCTGATTCCTTGCAGTGCTACATCGTTAGATGATCTCCAGATGCTTGAGCAATTAAACATGACTATAATTTGGACAAAGAATGACCTAAGGGAATTTCACAGAGAAAACAACCATAGTTACTGAGACGGGGGACGACGGGATTGGATTTTCGGGACGGCAAAAAGTTTATAAATTTTGGGGACTGACAGTGGGGCGGCTAAAAAAATATATAAATATTTAAAATATAAAGATATAGTGACTAAATTATATAAATAAGCTGAAATAAAACCATTTGAGATTTAAATAAGGTGAAACTTGAACTCATAAACATCAAATACATTCCTTAATACTATAATATCAATATGTTAATGTCATAAATTGAAAATTCATAATACATATTTGAATTTTGAATTTGAGACAAGCTGAAATTTCAAATATATTATAAAATAGTCGGGTTATGGTTAACGGGTAAACATTTATAAAGAGAAAACAATAAACAAATTAATTTAAAAATAATTCAAAAAAAGCTAGAAATCCCTCCGTCCCCAACGCCCCTAGGGCGTTTCTCCTCCTCTCCAAACGTCCCGAGACGTTTCCTCTATTCCTTGGCTTGTGGGAAATGTGGGGGAAATGTTTCCTCCACGTCCCCGGCATCTCAAAACTTTTTGGACGTCCCGACGCCAAAATTTTGGGGGAGACGCGTCCTACGTAACTATGGAAACAACGGAGAAAATCGGAAAAAAGTCAAAAGAAATAAATAAAAGTGAAAACGTTGCTGTCAAAGTTGCGAGATAATGCCCGAATTCATTCCTGGTGAAAATCCTATTGAGATGAGTGAATACTGGCATGTAAAACTTCAACAGAATTCAACCGGAGCACAATTTACTTCAAACGGGGCATTATTTATTCAATAAATAATTAAATAAAAATTTCTCGCAGACAAAACTTGACGGAGGGATAAAATGAGTTTGGACATCTGGGTATTTGTCAAAATTGACTCATATGATTCACTGAGAATATCCTAACATAATACAAACATCTTCTGGACAATAAAAACACAAAAAGCGACCCGTTATTTTAAAAACGAACGAAATTTTTTTCAAATGGCTAGTCCCATTTTAGGGTGAAATTTGGGGACACCACATAACTCAATCAATATTCCTTCTTTTCATATGAAACAAAGTGCACAATAAACTTGAGATTTTTCCCTTTCCAATGAACTAAGGATCAAATTTTTCTGAGCACTAAAACCCCTTCAAAATAACACTTAAAATTTTAGATCTGGGCGCTAGGGTTAGCAGAAATTATTAAATTAATAACCAACACTTCCCTCAACTATTTTCACCCTCCAAAAGCTTGTTTTGATGCACAAAAATGCCAAGAACAGATCTGAACTGAAATCACAATTTTTAAGCATCAAAATGTGTCCTAAATAATTAATAAACCCACCCCAGACTATTGCAACTTCTAAAATTATTTCCCGCTTAACCAATCAAACAAAAGCCTTCAAACTTTGGATTTTGGGCCACAAAAAATATGAAGAATAATATTTCAAAATTAGGGTTTCGTGTTACAACTAAAATAATTGCAGCAAGTCTAAATATACTCCAAACCCTTCATAAACAGTTTGCTAACTCAAAGATCTAATAACCATACTTGCCAACTATCATCCAAGCAAGTCGCTATGCAAAAGAAATAAATCTGCACTTTATTAATTCAAATCGACCCTAGAAGGATTAGATCCTTTTAGTTCGACCTCAAATAACCCAATGTCAGCGTTAATACAACCCAAATGGGGTTGAAGTAAGCCAAGGTAGTGGGTTAGATGGGAGAACCAATCGGAAAACTAACCTTTTCTAGATCTGATTTTATAAGAGCAATTAATAAATAAAAATGGCACCTGTTTATAACCGAAACTTCAAAAATTAATAACTCCTTTAATACTTGATATTTTTGCATGAAATAAAATGCCCGATAAACTAGAAATTGAGGCATTTCCAATGCACTATGAATATGAATTTTCTGATCAATAAAATCACCTCAAAATAGTCCCAGAAATCTGATATCAAGTCACTAGGGTTAGAGAAAATTATATAAATTATTTCCAGCTCTTTCTAACCTTCCAAAACACTCCAAATATCAGCCCTTGCTCTGAAATAAAAGCTAATCCAAATCAGATTGCAGATCTAACTTATTCACCCCTAAAACATGCTAAAATATTCCCCAATACAAGTTGCCATAGCTAGAAAGATAACAACAATGAACAACAGTAATAAAAACACCTCAAACCCTTCCAAGATCACTTAAAAATGAACAACATGCAGATTTAACCCCACAAATAAATGCGCCAATATATAAGCCAAGTTGCCAATCTTAGAATGAATATATCATGCAACATTCACTCAAAAATAGCATAGAAGGCTTCAAACTCTCCAAAGTATGGTGGTGTTGAATAAACACCTTTGTTATGTGATCACATGGGCATACATCCCTTTTCAAGCATGAAGATATTTTAATAAAAACTTCAACATGCCCCCAAGGGGTCACCACATCTTCTTATATAGTTTTTGCATTTCAAATCTCCAAGTTTCCCACCTCTTTATGGCGCATTCTTCATGTAAGATGGACACTTTCAAAATGGTCCACTTTCCTAAAAAGTCACATTCCAATTAAAACATTAACTTCCTCTTTTTAATATTTAAATAAGAACATAAGAGGAGAATTAATTATATAATTTAAAAATAAAAAGAGTAATGACATTTTCCCAATTTTTATCCTTTAATCCATGGGAAGGGTGGATTAAAGGTCTCCAATATTTTATTTAATTAATGTCTCAAAAAGGGGGACATTATAGTCCTCCCTTCCCAAGATTGTTTATCCTCAAGCAATTGCAAATTTGGATGCTTCAAAACCGAATCACTTTCCCATGTGGCATCCTCTAATGGCAAGTCCTTCCATTTCACTAAATATTTCTTGATACTACGTCTCCTTAAGTTCCTTTCACGTGTATTAATAATAGATTCCGAATTAAGACCAATCTACCTTCTTCATTCAAAGGGGGCAACTCTAAAGAAGGTATAACATGCTGCTCAAAACCCTTCTTAATACAAGAAACATGAAATACATTGTGAATCTTACCATTTTCCAGAAGGTTTAATTCATAAGCCATCTTACCAACTTTCCTTGTGATCTTGTAAGGCCCATAGAAACGTGGTTTCAACTTTTCCTTACCACTTTGTTTGAGAGTAGATTGCCATAGGGCTGCAATCTAAGGAACACCCAATCATCTACTTCAAAAGATCTCTCACTTCTATGCTGATCTGCATACAACTTTTGCCTATTTTGGGCTTGATGCAAATTCTCCTTGAGTGCTTTCATGATATCAACACTCTGCTGCACTAAATCTTGAGCACTAGGCACTCTACTATCTTAGTCATCACCACATCCTTAAAAGGAGTCATACCTATAGACATATGATGTGTGGTGTTGTAACAAAATTCAGCTATATGTAACCATTTGGTCCATGTAAACTGCTGTCCTGAAACATAGAATCTCAAGTACCCTTCAACCCACTTATTTACAATTTCAGTTTGCCCATCAGTTTGTGGGTGATAGCTAGTACTTGGTGTGAGTTCCGTTCAGCTTAGACAAAATAATTCTTGCCAAAATGACTCAAAAATCTTCTGTCCCTATCACTCACAATATTTTCTGGCAACCCATGTAATCTAAATATTTATTTAAAAACAACTCAGCTATCATTGGGGCATCAAACTTAGTAGGAAGTGGATGAAAATGTGCATATTTAGTGAGTCTATCCACAACCACATATAAGCAACTCTTACCTTGAACATTTGGCAACCCGGTGATGAAATCCATGGATACGCTTTCCCATTTTTGGGATGGAATAAGAAGGGGCTGCAAAAGACCAGCTGGAAAAGTATGTTCATTCTTATTTTTTTGACAAACAACACACTCCCTAACATGCTTAAGAACATCTTTCTTCATACCTTTCCAAGCAAACCTTTCTCTTACCATTTTGTAGGTTTTGAAGTACCCTTGGTGTCCACTCAAAGGAGCGTCATGTGCTGCTTTTAAAATCAGATTCTTTACCTCTGAATTTGGAGCCAAATACACCCTTCCTTTGTAGAGAATGAGGCCATCTACTATCTTGTACCTTTCATCAACAATTACCCCTTCAACCAAATCATTAGAAAATTGATTTTTGCATATTCTAGAGTAATTAAATCCTTCCAATCAGCTGTTATAAAAGATATAGAACAAATTTCTACTTCCCTTGGTGAATGATCATAAAGGATGGAGTTAGTGTGAGGTGTCCCCTTGTCATACCTTGGAAAATGATGCTCTTGCCACCCATCATGAACTTAAGCAACAAGTTTTGATAATTGAGGGTGAAGTCCCCCAATGAATGCAACCATTGCACTCCTAATACAAGATCCATATCTTCCATGTCAATCATATAAAAATCATCAATAAGCTCATAATCTCCTATGGAAATGGAAAGCTTGGGAACTCTTCTAGTGCATGGTAGGATAAATCCATCCGCTATGGTAACATTAAACCCTTGGAAATTTTCAACATGCAAATCAAACCTTGTTACCAACTTCTCACTAATGAAATTGTGAGTTGACCCACTATCTATTAGAATGATTACCTTGTACTTGTGTAGTATACCTTCCACCCGGAAAGGAAGATATTTGGGAGTGCCGGAAAGAGCTGCAAATGTACCTTCCACTTCTTTTCCTTCTTCCTCATGTGCATGCTCATCAACAACCTCATCAACCACATCATTAGTATCACAAAAATCTGAATCCAATTCAAAATCTGAATCAATAACTTCAATAAAATGAATTTGCCCTTTACCCTTACAATTGTGGCCTCTTGTCCAAGGAGTCTTACAATCAAAACACAAACCTTTCCTTCTCAATTCATCCCTTATGTCCTTTTGCACGCTGTTTTGGGGCTGATTCCTATGTGGCGGTACATAGGGCTGATTTGGCCCTTTGGGGCCTCTTTTGATGACCCAAGGGGCTGTCCCCCTTGTGCTTTCGTGGACTTCTGCAAATCAGACCTTTGCTGCCCTTGAATTCCACTTTTGGACAGCGAATGAGTGGCATTAGTACGCTGTCCTTTTTGCCCAAAATCACCTCTATAAGCTGCACATTCCAAATCTAAAGCCTTAGTAATAGCTTCTTGTAAAGAAAGAGGATTAAATGCTCTTACCAAACCTTTCAAAGGCTCAACCAAGCCTTCCGTGAAGAGGACAACCAATCTTTTCTCACTAACATCCGTTACCATGACTGCAATTCTTTGGAAATCCGCCACATACTCCTCAACATCATGAACTTGCTTGAGTTGTGCAAGTTCCCTAAAAGTGTATCTCCGGATCTTTCCGGTCAAACCTTTCCATGATCCTCTTGCTAAACTCTTCCATTGTGTGGATCAAATCATGCCCTTGTGTGTGCATGCCATGGAACCACCATTCATGTGCCATACCCTCCAAGTGAAGAGTAACAAACTTAAGGGCCTCTTCCTCATGCATGGGGTTAAGGGAGAAGTAGGTCTCCATCTTTTGCAACCATGCTCTAACGAGATCTTGCTAGATCCATCAAAGCTTGGAAGTGAAACTTTCCCCAATCTTTGTTGAAGGTCCTTAGGGGTTGCTTATGGGCCTTCTTGGCCTTGTTGCCCATCTTGATGCACAAAACTCATCAAAGGTCAATATGGCCCTAGTGGTGGATGCAAAGTACCATACTCAATGTTGTAAGATTCAATGGCCTCTACCATTGATGGCTCCTCACCTCTCTATGGGTTTCCTCAAAGGAAAGTGCCTTTGAAGAACTTGGGAGGGGGTTGTGTAGAGCCCCTTTCCCCACTATGTGAGCTTTCTTCTCCATTGGAGTTTGGCGACTTGCCCTTACCCAAAGCATCCTTGATAAGCTTAGACATTTGCTCACTCATAGTCTTTTGGAGCTCCATGCCACAATTCTGCATCAACTCTTGAAGGAATTTCACTTGATCTGAAGTGAAAGCCCCGTCCTCCATTGATCCCTTATTTCTCCTTTTGTAGAACAAAAATTCTTTGTTTCCTTGCATTCAAACTACCCCCACAAGAGTAGAGGAAAAATGCTCGATACCAAATGTAATCGAACCATTACACCAAAACCTCGAGGCGTTGGTGAAATCAGCACACTAGGATCATAACATCCCACCACGCTCCCGTGAGCCCGACCTCGGCCGGGCTTTGTGCCCGCACTCCCATACATACGAGCCCCGCTTCACCAACGTTTAGGCGCCCCACGGCCCCGCCTCTGCACGGCATAACCAATCGAGTGGGATTCGAACACGGGTGGTTACTCTCATACCACTATAATATCTCCTTTTGGGATAAATATAAATCTGCACTTTATTAACTCAAATCGACCCTACAAGGATTAGATCCTTTTAGTTTGACCTCAAATAACCCAATGTCGGCGTTAATACAACCCAAATGGGGCTGGAGTAAGCCAAGGTAGTGGGTTAGATGAGAGAACCAATCGAAAAACTAACCTTTTCCTGCACCTGATTTTATAACAACAATTTCGAGTTTGGTACAACACTCTTTTCTTCATCATTTTCCTCACCCAAAACCCCTTTTTCTTCCTTACAAGTGTTCATGCTTGGTGGGTAATGACTTGGAACCTTTATGAGACTCATGCTTTCTTCTTGTCCTTCAAATGACTCACGGTGGGGTTGAACAATTTCCCTCAAATAAAAATATTGAGACCTTTAATCTTCCCTTCTCATGGATTAAAGGATAAAATTTGAAAAAATGTCATCACTCTTTTTATTTTTAAAGTAAATATTAATTCTCCTCTAATGTTTATATTTTAAATAATAAAAAGGGAAATTAATGTTCTATTTGAGTGACCCTCTTACATGAAGAAATGTGCCATAAAGAGGAGGGAAACTTGGAGATTTGAAATGCAAAAGCTATATAAGGAGATGTGGCGACCCCTTGGGGGCATGTTGAAGTTTTTATTAAAATATCTTTATGCTTGAAGAGGGATGTATGCCCATGTGATCACATAACAAAGGTGTTTATTCAACACCACTATACTTTGGAGAGTTTGAAGCCTTCTATGCTATTTTTGAGTGACTGTTACATGATATATTCATTTTAAAATTGGCGGCTTGCTTATATATTGCGCATTTATTTGTGGGGTTAAATCTGCATGTTGTTCATTTTAAAGTGATTATGGAAGAGTTTGAGGTGTTTTTATGACTGTTGTTCACTGCTGCTATCTTTCCAGCTATGGCGACTTGTATTGGGGAATATTTTAGCATGTTTTAAGGGTGAATAAGCTAGATCTGCAATCTGATTTGGATCAGCTTTTATTTCAGAGCAAGGGCTGATATTTTGAGTGTGTTGGAAGGTTAGAAAGAGCTGGAAATAATTTATATAATTTTCTCTAACCCTAACGACTTGATATCAGATTTTTGGGGCTGTTTTGAGGTGGTTTTATTGATCAGAAAATTCAGATTCATAGTGCATTGGAAAGGCCTCAATTTCTAGTTTATTGTGCATTTTATTTCATGCAAAAATATCAAGTATTGAAGGAGTTATTAATTTTTGAAGTTTCATTGTTCTGGGTGCCATTTTTATTTATTAACTGCTGTTATAAAATTAGATCTGGAAAATGTTAGTTTTTCGATTGGTTCTCCCATCTAACCCACTACCTTGGCTTACTCCAACCCCATTTGGGTTGTATTAACGCTGACATTGGGTTATTTGAGGTCGAACTAAAAGGATCTAATCCTTTAAAAGTCGATTTGAGTTAATAAAGTGCAGATTTATATTCATCCCAAACGGGGATATTACAATCTCGTGTTCCAAATTTCACTGTGTTTCGCTCTCTAGAAAGCTCAAAAATAAAAAAAATGAAAATTTTGTGCGTGGCGCGGGCTTTAGGCACGGAGCTACCATGGCAGCCATTAACGAGTCACGAGCTTTTGACAGGTTCTTTTTCCACCTTTGATTGCAATGAAAAAAATTCCATTGGGATAGGTTTTTTATCTGGAAGATGTGTTCAAACTTCTAGCTTGCTTCGACTGCTAGATTGATGGGAAATCTGAGGAATAAGAGTTAGGTTACAAAATGGAGTTTTTGTTAATAATTTAGGGCATCATTTGATCTTCTCGTGAATTGCTCTTTGATGTCCTCTGAAAATGAGGTCTGCAAAAAATATCACCTCAACCACGTGCACCCGAGTTGTGAGATATCGCATTTCATGTTTTCGATCATGAAGTCATTCTAGCAAAAACTAAGCACAAGTGTTGGCTAGAAAAGCAATATTTTGGGGATATTGCAACAACGGAGCAATGGGAATGGATGTGCAATGAAGGAATGAAGAGGTGGAAGCAATGGCAATGGAGGTTCATAGCTTCTTCCTAGAGTGGGTTTCACGGGTGCACGGGGAAGAAGAAGCGAAACACCAAAAATGCAAAAGCTTGAAATTTCTTCAACTTGGGCATGGGTGCACTTTTTTGTCCCAACCATCCTAAACGTTTGGGACGGTTGGTGCAAAAAAGTGTGCCCCCTTCCCATTGGTCCACATGTCAACTCATGATTTCTGAGGTGGAAGCTAGGGGTTGGAAAAAAGGGCCTTAGCAACTTCCGAGGTCATGTGCGTGACCAAGAGCCAAAATTGGAGGGGGCGCATTTTTGTGTCCCAACCGTCCCAAATGTTTGGGATGGTTGGTGCACAAAGTGCGCCCTCTTGATCGTCCATGTGGTGCTCTGTGGTTGGATGAAGCTGGGGGCTAGAAAATGGTGCACGGGGGCTTAACTGGGCTATTAGGGCTTTAAGAAGGTCATATCATGGTCTAGGATCTTATTTGGGAGGTTGGGGGAGTTTTGTGTCCCAACCGTCCCAAATGTTTGGGACGGTTGGTGCAAAAAAGTGCGCCACTACCCAGGCTTGACACGTGTCCACCTCTAAAATTGACTAACTCCTTGATTTTACCTCGGGGAGCAACTTGATTGAGGTATAACTTGAGCTCCTGGATGACTTTTCCCTAAATCACCTATGGACATGAATGTACTTGATATCCCTAAATCACCTATGGACATGATGACACAACACATTGGACTACTCGTAAGGACGGGATAGGACCTGATACAAGGGTTAAGATGATCCGGAGGAGGGCTCGGGTGACCTTTGAGCAAAAATTTTCATGGTAGGGTATGGTTGTCATGTTTTCAGGCTTGAATTTTGCCCTTGAAAAACTCATGACAACATAAGCAAAAATTTTCACGGTAGGGTATGGTTGTCATGTTTTCGTGCTTGAATTTTGCCCTTGCGAAAAATCATGACAACATTGTTCAAACTTATATCCACAATTAAAGCATTCAAATAACATAACACAATGGGGGCTTAATCAAGCTATTCGGGCTTTAAGAAGATCATATCATGGTCCAGGATCTTATTTGGGAGGTTGGGGAGTTTTGTGTCTCAACTGTCCCAAATGTTTGGGACGGTTGGTGCAAAAAGTGCGCCACTACCCAGGCTTGACACGTGTCCACCCCTAAAATTGACTAACTCCTTGATTTTACCTCGGGAACAACTTGATTGAGGCATAACTTGAGCTCCCGGATGACTTTTCCCTAAATCACCTATGGACATGAATGTACTTGATATCCCTAAATCACCTATGGACATGATGACACAACACATTGGACTACTCAGAAGGACGGGATAGGACTGATACAAGGGTTAAGATGATCTGGAGGAGGGCTCGGGATGACCTTTAAGCAAAAATTTTCACGGTAGGGTATGGTTGTCATGTTTTCAGCTTGAATTTTGCCCTTGCAAAAACTCATGACAACATTCTTCAAACTTATATCCACAATTAAAGCATTCAAATAACATAACACAATGCAACAACATTTACGTGGAAAACCCTCTCTCGGGAAAAACCACAAAATAAGACTGCTTGGATCTACCGTCCAAATCCAACCCAAAATTAAATGCTTTACAAATGTTCGTAGGCACCAACCTACTGAGACACCAATCCCCAATGCTAAGCACCAACTCAACCAATTTGTGAGCACCAACCCACTGGAGATACCAATCCCCAAATTGTGAGGCACCGACCTCAACAAAATAAACTTCCACCTTCTGTAGTTGCTTCTTCAACCGAATGATGGCAATTCCGCTTCTTTTCACACAAACAAATCAGATCATACTTTCAACATGGATGCTGGTCCAATTAATGAAATCAAATAGCAATACATTTCTGCTCTTCCTTCTTACTCTTTACTCAAATGATATTCTCATTTTACTTCTGCTCTTCTCTCTCATACTTCTTCTCTCAAAATGATTTTCAATTATATTCTTCATTTTGATCTCAACCTTCTTACCTCCCTTATATATCTTCTCATGCCTCTTCACAAGAGGGTCGTCCATTCCAAAGGGTGTGTCCCTTTTCTAAATATTAGTTAATCCTTTCAATTAAACATCAACGCCCATATGAATTGGGTCGGCCTGCTTTATTAATTAAATGCTCCTTTAATTAACTCTATGTCCTTTATTCAATCGCTGGTCTTCTTCATTAAATCGCTGCTCATTAACTAATGTTGTATACACAAGGTGAAGTCGCTGGGCCCTTAGACTAAATCGTTGGTTCACACATCAAAGCAAGTCGCTGTAATTTAACACCAAGATCACTGTCAAATACAATCAGATCGCTGTTGCACAAAATCCAAGTGCCTTTGCTGCAATACACAAAATCCAGATCGCTGCAATAATAAATCATGGGCACTTCAAGTAACAAAGCTGTTATATAATGTCCAAATCGTTGCTATTATATACACATGATCGCTGCACAATCTCCTTAGACATAAATGATTCGTTGACATCAAGAACTCCTATTCTGTGCCTTCTCCTTTGTCATCAATAAGTCCTTTGACATCAATGACAATATTTTCAACAATTTCTACCCTTCTTGGATTTCCAAGTGGTCAAGTTATTTCTTCCTTGCCTTTACATCATGTGGATAGAGCAGGGCTATGTAACCCTCTATTCCTCCATTGCTCGAAGAATGTTGTCTTCTTGGAAGTGCTTCTTTGACCTCCGGAGGTGATGGCATGCTTCCATATTCTTCTTTTGGTTGTGACCCACTCTTTGGTGCTTCCTACAACCATTTTGAGGCTTCAGAAAACTCATGTTTGTGATGCAATTATTTTTTGGGCTGATTTTCTTGTTGTGATGGCTTGGACACCTCCATGAAAACTATTCTTTCATGGGATGCATTAGAACATTCCTCTAACCTTTACTCAGTGAGTAGAAAACCCTTGACGTGCATAGTGTGGTCTTTCCTCAACTTCAATGGGATTGAAAATTGCTTGGCCATCCTTACCAAGACCATCGGCACTATATTCCATCTTCAACAACTACTTAGAGCCAATTACTTTAGTGTAATTTTCAAAGCTACCAAGGGGCTCACATTGCATCTTGTTGCGAGATGCAACTATGGGTGAGGTGCTTGCATTGCATTTCTTTTTCATAGACAAAGCTTCTTCTGTAGAGGTGGTCTTCTTTGGAATACTATACTTTTGTTTCTTTTTTGCCTCGTCACATACTTCTTGGAGCTTGGACAAAATATCCTTTTGCAAGCAATTCTTGTTGTATCTTCTCCATGAATTGGAAATTCCTCATCTTTCTTTTGCCTTTCTCATAAAAAATAGACTCCCCATATGCAAAGCATTTGGGCCCTACACTTTTCCATAGCCGCCAACAAGGAAATATGTGTGGTGAGATAATTTACCTTGGACTTCTTCTTTTTCCTTTTCCAAGTATTGGACCATCTGCTTTAGATCTTGGTTCTCTTCTTGTATTTGCATATTCCAAGCTTGAAGCTCTTCAAGCCTCTCTCTTCTCAAAGATTTGGTCATGGCTAGTCTATGCAACTGCAAAATTATGAAATAAATTGTTCCAAACAATTGACATGCAACTTTTCTAGAACACACAAACCCCAACATGCTAGCGAAAAACCCTACAAACCCCGAGGAACTTGCTACTCTGATACATATATGATCGGTAGATATTATGAAGTAATTGCTTCTACAAATATACAAGATAAGCCATGTTGCTGATTCAATGGATTGCTATTGAAAACCACATACATAGGCTGAAATTAGATGTGAGGTACAAGTAGCTTCCAAATACATCCAATAGGTGGAATCAGAATGTGTGAATGTGCAAACATCTTCTACATGCCTATAAGAGTTAATTTCAACCATTACTTGAACTGCAAATGCTTAAGTGCTGTCCATTACCAAAGATCATATATCCGATGCAAACTACTATCACAAGATGGAAGGAAATGAATTTAAACGTGCAAGAGCAACTCCACCACAATATTATCTCAGTCATCCTAAATTTGATCTCTATAACGCTCCAAAAACATAGAGCTACAAAGAATACTCGCTCTGGAATGCCTACCTTGTTGCTGCGATTCGCATTCCTGATGCAAGGTCATCTTCTAGATGCTTGATGAAGACCAAATAAGATTGAATAAGCCTTCTCAAGGAAAGCTCAGCAGGTGTATAGAGTTTTCGTAGTTTCCCTCCATGATGTTCAAGTTTGAATATTTGGAATTCTATATGTAATTACTCTTTACATAAGAGTAAAAGTCAATTTTTGGTTGTCAAGGTAATATGGATTGTTAGTTGGTGGATATGCTACGTAGGAAAAGTCTTAGTTGTTCTAGGATATTGTGTAATCATGATCTAGTTGTCTTAGATCATGTTGAGTTGGAAAAACCACTCTTCCTATCTTTATGAGCTTGTTGAGAAAATCTCTCCTAAAGATAGTTCTAGTCCTAGATAAGACTTACTACAGCTAAGTCAGGCTATTTGAGAGGAAATAAGGTCGAATTCAATCAATTGGGATATGAAGGAAAAGATTACTTGCATAGAGAAGTAGATGAGTGGAGAAAAAATGCAAAAATTGTGTGTAAAGGCATTGTATAATGGTTCTTAGTTTGAATGAAACTGGTTTTTATTCTCCATGAGCTTGAATGGTCTTAATTCCTCCTTATTTGTATGTGTCTCGGAAATTTTTAGTGTATTTGGGCCAAATTCATATGTTAGAAGCTCTGGTTTTGTTTTACATGCTTATTAGGGGACTGTACATAGATTTCTTGACAGGGAAGTGAGGTCAAAACCCTCCCTATGTTAATAATGCATTAAAATACTTGACTGTCACTTTGAAGAGCAAGGGAAATTAATA
Source organism: Taxus wallichiana var. yunnanensis (assembly GCA_018340775.1). NCBI lineage: Eukaryota > Viridiplantae > Streptophyta > Pinopsida > Cupressales > Taxaceae > Taxus > Taxus wallichiana. The sequence goes on from CM031243.1 coordinate 582,809,288, forward strand.
AAAAATCGAATGGTATTTATTTGGGTTCCTGACTCTGTGTTTGAAGTGGTTTACAAGCTATTTTGTGCTCTCGGCCCTGGACTAGGGCAAGCGATATCTTTTGTTTTATCCGGTGGAACGAGCTCAAATTTTTAGGGAATCTCTGTCCTAACCAGATAAAGACGTCCACCAAATTTTAGCTTAATCCAATAAGTGTGGCTCGAGATATTCATGACAGAATTCTACAGGTTCGTGACAGAGGTTGTTTTAGTGGAATCTGGGCATATCAGAAGTCATAACTTCTGCAAAACAAATCTAAACAATCTGAAATTTGGTAGGCAAGGTTGTGAGGCATTTCCTGAGGTGGGTTTTTAACGGGTTGTGTTGAAATGAATACTTTTGAGATATTCATGATAGAATTCTCCAGGTTCATGAGAGCATAACAATGACAGGGATCAAGGAAATTGCTGCAAGTTTTGAGGTAATTTGAATTCTCCAAGAGTTGTCATTGATAAGTATTAAAGGATTTCTAAGGTATTCATAAGGCTGTTAAGTATAAACAATCCGCTTTGGAATCAACTGTTATAAAACAATCTTCACTAGGCTTGGTTCAAGACTATATGCTCTGTGATTTTATCCTAAATCTGTCAAAGGAGAACTAGGAGTAATTTATTTATGTTTAATGCTCCATAAGGATGTTTAGAAATCATTCTAAAACTCAAAGACATTTCTGCATTATGAGAATTACATTTAAAAAGAGGTCTAACCTGGCTTGAAGGCAGAATTTGGGCAGAATATGTGCTAGAAGAGGTCTTGAAGAAATGTTACAGTGAGTTGAATTTTTATTGAAGTCATGTGTTCAAAGGACTATGAAGATGATGACAGGTTTGGTTTCTTGTACAACATTACCTCTTTCATGTCTTAGACTTGGGTTAGGAGTTAAAATCTCAAGTTACAAGAAGAGATGGTCCTTATTACCACAAAGAAGGATTGTGTATAGTTACACATGCCTTGTTTAGCAATAGCTTCTTAATTCATGATTGTAATGAATCAAGGATCTCAGTCAAAGGCAAGGTAAACTTAGATCCATGATATGAACATGATCATCATAAGAGGATAGGCCAAGCATGAATCCAAGAATCCTAGTAAAGTGAAATCTACTATCTTCCAATGGGTAAACCAGATAAGAACTTGCTAAGGGCAGAGGTATACTGTAGAAAGAGTTTATGAACTAGGGAAGACTAACTCGCATCCATATCGTGCTCCAAACCATGAAGAAAAATTGTCACTCTGAACTTGAGTTTGTGGATCTAGTCCTAATAAGGGGATCTTGTCTTAAGTGTCTCTTGACAAAAGGTCCATTGTAGAGATCAGGTGTAAACCGGTCCTTGAAACTTCTCAAACTTCTTAAAACCTTGAATCAAGCATGCAAGTACATGATGATGAACATGACCTTTGCTACTAATCTCAAGAATACATAAAGGACTAGGACTGTGGGTATTTAGTGAGAAACCATAGCATGATCAAGAAATGCTGAGTTAGGATGGCATCAATTCCCATTGCTCAGTATGGTGGAACATATTTTCTGTTAGATACACCTTGGTGCTAGTTGCGATTCTAACCATTCATTTTCCAACCTTGGTGTTGATTGGGCTTGAATTTTGTCCTTTTCTTTTGGATTGTTATATTGTCTAGTTGAAAGCTCACACTCCATAGTTGGCCACGTTATAGAGCCCGAGGCCCTTTAGGGTGCGGTCGGTTTTTCTAATTGGGATAAAAGGCTACATATCTATCATTTAGCAGCCCTACCTTTTCACGTAAATACCTAATCCTTGTAGTAGGTCTATGCCTCCTTAAGTGAGGTCTTGAGGAACGAGGAACACATTGTGGGAAGGTAGGAACCTTTACTTTTCTTGCATCTCATAGACTGACATGGGATAGATTTATACTTCACTAGTTTTCCTAAGCCAAAATTTGCACATTTGGGTCCCTTCACTCCTTGATGTCGAAAACTCTTAGTCTTACCAATCTGATTAGAGTGTCTTGATTCCGATAAAGAACTTGTTTTTGCCTTGGTGGTGCTCATTTTCCCGCCTTTAAACTATTTCCCCTTGTCAAATAGGCTACTTACTAAGTCTTTTCCATCTTTTTACATCCTTTTCTTCATCTCTTTTTAGACATGTTAGCATTGTGACATGCATTAGGGTTTAAGGACATTCCCTTAGAGTATCTTCTCGCATCTTTGGGATTTCGGGATACTCTCTCTTGATCACTTTGTTAACTTCTTTCTTGGATCTCTCCTAGTTCCATTAGGGATTACGAGTGCCACATTTTGATGATTCATTATTTATAGGCTTGGTAGATCACCAATTATTTCTTGACTAGCACCTTACAACATTTTCTAGATCTTTTAGAATGAATTTAGTCTTCCCTTATAAGGCTATTTGGATTGGACCTAGTCCTATTATCTACTTATATCTCCTACTTTTCCGGCCCGCTAGATCGGTTAATTCATTTCTGACTAGAATCTTTTGACAGTTTCTAGGTTCCTCTGGACCTAATTTAGTCTTCACTTACTACCACTTAGGTTATCCAAACCCGACCTAGCCATCTTCCCCGGACTTGTCCTAACACCTTCTGTGAGCTCTTTTCCCGTATTTTTTGTATACCTACTTATAGACTCACTTGTGTACGTTTGCATTGTTATTTCTTTATAGCCTTTTCTTCATCTCTTTTTAGACATGTTAGTATTGTGACATACATTAGGGTTTAAGGATATTCCCTAGAGTATCTTTTGCATCTTTGGGCTTTCCCCGAAACTCTTTCATGATCACTGCTAACTTTTTCTTGGATCTCTCCTAGATACATTAGGGGGCATTTTGGTGATTCATTATTTGTAGGCTTGGTTGACTGGTCAATTATTTCTCGACTAAGCACCTTACAATTTTCTAGGTCTTTCAAAACGAATTTACTCTTTCCTTAAAAGTCTATTTGGACTGGACCTATTTTTATTTATCTACTTATTCTCCTACATTTCCAGCCTGTTAGATTGGTTGATCCATTTTCCGACTATAACCTTCCCGACGCTTTCAAGGTTCCTTTGGACGTAATTTAGTCTTCACTTACCACCACCCATAGGCTGTCCAAACTTGACCTAGCCATCTTCCCCGAACTTGTCCTAGCACCCTTCGTGAGCTCTTTTCCTATATTTTTGTATACCTACTTATAGACTCATTTGTGTACATTTGCATTGTTATCCTCTCCTTTTAGACTTGTACCATTAGGGTTTCTAAGTAATTTGCACCCTTCGTGGTCGAGACGAGTTAACACGCACCCTTTTTTCGCAGAAAGGTAAGTCTACGTAAGTGTATTTTGTATGGTTGAATTCGTATTTTTATCACTTATTACTTCATTTACAATATGTCCTTTGATTTTGGTGTACTATGTTTCTTTTTAGAAGACCATCTCGCATTACTCTATTTTGGCATGCAATGATATTTAGTTGGGGCATATGCATACACTTTATTTTTCACCCTTTGAAATGTCCCTTTCAAGGGATTAGACCAACAACCAAGGAAATTAGATAAATCACCAAATAACCAAATCTGATTTCTATAACCAGCAGACTGAAATAAAAACCAGCGAACTGATTTCTCCAAACAACGGTATAAAAATATATGCAAAACACCAAATTCACTTCAAATAACCTTGCCACAATTTAAATATATATTTTAGGCATCCAATGGAACCATAAACAATGAGAAATCTGAGTCAACACATTGCTGAAATTAATAAATAACCAGCGAAGAGCAGCCACAACAAAATTATGAATTATGGGTCTAGAAACCCTAAAAATCAAGAGAATGTAGATTCCGGCCTTAATAAATATGACAAATCAGATTATGAACTGAAAATGCAACTTTATGTCCTCTAAACCATCAAACCCTACACCAAGGTAGGTCGCTCCACATGTAGGAAGCAAATAAAAATCTGAAAGTGAATGTTTCTCCTCAAATCTGCCCTTTACTTCAAAACCATGCAATGATGAAGGGTTTTCATCCTTCAACAAAACCACTAGAAGGGTTTTCATCCTTCTAGGAAGCCACACAAGAGGGTTTTTGTCCTCAAGTGGAAGAACATGGAGCAACAAGCTCACAATGCCCAATATTAGGAAAATGCGCCAAAACTAGATGCCCAAATGAGGTCCCAAGACTCCTTTTATAACCTTCCTTTGGCGCCAAAGCTTGGAAAGGTAAGGCCGACCCATAAGAGATGTTCTATTCCTTCATTAAGCTTCTTTTATTTGTCTTTAACCCAGCCGACCTGCATTAAGAGGGAAAACACTAAAAAGAAAACATAAAAATTAGAAAAACAAAAGCAAATGGAAGCTCAATGTTCTTCTCCAACTCTTCTACTTCTTTGCCATGGAGAAGGAATGGCAAGAAGTCCAAATAATGACCCTCAAGTGGGAAAAGGGACATTACACCCTTACTAATGATTTTTCTTTGTTGGATAGTGGTACATTAATCTACCCGAATGCGTATCTTAAGGGGATGTACCAAGAGCTAGGTTGGGTTGGTTAGGAGTATTTGGTAAGAAAGTTATTGTGCACTGTATCACCCTAGTTTGCACTAGCATGGCTCCTTACTACCTTTCTCGCTACCTCTTTAGTATCTCTTGATGACTACTTGATATTCTTAGTATTATCACTTTCATATCTGCCTATAGCACTTTCGGATCTCCTTAAGATCACCTTCATACTTGTTCTAAGTATTTGCTCTACCCCTCTCTCGGTGACATGATCTACTACTTACTAGTTGCCCCTCATACCACCGGGAAAAATGATAATACAAGCTTCTTTTCTGCTACAAGAGTTACACTAGCCTTGGATGTTAGGAGTGATTCTAGAGGAAGTGTTTTGCTTCCTCCTAGATCCCCAACTTGATCCTTCGACCACGTATACTCATCGAACAACATTCTCCGATCTCTCACAAGTGATTGATAATGGCTCACGATGATTTACCACTTTTGGCACAAACAATGACATTCAATGAGATTTGCCTCCAATCTTCATTGGCACTTGCTCTTGGGGATTTTATTCGCCCCTCATTACTATTTTTATTTGTTTCTTTGCCACTTGTGTTAGTGGCACGCTGCTCTATTTTATCTTTGTACTTTGCTTCGTCGGTTCGCTTCTAGGATTCTCTCTTCCTAGAACTTTCTATTGCTAATGGTTGTATCCTTCAATCCCATTGACCTACTTTTGGTCATTTGTGGACATTAATATAATTTCTTTCTTCTTTCTCTCTACCTCCATTCCTTTTGTACCCTTACCTTTATGCCGGACTATTTGTGACCGATAGATGCTATCTAGTAGAACTCTTTTCTCGACCTCCGTATTGACCATGGTCGATGCAATTGACTTCGAGAGAGTGATTTCAGGTTATGTTTCACTATTTATAGGCATTATCGTTATCATTTTTGTAGAGGATCATCAAATTGTCTACTCTATTTTCTTTCACAATTATGCCCTCAAAGGTTTAGGGTTTAGTGGAGCTTATATTTGGAAGTCTACTTTGGAGCATTGGGTTACTAGGAGCCATAAGAATAGGAGTTGTACTAGCAAGGTCTACCAAGTCTTTGGAGTCCCCCAACTTTGATCTACTTAGGTCTTCTACCTATCCCTCTTGTGATCCACCCAACAACTTTTTTCACAAGGTGCTACTAACCCTAGGGGGTTAATGCACTAGCAATTTCTTCACAAAGGTAAGTATCCCTAACCCTTCTCTTTCCTTTATGTTGGTTTGATTGATTATATTTGATGTATCATGTATTAGACTAGGATAGAGTAGTTTATCTTTATTTATTACATTATGCTTTACGACCCTTGTCTATTATCCGCCACATGGCATTACAACTCTTATTTAGTAAAATTTAAGGGTTTGAATCTGTATTTAAACTTTTTTTGGGTACTTTCGAGATTAAATTCAATGTTGGTAAAAATAACATTTTTTTGAAGTAAAACTTCAAAGTATTATTTTTTTTTTAAATAAAAAAATTGGGGACTCTCCCTTTGAGTCCCCAAAATGTTTGGGATATTGAATAAATCTAGGGTATTTGTCCTTGGGTAACATTGGTATAATTGCTTTGTAGAATTGGAATTAACACAATATAGATAGTGTTAGTGCTGTCAATTTTGTGTGCTTCTTCATCTTTGATTTTCAACATGCCTGGATGCAATTAAAAGTTTTCATTTGCTCATATGTTCCCTCGTTGACTCTTACAATTTTTGTTTATCAATTTACCAAAACTTATCCAATAGTTGAGTAACTATATTCTTTTCTATCATTTTATGTTATTTGTCTTCACTACGTATACTTCTTTCTTAGTTTGAAGTTTCCTTTCTAAATAGATAAAAACTTGTTTTGCATCAATAAGGGTCCTTATTTTTTATAATTATAAATATCAACGTCTTAGTTTTTTTTGTTTGCTTTTTGGTAAGAAGGGTGTTTCTTTTTCTTGGATTAGAATGATTTCCATAATTGTTGGAAATCTTTGAATGTCAAGACTTAATGCTTAATGTACTATTGTTGATTTGTATAGGCGGAAGTTATTTTGAGTTGGCTCCTCACTAATATTGTGGGGTGCTTTATTGGGAAATGTAGGTGCCAAAAATGAATGTGGATAAGGCAATTACAAAATGTCCTCAACTTTTAGGTTGCTCACCCGAGACATTCAAATTGATGGTAAACCAAATAAATGGCCTTGATATTAAGAGAAAGACATTAGCTCGTATTGTTTCTTCTAGTCCCCATTTGTTGTTGAGGCGGCCACGTGAATTCTCGAGAGGTTAGTAGCTTTGAAATCTATTTTTGAATTGGAAATACTTTGATTGAAAATTCTTAATAAATATTTGGTCACAATAGAATCGTGTGCAAATAAATATGTTTCTTTGTAATTTTGCTTGTATGGTTCTTATAGACTATGGAAAAAGTTAGAAAATTTATATCCACCAATGAACAAAAGTGTTTTGTGGAACAAGATAGATAATCATTTTAATGTTATATATAGGTAAATTGTGTGAAGCTTCACTATTAAAATAATTTATCTCTAATCATACTAAATAAAGCAAATAGAAAGAAAGAAAGAAAACATATCAGCTTCTCTGGAATGTGTCTTTCTATTCAATAACATACCTTGAGCCCCAACTTGATCAAGGTACGAGACATTTGATTTCTGATGGGATTTTACTGGATTACATATCGATGAAGATGATCATAAGTGGTTTCCTTTTAAGTAACATGTAAACTCTAGGTAAAAGATCTTGATTAATCTCAAAGAGTTATGTCGACGTTATTGTGTTATTGATATTATAAAAAATATAATCTGCACAATATACTACATCTTGAAATTTTAAGCTATGTTGCACCAAGAATTGAGAACATTTCTTTGTGAAATACCCAAAGGGTTTATAAATATTGGAATGGCTAGTGTTCAATTATGTTTTGAAACTTTGCTTTCAGTATACATCTTAAGGAAAGAGGAAATGACAAGAAACAACGAAGGCAATACTTGTGTATGATGTTTTGAATTTCACTCTTTGTGTAGTCTTTCGTTCTCCTTCCTCCCTAAGCCTTCCAATATTCACATCACCATTGATCCACTTGATGCTTGGTATGCCATCGATTATATATGATATGCATCCTGGAGCTATCTAGGGACAACACCCTAAATGAGGATCCATATGTGTTGTGTAAGAGTGTGGAAGCAATATAAAATAATATTCAGATGATCAGAAGGGAGAAGATTATAGAACTGGAACATAAAGTTTTATTAATTTGTGCATTCTGTACATGACATACTCTCGAGGGAGACGTTTGGCTGTTTATCTTCTACTATGTGATTACTATTTAATGCTACTGATTTGTATTCATATATTATAGAGCTGTGAAGGATTAAAGAACAGTTATGAAAGTCAAAATGGTTGATTTTCTGTAATGTCCTTTTTGGGACTGAAACTGAAAAAGGAGGAAATCACACAAACCCAAACTTATTAAATTCTGATTTTTGGACCAGCAAACTGATTTTGATGACCGCTGGAAATCAGCAGTCTGAAATTTATAACAGCAGTCCAGAAATGAGGAAAAACTACTCAAATATCATCAACAAACTCAACCAAAATGTAGATAGGTATTTTAGGAAGTATTTAGCACACTTTGTACCATCAAATCTGATCACACATGCAACTGAAAATTAATTCCGAACAGCAGAAGTACAACTCATTAAAAATTATGAAATGAAGGGTTTCCAAACCCCAACAACCATAAGAAATATAGATTCCGGCTTTAGAAATTATGCCAATTCAGAATATGAAATCAGATTTGCAACTTGTGCCCTAGAAGGCACCTAAATGCTAACAAACCCTAGTCGCTCCAACTAGGAAGGGCTCATAAATGCATGCAAACACTTGTAGATATCTTCTTTTATCCTCCAATGCCCAAATCTGCAAAAAGTCTTCAAGATGACTTCACTTCAACCAAGAATGGAGGGTTTTCATCCTCCAACCAGCCACAAGAAGGGTTTTTGTCCTTCTTGGAAAAACCACACAATTGGATTTTCACCCAAAAGTGGAATGACAATGAGCAAACAACCCAAGATCAAGTTTAGATAAAATTCGCCAAAATTAGATGCGTGCAAATGAAGTCATTAGTCTCCTTAAATAGCCCAATCTTGGCGCCAAAGACCAAATAGGCAAGACCGACCTCCTTTGGGCTTTATTTAATCTTTTATTTTGCCTTTAAACTCCTCCAAGCCAGCCGACCTGCTTTAATGAAGAAAACACTAAAGAAAAATATTAAAAATTAGAAAAGAAAAATGCAATTCCTTCCCTAGCTCATTCAACTTCCTTGCCACGAAAGGGAATGGCAAGAAGTTCATTTTTAGGCTCTCATATCGAAAAATGGGACATTACAGTCCTCCCTTCCCAAAATTGCTTGTCCCCAAGCAATTGCAAACTCCACATGCACCAAGTATCATCATATCAAAGTAAAGGAACATGTTGTAGTGCTCCCATAATCTGGATCCTGTGCCTGTTAAATGAAGGAGCTTCAACCCAAACAAACTCATACCTTTGTTGCCCCTTTCTTCATGGAAGTCTTCATCATCTTCAACTTCAAAAACAACAATGATATCACCTTTCTTTGCATGCTTACTTGTACAAAAATCCTTGCAAACTGATGTAGTTTCCATCATAAAGCAAGGAATAGATGCATACTCATCTTGATGAGATATCTCCAAATACAAATCAGATTGTGGAGGGGCTGAAAACATTTTACCACAGTCATAATTCACATGGAATCTTATCCAATTTGAGGCTATCAAATCAGATTTGTTCCCTCCTTTCAGCTGAAACCTTCTTCCTATATCAACTGGTGATGGAATGCTCTTCAAAAATGAAAATTCACTGTTGTTCATGGCTGCTAATGGCAGTCCCCAATCTGATTTTTGCAAATTCAGCCCTATAACCATGGCATAATAACTACCAATCTGAAATCTTATGAAGAAAGACAAATTCATGAGTAATGTAGGGACTGAAAGTTGTCTTACATAGGCTGAAAAATTAAGAACAACAGGTCTACAATTGAAATCAGCAGACATCTTGGCCTTTAACTCAAGAGAATCAGCCTTCCCTTGCTTAACATTCCTATGAATTCTGATTTCATCATTTTGCAAGTGGAACCCCAACTCCTTGTGAATTTTGAGGGTAATTTCCTCTAAAATTTGGAGCTCTTGACCCCCAAAAACAATGTGTGCCTCAGCTGAACTTAAAAGAAGGAAGTCAAAACAAAATTCATACCTCTTCATGGGGCCATGAAATTGAAAAGTAGAATCATCATCATTCTTCTCTACAACTGCAAATTCATCATAATTGTTCCCCCTTTCCCATTTTTCCTTTGGTTCATTCATGGAACCATGGGTTAGCAATATATAGAAAAGAAAATCAGAATTCTTACCAGGCTTAGGATGCCTGAAACAGACCATACTAGAATTCTCCCCTGCTTCATACAAACTAATTAAATTCCTTCCCTTCCATAAAAAAAGAGGAAAAATCAAAACTGAAATCTTTACCTTCATCTTCCTTGAGCTTCAAGGGTTTACCCGGATTCCAAGGATGTAGGCAATCTATGTAACTCTTCATCATACCTCTTCTTCTCTTAATCATCCTTGGGCTGTCATAAAAACCCACCTCATAGGCTTTGCTTGGGAGATGTATAGCGAGTCCTTGGCAAAGAGTCTTCGCCCAACCTTGCTCGATAAAGTTCACCGACTTCATCCAATAAAGTTAATCAACGTTTATGACTCTTGTTAGGCGAAACAATGATTTTAAATTGTGAATTCTTGTAACATCTATCTCCCGCTTATCCGACCTTGTATAATTGGCTTGTTGACCAAGAACAACAAGCCTAGTGGTCTACATAGAATGTGAAGATTGTTGCAGATAGGTAATGTCGGAACTTTTGTACTACGTACTCTATCCCAAAGGCTTCACATTCTGTAGTACTATAGTTTTTTTGGCATTCAACAAAGACTGACTCACAAGAAAAACAAGATGATCCAACCTTGGAGTTCTACTTGATCCAAGGTAACTCCAATAATGTAGTTTGAAACATCGATGTGCACATCCAATTTTTGTCCCAATCTAGATTTACAAAGATGGGTGAACTAGTAAGGCATAGCTTTAGTTCTTTAAATGCTTGCTCCTACTCGTCTGGCCATAAGCGTTGCTAATAACGAACATGCCCCAAGAAAGACTTTATCTCATTGACCCCTTCAGGTCCTTCCACTTCCAGTACCGTGTATATTTTATCAATATCAGTCTTTAATCTGACATTACAAACAATGTCCAATTAGTTTCCCTTGGGAACCTTGACCTTGTACATCTTCAAATTCAATGCCAAATTTTCCGCTCAAAATGTCGTATAAATTATGTCAAGACCTAGAGCTCAAAGATCTTGAGTGGTGTATATGGGCCAATTGTCTAGGAAGGTTTTAGAGTTACTTGTAGCCGTTTTGTCAAAGATGTGCGAGAATGATTCTGTAATGTCCCCATTTTTGAAGACCCTTAGCCTATTTTTCCCGTGGGCTTTTGGGATGTTGCAAGGGGAAATTATGCTAAGTAATTAAATGATATTGCCTGGAGAGTGATTTTAATCATTTGTCATTATAAAACAATATTCATTTAATTATTTAATTATGGATGCTAAGTGGTTTTTCCACCACCTTGGAGTATTGCTCACAAAAGAATATTTATTGAGCAATTAATGTAATTTATTATTTAATTTAATTCCCAAAAATACAAAATAAAAAGGGGAATTAATTAAATAATAGTAGAGTGGCTTTTAATGTCAAAAATACCCTTAGAAAGGGGACGCCACACATAGGGAAAATAAAATGTTTTTAAATTGTGTTTTCCCTCCAAAAGGGAAAGGTCGGTCTTTATTGGATATTGCACCCCTTAACTCTATAAAAGGAGGTTGCATTTCCTCTAGTAGGGTTATGTTGATGAATCTTTTGATTTCACTCCATGCTTGGAGTAATGGGATGTATGCCCTAGTTCTCTCTCTTGCATTGTAAGCTTCATTGGAAGCCATTGTTGAAGATATTGAAGACTCTATTGTTCTCCTTATTGTGCTCTATTGTGTTGAAGTGTGTCTAATGCATTGTTTTCTCCATTCTAATATTGGCGACTTGGTTTAGAGTATTGGTGCATTCATTTGAGAGTAAATCTGCATTGTATGTGGAGGGTTTGAAGTACTTTTGTGACTATTATTGCTGCTGCAATTTATTTAGCCATAGCGACTGGTATTGGGGTTTGATCTATCATGTTTTGAGGTTATTTATGCTAGATCTATTTGTTGTTGTGTCTAATCAATTATTTCAGATCAAGGGTTGATTGTTTGAGGGTTTTGGAAGGGTTTTATGAGCTGAAAATTATTTAAATATTTTATTCTAACCCTAGCGACTTGGAGGCAGATTTGAGTGGGCTAAAAATTCAGTTTGTTAGTTCATTGGAAAACTCTTTATTTCTACTTTATTGTGCAATTTGTTTCATGCAAAAACTCCAAGTATTGAGTAAGATATTAATTTTTGAAGTTTTCAGCTGTTCTGGTGCATTTTAATTGATTAATTGCTGTTATAAAATTCAGATCTGCAGTTTGGGATCAATTTAATATTGAATGTGGTTGTAGAAATTAGGAGAAATAAGGAGAAGGTGATTTCATAATTTTTGGAGTGGATTTGATGCCCTAAATGTGTTGGGTGACCTACTTTTTAGGGCAAAATTAGGGTTTCGTGTTTGCTATGCGAAATCTGGTTTTAGAATATTATTCTTCATATTTTTGTGGCCCAAAATCCGAAGTTTGAGAATTTTTGCTTGGATGGTTAAGCGGGAAATAATTTTGGAAGATTGCAGCAGTTGGGGTTTGAATATTAATTATTTTTCAGCTGTTAAAAATCTGATTTGAATGTGTTTAAATTCCGATTGTTTTCTTCCAATCTATCCCACCACCTTGGCTAGTTCCAACCTCATTTGGGTTCGAAATAGCTGACATTGGGATATTTTAGGTTGAAGCAAAAGGGTTTTCCCATTCTTTGCTTAATCTTGACAAGTACTTCATTTTCTAAATTGTCCTAGAAGGGGGACATTACGGTGGTATCAGAGCATGTTCTTCTCGCACCGTGAGGTTTGAAATTGCCTATGAATCATGGATTTATCTAGTGCAGGTAACATGAAGGTAAGGTTCCGGAAACTTGGTAGAGCACTCAAGCACCTACCTCAATCAAAGGGTGAGTTGCTCAATATTCTGGAAGAAGCAGCAAGTTGTTTGGCAACAATGGAACAAGATGACTATGGATCCATGCTTCTTGCAAGGGACTCCTTGGTTATGCAGTTGGCTAGGCACGAGTTGTTGGATCATGAAGAGGGGGAGGTAAGAATTATGGTCATCTTCTGCATTAGTGAGGTTATGCGGATTACAACCCCAAAATTGTCATATTGTGATGCCATCATGGAAGACATCTTTGAGGTCATGGTGGGAAGTTTCCAAGGCCTTTTGTAATGTCCCCATTTTCTGAAGACCCTTAGCCTATGCGTCCCCATGGGCTTCGGGATGTGCAAGGGGAACATTTTTAATAAATAATTAAATATTATTGCCTGGAGCAATAATTATTTAATTATTTAATTATGAAGATTATTTAATTTAATTCCCAAAATATAAAAATTAAATGGGGAATTAATTAAATAAATATTTAGGTGGCTTTTAATTTATAAAATCACCCTTTGCAAAGGGGACGCCACACCTAGGGAAGACAAACTGCTTTTATTTAATATTTTCCTTCTCCTAGGGTTTTCGAATTTTGTGCCTCCTTGCTTATAAAAGGAGTGCTAGGACCATTATTATTATTATGTTATGATGAACTTATTTTGATACTCCATGCTTGGAGTTGGGATGCATGCCCTTTGATGTTCTCTCTCTCTTGCGTGGGAGGTTGGATCGAGCTGGTTTTGAGATTCATTTGAAGTATTTATTTGTGAGATCCATGTCTTTGGCTTTAGCGAATTTTTAGATGAAGTTTACCATTAAAATCTGCATGTTTTTACTGTAGCGATTCACTGTAGCAGCTGGTTTGTGATAAAAAATAAGAGTTTTTGGGAGTGCTTTTGGCAAATCGACTTTGGTGTATTGGTTTTCAATTTCAGTGATTCCTTTCATAATATGTGTGAGCTGTTTGTATGCATTTCTGAGTGTGGTACAGTCAGCCTTTTGCATGCTTTCATGCCCTATTTTACAGCGACTTGCTTTAATGATGATTGTGATCAGGTTTAGTGCATTGTTGTTGTGAATCGATTGAGTTAGTGGCATGGTTTGGAGCTCTTGGTCGCAGCGAGTCATCTAGGGGATATTGATGCTAATTGTCGGTGTTATATGGATCTGATTTTAATATAAATCAGCGCCCAGCCTGGGCATATTTGGTGACTATTTTTGGAGCATTCTTAGCAATTAGATCTGTGTTATGAGATCTCTATTGCCCAGCAAAATTCCTCATGAATATCTAATGCATTGTTGTGGTGGTACGACTTGATATGTGCATGGTATGGTAAGATTATAGCTTCTATATGGCAGCGACTTCTTCTATGTTGCATGTAGACTGATTTGGAGTGCTATTTGGAGTGGATCGACTAGTTGTTTGCATGTTTGTATGATGTTTTTACAGTCCCTCTTGGCAGCAACTAGAATAGAGCAAGTTTGGTAAATACCTCATATGATTTCCATTCAATTAAATATGCTGCCATTTCCTAGGCAACAGTGATTTGTTTTGGGATGTCTGGAATGAATGTTGTGAGTGATTTTAGTAGTCATTTCAGCAGTGCTATTGCTTGTTACATGCTCAATTCAGTGAAGCTTAGATCTGATTTTTGAAGTTCAGTTGGGGAAGTTGTTGATAGAGGCCATTAAACCCCTACCTTTAGGGTTTATTAAGTCATTTACTCAACCGGTATAAATAGTTTGCTATTTTCAGTTGATTGATGCATTGAAGAATTGGTTGTTTGCCTAATGTCCATTTGATTTCAGAGGCGGGATATTACACCTTTGGGACCTCACTAACCCTTGTTTTGGTAAGAGGGGTAACATTTTGAGTACTATGGCAAAAGTAAGATCTTATGTGGCTATGATGGATCTAGAATGTAATGATCTTATTTCTCACATGTTTGAAGTGTTCTTTGATGTTATACATAATGATCATACTCAAGATGTAATGTTTTCCATGCAAACCATTATGTCTTTGGTATTGAATGAATATGAGAGTCCACCACCACAATTATTATCTATGCTTGAGGAAGGATTGAGTCAAGAGACATCATGTGTTGCTCATACACTAGCTCAAGGTGTTCTAGAGAAATGTTCAAGCAAAGTGAAGACTATGATTCTCCAAGGTACGAATTATTTGGTGTTTGATGATAAAAATATGATATCTAATGCTTGCATGGGACTTGGTATGTGCACAAAAATCAGATTTAATTCAAAGGGAAGAAAAGGAAGAAGAGCCCCTAGATGTAAATAATCAAGGTAAAACTTCATTGTTGATTGAAGAAGTTTCTTTGCCTTTTTATGATTTCATGCATGATGGTAAAATGATCATGGAAGATGAGTCCAAGAGGAAAGAAAAATCTGATTCGCAAGATTGCATGGATAAAGAAAATAAGGCAGCCAAGAGGTAACTAATGATCATTATTTAGTTGTTACTAATGATAATTGGATTGGTAATGAATGCAAGGATGAGGGGATGAATGATAAGCAAGAAGAAGAGGCTTTTCCGGGCACTTTTGACCATTCTCAGCTCCCTAGTCTGCACATAACAGACATTAAAGAGAAAATAAATGACCTCATCCACCTAAAGATGAAGGTTAAGCAAATAAATGACCTTAATGAAGGTGAAGATGGAAGTTCCTTTTTTGCTTTTCCATTCACCTAATTGAATCACGCCAAGCCATAACTAGTAATTAAATGAATAAGGAAATCACTTGCAATAATGGCAATGTTCACCTCCCTTGCTTCCTTTGTCTAAGCCCACGGAAGTTGGAATGGGCCCAAGGCCTTAATAGTGACTAGTGTGGAAAAGGGGACATTACAGTCCTTTCTTCCCAAATTTTCTTGTCCTTAAGCAAATGCACATACCCGGATCCCAAATGAATCTCAGCTACTCCTTCTTTGATGTTCCTGCACATGAAGCAAACTCATTAAAGAAAAAATGTGTTCCCTTCTTCATCCACTCATGCTTTGCGGATATGATGGCCAACTCTTCTTCTTTGCTTGCCAAGGCCTTACAATTACCATCCAAGCATTGGTTGTCCACAATTTCCCTCATGCTGGTAATCTTGCTTTTCTCTTTCAAAAATCAGAATGAAGGTGACTGGAATTCCACTTTTATTTGCACAAAATATCACAAGATGGTCTAGATGTAGGAAACACAACTTCCAATTGCCTAGATGTCCTTTTATGACCAAAAAAGTGAAAAGAACAAGCTGGAAATGCACAAAGCAGCAGTCCACCCTCTGCAAACAACCTTTAAATTGACCCTTGGGTCAAGGTGTTTGTCATCCCATATTACTTCTTTGATTATGCAGGCTGGAAACAAAGTATTACAGTCATAAATCACCTGATTTTCCACCCAATTTGGAGCTATGTTGGTTGAAGTAGTTGTCTTCTTTAGCTGAAACCATCCACCACTATTTTCCAATGATTTAATGACCTCAAAATGGTCACTCTTGCAGCTGTTCAAGTTTGAAAACAACTTATAATCTGATTTTATCAAAATCAACAACTTAAAAATGGAACAACTACAAAACTGAAACCTCCTTGCAAAATTAGGAAATGTGAGCATTGCAATGACTGAAAACACCTCTCTAAAGGCTGAAAATTTTCTCCCAACATTCATCAATCGAAAAATGCTCCATCCTTTGACTAAAATTACTTGCTTACCCACTTGTATGTATGCCATTGAGATCTTGTGGTGGCTGATTTGAATAATGACAACAACACCAAGTCTGGAATTTTGAGCTATAGTTCTCCAAGGTACACTCCTCTTGTCACCACTAACCACCCACATACTTTGTTGGTGATCTCTTGCATGAATATTCAACCATGAAGTAACTTCACCATGCTTAAGTTGTGTAATTATATGACATTATACTTGGCTGGAAGTGGACATAATTGGGCATATCTTGTGAATCTATCAACCACAACATATAAACAATTCTTACCTTGAACCATGGGCAGCCCGGTGATGATGTCCATGGAGCTACCTTCCCATTTGTGAGTGGGAATAGGAAGGGGCTGCAATAGTCCAACTGGAAATCCATGCTCCGCCTTGTTTTGTTGGCAAGCCAAACATTCCCGTATGTATTGAGGCACCTCCTCTTTAAGACCTTTCCAAAAGAATCTTTCTCTCACCTTTTTGTATGTCTTGAGATAGCCCGATGACCAGCCAATGGGGCATCATGAACAACCCTCAATATCTTGTTCTTCACCTTCGATTTAGAAACCAAATAGACTCCATTCTTATAGAGAATGAGCCCATCCATTATTTTGTACCTTTCATCCACAATTTCTCCCTCAAAAGCAACATTAGCAAACTTATTCTTGTCATACTCAGCTGTAATTAAAGGCTTCCAATTTGCTGTTATCTTAGATAAAGAGAAAAGATATGATTCTTTGGACAAAACATCTTCTACCAAATACTTGATTTGAGTGGTTTCCGGAATCATACCTTGAAGTATCACCTTCTTGCCTTTATCCATGAAGCTCAACTCCATACTTTGGTAGTTGAGAGTGAGCTCTCCCAATGAATGTAACCATTGGACCCCAAGCACAAGATTTGTACCAGCTATGCCAATCATATAAAGATCATCACATACCTCATGCTCTCCCAACGTGAAAAGGAGTTGGGGACTCCTCGTGCATGGCATGGAATAGCCATCCGCTACTTTGACCATGAAGCCTTTGAGGTCTTCCACCTTCGAATCCATCTTTGCAACCAAGCTTTCATCAACACAAGCTTCTTCCTCTTTCTTATGACTCAAAGGATCATCCAAAACCCAAACAATTATGTTCACATAACCTTGAGCTTGCAAAAAAGATCTATGTGCCATATGTTACTCAACAAGTTCTTCACATTATCACCAATTATATTACAAGGCATCAAACATGACATATGATCATTCTTAACAACAAGCTGCCCATAATGACACAAGAATGGCAGCGACATAGGAAGAGATAAAATGTGATCTTTTCCATCATACCTTGGGCTGCCAACAAGAATCCCACCCTTATTTTGTTGGTACTTGTTTGGAACATCTTCGAACTCTCTCCAAGGTTATAACCTCCCTCAATCTGCCCATCATTGACTGCTGTTTGGAAATTTCTAGCGAACTGAAGGTAATCATGAGGAACCGGAAGTGCCCTTCCTTCATGGACATACCCTTCCATACTGTCATCGTCATATACTTCATGCAAATATGGTTTTTCTCCTCCAATTTTCTGCAACATGCCATCATTAGAAATCAATGAATCATCATTAAATATCAAAGGATTTTTACCTTCCAACTCGTGCTTCATGACTTCCTTCTCTTCCCTAGGCTCATGCTTTGAGATTTCATCAAACCCTTGTGTCTTCATAGTGCTGTTCGAAAAATCAGTCAAGAGCTCATCCTTAGGGAAAATGATAGGTACTTCTACCTCTTTCTTTGGAGATACTGCTGCATCAAAAACCCTTTTTGGTTCTTCATCTAGCAACACCTCTCCATGTCCCTCAACATGGTCTTCTTGGGACTCCACCTCAAAGCCCTCTTACAGATCTGATTTTTCTTTTTCTTCTTGTGTAGCTCGTGACCTAGGCTTGGACCTTGATCTTCCCTTGCTTACTTCCATGAACTCGAAATGATATGGCATCACGAATCTTCTCTCGGAAGAGCCATATACTCCTCATCTATGTTGCGTGGAAACGGAAACGAAACAGAAATGGAAACGAATACAAAACGTGGAAACGCGAAATTTGTAAAAACCTTGGATATGAAATGACAATTTGTAAAAACCTTGATATGAAATATTATATAATATATATATATATATATATATATATATATATATATATATATGCATAATACTCATTTTATAATTGTAAATTTGTAGACCATAAGAGATAATTGATAAAGCACTCAAAATATTTTGTATTCATTGAAATTTGAACTTCTAAAGAGTCATAACTCATCATTCAACATGGTTACAATTTCAATGATTCACATATACATGATAATAATCTAGATTCTAGAATATATCATCTAGATCTTCCTCATCATCTTGATCTCCATGAACAAAATTAACAACTCCACTCCCACTAGCTCCACTTTCCATCCTCTTTGCGCATGAATCCCGATTCTTCTTCATCAATACCAAGTAGTGAAAGTTGGCTAAGAGTAGCTGCTAGAAGCATCAAAGTCACTACTCAAGATTAATATCCCTAAGTTTGTTGGGACCTTTACAATAGCCTTCATTCTTGTGTGTGAGGAAACGCAAATTGGAGTGTACATACACTAAATCCTCAACCTTCTTGGATCCTAACTTGTTCCGTTTGGCTAAGTGGATGAAGCTATATGTACTCCATTCCTGCTCTGTTTGAAGAATTGCTAGCCACTATTGTAAAAATGAAAAAGAAGTTAGAAATTTTCAATTAGAAATAAAATTAATTTACTAAGAAGTAAGAACTTCGAACATACAATTTTAATTTTTAATTAATTAATAATAAACAAACTTTTGATTTCATTTTAATATTTTATACCTTGTGAGAGGACTTTAATGGCATTAGGTCGTATGTTCTTGGCATCATGACCATGTACATACCACCACATGAATGGAGTCAACTTGTACTTGTCAACTGGTGCATCCATTTCACCCATGCTACCATTAGATGAAGAGACAAAGAGCGCCATTTCATAGCGGACCATACAAGCTATATCTGGATCAGGAAAAAGCCTCCGGAATGCTACCTTAGCTCCAATTGCAACTTCGTGGTCATCATATGGTTTTTGCCTACCAGGTAGTGAAATTATTTCACTGCTATAAAATTTGGGATTCAGGGCATAGGCTAGGAGATGTAATGGGGTGGTCATTTTATTCCACCTTCTCATGATCATGCTCCTAACTTCATTGTAGAAGGTTTCTGCAGGATCCTGCTCTTTTTGTTGTATGATGTCTCTAATTTTTTCAAGCATAGAGTCAATGCCATCATAGATCTCCCCTATGCAAGCGTCATCTGTGTCTGTATATCTAATCATAGATAAAATAGGCTCAGTAAAACTAAACAAGTATGCAACCTTTTCCCACCAACTATCATCAAGTATAATTGATTTTACTTTGATGGCTCTTTTTGTGTTTGCTTGCTTCCACACAGACCAAACATCATCAATCACCATAAGCCTTAAGGCTTGTTTTACCTTCACAAGTCGTCTTAAGACAAGCGTGTGAGAGGCAAATCTTGTTTCAACAACCTATTAAAATAAATTAAAACAAGTTAATAAAATATAAAATTAAATTTAAAAGAAATTCAATTGATAATTTCATATTTCATAGAAAGTTAGCAAATAAATATTAAAAATTAAAAACTAGGAAATTGTTTTGTTACCTTTAACAACTCCAATGTTGAGAACTTCCTAAAGATAGCCTGAGACATATGATGATTTGTGACAAACATTTGAATCTCATTTGCCTCTGTATAAGTTTCTTCTATCCATGAAATTTTGCCAATCTTCTGCAACATCAAATTCAAGGAGTGTATTGAACAAGATGTCCAAAAAATGTGCTCATATCTTCCCTCAACAATCATCCCTGCTGCTCTACAATTTTTGGCATTGTCCGTGATGACTTGGACAACATTTTGAGGGCCCACCGACTCAATAGCCTCAATCAAAATATTAGCAATAAATTGAGCATCTTTCACTTCACCCTCACAATCAACAACCCTTAAGAACATTGCCCCTTTAGGGCACACTGCAACAATGTTGATTAGGGGTCTATTTCGGCATCTTTCCATCCATCTGAAATGATAGATACCCCTGAGTCCTTCCATGAATCCCTAATTGGCTGTAAAGAAGTATGTACATGGGCCACTTCTTTCGCCAACAATGACGTTCTCGCCTTTTGATAATCGGGGCTTGTATACCCTTTTAGTGCATCATTAATTCCTGTCACCATTTGTTGCCAATAAGGTGACTATGCAACACATCAAGGGTAGCCCACATGCATAAACGCATCAAGCAACCAACTCATCAGCAACATCCCTTTTCTCATTTACAAATGCTTGCTCTAATGGGCCTTTGGTACTTCTTTTTCGTGACAAACACTCTCCCTCTGATGGAGTTTCAACTGCAACTTGGATAAATGGATGGTTTGATGGGGTGGGTGGTTTTACAGAACCCCTATTTTGCAAAGGAGCGGTTTTAAATCTAGCTCTTGAAGCTGCCAAATCAGCCTCCTCTTGCTCTTTCATATATGCCAATATATGTTTCCCTTCAACCTTGGCACATTTTCTAATCCTCGTTCCCCTTTCCCCATTAAATGAGCTTTGAGGTGGGTGTAAGAGGATTTGAATTGTATATTGCAATGATTGCATACCCAAACTCGAGAGCCACCGCCAACAAGGTTCTCCACAATTTGCACGTCTCCAAAGAGGAGCTCTAGGATCCACACCCCCACTTTGACTTGCTTCCCCTTCCCCATGCCCTCCCACAGAAGCTGAACTGGATGCCATTTATGTTTTTATATCTCAAGAGTCAAAGAATCAAACCTACATTGAATTTTTTAAAAACATAAACTTAGATAACAATAAATAGAAGTTAGAACTACACCCTACATATCCTATTCTACTTTTGATCACCAAGTTCACCGTATAGGTGCGAGGTGAGAGCATACACAGAGTTTAGATTTTTTTAATTTAATAAACACAAAAACTCTTAAAATAGCAAAAAAACCTAATCCTATTATGCTTTTGATCACCAAGTTCACCGTATAGGCGCGAGGTGAGAGCATACACAGAGTTCGGATTTTTTTAATTTAATAAATACAAAAAGAACTCTTAAAATAGCTAAAAAAACCTATGCATCCTATTCTGCTTTTGATCACCAAGGTCACCGTATAGGTGCGAGGTGAGAGCATACACAGAGTTTGGATGATATTTATAATTTTAAAAAACATGATTTTTATTTAAAAACCGCAAAGGAAATGTTACAATTTTTTTTTTTAGCATAGAGTTTAAAAATTACTAAATTAAAACTACATATTGATATTGTGATCAATGATCATGAATGATGTGTGCATTATGCACACATCATTCGTGATCATTGATCACATTAACATTTTCTTTATTAAAAAAACTTGAAAAATACCTGGTTTTTCCTTCTTGAAGCTTCCAAATCTGCTTTGAAATTCTTCCTTGATGCTCTTTGCCCTTAGCACCACCTCCTAAACTCTTCCTTCAAGCTGCTCCTTGATGTCTCTTTGCTCTTCACAATGCTAAATGTTAGTTTAGTGAAAACTGAATTTAGCAAGAGAGAAAATGAGAGTGTGATTTAGAATGGACCCAAGAGGTCATTATATAGCTTTTAGGAAGTGTCTTTAGCAAGTCTAGGTAGGTAGATTAGGGTTAGGTGTATTAAATGCTTTTATTTTTATTTTTAAAAAGTTTTGATGCTTAAAACTTAGAAAAATCGGTGGAAATGTGCCAAACGTTTTTAGAAACGTCATCGCACGTTTTTGAGCATGTTTCGTATGTTTTTCGCGTTTCTAAAACGTTTCGCCATGGATATGGGACCCTCAGGGTCGTTTCGGTGCTTCTAAGCTCCTAGTACCATGTAGCAATGTTGTCCACTTTGGATGGCTGAGTATTATTGACTTCTTTTGAAGAACTCCTTCCACCATTCGAATATTGAATGACATGGATCAGCTGAGCCATTTTATTGGCCAATCTTTCTTTCCCTAGGGCAAGCCTTTCTAATCTAGCATCACCAAAAATTTTATCCACCATTTTATATTTTTGCAAGCAAACCCTCAGGCTGGGAAGACCGAAGCTCTGATACCACTATAATGTCCCTTTCTAGGGCCGAAACCACAAGTAAGGGTTTAGTGTAAACCCTAATGAACCAAATCTGAAAATACACCATCAACCAAGAAGCATCAATTTGAAAATAACTAAAAATACACTTCAATGTTATTAAAATAATCAACAATCAGTCCTCTAGGGCAGCGAACTATATAGGAACTTCACATCAACATTTAACAATGCAATAACGACTAAAAATGCTTCTAAATAATTAATTCAACCACAAGAATATTTATCAATTTCAATTACATCAAAGAAGTGGAGAAAATAAATGATTACACCTGATCACATTAATTTTATGAAAACAATAATACAGTTACAACCAAGGGTTGAAAATAACTCTTAGACCACTCCAAAATTCAGAAAAATATAGATTCCAACCTTATAAAATATGAAGAACAATAATATCAACTCAAATTGTCCAAAAGTCTCCTAGATGATATCAATCCCTTCACCCAAGCAAGTCACCTAGGGTTAGAAGGGAAGAAATAAATATAAAATCCTCCTTAAAGCTCACTTGTGACTTCCAGGTGAAGCCGCCAAAGCACACAAGAGGGTTTCCGTCCCCAAGTGTGATCCTATTGAAGGTTTTCTTTCTCAATAGGTGACCAAGGAAGGGTTTTTCGTCCTTCAATGGCAAGAAGAGAAGCTACACTAGCTCCAAATCCAAGTAAATGTCAAAATAGATGAATGATGATGATTCTCCTCCATTTGAACCTCCTTAAGTACCCCTTCTTTGGCACCAAGGATGAATTAGAAGCCCAATCCCCATGGCCGACCTCTTAATGCACTTTTTAATCTTCACTTAAGAAGACCGACCTCATAAAAGAGTATTTCTTTATCTCCTTGTAGCTCTCAAGAAGACCGACCTTAATGAGGGTGAAGATAGAAGTTCCTTTTTCGCTTTGCCATTCACCTAATTGAATCACTCCAAGCCATAATTAGTAATTAAATGAATAAGGAAATTACTTGCAATAATGGCAATGTTCACCTCCCTTGCTTCCTTCCTCGAAGCCCATGGAAGGTGGAATGGGCCCAAGGCCTTAATAGTGACTAGCATGGAAAAGGGGACATTACAGTTTCACCACCGCAGCCTCTTGGTGAGCTTTGAGTTTTAGTGAATTCTCTTTGGAACTTGGTTTGAAGCACTTTAAAGGTGAGCTCCCTTTTTCTTTGGTGAGGTGGCTCGACCCTATTTGAAGAAGTAGCTCGGATTGAGCTTGCCAAATTTACGCTAGTGTTATGATGACATCTCCAAAACTCAGCCCTATTTGCAAGCATTCCATTGCTCCCGTGGCTTGATCTCGATTCATGTCCTATCTAAGCAACTTGGTTCGGTTGATCTACAAAGTTTGAGCTTTTTTACATACAACTTGATAAATGACTTAATTTGGTCTGTGGCCTTTGACAAAACATTAAATAGTTGGCCTTTATTTTAAATATACCCATCTTGACTTCGTTGGTATAGGCGGTTTGCATTGGAATGCAATACTCCTTTAGTCAGTCTACACCTCCAGCTTATCTCCTGCGCAAACTATCTACGAACCAATCAAACTTCGGATGGAAATCTCTTGATATCCTTGCTCGCTTTTTCGGTGGCTTCAAAAACATAGCGGTAGATAAGAGAAACCAGTTGTAACGTTGTTCTTGGCTCATGGCGGTGTCAACAACTCGCGGGTCCTCTACTTTGTCTCCTCCCAAAAACAACGCCTATCTCAAATGAAGCACATGAAAACTCAAGACCTAAAGACACAAGTGAAATCCATAAAAGGCAAGAATGAATTCTTTAGTCCTTTTAAGAAATTTGTGCACATGTTCAAATCTGCCTAGAGATTGAGTGGTTACATTGCTTTGCAAAAGTGTTTGAGTCCAAGAAGTTGCGGGTTCGAATCCCTTAAGGTGGAGCTATTTTGTTTCTCTTGAGAAGGGAAAATTTATTTTGGGGTTGGGTAATTTTTGCTTTTAAAAAGAATTTTTTTGTAAACAAATTTTTTTAGGGTTATTGATTTTAGGGAGGGCACTTTATAGTCCTACTATCCCTCACGTGTGTCAAGGATTGGAGGGTGAGGTCTGGTCCGACAGGTGGTCAAACCCCTCACAAGAAAACACTTTTGCCCCGCTTGCTCCTTTCTTGTCCCGTATTTACTTGTGCTTGCTCCTAGAGTAGCTCTCTTGTTCTTTGTCATGGCTTCCGCCTTACCGATCTTGCTGCCATCCAGTCTAAGAATGAAATAATTTTCTCCGAAATATGTTCCATCTAGGAGGACATTGTCAATTTTGTGAAAGAGAACAAAAACTCAAGAGGCAAAACTCTCTTGTTCACTCCCTCATGCACAATAAGGATAATCTCATTCGCTACCTACAAAAAACAATTATGAGCCTACAACATCCCTCTCCTATTGTGGACATTCAAAAACCTGCTCCTAGTCCACTCATTACTGCTCTTGCACCTATTGATCTTGATTTGTTAGCACTCAAGCCTTCTTTTGCTCTTAATGCTCCTATTTTGGTTGTTACTCTTGTTGTTGCACCTTCTACTTTTGAGTTTGTGCTTATTGTAGTCGCGCATTCTACATATCCCACTTCTACTCTGCTTGCTTACTTCCCTGACTCTTTTGAGAAACATACTATTGTGTTTGGTTCTTGTATGCTCTGTTCCATGTGTTTTCTTGGCAGAGGTAGTAGCAAGCATTCACAGGGTATTGCTTCCCCTATCCAACCTGTTAATTGGATGTTGTGCCATGGCATTGGTTATAAAGAAGGTAAATTTTTTCTAAGGGATCACCAAATGACAAACTCCTATTTTTGTTTTCTCCACTCTTCTTGAGAATCACGAGTATACATGAGTTTCGCTACTCCTTCACCGCAGCCTCGAGGAACATGAGATTGTAGTTGTGAGTCTTGATCAACTCTACACACGTTCGATATTTCTTTGCATGCTCTAGTTGTGCAATTTGCACCGAATCATATGCAGGCATTCTCCTCAACCGTTTGTGTTCATCTAGGGTAGATCTCTCGATCACTTGTGGCGCAACACAAACATTCACCGAGAGGGCTCTACAAGTGTGGCTCCTCCACTATTCAACTTCACAGTCCGCTCACTACTCTTGCCTTTTGATGCTCCCTTGTTGTTTGAGCTCTATTTTTGGCAATTGTAGAGCAACTCTTGTTTCAGATGGCATCCTTTAGAGATTGACAACATTTTGGAGTTTATATGCGTCACTTGGTGAAGTAATATTTTTATGGGACTTTCGTAGTCGCTCTCGAATCTAAAGAGCCATGGAATTTTTCTTCATTTGTATGTGCTTCTTTAGGAGCTTTTCTCTTCTTGAAAGCATGACTCTCCCATTACCACTAGGGCCATCTTCTTGAGAGGTATATTTCCTTTGTATCTTCGGCATTTTTTAGACATGTTGACAATCTCCTTTAGCTATTATTTGAACTTTCCCTCCTTCTCAAGCATAGCTACTCGGTGAAGCCTAGTGTCAACTTGTCAGTGTTCGAGTAGTTGGTTTTGTCCTCATACAAATTTGTAGCATCACTCCACCCATTTAGCAGATAAGGGGCATGGTGCTGATCCTACTTATGGTGTCATGGCCATTGCCTTGGTGATTGGTTTTGGTATTTGGCGACGCACCGCATTTTGGAAGTAGATCAAGTTTGAAGTTTAGTGAACTCTTGCACTATCCACACCGTTGGTAGTCTCCTTACATGGAGCTATTCTAGTGAATTACAGTGTCAACTATTTTGTTTTGTGTGATTGAGCAATGGATTTAGACCATTAGTGTAGAATGAGTTTAAGTGAACATATCGTTACCAAACAGTTCTTCTGGTTAATAGAACTTTAGCTCTATGAAGAATAGTTGATTCGAGACTTGGGATTGTTTACAAGTTTGGCATCCCCAACACCTGTCAACATTAGTAGCTTCAGACCACGTGTTCTCATCAGATCTTTTGTGAATTTCAAGTCCATTGAGTGCACATGTTTGATGGGCTTTGTTCCATCTAGTGCACCTACTTCAACATTGTGGTTAGTATTTGAGTTGTGCTTCTTGGGACGCCTTGCGGCTTCTACAAACAGCTCAAATTGGAGGAAAATCAAGCGGGCCCAACAATACGAGAACATTTCTACGGAAACTATTTGTTGGCTTCTCAATTCCAGGTAGGAGGGCTTGTCCTTAGCAATCGTGTGGTTATGATTGGGCTGGTCGATACCTCTCGAGATTGTCAATACCCGTTGTGTGAGGACGTTGGAGGGGACTCTCTCCTTCACCTCATCCTTAAGTGCCAACACATCAAGTTGTTTAAAGCAAGAATGCAGGTTATTTTTCAAAATGTTTTGTAGGAGCTTTGGTGCGTTGCCCTTGTGAATGTCAAAGATAAATGATTGTTCGCATTACTCCTTGATGGGGAGTGTAGTGAACGATGTCTATCGTATTGGGTAGGCAATCGTTTGCATCGGAAGGGAATCGCAAGCTTCGTGCGTGTGGCAAACTTCATGGTTTTGGCGTTCCTCTATATCGGGAAGCCCTCTCGAGGTTGGCAAATGCGGGGCCTTGTTGCAACCGGCTTGAAACAAAAAGGGGTTTGAAGGATACCTAACCACCAATGAGCCAATGCCCAAATGGTTGGGCAAACCCTCTTATCGGTACGCAAAGGTGACAACAACTATGAGTGTTACCGGTTGTATGTTTCAGGCACAAATGGATGCATGCTTCTTGTGTTTGTCTCAGACGTTAGAGCATTCTTTGGACAACGGGATCACGAGTAGCTGAAATGCGATTGCATTGGTAACGCATGTATGGGGTAACCCTTGAATGATCGAGGATTGAACTCGAGAGGTGGATATAAGACGACGCGTGTGTTGTCCCCGAGCGTCACCTCCTTAAAATCAAAATCTTGCATAAGTTCTCGCTTCACTTTAGTTGTTTTACTGGTTTTTTGGGTACTTTGCAGTGACTTATTTCATCCAGGGAACTCTTTTTTCTTGTTTGTAAATGGGCCCTAATCAATCCTCATTGCAGGACCCATATTTGGATGTCTCCTAGTTTTTCTCTTTTCTAATCCCCTATTTTTGTGCTTAAGGGAGGGTGTTGGAGTGTTCACACTTGTTGGTGTGGTTTAGGATCTTTCCGAACCACTTAACTTCATTCGTGTTCACACTCCTAAAGGGTTAAGCTTAAATTGGGAGTTTGTTTGATTATTGTTGGGGGTGAAACTAATTGTGCACAACAATTTGTTAAATGCTCAATTATTGTTTATTCTCCTATTCTTGAGGTTCTCACAATAACCAATTTGTTTTTGTGAAAACCACCTCTCAGGCCTATATAACAAGCACTCCCTTTCTATATTGAAATCCAAATTGTACATATTGGGAACAATAACACGAGGAGACATTATTGATCCAGTTGCTGTCCAAATGTATGCTGTGTGATGTGCATGAGCTTAGGCTGTGGTAATGTTGCTTGTTGGGGTTGATCCTGATGATTGAGAAGCCTTCACTTCTCTGATATATAAATTCCAGCAAAGGCATGTCCTCATATGCTGTTTTTTTGTAAAAAGTATTTTACATAATAGTTGAACTTTAAAAAAAAATAAAAATTATAATGAAAATACTTTAAGTACGTTTCTTTTATTTTTACAGGATTCTAGTTCATTCTCGACCATTTTAGGCATCTTGTGGATATTACATAATCCTTGCTTTATTAGTTGTATGTTATGCTTTTGAAATATCCACAAGTTAGAATATGGGATTTTTTTCTGTCAATATTCAATAGGATGCAAATCTAGGTGCTTTGCATTTGGAGAATCAGGATATTGAAGAGAAATAGAATTGGCAGTGGGAAGGGCAATATGAATACAGTAAATTGATTGTGATTTTTCTGGAGAAATCATAACAATAATTTGGATCTGATGCAATTTTACTCTGGCTGTACTTCTGTTGGGTTTAAGTATGAACTAACACGTATGCTGATGAAACTATAAAATCACAAAAGTTTCTCATGTTGATTTGGTATAAAATATTAGAATTGCCTTTGAGAAGTATTTCTCATTCATTTATACATGATTTATCGTGTTATGACTAAAGATTAAATATCTGGAGAAACTAGCAAGAATATGAATAGATCAATATTTATGTTAGGTCATATTCTTTATGGAAGAGCTGGGATTGGATGCTGAGGGCATGGGGAGAATATTGAACAGATGCCCAGAAATCTATGCATCCAATGTGGAACGTACCCTTAGAAGGAAGGTAAACTTCCTCATTGAAACACATGGAATTTGCGAGAATCGTCTGTTGCTAGTTATGCAGAAATATCCCGAGGTTCTATCACTGAATGTGGAACAAACAGTGAAGCTGCGGTAATCTATTAATTTTTCTTTATTTCTTTAAGTTCTTGTTTGTATTGCCTTGTAATATTTCTTAGTGTTAGATTAAAAAAGTAGAATCTAATCGTGTTTCTTTGCAGATTGGACTATTTGGAGCATGTAGGTTTTTCAAAGGAAAATGTGGCTTTCATGGTATCTGGGTTTCCACCATTATTAGGTTACAGCATTGAAAAAGTTTTAAAACCAAAACTAGAGTTCTTGGTCAATGCTATGGGTAGATCAATAAAGGAAACAGTCACTTACCCTAGATATTTTAGCTATTCATTGGAGAAAAAGATAAAGCCAAGGTTCAGAATCTTGCATAATCGCAAAATTCAGTTTGACCTGAAAACTATGCTGTCAAAAAGTGATGATGAATTTGCTGAAGAATTTCTAGGTATAGGTCGGATGCTTGTACCTCCTATGGATGATTTATAAATAAAATAAATAGCAAATTTGGGTGGAACTTAAAAACTGTTATTATGGCTGTGTGAAGGTGAAAAACAAAAGCTAAGTAGCACTTATTTTTTGTGTTTGAATTGATATGCCTTTTTCCTTTACTTTTGTGGTAGACATTTTTAATATTACCATTGGTCCAATTCACCAGTTCTCCGACTAGCAAACTTTTGTTATTGATTTGGATGATCAAAAATGCTCTAGAACCATACTCTTTTTAATGTAAGCATAATTTTTAATTCTAAATTGCATTTTGGGCATAATGAGAGGTGTTCAAGAAACTCGGTTCTGATTACTAGTTTGTATCTATTTGCAACTCACAAATCAGCCTGGCTGCTTCGTCATCTTTTGAGATTATATGGTTTAATTATTTTCCTTTGGTTCATGGTATTAGATAAAGGACGAGAAATGAATTAGGTTTTGAAAAGAGATGCATATAACCTTTCAAAATGTGACACGTTAATAAGCCATGTTATGCAGCGCAACTTGTTTTTGCAATAAGCAATTGATATTCTAAATATCTAATGGGATAGAAGACCAGCTACACAAGACTGCCCATGGTACTTTCATTCATAATTTTACAAGTTAAAGCAATTCACTGTCTGTTAACATATGGGAAGCCAGGTCTATTTACCTTTCTTAGCAGTGAGGACCTTATTGAGGGTTGGTTCATTGATGACAACTCTAGTGTGTATTGGATGAAGACAGCATTTGGCTTTTATGCCCTGCATTCACTGATATTCTGCCTTGAGCATTTTAAGCATCTGAGTTGTAAATTTGTATTTTAAATCTTTTTTTGAGATTTCTGAGTATGTAGACGTCATAGAATCTTAGTTTTAGTCATAGAAATCTTAGAATTCTAGTTTTAGTTTTAGTTGAGAGTTCAGTTCGTTTCTTTTGATATAGATGGGTGAAAGTTTCTCAAGTCTATGGGTGATTTTTGGCAATTCCATAGTTGTTGAGTGCTGAATTGTCTCATCTGGAATGGAATTGTTCAGAGCTTCTGATTTTGTCCATTTTAGAAGCTGCTGCTGATATTGTAAATGTTTTTGTCCATTTTAGAGGCTGATTGTATATTAATACAATCTTGACTTTTTTAAGGGGAAAAAAACTTGGTGTATTAGATGACGATCTTTTTGAGAGTGGAAGTTTAATGTGAAGCCCCTGGTTCTAGAGCTGGGTAACAGAATGACCGTCCTATTCGCTTAGAAATTAGGTTTGACAGTGGCATCACTGTTATTATATTCTAAAGTATTTTGGAATTCCTTTTGGCTTGATGCTCTTTCCAAAAACATAGGGCAATAGTTGATTGAGAAAATAGGGGCAAAAGTAAATTAAGTATTTGACGACATTCTTTCATGTATTTTTTTAATGGGAAGTGGCCCTTATTTTAGGAGTAGAAATATCCTCCATTATTTTGCAATATTTGGCCTTTAGCCCTGATTGGACTATTTGCCTCGTCTACCATCAACTTGCACGGGTCTTCCACTTCGTGAGTGTCTTCAGTCCAACTACTCTCTTTGAGCATGCTAGGATTTGATTGGGGTTCGCCTCCACCAAGGGCCCACTCAAAATCCCTATGTACCTACCTAGGTACTCTTAGGATGAATTTTCCAAGTTTCCAACTTCACGACCACCCCAAGTCTATCTAGGTTTTTGATATCTATCGGGTGCTTGAGGCCACCCTCGGTCCACATAGTTCTTGTGTTTCTTGCTCATGACTATTGTGAGCATGTATGGAGCATGCCTAGTTTTCCATGGGACAAGTTTAAGATCTCGATAGGATGAGTGTCTAAGATATATGGTTTGTATTTGCTTGATCTTTGATTAGGGCCACATGCTCTGTCTTTTCAAGCTCTCTTAGGGCCATACGCCTAATGCCTACTTAGAATTGTGTGTGACCACATGCTTGGTTTTCATACGGGCCTACATGGGGTCACAAAATGGTTTTCTACTTCTCACATAAGGCCCCATGCTTGTGTATGTTGGATTTACTTAGGGCCATGTGTGCACCGTTTTCTCGAGCTTGCTTTTGGTCCATGTTCTTTGAATTTTCATGGATATGCTTTACCCCACTCACATCTTACCTAGGTTGCCTCGGGGCCATATATTTGCTTTGTTAGTTTGGGGCATCCTTCTTGAACATGCCTACAAAGGTTCTAACTTGAGCTATTGTGGTGATAAGTGCTTCAATTTATTATGAAACGACAACTTGATAAACAACGTATCTCATCTTTATTTTTCTTTGTTGGTTATTTACATATAATCAACTCCAACAATTTGACAATGGGACCAAAAATGCTCGTGCGATGGTCGGACATGAAAGGGGCATGGAATGAATAGAAAATCGTATAAGCTACTACTAGATACGGTGATTGTCTTGGGTTTAAGTAATTTGAAAATGAAAGGAATCCAATTTTCCCACGAGCGTCTTCAAATCTAGAAGCACTCCATCCTCGTTTGCAATGCCTACTAGATATTGAATTCTCTCCATGTCAATTAGACACTTTTCCATGTCAATGTAGGTAGTTGAGTGGTGGTTGAATGTGTTTAAAATACCTCCTTCCATAGTTTGCAGAAATTGAGGATGATGTTCGGGTAAACAACCATAAAGTTAATTATGAACTTTGTATTAGGTCATTCATTTGTCTTATACATGTTTTGGGTGCATTAGTCAAGCTGAATGGAATGATTGACCACTTTAGTGGTCGGTTGACAATTTGAATGATGTCTTCCATACATTTGTTGGCTCAACATGTAATTCACGGTACCTTGAATTGAGGTCAAACTTTGACAAGTATCTTGTCCTTGTAAGTTGCTCCAACAAATCATTAATACGAGGAATAAGGTATTTGCTTTCTATAGTGAGTTTGTTCAAGGCTTTGTAGTCTATACAAAATTTGCCATATTTGTTTTTTAGCAAATACGATTGAGCTCCCATAAGGTGAAGTGTTTGAACAAATATGACCCTTTTGTATGAGTTTCTAGTTCATTTCTTGGTCTTGCTCTCCAAAATATGCCATTAAGGAACCATTACATAGAGTAGTGCCAAGTGTCAAATCTATTGAGTGCTTCCCTTGATAATGTAAAGGCACTATTGTAGGTGTAGTGAAAATGTTATTCGTTTACACTAACGAATCTATTTTCCCATAATATGTTGTCTTTTGTTTGTTGGAAATATTGTCATTGATGTCAAAGGCTTAATCATTGATGTATTTGGTCAACGGAAGTTGAACGGAACTAATGGAACTGACGGGATGTTGATAGAAATGGTAGAAAGTAACGGAAATAACCAACAGTATGAAGAGCCTCGAAAAGACATTTTCGAATGGATAGATATGATCGATTAAGTGCAAGAAAGACTATGGTACAATCTGATTTTGAACAACTATCGTGATATGGAAGTTTGGTAAAAATGTAATAAAGGATCCATGAATTATGGTGGAAAAGGTGACAAAATATTCAGCAAGTTATGGAAGAAGATGATCAGATTTGAGGGGGGCAGTGCTCTATCAAGGGGTTAATTGCATTATTTAATGTGCATTTAATAATTGTTATGGGCTGCATTAATTACTTTTGGTCTTAGCTGACTAATGCACTTAATTATGTTGTGTTAATTAAATAATGGAAAGGTTGTGTTGGTTGGAATGATGTGTCTTTTCGAAAGGATGTGAGAAGGATATATAAGGAGATAGAATCATTTGATTTAGACAAGCACACACATTGAATATTTTGAGTGAAGAGAGAAGAGTAATAAGAAGAAGAGCAGATTCAAAGGTGTAAAGATGAAAAATTGCAGCGACTTATATATGTGAAGGTGCTGGGATAATTAGACTGAGTATTCTGAGCAACAGTTTTGTAATAAAGTACAACAGATCCCGAAAATAAAAGTGTGAAGTGCAGATCCAAATAAGAAAACCATCACTCGTTGAATAAGCAACAAGTCCACGGTGGTAAGAGGAATTTTTGATAAGGGGTTGGTGCTCTTGAGTGGGTGCTCACGAATTCGAAGGGGTTGGTGCTCCTGTAGGTTGGTGCCTACAAAATTGTAATTTGGGGATTGGTGTCTCCTATAGGTTGGTGCCTACAAACATTTGAGAAATATAATAAAGAAGATTTTCTCCGTGGTTTTCTCCCGAAAGGGTTTCCACGTAAATTTGTGTCTATTTGCATTGTGTTGGTTTGCTTTGCATTTATTGATTGCTTTGATATATTCACTGTGAAATTGATTAATTGTGATTACGGTTATGAGATTAAGTGTTAAATTTAAAAAATATCATAATACTTGATTCACCCCCTCTCAGTATTATCTTGTGCTTAACAATTGGTATCAAAGCGGGTGCCTTCAGGAACAATCTAACAATTGGAAGGTAGATCTTAGAAGCACATATGGCTACTCATCAAGTACAAGAAGGTTTTTCTTCGAACAAGGCTCCATTGTTTGATGGAACAAATTATGCATTTTGGAGCATAAGAATGAAAACATATCTAATGGCACTAGGGTTTGATATTTGGCAATCAATAACAGTTGGATATACAATCCCATCAGTTCCACCAACAGATCAAGCCGGAAAGAAGGCTTTTGAAAACAATGCCAAGGCGATGAATGCAATCCTATGTGGCCTGTCAGAATCTGAGTTTGTTAAAGTAATGCAATGTGACACGGCGAAGGAGATATGGGACAAACTTCGAACTATCTACGAAGGTGATGACAAGGTTAAAAGGGCTAAGCTTCAAACCCATAGGAGACAATTTGAGAGCTTGAAAATGAAGGATGAGGAGAATGTTGCAGCCTATCTTCTTCGCGTGGATGAGGTTGTCAACGCCATAAGAGGGTTAGGCGAAAAGATTGAAGAATCCATGATCGTTCAAAAGATTCTAAGATCTCTACCATCAAGATTTGATGCTAAGGTGTCTTCCATTGAAGAAATGAAGGATCTTGATAAGTTGAGCATGGACGAACTACATGGAATACTTGACCACATATGAAATGAGGATTGAGTCAAATAGACCATCAAAGAAGGAAGTTGCATTCAAAGTCTCAAAGAAAGAGAAAATCAAAGAACCTGAGTCGAATGAGAACTCAAGCAGCGAAGAAGATGAGAAAGAAGCCTTGTTCATTCGAAAGTTAAAGAAAGGATCTGGAAAGTACAAAGGTAAGTTACCATTTAAATGTTTTAACTGTGGTAAAATTGGTCATTTTGCGGCTAAGTGTCCAGAGAAAGAAGATAGCGATGATGAGGAAAGAAAACCTAAATTCAAAAGGGAATTCAAGCAAAGCAAAGGCAAGAAAAGATTTGGAAAGCAAAAGAAAAGCTTATATTCAAAAGGAAGTAGTAGATCATCCGAAGAAAGTGGGATAAGTGACTCAGATAGCGATAATGAAGAAATATTATTCATGGCTATAAAAGATGACTTAGAAAGAGATGAAGACATGGAAGAAAAAGGTGAAGTGAATCTTGAAGAGGAACTTATTTGTGCCTTGGGAGAGTTGAAAGCTCTTAAAAAGAAAAATCAGAAACAAAAGTTACAGACTCCTAAAGTATGAAGAAGAAGATCATAACTTTGAAGCTAAGATATCACAATCTCTTGAAGAATCAGGAAAGATGATCGTGGATCTAAAAACCCAAATTGAAGAAGCAAAACGAGTTGAAGAAGAATTAAGAAATCAGCTAAGGACTAAGGAAGAAGATTGTGAAAAGCGTGAGTCAGAGATCGTTGCTTTGAGAAAGGACTTGGAAAAAGCAAATGCCAAAGTTACAAGTAATCTAAAATTCGAGAAAAGTACCGAGATACTAGATGAAATTCTGAACCAACAAAAGTCAACATCCAACAAGACTGGTCTTGGATATAAGGAAAGACAAGACACCACTAACACAAAAGGTATAGAGTCATCGAAAGGGACAAGAGCAGAGAAGTCAAAGACCTATGCAGAGACACTCAAGGAACCTATGAAGAATGAAGAGTTGAAAAGGGAGAAGAGCTTTATGAAGATCAACACTTCTTACAAGGAAAGCAAAGATGAGAACAAGTTTAGAAGACCAAATCCTCCAAGATATACTCACATGTCTAGGTTTGAAAATTCTTTCTATGGCTATTGCTTCTATTGTAATCATTTTGGTCATAAAGCAATAGATTGTAGAATATAGGTGAGAGACAACAATATAAAGAACAAAGGTGTGTATGGATTCTCAAATAGAAATTACAACTCCTTTGCTCCTTTATCGAACTATGTTGAAGATATTGTTTGTTATAACTGCAATAACTATGGACATATGGCAAGATTTTGTAGAAGTGGTTTTGTAGAACCATCCAAATCGAACTAGAAGGTAAATGCTCCAGAAATAAAGAAGAAAGAAGCTACAAAATTTTGGAAACAGAAGAAAGAGGATGATGGGAAAGATAAAGAGAAATCTATGCTTGTTCAAACAACATTCCATGCACAGGATGAAGGGCAGTTGTGGTACATTGATAGCGGATGTTCAAGACATATGACCGGAGATAAAAGTAAGTTCATCTCATTGAAGAAAGTAAATGAAGGTATGGTGAAATTCGGTGATAACGCTAAAGCAAAGATCACTGGAAAAGGTATGTTGAGTCTTGATAATGGTAAAACAAAAATAGAGAATGTTTTATATGTTGAAGGATTAAAGCATAATCTCTTAAGTGTAAGCCAAATGTGTGATCAAGGACACACACTTAAGTTTTATGCTGAAGGGTGTGAGATAAGGAAGGCAAACACGAGAGAGTTAGTAGCAGATGCACATAGAACCACAAATAACCTATACATGCTCGGAGAAGTAAAAGGAGAGAAATGTTGTCTAAGTCAGGTTGAAGAGAGTTGGCTATGGCATAGAAGGATGGGGCATATAAATTTTGATAATCTTGTGAAAATCAACAACAAGCAGGTTGTGCGGGATATGCCTAAGGTAACGAAACCTGCAAGTACTCTATGCAAGCAATGTCAACATGGAAAGCAAACCAGAGCAAGGTTTAGAATGAAGGAGTATTCGACCACCAAACCACTGGAGCTGATTCATATGGATTTGTGTGGACCTACCGAACATAAAAGCATACAAGGTGAGAGTTATTTCATGTTATTCATTGATGACTACACTAGAATGACTTGGGTAGCCTTTCTAAAAGAAAAGTCAGAAGCATTTGAGAAGTTCAAAGCTTTCAAGGCTTTAGTAGAAAATGAAATCGGATTGAAAATAAAGTGCCTGAGGTCAGATCATGGAGGTGAGTTCACCTCAAATGAATTCATTGAATATTGTGAAGATCATGGAATCAAAAGACAATACTCAGCTGCAAGGACTCCACAACAAAATGGAGTGGTAGAAAGAAAGAATCGAACCATCCAAGAGATGGCTAGAACCATGTTAAATGAATCTAAGCTATCAGATAAATTTTGGAGAGAAGCGGTAAATACGGCTGTTCATATCTTGAATAGAGGGCAAATCAGAGTTAATCATGACAAAACTCCTTATGAATTGTGGAAAGGAAGACCAACTACTGTAAAATATTTCAAAGTGTTTGGGAGTAGATGCTTTATTAAAAGAAATGAAGAGAACTTGGGCAAATTCGATTCAAGAGCGGATGAAGGAATTTTTCTTGGCTACTCTATTAAAAGCAAAGCCTACAGATGCTATAACAAAAGACTACAAACTATAGTAGAAAGTGCAAATGTGAGAGTGGATGAAATCGTGAATCAAAAAGCTAAAGAACTTGCAGAAGAGCCCTTAGAAATACCCAAGGTAGTAGAAGAAAAGGAAGAGGAAGAAGATGTTGAAAAATTAAGTAAATCTGAAAGGCAGGACACCAAAACACCATCTCGCTTTGTTAAGAAGAATCATGTTGAAAGTCAGATCATTGGAAACCTTGATGATGGAGTACAGAACAAGAAGAAGAATTGTAAGTGCATCAGAACCAGTAAATTTCTCCTTATTATCCAAAATAGAGCCAAGAACTTTGTAGAAGCCAGCCATGATAAACATTGGATAAAGGCAATGGAGGAAGAGTTAGATCAAATTGAGAAGAATGAAACATGGGAACTTGTACCTAGGCTAAAGGATCAGAATGTGATTGGCACTAAGTGGGTATTCCGAAATAAATTGAATGAAGATGGACAAGTCACTCGAAACAAGGCAAGGTTAGTATGTAAAGGGTATGCTCAAGTAGAAGGTGTTGATTTTGAAGAAACTTTTTCTCTCTGTTGCTAGATTAGAAGCAATTAGAATGTTTCTTGCTTTTTGGTATTCAAGAACTTCAAAGTCTATCAAATGGATGTCAAATCAACATTTCTAAATGGGAAGTTAGAAGAGGAAGTATACATAGAACAACTTGAAGGGTTCCTCCTATCAAAAAATGAAGATTATGTGTGTAAGTTGAAGAAGGCCTTGTACGGATTAAAACAAGCCCCAAAGCATGGTACTCTAGGCTTGATAAGTATCTACAAGACCAAGGGTTCAAGAGAGGACTTGCTTGATAGCAATCTTTACATTAAAATTGAAGGTGAGCACCAGCTGATTGTTGTTGTGTATGTAGATGACATAATTTTTGGAGGAGACAATGAGGAAATGTCTAAGAAATTTTCCAAGACATGCAAAAGGAGTTTGAGATGTCTATGTTGGGAGAGTTATCATTTTTCCTTGGATTGCAAATTTCTCAATCTGATAAAGGAATATTTATATCCCAAACCAAGTATGTGAAGGAAATGTTGAAGAAATTTGGCATGGAGGAGTGTGCACCTATTAGCACACCTATGGCTACCGGACTAAGTTGAGCAAAGATGATGAATCTCTAAATGCTGATCAAACTCTCTATAGATCAATGATTGGGAGTTTACTATATGTGATGGCATCCAGACCAGACATCATGCAAGCAGTGGGTATGGCTGCACGTTTTCAAGCAGGTCCGAAAGAAACACATGTGCAAGTTGTAAAACACATATTCAGATATCTAAAGGGAACTATGGATTATGGGTTATGGTACCCAAGGGGTAAAGACTTCACATTGGTAGCTTATACAGATTCAGATTGGGCAGGATGTGTGGATGATAGAAAAAGTACAAGTGGAGGAGCATTCTTCCTTGGAGACAACCTGGTATCTTGGTTAAGTAAAAAGTAAAACTCTGTATCCTTATCCACAAGTAGAAGTAGTATATAGCAGCAGTGTTATGTTGTACTCAAATTCTATGGATGAAGCAAACCTTAAAAGATATCAAAGTAGAGTATGATCATCCAATCTCCATATTATGTGATAATACCAGTGTAATAAGTATTTCAAAGAATCCGGTTATGCATTCTAGAACAAAGCATATTCCCATAAGATATCACTTCTTAAGAGAGCAGGTGGCAGAAAAGTAGGTAAAGTTGGAATTTGTTGCTACATCCGAACAGATAACATATATCTTCACCAAGCCACTTCCAAAGGAGACATTTGAATATCTACGGCAGAAGTTGGGAGTAATATCCTTTGCTTCTTCCCATTGAAAAACCAAGAGAAGCATCGGTTGAGGGGGAGCTAAACATTGCAATATTCAGCTCCTAGATTGGCCCTTTGCCATTGATGTCAAAGGGGGAGAATGACAGTAAGGGGGAGTTACAGCAAGGGGGAGTTGCAGAAAAAAGAATTTTTTTGGAAGGTTGCCATCAATGACAAAGGGGGAGATTGTTGGAAATATTGTCATTGATGTCAAAGGCTTAATCATTGATGTATTTGGTTAATGAAATCGTGTAATGGAAGTTTGACTGAAACTATTGATGGATGTTGACGAAAAATGGTAGAAAGTAAATAACCAACAAAATAACCAGCAGTATGAATGAAGAAATGACAAAGTTTAAATAATACATATATATTATATATTATATATATATATATTGGTATATATTATATATATAAAAATATGAGAGAGATATATGAGCATTATGGAAGAAATATGAAGCAATTCATGGATTTTGAATAGCTATCATGATATGGAAGTTTGGTAAAAAGTAATGGAATTATGGTCGGAAAAGGTGACAGAAATATTCAACAAGTTATGGAAGAAGATGATCAGATTTGAGGGGCAACGCTCCTATCAAGGGGTTAATTGCATTATTTAATGTGCATTTAATAATTGTTATGGGCTGCATTAATTACTTTTGGTCTTAGCCGACTAATGCACTTAATTATGTTGTGTTAATTAAATAATGGAAAGGTTGTGTTGGTTGGAATGATGTGTCTTTTCGAAAGGATGTGAGAAGGATATATAAGGAGATAGAATCATTTGATTTAGATAAGCACACACATTGAATATTTTGAGTGAAGAGAGAAGAGTAATAAGAAGAAGAGCAGATTCAAAGGTGTAAAGATGAAAAATTGCAGCGACTTATATATGTGAAGGTGTTGGGATAATTAGACTGAGTATTTTGAGCAGCAATTTTGTAATAAAGTATAGCAAATCCAAAATAAAAGTGTGAAGTGCATATCCAAATAAGAAAACCATCACTCGTTGAATAAGCAACAAGTCCACGGTGGTAAGAGGAATTTTTGATAAGGGGTTGGTGCTCCTGTGAGTGGGTGCTCACGAATTCGAAGGGGTTGGTGCTCCTGTAGGTTGGTGCCTACAAAATTGTAATTTGGGGATTGGTGTCTCCTGTAGGTTGGTGCCTACAAACATTTGAGAAATATAATAAAGAAGATTTTCTCCGTGGTTTTCTCCCGAAAGGGTTTCCACGTAAATCTGTCTATTTGCATTGTGTTGGTTTGCTTTGCATTTATTGATTGCTTTGATATATTCACTATGAAATTGATTAATTGTGATTACGGTTATGAGATTAAGTGTTAAATTTAAAAATATCATAATTCACCATGCACATGCACACACACACGCGCGCACACACACACACACACATGTTAATGTGAAAATTTTGTGGACAACTATTGTGATAATATGTTAATATTGCCACCTTGATTAAAGATCGACTTGTGTGGCATGATAATTGTTGTGGATGACTATTGATGGTTGTGGACTTGGCATTAACACCTACCATTTATGAAGTTTGCGTGGTGTTTTATGCCACTTGAATGACCTTGTTCTTAATGGTAACTAATGTGATAATTTACATTATCATTAAACAACATCTTGTATGGTTTTGATAGGCAACAATTGTCATTGGATAGCTCTTGAGTTGTGTTGACCTATAGTAAAAACACGAAATTTATAATACGACAATATGCATAAGTTTATAGTACTTATCGTTGGAAGCCCCGATTTGAAGGGTCTATTACATGTTGCGAAGATTTGCAAAACCTAATGCACGATAAAATATAATTCTATGGAGGGAAGTTTTAATAGAAAACCCTAGTTTTGGACAAGGGTTGTTACATGGGTTCAAAGCATCATTAGGAAATAAGGATTCAAATGAAACGAATGCGAAATTGCATGGCTTTTGGATGAAGCCCTAGTTTCTATTTACAAAACCTTATTTTGAGGGAATGTATTTGTTGTAAGAATATTTAAAGGACTTTGAGCTCCATGTGAGCAATACTAGATTGTAACTCCCCTTTTAAAGGTATAGTAATGAATAAAATATAGAGTGCAAGCATCATGTAAGCTTAAATTTTTGGAAAACCCAATAATGGCCATCATGTAAACATAGTTAGAAATAATGGGGAACATTATTGCTATCATGTACTAGCAAAATTTAAAATTTTGAAGTTAAGGTCAAAATTTCAGGTGTATGAGTTGTATTTCCCCTTTGTAAATCTTTTATTCTTTTGGTCTTAGTCATTTTCAGGACCAAAATCATTTTTCGACAAATTGGATTTTTGAGGAACTAGAGGAACAGCTTCTCGAGTTCCACTAGTTCTCCGATTCACCAATTTGTCTGATTTAAGATTTTGAACAATGTGTATTAGAAAAGTCGGCCTTGAATGGAACAAATGGATCTATTCATGAGTTCAACTTCTCCGCATTCTCGTGAAACATGATTAAGGAATACTATTTGGGCAGAGTCGGCTATGTGGGGTCTTACAAGCATAAACGAAACATTCCTTAATTCCTTATGTACCCCACATCTCTCGCGACAACCGATTGAGTAGTGAGTTGGGAAGAGTTGATGATGTCAGTCCCATTGGGCACTAGTGGAACAAATCTCCAATTCCTTCTCTTCCCGATCCTCCACTTTAAAGACCTACCCATTGCAAAACGTATTTTGCAAGCCTAACCACACATATAAATACTTTATTCAAGGTCTTGCCCAATTCATTATTCCATTTGACAAGTTTAATATTGCACTTTACCCCATGTCATTTTCCATGATGCCATAACTATTTCTTTGCTCCAAACTCCACCAATTTTCAACCAAATTCAAAACCTTTGGTGTTAATAGGGTCTTGGGAAGAGGGCTTCATTTCCATCCAACTAGTATGGGTTTTTATCTTTGACATTGCTTTGATTTTCTTCTTTTTTTGGTATCTATTTACATTGATCTTGCCCAATCTTCTTTGTGAAGTTGTATTTCTTCCACCCAAGAAGCCTTAATTTTCCAAGATGAAGTTCCAATATACAAGTTATGGACCTATTTTCTCACTAGAAACTTCTATGCCCAAAATTGGGGACAACGATGTCAAACACATGAATTCAGTATAATTTTGGAGTAGGATAAAAGATGACAAACCAA
The DNA here is from genome assembly GCA_018340775.1 of Taxus wallichiana var. yunnanensis. Lineage (NCBI taxonomy): Eukaryota > Viridiplantae > Streptophyta > Pinopsida > Cupressales > Taxaceae > Taxus > Taxus wallichiana. Next base: position 582,851,470 of record CM031243.1, read on the forward strand.
CCCCCTAGCCCAAAGAATCCTTGACAGTGGATTGGCCCATACATGTGATTTTCCCACTCTTGTCCAATGTATTGATACTATCTTAGCTTGTGCTTCTTGTTTTGACCCTCAAACTAAAGATTAAAAGATCCCCAAGGTCAAATTTTTGCTCAATTGGGTGCACACCATATAAATCGGATGTCGGAATCCCTCCCCTTGCCAATGCCAAAGTTTTAACCCTTAGAGAAGATCAACAAGAATATGACTCGACCCCAAATAAATATTAGACCATGATTGAAAAATCTTAGTTGAAAGGAAAGAAGAAGGGGCCTTTAAAATTACCCAAAACCCTCTATAGGAGTGACTTCATTGAAAAATTGTCGACATTATTACCCTCTTAGCGAGAGTAATGAGCCTTTGTTCTACCGAAGAATTTCGGGATTGAATGTGCATCTTCATCAACTTAATATGTGAAGGCAAACAAACATTAAATTGTAGGGAAATCGTTTGTTAGAATTTGACTCAATAACTCACCTAGGTCCATCAAACCAAGTATTTCTATATGACCTCCTATTTTATGTACACTATTGTTGGATATAGGATTTGATTGGCTTATCAAGTCAGGGTAGTAGACAAGGTATTCCAATTTATGAATATTACGCCTATTTGATCTTTGATAATAACAAGAGCATTGCGAAGAGTCAATGATGCCTTTACTATGTTTATAGTAAGGTTACTTGAGGGGTTTACCACTAATAGAGTTTTCTAGGAAGCCAAACAATTGATAGCAAAGTGTGGAAGCATTTTTATCTAGTTTTATAGGTTTTCATACATCGAATCGCTGCAGGATTTGAAGGCGGTTGGACATCCTTCACTTTCAAGCATCTAGTTTCCTATATCCCTTAGGTACATTTCTATGCACTTGGACACATTTCTAGGTCATAAAGCATACTAATATATACATGATTCCTAATCAATTAAACTAGTAATTGACAATATATTTTGGGCTTTTTGCTTTGTCTCTTATACTTTTATTGACCACACCCTACAATCCCGCTTCGGTATTTGAGTTATTTATCTTTTATGGCCTCGGACACTAGTGCCCATGCGCTCCTGTCCCTCTTGGCGCTCCCGACCCTCTTGCTCATTTTCTCACTTTTTGGGTATCTTTTAGTTCTTGGGCATCTTTTACACTTTTGGTCGGCTTTCTAGTTGTCAATTACAGTTCAAATAAGGGAATCATATATATATATATATATATATATATATATATATATATATATATATATATATATATATATATATATATATATATATATATATATATATATATATATATATATATATATATGCATAGTTAAAGTTCTCAAATAAAGGGCCAAACACTAGTATTAACTACTATCACCTAAGCTTGCAAAAAGAACACTGTTATACTAGTGTTTGGCCTTTATTTGAGAACTTTAACTATGCATATATATATGCATAGTTAAAGTTCTCAAATAAAGGGCCAAACACTAGTATTAACTACTATCACCTAAGCTTGCAAAAAGAACAAGAGCACTTCAAAGGCCTCCATCTAGCACATTCATACAAGGGACAAGGGTTGCATCACTATGTATACACAACATAGGAGGGGGATTCTATTCTATTCCGTCTCACACATTTTATACATTTGCTACATTCTATATCTAGCTCGTTGTCATTGTGCAACTTGCACAAGGGCATCCTAAGACATAATTACACACACTTTCACACAAAACTACATGAATTTTGAAATGTAGTACAATGATCGATACTAAGTTCACTCTTCAGGTAACCGGAATCGATCGAATCCATATTCTACATCTTTATTGTTAGATTTGATGTGGTTTATGGGCATGTGCATCTAGATATTTCTCTTTGCGGGTTACACATGTATAATTGGTGACATTGAAGCAAGATCAAAGTGACAAAAGGAAACTAACAATGAAGCTCCTTTTGCAGAAAAGCACGTAACCCGAGCATGTGGGTGGACACTAGCGCCCAAATCCAATCACTAATCCTCGAGCACTCTTGTCCTCCCGTGGATGCTTCGTCCCTGCACATCTCGAGTCCCAAAACCTCCAATGATCCTTACCGACACTCTTCCCAACCTGTTCCAACAATTCCTCACTGGACCATGTCTAGACCACTCGAAAATCAACTAAGTCATCTATCTCTCTCACTTGCTTAGAGTTTCATATTATTGCATGCTTATTGCTTGTCCATTTATCCTACCTAATTACTTGTATTTTCATTAATTACAATAGTTACTATGCCATTACATTTAATACATATTTATATTAAATCAGTTTATAGTAAGGTTACTTGAAGGGTGTACCACTAATAGAGTTTCCCAGAAGCCAAACAATTGAGATAACAAAGTGTGGAAGCATTTTTATCTAGTTTTAGAGGTTTTCATACATCGTAACTATAGGATTTGAAGGTAGTTGGACATCCTTCATATAACTTGTAGGGATAAGAAGCTTTCGGGCATCCAGCTTATATCCCTTTGAAATTATATATGCAGGTCAACCATTGATGCAAATAATATTGAGAGAACTATTTCTCCCTTTAACACACATCCTTTCCGAGAAGAGGGTATCATTTGGAAAGAAGGGTTTCATTAGTAGCAATATCCATTTTTCATACTATATGTACCAACAATTGAATATTATTGGGAGGATTGTGATGATGAGTTTGAAGTTAGGAAGATGTTGTTTGGAAGAATGACTCTTCAACAAATTAAGGACTTCAAACTATTCAAAGTGCTTGAGGGTATGGATTATGATGGTTCAAAATGGTTGGAACTTAAGTTTATAAATTCCATTCAATATTCTCCTCTTCCTATCATTGATTGGTATCTTAAAGAGAAGGATATTGTTAATGATCTCACGATTCATGTTCTATCAAGAACCATGAAACAGATTCACGAAAAAATTGACAGAGTTCAAAGATTTTCAAGAACTACGATTTTCCAAGACATTCCTTCTTCTTCAGCTCAACAAGAATCAAACACGAAAGTGTATGCTTGAACTTTGAAGGCTTACTCCAAGAAGGAAGGTGGCAAAAAATAAGAGGAAGGAAGACTAGCCTTTGGTTCCTCCAAAACACTCATGCACCCGCGCATGAAAACACACTTATCCCTCCACTAAGACTACTCTCACCAACCTTTTTTCCTCCCAAAAATAATAAGATATCCAATACACCATAATAATAGTTATCCCTCCACCTTTGGAAATGCAAGTCCCCAACATACACACATGCATAGAATACTCATGCATACAAAAACAAAACTCATCAATCAAATGCACACGCACTCTAATGAGAAACCAATTAAGTCCACAAAAGATTAGAATGAAGTGAGTGAGTGAAAATTACATTTCATCATATATGTGTCACGATATCAAGCCACCATATGAGGCTTGAAAGAGAGAGAGCTAGGGAAATTCTGAAACATTGGTACGCACTACCAAGCCTTCAATGGCTTGCAAGGGGAACTAGGGTCATTCCAAACCACTTATCGCTCCATTAAGGTATGGGGCATAAGTTCTTGGTTCCTCCAATAAAAAAATAAGATGCATGCCACTTATCCCTCCACCTGGTTGAATCAAAACACACTTATCGATCCATTAGAACAAAGGCCACATACCTTTGGTTCCTCCTTAAGTTCACACAAGGTTTACTTTGGTTTTACCATTACTTATTCCTCCATAATGGCCTTATCTTCCCGATCACATAAAACACTTGTTATTACCACAATGAGTACCAAACAAGTACACGACATATAAATAAACCACATTAATACTCAAATGAGAAATAAAACATGTACATCCCATCAATTGATGGCAAAATAAAACAAGAACTTACAAGAACAAGGAGGAAGAGTGAGGTCTTTGACCATCACTATGCATATCTCATGGTTTGCACTATATTCAATTAAATTATTTTGTGATAAACATGGGTTAAGGGAAATAATATTCATTCAAATGCACGATCTAATGAATAAGATAACAATAACTAACACCACATTTTCTCAAATGAGCATAACACCATACAAAAGGAGACCACAATAGGGAATTAAGAAGAGAGGGCTTTGCCCACAAGGTACATGTATAAATTAATTCACATTTCCTTTTAGATAGATTTAATCATTTAACATCATTGTTTAAACCATGGTTATGAGTATGAAACATGTTCTCATTCCTTAATATTGCAAGTTTCCCATTTATCAACATACTTTATCACCAATGAGATACTAGTTTATTTTTATTTGTTATATAATCATATTAGGAACTTTAGTTATTTTGGCACCATTCAAGGTGTATATGATGTTTATAAAAATCATTCCAAAATTTCATGTCATTTACTGATGTTCATGTTACATTTACATTATTACTTGATCTCATATTGACATCGCTTTAGAACAACTATGGTTCATATAACACTTTTTCTTCACTTAGGAATCAAGATTCCAAGGAGTGTGATCTCACACAACAATAATTACTTTTATTATTCTTATGCAATTTAAATATTAAATACACGTTACAAGTGAGACATTCAATACAATTTCATGTGTTTTATTGCCTTTTGAGGCACTATTTCTCTCGTTGGACAACCCTACATTAAATGTTAGGAATTAATAGAATCTAATGCGGAATAATTCCTCAGAATCGCAATAATAAGAAGTATGAATAGAATTACAGAAATGAAATATGCAAAACACGAAGACAATATTTAACGTGGTTCACCCAATATGGGCTACATCCACCAAGAACACTTGCTCAGATTTTATTACAAGCCAACAATCTTCACAATTACAATAATCAGATATTGTTTGGAGCTGTGCTCAACAAACCCTCCCGAATTTGCACTTGAATTCACACACACTATTCACCTTCACAAAACACACTCATTTCAATCCTATTGTATGTCCATCTATTTATAAGTACATCAATAGGTAGCCGAAGAGGCGGTTTTACAAAACAATGGGTACCGAAAAAACCATGGGCCCAAAAATAGCCCATAACGGTTACCTATTGCACATGGGTTAATAAACCACCCATGAAAATTTGCTTGGGGATTCACCCCGAACCCCCTTGACTCGCTCATCGGCGAGCGGACTGCCAAAAATATCCGAGTGTAACACATGGAAGGTGTACCAAACTCTAACATGAAAACAGGCTCCACAAACATAACATTAAAGTGTCTTTCACCAATAATCATCATAAGAGATCCATGCTTTAGTAATTTCATTAACACTCAAAGGGTTCTACACCCTACTACGAAGATAAAATTAGAGTAATCAAATATCCTTATCTCGCAAACTTTCACACAACCCAAGGTATTTCGATACTTCTTGTTAAGGTAACACTTTTATTTGTGAGGAGCGAAAGAGTTCAAACACAAGAATTTATTGCGAAGATAACTGACACATAGATTCCACTTTCATAAGTTATATATCTCAATGAGATCAATCATTGGTGAAATCACCCCATACTATCCTCACAAGAACTGGGTTACCCGCTAGGGTGCCAAGGAAAAACACACTCCTAAGGAAACAAATTATCAATAAAATGATTAGACCTACAACACCTAGAAATGACGGTCGTACTCACACCAAATGTGATAGGGTACACATAGTGTATCCATTTACTTACACAAACATACCTAAGTTATGAAAGTGGTCTTGTAAGGCTTGGCTTAGGTACAAAATAAGAAAAAAACTTGTAATAGCTATAAGTCTTTTCTTAACACGATATGGGATTTTGGACTTGACATGACTCAACTAAGAGTTTAGGTATAATAAAGGGCTTAAAAAATTGTTTCATTTAATGATGTCCTAGGTTTCCCTTATATAAGTTTGCACCATGATAGATGGGTGGATCTAGAATTATCCAAATGATGTAAATTTGTGCTATGGAATATAGAATAGACTTCCCCTCGTATGTTTTATATGCGAAGTAATGACCCCTGTCCTTGAGTGAATGTGCTAGATGATACCTTTGAGGTGCACTTGTGCCTTTCGATGCAAGCTTAGGTGATACTAGATAATGCTAGTGCCTGGTCCTTGATTTTGGAGAAGTAACTAAGTATATATATGATTATCTTATTTTAATTTTGTAATTGAAAATTACTGCAAGGCCGACCTAAAGTTCTAGAAGATTCCCAAGAAGTAAAAGAGACCCAAAAGAGTGAGAAAAGGGTAGAGATGGTCATGAGCACCCAAGAGCGACAAAAGTGCTTGGGCATTAGTGTCCTAACTGGGTGCTAGTGTTTGAGGCAATACAAGATAATTAATTTAAGTTTCAGAGGGTTGTAAGATATGTACGACTAAAATGAAGACAAGAGATAAAGCAATGAGGCGAAAATGAGTTATCAACCACTAGTTTTCTTGCTTAGGAATCATGTATACATTAATATGTTTTAGGACATAGAAATGTACCCAAGTGCATAGATTTTGAGTCTATATTTTCCCCAACTTTATGTTGTTATGTGAATAATCAATAACATAAAGTAGATAGAAGATGCATACCTTCCGATCCTATAAAGAAGAGTGATCCCGATAGTGTGTTGAGTGGACAAGGTAAGCGTGGAGTGATCACAAAGTGAAGCATGGAGACTAGGAAAGGGAAGTGGACCCTAGGGGTGAAGAGAATACGTAGTAGTGTGCTTTGGAGCTTGCACTCACTGATGTGAGATGCTTATTTTTACATACAAGGACAGACTTGCAAAATAAGAATGAGAGATTGGTCAATATTTTGTATACAAAAATCAAATAAAATATGTGTATAAATATGTAAAGAGTCCGTAATGAGAAAGTGTGCCCCTAATGTATGAGAGAGTATGAGGTATATATTTTTCCTATTTTCTTTGAATTACTGATTTTAAATGTTTATGGTGAGGTTTTTGGGCGATCTCATGACAAGAGTGAGTTTTTAGGTGATCTCATGCCGAGAGTGAGTTTTTTGGGCGATCTTATTCCAAGAGTAATTTTTTTGGGTGATCTCATGCCAAGAGTGATTTTTTTGGGTGATCTCATGCCAAGAGAAGAGTGCTAGGGAGAGAGGTCTAGTTTTTCTCCTTCTATGACACTATCTCGAATAAACAACACTACGTATGGTATGCCCCTAATTTGTTACGATTATCCCGCATTATAATCGATAAAATGTATTATGTAACTCGAGGTATGTGCCTCCTACTAGAGAACCGATCTAAAGAATGTTGTAAAGTTTTATGTACTTGAAAAATTGATTATTTTTTCTCTTAGGAAATAAGCACCAGGGATCACAAACGCCCATTGCTCTGTACGAGGACCAAGTGCTAGTGTCTATATGTGTTTTGGGGCCAAGTATGATTCAGAGCTAGTTAGTAATCGTGTTTTTTTGTGTGGAATTTGTAATGTGTTATGTTGTAATATAGCTTTGAGCTCACTCAGAGGAGTGATTTGTTCACCAAATAGAGGTGCCTCTCTTTTCGGGTGTATACAACGATTGTAGGAGAATGCGGTCCAAAGGAGAGGACCCAATACTGATTTGAATTGGATACCCGCAGCGGGGGGGGATGTTCATGGTATAAATAAAGGCACATGTAAACAAGATAGGCTAGTAACAAGTGTTAGTATAAAAACTAGAATGTAAAAGAAGAAAATATAACAAGAAACTAGGAAGACAAGATGGACCATGAAAAATGGGTTTCGTACATGGAACATCACTCACAATGTCACAAGAAAATCAGGGCCAAAGTGGCCAAAAGCATACAATGAAAAAGAAAGACATAAGGCATAGCCCACAAACAATAACAAACAATATAAAACAAGAAGTGACATATAACCATGGTTGTATTGATCCTCTAAGACAAATACTACACATGAAGCACTTGTTAACATGTTAGAAAGATAGATAATATGTCAAAACATGTATAAATCAATGAAAAATATAGAAATACTAAGTATCTTGAAGTAATAGAATATGTGATGTATAAAATATGGGAGTAGTAAAAGTAGATGCCACCAGAGCCTCTGTGGGACTTGTAAAGAGATATGTCGAGCATCGTGCATCGTGTATGAATATGTGAAAGGTCCTACGTTCACCTAGAGATACCCAGGTGAATGCACATGTGTATATAGAGAAGGATAATGACATACTACGAATCCGTCTAGCATAGGAAACAAAGTGTAACATGTAAGTAGAATAAACTAACAAGAATAAATGCAACCAAGATATGAAAATGTTGTGTGAGTGTGATGGTGTGTTGTTATGTGTAAGTTGTGAAGGTTAGGAGGAGCCACATTTTCCCCAATGGATATGTATGAGATGAGGTTCATTTATAAATCCCCCTCAACAATAAAGAATGAACCATAGAACAAGAGTGTGTCATCAAAAATGAGTTTGGTGTGTTAAATTGAGAGTAAATGCTAGAAAAGATGTGTCATGAAGCAAAGAGCGCAAATTTTAGATGATGTGAGGTTAATTTAAGAATTGGACCCTCAATAATCAAGTATGAACCATGGAATTATAGTGCGTCATTGGGTAATGACAATATAATGCGTGTACCAAAGATGTTGGAGTGCTTAGAAATATTAGACATGAAACACACAACATGAAGTGTAGTAGTAGAAAATAGAGACAACTCATAGTGATGGAAGTGGGAGGAAGTGCAATGCCCCCAAGTATCTGAGATATAGAGATCTATTCAATGATGTAAGAGAGATCATGCCATGTTGGTGAAGTTTAAAATGTGTCCCACCCATCAAAATAAGTATTAGCTTGAGCGAAAGGAAGAATTATCCATTTAATTGGAGGAGGTAATGGGGTTAGTATTTTTAAATGTGGTATGGCACTTTGAGTTGGATAGGCATATCTTGACTTACCATACAAAGAACATTAGTAGTTATGACATGATGCTCATTAGACATAGAGGGATCATATTTGGGAGCCTAGTGGGATTTAGCAAATGGAGATGAACATGTAACAAAATGTTGTGTAGAAAATGAAATAAAACCACAATGCTCAAGGTGCCCATTGTTCATGTTAATGCACAAAAATTATTGTCATGATGTTCATCAATGTAGTGATAATTGAAAAATGGGTGACCTATGTACTTTGTAATACGATAATGTGGGTAACAATGAGTAGATGACAACATGATCGATTGGTGATTAAGGAGCTCGGGAAGAATATCATGTTGCTTAGCATTTAGATCAAACTTGAGAGGTGCTTATAGCGTGAAGGCTTTGGATTCACTTGTATAAGCACATGGGCTTACAATGAGGTGTAGAAGAAGAAATATCATTGTCTGAGATACAACCTTGATATGTTGGATTTCGGATGTGAGGGATGTAATCGTGGTTTTCGTAGCTTGAAATATATCTTTAAATAAATGATTTAAAGCTTAAATTGACTTGAAGATGGGTTGATTGGTTGTGGTATAAGGAGTGATAGGGTCGTTAGAGAGATGATCTAAAATTACACTTGTGTAGGTGGTGTATTGCGAGGAGATACATAGTGTCTAAAGTTTTTCGAGAACATATTTTCAAGGTGTGTGCATTTAAAGTAATTGATACGAGGAGACTTGAGGAATTTTAGGAGCCATGAAAGAAGATCGAATAGAATACGAAAAAGAAGGATCCATGTGTTTGATCAAGAGTGGGGTTCACCAAATGATTTGATATAAATTGAATTAAATATAATTTCAGATTAACTACTGTAATGGATGATATAAAAATGCTAATATACAATAAGATGAAAGAAAAAAATCATGCAATGATATGAAACCCAAAGCAAGAGAGAGAGAGAGAGGTTGACTTAGTTTATTTAGTGTAACCTAGATATGATAAGAGAAAATATGTGTTTAAATATGTAAAGAGTGTGTAAAGGAAAGTATGCATTGGATGTATGACAAAGTATGAGATCAAGAATTGTCATGTTTACTTTGAGTTGCTGATTTTAAATGTTGATGGTGAGATTTTTGGCGAGTCTCATGCCAAGCGAAATTTTTGGGCTATCGACACCGAGAGAATTTTTTTGGGTGATCTCATGCTAAGAGAAGAGTGTTGGGGAGAGAGATATATATTTATCTCCTTCCATGATGCTTCCCGATTAAGCACCACTTGTAGATGGTATGTCCCCGATTTGTTTATTTACTGCTCAATTATTTTGATCGTTCAAAATTGTTTTGAATTGTTCCAATTGTAACCAATAGAATGTATTCTATAACTAGAAGAATGTGCTTTCTACTAGAGAAATGATCCTAAGACTTACAGTAAAGTGTGTTGTATTGAGAAATTGACTATTTTTCCCAAGACACAAGCACCAAGGAGGGGGACACAAGTGCCTATGCTATTGTCCAATCTTTGGCGTTAGTATTTGCTTTGTGTTTTGGGCCCAAGTTGGATTCTAAGCTAGTCTTTAACTTTGTTTCAATGTTAATTATGTCTTGTGATGTGATGTATTGTAGCTTTGAGATGTTGTAGGGGTGATTTGTTCACCCAATAGATGCCCCCCTCATTTAGGGTGCATGTGACAATTTTAGGAGAATGCGGTACAAAGGAGAGGACCTGATGCTAATTTTAAGTGGATATCTATGGGGGGTAGTGGATGTGCATGGTAAAAATCAAGGCACATGTAAACACAATAGGCTAGTAACAGGTGTTAGTATAAAAGCTAACATGTAATAAAAGAAAAGATAATGATCAACTAGGAATACAAGATGGACCACGAAAAGTGGGTTTCATACATGGAACATCTCTTGCAATGTCACAAGAAAATCAAGTGCAAAGTGGCCAAAGGCATAAAATGATAAATTTATACATAGGGTATAACTCACAAATAATAACAAACAATAGAAAACAAGAAGTGACAGATAGCCATGGTTGTATTGATCCTGTATCAATGTATAAGTTAACTAAGCTAAGAGAATTGAAACTAACACCTTAATAGTTCCAAAACTAAGTTAACTAAACAAATATCATCATGCTAAGAGCTTAAAGAGACTAACTACCAACATTATGCATTATAACTTTGAAAGGAAATCAAAATAACATGTTAAGCATTTAACCTCTACTCTTTAGATTGCTTAAACTAACAAATGAACCTAGACAGATCCATGAAAATCAAAGTTGCTTGTTTGATCTTCAAGGGTTTGATAATGGAGACTCGTCAAGACATGGCTACAAGTCCATTTTGATTCTCTCCATATGAATCAAAAACTTGGATGGATGAAATTCAAGATGAAGATACCTAGTTCAACACGAATGGAAGATGCTCAAAGATGAAAATGCCTATAGTTTATGCTATATGCATGCAAAGGTGTAAGAAGAAAGGTAGGAAGAGGGTTCTTTATATAACCCTATAGGTTGAAGGAGCTTTGCATCCAATGATAAGTGGGATAATAGAAAAATCTAGGTTAGTAATGGATAAACATGGTTTAGAGTGGTTGAGTTTGCTTTAGGATAGTTTAATTTGTCCTTTAGTGACTCATGGGAATTAAGGGGGTACATTAATTAAATCAAGTGATTAATTAATACGGAAAAGAGAGGAAGATGTTTCATGATTAATTAATACGGAAAAGAGAGGGAATATGTTTCATGATTAATTAAAGGGGGTGTTATGAGCGGAATTTAATCAAATAAATGATAATTTATTGATTTAATAGAAGAGATAATTAATTAATTAAGAATAATTAATTAATTTAGATAGAAAAAGGGATTAATTAACGGAAGGTTGTTAATTGGCGTTTTAAGTGATAGAAGGGTTAATTAATTAGCGTAATATAACTAATTAACAATGATAGAGAAGAAAAGGTGCATTATTGATGATATATCATCAATTTGTGGAAAGGGTATAATTAGCGCAATTTAAGTATTTAAATTTCTCAATCCAAATTATAGGTGTCTACATTTTCCCCTCTTTGGGGTGGCATAAGTGACACCACTTCAAAGATAGTAGACAAGTATAAGCATGTAAATTTTGAAGAGATAGAAGAAAAATTAGTGGAGTGAAGGATGCCCCCTCGAGTGTCAATGGGGTGATGAAAGAGGTCGATTGACGATCGAAAAGATGAAGGAAATGGAAAGAGGAATGGGGAGGGGTAGGATTCCCTTCATGAATTAGAAGAATAACATTGATAAGAGAATGATATAGAAGAAAAATGAAGACGAAGAGAAAATAATGAGCTTTCATCCAGTGTATTAAAACAACTTTTGTATCATCATATTGCCAGTGATCTACATCATCAGTCCTTATTAAAAATATATGCATACGAAAAAAGTGTAGAACAACATGAAAATTAATAATACAAATAATTGTCCATTGCCAAAAACACCAACTCAATGTAACATACATAAAGTAATGCAATATGAGCAGGAAACAAGCTCATCTAATAGGGAAATAAGTACAAACACACATACTCGAAGCTAACAACGGTCACGACGTTGCACAAATGTTTTGTTATCAAGTCAAGATCCCAAATGTTCATGATTGAAAAAAGGGTTAAGAATGATGTCCCAAGTAAGGATATATGTGAGGGAAATTGATGAAGGACGCAAGGTCCGATGATAAAGCTTTGTGTCTTTCTGAAAACAAGCATGCAGGAAACTCGATGTGCCCCCATATACAAATGAAGCAAGCAAGCTAGCTTTGTAAATGGTTGTAGATCGATGATCCACGACTCGTTTGGTTCTGAACATGTGAAAATACTAGAAAGATATGGGATGAATACCATGCGTAGGACACAAGTTTCAACCGTGTATAAGCTTTTACCCATTTTTGTAAATTTTGGAATTTTTACAACGTTTAGGATTTTTTTGAAAAATTTTATAATTTTTTTGAAAATTTAGATTTTGTAATTTTTAATGATTTTTGATTTTTAGAAGAAATGAGAGGATGGAGGATCACTTGAAATCAAGAAGAATGCCCCAAGGAGAAGAAACGGGTGCCAGGTAGCAAACATATGCCTTGACGTAGCGAAAATGAGTTAAAAATAATTATCACAATGGGTAGAAGAAACAATTAGAATGGTCACGAAATTCAAAACATGCCTCGGGGCCATCACGATGGGTTAAAACAACTACATATACCCTCCCAGGGGGGTAAATCATTGCAAATAGTTCATTTGTTACCACACTCTTACCAATTTTCTTGTGAGGCACCGTGAGCTACAAGGAGCCGACGAGAGTGCGAATCATAGGATATGTCTTTGACACCATTTGGGAGTACATACGGGATGAGGACGATGGATCCTTCATGAGTACCCCATCCTTCTTTGTCAATTTTAGCATTTAATTACATTTATTGGGGTAGTTATTAGGTTATTTTTGTGTGCGTGTGTCCCGGGGTGTGCACAAACATAAAAATGTGTACGCGTAGGCGTATATGCCAAAATGGTGTGTATGCGCACGTGCATGTACCAAAAAGGGTGTGTATGTATCCATGGTTATAAATTGTGTGCACCTAGGCGTACACATGAAAATAGGCGTATGTGGTAAAAAGGCCGCATAGGCACAAGGTAGTTAGAGGTAATTAGTTGGGGGCACGCACATGATAACATGAGCGTGCAAGCACCAAAAAGGGCATGCATATGTCTTTGGGCACATACATACCGAAAGGGAACCTATGCACCTAGAAGAAAAATGATTAAATGTATAGATGAATGTTGATTAATGATTAGGGTTTAGATGAAAAATTAGTAATTGCTAGAAGAATGAATAAAATAAATTAGATAGAAGAAAGTCAGACAAGTTTGTGTTATTTTGCAGAGAGGGTTATCATCGATCTGATTAGGGAGTGATATAGTCGATTGGTTACCATAAAGGCTAGCTTATGTCCATACCACGGGCGGATGATAGACATCTTGCTATACGTTCTCAAGTTATCTCACGTGGTGCAAATTCCCACGATTACCTTAGATCATGGCTTACCGACAACCACGGCGGAGAGATGGAATTGAGAGAGTCGGTTCTTCCGGCTCCCGGCTAGGGAGATGACTATTACACTTGAGGATTTATGACGCATATTCTGTGTTCTAATCATTGGGAAGTTGATTGAGTATATCAGTGATGATGTTATGATTACAAACCTGCTTACCGAGGTTTTTAGATGTGTCGATATACCTCACTGAGGTATGATGGTTCATTTGAACCGTTACATTACTGAGATCCTAGGCTATATCGCATACATGTTTATTTGATGGCTCTACGCGTGGCTTTCGGTCACCGATAAGACATGTTCTTCTTTTCCCATTGGCCTTATTGAAGTTATACAAGGATTATTACAAGGCGAGAGGTACTGTTGTGGTCGGTGCATATTGACACATCTATATTGGGATATACACCTCATTACATACCATAGTCATAATACGATGGGACCCACCTTACTATTGGAGATATGGGCATGGGATCACATAGTGATTGGCCACCCCACAGTGTTCTACAATCTCAAGATCCACAGGAGCCATCGGTGATGGGATGGGTTCCGATGGAGAGGATGTTTGCGGACACATGGGGGATACCTACCATTACCGTAGAGAGTTCAATGATATTCAATGACTCATGATAGTATGGAGGCCTTACCGCTCCTATCAATGGGTTGAGGATGTAGAAACGAGCTAAGCATAGCCATGTTTGAGAATTTTTTGATTGGAAGACAAGGTTACATTACAAAGTTTTACCATATAGACCAATGTGCATGATACTTCGGCGTAGTGCAGGATGTTCCTGGTCCCGATTTGTGGTATGCACAATGCATTGTAGAGAGATTTGATATGGGGCCGCTGATTTAGATGACTAGATCCCATTCTAGTTTCGACCAGATGGTACCACAACATTGGCTTCCATTGAGACACATTAGGGATGTTGGAGTTACGACACAATATGCACCTTGGTATGTGACAATATTACCTCATCGTGCAGGTACGTGCAACAAGTGGGGGCCAAAAAGTGGGCATGAAAACCCAAAATTCATGTACCACAATTGTGGTTTGAAAAATGTGATCGCGAGTTGTTTTCTATAGGTTTGGGAATTTCTGAATCTAAAACCGCGATGACATTTTATAAACGCGATCACGGTCTTTTGAGACAAAAATAATGAGACCCGCGACCCTTCATTTCCCCATTTTCCCCTATGAACTGCGGTTTCTCCCCATTGTTGTCACTCGTGCTTTGAATACCCCTTGTAAATTGCTCTTCGGACTTTTGGATCGTAAAATTTTCAACGATGCCGCCAAGACGAAGAGGTAAGCCCTCGATTTTGATCAAATTTCTTGCATTTTAATTTTTTTGTGATTTTCATGGGTTTTTAATTTTTGTTTATGTATACAATTTCTTTGTTTTGTCAGTTGTTCAGCAAGCTCGTAATCCTCCAAACCATCCAAATATTCCTCAAAACCCTCCAAACATTCCTCAAAACCATCCTCCGAACGTAGATCTCGCCTCATGTGGCTCCTTCTGTCCCCACGAAACCAACAGGAACACAAGCTGATATCGTTGGAAGAATATGACAAAATAAAATTTCCATTGAGAACCTTATTCAAACAATAAGACAAAATCATGCCACAAATTTGTCCCACATGACTTTAGCCAACACATTACAAACATTGATTGGCGAAGTCAACTCCGCAACCAACCAAATAGATATATGGAATACCTTTAGAGCTGATTGTAGGTGGTGGTATGCAGATAAATTATCCCATGCAGCCATAAAAGACAAAAAAATTGTAAAAGACTGCATTTGTGCATTATTTATTGACTCGAGAACCAATGCCCCCGCGACTACTTACAAATGGTTCCCAATCCATTGGTGCCACGATGACCAAATCAAGAACAATTTTTGGGACCAATGGTGGATGGTTTTTTATTATCCACCATGCAACAAAAATGAGGTTCCTCTCTATTTTTTGAAGAAATTGTATTACGAGTTCATGCTTAATGAGGTCCCAAATTATTTTGAATTTTCTGAGTTTTATGGGTGAGGAGGTGGCTCTGCACAGAGTAGACCAGGTGCACACGTTGGTCAACCTAGGATCCCCCATGCCCCAAAACCCCCACTACCTTCAGTTATCCCTCCTATAGTGAAGGAGGTTATGGATATTGACACACTACATGCATTGAGGGAGCTCATTAACACTCTGACCCAACATAGTAGCTAGATTACATCTGGTGATGTTGGTGGAGGTGCCAGTTCTAGTGCACCACACCACTGTGGATCATGTGGTGCCGTATGCATTGTGGGCGAGACATCATTTACTTGGATCACATGATTTATTTTCTCTATATGAGATGACGACATATGTTTTTGGGCTCCGTGCAATGATCTTGGTCTTTCACAGGTAAATGTCAAATAAATATAATATATATACAATAGTTTATTTCATTTGAGATTTTAATATATATGTATTTGATTACATCATACATACATGTAAAAACTAATATTTTTTATTTTAAACAACAAGAGCTGGTGAAGGACACATCCAACGTTGACATGCTAGCTACTGTAGCTGGGCGTGTTACATACGTAAGTTTCAAGTTACTTACATTTCAAAGTTCATTTGATTGCACATTTATTATTAAATACACATTAATGTTCGTGTATAGTGTTTCACGTGTACATGTACATATTAATATGTTTGTCTTTTATATGTAGGATCCTGACGGGTCATCATCTGCTCTGGGCACTGAGGCTACTTGACACGCCTCACATGACTTTTACACAAGTTAGTTTCTCTTTACACGTTGTTTCTAATTGTGGAATTATCTAGTAGTTTGCAATCCCATAACTCTATCCAGTACAATTTGATCATAACATTAAGCTCTTATGATGTAAGGGTTAAGTAAACACTCTCCTAGATATAAAAAATCTCCTTTTATCATGATCATGGACACTTACCTCTATGCTAGACATGTTTCTAGAGCACTCCATCTCTAATGATTTCTCCATCATCCCTTGCCTCTAAGGATCTCTTTTAGCTTCTTAGGATGTATGCATAACTAACCTTGCTAACATTGTTAGTTCTATGCATTCTTTATTAACCCTCTTCTCTCTAAACAACAAAGAGATGACAATATGGGATAAGTTACCTACACTTCTAAATATATCATGGGTCCCTTGGTTCATGTTTATCACCAATACTCCCTATGTAATTCTATACACCCAATCTCATATTATATCTATTATTCATCAAGTTTCTCTATATTTGCATTCTCATGTACAATGGATATAGCTTGGTGAGGCCTAGAACCAAGTTCTACATACCAAATACATTCCACATCTTTAATGAATTACTTCTTGAATATTAATGCAGGGTTATGCTTGAACTTGGGCTTTAAAGGTTTACTATTCACAATGGTTGTTTCACAATATCAAAGAGCTTAAACTTGCTCAAATGACCAACCTATACCTACCCCTACCTAGAGGATCTCCCTTTTGAGGTTCAATAGCACCATTTGTATGCTCCAAACACCTTGAGGTCCACTGAGACCTAATACATGCTCATAACAACTAGAAGGGATTTCTTAATATCAACTGATCAAGGGTGATCACTTTGTGATCACTGAGCCAATGTCTAATAGATGTACAAGTCTCCTACATTCACATGAAGGATTGTTTCCAGCTATAAAGTCCACTTATGAGGTTCTTAGCAAACATACCTCTCTTCACAATGGAGTCCTTCTTCATATGTAGTCACAAGACCTCCTCCACCTAGTTAAGGTGTTCAAGACATCAAATTTAAACCTTTAGACTCCCTGATGAATACTCAAGCAATGAACTTCAATTATGTATTCTTGTAATTTTGCCCCTAGGTATCTCAAGGTTCTTAAATGCCCAATTCAAGGTCTTCAATGGAATTAGAAGGTTTCCAGGGCATACCAAATTTTCAACAGACCTTTCTCATCATGATTCAAGTGTCCATGATCCTTCATGTGTTGTTCTATAGCTAAATTTGCCAACTCAACTTTCTAATAACCCTTTTTGTGACTTAATATTGTCATGTATAGTCAAATTTCATTCAACTGATGGCATTTTCTTTATTCCTAAACCCCTAAGATCATTCAAACATCTCATTCATAACTGATATAACCTTCATACCTAGTCTAATATCATAATTTGTCAAATTATAGTGAGAAGCCTGACTTTCACCTTCATTTCTGTACAATGTCCTTTTACCAAGTTGCTCGAAATAACTGTTAGAGCTAACTTTCACTACATTGTATCAATCACCACGAAATCTTGGGGTATTCTAATTCATGCACGAATAGAGATAGTTTTAAATTTCTAGCAATATTCACCCATACAATCAAATGTTACACAAATCCCTAGATAGTGCTCGAGAGCCTACAATTTGCTCTAAAAACCAAATTATGCAATTTCAAGACATAAAATTATGACTGTGATCTACATCACTTATAGGCCCTTTCCATATTAACAGTCAAGAAAGATTATGCAAATAAATAGGACTAATTATCCTTCCCTACTTTATCATAAGGTGTTTAGACTATTGGTCGGTCATACACTTACAATTTTACATAACTCTCTATTTTAGGCCTTATTGCTACTAGTCCTCTTCACATGCTAACACTCATTGCTACAGTTTTAAATTAATGTTAATCTACATGTTTTTTTGTATAGCTTATGACTGCCAGAGAGACTCCAACCTATATGTTGAATGTTGAGGTTGCTTATAGATGTTGCCATAGCGTCTGTAAATCCACTAACTCAAGTACAATTTTTCAAATTTGTTAAATTTTGGATGAATGTTTTCTTACTACTTATCTACAATATCAAATTGTACATGAAATATTTAATTTGAACTATTTATTTGTATGTAGCCTACCCCTCGTGAGTCTACCGTTGACCTGTAACATGTTAACGACAAATTGATAGGGATTATGAGATTGTGGTAAGATTTCACATGCATTAAAAATTCTAAGTTTCTAAATTTTGAATGTATTTTAAAAATTTGGGTGTTAAAAACTTGATGTTTATGAATGTGTAGGCTAGGTTGTAGGCCGATTAGAGATGCCTAGGACCACACGAGATGAAATCTATAGTGGCATCTCCCTCCACTACATCCACAGGTTGTGGACATGCTTATTCTAGTAGGGAAAAGAGAGGGAAGATGTTTCATGATTAGATTCATAGGACCCATGTATAGATATATATGTCATCTGGTCCTAGTTCATGATTCTTCATAGTCCATGTATACAACCTTATGTGACTGCATGTGGTCCTATATGTATGGCACACTTAGTTCGATACATTATTCTTATATTTTCAGAGACATGTGGCACACTTAGTTTGATACATTATATCCATGTTGGTTTTCATAACCATATTACTTCTATGTTTGATTTGATTTCATTACACATGATATACTTCTATGTTTTTTTTCATAACCATATTACTTCTATGTTTGATTTGATTTGATGGCCTCGATTATGTGACCATTATCCATATGATATATGATATATGATGTTATGTTATTCGTATGATACATGATACATGATACATGATACATGATGGTTTTGAAGGTTCTTGGGTGCAAGATCATTTTTGTTCAAGAGATTCAAGTGTGGAGTTATATCAATTTTCTTATTTTAAGCACGTGATTAACACACTCCAAAGTGGGACAAAAGGTAAACAATTAAAAATGGACTTGAGGGATTTATTACAAGTCATTTTATATGTTTTTAATGTACTTACAATTTATTTGTTAAGTATTAGTTAAAATTAAGTGTTATTGATGTGTGTAACAATAAGGTCCTAATTTGAATTCACTTGTTTAAAAAATACATAAAAATTATAGTTTAGTTGACACAAGATATGAAAAAATATTCTTAACACTCTATTGTGTATTTACATGCTTTAAAAAGAGATCAAACAATCATTAGAGTATTTACATGGTAATGTGTTTACCTTGTTGCAATCTCATTGATGTGAGCCGAGTAGTGAGAAGTCATGCCCCAAGACATCATGGGAGTAAATTTTCAGCCTCGGCACATCCGGTAGGGGGTATATGCCTACAAGTGCTATGGAGGGCTCCAGGGAGGCCCGGTTTGGATTCGAACACCCGATTCGGAGCCAAGAACCCCTTCCCTATTCATCCCAATTTAGGTTTTTAGTGGAAACTTTTGATGATCACAACTTGGTGCTTGCTCATCCAAATCAAGAAATGTATGAGCCAAAACTTGAACAAAGGAGGCCTCTAATCGTACCCAATAATTCAGGCTCGTGGCATTCCTTGAGCCTTCGCACCATAATTGTTTGCAAACTACCTTTTCTAGGTAGTCCTAGGAAATGAACAAAGCCGAGTAGTGAGAATTCATGCCTCGAACATTGTGGCACCGAAATGATGGTGCTAACATGTTCGGTGGCTAGATGAATGTTATAGGAGGGTTCATTTCGGTGCGGGAAATGTCGTTGCTTTCGGGCTACTTCGTTCGAGCATTGTCCCTTAAGAGCCCTGAAACCAAAAAATCATATAACTTTGACGTGTGACTACTCGGTCTCTGTGGCACCTAGAGACATATCGTTAGATCTTAAACCTCCATGTAGGGACCCTCTAAAATATCCTATCTTAGTTTTTCTGTCTCCAATCGGTGCTCTCATTTCCCTATTGTTTGCAAACACACCAAATAGTGCAGTTTGAGCCGGTGTAAAAGGCTGTCAAACGCTATATTTCACAAATGGTGGGCTATGGCACTTTGAACGCACCATGCCAACATGTATAGGTGGCCGAGGTAAATTCTAAGAGAGGTGTTGTTTTAGTGTGGGATAATGTTGTTGCTTCCGGCTACTTCATTCGGGCGTCTTAAGAGCTCGAGACCAAAAACCATATAACATTGACGGGTGACTACTTGGTCTCTGTGGCACCTAGAGACATCTTGTCGATCCTAAACCTCTATGTAGGCACACTCTAAAATAGATTATCTTGGTTTTTTCACCTCCAATCGGTGCTCTCGCTATCCTATTGTTTGTAAACACGCTAAATAGTGCAGTTTGAGCTAGTGTAAGGTTGTCAAATGTTATATTTTGCAACCAAAGGGGGTCATGAAACCAAATGCACCATGCCAAAACATCTGGTGGCTAGGTAAATTCTAGGAGAGGTATTGTTTTGCTATGGGATAATGTTGTTGTTTTTGGGATACTTCGTTCGGGTGTAGTCCCTTAAGATCCCTGAGACCAAAAAATCGTACAAATTCGATGGGTGATTACTTAGTCTCCATGGCACCTAAGAAAATCTTGTCGATCTTAAACCTCGGTGTAAGGATCCTATATAATACCTTGTCTCGGTTTTTTCCATCTCCAATCGGTGCTCTCATTACCCTATTATTTGTAAACGCGCCAAATAGTGCAATTTGAGCCAGTGTAAGGATGTCAAACACTAGATTTTGAAAACAATGGGTCATGGCACAAAATAGACGATGCCAACACATTTGGGTTACTAGGTAAATGCTAGGGGAGGCATCATTTCAGTGCGGGACAATTTTTTTACTGGTAACTTTTTCATTTTGCACGGTCCCCTTAAGATCACTAACACTAAAAACCGTAAGACTTCGACGTGTGATTATTAGGTCTCCATGGCACCTAAATATGCTTCATTAGATCTTACACTTTAACATAGGTACCCTCTACAATAACTTTGTCTCTCGTTTTTTCCATCTCCAATCAATGCTCTCAACCCTATTGTTTGTAAATGTGCGAATAATTTAGTTTGAGCTAGTGTAAGGCTATCAAACACTATATTTTTAAAACAGTGAGTGCTGGCACCGAACGTCCCACACCAACATGTCTAGGTGGCTAGGTAAATGCTAGGAGAGACATCATTTTGGTGTGGGACAATGTCATTGCTTCCAAGCTACTTTGTTCGGGAGTAGTCCCTTAAAAGCCCCGAGACCTAAAAATTGTACAACTTTGACGGGTGATTACTCGGTCTCCGTGGCACTTAGAGACATCTCGTTATATTTTACACTTTTGCATGTAGGGACCCTCTATAATATCCTGTCTCGATTTTTTCCATCTCAAATTGGTGGTGCTCGCTGCCATATTCTTTTCAAACACGTTAAATAGTGCGATTTTGAGCTAGTGTAGTCATCAAACACTATATTTTGCAAACGGAAGCTCTTGGGACCAAATCGACTGTGCCAACACATCCGAGTGTTTAGATAATTTCTAGAAGAGGCATATTTTCAGTGTGGGAAAAATGTCATTTCTTTTGGGCTACTTCGTTCGGGCGTAGTTCCTTAAGAGCCCTGAGACTAAAAAACCATATAACTTTGACGGTGATTACTTAGTCTTTGTGGCACCTAGAGACATCTCTTCAGATCCTACACCTCCATGTAGGGACCCTCTACAATATAATATCTCCATTTTTTCCATCTCCAACAAGGATTGCTCTAGTTGTCCTATTGTTTGTAAACGTGCCAAATAGTACAGCAGTTTGAGTTAGTGTAAGGTTGTCAAACCTTATATTTTGAAAATGGAAGCTCATGGGACCAAACAACTACGCCAACACATTTATGTATTTAGGTAAACACTAGAGGATGTGTTGTTTTGGTGTGGGAAAATGTCATTGCTTCCAAGATACTTCGTTGGGCGTAGTCCCTTAAGAGCACTAAGACCAAAAAACCATATAACTTCGACAATTGATTACTTAGTCTTTGTGGCACCTAGAGATGTCTTGTTAGATCCTACACCTTCATGTAGGGACCAGTTATAATAGTATATCTTAGTTTTTTTAGTCTCCATTGGTGCTCTTGTTTCCTATTGTTTACAAATGCGCTAAATAGTATAGTTTAAGTAAGTATAAGGTCACAAATGCTATATTTTACAAACGGATGCTTGTGAAACCTAAGCGACTTTGCACATGCATAGGGATGGCCTGGTAAATACTTGGGAGGTGTCGTTTTGGTTCCCTAGACTCTCGGTTCTTTTGGGCTACCTCCTATAGAGCCAAGAACCCCCTCCACAAGAACATAAACCATTGTTAGTTGCTTCTCTCTTCTTGTAAAATAATGAAAACTTATCTTAATTTTGAGAAGATAAAATTATCTACTAATAGTGACAACCACGTGAAGGTAGAATTTTTTTTGTCACCACTAACCTACATAAAAGTGTTAGTCAAATAAATTTAAGTTGAATCAAAACCATACTAGATATATACAAAATACACAAATTTAATAAAATATATGAACTTGAATCTAGTTGAAAAATTTAAACAATTCAAAGAAATTATATATACCAGATGAGCATGTAAATTCATTCCAATGAACCATCAGGACGTGAAAGTGGAAGCTTTTCTAGCACCACTAACCTGCATAAAAGTGTTAGTCAAAGAAATTTAAGTTGAATCAAAACCATACTAGATATATACAAAATACACAAATTTAATAAAATATATGAACTTGAATGATCTAGTTGAAAAATTTAAACACTTCAAAGAAATTATATATACTAGATGAGCATGTAAATTCATTCCAATGAACCATCAAGACGTGAAGGTGGAAGCTTTTCTGGCACCACTAACCTACATAAAAGTGTTAGTAATTTTTTTAAGTTGAATCAAAACCATACTAGATATATATAAAATACACAACTTTAATAAAATATATGAACTTTAATCTAGTTGAAAAATTTAAACACTTCAAATAAATTATATATACGAGACAAGCATATAAATTCATTCCAATGAACCATAAGGATCGGGTATACTCTGAATAACGAACATGATTGTTTCATGATCAAACTCTCAAACCTTCCAAAGAATCTTGCTATTAGGCCTTTCTCGATATCTATGCGGTTGAATATTTGTTGCTAGAACTATATGTGAATATAAGAGTATTTTCCTGTGTGTCTCAAAGTCTTCAAACACCCAAATAGAGGAATTTTTAATGGATACCATTGAAGCCAAGTTCTAGTAACTACCACTGACCCTGTAGGGTACTCAATATCTTTGCCATCTATAACAAGAGAAGTCAACTTCTTTCTTTCCTTGATGCAATGACATAAGAAATAGTTTGTTCCTTCTTCATTGTCTTATGTCACAATAACTGTAAACACATGTCCTAAAAAAAGGTTTCAACTCAAATTTAAATTACATATTAATTTCAATGGACATAACTCAATACAAAAATTGTAAATAACCATTTACCTTGTCGCACCAAAATCAAAATGTCATCAAAGTCCTTGGATGTTGCAACTTCATCTATCATTCTTGTGAATCACACTCACCAGGTGAAATTTTTATAAAGATGTAAAAAAACACGTAAACTTTTTTATCCATGTGGCCCACGAAGTAGCATCGAGCTACAAAATGAGTGCATATCACTAAACCCTATGAGTGTCATACAATCCTTGTAGTTAGCAATTTTTTGTTCCTCTATCAACCAAAAATATCTATGAACTGTGGAATTTTCTTGAGAACCTTGGGCCATGTTGTCAATACACCATTCCACTATGCTCTTTTCATCTTTCAATTTATCACCATCTTTGTACATCAACTCTTCTCTTGCAAGAGCTTTTTTCACACATGCCCCTACACTGTTGTCATGCTCTCTTTTCCATGTCCAACCTCGGTGAAACTCTAAATATGTTTCACACCCATCTTGACATGCATCATGCTCATCCAATTAAGCATTCGTGCATTCTTAAACCGAGACGTGCAATTATCGACCATATATAATGTTGATTGAAGTGGATGTCCCTATTAGATAAGTCTCTATAAAATAACTAGATACACCCTTGCACAAATTCAGTAGAATGAGTATGATCATCACTGATATAAAAGTGGTACTCTCTTTAAAAAAATTGATCATTCTTTGTATTGTCAGGAGAATGTATAAATGTTATATGCACAAAAATGACAACCTGTACTGAGTTGTAATATTGTGATTGAACCTCCATTTTTGGTTGCAACTTGTAATTCTCTGTAAAATTGATCACTAAAATAATAATATCAATATGAAATGCATCCTTGTATATCTTGAATTATTCATCTAACCATCGAACTCTGTGTGTATGCCTAACATACTCATAAACAATTTCATCCTTAAATTTTCTCATAAATTAAAAAACAGACATATGTTATGTAACTAGCTCACATCGTTTAGACTCCTTTCTTTCTTTCAATTGGTATGGTACTTATTTATATTTATGAAACTCAACTAAATTATGTTCTATTACACCTAATTTTTTCATGGATACAAATTTCTAATTTAGGTAATTCACCGCATGTATCATACTTCCATCTAAACAATCCTAACTATAAAAAATTGTCCAACTTCTCTTTCAAAAAATATTGTAGGAATAAAATCCTTGAAATATATTGTGAAACTTGAACACCACATTTCAAGAACATAGTTTTAGAATGAAAATTAGAACGAATACGTAAAAATTTAGCATAATGGATCACAAATTCAACATATTTCCTACAACAACAATTGGTGCAAGCGTGGTTGATTTTCACATAGAATGGTTTCAAATTTTCAAAAAAACGTTGACTAATTTTAATTTCTCAATGCTCATGTTCAAACTTATGAAAAAATGAGTTTGAGTCATATCCAAGAAATGCTTTGGATATGGTTCGTGATTAGTAGAACTAACTCTCCGTTTTACAACATCTTTTATATTAGGTGAAACTCTCGTGTTATCATGCCAAAATTGAATAAAACTTCTCTTATAGCATCGATATATCTTTATTTTTACGTGATGCTCTAGCAAAAAATACCCAAAAATCAGTGTTATTGAGTGATTGAAGGATATTACTCTTTTCAATTGCTTTCATTAGAGTTTTTCGATTAACTTTCAACATTTGACTTGTTTGCTTAATCAAACGTTGTTTTTTGTTTATTCACTTACAACACTAGTAACAAGTACATGACACACAACATTACTATCCCTTGTGTGTCTCTTGACACCAACAATGTGATATGCATCATGAAGGTTTTCAACAATTGTAGAGGTTTGACCACGTATATTAGATGTTGTCAATCATAAGGTGTTTAATGTAGGTCTCATTTTATTTAATTTCATCAAACTAATCAATAATTGACATCTTTGGGAATCGTTTAAAATTTTAAAATGATTATCCCAAATTTTAGTGGATTTTCTTTTGATTTTCCATTCGAAAGTTTATCAAAGATTATTTTCAAAAGAAATTCTTCACTTTCAATAAAATAGTTAGGTCTCTTACGTAAAATCCTAGGAGGTGTTTTTCTCATTTTTTCTTGTCTACAATTTCAATCTGAATTTCTTGATTCACATTTTCATTGTCTCCTTCAATTTCAACATCAGCTACATCACGAGTATTTAATTCATCTTCAACATTGATAGTAAAAACATCTTTATCATGAGTATTTAATTCATCTTCAACATTGATAGTAGAAACATTACCTGGTTCCTCATTTCTTATAATAGTAGGGGTTGAAGATGAACCTCTTCTTGATTCATGAAGTTTCCGCATTCGCTCAACATCTTGAAATATTTGTGCGTCTAATTCGTCCGGTGTTTTTACTTATTGATTTCCTTTTTTGACTTTGTTTCTTGTCTCCCATGATGTTTTTCTTGACAATAAGAAAAACATGTAAAAAGTGACAAAATTTCATAGTAATTCATACAGTAAGGTTAGATAGTAAAAATCACATGGTAAATCAAACATTGGGATCTGTGTAAATATGATTTAATAACCACGATTGTGGTTTATAAAACTATGATCGCGGTTCTTTTTGTATCATCAAATCGACCTCAAGGCTTGGGAAATCTTTGTTTTCCCCAACCAAAGCTATGGGAGGTCATTATGGCGTGTGAAAGGCCAAAAATTCAAATTTTCTCTTCTGGACTTGAACCATGCCGAAAAATCAAAAACATGTCACAAAAATGGTACCATCATGTAGGGGAGACTGTTAGTTTCGTAGAAATATTAATTTTAAAGTGAATAGAATAAGATAAATATCAATATATAATTATTTTTTACTAACAGTAGGTCTTTAAGACATTTTTTCCCTTGAATGTTCATGTCTACGATTAAGACTGCAAATTTTGTTTCACTTTTCAAAATGTGATAAAACCTATACCATCCCAAGCATGGAAAAATTCTATACACGTTAAAAAAGTATTTGATTTTGATATTTTTGATATAGTTATGGCGGGCAAAAGGAAAGTGCTCTGTTTTCTAAAATTTTATAGACCACTTTTACGAAAAAATCATAAAAAAAAAGTTATTGTTCAAAAAACTACAAAATAAAATCCATCCCAAGATAGATAAAGACATCTAAATTTTTACCAAAGGAATAAAAAAACTAACAAGATTTGGTCATCCAAATCGTGAGCAAACAAACTACAATCTTAGAGGTTTTAAAAAAAACAACCAAGTCATAGAATTTTGAGTGTTTAATATAGCTAAAATTTCCCCTTTTTGAAACAAAATAGTAGCTTAGAAACTACATTTCGGATGCTACGATTCATATTTATATAATTTTTCTAATTTTGAGTGCGCATATTGTTAATAATCCCTACAAGTTGAGATTTTGTTGTTTTTACAATATGACGCCCACTTATGATCCCTTTTTAGTCCACACCTTGCTGCACTTACCCGTCTTACCATTCCACACGGCCGCATGGGATGCGGGAGTGAGGCTACCCTTTGAGGATGAGAGTGATAGTGACAATAAGGATGATGATGATGGTTTTGATGGTCAATGTCATGACGGTGGTGGTGGACAGTGTCCCCCACCACGAGGATCGAGGCAGGGCGGAGTGCCAACTACCGACAGATACAAATGCCCCAGTGGGAATTATAGGTGGTCTCTAGGATCTTTTACGGTAGGTACCTATTCGGGGTAGCACCACAACATAGTCTACCTCATAGTCCACCGAGAGGTAGAGGGAGTGGAGATAATAGAGGATATGGGGGTGATGGAGGTGATGGAGGGACGAAAACTACACTACAACAACGATTCTGAATAGTTTATAGCCATTTATATCCAAGTGACGGTGAGAGGGATCATGCCAGGGGCACAGTGTGTTCTTACAACCAAGTGAGACTAGGCTAGAGCACATGCTAGTCATGGGGGTGGAGGAGATGGTGCTACTTGGTTTCAGCAGATCCAGGTAGATGACTTCGACATGTCTCAAATTATGAGCTTATTACAAAAGTCATAGGCATAATTGCATGCCATGACTACACAAAGGAACTAGGCCTAGGGTCAAGTGCATACCATTACTGCAGAGATAGAGATTGATAGACTATTGGATGCACACGAGGCTCAGGCTAATGTTTCTAGGATTATATGAGAGTGTGATGCACTACCGTGACATCTATATTAGTGGGGATGTCTAAGATATTATCGAGATGTTATGAGGGCTAGTGGTGAGACCTCCTATTACAAGGCTGCATACTACGAGGTAGTTTCGGATGGTCGAGAGTTACTCCTATTGATCAATTGGATATCGGCGAGTCCGATCAAGGTTGTAGAGGACCTCTTGATTGGCTCAATCAGGTCTGCATAGTCCACATTTCGAGAAGAGTATAGCAACCTGCAAGGGAATCACATCAGCAAAAACTTCCTCCTCTGGTCCCTAGGTGAGGCATCCTAGGTGAGGAAAATAGTCATGGATGGATCTTCTTTATTTAGCATGTGCTTTACGGATGTATGTATTGGATGTATGCCTCTTATGAAGGCTCAATTTTTATCGATGTATATGATGCACCATTTTGATTACGCCTCATGATGAAGGCTTATTTTGACTCATGCCTATGATGGTAGGTTTTTACCTAGATGATAGATACTCTTTGAGACACATATGTATAAGGACATTTGATTTTGAAATGTATGATGATTATGATGATTGGATTCTATATTATGATGTTGTTGTATCACATGTTTTTGATTTATGATATATCTTTAGATGATATCATTTGTTTTGTAAATGAGATGATTTTGATTAGTCCTCATGATGATTTATATGATAGTTTTACGGGGGGGTATAGATTTGGACATTCGTGATCCCTCTTGCCCCATTGATGATACAATATGTGATGATTAGCTTAACATACATGTATGATGTAGACTTAGCATTTTATTGATATATGATGTATAGATGATGTTAGATGTGATGATATAGATGGAGATATGATGATGTGATAACAAAACAATGTACAAGTAACGAACAAACAAGCACAAACAAAAGTTAACAAATCTACCAAATATACATACTAAACAACCTAACAACACAACTATGTACAATTATAAACAAGCATGTAAAAACACACTCCATATGTACAAATAAGAATGAATCTAATCTAAGCAAGAAAATATCAATCTAAAAGGTATGTTTAAGAAACACACTATAAAAATGTACAAGCAAGCAAAACTATACAAACAATGTACACACAAACAAACAAAGCAAGTAAACTACTACTATGTTTTTGTAAGATTGTTTTCAATGTGTTTTGTGTTGTTTTTGGGAGTTTTACAAAACAATGTTATGTTATTTTTGTATTTTTTTTTTTTTTTCGAATGTTTTGGGTTTTTCGAATCTTATTTGAATGTTTTTGTGATTTTTAACATATTTGGATGTTTTTGGATTTTATAAGGTTATACGAAGCTATGTACAGGAAACCAAGAAACGTGGATGCCCCCAGTGTTAGATGGGAATATACAAGGGAAAATACCACGTGTTATAGAAAATAAGGTTAATGCATGAAAGGTCCCCTAGCATTATATGGGAACATATAAAGGCAAACACTTCACCGATTTACAAGAAAAGAACTAGCCGGATTAAGGCTTTTACAAGATAGGCTCACAAGGAATCTTAGATGCAGGTGTGGGACTAGCTCTAAGCTAAGTAAAGGTACCCTCTAGAAGCCGCCTAAGGTTCCAAAAATCGGTTTTCACCGAGGACCTATCCAAAGTGCCACAATTGCATGGTTTTCACATTTGGATGGCACGCTTTCTCTTTTTATTTATTTTTGTATTTTTCATAGTTTTTACTCTCTTTTTGTTCCTTTTCGATTTTTGTGCCATGTTCAATAATAGAACCACTTAAGGTGCATGACATTCATGGGTTTGGAGCTCATCTCCATAAGGATGGGCAAGATTGTATAATACTAACCCATATTTGGAAACAATGACATAAGGTCCTTACCAAAGA
The DNA here is from genome assembly GCA_018340775.1 of Taxus wallichiana var. yunnanensis. Taxonomy (NCBI): domain Eukaryota; kingdom Viridiplantae; phylum Streptophyta; class Pinopsida; order Cupressales; family Taxaceae; genus Taxus; species Taxus wallichiana. Next base: position 582,881,607 of record CM031243.1, read on the forward strand.
GGTTCGAGCTTTCCTTTCTTTTCTCTCTCTGCCCTTGTGTTGAATTAGTTTTCCTTCATTACCAAATCTCAACCTCGAACCGAAGAGGTATCATCCTTTTTGTAGCTTTGTGACACTCTATTTTGATACACTTTGAGATGGTTGAGTGCGCAGATGTGCCTTTCATAAAGTAGCTCCAATTTTGTTAATCGGCCATTCTATAATCCTCATCTTTATCTAGGTAATCCCTTAGAGATATTCTCATGGAAGGAATCTCTATTTCCAATGGGATGATGGATTCAGTTCCAAATACTAGGGAGTAACGTGTTGCACCAATAGGGGTATGAATGGAGTCCTATAAACCCGGAGGGTTTGGGTGAATTTACAAATTCCAATTGCGACCTGTTTTACTCACCATCTTCTCCATGATTTGAACAAGTGCTTTATTAGTGGCTTCTGCCTACCCATTACCTTGGGGGTAATATGCTGTGGACCATTTTAATCTTATCTGAAATTGCTAACATAGAGATTTTACCATCTTGTTCTTGAAATATTTTCCGTTGTCAGCAACAATGGCAACATGAATCTCATATCATCAAATAAGGTGATTCATGATGAAATTTGATTTCTGAGCACCAGTAACATATGTCAACGGAATGGCCTCCACCCACTTGGTGAAGTATTATGTGGCCATTATAATGTGTGTATGACCATCAAATGAAGTAGGGGTTAGCTTCCCTATTAATTCCAATCCCCATTTAGAGAATAAACAAGGTGTTGTGATTGGTTGTAAAGGCTGGGATGACGCATGGATGAAATTTTTGTACTTCTAGCATAAAACATACTTCCTTACATAATTGTAGCAATCTGTCTCCATAGTAAGCCAGTAATAGCCTACCCTTAACAACTTCTTTGCTAAAACCATTCCATTTGTATGGGCTCTACATACTCCTTTGTGTACCTCCTTGATCACTCATACTAACTCTACTAAATATAAACAACTCAATAGATTCCCGTTATAGCCATGATGATAGAGCGTGCCTCTTAGGAGGGGTGTAATAGGCTATTTTGCTTTGGAAGGCTTTATTTTTCAGAATGGCTGATGTTGGGAGGAAAGGTACCACTTTTGAGGTAGTTAAAAATGGGTTCATACCATGGGAAAAGAGACCAAAAATTCACATGCTAGGCACAATTCCATCATGTCATGCGAGGTTGACATAGATTTTCAACAAAAAATGGCATATCATTGTTCTCTGGTGGAATCTGTAGCATAGAATCCACTTTTTGTTATTGCATCTGTAGATCTATTTTTTTCCCTTGGAATTTGTTCAAAGGTGATATGCACAAAATATTATTTCAAAGTTTCCACCAACTTCTTATATGGGATGAGCTTGTCATCTTTGACTTTGTATTCATCATTGACTTTGTATTCATCGTTGACTTGTTTGATAATCAATTGTGAGTCACCAATAACCTTAAGGTGGTGGATATTCCATTTTATAACTAGCTTCATCCCAGCGATGAGCACTTCATATTCTACAATGTTATTTGTGCATGGAAATCGAAGACGGAAAACTTGATGTATGAGATCTCGTTGGGAGTGATTAGTACTACACCTACCCCCAACCATGAAAATTAAAGGAGTCGTCAAAGTGTACTTTCCATATGTAATATTATTCAATGTACATTAATGATGTGTCTGGTAGGGATAAACTCACATGATCTATTCCAAGTAAGGGTGCTTTTGCCATCACAGTCGGTGAGCACCTATCCTTTGATTGACTTCGGTGTACATACTCAATATCAAATTCTTCGACTAGGATGATTCAATTAGCCATCCTACCAAGGTAAGGGTTATTTTTTACAACAGTACTTGAGCGAGTCAACCTTGGATATAAGCTTGGTTTTGTTATTCAACAGATAATGGCAAAGTTTTGGAAGATGAAAACAACATCCAAAAATCTTTGTTTATTTAGGGATAGTTGAGCTCATATGCAATTAGGGTATGCACGAGATTATGCGCTTCTTTTTCTTTTTGGATTAGGTCATATTGAGCGAGCAAGGTGCCAATAATCAATTGGGTTGTAGATATATATAATAAAAGTGGCTCACCTAGATTTGGTGGCATGTGAAATGGAAAATTTTCCAAGTATTGCTTGAGAAAGGAAAAGGCTTGTTATTGCTCTGGTCCCCAAATGAAGTCAACGTCCTTTTTAAGCAAATGGGTGAAGGAGTGACATTTTTCAGCAAGCTACGAGATAAAGCGATGAATGGCTTAGATTTTTCCTTGCAAGCTATGAACTTGTCTGATGTTCTTGGGAGGAGGCATTTCAGTAATAATAGTTATTTTAGCAGGGTCTACCTCGATCCCTCTTCTTGATATAATGAATCCTAGTAGCTTCCCCAATAACACTCTGAAAACACTTTTTCGATTTAACCTGACCTTGTATTCTCGGAGGAGTTCAAAATGTTCCTCAAATCTTAGGTTGGTCTTCTCTTGTCTTTTATTTTTCTAGGATATCATCCACATAGTCCTCCATGATGTCGTTGAGCATGTCATGGAATATTACAGTCATTTCCCTTTGATAAGTTTCTCTTAAATTTTAAAGGTGAAGGGTATTACCTAGTAACAAAATGTTCCTTAAGGGGTTGTAAAGGTTGTGTTATGCTAGTCCTTCTATGTTGTTTTGATTTGATTATAACTAGAAAACCATCCATAAGAGATAACATTTCATAGCTTGTACTCAAATTGATGATCATGTCGATGTTGGGTAAAGGAAAATCATCTTTAGGAAACACCTTGTTGATGTCTTGAAATTTAGTGCAAATTTTGATTCCAATAGGTTTATTTTGAACTACAACTATGTTCGATATCCACTCAGAGTAGTCAATGGGTTTGATAAATCTTGCTACTAACAATCTTTCTAACTCCTCTTTGACCAGAAGGGCCACTCATGGATGCATTTTCCGTAGCTTCTGTTTAATGGGCTTTGCGTCTGCATGCACAACTAAGTTATGCACTACCAAAGATGGATCTAATCCTGACATATCTGCATAAGACCATACAAATATGTCCACAAATTCTTTGAGAAGTATGGTGAAAGTTTTTGTTCCTGTGCTTTGAAAGCAAAACTCCCAGCTTGACTATATTTGGTTCTTCTTTTATTCCAATATTAACATCAATAGTTTCTTCCACAAGCATTTTTGACATATTATCTATACGTGCGGGATCGGGGGAAGGTCAAGATCTTCTTCTAAGGGTGTCTCAATGAGATTTTCACCCTCAACATGGTCACTTCTTTTTTCCATTGATTTTTTTATTTGTTGATCAACCAATGCCTCAAAGAGGTTTTCACTGTGTGACTTGGACTTATGTTTTTGCTAAGGCTTTGTAGAATAAATTTTTCCTTCGTTGTTTCTTAAATTTTGTTGATGACAAATCTCACCTCCTCCTCGAAGTATATGCAGTATCCGGTCAATGTAGAAACCCTTTTTGTGATCTCCAATAGGAATAATGTCACGTATACCCATAAATTTTTCAATGGTCTCATCATTCTCAAAAATTTCCAATGACACGTGACGTTGTTGGTCCTAATTGACAAGGGTAGGGTATACAAGGTCAATTTTTGGATTGGCAAGGGTTATGGTGAGGACAACAGTATCCATAAAAAGGTTCATAGAGGAAATATATTTGTATTGGTTATGGTGGGAATTTGTGTCATTATCTGAATAAACAGCTTGCCATCCTTGCATTTAGAGGAGGTAGCATTTTGGTCCATGGGGTGCGGCCCATAGGGCCGAATGCCTATACCATATCTTTCAGTTTTGAAATTTGGAAGTGGGACTGGTTCCCTTATTCCTTGGTCAAATTTTCCACATCCAAGCCCTTTGTAACCCATGGAGTACATCATTCTATGAGATTTTGTGTATTCTGGATTTAGAGTGCAAGTAGGCTCGGTGTTTGTGGGGAGCCAAGTTGTAGGAGGATCCAAAATCTCTCTTCTACATGTAAACCACTAGGTAAGACTTTACCAATTGTTTTTTCATCTTGAGGTTGTTTGAAGAGGTAGTTGGGTTTACCTCTTGTTTTAGGTGACAAGGATAGATCTGAGACTAGGAGAGCATGTTGAATATTATATTATCCACAATGTACTCAAGAATTTTCATCTCCCATGAATCAAAGGGAGAGGTAGATGTAGTAGCATCACGAGCACAAGAACTTAAAGATCCCGAAACTACCCATGACTCAAGTGCTTCGGACTAGACGGGGATAATAATATCAGTAGAGGGACATTCATATGCATTCCTTCGCATGAAAATATTGAGAGCTTTACAGTGGGTGAAGGGTTTTGGATCTCCTTGAATAGTAATAGTGTGTCCCTCATGTCTCAATTTGATACATTGGTGAAATGTCAATGGTATGGCCTACATGGCATGAATCCATGGGTGACCAAGAAGCATATTGTATGGAAGCTCCAGGTCTAAGACATGAAACTTCGTGTTGTGACAAGTGGACCCTACTTCCATCGACATGTTATTGTACCCACTTCCCGTTACGCATTATCGTAGCGATTATGGTGATTATGTGGGACTCAAGATCTTCTTCTCTGTGTCTCAAATATTTAATTAGTTTTAACGTGCATATATTAAACTCGACCCATTTTCCACAAGCACCTTGTTTATATTTCGGCGAGTAACAAATAATTCTATGTAAAGAGGAAGGTTATGTGTATGATCTTCATTAATAATTTCCTTGTGGTTGAAGACAATGTGTTCACTTGGTGCAATATTTGCCACCACATTGTGTAGATGTAAATGATTTACTTGATTGACACTCCTAACCCCGGAGGATTTTATAAAGGATGTCGTTATGTACGTTTGATATTTTAAGAAGATCTAAGATTGAAATCTTAGCAAATGTCTTCTCAAGTTGGTCTAGGATATTATACTAACTATCCTGAGGGGTAGACAAAGGAGGTTTTGGGATCATGAGATGAGCATGCCTTGTTACCGTAGTGCAATATTTTCCCTTGATCTTAATGGTATTGACATGCTCGTCAGAAGAGTGAACACATCCAATAAGTGAGTCATATTGATTGTTATCATTTTTGGTGTAAACATAATTTGTGACTTTATAGCTTAGGGAAGACTCTCCCTGATCCAAAATTTTCTCACCTGGTTTACCATGTTTTGGAAAAGGATCTTTGAATATTCCCATCTTTTGATTTAGCATTTGATTCGATTTTGGTGAATCGACTTCTATCTCCTCACTATCAATAAGATCTTGGATGAAGTGACGTAGTCTTAAGCATTTTTGTGTCTTATGTCCCTTAACATGGTGGAAATCATAATACTCATGTTATTTATACCATGAAGGTTTAGGAGCATTATCGTCAAAAGGTGTCATTGTGGGATATGTCACCATGTTCACTGCATCTAGTTGCTTTGAGATTGTGGACAAGGAGTCTGTGAAGGGAGTGAACACTCTTTGTTTAACTAGTGGATGAATTGGTCCTTTGATTAGCTTGAAAGGTGGAATAACTTGGACTTCTTGTATATGTTTAGAATATGTGATTCCATCGCCCATGAATTTCTTTTTATCAAAGATCTTGGGCTTGTCCATAGGTTTGGAATACTAATTGTCTTTTGAACATGGTTTAAGAGTACCTTTTTAATTAGATCCTTTTCTATTTGTGTTCCCTTCTCAATGACCTCTTCAAAGTTTCCAACATAATGCATTTGTAGGTGAAAAGCTATGTCCGGGTTTAGGTTCGATCTGAAAGATGATAGCAATTTATTTTTAGGGATCAAGAAAGGGAAGTGACTAGCTAGCCCCCACCATCTTTGTAGGAAACTTGCAAAGGTTTCATTTGGTCATTGTTTGGAATTACATAGGTCTGACATGGCTATGTCTCTTTCCACATTAAATGATAAATGTAGCACACAAATTTTCCGCTAGTTCTAGCCATGTGAAGATAGACCCATGAGGTAAGTGAATGAACCACTCTAGTGCTTGTCCTCCTAGACTTTTTAGAAATAGTCGTATGAGGTAATTTTTGTTGTACGCCACTTCTTGGCATGCCATGTAAAAATATTTTACATGATCCCATGGATCACCTTTCCCTTTATATTTTTCAAATTTTGGCATGTCAAATTTCTTAGGAAAGGGTTGGAGCAACATATCCTTATCAAATGGATAAGGGCATAGCTCTTCGTATTGATACTTTTACTATGTCCCATGTTGCTTTCTTGAAGGCTTGTGAGTGTTTCTTTCATATATTTTAACTCTTGTGAAAGAATTTTCTCCTTAGTGGGGGAAGCTAGCATATACACGCGACTATATTTTTGATGTTTCTCCCTCTTGGTTTTCTGTGTGAAGCTCACTATTTCTAACCTTAGGTTTCTCCCAATGTACATTTTTGTTTGTCTCTTTTTGTACATGAGATGTTAGAAGAGCTAATTGTTGACTAAGGTATTGAATTTTCTATTGTATAGTGACTTCTTCATTGTGAGTTTCTTCTTTATTTTCATGGGGAAGGGGTTGTTCCTCATTTTCATTTTCCACTCTTACCCTATGTGGTACTTTGATGAGTGGCATTCTAAAACCACCTGTGTTGTCATTTTTAGTGTTTGAGGTGGAAGTTTGTCCATGTCCTAAAATTTCATCCATATTAATGAGGGTTCTTCCTCATTAACATTATTTGTAGGTGGAATAGTTTCATGTTCAGTTGGAATTCTAGCACCTAATTCCACAACTCTTGCGAGTACTCTATATTTTTTAGAAAGAGGAACTCATCTAATTAGGTAGGGTCAAATTCAAAATCTGCGTGTGGTGATCCCAAATCATCACCACTATGGTCTACCATCTCGTCTTCTTCCTTTGTTGCAGAAAATAAAGGTCCTAAATCATGACCGATAAAGGGATTTGACCCTTTTTGTTTGATGTTTCCCATGCTTGTCTCTTGGATCCCATTCTTGTTATGGGAGCCATAGCAAATGAGAATTTCACTAAGGTGTTTTGTTGAATTTTTCCAAGGGTATAATCAAACCTAAGTGAAAACCTAGAATGAGATGTTTACTAAGGACGCACAAAGAATGTCAAAAGTCTAAAGAATAATGAATGTCAATCAATCAAAGGATCAAAGTGATTGTCTTAAATGGATAAGTCAAAGTCAAAAATAATCATAAGACACAATCATACAAGGTTCATTTCAAACCAATCAATCAATGAAGTACTTCCTAAGTGTTTCCAAATGGTAGTTTGACATTTAAAATGATCAATGAAATGTCACCACTTATGTCAAGTTCAAGAATGAACAAGGCATAAGTAATAACAAGAGGTTGATATGATTTCCAAAAAAATTATACTTAAAGCGAGTTTAAATTCAAGAAAGACATAAATTCCAAAAAGTGGGGTTACAAATATGAACAACACAATAATACCACTAAGATACGTTAACCAAAAATTAAGGAAAAGTAAGGTATTAGTATCAAAATAATATTAGTACGATGCGCACAAAGGTAATAACAACACCTTTCAAAATCAAGGTAATGTTTGAAATCAAACCAAGGCTAAAGTATACCAAGGAATTGTTAAGATGCACATAGCATAACATTACAATATAGACACTTAGGTCGAGTTTACAAGAAACAAGACGTAAGTATCAAAATTGTGGCGATACGATACAAGCAATGTAACACTTCAAAGGAGAATCAAGTGAAGAATCAAGCCTAACTACAATGACGATCTTGACTTGGGTATCAAGATCAAATGGCTATCAAGATATGAAAATGTACCAACACACTTTCAATGTTTACCATCTAGTCTCAAGAAAGGATGAATGTAAATGGGTGCAAAAGTGGTGGACACGATCGATTGATAACACATGTATGTTTTCTCTTCTTTTGATCAAAAAGTGTCAAAATAAAGAAAAAGGAAGTAGATCAAGTGGGGTTGAAAAATGTTTGGCCTCACTTCAACAAAGTTTCGCCCCAACTTATGGGGAGTGAAAAAGTAAGAAAAAGTAATTCTTTACAAGTTTCTTGGTGAATGACGTGTAGTTTCAAATTTGATGGAATATCCCCTTATTTGAAAACAAGGTTTTGACTCCGAGAAATTTCCCCCTTTACGAAAGATCTCAATAACGATTGGTTTGGTACACTCAAGTGTGCTCCAAGTAAAGATAGCTTCCTAGGTGATTCTCTCAACTAGGTGTCACAAATTATCTAAATGTGAGCTTGTTTTACCAAGAAATTCACACTAACTAGTCTTGGGTTATATTGGATTTACTTTACCCCCATAAATTATAGTGATAAATTAATGCGTTCATCATGTAATCTCACCGGGGTTTCAATACGATAATTTTGAATCTAACTCACAAAGGTAAAACTAGTCAAGTAGGCGTGCAGAGAACTTACCGTTTCATCCACAAGGTTCCCTCTTGCGTGGACTACTTTGGGGTTCCTACGACCACCCCCATTATTGTAGCTTAAGGCTAACGCCAAAGGGGTTATGTCCTAGTTAAGCAGATGGTGCGTACCCTTATCCAAACTTGTAAATACAATGTTTTGATTGTGCTATTTTTAATCTTTTATTCTTAATGTGGTTTGGTCGTTCACTATTTCGCAACTTGCATCAAACTATATTAGTATTTTATTTCGATCCTTCTTTCTTTGAAAAACATTTTTAGGTCCTGCACATTGAGTTTAATAGTTCTCCACAAACAAAAGAGGATAAGATACCATTTATGATTCTTAATATCATCCTAAGACGCAAGAAGAACATATATGACGTAGAATCCAACTATTTAAATCAACACTGGAAAAACACTTAACTAAACACATAATTTGTTCATTTTAACCAATTTTACATTCATTCCTTTAGCAACAAGTGTTTTTAAAATCAAGAAAATATGTGGAAATAATTTTTGATTCCCAAGATCACCTAAAAGGTGTGAGGGAAGATCATACATGACTCTACTCTCATAAAAAAGCATGCAAGATTCATTAACCCTTTAACCAAACCACATTAGCAAAAACATGTAAATATACCCTGCAAAACATAAGTTAATCTCAAATAAACCTACAAGGAGTCAGTACATCAAGAACACAAGATTTTAAAAATTTCAAAGTAGACTTCAAATCAATACATTGACGCCTACGTGCCCTTTATGGTGTGTACGCGCGGATATAGATGTGTACGCCCCTTTTCTAAAACTGATAATCTTTGGGATAGGTAGGTACATGGCCGAGAGAGCTATGTATGTGGGATTTTCTTATGCATACACACGTCTATTCAATAGAGTCAAAAGTAGAAGCACTAGTAGATTTGTGCGCGTGGATATGGATTCTTGCACGTGGGTTTAAGCATATGTGTGGAAAATAAGAATGGAAGAAAACACGAGCACAAAATTTCAGGTACGTGGATAGGAATAATGCATGTGTTCCCTTTTTAATGCATACACGAGCCTAACTAAACTGACACAAGGTACTATTAGCAAAAAGTGTATATGCATAGATATTAGCATGTACTTGCCCTTTTGGACACATGCATGCAAATTTTGATGTGTATGCATCCCTATAAATTTTACACCCGTGCTCGTGCTGTACACTTGTGTAGATGACGTCAAAATATGGAAACCTTATGTATGAAACTTCAAAAAGCTCATTTTTTCCTAATTTAGATCAAATTTAATGACAATCCATCACAATAGACCCCATAAGAGAGACTCAATGCATATAAAGTTAGTGAAATAACCTAAGGATTTACACTTATTTCATATGAGCATGATTTAGGTTAGCAAAACTTGAGAAAAACCAAGTAAAACTCATGAAAATCAAAGAGACTATGAACCAATCCCACTTTGGGCGTGACATATGTATTAATGTATTAGTTAACTAAGCTAAGAGAATTGAAACTAACACCTTAATAGTTACAAAACTAAGTTAACTAAAAAAGATCATCATCTTTAAGAGCTTAAAGAGAATAACTACCAACATTATACATTATAACTTTGAAAGGAAATAAAACTAACATGTTAAGCATTTAACCTCTACTCTTTAGATTGCCTAAACTAACAAATTAACCTAGATAGATCCATGGCAATCAAAGTTAATTTTTGATCTAGAAGGGTTGTAGACACCAAATTTGTGTCTTACGACCCCTTGTGACCCGCATCTCATTTCACAACCTAACCTCATCACCTAAACCTTACACAATTATTTATTAATTACCTTGTAATTGATAAATCCACATCGCCTTACCTGCCACCTCATTTTGCCACCTCATCATGACCTAGTCCTAACCCTAAACTAACCTAATTAAGACCTATAACTTGGTCCACACCTACACCCATGACTAATGACCCCTTTCTCGCACCCAAAACCGACCTTCTAGTCACTTGACCAAGCCCGCAACTAATCTCTCGGGAGAAAAGCAGGGAAAGTGGGTGATTTTACTAAAAATAGCCTGCTTTTTCCTAACCGATACGGTTCTACTCGACCGCCGTCGATTACGTAACCACCATTGCCTCCTGTAAATGGGCTCCCAAACCAAAAACAACAAGCGAAGGATTTTTGGGAGCAAGGAGATCATTAGGAGCGCGATCGAGAGAATCCAGATCTTCACTTGACCAAGCGAGGCGAGTGAAGAAACCGAAGAGTTGCGCATCAAAGGAGATCAAGCCCAAAACTACAGCAACTGGAATAGCGAGAACTGTGATACTCAGCTGATCATCGGGAGGGAGATCTCTCATCTTCTATGTGTCAAGCCATCTTACCTAAGTTTTCCTTTTTCATCGAGTTCACGGACTGCATCTTAAATCTATAACCATTGCGAGTAGTCCTTCCAAGACAAAAAGGAGTTTTATATTTCACAGGCCCAGGCGGTTCCCTCATTTATCGTCTAATCAAAATCTTGTGGTCTTGTGTTCTTAGTTGCGAGTAGTCCTTCCAAGACAAAAAGGAGTTCTTCGCGATCAACCCGATCTTTCTCTGACTGTGCGCGCACACCATCTCGACATTCAAGTATTCCTCCTAGCCCTAACCTTATCTCTGTTTCTAAAAGGAATGAAAGGATAGAAGTAACTCTATTCCCAAATTTCTTAAAACATTCCGAGTGAAATAAGGGTTTGAGAATGGAGGCTCATCAAGACATGGCTACAAGGCATTTTAATTCTCTCCATCCGACTCAAAAACTTGGATGGATGATATGCAAGATGAAGATACCTAGATCAACACTAATGGAAGATGCTAAAATATGAAAATGCCTATAGTTTATGTTATATGCATGCAAAGGTATAAGAATAAAGGTAGGAAGAGGGTTCTTTATATAACCCTCTATATTGAAGGAGCTTTTCATCCTATTGTGTGTGGGATAATAACAAAAGCTAGGTTAGTAATGGATAAACATGGTTTAGAGTGGTTGAGTTTGCTTTAGGAGAGTTTAATTTTTCCTTTAGTGACTCATGAGAATTAAGGGGGTGCATTAATTAAATCAAAGTGATTAATTAATAGGGATGTGCAAGCTCATATAAGCTTTTTAGAATAAAATTAGTATTATCTAGGCTATGAGGGGAATTTAATCAAATAAATGATGATTTATTGATTTAATAGAAGAGATAATTAATTAACCAAGAATATTTAATTAATTTAGATAGAAAAGGGAATTAATTAATGGAAGGTCATTAATCGGCATTTTAAGTGATAGAAGGGTTAATTAATTAGCGTAATATAACTAATTAATAGTGATAGAGGAGAAAAGGTGCGTTATTGATGATATATCGTCAAATTGAGGGAAAGGGTATAATTAACACAATTTAAGTATTTAAATTGCTCGATCCAAATTATAGGTGTTTACGAGATCTGTAAGACAAATGTTACACATGAAGCACCTATTATCATGTTAACGATATAAATAGTATGACAACGCATATATAGATATATGAAAAGTATAGAAATATTAAGTACTAAAGTGATCAAACATGTGATGTATAGAGTAGGAAAATTAGATGCCCTTAGGAGCCTTGTTGGGATGGGTGAAGAGATATGTCGAGCATCATGCATCTTGTATGAATATGTGAAAGTTCATGCATTCACCTCAAGGTATCTAGTGAATGCGCATGTGTATATAGATAAAGATAATGACATACTAAGAATTCATCTAACATAGGACTAACAAGAGTAAATGCAACTAAAATATGAAAATGATGTGTGAGTGTGATTGTGTGCTATGGCATGTAAGATGTGAAGGTGAGGAGGATCCATGTTTCCCGAGTGTATGTTTATGTGATGAGGTTCATTTATAAATGCCCCCTCAATAGTCAATAATGAACCATAGAACAAGAGTGCGTCACCAAAAATGAGTGTGTTGTGTTCAATTAAGATTATATGCTATAAAAGATGTGTCATAAAACACATAACATAAAGTGTAGATGGTGTGAGGTTGATTTAAGAATCGTACCCTCAATAGTCAAGTATAAACTATGGAATTATAGTGCATCATTGGGTAATGACAATATAATGTGTGTACCAAAGATGTAAGAGTGCTTAGAAAGATTAGACATGAAACGCAGAAACATGAAGTGTAGTAGTAGACACTAGAGACAACTGATAGTGATGGAAGTGGGAGGAAGTACAATATCCCTAAGTGTGTGAGATATGGATATCTATTCGATGATGTGCGAGAGACCATGTCATATTGGTGGAGTTTGAAATGTGTCCCACCCATCTATATAAGTATTAACTTGAGCGAAAGGATGAATTATCTATTTAATTGGGGGAGGTAATAGGGTAAGTATTTTTAAGTGTGGTATAGAATTGGGTTGGATAGGAGGATATTGACTTAATGGATAAGGAACATTAGTATTTATGGAATGATGCTCATTATATTTAGAGAGATCAAATTTGGGAGCCTAATGGGATTTAGCAAATGGAGATGAGCATGTAACAAAAAGTTGTGCAACAAATGAAATAAAACTCTAATGCTCAAGGTTCCCAATTATTCATTTTATTGCATAGAAATCATTGTTAGAATGTCAATTAATTAGGTGATAATTGAAAAATGGGTGACTGTGTACTTTATAAATCGATAAGGAGGTTAGTAATTATTAGATGGCAAGTTAATCGATTGGTGATTGAGGAGCTCAGGAAGAATATCATGTTGCTTAACATTTAGATCAAACATGAGAGGTGATGGTAGCGGTAAGATTTTGGCTTCACTTGTATAAGCACATGTAGTAGACATATGATCAGAATGAGGTGCAAAATAAGAAATAGCATGGTCCTGAGAAGGAGCCTTGAGATGTTGGATTTAAGCTATGAGGGATGTAATCGTGGTTTATGTAGCTTGAAATTTATCTTGAAATAAATGGTGTAAAGCTTGAATTGACTGAAGATGGGTTGATTGGTTGTGGTATTAGGACTGATAGGGTCATTACGAGAGGCGATTGAAATTGACACTTACTTATGTATGTGGTGTATTATGAGGAGGTACATATTGTCTAAGGCTTTTGGATAACATCTCTACAAGGTGGGTGCATTTTAAGTAATTGATACAAGTAGACTTGATGAATTTTAGGAGCCATGAATGAAGATCAAATAGAAAAGGAAAAATAAAGATCCAAGTATTTAATAAAGAGTGAGGTTCACTAAATGATTTGATATAAATTGAATTAAATATAATTTACGAGTAACTACTATAATAGATGATATAAAGATGCTAAATTATATACAGTAAGATGAAATCAAAAAAACATGTAATGATATTGTTGGTTGGAAATTTTTCTCTTATTCTGACAACAATTCAAGGGACACTGATCCCTCCTCTTTATGGGAGAGGTTCCCTTATTCACCAAAATAAAATAAAATCTACTTATTTACAAATATACAATCTATCAATATTCAAATGAGGATTTTGATGTATTAAATGTTTCCATATTCAATCATTCTCAATACATAAGATGAAAAGGTATAGAGTTTTTAGAAGAAAAATAGTTTTAATGAATAAGACTGGTAAAGAAGGACAAAAAGTTCATCTTATTCACCTATCAAGAATATAAGTATTCTTCTTACTTCTGCAAGATTATTCACTATTAAAAAAGGAAATATATGAAGAAGGCAACACATTTGGGTGTAGAGACTGCATAATGACACCTTACTTATGCATGCATGAAATATTAAGAACACATGAATTTATATATATTTAAATGACCCACATGACATATATGCAACAAACACAAAGTTCTTAGCACTACATCAAATGAGTTGAACACAAAGTTTCATATTCAAATATATCAAATCCACATTTACAGGTTAAGGAACAAAAATAGAAGGAATGCAAGAAATGAGAGGAAAAAATTCTTTTGTATTGATTCTTTGTAGTTATATATATTTACATTCAAAACATCAAAATCCAAAAACTACCCTTTTTACAATGAAAGAAAATCCTTATATAGGCATAAGGGCAGTTGTAACCAACTTTTCCTAGTTCCATTATCTTTTAATTAAGTGTTTCCACTTAATTAATGAATTACACTTTATTTACAATTTCACATCTTTTAAAATAATAAAGCTAACTTTGAACTACAATGACTAGAAAGAAGGACCTAGGAACTAAGGGAAGGAACACTTATAGATGATGCTACTACAATATTCACTTTGAGCACTTGATTTCTGAATTTAACAAGAGCTCCAACAATATCCATGCCTTTGGGGATGGTGGTGTTTTCCATAGCATTTGTCCAACTGCCCAAGGAATCCTCCATCTCCTTTCCCATATCTGCATTTTGTAATAAGCCTTTGGTTGCTTCTATGACCACATTATGCAATTCACTGATCTCTTCCATTTTCTCTTTAGTCACAGTTTTAGGCTTGAACAAGTCTTCCTTGATGAGTGCCCTGAAATTTTCTTTGATTTCTTGTAATGTGTGTCTCTCTATAGAATTGTCTTTATAAAACTGACACTTAAGATCTAGAAATTCAACAAGTATTGCAGCTTTAAATGCTTCTCCCTTTTGCACCATGTTCTTAAGTTCATCAATTTCCTCTTCTAGCACTTTCATCTTCCATTCTACACTGAACACCCATTTCTTGGAAAGATTATTCTTTGAATCATCAAAGACCTTATGTGCAAGGAGAATTTTCTCATCTGTATCATTCATGAGTCGATATCTTGAATACATTTTGACCAAAGTTTAAGTTCTTTCTCAGAGCCAATGATTACTGATTCAAACTTACTTTAAACTAAAGAAATATTGTCATACACTTTGTGTGCTTCATCAATGAAATTCAAGCCAGACATCAACATTCCTTCAACCATTACTTCAATTTCCTTTCCATAAGCAACATGCTTATGAATGTCCTTGATAGCTTGAACTTATTCATCAGACAAGATAATGGGAGGGGGCATTGAATTCAGAGGGCAAGATCAAGCACTTTATCACTTACAAGGAGGGATTTGATGAAACTAGAGAGGACTTGTACTTGCTCTTCAATTTTTCATGTGTTTGTTTTCCCTTTTCCACCCTTTCAATGACCTTATAGATTGTTTATTATAAGTCATGAGCAACCCCTCGAAGTAGATTCACCTAGTGGAATTCTTGTCAACTCCAATTCAGAAATAGTCAAATCCTTTTCATCTTTCTCCACTCTTGGATTTGCTATCTCCAAGTATTGTTGGCCTTTTGAATCAGATACCAATCTTGAAGCAGTCTTGGATTTTTGGCAGGAGGAGTGGGAGTTGTACCCAGGAGGGCAGCTACAACATCAAACTTAGGAGCAATGATTTAGGAGGATGCCTTCCTTTTCTGTTATCAATTAGGGGTTGTACCCATGTAAAGGAGTCACTAGAAGGTGGAGCAACAATAGGACCCAGAGTAAGTATATTTAGAGATCTAAGAGCTTGGGCAACAGATACTTCCGGGTAGGTGTTCCAACACTTGAAGAAGATACTTATTTCATAGGTGATTTGAGCTTGGGAATGCTCAATACCTCATAATATAGCTTTGCACCCTTCAATTTATCTCCTTCATATTCTTCCTTCTCAGTACTTCCTCCTTCATAGTTGCTTTCTTCATGTTCCTCTATCCCCTTTTTTTCTTCCTCTAAAATTTCAATGATTTGTTCAGCTCCTAGAACCTTTTACATTGGCCTTGGAGAGAGATATTGTTTATCTTCTTTCTCAATTATTTCTTGTATTCTCAATTCTTTCAATCTTCCCTTTCTTAGAGTACACTATAGTTGAGGATTCTAAAGGAGAAGGAGCTGATTGGGTATGGACTTCTAGCATGAAGTAGCAATCTCCTTTTGAGATGTTGAAGCTTCATGAGAAGAGGAATGAATCACACATGTCTTGTATGATTTCATCTTTCTATCAAACCATAATTTGGTCCTCACCATGACTGGGTTTATTATCTCCTAAAGATCATCCTTTTCCTTATGAAATAAATTTATGGTGAGAAGGGGTGTATGTTGAATAGTTTTATTGTATTCAAGAGAAAAAATTATTCATCATCATCTGGAAAGTCTTTTGGCACTTTGTAAATTCTAAAATATTTAATCTGCTGCAAAGAAATCCTGCCAAAGTATCTTCTTCTTTCCTCATAGTCATCTGAACAATCTTCCCAATAATCTTCTAGGGAAAGAAAGTGATAGTAACTAATTCTAAGGTTATTAGAGATAAATCCTTTAATATCAAAACAAGACCTCTTATGAAAAGTATAAAAATTAAATGTAGAAATGGTCCTTTCAAACACTCTAAGCATCTAATGTTGTCCTGTAAGTATAATTCCCCAAAGTGATTGGGAATTGGATGTCTGTTATCTTTTTGTCCCTGCAGGTCCTATGCAATGAGTCTAGTTTCCTACAAACTTCCATAAAAACTATCTTGTCATCACTGTACATGGGAATCTTGTTAAGTGCACGTCTAAAACCAGCCAATCTGATATATGAAAACCTTCTGAACTAGATGAAAAAACTGCCATTGATTAACATTAACTATTTTTCTTCAGTAGATATCCTTTTAGTTGTATTGCCTTCCAAGATTCGACAATGTACATTGTGAAGGCATCATTGACTCTTCTGAAATGATGCTTGTTGTTTTCAAGAGTTAGTTGTGGGTAGTAATCATACACTGGTTCATTCTTCTTGTCATCCACTGGAGAAAGACCTAACTAGACCCTGTATGTTGCAATGGTGTACATCAAATATGAGGTCATGTAGAAATATTTTCTCTGTTGTACATTGACTAATTGTTCACTGAGGTTTTCACAAATTATCTCTCCCCAGTTCAGGATTTTCTTCCCTTCACAAATAATGTTTATATAAGGACACATCCAAAAGTGAAAATCATTAGTTGAGGGAAGGCCCATGATTCTAGACAATAGAGTGATTATATCAAACAACTCTTCTTTGAAATCAGCCTTGTACATAACCTTAGGCAACCTGGATGCTCCTTTCTTTGGAACCTTGAACCAAGACTTAGCTATCATTATTTTATACTTCTCCTTATCTTGTTCAAAAGGAATTGAGCATGTGCCCTAGTGAGATTATTGGAATTTTCAACAACATGGATTCTAAAGGAAACATTTATGTAATTGACATCTAATTTAGCAATCACTTGGCCCTGAGGATCTTTGATTTATTTTGAATTTGGGTCAAAACAAGAAGCACAAGATAAAATGGTATTTGCACATTGTACTGAGATAGGGAAACCACCAACATGAGAAATACCACTATCTTTAATACATTAAGCCATGGGAGTAGGGGTTGCATCAGAAATAAGGGCCCATAAGTCATTTAAATCAATATGCCAAACATCACTATCCCCAATATTGGGCACTAATGTTTCAAGGGATGAAATGTGTTCATAACCTCTGTATTGATATTTCATGATGGCAAGGTTAGGAAACAAATGCTTAGAGGAATGGGAACTCAACAATGGTATGATAGGGCACGAAACCAATGTGATATCAAAACCCTCGCGAGAAGGATTTAGAATTACTCACCTCGGATTCGGGAAGAATGACACTCCTCTCAAGGTCACAGTGCAATTTGAATTTTGAAAATGGTTGGAGAATGCTCACTATACGACTAGAAATATCTTCAAGGGCACGGGAAGGGAAATACATGGGACTCAGCTGTAATTATTGACTAGCGATGGTAAAAAGATGGATTAATTTCCTTTTATGGTATTTTATTCAAAAAGGGAGTGAATAAATTTATTAATTAGGAAATTGCGGTGTATTACGAGAAGCAGGAGGGTTCATGGAACACTTTACCAATTTCCCCTTGGTAGTTCGGTTATGATGGAAATGTAGGGAAAGAAAGGCACAAAATAACTAGGAACATGAGGGATTCAAATCTCTGAAATATCCATAACATATTGGAAAGGTGTTATTGTGCGAAAAGGCGGGCTTGCGGGGAACAATAAATCGGGATGCACATGGGACACAAGTTCTTTGAACACTTGAAAATCCCGCAATACAAAGAAACCCAAGAAAGTGTGGGAGAATCGGGATGATGGAGAACACAAGGCCCATGGGACAAAGGAAAATGAGTTCTCCAAAAACCTGGAATGTATGCAATACGAAGGATGAGGAAAATATTGCGGAAGAAAGGAAACTACGAGGGAATAGATAAGGATGCAAGGAACCGAGACTTAGACTGAAAATTTCACTAACGAACACCAAGTCCTGCAAAAAAAGACTTAACGAAGTGTAGAAAAGGTGGGGATGTAGAGAACCTAAGGCCCAAAAGAACTAGGGACACGAGTTCTTCGCAAAACTCACGAGATTTCTGCAATGCAAAGGAAAATACCCAAACACTCAAAGTACTCAAAAATGACTAACTGTTAGGACCATTTATCTTCCACAAGACTTCACAAAGGCAAACAAATTTGTCAAAGAAGTCACTTTACCATTTTTTTGAAAAATTACACATATTTTCTAGGTAAGTGACAAAAATATGAAACCCAAAGAAAGAGAGAGAGGGTGACTTAGTTGATTTTGTGCAACCTAAAGATGATATGGGTAGGTGAATAACTAAATCAGACTGGAAGAAGTGTTGTTAATGTTAACGAGAGGTTTTGAAACTTAGAACTATGTAGGTCGTGAGTTCCCATGAGAGAAGATGAGTGTTTGGGTGCTACCATTCATTTTGGGAACTAGTTTCGTGAGAATAATCATGATCTGATCTCTTCGTATAAGAGGAGCTTCATTGTTAGTTTCCTTTTGTCTCTTTGATCTTGCTTCAATGTCAATGATTGTACACGTAATTTGCAAAACAATTGTCTGCCTACACATTTCTACAAACCACATCAAATCTAAAAAAAAAAGATGTAGAATGTGGATTCATATTGACCCCAATGGTCACTCGAAGAGTGAAATTCATACCAAATTTTACACTACATTTCAGAATCCATGTAGTTATATGTTAATGTGTGTGTAATGATGCCCTAGGTTTCCATTGTGCATGTTTGCATTATGATATCATGATAGATCTAGAATTCTCCAAATGATGCAAATGTGTGTAGTGGAATTGAATAGACCTCCCCTCTTATGTTGTTAATGTATATTTAGTGCAATGCTTGTCCCTTGAGTGAATGTTCTAGATGATGCCTTTGATGTGCTCTTGTACCTTCAGATGAAAGCTTAGGCGATAGTAGATAATGAAAGTTCTTGGTCCTTGATTTTGGAGAAGTAACTAATTATATATGTGATCCCTTATTTTGAATTTTGTAAATGAAAACTATAAGGTTGACTAGAAAGTCTTAAAAGTTTCCCGAGAAGTAAAGAGAGCCAAAAGAGTAAAAAAATGGTAGAGAGGGTAAGGAGTGCCCGGGAGGGGCAAAATTTCTTGTGCACTAGTGTCCTTCTTGGATGCTAGTGTGTGAGGCCATAAAAGATAAATAAAGTTCCGACAGGGTTGTAGGATATGTAAGACAAAAATAAGACAAGAGATCAAGAAAAGAGGCCAAAACGAGTTGTCAACCACTAGTTTTCTTGCTTAGGAATCATCGGGTAATGGCGGAATAATGTGTATAGTAAATATGTAGGAGTGCTTACAAAGATTAAACATGAATCAGTAGAGCATGAATTTTATTAGTAGAAACTAGAGAAAATTGATAGTGATGGAGGGGGAAGTGTGATACCCCAAGTGTGTGAGAGATGGAAATCTATTCAATGATGTAAGAGAGATCATGCCATGGTGGAAAAATTTGAAATGTATCCCGACCATCAATATAACCATTACCTTGATCAAAAGGAGGAATTATGTGTTTAATTAGAGGAGGTAATTGGGTAAGTATTTTTAAATGTGGTATGACACTGGGTTGGATAGGTGGATCTTGACTTACCGAAGAAGGAATGTTATTAGTTATGGCATGATGCTCATTACATATAGAGGGATCAAATATGGGAGACAAGATTTAGAAATTGGAGATGAACATATAATAGAATGTTGTGCAAAAAATAAAATAAAACCACGATGCTTAAGGTTCCCAATTCTTCATTTTAATGCATAATAATCATTGTCACGATGTCCATTAATTCGAGTGATAATTGTAAAATGGGTGACCTATGTAGTTTGTAGGATGATAAAGAGGGTAATAATGAGTAGATAGAAAGTTGATCAACTGGTGATTGAGGAGCTCAAGAATAATATCATGTTTCTTAACATTTAGATCAAACTTGAGAGGTGTTGGTAGTGGTAATACTTTGGATTCACTTATATAAGAACATGTAGTAGACATGGGATTAGAATGAGGTGCAAAAGAATAAATAACATGGGCTTGAGAAGTAGCCTTGAGATGCTGGATTTCAGTTATGAGAAATGTAATCGTGGTTTCCATAGCTTGAAATTTATCTTGAAATAAATGGTGTAAATATTGAATTTACCAAAAGTCTGGGTTGATTGGTTGTGGTATCATGATTGATAGGGTCCTCAGAGACGATAAAAATGGAACTTACTTATCTAGGTGGCATATTGTGAGGGAGGTACATAGTTTCTAGGGATTTTGGAGAACATTCTTTGTAAGGTGTGTTCATTTGAAGTAATTGATACAAGGAGACTTGAGGAATTTTAGGATACATGAAATAATATCAAATAGAATAAGGAAAATAAGGATCCATGTGTTTGATCAAGAGTGGGGTTCACCAAATGATTTGATATAAATTGAATCAAATATAATTTCAGAGTAACTACTATAATGGATGATATACAAATATTAATATACAATAAGATTAAAGCAAACAAGTATGCAATGATATGAGAGACCGAGAGAGAGAGAGAGAGAGAGAGAGAGAGAGAGAGAGAGAGAGAGAGAGAGAGAGAGAGAGAGAGAGAGAGAGAGAGAGAGAGAGAGAGAGAGAGAGAGAGAGAGAGAGAGAGAGAGAGAGAGAGAGAGAGAGAGAGAGAGAGAGAGAGAGAGAGAGAGAGAGAGAGAGAGAGAGAGAGAGAGAGAGAGAGAGAGAGAGAGAGAGAGAGAGAGAGAGAGAAGAGAGAGAGAGAGAGAGAGAGAGAGAGAGAGAGAGAGAGAGAGAGAGAGAGAGAGAGAGAGAGAGAGAGAGAGAGAGAGAGAGAGAGAGAGAGAGAGAGAGAGAGAGAGAGAGAGAGAGAGAGAGAGAGAGAGAGAGAGAGAGAGAGAGAGAGAGAGAGAGAGAGAGAGAGAGAGAGAGAGAGAGAGAGAGAGAGAGAGAGAGAGAGAGAGAGAGAGAGAGAGAGAGAGAGAGAGAGAGAGAGAGAGAGAGAGAGAGAGAGAGAGAGAGAGAGAGAGAGAGAGAGAGAGAGAGAGAGAGAGAGAGAGAGAGAGAGAGAGAGAGAGAGAGAGAGAGAGAGAGAGAGAGAGAGAGAGAGAGAGAGAGAGAGAGAGAGAGAGAGAGAGAGAGAGAGAGAGAGAGAGAGAGAGAGAGAGACTTAGTTGATTTCGTGTAACACTGGAGATGATTTGGGTGGGTGAATAGTTTAATCAAACTTGAAGAAGTGTCATTAATTCTCATTGGAGGTTATCAAAATAAGAACTATGCGAAGAAAGGCGTTCCCATGGGAGGACAAGAGATAATGGGTTCTAGCTTCCATTATGAGCTCTAGTTTCTATGTGAATAATTAAGATCTAATCTCTTCTGTGCATGAGGAGCTTTTTTGTTAGTTTCCTTTTGTTTCTAGGATCTTACTTCAATATCATTGATTGCATTGGTAACCCGCAAAATAGTTATCTAATTGCACATGTCCATAAAATACATCAAATATAATAAAAATATGCATAATGTGGAGTCGTACTAACCACGATCGACATAATCACTCGAGGAGTGAACTTAGTACCGAGAGTTACTCTAAATTTTAGACTCCATGTAGTTCTTTGTGAATGTGTGCATAACGATTTCCTAGGTTTCCTTATGCAAGTTTGTACTATAATAATGCGGGCTCAATCTAGAATGCTCCAAATGATGCAAATGTATGCAATGGAATAGAATTGAATTCCCCTCCTATTTTATGTATGGAGAATGGATGCAATCCTTTTCCCTTGAGTGAATGTGATAGATG
Organism: Taxus wallichiana var. yunnanensis; assembly: GCA_018340775.1. Lineage (NCBI taxonomy): Eukaryota > Viridiplantae > Streptophyta > Pinopsida > Cupressales > Taxaceae > Taxus > Taxus wallichiana. Next base: position 582,904,122 of record CM031243.1, read on the forward strand.
ATTCCTTTAAAGTTCTCTTGTGCCTCAAGATGCAAGATTAGGTGATATTTGATAATTCTACTACTTGGTCCTTGATTTTGGAGAAGGAACTAAGTATATATACAATTCCCTTATTTTAATTTCATAATTGGAAACCGTAAGGATGACCTAAAGTTTTAAAATATGCCCAAGAAGTAAATGAGACCCAAAAGAGTGAAAAAAGGGTAGAGATTGTCGGGAGTGCCCAAGAGGGACATAATTACAGGCACTAATGTCCTAACTAGGCGCTATTTTTGAGTCTATAAAAGATAAATAAGTTAAGTTCTGTGTAGGGTTGTAATATATGTAAGACCAAAACGAAGACAAGAGATAAAGAGAAGAGGTCAAAAGGAGTTGTCAACCACTAGTTTTATTGCTTACGAATCATGTATACATTAGTATGATTTTTGACCTAGAAATGTACACAAGTGCATATATTTTGTGTCTATAACTCTCAAAATAACTTCCAAAACTTGCTGAGAAATATCTCAAAATAATTTGAGCTACAAAAATAAATTCCAAGAGATTCCTTCATCCATGGCAGCGAGATTTCAAAGAAAAACAGAGTAGGCATAGCAAAAAACACACTTCCAAAATAGTTCACAATGATCTCTCAATGGAGTCAAGTTCAAAGAAAAACATATCCTAATCAACTTCCATGGTAGCCGCACCCTTCAAGAAAACAAGATGAATGATCGTTATGTTTAGGTTTTCCACCCTAAAGTGGTTGGCATGGTTTTCCCTAGCCATGGTCAACCAAACTATTGACCACATTTAGGGTCAACTGTGTCACCCTTGAAAACAATTAAATTTTTAAAAAGGTAGTAGTATCCTTTTTAATAATCATTTAATTATTATTCATCAAACCTTTGCAGAGAGTGTTGACCCCATAAAATAATGATGATTACTCCATTTACAAAAAAATGATATGCATGCGATTATTACCTTGTTTAACTAGTGTAATATAAACTTTCAAGGGTTGAAATTGAATACATTGTCAGCAATGATTGTAGGTGAGTTGGAATTTTTAAAACAGAGACTCAAACTTTCAAATGCCAAGTGTTGAAGACCAAGTTTGAGTCATTTTGAGTTCATCTTTGAACAAGGAGTGTTGTGACAGCTTAACTAGGAGCAAATTGGGGCATCAAGTGGAGTCTATTTTAGTTATATATCTACTTCCTTTTATTCCTTCTTTCCTCAAATGCTATATGTATCCATGTTTGGAGCATGGTAAAGGGACTTCGCTCCTATAAAGACATGTTGCCAATTTTGACAATAATTTCCTTTTGAGGAATAAATTTATTTTTCTTTCTCATATTGTAAGTGTTGAGTGTGCATGTAATAATAAAAAAACTACTTATTGTGATTTATTAATTTAGGATCCTTAAGAAAGTTCTTTATTCACTTTTTCCTTAGATGCTTATAGAGTTATTAGATTGCAACTTTGAGTGTGCTAGGATATTGCAGAGATTGTTTATTATAGGGATAACTTACTTTGAACATTTCTTACTTAAAATTACGTCCTTTATTTAATGATTGATATCCACTTACTCGTTAATGAGTTGTGCGGGCTATTAACGTAAATTTTCAAAGTTTTCATTTTCTACCAGCAAGTAGTTTGTCATAAAAATTTGGTGTATCACCTCATTTATTTTTCTATTTTCTTCATCCCTTAACTTCACAAATATTTAGAGTTAGGATTAGTAGTATATGTTTTATTCAAGGGAAGTTGACCCACTCTAGATATTTACCTCACCATTGGGAGACCCAAAGCTCGTATGTATTTCCATTGCACGTCTCTTTGAGGGAAGTTTCATCGATTTCCCAAAGGGTGCACTCAAATTTTGACAACATGACCATAATATTCCTAAAACTCATCCTCAATCTATTTTCTTTGGGGAAGAATTAATGAACAATTTAATGCCCCTATACCGATATGATCCGAGTATTATGGATCTAGAAATTTGTAGGAAACTTGTTTATATAGGTGAACATATGAAAATGTTTAAAATTTCTGAAATTACCCCTTTTTCAAGAATGTGTGAGGGGTCGACCATACCATATGGTGCTAACCATAGTGTATAGAGTTTACCCTAAGCTTATTTTTGAAAATTCTTCGTATGAATGCATTTCTAGGTGTTTATATCTTATCTTTACCTATCTCTACCCCCATAATTTTATTTGTTTCTACTGAAAATATATAATATATGTGGATAAATGACCCTTATTTTGATGAAAGTATGAAAACAATGTTGACCATGTAAATCAATATATATATGCTTGTACTATTGAAGGATATGTCTAAGAAGTTGTGTAAAGAGCTAAAGAGGAGGTCACCATGGAGAACCTATACCTACACAAGGAAATATATTTGTGCATGGTAGTAATAATAGTGTGAAACAAATTTAATGATAATAATAGATAAAAACTACACGGTTGATAAGAATATTATTCTAAATGCATGGAAATACAATAGTAGTGTGATGCAAATCCGGTGTCATAATTATGATAACAAGGTCACAAAAAAGGAATCAATCTTGCAAAACATAATATACCCATAGTGTCTCAAGATAATCAAGGATTTTAGGCTTACAAACAAGATCAAGAAATCATAATCAAATAGGAATGATTTTGCAAAAGGGGACACCCATGGTGTCATAAGACAATAAAATCACATATATCACACAAAAGGGAAAACAAGTAAGTAGTAACATATGCATACAAACAATTATGCATAAATAAAACATGATAATATAATGTAGTAGCCAAAATGGGTGAAGTATGTGAAAAAGAGATGTCAATGCTGCATAAGACACATGTATTAGTCCTATTAGCGTGAAAATAATAAAATATGCAAGGTATATAATTGATCATAAACGAAGAAGTGCAAAGGACCTATAATAGAACAATATCACTTGTATAATGTGGAGGGATTACACCAAAATGATTATAATTAAAATAAGTAATATTAATCATATAAGCATGCATTAGTCTTTTTCCTACGTCCAACCGAAAATAGCGAGTGAATGCATGTGTATAAAGAGACAAACAATTTTATATATCAAACAAAGGTGAAAACATGTATAGTGTGAAGTGCTAACAACTCAAGTAAAATGCATAGGTTTTGATTTTTTAATTTTTACTAATCTTTTAAAGTCTTTATAATATTTCAATGTATAATATGTACAAAATATTGATAACAAGAGAACTATGCAATGAAAACCTCCATAGGAGGTGACTAATCTACCATAAAAGATAGAGGTTTGGCCCTCATTTGTGATGTGAATTCTAATGGGATTGTTATAGTAACATATTCCAAAGAATTTTTAATAGATGTAAGACTACCATTCACAGAATGGTGTCAATGTGGTGGACTAAAGGAACAAGGGTAATGACCACTAAGAGGGTATTGAGAAGCTATGGGGTGGTATGTGAACTATAGGATCAACATAATAATCTATGGGATGGGGGATGATTATATATAATGCATGGTATTTTATCTATGTGAGAAGTCGTAGAGTGGTGAGATGAAGTGTTTCCAACCAAAGGCCTACCATGAGACCTAATAGAAATAGAGTGACACGAGAATAGTGTGAATGAGTATTATCATAGGGATGAAATTAAAATTTCTAGGGCCATGAGAGACCTTAAAAAAACCAAATATATTTATGTAGAAGGACTAAGAATGGGAGTTGCAGTAAGTATAACTAAGCATCTTTGGTAGGGGATTCCTCAAAGGGAACACCTCTAATGGTGATAACCAATTGATTGTGCAAGAAGTTAACACATTGATTTGTAACTAATGGAATGTATGTAAGAGTACATATCTAGGGGATAACTAACCACATGGAACCAACATTAATATTAGAAGCAACTAATAATGAAATTGATATAGTGATATGGACAAGAGTGATGGTTATACTAATGCGATGGTAGCTAGGATTTATATCAAGTTAGAAATTGTGTGCAGAAGTGGCCAACAATTGAAGTAGTGTGAGAGATAATGTTTTTCCTTATTGTACAGATTAATTAGAACAACTTTTATGTGTATGTGATTAATATAAATAGGAATTTACAAGGTATCTAAAATGAGCACAATATCAATACGATAATGCATGATTAATCTGTGCAATCATTTCATCAAAGGGTTGATCATAATATTGAAGGGGAGGAAACACATGCTAATCATTATGTACATTCAAGAATATTTTTAGTGTCATGATTAGGAAATGAATCATTGAAAACTTTCAATTTAAAGTTATCATTGATTTGGTTGTGAAGATTCATTAGGCTCATCTTATTCAATAAAATTTCAATCAATACGGTCTTGAATAACAAAATGAAACTTTAAGCATTTGGATTTAGTGTTCTGACATATTGACGATAATCACTATGGGTATTGAAATTAAACTTGTCTCCTTGAGGTCTACGTATATCAACCTCGGGAATGGTAGAGGGAGATATATGAGATTACACTCAAGTGATTGTTTCAATACAATATTAGGACTTAGAAAGAAAGTATATTTGTCATGAGATGACATTAATTATATATTGAGCATTATATTTGACCTCATTAGGTTTTCTTTGAATGTGGATTTTCTTGAAAGCATAACATTATATTTTGGATGAGAGTTAGAAGCATACTTGAGTTTGTTCATATGTAAAAAAATTAACATTGTGCTCTTTCAATGTGTGGCATAGATGGTTGAAAGATATAAACTTGACATACGTTATTAAATTATACAAATGGAACAATAATATTTATGTGAATAGGTCTTGAAAACAATCATTAGCTAAGATATTTTTCATATTGTTGAGTAGTGTATTATAATACAATACATAGGTATTAATAGGTTTACTAGGACCTTATTGTAAGCTAAACCATTGTGTACAATTTTGTGTCTTTGAATATTGATAGATAATTGTACCAAAAATAGGATAAAGTAGTGAATACATACATAAAGTGAGTGGCACAAGACAAAAAATTGTAATTCAAAGTCTTTATGACTTTGAGGAAAAATATTGGTATCAAATATATCATTATATGTATTATAAAAGTAATCAACATGAAATGAATGAATATGCTTAGCATGATCCCCTTTGCGATCATAAATAGAAAATTTAGGAGAAATAAAACCAATAGCTAATGGATAAAAAACACTTTGTGTTCAAGGTGAGTTTACATTAGCTTTGCAAAATCGATAATGTGAGAAGAAACAAATACACTTTTTGTAATTGTCAAATTTGTTCTTGTAAAATATGAACTAAAGTTTTAAGGGTTTGTGTGTTAGTATATGGTACATGCAAACCATGTGGAATGTATGTGTGATGTGTATTAAAAATTTTTGTTTCTGGAATGAACATAAAGATATTATGAACTGTTAGATGAGGTACACCCAAAGGGGTAGGAACCATAAATGTGGCAACAAGATGTGTCTGGTACATGATATTAAAAATTATTAAGCTGATATCATACAATATAGATTACAAGATCAATATTATACTACTTATCTTGTGATAATTGATCAAATTATTAGGAAAGAATCAAATAATACCTTAGAGACCTCACACATGTGTAGAAGTGATAAAATATAGGAAAGGAAAATGAGAAATGGTAAAAAGTCATCATAAATTTGTTATGACATACTCCCTAAACACCGCACATTTTAGGGCTCCCATGGTGAAAAAAGTAAAGATGCATTTGGTTTTGCAAGCGAAAATTTTCAAAAAGGATTTTGGTGAAGGAGAGGGTCTTTAGATTGGAAGGGAATTTGAAGGGGTTTGGGGTACTGGAAGATTCAAGGAATGATCAGGGGATCATTCTTGAAAGTTCCCAAAACATCCCTAAATGGTGTCGGTGCAGAAGATCATCTCAAGAGCTTTCCAACGACTGTGAGAACGCGACAAACGGACATTGGGAGCTCTAGATATGTTTGGTCAAAGTTCGAGACAATGGAAAGTCAACTCTAGTCAACGGGTCAATATTGGACGAATTGCACTGTGACACATGGCTTGGCACCACTCGTTGAATTCACTCGATTTGCCTATCGGGAGACGAAAAGTGGACTACATGATGATCAAGTTAATTATTTTCGATACCCATGGTATGGGTCGAATTTTTATTTACTTGGTAAGTCCACTATACATCATTCCCAAATGCCACGCATTTATATATTAATGTTCAAACATTAGTATAAGCCACATAATACCCACTTAGCCGCCATACATTATGCTAAAATCCCTTTGTAAAGTGGTTGAAGTGGATGTTTCCACGTGGAAGAAGGTGGTGAAGCGGTGGAGATGGGGGTGGTTAAGCCTAACATGGTCTTTTGACCACTTCAAATAATGCGTGGGAAAAGGATTTAAAGCCTAAGGTATTAACAACCCACAAAATGTGGGATATACATGCGCCAAATTGGGATTGTTCATCCCATTTAAAATGCAAATCCACGGCAAAATGGTAGGAGGCGGGATTTGAACACCCAACCTCTCAGCTCCCAAACACATCATGCCAACCAACCCGCCGCCTATCTCGGATGGGATAGAAACGAGCTCGCCTATATAAATAGAGCTTTGTACTGTGTGAGGGGCGACAAATAGGATAAGGACCAGATCTCTGAAAACACCATTTTTGAAGGTCTTGCACTCAGAATGAGAACTCAAGTAAAACAATGAAATGAAGGAAATTCTGAGATTATTCCAACGATGTAAGATTTGATATTTTTGTTGAATTTTAGCCTATTTTTGGAAGCTTTGAATGCAGTTTTTAACAGGATCTACAAGACAACTAGTTGGAAAACACAAATTTCAATGCACTTCTCGGTCCAAATTGTGACTTGGTGTAAAGATGAAAAGTGTTCAATTCAGAGATGATCTCAGATATATAATTTTTTTCATAGAATGTTTTTAAATCTCCATTTTTAGGTGTTTTTCTAACACAATTGCGGGAGATCACATTGTGAAAACACCGTAGGAGCCATGGATTGTTCTTGGGATAGTTTCGCTATTTTTCGAGTTCTTGGGACATTGATCAACTCATTTGCAGGTTGTGATTCATTATTGGTTGTTTGTAAGAGTTATTGTACTTACATTTCAATATTATTAATGGATCGGTTCAATCTGAACCCGGGGACGTAGGAAGTTCCGAACCTCGTAAACAATCTTGTTTGTTATCTGAGTGTTTTCGCTTTTGATTATTTATTTTCTACACAAGTTTTACGCACTTCTATGGATGCATAATAATCAAAATTTAATCAATTTGTGGAGTTTGGAATACTTAAAATTGGTTAAGAAAATCACGATCTTGGATACTTTTAAAAGTGAAAAAAATACAACACACATTTTTCGAGATCAAGGAAGATGCTAGAGTAGTTTGAGAAAGGAGCACATGAGCTATGGCGGTTTAGAGAATGAGTTTCCGATGGGACCTTCAACAAAAATGTTTAGGGCGAAGGAAGGCCACTAATGAAAGTGAATGCTATTCCTTTGGGTGGAGGATGCAATTCTTATAGGAATTATAGGAATTTGGGTGAGCCTTGGGAGAATGAAGGACGTGTGGATGAAAAGGATGTTGAGTGGGAATGTGATTTTTTCCAAAAAATGGTGCCTCTAAAAGCTACTTCAATTAGAAGGTGATTTCGAGAGGATGAGGATAAGATAGTGCAAAAGAGAGACGCTAGAGGATTTCCTTATGTCTCTTATTTTGGGTGAATTGGAGATTAAAGTGTCTAAGAAATTTAAGCTGGTAGATGTTGGCTCTTCGGATTTAGAAGAAATTTGTGAACGAATGGGGAAAAGGGCATTGATTTGTAAATTCATTAGTTTTTAGCTCTCAAAGGATGAGATATGGAGTTTTATTGAAAAGAATTTGGTATACAAGAAGCACCCAAGCCTTATTATTTTATCCAAAGGCTTCTTCTAGGTTTGCTTTGGAAATGTGGAAGATAGGGATAGTGATTTTTTCGGTGGGCCTTGGTTTTTTAAAATTGCGGTCTTTACCTTTGGCCTTGGTCCCCACTCTTGAACCCTGAAGAATAATTGGTAAAAAGTGTCCCTCTATGGGTGAGGATTTACAAATTAACCCTGAAGTTTTGGGGTCATGAATATTTGAGGACCATAGTAGAAGCTTTGGGTGATCTCGGTTGGAATTGGGAAGGAGACTAAGTTTGCAACTTTCTCTTCATATGCAAGGATTTGTGTTAAAGTTGATTTGTTAAAATCTTTGATTCAAGCCTTAAGAATCAACACTACTTGTTGGGGTATGGTTTCAGACACTAATTATGAATACCTTCCATTCGGATGCTTTAAATTTTTGGGTGTAGGGCACAAAATGAATAAGTGTCCATTGAATGAAAAAATAAAAGCTAATATACCAAAGGAAAAATAAGTTCCAAAATATCGTTGAAAGCTAGATTAGAAGAAGGGGTACCTAAACCAATCAAAGGGGATGAAAATTTGAAGGAGGATAGGCAGGTCATAGTTTTATCCCTAGAGTAAGTATCTAAAGAGGCATTGGACTCAATGAATGTAGACCAAGGCCCTACACATATGAATATTCGGGATAAAGGAGAGGTTATTCCTGATTTTGATGAGGTATTTGTAAAATATAAAGAGATGCACCATTAGAAAAAACCCTTGGGTCAAGGGGATTTATAAATTCTTCTAGAATCCTTCAATGGTTTGGGGAGTGACAATAGAGAGGATTCTCCTAAGTAGAATAAGTGGGATCAAAGTTAGGACTCAGTAAAAAATTAGACCCTAATAAGGAGAATAAGGAAAAAGTAAAGGCTCTGCATAAATCTTTAGAAGAGGTTTTGAAGGAAGTAGACATGAACAAGAAAGTGGCTTTGACCCCTTTGAGTAAATAAGGAAGGATATCCTTTTCCCATTCTCAACCTAAGCCGAGATACATGCATATCTAAATCTGCGGGAAGACGTTCTAATGATCTTAAAACTAAAATGAAGGTTAAGTTAAATATTAATATAGGAAATCATAGAACCTTATAATATATTTTTTCTCGGTAGAATGGATTCACCTTCCACCCAGGAGCCATCAAAATTTTAAGCTGGAATAACAGACGACTAAACTCCTATAACAAAATCTACTTTTTTAAGAGTCTTAGAGAAAGTGAAAACCTGTATATATTCATGTCACATGAGACTAAGATGGTAAAAGAGGAGCTAGATGGCACTAGATGAAGGTTTTGGTTCAATGGAGTTACTGAATCTATGGATGCAGTAGGAACAGTAGGAAACTCAAGTGGTCTTACAACAATTTAGGACCCTAATGCAAATTAGTGGAAAATTGTTGTAAAAAGTAAGTGGTTTGTTACTTTTGATTATGTAGATTTACTTTCAAATGATAGGTTCATGTTAGTGGATATGTATGGGCCCATTGGGATAGAGGAGAAAAAGGAATGTTGGTTATATTTGAGTAATATTATAGAGAATCTATCTAATAAAAAAATTTATAGGAGGATATTTTAATGCAATTTTAAATTTAAAAGAAAAGAAAGGAGGGAAAATTTTCCTTCCACAGAGCTCTCAAGATTTCAGGGATTTCTACAACAATTTATTTAATTGATGTTGAACCAAAGTATGGTTGCTTCACTTGGAATAATAGAAGAATAGGTTTGGATGCTATTTTAGAAAGATTGGATAGATTCTTGATAGGATCAAAATGAGGATCGAAATTTTCCAATTCTCCTCGAGATATTCGAAGGTAGTATGGTCTGATCACTCTCCTATTTTTTTGACTTTGACCTCAAAGAGTCTGGCTTACTAGTATCCACTTTAAAATGGAATTTATGTGGTTTCTGGATCCCTTTTTTGAAGAAAACTTACAATCATGGTTAGGGGTAAAACTGGAAGGAAGAAAGAGGTATTGCTTGATGAGAAAATTGAAGCATGTGAAAGTAGAAGCTCGAAAGTGGAAAAAGAATTCCTTTGGTAATATTTTCCATAAGAAGAATGAATATGATTTGGATCTAGAGTTAATTCAAGAAGAAATTATGAAATAAGGGGCTTCAAATCAACTACTTTCTCAAAAAAGGAAGGTTTGAACCATTCGGATCAGGAGCTACAAATGGAAGAAGTATTTTGGAAGAAAAAATTTAGAGTTAAGTGGTTTAAATAAGGTGAAAGAAACATTGAGTTCTTTCATCTTTCAACTATAGTGAGGAGGAATGTGAATAGAATTGTGCAATTGACCCTCCCTTCGGGGAAGTGATTTTAGATATGGAAGAAATATGGGGTGAGGGGGTGTATTTTTTCGAGAATTCTCTACGTTGATGAAGGGTTGTCAGGCCGAGAAGAAGAAGATTCCTTACTTTCTTGTATCCCCAAGATCATAAAGGATGGGAAAACTAATAGGCTAATGCTCCCCATCTCCCATGAGGAGGTACATGGGACTATTTTTAGTTTAGGAGTAGATAAATCCCTGGGCTAGATGGTTTTCAGATTGGCTTCTTCCAAATATTTTGGCATATTGTTGGGGAAGATGTGTGGCTATTGTAGAAGAGTGTAGGAAGAAAAAGGCAATATTAAAAGAATGGAACTCAATTTTTCTGGATTTAATTCCCAAAAAATAAGATGCTCATTATTTTGATGCCTTTTTCCCGATTGCTTTATGCAATGGAATTTATTAAATAATATCCAAAGTTTTTGCTTCACGTCCGAAATCATTTCTAGATTCCATTATTTCGACAAGTAAAGTGGGTTTGTGGAAGGCCAAAAAAATCTAGATGGGATTATGGTCGGTCATGAATCCATTCACTCCTTGAGTCATAAAAAGAGCGTGGGGATGATAATTAAGTTAGATATGATGAAGGCATATGATAGAGTAAACTAGAGGTTTTGGAAGTCATGCTTGTCAAGTTTGGATTCCATCTTGACTAGATTCAATTGATCATAAACTACTTCTCTACCCTAAAATTCTCAGTCCTCATAAATGGTGTTATGATTAGACATTTTGAGTCATCTAGGGGCATTAGGAAAGAATATCCCATTTCCACTTTCCTCTTTATTATGATGGTGAAGGTTTTTCTAAATCAATTTAAAAATTAGTGGAAAGGAAGGAATTAAAGGGGATTATAATTTCTTCCAGGATCGATTCGGTGAAAAATTTGTAATTTTTTGATGATACTACCCTATTTGGGGAACCATCTGTAGCTGAGGCTAGGAAGTTCCAGGAGATTTTGGAGAAGTATGAAAATTTAGCTAGATCAAAAGGTAAGTTCTCCTAAATCTATAATTTATTTCTTAAATGTGGACCCTAAATTGCAGCGCAAGATTGCAAATATCTTTGGCTTTTCAATTGGCTCTCTTCCCAATTCATATTTGGGTATGCCCTTGATTGGTGGAGCTGCTAGTACAAATCTTTGGAAACCATTGGTGAATCGATTCAAAATAAATTAGCCTCTTGGAAAGGTAAATGGTTGTCCTCAGCTATAAGGGCGAATTAATTCATTCTTCTCTTCGATGATTCTATCATATTTCATGTCTTTTTAAAAAAATGGAGAATGTGACTAGATGCATTACCGAGAATGAAAAGGAATTTCTTTTGAAACGGATATGAAGAAAAAAATTAAGTCCGGTGGCAGGAAGACGTATTCCATCCAAAAAGATGTTGTACTTGGGTTTAAGAAATTATGCCACGATGAATAAAGCTCTAGGTTGTAAGTTCCTTTGGCATGTTTATAAGGATCGAGATCATTTGTGGAGAAGAATCATATGGGACAAATATTTAGAATGTTAGGATCCATAAATTTTTTTTATCCAGCATGAGCTTCCCTCAGATTAGGTATATGGAATTTTATCAAAATTTATAGAAATATTCTGCTTCATGGCTTGAAATGGCAATCTTAAAAAGAAACAAGATCAAATTTTGGGATGATAACTAACATCCAATTGGCCCCTTATCTTGGGATGCAATTTTGAGCTCCTTTAAAGAGGAATATATTAACAAGTGGGGATCCCTAGTATAAAATTATACTTGTATGATAGATGGGATTAGAGGTTGGATTAACTTCTCCTGTGAATATTTTGAGAACCAAGCAAGGGTTGTGTCTCTTTTAAGTTTGTTGGATCCACCCCTTGTCTAGGTGATGATTTGGAGGACAAGCTAATTTGGGAAGAGTTGACCTTGAGGGAGGTGACAATTAAAGCAATCTATAACAGGATTTGTAGTAGAGAGAGGGAATGGATTTTTCTATTTTTTTACCCAAAAATAGTCTAGAAAAAGGAGGGATTTCCCAAAGCAAATTTTTTCCCCTTGCTTACTGCTTTAGGAAAGTTCCTTATCAAATTTTGATGAAAAGAGGTTTTTATGGACCTACATTTTATTTCCTTTGTGAATAATAGGAAGAATCTGGTAATCATCTTTTTATTCATTGTTCCTTCATCCATCGAATGCTGGGAAATGGTGTGGTAGCAAGTGGAATGTAATTTGGGTCCTCCTTACTCAATTTATGATCTTTTTCTCAAAGTGGAATTGGAAGAAGGCTCATAAGGGGATGCAGATTTTCCGGAACCTCACTCTAATATATTTTATTTGGAGTTTATGGCTTGAAATAAATAGAATAATTTTTCAAGGTACCAAGCTCTCATTTCGCTAAGTGTGGAATAGGATAGAAGGCATTTTATCTGAATCGGTTAAGTCATGGAGAAAATGTTTAGAGTGCACAAATAGTGAGGATAGAGTCTTATGTAGTAAATGACCTTTAATTCCTTGTGATTATACTCATGGGCCTCCTGAAAATGGGAGTAAGGAAGAACATAAAATTATATGGTGGCCTCTTTAGGTAGATTAGAGTAATTAAATTTTGATGACGCTTCAAGAGGAAATCTAGCTAGAGTGGGTTGTGGATGCATATTAAAAAGTTCTGGTGTCAACCTTTTTTGGTTGTGGTAGAAAATTATAACGTCTCCTATAATAATGTGGTAGAAGGAATTGCCCTCCTTTTCGGTTTATTGGAGGAAAAAAATTAGAATTGGAAACGACTTTGGATAGAGGGATATTCTAAAATCATTATCGAGTTTCGAGGGTGGGCATCCTAAGGCTTGTTTTTAAACCAATTTGTCGAAGATTAAGACTAATATTTATTTTTTCTCTGAGATTCAAATTTCCCACATTAAAAGAGTTTGGAATCAATTTTTTTATTTCTTGGCCAATAGAGGTTTCTAGGTTTGGGAAAAATTACGTTCAAGCCATCAAGTTTGGGAAGAGAATTTCCCTAGTGACATCATCTCTCTAGCCTCGAGTGATGCAAGGATGGTCAAAGGCCATGTGGGAGAGTAAGTATTTAGGCCGCCGGGTATTTATTACTATAATTGGAGTGATTATGGTAATGCATGGGATATATTCTCAATGATCTTTGGTACTAGACACATGCTCCTTCATTTGTGCGAGGTGTGTCAAGGGTCTTTTAAGCTCATTTCTCTGGTAGCAGATTTCAATAGCATTTTCATTTTTGGTTTGATTCTTTGATGGGTAGGTGTTTTGATTGTTTTTGGGTTGGCCTTCATCCTTTTCTCTATGAATAATTTAGGGGGCTTGAAGGCGGGGCCGAGTAGGAAAAAGAAGAGGGCTCTAAATGGTGAAGAGGTAGGTGAATCCTTCACCTCTTGAATGTACTGATAAAAAATTATGGAAATGAGAGGGTGGTTGGAGAAAACATGGTCGATAGTGGAAAATTTTTAAGAGGTAGAGGATGATGGAATTTGAGAGTACTTGAGAAGTTTGATGTTGGACCCAAACCAGTTGATTGGAAGGCTTAATTTCTTTGATATGGCTCAGGGTCTTAGCGTCACCAACATTCTATCAAACTCCTCTAGTCAATTTATTCTCCACAAGGAGTGATGGAATCACAATGGATTGAGAGGTGAGGTGATTCATTCCTTATAAACTTAACCATTAAGTAATTAACCATCCATTATTGTGTGCACATCATCATATAACATGCATTCAATCAACCAAGAAGAAGAGAAGAAACACCATAACGCAAGATATAAGTGGGAAACCCTCAAGGGGAAGAAAACCCACTAAAATTTTTCATTATATTTTAAAATAAAAATTATTTAGTTAAGGATCAACTTCACAAGGAGCGCAAACCCCTATTTTAGTAGAGCGCCAACCCTACAAGGAGCACCAACCCCTAGTTGTGTGAAGAAATAACTCCACAAGGAGGATACAAACCCCCAAAATGATCAAACACCCACTTAACCACATTTTTATGAATATACATGATGTCTTTTTTCTTCCACAACTGATTTAAACCATTGATTCAGTTCTCTCTCCTTCAAACCTTTCTTCAAACTCTAGCAACACAAACTTGCACAATCCTTCACTTTATTCACTTCTCGGTGCTTCAAAATATTACACACACTCCTATAAACATAATTCAACCTGTAATAAAATTTATTATCTCTCAAAATATTCATTTGTACCTGCAATTAACTCACACATAGGTCACACTTTTCATGTATGCCCAACTAGTTGCAAATTGCACCTAAAACATCAATCTTATATGGTCGTCTTGATTCAAATTCAAACCAAGTTGGTTTCCTCCTTTGGTTAGACAAAGAAAACTTAAAAATATCTAAACTAAATCTTAAAAACATTTACATATTACCCATATAGGTTGGAGATTCCCGAACCATCCAACTTGCACCAAAATGCTCAAAACCTCATTACTAGGATGAGCTAAAAACATGGTTATTAAAGCTCCCATATTCACCATATATTATTAATATAACATATAATCATCATAAATGGTCTCAAATTTACTTTAACCAATCAAATAAATCATAAATGGGCCCACTGGCTCATATCCTTCACCAAACAATTGTTTCCAACACCCTATCTTTACCTTTGGGCCTCAAGACCACCCAATATCAACTCAAATATGGCATGTGACCAATCTATGAAATCCTCATGACATTTAAATAACATAAATATAGGTTATACACCATGAAACATATATGTTCAAACCAAAACTAATTTCATCTTTGCCAAAACATGCTTCCTAGAAACCCATTTTGCAAACTCAGATAATTAACACCATTTATATCACTTGAAAGATTCTTAAAAGTAATTCATTAATAACAAAATTTATCCCTCTTCACTCTCCAAGTGATATAAATCATCAAATAATCCATTTTATGTCACAACCAACTCATTCTTTCAACCTAAGCAATCTTGAAAATGCAACTACCTTCTTCTTCACAAATCAACCTGAAAGAGCTATCAAATCAACTCAAGAAGAAAAAAAACCTATACCATTGGAAATATACCTAAATCACCTTTCCATAACATATTATAACTCCTCCCAACACAAATTGGAAGGCCTTCAACCAAACCTATCTCTATAATCTATTCCTTATGCCTTCTAGGTCTCAAGAACTAGAACATTGGCTCAACGTACTCCATCACACCAAAACACACTTCAAAGATTAACCAAATAATGTAACACAATTATATATGGTTATTAATCATTCGAAACCTTCATCATTCATGAAAAACTCAAAATCATCACCTCACCTCATCAAGTTGTTAGAGTAGGTATTTACCTTAGCTCATGTTCACCTAGGTACTTTATTTACCTTTATTGTATTTATCCTCACCCACTTATGTGTGTGGATATTTCTTTTATATTATTTAGATATTATGAGATATTATCTAGTTGTTAGGTATAGTTATTTCCTTGATCTATGGTATTGACTAGATCCTTGATGTCTAGTTCTCTCCTAAATCTATGGTCTTGACTAGTTCTTTGATGACTAGTTATTTCCTTGATTTATGGCTTGATCTACGACCTTGACTGGTTCTTAGATTGTTATTCCTTGCCTATTTAAGCAAGGCCCATTCTCAATGTATTGCATTGAGTTCCATAATAATATATGATATTACTTCTCATTTGTTTGTAAAGGTTTTATGTAAAGTTATTTTGGTGAATTGCTTTCATCTTATAGATTGTGGTGTCTGATTAGCATCTGTGTTCTTGGCTTGAGTACGATTTGGTTATCATTCCTTTCACAAGTCACTTGGTACGCTACTAGAATGAGTATTATTCAAACTTGACTCTTAAAGAACATATCATAAATTTTTCTTACCATATCAAATCATCAATATTGACATACCAATGGAAATATCTCTGAACTAGAATCATAAAAAAACTTTAATAGAGTCCTAACTCAACTTGTAGCTCTGTAATATCAATTTTACCATAAGTCACTCCAAACTACTCCAAAAACTAGTCTTCACAATTAGGGCACACTTTTCACTTAAATAACCTCAACCATGACCTGAAATTATCATTTAAATCAAGAAAAATTCCAGGGATAAAAACAAATGTTAATTTATTCCATACCTTCTTTGGGAAACTTCTTCTTCAATGAAACTCTTTAGAAACAATCCTTTTCAAGTCCGGGAAACATATGATCACAAGCTCTAAATAACCTTTCTTGAAATATTGAAGAGTCCTCTAAACCATCAAATCATCATCCATGTACTAGAAATCAATTCTGGGAACTTAGGATTGGTTTCTCTCTTACTTGCTTTTGAGTTAGGGTTTCAAGCACACAAAAAAAGTTGTTTACCTTCTTAACATTCATTCATAAAGTTATGGAAAAGAAATGTCCTCATTATTTTTTTAAACCTTCTATAATTAATGTAGAAATATCCCTCAAATCCATAATGCCCCATTCAAAGAACACAATTCAGGGTGATCATCAAAAGGTTCAATTCGAGCTAGAAAAAACCCTTTCTTAGATCCTATTTCACATAAATTGACCCATCTTACAAAATCCTCTTTAGAAACGACTCAAAAATTTCTCACGTCTCTATGAAACCTCATGCATCATCTAAAATCATCATTATGTCACAAATAGATCTACATATTTACATCCCATCTCATTTGTATGACTATCCCTTAGGGTTTTGTATAGTCTAGGCTAGGGTCAACTTAAATAATATCATAACTCACAATATAAACTTTCTAAATGGTCCTTACATACCTGTACATCATACAAAACCATCTACATACATACATGAGGTCACTAAGCTCTACAACTCATCCTCATGCCACCTAACACACATACCTTGTCCAAATGAGCACTAGAATATTGGTCTTCAACTTGTAGATGTACCATGATCCTCATGTGAGTGCCTAAAAACTCCCCAAACATTCTCTCCATGCTATCAAAATTCTTATCAAGCTACCAAGAATCTTCAACCACCATGCACCATCACCTAGGCTAGTTAGGTCACCTGATTGGGCTTGCTACATCGAACCATTCTCATTGAAACACCTCAAGCTATCGTATCAACCTCTCTGAATCTCGATGACACCATCATACCGAGAATAATATGAATCCACTCTATCATCCTCTTTTTCATTAATAGGATTTTACATCAATGACAACACCTAGAAACGAACATGCCAACAATCTCTACCTTTGTCATTGATGAAAAACCTCTTGAAATCCTCCCCCTTTGTACATTAATGAAAAATACATACATGTAGCTATATTTTTTCACCTTTCTCAACTTCATAGGATCATTTTTGGTTAGAAACATCAACCAAAGTCTTCATTCTAGCTCCTAATCTTGTCATTTCTCACAAAAATATGATTTTGGCCATTTTCTAAGCATTCTTGAATGTACTCCCCTAGGAAAAGCATATACAACACCTAAACATTCCAACAACGAAGAATCTAGGGATAAGGACATATTTCTTACCTCTTGTCTAAATGAAAGCACTTCACATGACCTTCAAATTAGGACTCAAGAGCATGTTTTTATCACAATATACCATGTTTTGACCATCTTCAACCTATAAAAGCATTGACTTGAGTACTTGAAAGCATCCAAATTTTGAACATGCCAACAAGCATTAATTGAAGCCAACATCATCATTAAAACCTTTTTCTTAATCTATCTCATATTTATAGGAGTTGTAGATTGACTTATCTCCTCCATTTTTGACTTCATACCTTATCATGAACTAGAATCCCTAAACCAACTTTCCAATGTAATTACAACCAACTTTGATAGGCTCTAGTATCACAAACATGTAATTAAACACCTCCTCAACTGATCACGCTTGATTCATTTCCTGAATAACAATATACCCTATTATTTCAAATTACATAGATGAAATCAACATATTTATTGAGTAATATTAAGATGTGGCAGTCTTTGAGTATGAAGTGATCCTACATATATTGGTCATAGCCCCATCTATTTAATGTTAATAACTAATATTCATAACAAGTACATGGATCTTTAAGTGAAGTCCTATAGAACAAGGAAAATGTAAAGGTAATGTATAAAACCCTTATTTTTATCTTTCCAATCATATCTCGCATTGGATACATTCATAAATCTCTATTTTTATTTTTATGAACTAATATACTTGAGCTACATCATACCTTAATGAATTTTTTTCTGATAATTTCTTGTTGATTACAATATCTAACTCTCTACTAAGGATCGTGTATTTATATTTTTGTTCCTTACTTATTTTATATATCAATCCACCAAATTTATCTTGATGGATATTTTATGTATTTGACCACAACCTTACACTTTTAATACCATAGTCTTTATTTCTCATTATATACTAACACATCCATTAACACTAGCTCCATCGAAAAATTTATGAGTTAATATTTTAAAACATTTGTTCTTTCCTCAAAAATACTTATCGAAAGAAACTATTTGAAAAGAAATCTAGACCTAGGGATTTCCAAGTGGGAGATATAGTCCTACTCTAGGAAAATGATGACAACCACGAGGAATCCATGGTATGTTTTATTTACTCTAGATGGGTCCTTTCAAGATTAGACATTTTTCTGGTGAAATTTCTTACTATTTGAGCTTTATGGATGGGACTTCACTTCCATTTCCATATAGGGGCTAGTATTTGAAGTTGTTTCATCCTGAAGTAAACAACGAGGCCTTGTATATAGTCTTGTAAATATTATTGTACAATCTTTATTTTTGGGTTGTGTTGTGGTGTCTTTTTTTCTTCTATATGGTCTTCGTTCTATGTAAATCTTCCTAAAGGATAAAAGCACTTGTCTTGTAAACTAGAGATTCTAGGGTTCTTTGTTCGATCTTGTTTTCATCATGTGTCAAGTTAGTCTAATCCCTAGAAAGAGTCAACTGTTACCACTTACCCATAAAAATGTGTAATTTTTCAAAATTTTCAAATTTTTTTGGTTAAGGGCTTTTCCAACTTGTTTTCTTTTGTGAAGTATTCAAGAGTTTAAATTTTCCAATGAGCTTAGTCATTTTGATGTTTTTGTGTCTAATTCCTTTGTATTGTGAATATTTCAGGTTTTTTTTAGAACAAACGGTACATGTTCTCCTAGGCCTTATGTTCCCTGCATTACCACTTTACCTGAAATACATTTGCTCTTTGTTATGCGGAATTTTAAGTGTCTTAAGGAAATTTCCTTTGTTTCTTTGTTTTCCCATGGTTTGTTTTGATAAAATTGTTTATGTTCTTTGTGATTTTGGTTCCTTGAGGAATAGATGGAACTTGTTCCTTTCACCTCTAGTTCTCTGCATCCCGCATTTGACCACACTTTTTAAGTCTTTGAGTATTACGGGTCTTGGTGTTCATCAGAGAACTATTTCATAAAATTTATTATTATCTCGCATCTTCTTGTTCCCTACATTCGCTTTCTATCCACACGCTTACACATGCATCCTTTATATTGCGGGCTTTTTGGACTTTCATGGAACCCATGACTCTTGTTCCTTTGGGTCTATAGCTATCCGCAACCCCAATCTACCCACACTGCCTTTAATTTGTTTGTGTTGTGGAGATTTCAAATGTTTGAAGAACTTGCGACCCTTGCTCCCTCAAGCCCTCATTTTCCCACATCCCCATCATATCCACAATAAAAGGAAAAGTGATTTAAAATGTTCCAAGTTGCTTCCCATTTCCTACATTTCATTAAAGCCCTAAAATTAACCATCCGTCGAGTTATGTTTGAATGGAAAGTTATCAAAGGGGTCAAGGTAATTCATTTTTACTGTTCAGTTGTGAAATTTTCATCAAACATTGTGCTGCATTTTCTCATGCCCTCGAAAGCATTTTCTAATTGTATCTAGGTCTTTTTAAATCCATTTTGAAAATTTTAAATTGTGGTGGGTTCATCTTGAGCGCCATTCTTCCATCATTAAGGTGAGTCATTCCAGGCCTAATTGGTTCAGTTTGGTATTGTCTTGTGTTTTGCGTTCTCCTATTCAATCCTTCTTGAAGAACATTGTGAAATTTTGATCCTTTGAGCCTTCCTATCCCTATCACCATGAAGTTTCAGTACAGAGGATATGCACACATTTCTTCACTTGAAACTTTTGTACCCAACATTGGGGATAGTGATGTCAGACATGTGGATCTAGACAATTTTATGAATTATGTCTATGGAGATACCCCTACTCCCATAGCTCAGTGTATTAAGGACAATGGACTTGCTTTTCCTAATTCCTCCCCCTCTCTATTTAGCGCTTAGATACTTTGTCTTGGCTTGTGCTTCTCATTTTGATCCTAACACTAAAGAAATAAAAGACCCTCATGGCTAAGTTATTGCTAAGTTGGATGCTAATGTTATTAATGTAGCCCTTATAATCCCAGTCATCAAAATTTGTCTTCTTATCTAAGGTCTAGGCTAAAAATATATTTGAACAAGATAAGGAGAGATATAAGGAAATGATAGCCAAATCATGGCTTAAAACCCCAAAGAGAGGAGCCTCCAATTTCCAAAAGTCATGTACATATCATATTTCAAAGAATAATTATCTAATATGATCACTTTGTTGTCTAAATTACTTGAGCCTTCCTCTACAAATGAGTTTCAATTCTGGATGAGTGTCTTCATCAATATTATTTGTGAGGGAAAACAAAACCTAAGCTGGGGAGAAATAATCTATGAAAATATCAGTGAACAGTTGGTTGATGTACAACAAAGCAAGACATTCTACATGACATCTTATCTCATATACTCAATTGAAGCCTACAAGGAATGGTTGGGTTTGTCTCCACAAGATGATAAAATAATGAACCTATATATGAATCTTACCCACACCAACCTTTTGAAAATAAAAAAATTCATTTTAGAAGAGTCAATTATGCCTTTACCATGTATATAGTTAGGCTCTTATAAGGAAATACAATTAAGAGGGTGTTTCTTGGGAAAAATGATTGACTTCAACATATGACAACCTATTTATTCAGTTTAGGAGATTTTCCTATATTAGGTTAGTTGGATTTGAAGGTACACAAAACAAGCTACCAATGTATTGTAATGACAAGTTAGTTCTTGTAGAGGTTTGCAGACAACTAGACATGTTACATAGGACATGCAAGGATAAGAAGATCACGGGAATTGAATTCCCAATCTCTTTGGGGAATTATACTTGCAGAACAACTTTGGATGCTCAAAATGTGGAAAGAACAATTACAACTTTAGGTTTTACTTTTTTCATAAGAGGTCTTCTTTTGATTCAAAGGGTTTCATCTCTAATAATTTTAGGATGTCCTACTATCATGTGCCTACTCTTGAGGACTATTGGGAGGATTTCTCTGATGAGTATGAAGTAATAAGGAGGTATTTTGGTAGACTTTATCTACAAAATATTAAATATTTCAAAGTATATAAGGTTCCAGAGGATTTTCCAAATGACAATTAAGATTTGTATTCTCTTGAATATATTAAAAATATTTAACACATGCCTATTCTCACCATTAATTGGTTTTAAAAGGAGAAATATGATCTTTGGAAATAATTAACCCAGTCTTGGTAAGGAAAAAGGTTTGGTTTGACAAGAAGATGAAAGCGTATAGGGAAGGTGTGAAATAGTCTTCCTCTCTTGATGCTTCATCATCATATAAGGAGGTTTATGTTTCACTCCCATAGGTACAAACTCAATCAAATCCTTCTCCTTTACAAGTGGAATCTGCAACTAAGGTGTACCCCATAAATGAAACGGATAAAAATATTGAGGGGATTGAAGAGATAGTTGAAAAGGAAGTAGAACATGCAACAATTCATGAAACAACATAAGGGGCTCCGGAATTGAACAAATAATTCATTTCCTAGAAGAAGAAGGAAAGGAAATAGAGGAACAAGAAGAAAATGATTATGAGGGTGGAAGCACTGAGAAAGAAGAAGATGATGAAGATAAGGTAAATATTGTTGAACTAGACTCTGAACGTGATCATTCTTAATATCAAATCACCAACCAAGGAAGTGTCTTCTTCAAGTGTTGAGACACCCACTTTAGAAGTATCTACTGCCCAAACTCTTGGTTCTCTTAACACACTTGCATTGGGCCCACTTTCTGCTCCACCTTCTAGTGATTCCTTCACATGGGTCCAACCCATGATTGACAACAAGAAGAGGAAGGCATCTTCTCAAGTTATTGCTCCAAGTTTTGATGTTGTATCTTCTCTTTTTGGTAGAAATCATAGTCCTCCTACTAAAAAGGCCAATATTATTTCTAGGTTGGTTTCAAATTCAAGAGGTCAGTATTTTTGGAGATAGCAAAACCAAGGGAAGAAAAAGATGAAAGAGATATCACTATTGTAGATCTAGAGTTAACTAGAATTCTACTTGGTGAGTCTAATCCTAAGGGAGAGGTTCATAATTTGAGAGAAATTGTTTCTAAGGTGATTGAAAGAGTGGAAAAGGGGAAACAAACTCAGGAGTAACTAGAAGAGCATGTTTAAGTTATTTTTAAATTCATCAACTCGTTCACCTCAAGTGAAGAGGTTCTTAACCCAAATCCTCTCTCATCAATGCTGCCTCCCACTATCCTATCTGAAGAAGATGTTAATTCTATCAAGGATATTCATAGGCATGCTGCATATGAAAAATATGTTGAAGCCTTAGTAGAGGGAATATTAATTTCAAGTTTGAATTTCATTAATGAATCTTACAAGATATATAATAGCCTTCGGGAGCTAGGGTCAATTTGATATAGCTATTTTAGGATTAGAGAAAGAGATAAAATTATGGCTTGATTGTATTCAAGATTTAGGAATCATGAGTACTACAAATGAAACCATCCTCATTTCTCACAAAATGATCAAAGGAAAACAATAGTTTTCCGTGGGAGACTAAAATCGCGATATCTTTTGATCTAATTAGCTTATTTTTGCAAACCTTATATCGATGGAAAGGTCTCAATGTCCTTTTATGTAATGGAAACTATATTTATTAATTTTATTGAGGTTATGTTAGCATATGGATTTACTCGCATGCAAATGACAAGCAACAAGTGTGGGAATGAAGTCCCTCCTCAATGAAGGTGAGGCTGCCTTTATTGAAAACCAAAATTGTATTTACATATGTACATTCAAAATTGTATGTGGGGGTGTGTTTTGGAACATCAATGGAAAGAAAAGTGAATGAAGGAGATGAAATGGAATGAAGGAAAGGAATGAAAATGAATGAATGGAAGGAACATGCAAGAGTTAGGTAAAAACAAAGCCTAATATTGCATGAAGAAGAACAAACAATAACTAACACAAATAAAATAGAGTTTGCATTAGCTAAATGAGAATGAGTCAAAGGAAACAAACATGAGCAACTAAATAACAAAGCTTAATCATTGTGAACAAGAAATTTTTTTAATAACATTGACAATAAAATCAAAGACAATATTTGCATGCAAGATTAAAACATCTAACATCTAATGAACATAAGAACATCAAATGTTACAAGAGACAATGAATGAGACACAAAGTTCATATTTCATTAACTCCAAAATGTTTTCACAAAAGAAAAAAAAGTTTCTTCCTGAAACAAAGATTGCACACAAAAGTATTTTCTTCTCCTCTCTCAAAGTCACCCTTTACAAATGAATGAGCCCTTGACTTCCTTTGATAACCCAAAATTTGGTTACAAAGTATTTAGGGTTTTACATGAACATTAAATAAGGCACTTAATTGACATTTGAATTTTTAAACCAACTTTATTAAAATCAACTAAAAATAGAAATCACTTAAGTTATCCACGCTTTTAAAGCAACAAAAATAACAATATTCATTTTTTAAAATCCCATTTTTAAAAACATACAATAATAACCAGTGCCTTATCCATTGAAATGGGGTCCTCCTATCTCAAACGTATGAGAAATTGACTCTCCCACTTCATTAGATACCAAGAAAACTATCTCCTTGAACTGTCGGTGAAATTAGAAAGTTTGAAAAGGGCATCAAAATCAATGACAATTACCTTACAACCCTCTTGATGGAACTTAACCACTATTTTAATCATCTTGATCGATATATGCACCGACATCTTGATGGAACTTAACCGCTGTTTTAATCATCTCTTGGCCTAAAATGAGAATTTCAAAGCCAATTTTTAGTGACATGGCCCAATGTGTTTAATTATTTTGATAAATTGAGAGTTTCTTCATCGAAACAACCACTACATCCAAGATCTTGGGAAAGTGGGTGATATGGGATTTATTAGATGTTGAACATATTCCACCAACTGATTCTTTTTAGCCTTAAGTGAGAGTTTGGAGACTTATATTTCTCAAGTCTCTTGAGCATGATATCAATGGAATATCGAGCCATCGCCATGTCACTTTCCAATGTGGACCTTCCAAGTCCAAGTCTAGAAACTTCATAATCAGAAGATGTCATGGCATCACGCTCCTTGTCAACTTGTGGGATGGCAAGATCCGTAAATCTGTTTCCATCACTATCCACCATTATTCGAGAAAGCACTTTAGGATTCTTGGGAATGACATCATTAGAAATTTTGAAAAGGGCATCAAAATCAATGACAATTACCTTGACAACCCTCTTCCTTTTCTTGACCTTGGAATCAACCCAGAAAGGAGTATCATTCACTATTTCTACATACAAAAGCTTGGAGCTCAAAGAAACATTCTCATTGTTCTCGACATCATGAGATTCTACAAGAATCCTTTCTATGACCTTGATTTGAGGAGAAATAACCTCGATATCCACCTCCTGATCATTCAGGATATTTTGGGAAATCTCTTCACGAATTGTAGGTTCTAAAGTGTTCGATATTTGGACTACCTGCACCTAAGTGTACGCTTGTGCAAGGCATAGATGAGGATCGTTTGTCATAAGATTTTGAGAACTATCAACAATGTGAGTAGAAGAATCTCTACTTGAAGTAGAAAATCCCGATACACACTCTTTTCCCTCACTGGGGCTAGGACCCTTATGTTTTTCTTCTCGTGACACATTATTCGGCTAAGGGGATTTTGGCAACCACTCCTTTCTTGCTAATTACGTATGATTGGATGGCATGGAGGTCGATTGAGAAGGGGCTTTGGTTGAATGAAGACCTCCTTGAGTTGGCAATTTTTTTGATCCTGAAGTATGATCTTGAATTGACTGTAACTTGGAAAGTTCTCTTTCATACCAAGATATGCTTCTTTCAAAGATTGGTTGATTCTTGCTATTAAGAAAAAATTCATCTCTCTTGGTCCAGTCAATTTGAGGCAACAGGTAAAATAAACTACATTATATGAAGGATCAATAACATATTCATAATCATTTACGAATGAATCTAGAGGGCTCTTGATGTGAAAGGCCTTGATTTGAGCAAGGGTTAGGCGAGAAAACTCTCTTCTTCTTACTTCATGCCCAAAAATCCTCCATGGTAGGATTATGTTGATACTTTTCTCCAAGAATCTTCGACATATATCCATTGATATCGGTGGGATCTCTTCACATATGTATAAATTGTGATGAGGGTGAACTCTTTTTCCATGAGTTGTGCACTGAAGATATTTGGACTTTGATATTCCCTGATTTGGATTGGGAAATGAATTCCTGAATGATGCTTATCACTGAGAAGAAAGTGAACTTGGAATAGTTATCGTGTAAGTCGTATTAATGCCCATTTTCACTAACGTACTTAGGAAGTTTCCATGGAGTACCCGCAAAGACACTTACGTGAATGTAGGAAAAAGATGAAAATTGAATAAACCATGTTCCCCATTGGAAAATGACATTCATGGCTTCTTTAGAAAATATTTCCTCTGTATTCCTATTCAAGTTCCGAATCACACGGAAATAAATGCATCGTTGACCCTTCTGAAATAGTGAGAGCTATTTTTCAAACTTAGTTACGGGTAATAATGGAAAACACTATTTGATGGACCCATGAATCCTATTTTTTTGAGTCTAGAAAATAGATTTATTCTTGCCATTGCATAAGTCAGATATGATGTCATGTAGAAGCATCCAATCATCTTAACTTTGATCAATTATTTGTGAAGGGTATCACTGATAATGGTCGCCCAATCCAAAAACTTTTTCTTGGCAAGGATGATACTGATAAACTGATACATCCATGGGTGGAAAATCTTGGTAGAGGGTAAATCGAAAACTCGACTTAGGAGAGTAATCATGTCCCCGATTTCTTCCACGAACTCAACACGGTACAGTTCTTTAGGAAGCCGGTCAATTCGAGGCCTCTTGGTCACTAACCAATTGTTATTAACCATCTTGCTCCACTTGAGGGGTTCTTCATCCCAAAATTATTGTGCTTAGTGAGTGATATCCGCATTCTCAGGAAATTCAGGTATGCTTGAGAAATTCCTCAATGTGCTTTGGTGTGATTAAGAGGAAAGGCTCACGATTATCTTTAAAAATTCCTCGTCTCTCGGGATCATAATGCTCTGCGTAAGTGATAACCAGCTCCAGACACTACACCGAGACATGAAATGTTCTGCTTGGGGTAGACCACTATGGTAAAGCCTATCCAAGAATATGGTTTTGCCTTCAGTTTTCACCCATTCGTAGAATTGTTGCACATTGATGTGACCCAGATTCGTATCAGTGATATTGTCATATGCCGACTTAATGGAACTAGGAGGGATGATTCCTTGGAATTCATACTTGAGTGCGGATTTGTTCAATTTCTCCACTGCTTTCTCGATCTTCCCATATTTATTAGATTTTTTAGCCATTATGAATTTTACAAAAAATAACTCGAGCATAAAAAAATGCAAGCGGGTAGGGTCTCGATCTCCGAAACCCCACACGTGCAAGAATAATATGACTTGTTTAATTATTATTATTAAAATAATAATAATAACAACCAGTCCTGGTTACAATTTTTTTAATAATACATCACACCGAGACTAGGCTTGAATTTCGACTCTGGCAATAATGATTTTTTATTTATTTATTTTAAATAAACAAAATCACTGATTTCTAATATCCCGATTTTTTAATTTAATTCTCCGGAGAAAATTATCCTTGGTATAGGAAAAACTCACCTGATTTTAATGAATGCGTACTTTGGGCCTTCCTCCTTCCTTGCGATCTCTGTTCGATGCATGAGTATACTTTCTTAATTGTTCTACAAACATGTGAACACTTCTCGGCTATTTTTAAAAATATTTTATTCTTCGGTGAATGCGTGATGATCATTGGTATTAAAATTGGCTTCTTAAACTTATTATTTCTCCTCCCTCTGGCTATGCATGAAGTATTCTTTTGGCTAAAAACACCGTACACTTCTCTATTTTCCTTCCTTTGGACTGTTTTTACTTATTTCCTCTTATGCATGCGTGGGATCTTCACATTGTTCCTTCTTTCCTCCTTAGGCGTGAAAACTTGTTGTTTCTCTTATGCTGCGTGGAGACTTTGGTGGAATACATGGAAAGCTTTGTTATTAGCTTTTCATTGATGCATTAAAACAAAACTTGGTCCTCCTGCTTCTTCACACCCCTGCTGCGTGGAGACTTATTGGTTATTTTGGAGCTTATTCAAACTGTTGATGCATAGCTTCTATCCTTCTTGCTTTGGACTGTTTTACATGTTGATTTCCCTCACTTTCCATGTGGCCTTCCTAGAAACTCTTCTTGGGACTTCTTCTCCTGATGCATTGAAAAAATGGACTGCTCTTTTGGCTTATTTTCTTTGCTTTGACTGCGTAGAAACTACAATTTCTTTGGTGTGGGCTGTATCTTTCTTGAAAAATGCGTGGAAATTCTAGCTTTGAAATGCATAACCCAAGTGTATTAACTAATGCATGTGGATCTTATAGTTGTGGCTTTGTTTATCCGTTTATTTTTACCTTGGACTGGCTTTTACTTTGGCTATGCGTGGGAAGTTTATTTGGTAAAACCTACGTTGAATACTACCTTGGAGTGTTCTTTGGCCTCCTTCCTTGATGAATGCGTGATGATCTTCTTTCGTCTCACCTCTTCTCTTTTCGGGAATGTATATTCTTTGAAAAAAATTGTGAGAATGATCTCCTGGTAAATGCCTGGCTTTCTGTAATCTTGGCTATGTGGGCATTTATTGAGGGATGTGATAAAATATTACTCTGAGATATTCCTTCAAAAGAAATAAGAAGAAATTGGAAATCTTCACACGACTTCTTCCAACAAGTTTTATAAAAGGATTTTTATGAGGATTTAGGAAGCTTCCTCATAACCTGTTTCTTATTCATCCCGTTAAAACAACTTCCCTCTCTCCCGGGTAGTGGCATTAATTGCCAAGGGGAAGTGGGGAAATAAACAACAATTGCCAGTGGAAATGGCAAGGTAAGTGTGTAATTCCCTTTTTTTTCCCCATGTGGGAAATCGAGATATTTTGCCCATTTTCCAATTCATTAATTAGGCAATCGGGAAAGAAATCCCACAAGCGGGAAATTAAAACAAAATTGCCAGGAAAAGGGAAATTCAAGTTCGAAGCTAATTTGACATCCCCATTAATGGGAAGCGGGGCTTTTTTCCTTGAAAATTAAAATAAATTTTGTCGAATGAATTTTAATTAATATTTATTTAATTAAAAACCCCATAATCATTTAAAAATTAATTTTATCAAACAAAGAGTAATTAATTAATTAAATATTAATTAATAAATATTTAACGTAGTTTGAGACTTGGTGGGAGGATTTCTTGCTAAAAGGGAGAAATGAAGACTATAATGATCACAAAAATGAGATGATCGCGATGAGAGCGATAGATCATACAAAGTAAAATGTAATGAAAAAAATTCCATTTTTATTAATTTTCAAAGTCAAAATGGGCTGATAACAACTAGCTCTAATTGGGGACAAGGACTTCATGGATGCGGCAACGGACCCTGACCAAAATATTAATGAACATGATCTAAAAAATGATTAGGGCAAAAAAATGGGATGATACAAGAGAGGAGACCAAAAGACGGGGAAAAGAAACAAGCCAAAATCCTAATTACCTATGTACATATGGGGGATAACCCATTTTCAATTTTGATAGTGCTTGAGATATTGCCCATTGTAGGGCAAAGGAAAATGAGTTCCTTCGGGATATGCCAAGTAATAGGTGTTATCTCCATAGAAATGTCTGATCTTGAATGAGCCTAGCCACAGTGAATCAAACTTCCCGTGCTTTCCTTTCGGTTCACGTCTTTTGTCCCAGAGAAGAACTAAGTCATTGATTTGAAATTGTCTCTCCTAGTTTTCTGTTGAACAATTTATTTACCTTAGATTGATTTTCTCAATCATGTTTACCACTTGACTTCTCTGCTCTTCAAGTTTGCTTATGAACATGATCCTTTTATCTAACGCATTGATGAAACATTCATCATCAACTGCTTGAGCCAATCATAATGTCGGTAACTCCAATGTGATGGGAATTTGAGCATCGGTTCCATATAAGAGTTGGAATGGAGACATCCCGATTTCTCTTTTGGGAGTTATGCGGTCAGCCCACAATGCATCATATAAATTTTTGTGCCAAGTTCTTTGATTTTCTTCGACTAACTTGCGCACGATAGTAATGATGTTTTTGTTATTGGATTTTGCTTGATTGTTTCCCTGAGGGTAGTAATCTAACGAATGAGATAAATATATCCCATACCCATAACAAAAACCTATCATCTCTACAGAAGAAAAAATTGAGGAATTTTCCATCACGATCTTGTGTGGAATTCCATAACGAACCAATATATTTTCTTTGATGAAGTCACAGATTACCACAGTAGATGTTTGTTTCACCGGTATAACTTCTACCCACTTTGTAAAGTAGTCAGTTGTGATGAGCATGTGAGTATGACCAGCACTAGAATTAGGATTCAAAACCCCGATGAAATCTAAACCCCATTGTTGAAAGGGTTCTTCAATGATAATTGGCTTCAAAGGAAAAGCTGCCAATTTTGGTCTTCCAACAAATTGCTGACAAGCTTCATATTTTTCACCCATTTCTGAGCATCGGAAAACATAGTAGGCCAATAATAATGTGCTCACAAAATTTTATGAGTTGTTACTGGGCTAGAGAAATGACCACCACATGCATGATTGTGAAAAGCTTCAAGCAACCTGGGTTGTTGTTCCTTATCGACACATTTGAGGAACATGTCATCAACTCCTTTCTTAAACAAAGTGTTGTCCCAAATGACGTACCTGGCAGCTCTTAATTTGATAGCTCTCTTTTCCTTAGCTATCAAATTCTCAGAAATTCTCCATATGTGAGAAAGTAGGCTATATCAGAATACCATTCATCTGTGGTACTGACAAAAACTACCAGTGGTAAACCTTCTTCAACTGGTTCTTCTTTAGAGTCATCTTGTGGCTCATTCTCCATGATGAGTTGGTAGATTTCTCTTCCACGAACTAACTTGGTAGGCTTGATATCCAAATCATACTCCTGAATCTTGGAGACCTAATCACCTCTTTTAGATCATGGTTCTTTTTGTGTTAGCATCGATTTAACTGCGGTGTCTGGTACTAAGACTTTGGTGTGAGAATTTAACACATAGTACTTGAAATGTTTCAAAGCTCTCACCACCGCGTACGCATGCCTCTCAAGGGGAGTGTAATTTAGTTCATGTTTCTTGAATCCGAACTCATGAATGCAATAGGGGATTTGATTCCCTCTCGATTGTGTTGGGTCAGGATGGCGGAGATTGTGTGCAGTGAAGCATAACAATAGATTATAAAATCCTTTTTAAAATTAGGACACACTAATGTAGGGGCTTTTGCAATAACACCCTTGATTTGTTCAAATTATTTTCTACCTTCCTTCAACCATTTGAAGGATTATTTTACTTTCATCATATCAGCGATTTCTTTGGTCAACTCGGTGAAATATGGCACCAACCTTCTCAAAAAATTAACCTTCCCAAAGAATGAGTGGACTCAAGGCTTACTTGTAGGAAAGGAAAGATTCTTGATCACTTGAACATGCTCAGGATTGATTTTAGTTCCCTCCTTAGATACAATATGACCTAGGAGTTTCCCTTCCGTAACTCCGAACATGTACTTTTTTGGATTTAGAGAAATCTTATGAAGTCTGCACCTTTGCAATATTTTCTCTAAATCTCTTAGGTGATCTCCCCATTTCTTTGAGAACATTCATCTAGGTATATCACGATGATCTTGTCTTTATAATCTATAAATGTCATATCCATAGCCCTTTGAAAATTAGCACCGACATTGATCAAACCAAAAGGCATTCTTCTATACGTGAACGCGTTCCCAGGGGTGGTGAACACGGTTTTATGTTGGTCTTCTCTAGCCACTTCAATCTAATTATAACCAGAGAAACCATCTAACATGGATAGCATTTCCGATCCAGTTACTACCTGCAGAATATGGTCCATGACTGGTAGTGGATAATTATCTTTTAAGGAAGCTTGATTAAGATTGTGGAAATCTACGCAAATCCTAATTTCTCCATTTTTCTTACAAACTAGTACAATATTAGCTATCCAAGTTGAATGTTGAATAGGAAACACTATCCGCACATCTAACATCTTTTGAACTTCATGGAATATTGTGCCCGCTATCTTGGGATTATATTGTCTTTGCTTCTACCTGAATGGAGTTGCACTAGGTTTCAAGGGTATGGCATGCTCCATTTCCCTAGGTTGGAAAGACTTCAAGTCTTCATATGAGTAAGCCAAAACGTCAAAATATTTGGTAAGGAGGCTTATGAATTTCTTGCGCTCCTCAGGTGAGCAACACTTACGATGTTGACCAAGCGAGGTTTATCCTTGGTACCAATGTTAACTTGCTCATAGTCAGCAAAATTCACAGTCTGCTGCTCTTTCTCTTTGATAAACCTGTCATGTTTATCAAAAATTTCTTCAAGTGAAACCAATCCTTTTGGAATTTTATTTCCTTTGAGTTGAATGATTCCATCACCAGGATATTCATTCTCAACTCTTTCTTGAATGGGTGAGGTCATCGATTCATGAAATGCATAATCACTTCCTTTAAAGTACAATTGTTCAAAATTATCCCTTTTTCCAAGAAAGCAATAATTTGTTGATCATCATTGAATACTTGCCAATTTTCTACATTGTCAGGAACACTTGGCCTAAAAACCATTTTGATGGTGTATTTGTCTTGATCAAACTCTGAATGAGGAATCATTAATGAAGTGAGACTATTAGAGAATCTTCTTTGTCATTCTTTTCGTGAGGGACAAATTTTATGGAAAAAGCATTAAAGAATTCTATTGCGTGGCCCCACAATTTATTTCGTAGTGTCTCAAATGATCATTCCTTACTTGGAACTGATTTTTAACTTGTTTCACAATCAACTCTACATCTCCAAAGACTTTCAAATTTTTGATCCATTTCTCTTGTAGCTTGAAGGCCAAGGATTAATGCATCGTACTCTGCGGTGTTAGTATTTGAAAATTGGAGTTTATAAGAAAAAGGAAATATTTTACCATTTAGAGATATGAGCACTACTCCTGCGCCGAACCTATTGAGCAACAAATTCCATCGAACTCAAGAGTCCATATCTCATTAGAGTCTTGGCAAGTGACCTCAGGTGCATGAACCTCTGTAGTCATCATATAATTACCCATACTTGAGTTTTGAAACAAGACTTGTATGCGAGGGATCATCGAGTTTTGTCACCGTGAATTTTTCTTGAGTTTATGGCATTAGCTTCTTCATTTCTCCATTGATAGGGATCATGGCATGAGACCAGTCCATTTGAATCTTGCCACCTAGATCTCTACAAAATTTCCTGCTCAACAACATACCATATGAAGCAGGAATGTCAAGCAACTAGAATGGTTACCTTAACTTGCTTATGAGGAAATTGGGCTAAAACCATTTGAGCATCTTTAATCTGCCCGAGAGGAACTTGTCTCATCTCCATTGAGTAACAGGATCCGAATGTTCTCATACAAGTCAACCCAAGAGCATGTGCTACTTTTGTAGGCATCACATTATCCAAGGCTCCATAATCTATAATACAATTACTTAATTTGCATCTGTTGATCAAAAAGGACACAAAGAAAGGTTCAATCTTTTCATTTGAAGGTGTAGTGGCCGCCACAATATTTTGAGTCTTACCATATTTGGGAGTTTTCAGAATTCCTTTGGAGGAATGATCAGTAGAGTCACCTTTGATAAAATGGACCAATTTATCGAGTTGATCCTTATTGGATTTCAAGTACTTTGCTGTGACATGGAAATTTTTATTTTATTGATATGATCAATGATATCAAATTTGGGCAAAGTAACCATACTTGATGTCTCAAATACTAGTTCTTTCAAACTTGATGATGGCACACTTTTGACCTTTGCTTTGGGCTTGGTTGATACGGATGTGGAAGAAGAAACTTTCTTCGTAGCTGATTTATCAACTGATTGACTTGACAAAGGCCCTCCTTTCTTTAAGATAGTTTTGACCTTGGAAACCTCAGTCACCTTGGACTCTTTAGGAGTCTCATTTGTCTTGGATTCTTTGGAAGTTTCCTTAGTCTTAGATTCTTTTGGAAGTTCCTTGAAACCTCTTTATCTCCCGCCTTAGTGGTATTCTCGATCCTTTTTCTGAGAGTGTGTGAAGACAACGAAGGATTGAATATTCATATCTTCTATAATTTCTTCGTATTCGTCTTCTTCTTTTGAATGATACTCGAAGAAATGATTATTACTTTCTCCCTCAAGATCTTCAACTTCAGTTCGGATGTTCCAGAATCTGGCTCTTCCTCATCAACCTCAACGAATTCAACTTCATCATCACTTTCTTTAATGACATCACATTTTGAGTTAGTTGTGGGAGATGCTTCAATAGCAAGCCTTGTTAGAGAACCTGCAATCCTGGCTTTGTTGGGAATGTATCCTTTTCTTGGGATGTCTTTGTAAGGAACAAGTTTACTACTTTGAGCAACTTGTTTTTTCAAAGCCAACACATCATTAGCCAACTTAGTGAGTATAGCTTCTGAAGCATTGGGGTTTCTTGACTCTTTCCCTTGAGGGAAGTTTTCCTAAATTTTCCTACCATGATTAAGTCATCCTCAATTTCTATGGCCAAGGATTGGGCAAGTTCCAAATTAGCCACTCTAGCCCTTCTAAGTTGGTAGCACATTTCTGATTATTGTGCGTTAATAAAGAAACATTTTTTTCCATCAAGGTTTGGACAAATTCCGACAGGAAATTTGTTCACCATTTTGTTGAACTTAGCCACAAAATTCCTCATGGATTTTTTTGGCTCTTTCTTTCCTAATATAGGTGGGCAAGAAGATCATGTTCATCTTTGGCCATCTTGAATCAATCTTCAAACTTAGTTTTCATATCATTCCAATTTGTAATGCATTCATTTGGAAGATGATGAAACCAATCTGCAACAACATCATGCAATGTTTCGACAAAGAGGTGAATATCAAAATATTCATATTCTTCTAAGAAAATAGCACATGCAACGAAGAAGGAAGAAATATGGTCATCTGGTGACGTCTACCCATCTTCGTCGAACTTGGGAAGAATCTTCCTCGATCCTGTTGGGAGGTCATGTCGAGCTGGTAAGGCCAATGGGCCTATGGTATTCCCCCATGGTACATTGATGTTGGAAATATTGTCATTGATGTCAAAAGAGGTGATGAACTAGCAAACGGAAATTTTTCGTAAAGTAATAGAATTACTAACAAAATTGTGAGTATGTCAACGGAAATAACCAGCAACATATAGAGTAAAAGAGCATAAATCAGATATTTATATATGTGAAAAGGGTCACCTTTATACGAGAAATACAACAATATTTGTGTAAAGTGAACAACATTCAAGAAAGAGGAAGATCTTGACAACCATGATGAGAAGAAAGCAATGCTTTTTCATGAAGACCGTGATTTATCCTTGGAGGCCCATGATTTGCACAAAAGAGGGCCCATGAATTTCTTAGAGAGCAACACTCATGTCTTAAGGGGCTGCATTGAATGTTTAGGTGATAATTAAATTATTTGGGGTAGTCTTTATGTGTGCATTAATTAATTCAAAGGGGGCAGCGATTTGTTTAGAAAGAATAAATTAATAAATAAAGGCCGACTAATGTTAATGAAAGGGTGTGATGGTTTAAGGTTTAATGCCCTTTCAAAAAGGTACGAAAGGCTATATATGAAGATTCATATGAGACTTATTAAGCATGAATTCAAGTTGAATATCTTAAGGAAAAAGAAGAAGAAGAGGAAGCGTAAGGGTAGAATTTTAGAACAACAAATTTGAAAGTAAGAAGAAGAATTTTTCATTATTCGTTGAGGAAGCAACAAGCTCGAAAGTGGAAAGAAAATTTTGTAAGGAAGGTTGGTGCCTTCATATTCAAAGAGATCGGTGTCTTTTGTTGAGTTGGTGCTTAGCAAAAGGGTGGATGCTCCCGTAGGTTGGTGCCTACAATAATGTAATTTGGGGATTGGTGTCTCCAGAGGTTGGTGCCTACAAAGTTTTGAGAAATATATATAAAGAAAAAATTTTCTCTGTGGTTTTCTCCCGAAAGGGTTTCCACGTATATCTGTGTCTACTTGCATTAAGTTTTGTGTTCTTTGATTGATTTGATATATTCACATTGCTCATGATTATAGATCTAAGTTTAAGTATTGAAGTTTGAAATAATATCATAATATTGATTCACCCCCCCTCTCAGTATTATCTTGTGCTCAACAATTGGTATCAGAGCAGGTTCCTTTAGGAACAATCTAACAGTTGGAAGGTAGATCTCGGGAGCACATATGGCTAGTCAAGTACAAGAAGGTTTTTCCTCGAACAAGGCTCCATTGTTTGATAGAACAAACTATGCATTTTGGAGCGTAAGAATGAGAACCTATCTGATGGCACTAGGTTTTGATATTTGGCAATCAGTAGCTATCAGATATATCATTCCATTAACTCCACCAATAGACCAAGCTGGTAAGAAGGCTTTTGAAAACAATGCCAAGGCAATGAACGCAATCTTGTGTGGTCAGCCGTAGTCCGAATTTGTCAAGGTAGTGCAATGTGACATAGCAAAGGAAATATGGGATAAAATTTGAACAATATATGAAGGTGATGATAAGGTTAGAAAATCTAAGATTCAAACCCATAGGAGAAAATTTGAGAGCCTAAAAATGAAGGATGAGGAAGATGTTGCAGCTTATCTTACACGGTGGATGAAGTTGTTATGCCATAAGAGGGTTTGGAGAAAAGATTGAGGAACCTGTGATCATCTAGAAGGTCTTAAGATCTTTACCATTAATATTTGATGCTAAGGTGTTTGCCATCAAAGAAATGAAGGATCTTGACAAGCTAAGCATGGACGAACTACATGGAATACGACGGCTTATGAAATGAGGACCGAATCTAATAAACCAAAGAAAGAAGGAATCCGCATTCAAAGTCTTGAAGAAAAAGGAAATCAAGGAATCTGAAGTGAATGATGAATCAAACAGTGAAGAAGATGAAAAGGAAGCTTTATTCATTCTAAAGCTAAAGAAAGGATCTGGGAGATACAAAGGTAAGTTACCATTTAAATGTTTTAATCAGGGTAAAATTGGTCATTTTGCAGCTAAATGCCCAAAGAAGGAAGATAGCAAAGATGAAGAAAGCAAGCCCACATTTAAAA
Source organism: Taxus wallichiana var. yunnanensis (assembly GCA_018340775.1). NCBI lineage: Eukaryota > Viridiplantae > Streptophyta > Pinopsida > Cupressales > Taxaceae > Taxus > Taxus wallichiana. Next base: position 582,940,980 of record CM031243.1, read on the forward strand.
GAGAATTCAAGCAAAGTGGAGGAAAGAAAAATTTTGAAAAGCAAAAGAAGAATCTATATTCAAAAAGTGGTAGAGCCCATTCGAAGAAAGCAAAATAAGTGATTCGAGATAGTGATGATGAAGAAACATTGTTTATGGCTATAGAAGAAGGCTCATCAACTAGCAAAGTTGATTTAGAAGGAATCGAGGACATAGAAGAAGAAGGTGAGGTAAACCTCAAAGAAGAACTCATTTGTGCGTTGGGTGAAATAAAAGAACTCAAAAGAGAAATCGAAGCAAAGACTTCAGCTCCAAAAATATGAAGAACAAAATCAATCTTTCAAAGCTAAGTTAAAATAGAGTCTTGAAGAATCAAAGAATCTAATCATTAACCTCGAAGACCCAGTTGAAGAAGCAAATAGAATTGAGGAAGGGCGGAGAAGTCAGCTCAAGGTGAAACAAGAAGAATGTGAAAAGCATGAGTCAGAGATTGTTGCGATGAGAAAAGACTTAGAAAAGGTAAATACCAAACTAATGAACAACTTGAAATTTGAAAAGAGTACTAAGGTTCTAGATGAGATTCTAGAAAATCAAAGATCACCATCCAACAAATTAGGACTCGAGATATGAAGAAAAACTAGAGAAAGCTTCAAAATCCATTGAGATTCCAGAGAAGAAAGGTTTAGAAAAGGAAAAAAGTTATGCAGAAATTCTAAATGCACCTACAAAGAATAAAAGCAGAAAGGAAGAGGAAACTACGAAGACCAGTTCCATCCACAAGGAAGGTGTTAAAGAGAATGACATCAAAATACCATTTACTTGAAGACATAGGAATATGACCAGGTTTGAAAGTTCCTTCCATGGTTATTGTTTTTATTGCAATCTCTTTGGTCATAAGAAGATAGATTGTAGAAAGCGAATGAAAGATAATGAAGCACAGAACAAACCAAAATCTGCTCATAGAGTGTTGAATATGAACTATAATTCATTTGCTCAACTATCCTATTATAATGAGGAAGCCATTATTTGCTACAAGTGTAATAATTATGGACATATAGCACGTTTTTGTAGAAGTGTGTTTGACTCTAGACAAGATCAAAAGACAAAATCTTTAGATATAAAGAAAAGGGAGGCTACGAAATCTTGGAAAAGGAAGCGGGGAGAAAGATGGGCTTGACAAAGAAAAATCCATGCTCGTTCAAACAACTTTTCATGCTCGAGATGAAGGACAGTAGTGGTACATTGATAGCGGATGTTCAAGACATATGATTGGTGATAAAAGTAAGTTTCTCTCCTTAAAGAAAGTAAATGAAGGTACAATAAAATTTGGTGATAATGCTACAATGAAGATCGTTGGCAAAGGTATGTTGAGTCTGGATAATGGAAAAACAAAAATAGAGAATGTTTTGTATGTTGAAGGATTAAAACATAACCTCTTGAGTGTGAGTCAAATGTGTGATTAGGGACACACTCTTAAGTTCTATGCCAAAGGATGTGAAATAAGGAAAGTAGATACAAGAGAACTAATTGTAGATTGCCACCGAACTGCAAATAATCTATATATGCTTGGAGAAATAAAAGAAGAAAAATGTTGCCTAAGTCAAGTTGAGGAGAGTTGGCTATGGCATAGAAGGATGGGACATATAAATTTTGATAATCTTGTGAAGATAAGCAATAAGCAAGCCATACGGGACATGCCTAAAATAATAAAGCCTTCGAGTACTCTATGCAAGCAGTGCCAGCTTGGGAAGCAGACCAGAACAAGATTCAAAACAAAGGAGTATTCATCCACCAAACCATTAGAGCTAATTCACACGGATTTGTGTGGACTTACCAGAATGAAAAGTATTCAAGGTGAGAGTTATTTTATGTTACTCATTGATGACTACACTAGAATGACATGGGTAGCATTTTTGAAAGAAAATCTGAACCATTTGGAAAGTTCAAAGCTTTCAAGGCATTAGTAGAAAATGAAACGAGGGCTGAAGATAAAATGTCTAAGGTTAGATCGTGGAGGTGAATTCATGTCACATGAATTTATTGAATATTGTGAAGACTGTGGAATTAAGAGACAATACTCAGTGCAAAGATCTCCACAACAAAATGGAGTAGTAGAAAGAAAGAACAGAACCATTCAAGAGATGGCCCGAGAAATGCTAAATGAATCTAAGCTATCAAATAGATTCTGGAAAGAAGCAGTAAGTACTACCGTTTATATTTTGTATAGAGTGCAAATCAGAGTTAACCATGACAAAACTCCATATGAATTATGGAAAGGAAGACCAGCCTCGATCAAATATTTTAAGGTATTTGGGAGCAGATGTTTCATTAAAAGAATCGAAGAGGACTTAGGAAAATTTGATTCAAGATCGATGAAGGGATTTTTCTTGGGTACTCCACTAAAAGTAAAGCCTTCGGATGTTATAACAAGAGGTTGCTGACTATCATAGAAAGTGCAAATGTCGAGTGGATGAGGTTTGGATCTAAAGACAAAAGAAAATTTAGAAGAGTCTTTAGAAATACCAAGTCTTGTGAAAGAAGAACAAGACGAAGAAGAAGATATTGAAGAGTGGAGTAAATCGGAAGGCATGATACCAAGATGCCATCTCGCTTCATTCGAGAAAAATCATGATGAAAGTCGATTATTGGAGAACTTGATACGTGGTTCAAACCAGAAGAAGAATTACAAATGCTTCGAGCAAGGGTATTATTCTCTGCTATCTAAGGTAGAACCTAATAACTTTTTAGAAGACAGGACATGATAAACATTGGTTGAAGGCGATGGAAGAAGAATTAGATCAAATTGAGAAAAATGAAAGTTGGGAACTAGTTCCTAGACCAAAGAGTCAGAATTTGATTGGCACTAAGTGGGTATTTCAGAACAAACTAAATGAAGATGGTCAAGTCACTCGAAATAAGGAAAGATTGGTATGCAAAGGGTATGCTCAAGTGGAAGGTGTTGATTTTGAAGAGAATTTTGCTCCGGTTGCCAGACTAGAAGCAATCAAAATGTTCCTTGCTTTCGCAGTGTTTAAAAATTTCAAAGTCTACCAAATGGATGTCAAATCAGCCTTTTTAAATGGGAATTTAGAAGAGGAGGTTTACATAGAACATCCTAAAGGGTTCCTATTATCAGAAAATGAAGATTATGTGTGTAGGTTGAAAAAGGCATTGTATGGATTAAAACAAGCCCATAGCGCATGGTACTCAAGGCTTGATCAACATCTACAGGACCAAGGATTCAAGAGAGGACATGTTGATAGTAATCTTTACATCAAAACTGAAGATGAACACTAATTAATTGTGGTTGTATATGTGGATGACATAATCTTTGGAGGAGACAATGAAGAAATGTCTAGAAAATTTACTGAAGACATGCAAAAAGGAATTTGAAATGTCTATGTTGGGTGAGTTATCCTTTTTCCTTGGATTACAAATTTCTCAATATAATAAAGGAATATTTATATCCCAAACCAAGTATGTGAAGGAAATGTTGAAAAAATTGGTATGGAGGAGTGTGCACTGTCAAGACACCGATGATCACAGAACCAAGTTAAGCAAGATGACAAATCTCCAAATGATTATCAATCTCTCTATAGATCAATGATTGGGAGTTTATTATATGTGACAACATCCGGACCGATATCATGCAAGTAGTGGGTATGGTGGACGTTTTCAAGTAGGGCTAAAATAAACACATGTGTAAGTTGTAAAACGCATATTCGGATATCTAAAGGGAACTATGGACTACGGGTTGTGGTATCCAAAAGAAAAAGATTTCACATTGAAAGCTTATACATATTCAAATTAAGCAAGATGTGTAGATGACATAAAAAGTACAAGCGGAGGAGCATTTTTTCTTAGAAATAGCCTAGTATCTTGGCTAAGTAAGAAGTAAAATTTTGTATCCCTATCCACAAAGAGGCTAGTATATATAGCAGCAAAGTACTATGTTGCATGGAAATTTTATGGATGAAGCATACCTTGAAGGATATCAAAGTAGAGTATGATCATCCCATCTCCATATTATGTGATAATACCAGTGCAATAAGCATTTCAAAGAATCTGGTTATACATTCCAGAACAAAGCACATTCCCATAAGATATCACTTCTTAAGAGAGCAGGTGGCAGAGAAACAGGTAAAGTTGGAGTATGTCGCTACATCCAAACAGATAGCAGATATTTTCACTAAGCCACTTCCAAAGGAGACATTTGAATATCTATGGCATAAGCTGGGAGTAATTTCTTTTACATCTTTACATTGAAGAGTCAAGGGTAGCACTGGTTAAGGGGGAGCTAAAACTTTGCAAATTTTTTAGCTCCTAGGATGACCCTTTGCCATTGATGTCAAAGGGGGAGAATGGTAGTAAGGGGGAGCTACGGCAAGAGGAAGCTGCAGAAGAGGAGATTATTTTTTTTGGGTTGCCATCAATGAAAAAGGGGGAGATTGTTGGAAATATTGTCATTGATGTCAAAAGAGGTGTTGAACTGGTAAATGGAAATCTATCAGAAAGTAACGGAATTACTAACGGAATTGTGAGTATGTCAACGGAAATAACCAACAACATATAGAGTAGCAAAAAGAGTAGAAATCAGATATTTATATATGTGAAAAGGGTCACCTTTATAGGAGAAATACAGTAGTATCTGTGTAAAGCAAACAACATTCAAGAAAGAGGAAGATCTTGACAACCATGATGAGAAGAAAGCAACGCTTTTTCATGAAGACCGTGATTTATCCTTGGAGGCCCACGATTTGCACAAAAGAGGGCCCACGACTTGCTTAGAGAGCAGCACTCATGTCTTAAGGGGCTGCATTGAATGTTTAGGTGATAATTAAATTATTTGAGGCAGTCTTTATGTGTGCATTAATTAATTCAAAGGGGGCAACGATTTGTTTAGAAAGAATAAATTAATAAATAAAGGTTGACTAATGTTAATGAAAGGGTGTGATGGTTTAAGGTGTAATGCCCTTTCAAAAAGGTATGAAAGGATATATAAGAAGATTCATATGAGACTTATTAAGCATGGATTCAAGTTGAATATCTTAAGGAAAAAGAAGAAGAAGAGGAAGCGTAAGGGTAGAATTTTAGAATAGCAAATCTGAAAGTAAGAAGAAGAATTTTCCATTATTCGTTGAGGAAGCAACAAGTTCAAAAGTGGAAAGCAAATTTTGTAAGGAAGGTTGGTGCCTTCATATTCAAAGAGATTGGTGTCTCTTGCTGAGTTGGTGCTTAGCAAAAGGGGTGGGTGCTCCTGTAGGTTGGTGCCTACAAATTTTTGAGAAATATATATAAAGAAAGAAGTTTCTCCGTGGTTTTCTCCCGAAAGGGTTTCCACGTATATTTGTGTCTACTTGCATTAAGTTTTGTGTTCTTTGATTGATTTGATATATTCACATTGCTCATGATTATAGATCTAAGTTTAAGTATTGAAGTTTGAAATAATATCATAATATTGATTCACCCCCCCTCTCAGTATTATCTTGTGCTCAATAGTTGACCGCCATTTTGGGAAAGGTGGTATGCGAAGGTAAAACAACATGATAAAGGACAAGTGCTTGATGGTAGTGATTCCTTCCTTGCTTGCTCTTCCAGGACTTGATGCAAGTCTTGTAGATCTACGAGGTGTGTTATTCTTTGGAGGAGATAACTTGAAACCAAAATTTCCTTGAAAGTCAAAAATGGGATTAGATCGACCTTTAGATTTTTCTCCTCATGTAAACCTTTTTGCTTTGCCAGTTTGAAATATTTTACTATGAAGGAATCAACGACATGTTCGATCGTCTCTATCCTTTTCTCTTCGCTCTCTTTCTTGAGCTATTTGCACTTGAATAACTCTAGTAGTTCTCGTGGCTCGCTCTTCTTCGTTATCTAGTACTGATGTGGCGAGATGAAAATGATAGTTTCTTGTGCACTTTTCCCAAATAGCTTGCCTTAGATCTGATGATATATCTTCTTGAGTATCTCGCAAAAATAAGATTTGGTTGCAAGATAGGTGGGTTACCTGTAATAGTCATACAAATTATTACCTTGGTGGAAGAGGGCCACGTTGATGAACAATGATCAACACATGTCCAGGAGGTCTTCTGGCCACAAGTGCGGGTGCTCTTCTTCTAAGGTCTTCAATGTAGATTTCTCAGTTAATGGCTCTATCAATAGCCACAAATTGCTGCAAACTTTCACTATTTTCCCTAGCTAATGTTCGAAGGTTAGTAGTAATGTCTCCTCAAAATATTCGTTGGGCACAAGGTTTAGTTGAAGAGTTGGATCTTGTGCGGAGGGGATACTAATAAGGATTTAACCAAGACCTGGTTAACAATTCTAGAATCCCTAATAGAGTCACAAAAATTGTTAGCATATGGATTTCCACGTATGCAAATGACATACAACAAAGTGTGGGAACGAAGTCCCTCCTCAATGAAGCCGAGGCTACCTTTATTGAAAACCAAAATTATATTTACATTTGTACATTCAAAATTGTATGTGGGGGTGTTTTGGAACATCAATGGAAAGAAAATTGAATGAGGGAGATGAAATGTAATGAAGGAAAAGGAATGGGGATGAATGAATGGAATGAAAATGCAAGAGTTAAGTAAAAAAAAGCCTAATATTGCATGAAGAAGAAAAAACAATAACTAACACAAATAAAACAGAGTTTGCATGAGCTAAACAAGAATGAGTAAAAGGGAACACACATGAGCAAGTAAATATGTAGCTTGATCATTGTGAACAAGAACAACAACTTAATAACATTGACAATAAGATCAAAGACAATATTTTCATGCAAGATTCAAACATCTAACATCTAATGAACATAAGAACATCAAATGTTACAAGAGACAATGAATGAGACACAAAGTTCGTATTTCATTAACTCCAAAATGTTTTCACAAAAGAACACAAATTTTCTTCCCGAAACAAAGCTTGCACACAAAAGTATTTTCTTCTCCTCTCTCAAAGTCACCCTTTACAAATGAGCCCCTGACTTCCTTTTATAACCCAAAATTTGGTTACAAAGTAGTTAGGGTTTTACATGAACATTAAATAAGGCACTTAAGTGACCTTTGAATTTTTTTAATGAACTTTATTAAAATCAACTAAAAATAGAAATCACTTAAGTTATCCACAGTTTTCCAAAAGCAACCTAAATAACAACATTCATTTCTTAAAATCCCATTTTTATAAATATACAATAATAACTAGTGCCTTATCCATTGAAATGGGGTCCTCCTATCTCAAACGTATGAGAAATGGACTCCCCACTTCGTTAGATACCAAGAAAACTATCTCCCTAAACCGTCGGTGAAATTATAATCTTCCAATTTTTCTAATTGAAAGGATCTAAACCTTCCCAATGTTTAAAACATATTTTCTTCTTCTAGAGGTTCATTTGGTTGAAGAATAGCCTGAAAAAATACCTGCAATTCAAGAATCCTACTTGGCATATCATTTAAATTAACCATCTTTGATTGAGCGTTCTCAAACAAGTTTTTAATTTGATGCAACGCTCCATTGAGACTGACGAAAAATTATTGGCAGGAGTGTACATGTCTTTAAATAATTGTGAAAATTTCTCTTCCACATGTTCCAATGGACACCTTTGATTATTCTCATTTATGAGGTTGTAAGGGATCTCATCAATGAATTCTTGAATCAAGGTGAGTGAAGTGAAGGCTTCATTGCATATGCTCTCATAATGGATCATAGAATCCTTGAGAAGCGTCTTCCTTGATTTGAGATGTAGACACCAAAGAAAATGTGTCCCTCGATGTTCAAATTTGAGTATTTCTTCAATGGATAAAACTAAGAATTTCATACTTGTCATCTCCTAAATCGTGGCAATAACTCATCCAAATTTTATATGTTAGAAACAAAAATTTCCTTGAAAGAAAGAATTGGATAAAAATATGCACTGACATCTTCATCGAACTTAACCGTTGTTTTGATCATCTCTTGGCCTAAAACAAGAATCTCTAAAAGCCATGTTTTAGTGACATGGCCCAATGTGTTTATTTCTTTTGATAAATTGAGAGTTTATTCATCGGAGTAGCCACCGCATCCGGTCTTTGGGAAAGTGGATGATATGGGATTTATTAGATGCTAAACATATTCCACCAATTGATTCTTTTCAGCCTTGAGTTGAGAGTTCTGAGACTTATACTTCTCAAGTCTCTTGAGGACGATATCAATGGAATCTTGAGCCATCACCATGTCACTTTCCAATGTGGACCTTCTAAGTCCAAGTCCGGAAACTTCATAATCAACGATATATCATGGCATCACGCTCCTTATCAACTTGTGGGACCGTAAGATCCACAAATCTATTTCTGTCACTATCCACCACTATTCAAAAAAGCACTTTAGGTTTCTTAGGAATGATATCATTAGAAAGTTTGAAAAGGGAATCAAAATCAATGTCAATTGACTTGACAACCCTCTTCATTTTCTTGACCTTGAAATCAACCCGTAAAGGAACATCATTCACTATTTTTGCATACAAAAGCACTGGAGTTCAAAGCAACATTCTCATTATTCTCAACATCACGAGATTCTCGCAAGAATCCTTTCTACGACATTGATTTGAGGAGAAATAACCTTGATATCCACCTCTTGATCATTCGGGAGATTTTGGGAAATATCTTCACGAATTGTAGGTTCCGAAGTGTTCGATATTTGGAATACCTACACCTAAGTGTACGCTTGTGCAAGGAATGGCCGAGGATCATTTTTTGTGATCTTCTAAGAACTATCAACAATGTGATTAGAATAATATCTACTTGAAATAGAAAATCCTGATACATGCTCTTTTCCCTCACTGGGGCTAGGACCCTTAGGTTTTTATCCTTGTGGCACATTATTTGGCGAAGGGGATTTTGGAAACCACTCATTTCTTCTACTGATTGCGTATGATTGGATGGCATGAAGGTTGATTGAGAAGGGGCTTTGGTTGAATGAATACCTCCTCGAGTTGGCAATTTTTTTGATCCTAAAGTATGATCTTGAATTGATCTGTAACTTGGAAAGTTCTCTTTCGTACCAAGATATGCTTCTTTCATGGATTGGTTGATTCTTGCTATCAAGAGAAAATTCATCTCTCTTGGTCCATCAATTATAGGTAATGGGGTAAAAGAAACTGCATGATATGAAGGATAAATAACATCTTCATCATCATTTACAAATGAATCTGGAGGGCTCTTGATGCGAAATCCCTTGATCTAAGCAAGGGTTAGGCGAGAAAACTCTCGTCTTCTTACTTTGTGCTTGTCCAATAGGCAGCCCAAAAATCTTCCATGGTAGGATTATGTTGATACTTTTCTCCAAGAATCTTCTGCATATATCCATTGATATCAAACTGGTCTCTCTTTGCATATGGATGAATTGTGATGAGGGCGAACTCTTTTTCCATGAGTTGTGTACTGAAGAGATTTGGACATTGGTATTCCCCGATTTGAATTGGGAAATGAATTCCTAAACAATGCTTGTCACTGAGAAGACAATGAACTTGGAATAGTTTTCGCGTAAGCTCCATTAATGCCCATTTGTCACTGATGTACTTAGGAAGTTTCCATGGAGTACCCGCAAAGTCACTTACACGAATGTAGGAAAAAGATGAAAATTGAATAAACCATGTTCCCCATTGGGAAATAACATTCATGGCTTCTTTGGAAAATCTTTCCTCTATATTCCTATTTAGGTTCTGAATCACATGGAAAGAAAATGCATCATTGACCCTTCTGAAATGGTGAGAGCTATTTTTAAAACTTAGTTTTGGGTAATAATGGAAAACACTATTTGATGGACCCATGAATCCTCTTGTTTCGAGTCCAAAAATAGCTTTCTTCTTGCACTCGTATAAATCGATATGATGTCATGTAGAAGCATCCAGTCATCTTAACTTCGATCAATTGTTTGTGAAGGGTATCACTGATAATGGTGGCCCAATCCACAAACTCTTTCTTGGCAAGGATAATACAAATAAATTGATACATCCATGGGTGGAGAATCCTGGTAAAGGGTAACCAAAAACTCAACTTAGGAGAGTAATCATGTCCCCTATTTCTTCCATGAACTCAACACGGTACAGTTCTTTAGGAAGCCAGTCAATTTGAGGCCTATTGGTCACTATCCAATTGTTATTAACCATCTTGCTCCACTTGAGGGGTTCTTCGTCCCAAAATTCTTGTGCTAACTGGAAAGTGATATCCGAATTCTCGGAACGTCAGTGTACGCCGAGCAATTCCTCAATGTGCTGCGGTGTGATTAAGAGGAAAGGCTCGCAATTATCTTTAAAAATTCCTCATCTCTTAGGATCATAATGCTCTGTGCAAGCGATAACCAGCTCTGGACACTGTACCAAGACAGGAAATGTTGCTGCTTGGGGTAAACCACTATGGTAAATCCTATCCGAGAATATGGTTTTTCCTTCAATTTTCACCCGTTCACAAAATTGTTGCACATTGATGTGACCCAGATTTGTATCAGTGATATTGTCATATGCTGACTTAATGGAACTAGGAGGGATGATTCCTTGGAATTCATACTTGAGTGCGGATTTGTTCGATTTCTCCACTGGCTTCCTCGATCTTCTTGCAGATTTATTAGATTTTTCGGCCATTATGAATTTTATAGAAAAATGACTCAGGCATGCAAAATAATGCAAGTGGGTAGGGTCTCGCCTCTCGAAACCCCATCAATGCAAGAATAATATGACTTGTTTGATTATTACTATTAAAATAATAATAATAATAATAACCAATCCCAGTTACAATTTTTTTAAATAATACATCACACCAAGACTAGGCTTGAATTTTGACTCTAGCGACAATGTTTTTATTTATTTATTTATTTTAAATAAACAAAATCACCCGATTTCTAATATCCCGATTTTTTATTTAATTCACAGGAGAAAATTATCCTTGTATGCGTGAAACTTTCCTGATTTTAATGAATGCATACTTTGGGCCTTCCTCCTTCCTTGTGATCTTCTAATCGATGCGTGAGTATACTTGCTTAATTGTTCTGCAAATGTGTGAACACTTCGGACTGATTTTTTTTAAATATTTTATTATTGGGTGAAAGTGTGATGATCCTTGGTATTAAAAATGGCTTCTTAAACTTATTATTTCTCCTCCCTCTGGCTGTGCGTGAAGTATTCTTTTAGCTAAAAATGTGTGTACACTTCTCTTTTTCTTTCCTTTTGATTGTTTTTACTTATTTCCTCTTATGCATGCGTGGGATATTCACATTGTTCCTTGTTTCCTCCTTCATGAAAACTTGTTGTTTCTCTTATGCTGCGTGGATACTTTGGTGGAATACATGGAAATCTTTGTTATTAGCTTTTCATTGATGCATTAAAACAAAACTTGGTCCTCCTACTTCTTCACACCCTTGCTGTGTGGAGAATTATTGGTTATTTTGTAGCTTATTCAAACCGTTGATGTTTAGCTTCTATCTTATTTATTTGGACTGTTTTACATGTTAATATCCCTCACTTTCCATGTGGCCTTGTTGGAAACTCTTCTTGGGACTTCTTCTCCCTGCTGCGTTGAAAAAATGGACTACTCTTTTGGCTTATTTTCTTTGCTTTTACAGCATAGAAACTACAATTTCTTTGGTGTGGGTTGTATCTTTCTTGAAAAATGTGTGGAAATTATAGCTTTGAAATGCATAACTCAAGTGTATTAACTAATGCATGTGGATCTTACAATTGTGGCTTTGTTTCTCCGTTTATTTTTTTCCGTCGACTAGCTTTTACTTTGGTTATGTGTGGGAAGTTTCTTTGGTAAACCCGCATTGAATACTGTCTGGGAGTGTTCTTTGGCCTCCTTCATTTATGAATGCGTGATGATCTTCTTTGGTCTCACCTCTTCTCTTTTTGGTATGTATATTCTTTGAAAAAAATTATGGGAACTATCTCCTAGTAAATGCGTGGCTTTCTGCAATCTTGGCTATGTGGGCATTTATTGAGGGATGTGATAAAATATTACTCTGAGACATTCCTTCAAAAGAAATAAGAAGAAATTGGAAAGCTTCACACGACTTCTTCCAACAAGTTTTACGGAAGGATTTTTATGAGGATTTAGGAAGCTTCCTCACAACCGTTTCTTATTCCTCCCGTTAAAACAACTTCCCTCTCTCCCAGGTAGTGGCATTAATTGCCATGCGGAAGTGGGGAAATAAACAACCAATTGCTAGCGAGAAATGGCAAGGCGGGTTGGCAATTCCCATTTTATTTCCCCATGTGGGAAATTGGGATATTTTTTTCCTGTTTTCCAATTCATTAATTTGAAAATCGGGAAAGAAATCCCACAAGCGGGAAATTAAAACAAAATTGCTAGGAAAGGGGAAATCAGGGTCCAGGAAGCCAATTTGGCATCCCGACAATGGGAAGCGGAGGCTTATTTTTCCCTGAAAATTAAATAAGTTTTGTCGAAAGAATTTTAATTAATATTTATTTAATTAAAAACCCCATAATCATTTAAAGATTAATTTTATTAAATAAAGAGTAATTAATTAATTAATATTTAATGCAGTTTGAGACTTGGAGGAAGGATTTCTTTCCGAAAAGGATAAATGAAGATCGTAATGATCATAAAAATGAGATGATCATGATGAGAGAGATAGATCACACAAGAACATTTAATGAAAATTTCAAAATTTCCATTTTTATTAATTTGCGAAGTCAAAATTGGTGATAACAAAGTTAGATATGCATAAAGGTATGATACTTATCCAACATATAAAAGGTACTTGCTCCAGTGGCACAAGCACCATAATTTAATGCAACATGGGTGCCCAACAAGGTAAAAGGTGTGTAGCAAAGGATGATCGAGGAGCCCATATCTTTCAAACCATTCAATGACATTTTTGGTGGTTAGATTTCAATTTTTCCTTCCCTTTCTTTCTCCTCTTCTTCTTCTATAAAATGTAGAGCTCGCTCATTAAAAAGGGATCCCTCTTTGTTGTAACAACACCATGCCAAAATGGTGTCGACTTCCCATGAGTTTTAGACCTTGGACTTAGTCTTTGCAATGTATTCTTACCTCTTGTTATGAATGTAATCGATTGTGCACCCTTCAAGCAATAAAATTTGGTTTTGTGGCACTTTTGTCTGCCTTTTTCTCATTTTTGTTCCGTCTTGCCTTTTGTTCACATTTTTGGAATTCTGTGCATCCCTCTTGCTTGCAGATTCCATTTTCATGTGTTTCTAATGCGGAGAAATCTAGATCTACGTAGTTCTTGTCCTGTGGTGTGTTTTTTCTACCCTCTCACTCATTTTTTCTTATTTTCTTCTACTTGTGGAGAGTGATCAACCCTTTTTCTAGTGTTATCACCTTCCTTAGTTTAGTTTTCGATTTTCACTTAGCCTCATATCCCTATTCCTTGGCATTATTAGCTTAGTATTTCCATTTCAGCATTAGGATTAGTTGTAGCAATAGAAATAGGTAGAGGAACCGGTCTTCTTCGGAGGTCTTTCTAAGTTCCCAGGTCCCACAACTAAGAGTCAGTCCCATGTTGCCTCGAATTCATGGTTGTTCATGATCATATCCAAGGTGTAATTTTGATCTCCAACAGTTCTCTTTAAGCACAATGCACTCTTGAGTTTACAAAATTGACCACCCCTTAGAAAAGGAATTCCTTTACAATTTATAAGAAGAGAAATGACTCTTCATCTACCCCCCAATGACCCTTCATATGTCTTTACAACTTAAAACCTTTCACCTTCCTAGGAAAAAAATTTAGTCCCTTTTTATAACATAAAGATGACTTTATACATTAGAAACCTAAGGTTACTTTTTAATTACATTAAAGACATATGAAAAAGTGCATCCCAAAGAAGAATTAGAACATTGAAGAGAGAGAAATTTAGGGAGGGTGAGAGAAGAGAGAGAAATAAGAAAGAGGAAGAACCGTTTTGAAGAATAAGCCACTCTCGTTGACTTGATCTCACTACTCGACCGATTGATCCTAAGAAACACTCCAATGCAGTGAACTTTGGATCTTCAAACTATTTACACCATGAGAAACCTCCTCGAATGATGCTTGAACACATCAAATTGAGTGTTTAGAAACAATGTTAAATGTTTATCCTGGAATTTGAACAATCACTTTGAACCATGAAGTGTCATCATTCCTTCGTTATTTTGGTTACATGCTTGAATAATAAACTGGAACAATCACTCAGAAGAGGAAACCATGACAATCCTTATGAACTTGAATTTACTGGCTCGCTGGGACACCTTATTGCATTGAAAAAGGGTAACTTACTATTTTTAGCAAGTGTTAAGATTCACCTTTTTGAATCCTGATTGATGATGTTGGCCCAATTATTACCCCTTATGTGGAATCCTTCTATGGATACTACTATTTCGGTATGATTTACTATCAACAATAAGTGCCTAAGAGACAACTTACTATTTTTAGTAAATAGTGATTTTTACCTTTTCCGACCGCACCTGGTAAGATTAGCTCGTATGATTTCCTCTCGTGTAAACTACTCTTTCCTTGACTACTGTTCTAGGATGACTTACTAAAAGTGGAAAGTATCCATAGAGGAGGCTTAATATTTTTAGTAAGTGACATTTTTTTTTGTTTCTAGTACTCGGATACCACGTTGACCTTCAAATTTTCCAATGTTCCCATCGTCTTCGTCACAAATGTTTATGGTGTTAACTTGCTAAAAATATTTAGTCTTCATGTAAGAACGTTTACTATTTTGGAAAGTGGGTCTCTAGGGTTCTAGTCATGATGAAACAAAAAAATTTGATGTGGGTTTTTTCCCAACTTTGCTCTTCTAGATTTTCAACTTGATCTGATGTCAGAAACGAGATATTTTAAAATTTAAATTTTTGTGGTGGGGAAACAGGGGTTTTCTTGCCGTAAAAATATGGTCCTCGTATGGAAAAAAATATCTCTATGATCCTCATGTCCCCCGAAAAGATAAATGTTTATAAAGAATGACACTCGATTCGTTTGATATTTTGTGACATATGATCAAATTTGTCTCCAAGGACTTTGAGGTTTTTAGGAAAACATCTTGGTTTCTTCTTCGCTCGAATTCAAATTTTTTGTGTATTATTATTTTATATTTTTACAGTCTTCATGGGATTGGCTGAGTACAAAAATGGTGGATTCAATCGCTGGAAGAAAATTTCCAAAGATTCCTCGCAACATCTAGAGGTGTGGGGGATGAGAAATGGTGAAAATGGCTAAGTGTTTGATATTTATAGGCTTCAAATGGAAGGAGGAAGGATTGGGAACATTTTTATGCCCCTCAAGTCCCTTTTATAAGGTAAAAAGGGACATGAAAATTTTCCTTTCCCTCTGCTTTCCAAGTGTCACACGTTCATTTGATGTGCAACTTAGAAGAGGGGGCTAAATTGGAGTGCCTCGGGAGTTGGTTGAAAGTTGCATGAGGAACCGTGGGTAATGCAAAGGATGGGGTGAATTTTTTTGTCCCTCATGTACCTTTTAAAAAGGGAAAAAGGGTGCAAGAAAATTCCCCTCACTTTGGGAATGACAAGTGTTGTGCATCCAGGAGTAGGTAGGTGTGTAGGTTAACTTTGGTCAACGGGGCCTGGGAGGTGAGCATAGGGTCCTATTGGTGTTCGAAGGAGATATAGGGGTTGGGAAAAAAAAAAATCACCTCATGTCCCTTTTTAAAGGTGCAAAGGGCACATGAAAATGTGCCTTCACCTTGTACTACCATGTGTCCCATCAAAAGTTTTCTAAGTATAGAAGATTGAACCTTGAGAGCCGACTTGTGAAGGCCATATCTTGAGCTCTCGAATGAGTTTTCAAGTGCTTCTTTATATGATTTTGTATAAAAATGACATTTTGGGACAAATGGTGATGGTCCCAAGGATTTATTTTGACTGAAACACCTCTAAATGGCTATTTTTTCCTAAGGATTTCTATTTATGCGTGGGAAGACTGAGATGTACCAAGAAATGCATGGTACTTGAAGATGGTCAGTTTTTTCCACCATGTGGGTAACTGAAAGATATTTCTAATGACACCTTATTTGGTCCATAAATCCTTCGAGAGATCTCATAATCACTCTTTGATGATTAGGTGCTTTTTCAAAGGCAAGCTCCTTAGGCCTCAAAACCATCCTTGATGACTGCGGCTCTTAAACCTACGATTCTTTCCAAATTTTCCCTGAATCAACTCCTTGATGTTCTATACTCTTAAATACACCTATGTCATATGTTAGAAGCACTAGGGACTAATAAGGGGGTGAATCAGTCCTTAAATAAATTTTCTTCTCATTTATCAACACGTACATTCATCCATTTGATTGTTTAAACATCATCCATAACCATGTGTGCTTATTAAGATATGTAAAATCAACCACAAGAGCAAGAAAGTAAAATACTCAACACAAGAACACCATATGTAAGTTGGAAACCCTCATGGGGAAGAAAACCCACTGAAACTCTACTTATATTACTCAAAGAAAAGTAATTTAGTGTAGCACCAACTACATAAGGAGCACCAATGCCTAATTTATTAGAGCATCATCCCTACAAGGAGCACCAACCCCTAATTTAGTGAATCACCCACTCCACAAGGAGGATACAACCCCCTAAGGATGACCAAGAACCAACTCATCCACCTGAATATGTTTTATCTCTATAAATTTTGTTGCCACAATTGATGGAGATCACAATTTCAACTCACAAACCCTAGCTCGCGCCTCTAGGACATCAAATTTGTTCTTTCTTCACTTTTATTTGTTCTATATTCTTTCTCTCATGCTACCATTCATTCCTTAACCTTTCATTCCCTTTATATTCCTTCAATATATGCCTTCATACCTACAAACAAATCCTCTCTAGGTCGCACTACTCCCCATGTATGACTAGCTCACAAAATGAGCCAAAAATTCAATTTCATAGGCATTTCTTCCTTCCAAACCAAAATAGGTCGGTACTTCATGATAAATATGACTCACATACCTTTATTACATTCATAAATTAAAAATACAATAGTATAATATGACCCAAGTAGGTCGGCCTAGCCAAAAACATCATTTCATGTGCCAAAAATGGCTCAAAACCCCATGGGCACAATCTTAAAAATGCCCTAACATGAGTCCCATAATTTTTCATGACCCATGAACCCTCATACATGAGTAAAACATCATTAAACATTCATACATGGTTGCACGTTTAATCAATCAATCAAAATATTTCGTTCGGGCCCATTAATATTTACAATTCTTAAAACAGCTTGTTTCCTACACCCTCGAACACCATGGAAACTTCTTACTACCACAAAATCACTCATAATAAATAAAAATATGTCATTTAACAATTCAAAAGAAATTTTAGGACCTGTAGATCCCTCTTGAACTTTTTTCAAGCCTTGAAACATCTTCCTCTTCAAACCACGAAATATTTTCCTTTACCAAAATACCTTGCCAAAAAGCTACTTTCAAAGGTTAGCTCATAAAAACATTTATACATATCATCAAGCCTTATAAATAGGATCATTTTATTAAGAATTCATCCCTCTTCATGTCCCAAGTGATAGGATGCATCATACGATCCATCTCATCCCTCAAAAAACCTCATAATTTCACAATTACATAACATGTCTTGAATCACAAAATTGTTCATGCTGAAAGAAATCCTTGGAAACCATATCAAATCACCTCATCATGAGGAAATACATACATCATCGGAGAGGTCTCGAATTATTTTCCATCATAATTTTAATTACCTCAAAATCCACCAGTAACTCAAGTTATTGTAGAAATATTGAGCACTTCTCATTAAGGACTCAAAATCGCCTTTCGACAGTCGGCTGTTTTTGACCCCAAAAACATCATGAACTTACATAGACATCACATTAATCACACATGATCAGTTTTTTATATCACTCCTTTGGACCAACTTTCCCAAATACCTTCTTCTTCAGAAACTATTGTTTTTAGGTGGAGCCCACATATGGTCAAGACCTGAAACTTACATTTCTGGAAATATTTATGAGTCTACTAAAACATCAAATCATCAAATTTTAGCTTGCAATCAAAACTGGGTTAGTATACTTCACCTTTTTCAAACTGCTCCTAGCTAGGGTTTAACTAGGGTTTTTGACCTTCTTACCTTCTCAACATTCGTTCATAAAAACCTGATGATCAACTTACCTAATTCTTCTTCTGAAACCTTATTATTTCACCTTAGGGGATACCTTGAAAGGATCAATGTGCCATACAAAGCATACTGTCCACAAAGAGAATTTGAAGTTGCATTTCGAGCAAGAAATGCACTTGTTCTTGACCCTATTTCACCAAAACTTACATATCTTGCAAAATACTCATCATGACACCTCTGAAATTTTGCTTTGAGAACACTATGAAATATCACACTAACATAACCAATCATAATAACATCAATACCATGGCCCAATCTCTTCAGTAACTAATACTTACCTAGTAAACATGTTTAATCCTCGCTGCAACAACAAGGACCAATCTGAAGAGTGTAATAAGTGACTATAAAATCTTTGCAAATGACCCAAATATACCTCATATGCCATGATATACCAGATTATATTATTCCATGAGCTCATCTAGGTCCCAAACACTATGTCACTCCTCCAACAAAGCACACATGCTCCCAATGAGAACCTCTAACATGATGAATCAATTGTAATGCACCATTCCACTATTGTGAGTGCTCAAACACCCTCACATCCTTTATTCCATCATGTCAACATGCTTCCCAAGAAACCAAAAAGATTTCTCATCCACGCAACACCTCCTAGGCACTCTATGGGCTTGCAAAAGCAAGTAACATCACCGAATCTCACTATAATAGTTGAACCACATCTAAATCAACATGTTATCACCTCATACATCATCATGACATCATCCTACAACATCCAATTTTTCATTAATGTGGTTTTTCATCAATGACAACACCTATTAGGCCTACATGCCAACAATCTCCCCTTTTCATTGATGGAAAACACCTTGAACTTCTCCCCCTTTTTACATTAATGACAAATTCTACCGTAATTCTTACCTCATTCAACTACATCAACTTCATACCTCTATGCTTTGGTTAGAAACATCAACCAAAGGTCTCAATCAATCCTTTTCTTCTTGATTTCTTCCAAAATATGATTCTAAGCCTTATTTCAAGAATGCAAATGCCAAGCTCCCCTGGAAAAGGAATCTAAAACATCCGAAAACCATCGGTATATCATAAAAAAATCTTCATACCTTTCATGGATCCAAAACATCATCTTCCATCCTTCTAGACATGCATACAAACACATTTTTCACCATGTACCTTGTTTTGGGCTTCTTAGGGTTACTTATAACAGCAAGTACCCTAACCATACGACCTTCAACTCATGCCAAAATGTCAATAATCATCATGATCAAGCTCTATGCATTCATCCTTGATAAAATTCTACCTTTTCTAGGCCTAAAAGATGAAGAAACTAGGAATTTTCTTTCTCTTCATGCCAAACAAGTCACAAACAACCCTAAATAGTCAATTCAATGCATTTTAGGTCAATTTCCTCATGCTCCTACAAGTCAACCATGCTTTGAATCAACCAAGAAACACTCCCCGGATTAGCATACCTACTTCTAGCTCTTGAGCACAAAATTGACAAATTAAGCTATCTCGCATACCTTGGAATCACTCTTGCAACTTTTTCAAATCCCTAAGCACCATTTTCAGTCATATATAGACATTTCCAAATTTGAGATAAGCAATAACATACCTTTCGCAAATTTGAGAAAGGAGTAAATATCGTTTCCTTAACTTGAATGATCTTGAGAACACCCTTTCACTCCATGGAAGATCAAATACACACTACCCCATTTAAAAAGAGAAAATTACCGTAAATGAAAGATAAAAAAACCATGCAAACCTCTTAGCAACCTTCTGTGCAAACCTCAAATAAGGGTCTCTTGTGAAACCTTGCAGAATGAATGTTAGAAGTGTTTTGTGGGTGCTCTTGAGTGCTCTCCAAGATTTGAAGGAAAATGCTACAGACATAGTTCAACAGAGTTTTTGTGCTTCAAATTCAAGAGGGATTGGAAGGAAGGTAAGCTTGTAATTTATAGAAACAAAAGGTAGTTGGAATTGGTTACACGGATAAATGAACATGCTAAAAATAACATTATGGGCAGTTGCAATAGTGTTGGGGAAATAATGAAATTAATTACAAAAAAATGCATCCGGATAGGTGGTTGTATGTGCATTTTGATTTCCCCTAGCTTTCTAGGATTCTAGAAGTGCAATTAACTAGGGTAGTCAAAGTGTAGTCTAAGTGGAGTTAGATCAAGTAGCAGAGCACTAGGATGTGCACACACTTAATTAATTAATAACAATTAATTTAGCCAAAGGGGTACAAAGGGTACATGGGATTAATTTAATTAATCCAAAGGGGTACAATGTGTATTAATTAATTAATTAAAAATGGGTGAATAACAGGTGTATTAGCATAATACTAGGAACAAGTGGAAACATGAATGTAAATTTGGGGTGTCTACATTTTTCCCCTCTTTAAAGTGCTATTGCAGAGTAATAGTGCTTTAAAGATAGTAGACACATGTAGATCGGCGAGTGGAAAATTGTGAAGCATTGGATGCCCCAACATAAGTAGGATGGTAGAGGAATGCCCCCTCAAGGGGATGGATGACGAACAAGGTGGTGAAAAACTGCTTGATAGGAAGAAAGCAAGGGATTAAAACAAGGATGGGAAAGGACTATGTTCATAGCATGAGTGTTATTTGGAGAGTAATTTTTTAGAGCAACCTAGGTTTTTGTTGTTGCACAATAGAGTTGTCACCATGATTATGAAAGAATCAAGATGGTTAACCTAGATGCGTGTAAACAAACACACACAAAGAAAGAAAATATAAAAATGAAAACAAACCCAATCTACAAAGTAGGTGTCAACACCATGGTTATAAAGGAACCAAGATGTAATCACACTACTATAAGTGGTCAAAAAAGAGTAAACATCAACAATGCAACACAAATTCGAAAAAGAAGACAATCAGCTATGCCCTTAATGCATGCCACAATGATGATTAAGTAGATACAAATGCTCCCAAATGGAGATAGTATCAAACCGGGAAGAGTGGAGTTAAAGTGACTTCGATGACACTCTTGTTGAATCCGTTGTGGAAATGATCGAAGTTGAAATTGCCCCGTGAAATTATATCATGAAGGAAAAACAATTGTGTGACTTGCCCCAAGCAGAGTTAACATATCATGCAAAGGGAAGAAAGTGATAGTTGTAAGATTGGCACAAGAACTAGAGTAATAGATAAAAGTATGACGTTTATCAAGATTTTATTGAAATGTTGAATGATTTACTTCAAGGGTTTTCCAATTGTATGATTTATGTGAGAAGTGAATGTTTGTTCGAATTTTTGTGTTTTTTTGAAATATTTGATTTTTTTGGATTTTCGCAAGTTTGGAAATACAAATGCAAACAAAAAATGAAGAAATTCCATGGCTTAAATAAACCAAGAGGAAAACACAACACGTGCAAATGACAAAAAGATATAAAATAAGTAACAAAAATAAACCCAATATGAACAGGAAAGAACCACACCAAAGTTATATGTGAACTAGGATGTGAATAAATTTCTTGCAATTGGTCCATAAGCGCATTCCAGATACACAGAGTACTGGTTATTCGAACTATCACACATAAGAAACTAAGCTAAGAATAGACAATACAAAATTCCATATGTACAAATGTTAAACAAGCAAACAAGCTAGTGAAAAAAACACACCAATGTAAAAATTCTAATAAAGAAATGAATGTATACAGATGTCAAGTTTCCCCAAGAGAAAGCCAAAGTCAAGTGATGTCCCTATGCAAAGTTACATTGCAAAGAGTGGCTTTATTGATTGGAAAAGATGATTGGGAACAATCAGTAAAGAAAATGGTGAATGAAATGGTGATTGTATGTTTTTGTTTTTTTATCGTCTAAACAATTTTATATTGTTTTGGGATTTTGAACAATTTTATATTGTTTTTGTAGAATTTTCGAGACAGCTTTTAAATGTTTTTGGGTTTTTGTTTTTGGAATTTTGAACCACACGCCAAAGAAGAGGGAAAGGAAATTCCTAAGTCAAAACCGACATGCTAAATGGAAGTTGAACAATGGTGGTAGAAAATGGGCATGACAACCTGCTAAGGAGAACATGCGACACAGTGTGAGGTGAAAAGTTACAAGTGGGAAACAAAGTGAAATGACAAAACAAGTGGATGTACTTGACATGCCCCTAATATAGGGTTACTCTTCGTAGACTCGGGAGTAGAACTTCTTTATATGAATGGCATTCATAGGCTCCTTCAAATATTTGTCATCCTTAGTATACATTTTTATGCACCGATCCAAATTTAGCAGAGATATAACATAAGGACCCAACTAATTAGGCTCAAATTTGCCCCGTTTTCTTATGGTTTTGTTGTGTTCTTTTGATTTTCCTTTAGGACCAAATCACCGATTTCAAACTATCAAGGTTTGATCTTGCGATTATAATTACGGCACAATCTATTCTGATACACCTACATATGGTCTAAGGCACGAAGCCATCTCTCGTCTAGTAATTCCAGCTCTATAAGGCATGCAACACGGTAATCCTCTTCATGAATGAGATGTTGGAGTGATACACGAAGTGAAGGCAACTCAACTTTGATAAGTAATATGGATTCAGAGCCATATACTAGGGAAAAAGGAGTAGCTTCTATAGGTGTACTAAAGGAAGTGTGGTAGGTGCAGAGGGTAGGATACAACTTCGTATGCCAATTACGTCGTGTTTATTAATAGTATTTTCCCGAATAGACTTGATAGTTTTGTTTGATGCTTGATTGGCCATTGCATTGTGGATAATAGGGTGTAGCCCATTTTAGGTAAATATTATATTTCTTGGTTAGGGCCTTGAGATCCTTATTTTTGAAAGAACCACTATTGTCAGTGACAATAGCAGCAGGGATGCCAAAATCACATATAATATGGTTGAAGATGAATTTAGAAATATTTCACCCAATAACGTTAGTAAGAGGCATAGCCTCAACCCACTTGTTGAAATACTCAATGGCGGTTATAATAAAAGTGTGGCCATCAGAAGATGTGGACTTTATTTTTCCAATTAAATCAAGTCCCCATTTTGAAAAAGGCCAAGGTGAAGTAATAGGCTGCAAGGCTTGGGATGGTACATGAATGAGATTACCATGTTTTTGGAAAGCCTGACATTTCTTCACAAAGTTGCATGCATCTTCCTCCATTGTGGGCCAATAGTATCCAATGTGTAAAATATTCTTTACAAGGAATATTCCACTAGTATGGGCACCGCAAATACCCAAATGTACTTCAACTAGCATCTGATTAGCTTCATCCTGATTGAGACATCTTAAGAGAGTCCCATCATAGCCTCTTCGATACAAGGTGTTAGTAAGAAGGGTGTAGTGTGAAGCACGTTGTGCTAAGGATCTTTTATTAGCTGAATTAAAATTAGGAGGATAGGCTTTGGTTTGAATGAAGGTGTATATATCGTGGTACCAGGGATGATCAGGACCAACAATCTCACAAACCATGGTGGAATCCGGCAATTCGTATGTGGGCACCAAAATATGTTCAACAAGGAACTTGTTGTGAGTTTGATTAGTGTCAAATGAAAGAAGGGAAGTGATAGTTTCCATGGCATCTACTATTTTGTTTTGTATGCGAGGAATTTGTTCAAAATTGATAATCCGAGAAATACCCTCTAAGGCTATCAACCATTCTTTTATAAGGTAAGAGCTTTTCATCTTTTACCTAATATTCTCTCGTTAACTTTATTAATGACTAGAAGAGAATCACCAAGAACTATCAATTCTTATAGGCGCCATGAGATAGCAAATCCTAAGCTTACTATCAATGCTTCATACTCTGCTATGTTATTTGTGCAAGGGAAGTTGATACGATAAGATTTAGGTATGAGGTCTCCATCCGGTGTATGCAAGACAATTCTTGCTCCATAACCATGGATATTGCAAGATCCATCAAAGAATAATGTCCATAACAAGTGTTTCCTCTATGTACAAAAAAATCTTCATTTGGAAATTTAAAATTTAGCGGTTGTGAACACCGGTAATGGTGTTGTGGCTAATTGATCTACTAGTGCTTGACCTTTGATAGCCTTTTGATTGAAAATTTCACTGTCAAATTCACTAAGTAGCACAATCTAGCTAGACATGCATCCTATTATGACTGGTCTCGAAAGTAGGTACTTAAGAGGATCAACCCATGAAATTAGCTTGGTGGTATGATTTAGGAGATAGTGTCATAGCTTGCTGAAAGTATAAGCAACCGCTAAACAAGCATTTTCAACCTACAAGTACTTGGTCTCATGTTCAAGGAGAGTTCTAGCTCAAGTAATACACAACTTGTTCCTAACCCTTATCATTATGTTGTGCCAATAATGCCCCAATGGCATGTTCTATTGTAGATGTATACAACAACATAGGCTTATCTTGTATAGGCGGCATGAGTACTGGTGGAGATGTTAGGTATTCTTTCAATTTTGCAAAGGTGTCTTGACAATCTTGTGTCCATTTAAACTGGACATCCTTTTTAAGCTATTGGTTGAAATGATGGCACTTATCTGCCAATTGGGAGATGAAGTGAAAAATATATTGTATTTTTCCTTGTAGGATCCTTAATTGTCGAAGGTTACCGAGGAGGTGGCATATCTATTATAGCTTTGATCTTGGTAGGGTCCACTTCAATTCCTCTTCGTGAGACAATGAATCCCAGAAGTTTCCCTGAAATGACACAAAAGACACATTTTTTTGGATTAAGGAGAACCTTCTACTCCCTTAACCACTCAAATATACATCTAAAAACTATTGGATGATCCACCCGAGTCTTTAATTTAGCAAGAATATCATTGTCATAATCTTCCATTATGTTGTGAAGAAAATAGTGGAAAATAACATCATGACACATTGATAAGTTACGCACTGCCTACTCTTTAAGGCCAAAATTCATGACCTTGTAACAAAATGTCCCCTATGGGGTTGTAATAGTTATTTTATGTTGGTATTCTTCAGTAATTTGAATTTGGTTATACCTGGAAAATCCATCCATAAGGGATAACATCTCATGGCCCATAGTAGAATCGAAAATCATGTCAATATTAGGCAAAGGAAAATCATCCTTAGGACATGCCTTGTTAATGTCATGAAAATCTATACAAATATGGATTATGGGGGTCTTATTTGCAACTAGTACCATATTAGATATCCAATCTAAGTAATCAATGCACCATATGAATCCTACATCCAATAATTTTTGTAGTTCAGCCTTAACAAGCAATGCAACCTTGGGATGTATTTTACATAGTTTCTACTTGATAAGTTTAGCATCTAGGTGCACCACAAGGTGGTGAACCACAAGAGAAGGATCAAGACGAAGAATATCTTTATAAGACCAAGAGAATACATCCTCAAACTTGGTTAGAAGTGTTGTGAAGGATTTGATTTTGGTTTCTGATAAATTGTCACCTAGTTGTAATAATTTTGGTTGGTCTTCAGTTCCAATGTTAATGGTTGTCGTCTCTTCTACCAACAACTTAGAAGTTTCATTATCTTGAAATGATGTTGGAGGATTGTGTAGATTGTCAGATATTTTTGGATCCAAATCTCCTCTCTCTAGTGCCTTTGAAAGGTTTTCACTAGGAGATGTGTCCTTTTCTTTCTTTTTCTTTTTCATTTTTGCTTCTCGTATAATTCCTCAGAAAGGTTTTCACTATGCGAGATATAATTTTTCTTTTTTGTATGTTTAATTTATTTTTATTTAGGACTTGAGATTGTAAATTCTTTGCCGAAGTAAACGGTATCATCAAGTTTTATATTGAAACCCTTCTTTTGATCCGACAAGGGAAAAGGGTCTTGAGCGTCGAGGAACTCCTGGATGGCCTCATCATTTTGAAAGAGATCCATGGAAATATGAAACTGTTGGTCCTAATCAATGAGGGAAGGATAAAAAACGTCAAGGTTTTGAATGGATAAGTAGTCTAGGAAAATCATAGTTTCGAGAAGGTTTTCAAAGAGACTATGTGTGGAACTCGGTCTCAATTTTAGAATCTGAGTCCGCATCGCTAAATAATACCTCAAAGACTATACGCATCTTCTCATATGTCTCATATCCTAAACCATATGTGTAAAGGTTAGACTTGATATTCATAGGTTCAAGAACACCATGCCCTTGTGGGCCAAGGCCTATTCCATTCCAGTTCATGTTTTTCATCATTTTATGACCCTTGGTGTAATCGGTGGATTCGTAACATTCTGCCATCTTGTCATCATATATAACTAAGATTCATCAAAGATTGGAATATGTTCATCTTCTACATATCCATATCGTCTCCAAATTATTTTTCCAAGATAGCAAGCTAGATGTTCTTATAGATGATGAGTGTTAGGACACCCATAACTATGAGACGATAATCGGAGTTTTCCAACAAGGAATCTATTGTCAAGTGCGCGTACTCGCCTAAACCTTTATGAGAGAATCTAATGTCGTGTGACACCTTAGCTATAGATGCTTTAGAGGAAGGCACGGAAGAATGAGAGCTCAATAGTATATCCGGGTCAATATGATTGGTAACAATAGGAGTTAAGCTAGGTTCGGTTGTGCTTTATCGCAGATGGACAATAGTTTTCCTTTTTGTAACTTGCTTCAAAAAACTTACAATATTCAAAGGGGTCAGTATCACCATGTAAGGTGAACTCTCTACCATTATGTGGAAACTTTATGCATTGATGGAAAGTGGAAGGTACTACGTGCATCACATGTATCCAAGGTCTACCTAGAAGAAGGTTATATGATGTGTTTGTGTCAACTACATGACATATAGTGTCAAGAAGTTACATGCCTACTTGTATGGGAAGTGTGATGGTGCCACAGATCGACGCGCGGTATTATCATAACCATGAATGGTAATGATGTTAGCATCTAAGTCATCTATTGTATGACCAAGGCAGCGAAGCATTTTTATAGAGCAGATGTTAAGAGCCGCTCCATTTTCAATAAGAATTCTCTTCACTTTATGATCGGTGACATAGGCTTTGATGTATAAGGATTTGTTGTTAATCGATTCGGGTTCAACATATCTTAAGGGCTGAAATATACAATAGGATTTTCAAACGTAAGGTTTTCGATCATAGCCTAAAATTGTTGAACATTGAGAGTATGAGGAACATGTGATTCATTTAGAGCACGAGTGAGAATATCTTGAAAGCTAGGTGACTCTTTTAGTATCTCCATGAGAGAAATATGTGCTGGCGTGGTTGTTAATTGTTTGATGAAGTCATACTGACCTGGAGTGGAATATTTGGCATTAGAATTTGACTTTTGATTTGAAGGAGCTATTGGTTTAGACGTTTGAGTTTCTACAGAAGATGTAAAAGGTTGGTTTTCTGCAGAACCCATATATTTTGTTGGTTTGTGGCCACGGCATTACTCAAAGGTGTGAATTTAACGGTTGCCATTATATATTGTACTTCCTCAATAAATGAGATAATTGAACTAAAATCGTGTTATTGGTAGAAGGACCTTTGTCAGCATTTTAATTGTCATTGCCATGTTTGGGAAATGGGTTTGAGAACACCTTGATATTTTCGTTGGGTGTCTTATTTGGTGATGATTCTTCAACAATGATATCTCCACTATGAATGAAATGTTGGACAAAGTGACACAAGTGAAAATCACAATAAGTATCATCCTTGTACCAAGTATGCTTGGATTCTCCCTCAACCCAAGGTTTGGTGATGGGATATGTAACCATGTTTGCATTAATGAGTTGTTGAAGGACATTTGATAAAGGTTCTCCCAAAGGAATGAAATGACATCGTTTAGAATCGAGAGAGGAAGAAACCTCTTTGCTAGAAACAATAAGAGGTTGTTTACCTTTGTTTGGTCTAGTCTCAGTGTTTTAGACATTGTGGAAATTGTGGTTGTCTGTAATACCATCATTGACCATATTACGATTGTGGTTAATATGTTTAGATTTGTCTTGGTGAGAGCTATTAGAATGGTTACTATGTTTCCCATTGTCTTTTGAATGAGGTTTAATAAAACCTTTTGCAATAAGGGATTTTTCAATTTTATATCCTTTGTCAATAACTTCTTCAAAAGTATTAAGGCAATGCATTTGCATGTGAAAGGATAGCTCACTATTGAGATTGGGTATAAAGATGCTCACAAGATGCTTCTCAAGAATGGAGCATGGGAAATGGCTAGCAATCCCACACCATCTTTGTAAGAATTGTGTGAAGGTTTCATTTGTTTGTTGTTTGGAATTACACAAGTCCATCATTGTAATTTCAGACTCTATGTTGAATGAGAAATGTTTGACGAACTTCTTTGAGAGGTCCGTGAAATTTTGCACAAAGCCCTTGGGGAGAAGTAGGAACCATTCCAAGGCTTGTCTTCCTAGACTTTGTGGAAAAAGATGCATTAAGAAGACATCACTATAGGCCACCTCTTGGCAAGCCATATAAAACTCCCTGATATGCTCTCTAGGGTCACTCTTGCCCTTGTATTTTTAAATTTGAGTGTCTCAAAAGATTTTGGAAAAGGAACACATAAAATGTCCTTATCGAATGGGTAAGGACACAATTCTTCAAAGCTGAATTGTTTGCCTTGATGTTTCATACTAGAGATGGTATCCTTCATCATTTTCCATTCCTAAAAATGATGAGTTGTTCTCAGAAGAGAGATAAGGAGCCATCACTTGTAGAGTTGTTGTTATCTTTGGCATGCGCGGTATGACTCTTAAATGAAGCATCACTAGATTTATTTGGTGCCTCCTTGTCATGGGATTCATTGGTGAATTTGGAATTTAAAATTGTAAGTTGTTTAGCCATGTCATTAATTTGATTCATGGGGGCTTGAGTAGGATCGGTGGTTGAATCACTGATTTTCCTTTGTTCCTTTCATCATATTTTTCTTTGTTTGATTCATTGCCTTTGGCGTTGTTCGAGGTGGACTTGTTTCGATCATCATTATTCATGTGACTAGGTCCTGCCTCATCGTCATTATTTGTCGAAATGAAAGGTTCGCCCTTGTTAGGTGGTGGTTTTCCAAGTAATTTTTGTAAACTAGCTTCATCAAAGTCAAATGGTAATTTTTCTCCCATCTCAAGGAGACGAAGCAAAAATTGGTCTTTATTCATACATAAAATATTTTCAACGTGGGATTATTCTTCAAGTGAGATGTCATTCTGATCATCCTCAGAGTTTTGGTCATTATCACTATAAAAATTTCCAAAAGGATTTCATTCAACCCTTCCAAAAGGACTATAATCCCCGTGTGTCATGTTCCCGCCATTTTTAAAAGATAGAGGGAGAAAAATATATATGAGAAAGATAACTCAACCCGCAAAGCAAAGTGAATGCGGCGATGGAAGAGAGGTGTGCAATTAAGTTTGATAATAACTTGTCCCTTAACAAATTGAATGTGAAGATGGGCAAGAGGTTTGGAAGATATGAGTGATGAAACCATTAACAAAGCGAATGTCAAAATGGAAGAGTGTGAAAGTGTTTGATAAACTCGACCCTTGACAAAGTGAATGCCAAGATGGAAGTGTGACACGATGTGATGAAGGTTCTCATCCTCTAACATAGTGGATGTTAGAATGGAGGAGGGTTATAGTGACAAAAATCTGAATGTTTTCAACCTTTAACGATGTGAATGCTAGATTGAAGAAGCGAGGATAGATTGATTGCAAAATGCACTCTACCACCTAGTAAAAATGAATGTTAAATGGGAAGAGGGTATGAAAAAAGGATTCAAATCGTATTCGATGCGCTCAACCCTTAACAAGAATTTGTTAAAAAGGAAGAGGCTAAGAAAGAGATAAGACTCAAATACTGACAATGTAAGCGTTGAAAATATCATATGATGAAGTGTCTAGAATGCAACAAATATGTTGTCAAGTTAGAGACGTGAAGAAAGCAAATATATTCAGGTTTAACAATGATGTTTTCAAACTAAAGGTCATATAAGGATAATGAAGATAAAATGTGATGAAATAAGTTGTGGCAAAGTGAAACATGACACCACTATGATGCAAGTTGTAAGATGAAAGTGCTCGAGTGAGGATGTGGATATCGACAACTCAAGACTTGATGCCGAAAAGAGGATGAGAACTTAAACTTTAGGAAATGTAATCCAAATGTTTAAGTTTTGAGTGAAATGGGAGATGAACTCAAGGAGGTGAATGTGAAATATAGAAGGATTTGATAATCATGAAAGGGGAAGAATAAAATAAGTGAATAAAAACTCCAAAGGAGTGAAATAAGCTCAAATGGAGAAGACAATGAGGATGAAAAGAAGAGAAAATTGAAATAATGAAAAAGAGATGAAAGTTCCAAAAATGGGAAAAGTGAGAGTAAAATGAAGGTTAGTAAATGGTTGATGACAAGAAGAAAAGAAGACGAGAATAGATGAAATGAGGATGAAAGTAGAATCCAAACAAGGAGAGTTTGAAAAAAGATGAAAAGATAAGAAAACTGAAAAAGAAGGTTTTGTTTGAAATTATTTTTGCTGGCCTCTACCTTAAATTGGCTTGGAAATTGTTTGGATTCCTAGGTGGCTCTCTCAATTAGGTGTCAACAAAATATTTGAGTGAGCGCAACGCTATTACTAGTGACGGTTTTACTTAACCCCATTTGAAACCCCTGAGCAAAAATCTTACTTAGAATGAATCGCACTTTGGGGCCACCACTAAGGATATTCTATGACTCTAACTCACAAAGGCTTTACTAGTCAGGTAGGAGAAAAGGTTCACATTTCATCCACCAGTTCCCTGAAAGGTGTGGACTACTTTGGGGTTCTTATAACCACCCCTTTGTTGTAGCTTAAGGATTATGCCAAGGGGGTTATGTTCTAGTTAAGCGGTCGAGTTGTAGCTCTTAATCGAACTTGTAAATCAAGTGTTTTGAATGTGGTGTTTTTTTATCTTTTGATTTAGGTGTGATTTGGTTAAACTCCTTTGGCAACATGTGGTTAGTATTTTTCAAAATTTTAACCACCTTGTGAGAGCAGGTCCTGCAAACAATAATTATAAATTTTTCCAAAATGAGGGAAAAATAACAAAAAAATAAACAAGATGACAGAAACGAACCCACATTTCTGATTTCCAAGAACGGTTAAAAAGAACGAGGAAAGAGCATATGTTTGGGTTGGCTTTGATTAAGTGAAATGTTTATTAGGTTGAGCGTATTTTCATGTGAGAAAGTGTTGAAGACTTGTTGGTTGGATATTTTGTCAAACCAAAATATGAGGTTCAACCACGACATGGGATTGAATCCCTCCTCAAAGACAGTGAGGCTGCTGTTTTATTGCTAATCTAAAACACAAAGAAATAATATATACAATATTCACACTAATCTAACCATTGGGGTTGGGATGAAATCCCGAAATCCACATTCACACGATTCAAGGATATTGCTTTCGTACATGAAATAGGTTAGAAACTATTACAGTGAAAGAAGCACGGTAGAAAAGAAATGGGAGAAACGTATTTTCTTTCGAGTAAACACAGAGCACGAAATAATCATACGAGTTTTAGATCACAGATATAGTGTCCGAGATAATTAGAAACACTGAGATTCTATGCAAAGAATAGCTTTAAGATCATGAACATAAGAACAATATCTTAAATAAGATATATTTCACAACACAAAGTCTGCAAAACAATATCAACTTCTATTCTTCAAAATGATTGAAAGAAAACACAAAGTTTTTCTCCTTTCCAATAGCCTCTTAATGCTTCAAAAATTCTCGACCCTTTAGAATGCACAAGCATCCCTTTTTTATAACAAAAGAAGCTAGAGTTTAAACAGAACAGATCCTGAAAAGTAGCATGCTAACTAGAGTTTCAGCTTTGCATGATTCTCACGCAGGAGATCAAGTCAAAGTATGAATTAAAAATAATGACAAAAAGGAAATAAAAGATATGACATTCTAAAAATAGAAATGACATGGGACGTTGGAGCTCAATCCGAGTCATCATCTTTTGATTCTTCTCCTTTCTCTTCCTCCAGCTGAGACTGTTTGTTCCGGAACTCCTGGAACTTCCGAATAATGCCTTGCATTTCATTTTCCTCAGGTGCAGTGGAATGATCATTCCACATTTCGCAGGTCTCATGGATATCACTGGCACAGCCGGGAAGTTTCTTCAATCTTTTACTGAGCTTTTTTAAGGCCTCCAACGTATGTTCAATCCTTACAAACTGACCAATGACTTCAAGGTCGAATCCATCTACAGGTTCATGCTGAATAGTCTCTTGAACTTGTTTGAAGAGATCATCTGCTGATAGGGCACTTGAGTTCCCAACTGACACCTTTGGACAAATCTTAAGCAATTCTTCTTCCAGATCACTTTTCCCATCGATCAATTTATCTCTTGATTCTCTCAACTTGCTGCAGGCTTCGTTGAGGATTTTTACTCTGAACTTGATGGCCTTGATCAGCTGAAAGTGTTTATCTGTATGTGGAAGAACGCCTTCTTCTACCAAGAGATGTGCTGGTATTTGCTTTAGCACTTGGAGAGCTTCACAAGTCAAATCAAGCTGTCCAAGTTCTTCAGTGAATTCCTCATCCATCTTCTCTCCTTCCTTCTGAATCTCTGCCAAGGACTGATGAACTTTCACCACGTCTTGAATTACTTCCTTCCCTCGTTGGAGCAACTTTTGGATCCACTCATCAACCACCCTTCCCTTTTTAGCGATCTTCTCAATCGTAGGCACCGATGAGAAATCGAATCCGGCAGAAGCAGAAGCAGATGGTATGGATTCCAGGGGTGTTGAGAGTTTAATCAAAACCTCTGTCAACTGCTCCACTTTTTCCTTAAACTCATCTCTGCTGACCTTTGTTTCTTTCAACTTTTGGCACAGCACGTCTATGGAAGCCCGTGCATCTTGTTGCGCTCCTTCTGTTGTTACTTTCCCTAGAGCCACCTTGGTGATCTGATAATCAGCAGCTGTTACATCATCCCTAGTTTTGTCAGCTGAGGGAGTGGCAATCTCTGCGAACTTATCTCCTGAAGCATCTACCAAAACCCTTGAAACTGTTTTGGGTTTCTTGGCTGATCTCGCAGTAGAAGCCTTGAGTGAGCTGAAATCAAAGGCAGTAGAGGCAATCACTTTCCTCTTCCTCGGAGTTTGTTCGAGTAGCCATTGTGGTGTATCGAGGAAACGCCAATGTTGTAATGAATCGGTATTCTACTCTCAAGGGGAGCAGATTCTACTATTGGAGGGGTAACAAAGTTGATCAACGTGGTAGTAGGTGCAATGAATAAAGGCACGAGTTGTGGGGAGTGTTGGTGATCACTTGGGTTCCAGGTAGAAAGGGGTGAGAGCCCGGAGAAAATATTGGCCATGCTTGAAGAAGTGGATGGGGAATGAGGAGGCTGAAGTGGTTGTTGAGAGGGAGGCACGATTCGGTCTCCAAAGCCTTGACCGCCGGAGATAAGGTCTCTTCGATTGAGCAATCAGCAAATGGTGAAGTCAAGGGCTGACTTCCTCCTTCTTCCAAATTAATTTCTCCTATTTCCGGTGGTGTTGGTGATTCCGCACATCCACCATTTGAGTTGGAGAGACAATTGAAGAGATTTGTCTTTCTTTCCTCTTCTTGGGAATCTTGATTTTTATAGACCCCAAGAGATTCCTTGTCCTTCTTCTTTTGGAGGGCCCCGCCTCGGGCAGCAGCCAATTTTGGAAACTTGTCATCTTTAAAATTCATGCCCCAAGAAGAGAGCCATTTCTTTATTTGAGCGAAATTAGGGCTGACCTATCGGTGATAGAGGCTTTTTCGCTAGCCGACCAATCAATAGGCGGGAAAACGTATCGATCTTCATTAAGCCCATCATAGGACATATCTAACACACTTTCATTGTCCCTTATACCATCTGGCAAATCAGAAATCTCTAGCGTCTGAATCTCATCAATAGTTAATCTGCTATGATCTTTTCTGCGAACCGCAACTTCGTTACGCAGATCCACCCAGATATCCTCAATGTCGGGCCTGTGCAGATGTAGGGCTCCATAAGTTCTCAGTACTCCTCGGATGTCAAAACCATCCCGAGACTTCATATGCTTCTTTAATTTCTCCTGAAGTTCACATTCGACATTTTTAGCTTTTGCCGCTGTTGAGCAAGTATATCTCCCAATAGAAATTGGGAAGGATACAGCTGCCTTATGCTTGCTCTGTTGGAATTTGTGGAAATCCAATAACTGTCTGACCAATTCTATTAGTATCAATCTATCGCCGGGATAACGAGGCAGACGGAAAGGTTCTCCGGAGTACATGACCGTTCGAAGGTAGGTAAACTTCTTGAACTGCAAGAAGATACATCCCCACTTAGATACTTCAGCCCATGCCTCGTCCGAGACCCTTGTCTTTCTCAGCCCTGGATTGAGCTGGCAGATGTTTTCGTAGAAAAAGGCGTCATTTACCCTCCTAAAGTGATCCTTGGACCCCTTCTTCGTTATTTGAGGATAATACTTATAGACTGGATTTGTGGTTCTGCTTCCTTTAGTCTCCAGCCCTGGATAGCTCCTCATCCCAGCTGCTGCATAGGCCACATATGAGAACATATAAAACTTTCCGGTTGACAGGACCGTCGTCATCTGGGAATCAATTTCATCACGATAAGGATTCCCACCAATCCCTTGCTTGTTCGCCTAATGGTGACCATAAATTGGTACATCCATCCATGAAATAAATTTGATTCCTAAGCCAAACACACCGGCTCAAGAGGGGTGATAATATCGTTGATTTCTTGGATGAAATCCGATCTAGGGATAGTTCTTGGAAATCTAGATATTACTGGTTTTGCCTTAACCAAGAACTTCTTATTAACATCCTTAATGCAATTCTCCTGGTTACTGTCCCAGGCCTTCTGAGCCAATTTCATGTCTAGGGCTCCATACTCTTCAAAATTTGGTAGTTTCAGGAGATCATCCAAATAAGCCCCATCTAGTTTGATAACTACTTCACCAGCCTGATTCCTTACGGACCGAGAAGCCGAGTCGTAGCTGGATGCACACGCCAAAACAAGCTCTGGACATTGGGCAGACATGGGGAAGCCCGCTGCAAGGGGCAAGCCACTATTAGCTAAAGCCACCATCCATGGGGTTTGAGAAGAACTCTTCACCCTGTTCCAAAAATCGTCCATATCTATGTTGCCCATCTCAGTATCCCTGATATCATAATTACAGTCGATATATGACGGGGATTCTGGTTTCTTAAATTTGTATTTCATCCTGCTAGATTTTTCGGCCTTCTCCTGTACTGAACCAGGATCCGACATGAAGAATATTGGAAGAAGAAAGGCTCGGAACTCCGGAGATGCTGTGCACACTGAAAAACCTGATTGACGGAAGGCGTCGGAAGAAGCGAAGAACCCGACACGCAGAAGAAGATATCGGAAAACTTTGAGAACCCGACAGGTCTGATATGTCGGAGTCTTGGCGAAACCCGACACTTGCTTTCAATGGCGGAAACAGGGGAAAACCCGGCACTTGCTGTTAATGACGGAACCTGAAGAAAACCCGGCGTCCACTGTGGATGGCGGAACTTAGGAGGTGCCCGGCACCCACTGTTGAGGTCGGAATGTTGAAAAACCCCGTCACTGCGAGCTTCCTTTGTATTTCGGACTTTTGAATCTGCAATACAAACTTCAAAATCCGGGAAACAAAAACAGAGCCTTTCCTTTGAATTTCTACATACACATCTTCCTTTCTTTTTTGTTATTCATATTCCATACATTATGCAAGTAATTGGAATTTGGAAGGAACAGCACCAATTGATAATCTCAAAAAGAAAATAAACCCTAAAAACCCAAAACCCTTTCCAAAACAACACAGCAAGAAGAAGGAAGAAAAACCCTCAACAACTGGCAAGAAATTGGAAAGAAAATATACGCATTGATCCAGAAATCAAGAATAAAGAAGGAACGAAAAATACCTTCGATTCGAGACAAGTAAAATCGAAAACAAACGATCCGATCAGTAACGCGAGTTTGCGGGTTTTGAGCGGAAGAGCATGCGAAAAATCCACGAATTAAAAATATGAACGGTAAAAATGACGCGTGGATTTTTACGTATTTATAAGAAAATTAGTAATAAATACGCTCAATTTCGCAGCGTGCCGACTCACCAACCATTCGGCATGAACGCCACGCGCCGTGTTTGGAGGAGTCCAAAACCCGACACGAGGAGATTTAGTGCATTTCGGGTTTCGGGCTTCGGAAAACATGGAGCACAAAACATGTTTTGGTACATGAATGTTCCGATGCATTGAACTTCCGAAAACCCGATTACTAAGGATTGTCTTAACACAAGGCGGGTTTCGGGTTTCGGAAGTCACGCGACACAAAGCATGTCTTAACACAAGTATGTTCCGATGCGTTGAATTTCCGAAAACCCGATTTCAAAGGATTTTTCAATACAAGGCGGGTTTCGGGTTTCGGAGGTCATAAGACATAAAGCATGTTAAAACTTATGTCAAGTCAGAATAACCCGAAACCCGATTTGCTCTAAAAGAGATCATAATGCAAAATCACTTCAAAATTTTTGTAGGGGTTATCCGATCGTTTCGTCGTGAACTCAAAACGGGATAACAAGACTCGTACACTAAGAGTAGTGTACACTTTCCACAATTTTCTCACCGGGGTTGTTTAAAACGTGCCCGATATACCGAGAAACATGTTTTTCTCATATGGGCGGGATTTTGACCCATAGGTTTATGGGACGGTTTTGGCCCATGGTTTTGATACCCACATTTTTGTAAAACTACTTAAGCATTTATCTATTTATATGATTATATGCATATGGTAGGTATAATGTAACATTGCAGAGATGTGTTTTAAATTCGGTGTGAATTCTATAGAGTTTGTTGAGCATAGCTCCAAACAAATCTGGGTATTGTATTGAGAGAGCAGTGGCTTGTAATAAAATCTGAGCAAGTGATTCTTGGTGGACGTATCCCAAATTGGGTGAACCACATTAAATACTATCTCTTTGTGTTGTGTTATTTTATTCTGCACTTTTATTTGAGATCTATAATTTTTTTGCATATTAGTTTCTCTTGTTGCGATTCCATGAGGGATTAATCCGCATATTTTATCCCTTATTCCTAACAATCTTAATTCCCCAAAAATAAAAAAGAAATAAATGACCATGTTTCAGATTCCCAAGATCGCTTGAAAAGTGCGAGGGAAGAGCATACGCATGGGTGATTCATGTTAGTCTCACAAAAACAAAAGAAAACAATGAAGGAAAAGTATGCAAAACATGTTAGAAAGGGTTAGTCGATAAACAAAAATGATGAAATGTGTGCACAAGTGATTAAAAATATGACCAAAATGGAACCGAAAAGGCCAATAACACTAAAATGGCAATGTGGACAAGTAGCGCTTGAGAAAGATTAAAAGCGTCTATGCACCCTGCAAAAGGAAATTGCATAGTTAGTCTAATAAGAAGAAATAAAGAAACTAATTTAAATGTAATTTAAACTACAAAGAAACTAATTGAAATGTAAATTATAAATAAAATGAAATAAAATAAAAACATAACCCTAAAACTAAGATTATAAACTATAAGTATGGGAAAACACTAATTAATTATATGTTTGTGTGTGTGTGCAGTAGGAGAGCTCAGGAAAAAGTGGCTTGGTTCGGCAAGTTGGATGGTAGGGAAGGACGAGCTCGGGTGTGGAGTTGGGTGTAGGTCTACATGTGGGCCGAGCCGGGAGGTAGCAGTAGAGCGGAAATGGCTTGCGAGGTGAGCGCATCGAGCGGATCGGGAGGGATTGACAAGGACGGGGCATGGTTGGGATGGAAAAACGGTGAGGTAGGCATGGGGACGTGGGGATAGGGCTCGGTTCGGAATAGGATTATGTGAACCGAGGGCTCGGGGACGGGTTTGTGTGGGGTGGAGTAGTGAGGATCGATGAGATGTGAGGTCGGTTAGGGAGTGTGGAGAGTTGGGTAGTGTTGGTCGTCAAAAAGGACTTCGAGGAGAACAACAGTCAGGGGACAAGAAGTCCCTCCTCTTTAATGGGAGAGGTTCCCTTATTTAAAAACAAAACCTATTTACATATGTATAGAGCATAGTTTTACTACGGAACTTGGATATCATGAAAGCGTTTTGAAAATAAAATAGATCAACAACACAAAAGTAAAAAGGAATGAAGACATGGAAATGAGTAGAAAAGCATTCTCCAAAATTATAGATGACAAAATAATTCCTTACGCGTGCCAGAATATAATGAATTGGAATAAGACCATTTGTACTTGAATTAATGAGATGCAATTGAAAAGACACACAATTCTATAAATAACATCTACAAGAATACAAAGCTTCTTGACATAATGCAGACAAATGATCTAACAATATTCAATAGATAGCCATGAATAAAAGAATTAGATGGACAAAGAAAGAAGATCCTTTTGTATTGATTGCTTTACTATTTCTTACACTTTCAAAAATAAGCCAAGTTTCCCCCTCAAAATGGCGTAGAGAGACCATTATATAGTTTTACAAATCAGTTACCCTTGGTAACTACTTCTTTTAATTAATGCTTAATGCAAAACCCCAACTAATTACAATAAATCTGAGATGAGGAAAGTAAGAGGGAGAGAAGTCAGGAGGAGAAGACAAGTGCTCATGATTGAGAAGGGCCCACTGACTTAAGGATCCGTTGTCTAAACCTTTTTAAAGCCTCTACTATGTCTCTGCCACATGGAACCGATGTGTTAGCAACGGACAAGGTCCAAAACCCGAGACATTTCTCCATCTCTTTGTCGAATTCGACGTGTGTATGGTAATCTTTACTTGCTTCTTCAATAGTAAACTGGAGAGAGCAGATTTCCTTCATCTTTTCCTTGGTGATAGAATCCTCTTTGAACATATTTTCTTTGATAAAAGCTCTAAACTGAGCTTTAATTTCCTGTAGGGAGAGAGGCACCCCTGAGGTCTCATCATGGAGGTGGCAATGGATATCCTTAAAAGCAGATACCACCAAAGTCTTGAAAGCATCACCCTTCTGCCAGCTATTTCTCAATTCTCCCAAAGCCTCCTCCAGCACCTTGATTTTCCATTCCACACTGTATACCCATGATTTTGACAAATTATCTTTTGCATCATCAAAGACCTTGCTTGCCATTAAAATATTTTCATCAGTCTGCCCCATAAGGTGAAGGTCTACTATACAACTGCTCCAGAGTTTGAGCTCTTTATCTATATTTCCAATGGTGGAGGAGAGTTTCTGTTGCAGATTATTTACCTTCTCATTGAGTTTGAAGGCTTCACCAATGAAATTCAACCCTGCAACGAGCATATCATCCACCATGGCCTCCATAGCCCTTCCATAGATGGAATATCTGTGTATATCTTTGATACTCTAGACTTTGTCTTGGCTGAGGGTCACAGGTGGTGGAAGAGTAGTCAGTGGGGTGGGGTCTAAAACTTTATCTTTGGACAGCAGTGACTTGATGAAACTTGCAAGAACCTGAGCCTACTCTTCTAGCTGCTCTATAGTTTGTTGCCCTTTTTCCACTCTCCCAATGACCCTAGTGATTGTTTCTTGAAGATTTTGAATCTCACCTTTAGGGGTGGACTCTCCCATGGAGATCCTCGAGAGCTCTAGATCAGACGCCTGCAAATCATGTTCTGGCTTATCAACCTTGGGCTTGGCTATCTCCAGGAATTGTTGGCCCTGAGCATCGGATACTATTCTTGAGGTGGTCCTAGCCTTCTTGGCAGGAGTAGGAGGGGTAGTGCCCAATAAGGCTACCACAGCATCAAAGTTGGGTCCCGAGATCTCGAGAGGAAGACTTCCTCTTCCTACTATCAACGAAAGGCTACACCCATGTGAAAGAGGAGGAAGAAGAAGGCGGGGAAAGAGGACCAAGAGAAAGAGAACTCATGGCACTCAAAGTGTGCACTGTTGTTGCTCCTCTAGTTGAGATATGAGTGGGGCACTCGAGGTTTCTAGTACAGAGGAGTCAATGGTGCTCGGAAGCGCAGTGCTTTGGACTTCTTTCTCTTTATCTATTAGGGCTTCTAAAGCACCCACAGAGACTAGCACTTCACTCTCCTTGCTTTCACTAAGAAAAATAATGTTCTCTGGTCCTGAGGGCAATTCCGAATGCTTCATCAGGGGATCTTCTTCGACAGGCTCCTTCTTGACCTCCTTGATTTTCTTCTGATACACTTGAGTGGATGAGGAAGGAGTGGAGGATGTAGGCCCTTTAGTTGATGAGGTAGGAGGAGTCTGTACAGGTGCTTCTAAACTGGGT
Organism: Taxus wallichiana var. yunnanensis; assembly: GCA_018340775.1. Lineage (NCBI taxonomy): Eukaryota > Viridiplantae > Streptophyta > Pinopsida > Cupressales > Taxaceae > Taxus > Taxus wallichiana. The sequence goes on from CM031243.1 coordinate 582,981,311, forward strand.
GTCTGTGCCTCCTTCCTTGGTGTTGAGGTGTCCTTGGAGGAGGACTCTCTGAATGCTTTCTAAGCTCGCGAACTCTCCTGTCAAACCAGATTTTGGTTCTTACTAGGACAGGGGCTAGGATTTCAACCAAATCATCCTTCTCCTTTTTGAACCAATCCAAATCCTCCAAGGGAGTGTGTTTGATCAAGGTATCATATTCATATGATAACAAGTCAGAGTTGTCATCCTAAAGCCCTTCAGAATTTGATATGGTTAAGCTCCTAAATCAGTTGAAGAGAAAACCTGCCATAATGTCTCCTCCTTGCCTCAAAATCATTAGCACAGTCAGCCCAATAGTCTTCTGTGTCTGCCCTATGATGATAATTGATTATGAGATTATGTTCAATAAGTTTCTTCAAGTCAAAAAAGTTCTGGGCCTGAAGAAATGGACAGTGATGGGAGCTAGGGCTCTTTCTATGTTTTGTGCATCCAGAGCCATCTTGCAGGTGTAGTTTCCCAAGGATATGGGGAAGTGCAGACTAGTGATTTTCTTATCTCTACAAGTTTTTTGCAACTTTTCCAATTACCTGCATACCTCGATCAAGGCCATTTTATCATTACAGAACATAGGGAGCTTGAGAGGGGTGCTCTCATAGCCTGCTAGCCTGATATAGGAGAATTTTCTGAATTGAATGAAGTAGGCACCGTACTTTACTATTAGGCTCATGGCTTCATCAAAGAACCTCCTTGCAGTGTCACTCTCCAGAAGTCTTACAATGTACATGGTGAAAGCATCATTCACCCTCCTGAAGTTGTGATTACTAGTGTCTAGGGTGAATTGAGGGTAGTAAGCATATATAGGATCACCCTTATGAGCATCAATATATGTGAAGCCAAACCACTGCCTTGATGTTGCTAGGGTATACATCAGATAAGAAGTCATGTAAAACTTCTTGGTTTGTTGTACATTGGACAACTGTTCTGCCAAGTTCATGCTGATGATTTCGCCCAATTGATGTTCTGAGTACCCTCACACACCATGTTGATAAGTGGGCACATCCAAAAATGGAACTCATTGGTAGAGGGTAAGCCCATGACCCAAGCTAATAAGATTATAAAATCTGACAGCTCCTCATTGAAATCGGTGTGAAACAGAGCTTTGGATAGACAGGACGCCCCCTTTTAGGGTTTTTAAGCCAAGACTTCGCCACCCTCGCCTTGTATTTTTCACTATCTTGGTCGAAGAGCGCCTGTGCCTGGTTCGGGAGATGACTATAGAATTATCCATTTCAGGAATCCTTAGGGCAGCACCAATGGCGGCTAGCGTCAAGCTTGGCAATGAGCTCCCCATGCACATTTGTTAGTTCGCTCGAGTTGGGATTGAAGTGAGCACCGCAGGCGAGTACCGTGTCGACACATTGCACCGAAATTGGGAAACTAGCGGCATATGCCAAGCCACATCGTCGTTAATCATTTGTGCCATAGGAGAGGGATTCGGTCTGTCAACCTAGTCCAGAAATCTCCAAAGTCCAGGTGATGAACTTCACTGTCCCCGATATCGGGAACGATAGACTCGAGCGCGAAACATGCTCCTGACCTTGGAACTTAATCTTCATGTTGATAGCAATTCAAAAAAACAAAGTCACAACCTAAATTCTTGATGAAATTACAGGGGGAATGGGTACGCACACAGAAATTTTGATTGCGAGGGTATGAGCAATTGATAACGAGAAAGTAGTGTGCAAAAATGTGTAGGGGGCAACTTATTAAATAGTTGTTTAGGAGAGAGAAAGGTAATAAATGTGCATTAAATACACATCTACCAACTTAAAAAGCAAGATATTCAGGAAGAGCGGGAAAAATTAGCCGGATGGCCTTTGGTTCATTTGGGACACGCGGGACGTGAAAGAGCGACTCGGCCAATGTGGGTGACGCAGGGACAGAATGCACAAATGCTTTCGAGAGACATGAGGGACCAAAGTACGTGAAGTGTGCAATGCGGCCGATAGGTGAACAACAAGCCCGAGTGAACTTGAGACATTTGGAACAAAAAGTTCGACGGGCCCGTGAGAAAATAGATTTTCTGGGTAAAGCGGCCGATCGGCGAACAGGAGCCCGAATGAACTTGGGACACATGGGACAAAAATGTTCGACAGACCCGTAAATCACACAAATGACTCCAAAAACAAAGATTCTTTCAACTTCTTGACTTTTCCCTTTAACAGAACAACAGAAAAGGTGTTTAACCTAAAAAAATTTTAATTTTCAACCTTTCAAAAGAGGGGAAATTTTGAGAGGACAACAGCTCCTTCTAGGGATGACTTGGCTAAAATCCAAAGGAATGAGACAAGGCAAGAATTCTCAGAAAACCTAGGGGAAGCAGATCAGTGCCTTATCCATTGGGCCATGGAGTCAAAAGCAAACCAACACAGAAGACAACACCCCAAATGAACAACACACCAAAACAAGAAAAAGGAAGGGGAAACACACACACACGCTATACATAATATACAAAGGACTTCCTAATCACCTATGACTTAAACAATTTTAGGTACGCCCACTATAAGGAAGTGGGAGGGAAGAACCATCCATATAATCAAGGTAAAAAGAATTCTCACCAAAGAAATTGCCTGATCTTGAAAGGTCCGAGCCAAAGAGAATCAAACTTGCCATGGCTGCCACGAGGTTCATGCCTTTTATCCCACAACAAAACAATGTCCCCAACTTTGAAATCCCTAGACCTGGCCTTTTTATCAAACAAGGCCTTTACTTTCTATTGGTGAGTAGATATTCTATCAGCGACCTTCAACCTGTCCTCATTCAATTTGTGAAGGTACATGATCCTTTTATCCAAAGAATCATTGAAACTGGTGTCTTCAATGGCCTTCATTAAATGCAAGGCTGGTAGTTCCACTGTTACGGGAAATTGAGCTTCCACTCCATATACTACCTGAAAAGGAGACATCCCAATGGCTCTTTTAGGTGTGATCCTATCTACCCAAAGAGCATCATAGAGTTTCTTGTGCCAGTTCCTCTGAGATTCATTAACTAATTTCCTTATTATAGCCACCAGATTTTTGTTTGTCGATTCTGCTTGTCCATTCCCCTGAGGATAATAATCCGAGGAGTGAGCCAGGGAGATGCCATATCCATAACAAAAATCCATCATTTCAGTTGAAGAAAAATTTGAAGCATTATCCGTCACGATCTTGTTTGGTACACCGAACCTCACCAGATGTTTTCTTTGATAAAACAACATACTACTTCTCGATGTAGTACTTTTCATTGGAATGGCTTCTACCCATTTAATAAAATAATCTGTGTAGTTAATACATGGGCGTGACCAGCACTAGAAGGGGGATTAAGTGTTCCAATGAAATCTAAACCTCATTGTTGAAAAGGCTCTTCGATCACAACTGGTTTAAGGGGAAAAGAAGCCAACTTGGGTCTACCCACGAAGGTTTGACAAGCTTCGCATTTATCAATCCACTTTGATGCGTCTTTGAACAAGGTAGGCCAATAATATCCTGCACGAAGAATCTTATGAGCAGTGACAGTTGATGAGTAATGCCCTCCACACGCTTGATTATGGAAAGCCGAAAGTAACTTCCTCTGTTGTTCCTTGTCCACACATTTTAGAAATCTTCCATCCAACCCACGCTTGAACAAGGAATTCTCCCACAACACATATTGGGCTGATCTTAACTTAACAGCTCTCCTCTCTTTGGCAGTCAAATGAGAGGGACATTCTCCATATGTGACAAAATGTGCGATATCAACATACCATTCATCAATTGAGCTAAGAAACAGAATGGTAGGAAGATCAACTTTATCCTCGGGTAACTCATGTCTAGCTCCCTCAGCGATGAGTTCACACAAGCCTTTTCCATGGACGAGCTTGGTTGGTCTGATGTCAATATCATATTCTTGAACCTTGGCCACCTAGTTTCCTCTCTTGGATCCAAACTCTGTTGTGTGAGAATGGACTTGATGGTTGTGTCAGGTACAAATACTTGTGGAGTGAGAGTTAAGAATGTAAAAATGAAACTGCTTGACAACTTTAACCACTGCGAAAGCATGTTTCTCCATTATGGTGTATTTTAACTCATGATTTTTTAGAATGTAGCTCATAAATGCAATTGGGAGTTCATGATCATTAGAATCTTCTTGAGTCAAAACAGCAGCCAGGGTGTTATCTGTGGCATAGCAATAGATAATAAAATCTTTACTGAAATCTGGACATGCTAAGACAGGAGTTTTAGCAATAGCCTTTTTAATACCTTCAAAGGCTTCTTTCCCTTTAGGAGACCAACCAAACGTCTGTTTTCCCTTCATCATTTGAGAGATATTCAAGGTTAGTTCTGCGAAATCAGGGATGAATCTTCTCAGAAAGTTAATCTTACCAAAGAAAGAATGCACTCCCTTCTTGCTGGTTGGAAGGGGAATCTATTGAATAGCTTGAACTCGCTCAGGATCAATTTTTATACCGTCTTTAGAGACAACATGCCCTAACAATTTTCCCTCTGTGACACAAAAGATAGATTTCTTAGGATTTAAAGAGATCCCATGTTTTCTACATTTCAAAAGAACCGTTTCCAGGTGCTGAAAATGATCTGCCCTTGCTTTGGAAAATACGGTCAAGTCATCAAGGTACATGACAATACACTTCCCTTTTAAACTTCCAAAGGCCAAGTCCATAGCTCTCTGGAAAGTGGCACCGACATTAATGAGCCCAAAAGGCATCCTCTTGTAGGAAAAGGTACCCCAAGGGGTAGTGAAGGTCGTCTTGTGTTGATCTGCAGTATTAACTTCTACCTGATTATATCCTGAAAAGCCATCAAGCATAGACAACATTTCAGACCCTGTCACAACTTGTAAGACTTGATCCATCATGGGAAAAGGATAGTTGTCCTTTAAAGAAGCTTGATTCAGATTTCTGAAGTCAACACAAATACGAATCTCACCATTTTTCTTTCTAACAGGCACAATATTGGCAATCCATGTTGAATGGTGGATAGGAAAAATGATTTTGGCTTTTAATAGCTTCTGTATTTCTTGAAAAATAGTGTCAGCTATCTTAGGATTGTATTGCCTTTGTTTCACTGAAAAATAGTGTCAGCTATCTTAGGATTGTATTGCCTTTGTTTCTGCCTAAAAGGCTTAATCCCAGGTTTGAGAGGGATGAAATGTTGCATCTCCTTGGGTTGAAAAGCTTTTAGATCCTCATAAGAATAAGCAAGAACATCTTTATACTCCCTTAAAAGATTAATTACTTTCTTCTTTTCTTCCGACGTGCAACATTTCCCAATGTTCATGAGTTTAGGGTCAATGGAACTCCCAATATTAGTTTTATCATACTCAGCTGATTGTTGTGATCCAGTAGAAGCTTTAGACTTCACATACCTGTCATGCTTGTCAAACAATTCTTCTAAACTCACCAGTCCCTTTGGAATCTTGTTCCCTTTGAGTTTGATACATCCATCTTGATCCATCTCTTCTTCATTGACATCTTCTTTATTGGAAGGCACACTTTCACGAGGCAAATTGTCACTTCCCTCAAAGTACAACTGTTCAAAGTTATCCCTGAGTTCTAAGAAAGAAAGCAAAATGTTGATCATCATTGAAAACTTGCTAGTTACTTGCATTATCAGGTACACTGGGCCTATGGATCATTTCAATGGTAAACCTATCTTGAGAGAAGTCAGGATGAGGTATCAGCAATGACCCTGAGACTGCTAGTGAATCAGCCCTGGTGTTCTTCTCCCTAGGCACTGCTTCAATGGAGAAGGCGTCAAGAAATTTGATGGAGTCCCAAACCTGATTCCTGTAATGTTTCAACCTTCTATTCTTTACCTGGAAAAGGTTTCTAACTTGCTTGACAATCAGCTCCACATCTCCACGAGCTAGAAGATTCTTCACACCCTTTTCTTTTGCCACATTAAGCCCAAGAATGAGAGCTTCATACTCTGCTTTGTATTATTAGTATTTTCAAATTGTAACTTGAATGAGAAAGGACAAACCTTTCCCTCAGGAGACACCAATACTACACCAGCTCTAGAACCAACTGAGGAACAACTTCCATCAAACTCTAATATCCAAACACCATTAGGATCCTCAAGTGATCTTTTGGGAAGTTGGATCTCCTCTGGAGACATAATCATATAGTTTCCATGCCCCATATCCTCATAAAGTATTTGCACTTTGGGATCATCTATTTTTTGTACAATATACTCAGACGCTTCTCGAAACAACTTCTTCATTTTTCCATTAACTGGTATGAGGGCATGTGACCAATCCATTTGAATTTCTCCTCCCACATCCTTACAGAAGTTCCTACTTAGCAGCATTCCATATGAAGGAGGAATGTCTGCTACTAGGATAGTAGCCAAAACCTTCTTCTCAGGCAAAGTAGCAAAAGCTACTTGTGCATCTTTAATTCTTCGACTAGGGGCACTTCCTTACTCTCCATAGAATAACAAGACCCATAAGTGTGTGTGAGAGTTAGGCCTAAGGCATGGGCTACTTTGGTAGGCATTACATTGTCTGATGCCCCTGAGTCTATGACGCAGTTGTTGAGTTTATGGCCTGCTATAAGGAGGGTCACATAGAATGGTTTGATCTTGTCATTGGGTGAGGTGATAACGGCTACCAGATTGGGTTGTGGTGTAGAAGATGGAGTGGGTAAAAGGCCTTTAGAGGTAGTTTTGGAATGGGAATTGACAAAGTGAACCATTTTAGCAAAAGCCTTGGGATGGGTTTGATAGTACTCAGCCTCTGAGATTTGAACCTTGGTCTTTTTCAGGTGATCAATGATATCGAAAGACCCAGAAGTGGATGGGCTATCCTCACTTGGAACCTTAGGCTTATCGGTTTTAGGAGTTGAAAAAGAAGTAACTTTAGTAGCAGAATTGGCAGGACTCACCTTTGGTGTGGATGTAATGGGGATAGGAAATCCTCTTTTTGTAATTACAGGGATAGTCGTCGGATGCTCCTTGGATCTTTTGGCAGGCTGCATCACTTTCTCCTTTTTGTTTGTCTACTCTTGAGTCATGATAGCGTATGATTCACTATTCATGTCTGCTACTACTTCATCATAATCATCTTCTTCATCAACACCTTTAGTAGTGAAGAAATTAACTCGAGATCCCTCAAGTTCCTCTCTTCTTCATCAACCTCTTCAAAAATTCTTCACAATCTTCACTAACCTCTTCATCCTCCGGCTCTTCAACTTCACAAGTTACGTTAACAGGGACTTTAATAGGTGGTCCTTCAAGTGCTAGCCTTGTCTGAGAAGCAGGCAAATGATTTCTGGGCTGAAAATTCCTCCTTGGAACATCTACATAGGGGGTGTTGGGCCAATTGTTTCTTAATGGTGATGAGATCATTTGCAAGTTTTGTCGATGGATCAGTATTAGGCCCAGGAGTGGAAGAGGAGGAAGGAAAAGACCTAGATTTAAAAGGGTCTCTTCTTAACTTTTCGGACATGATTAAATCATTTTCAACACTAACAAAGAAGATTTTGATCCTCGGCTAATGTTGTAAGATTAGCTCTCCTCAATGCATAACTAGCTTCAGGAAATTGGGCATTCGGAAGAAGCGCTTTTGAATTTGATCTACGTTTGCCGAGTGTCAAGTGGGATTTTGTTAATCAATTTGTTGAATTGAGCCACAAATTCTCTCATGGGCTCTTGTGATTCCTTCTTTATTTGAGAAATTTGGGCTAGCAAAGCATGCATGTCTTCTGCTAGTTTGAAACGATTCTCAAACCTTGCTCTCATTGTGTTCCAGCTAGTGATAGCCCCAGCTAAAAGGTGATAGAACCAATCAGCTGCATTATCTTGTAAGGTCTCAACAAAAAGCCTTACTGAGACATCTTCATGTTCAACTCCTAGAACTCCACATGCAACTATGAAGGCCGCGATATGTTCATCAGGATGTACCTTACCATCACCTCTGAACTTGGGAAAGTTCTTCCTAGTTACCTCTAGGTAACTCATGCAAAGGCTGAGGAAGGGTGAGAGGCCCAACACAATTACCCCAAGGAAATGGTACCACCATTCTTGGAAAAATGGCTTGAAGGGGAACTGAAACACCAGCAAGAATCAGAGCATGGAGATTAGGACTGAGTTTCTCTGAAGGAATACCACCCGTAGGGGTTCTACTTTTGATAGGAGGAATGCTTGTTGAATGAGCTCTTCTATTTCTTCCTACTGAAGGGAAAGGAAAACCCTGCTGTTCCAAAAGTTGAAACTGAGAATCTTCAATACCAAGGGCCCTTCTCCCGTGAGTAAAACATGGAGTCACTAAATCAAAAGGTGATCAATAAATGGTTATGGAACTGGAATACGTCAAGAAACGCTCCCAGTGAGTCGCCAAAAGCATTGGTCATCAAAAATGACTTTGAGGAGAACAACAGTCAGGGGACAAGAAGTGCCTTCTCTTTAATGGGAGAGGTTCCCTTATTTAAAAAAAAACTTATTTACATATGTACAAAGCATAGTTTTACTGTGGAACTTGGATATCATGAAAGCGTTTTGAAAATAAAATAGATCATCAACACAAAAGTACAGAGGAATGAAGACATGGAAATGAGCAGAAAAGCATTCTCTAGAATTATAGATGACAAAATAATTCCTTATGCGTGCCAGAATATAATGAATTGGAATAAGACCATTTGTACTTGAATTAATGAGATGAAATTGAAAAGACACACAGTTCTATAAATAACATCTACAAGAATACAAAGCTTCTTGACATAATGCAGACAAAATGATCTAACAATATTCAACAGATAGCCATGAATAAAAGAATCAGATGGACAAAGAAAGAAGATCCTTTTGTATTGATTGCTTTACTATTTCTTACACTTTCAAAAATAAGCCAAGTTCCCCCTCAAAATGGCGTAGAGAGACCATTATATAGTTTTACAAATCAATTACCCTTGTAACCACTTCTTTTAATTCGACGTGTGTATGGTAATATTTACTTGCTTCTTCAATAGTAAATTGGAGAGAGCAGATTTCCTTCATCTTTTCCTTGGTGATAGAATCCTCTTTGAACAGATTTTCTTTGACAAAAGCTCTAAATTGAGCTTTAATTTCTTGTAGGGAGAGAGGCACACCTGAGGTCTCATCATGGAGGTGGCAATGGATATCCTTAAAAGCAGATACCACCAAAGTCTTGAAGGCCTCACCCTTCTGCCAGCTATTTCTCAATTCTCCCAAAGCCTCCTCCAGCACCTTGATTTTCCATTCCACACTGTATACCCATGATTTTGACAAATTATCTTTTGCATCATCAAAGACCTTGCTTGCCATTAAAATATTTTCATCGATCGCCCCATAAAGGCGAAGGTCTACTTATCTACACTGCTCTAGATTTTGAGCTCTTTATCTATATTTCCAATGGTGGAAGAGAGTTTCATTGCAAATTATTTACCTTCTCATTGAGTTTGAAGGCTTCACCAATGAAATTCAACCCTATAACGAGCATATCATCCACCATGGCCTCCATAGCCCTTCCATAGATGGAATATCTGTGTATATATTTGATACTCTGGACTTCGTCTTGGCTGAGGGTCACAGGTGGTGGAAGAGTAGTCAGTGGGGTGGGGTCTAAAACTTTATCTTTGGACAGCAGTGACTTGATGAAACTTACAAGAACCTGAGCCTGCTCTTCCAGCTACTCTATAGTTTGTTGCCCTTTTTCCACTCTCCCAATGACCCTGGTGACTATTTCTTGAAGATTGTGAATCTCACCTTCAGGGGTGGACTCTCCCATGGAGATCCTCGAGAGCTCTAGATCAGACGCTGCAAATCCTATTCTGGCTTATCAACCTTGGGCTTGGCTATCTCCAAGAATTACTAGCCCTGAGCATCAAATACTATTCTTGAGGTGGTCCTGGCCTTCTTGGTAGGAACAGGAGGGGTAGTGCCCAATAAGGCCGCCACAGCATCAAAGTTGGGTCCCGAGATCTCGAGAGGAAGACTTCCTCTTCCTACTATCAACGAAAGGTTGCACCCATGCGAAAGAGGAGGAGGAAGAAGAAGGCAGGGCAAGAGGACCGAGAGAAAGGGAACTCATGGCACTCAAAGTGTGCACTGATATTGCCTCTAGTTGAGATATGAGTGGGGCACTCGAGGTTTCTGGTACAAAGGAGTCAATGGTGCTTGGAAGCTTAGTGCTTTGGACTTCTTTCTCTTTATCTATTGGGGCTTTTGAAGCACCCACAGAGATTAGCACTTCACTCTCCTCACTTTCACTGAGAATAATAATGTTCTCTAGTCCTGAGGGAAATTCCGAATGCTTCATCAGGGGATCTTCTTTGACAGGCTCCTTCTTGACCTCCTTGATTTTCTTCTGATACACTTGAGTGGATGAGGAAGGAGTGGAGGATGTAGGCCCTTTAGTTGATGAGGCAGGAGGAGTCTGTACAGGTGCTTCCGAACTAGGTGTCTGTGCCTCCTTCCTTGGTGTTGAGGTGTCCTTGGAGGAGGACTCTCCTGAATGCTTTCTAAGCTCGCGAACTCTTCTGTCAAACCAGATTTTGGTTCTTACTAGGACAGGGGCTAGGATTTCAGCCAAATCATCCTTCTCCTTTTTGAACCAATCCAAATCCTCCAAGGGAGTGTGTTTGATCAAGGTATCATATTCATATGATAACAAGTCGAGTTGTCATCCTGAAGCCCTTCAGGAATTTGATATAGGTTAAGCTCCTGAATCAGTTGAAGAGAAAACCTGCCATAATGTCTCCTCCTTGCCTCAAAATCATCAGCACAGTCAGCCCAATAGTCTTCTGTGTCTGCCCTATGATGGTAATTGATCCTGAGATTATGTTCAATAAATTTCTTCAAGTCAAAACAAGTTTTGGGCCTGAAGAAATGGACAGTGATGGGAGCTAGGGCTCTCTCTATGTTTTGTGCATCTAGAGCCATCTTGCAGGTGTAGTTTCCCAAGGATATGGGGAAGTGCAGACCAGTGATTTTATTATCCCTGCAGGTTCTGTGCAACTTTTCCAATTTCCTACATATCTCGATCAAGGCCATTTTATCATTACAGAACATAGGGAGCTTGAGAGGGGTGCTCTCATAGCCTACTAGCCTGATATAGGAGAATTTTCTGAACTAGATGAAGTAGGCACCGTACTTTGCTATTAGGCTCATGGCTTCATCAGAGAACCTCCTTGCAGTGTCACTCTCCAGAAGTCTTACAATGTACATGGTGAAAGCATCATTCACCCTCCTGAAGTTGTGATTACTAGTGTCTAGGGTGAATTGAGGGTAGTAAGCATATATAGGATCACCTTTATGAGCATCAATATATGTGAAGCCAAACCACTGCCTTGATGTTGCTAGGGTATACATCAGATAAGAAGTCATGTAAAACTTCTTGGTTTGTTGTACATTGGATAGTTGTTCTGCCAAGTTCATGCTGATGATTTCTGCCCAGTTGATGTTCTGAGTACCCTCACACACCATGTTGATAAGTGGGCACATCCAAAAATGGAACTCATTGGTAGAGGGTAAGCCCATGACCCAAGCTAATAAGATTATAAAATATAACAGCTCCTCATTGAAATCGGTTTACGTTTTAGTTTGATACTCCTTCGCATTGCTCCTTTCAATAATCATCCTTATTTCAATGAGAACATGCCTTCATAATTTTTGGAGATGTGTCAAAGTCTTCAAAATATCACCATACATGTTAAGTCACCGTAGCATACATTGACTATACTCATACTTGTCATTCAACATATGGGAGCAACAAATTCAAACTAGCATTTCTTACACTATGAACTATCTAGAGACTTTTTAAAGTACCCACATACTCCTTTTACAAGAACTACTTACCTTGATTAAGCTTATAATCTCTATCATTCGATAGTAGCATTTTGTAACCTTCTCATCTAAGATTTGTATTTCATGTTGAAATTTGGTAACTTCACCTTGTTTGGACAAGATCATGCCTTGTAGACTTCTTTTGTCCCGTAGTATACCTACTTGATGTACTTTCCACAACTCACATGATCCTACTTGTAGCATGTCACTTTGTAGATGTGTAGAATAAATGACATAGCACACCGTGAACTCATCAAGATTACATTTGAACATTGTACCATGCTTTCATCCATACATCATACAAATAAGGGTTTTGATACCAAACCCCGAGCACACCAACCTAGACTAGTACCTTACATACGGTATTCATCTTTTTTCATTCTTCATCTCATTACAGAGTTCTCTTAGATTGATACAAAGCGTCAAAATACCTTATCATCTTGTCTGACATCTTGAAGACATTATAAGCAACTCACACCACTATAGATCACATGTAACATGATTATACAATTTTTATAACCTTTCATGAGCATGATGTACCTATAGAGAGTCATAGTTTACATTTTTGTTTACTAAGATAGGGTTTTAAACTACAAACCCTTGCATACCTGAGACACTACTTTATGAAATTTTGAAACCTACTAAAGACACTTCTGCAACAAGTTTTCATGTGATTCCAAGGTACAAAAACATTATGACTTATTTGACTTGCACACAAACTATATCAGGAGTTTCACAACTTAGAAGCACAGTTGACCATTTCTCAAGAACTTCATCAGACCAATCATGAAAGATATTATAACTTTTGACACTTCTAAGCTTGCAAATTATGAATGCTTTCAACATGACAATCCTCTTGTTTCTGAGAGAACATTTTTTTCTAGACTTTTTGTAGGACATGAACCTGTAGCTTCAAGTTTTCACATGCCTAGTACCTTATGGTAGTCATTCTATGCTTCACCAACATGTAGACAACGTAGACAATTTACAAAGGACCACTTACATGTCTTCATAGTGACCAATCAACATTTCTAGACATCATTCAACCTTTGTAACTTTGATCAAACTGAGATACTTTGACATCGAAGACCTTATTCAATTTTGCAATAGCCTTGGAGCATACTTATTTCTCCACCAATATTTGACACTTAAGACACTTTGAAAGGATGACTAAGACTCTTTATGACCACACTTAGACACCAAAAAAGGCTTAGAGATTGTACCATTCAAAAAAATGAATCAAGACCTTTGAAATACTTATAAACTCACCAAGACATTACATACTTGATATTTTTAATGCACCTACTCAAATAATCGAATTTACTTTCAGACAAGACAAATGAACTCTTACTTGAGACTTATAAGGCCACATGACTCAAAAACATAGATCCTTATGATAAGTATATGATTCATACCACGGCCTTAGAATATACACAAGACCGTAAACATTCCTTGACCTTACACTTCGCTAACAAAAATATTTTTGGGAAAATACCATATTAATATCACTTATCATGATGGAGGAAGTCATCAAGATACTTCATTAGAGATTTTAGACACATAGTAACATAAATTCATGACTGAGATACCATGATGAGGCATCCAAACTGTAATCATAGACTTACAATGCTACACACACCACCTACTTGATGAAGAAATAGGATACATACCTGAAAATATCAATCCTTATCCTATAGACCTTGTTCACTAATAATATTGACTTGACTTGGAGAAATAAACATCATACGGTGACACTTTTGGTAGAGATATGAGTAGGCACTTGAACACAAGAGATCTTTGAAAGAGACAAAACTCACCGTCTTGCATAAAAATATTCACATGATAATGATATTCAATACATGAAACCTTCATAGACCTTCATCTTGGACAAATGAATCTTGACTCCCCACTGGAGTATTATACTTGCTAAAATACCTAAGAACCACTTCGACATAACCTTGACACCATCTTTGAAGCTTCGATATTTTGTACGAGACCTTAGCAAGATTCCATGATGCATCATAAGACTATATATCCCTTTTCAACATTTGTTGAGTATAAAATTTAGAGACATGAGGACCAATCAACATGAGATCAAGACTATTGCATACTCCATATAAGATGACATATGACAAGGAATACTTTGTGTAACACTGCCAACTCTCGGGACCTCACAATGGACCCAACACAAGGACTTGGACTATATGCTCAAGAGGAGAACACCTTCTTTGAAACAATAGAAGCTACAAGATGCCCTTAGACACAAACATCTATCCTTCAATCTGATGACAACAGGCTTCAAGACCATTAAACATCATGAAAATACCTTATGACTCAAAACTCAAACATCTACAACAACTAGAACTCATGAAAATAGGGAAAGAGTCACTTTCCATACCTTACAACTTTTGAGATATCCCAAACTCCTAGATTTCTCAACTTATCATGAACAGAAGCATGAAGACACTAATGATATTCTTGAACTTGAGCAAACATACTCCATTGAATGGCTTGGCTTGATGACTTTTTTTGAAACCTTGTTGGCACAATAATTCTCCTTAAAAGACTTCATAGGTTGAGATTCAGTCTTCTTGGCTTCACTAGCTTGACCATTCTTGATTACTTCTGATTTTGGAGCATTCCTCTTTGCTTGATCCTCATGATTAGATCCCTTGACTACCATGGCTTCACTTTTTAGATCAGACCTCTTGATGAATCTTCTCTTGCTTGGACAAAATCTTGCAATATGACCTGATTGTTGACAATTGAAGAAAACACCATTCCTCTTCCTTCTAGGCTAAAAATACTTAAGTTCCATATGTAATATTTTTCTCTGTGGCCATATTCACAACTTGAAAATCACTCACATTTGAAGAGAGCTATATCACTCCTAGGAAGCCTCCTTTTGCAATCTCTAGCTCTATGACCAAAATCATGGCAAATAAAGAAATAACCATTGAATGAAGGACCATACCTCATAGCATTAGGTTGTCTAACTGAGTTATACCTTCTTGGATCAGCTTTCTTAGTCACCTTCTCAGCTAGTTTAGTGCTTGGACCAGCTTCATGATCATCCTTCTTTTCTCTCCTTCAAACCCTAGGCTGTTTGTCATTTGTGCCTCTTTGACTCTCCAACATGTCATTAAGAGCCTTAGAGCTCTTCTCAAATATTTCATGCATCTACAACTCACTAGTTACATCCTTCAAATCTAATTCAAGGGATTTCAACTTGTCTTCATACCTAGAACAAACATCTTCTTTCTCCTTTAGGGCATTAGACAAAATTTCCACTTGAGATTTCAAATATTTGATAGCTAGATCATGATATTTCTCCATTTCATCCATTACCTCTTATTGTCCAAAATCCAAAGACTCAAAAATCTCATACTTTCTTCTCCAAAGATATGTAGACTTACCCATTTGTGCTTCAGAGAATCTCCTTCAAGTTGTTAAACTTGCTTCATAAGTCCTGCTCGATACCAATTATTAGAAGCACTAGGGAATAAGAGGGGTAGTGAATCAGTCCTTAATTAAATTTTATTTTCATTTATCAACACATACATTCATCCATTTTATTGTTTAAACAAGCATCCATAATCATGTGTGCTTATTAAGATATGCAAAATCAACCACAAGAGCAAGAAAGTAAAATACTCAACACAAGAACACCATATGTAAGTGGGAAACCTTCATGGGGAATAAAACCCATTGAAACTCTTCTTATATTACTCAAAGAAAAGTAATTTAGTGTAGCACCAACTACACAAGGAGCACCAACCCCTAATTTAGTAGAGCACTAACCCTACAAGGAGCACCAACCCCTAATTTAGTGAAGCACCCACTCCACAAGGAGGCTACAACTCCATAAGGATGAAAAAACACCAACTAAACCACCTGAATATGTTTGATACCTGCAAATTTTTTTGCCACGGCTGATGGAGATCGCAATTTCAGCTCACAAACCCTAGCTCACACCCTAGGGCATCAAACTTGCTCTTTCTTAACTTTTCTTTTCTCTATCTTCTTGCTCTCATGCTGCCATTTATTCCTAAACCTATCATTCCATTTATATATATTAAATATATGCCATAATACCTACAAAAAACTCCTCTCTAGGTCGCACTACTCCCCATGCATGACTAGCTCACAAAATGAGCCAAAACTTCACTTTTATAGGCATTTCTTCCTTCCAAACCAAAATAGTTCGGTCCTTCATAATAAATACGACTCATATAGCTTCATTAAATTAATAAATTAAAAATACAACAATCACATATGACCCAAGTAGGTCTTCCAGACAAAAACATCATTTCATATGCCAAAATGGCTCAAAACCCCCTGGGCACAATCTTAAAAATGCCTTAACACGAGCCTCATAATTTTTCATGACCCATGAACCCTTATACATAAGTAAAAAATCATTAAACATTCATAATAGGTCACACATTTAATCAACCAATCAAAATATTTTGTATATTGGGCCCATTAATCTTTGTAATTCTCAAAATAGTTGTTTCCTGCACCCTTGAGCACCATGGAAACTTCATATTGCCACCAAATCATTCATAATGAATAAAACCATGTTATGTAACCACTAAAACCAAATGGAAGGACCTTTATATCACTCATGAACTTGTTTCAAGCCTTGAAACATCTACTTCTTTAAACCACAACAAGATTTACCTTTACCAAAATAACCTGTCAAAAAAGCTACCTTCAAAGGTTAACTCACAAAAACATTTATACATATCATCAATCCTTCTAAATAGGCTCATTTGATGAAAAAGGTATTTGTCCTCATGTATCAGTTGATAGGAGTCAGCATAAAATCCATATCATTTCTCAAACAACATCATACTTTCACAATTACATAACCTGTCATGAACTGCCAAAATTGTTCCTACTAAAATAAAGCCCTAGAAACCCTGTCAAATGACCTAATCATGAACCAAGCCATACATAATTGGAAATTTATCTTAATATAGTTTCCATCAAAATTTGAATTACCTCAAAACTCCACCTTTAGCTCAAGTTATTGTAGAAATATTGAGCACTTCTTCTTAAGTACTCAAAACTTCCCTTTAATAACTCACATTCATCACACATGATCAATTTTTCATATCACTCCTTTGGACCAACTTGCCCAAATACCTTCTTCTTCAAAAACTATTATTTTTAGGTGGGGCCCACATATGGTCATGACCTAAAACTTACATTTATGTAAATATCTCTGAGTCTAATACAACATTTAATCCTCACATTTTATCTTGCAATAAAATTGGGTCAATATACTTCACCTTTTGTAAATTGCTCCTAACTAGGGATTAACTAGGGTTTTTGACCTTCTTAACATCCGTTCATAAAAACCTAATGATCAAATGACCTCATTATTCTTCTAAAACCTTATTCATTCACCTTAGGAGATACCTTGAAATGATCAAGGTCCCATGCAAAGCATATTGTCCACAATGAGCATTTGAAGTTGCATTTCGAGCTAGAAATACACTTGTTCTTGACCCTGTTTCACCAAAACTTGCATATCTTGCAAAATACTCATCATGGCACCCTGAAATTTTACTGAGATAACTATGAAACATCACACTAACATATCCAATCATCATAACATCAATACCATGTCCCAATATCTTTAGTCACTAAGACTTACCTAAGCAAACATGTTTGATCCTCACTGTAACAACTAGGACCAACTGGAAGAGTGCAATAACTGAACATGGAATCTCTAAAAATTACCCAAACATACATCATATGCCATGATATACCTAATTATATGCTCCCATGAGCTCATCTAGGTCCAAAACACTTTGTCACTCCTCCAAGCAAGCACACCTACTCGCAATGAGCACTTATAACATGATGAATCAACTATAATCGCATCATTCCACTTCTATGATAACTAAATCACCCTAAAAAAATTCATCATGTTAACATGCTTCCCAAGCAACCAAGAAGCTTTCTTATCCAAGTAACACCTCCTAGGCACTTATATGGGCTTGCAAAAGCAAGTAGCATCATTGAATCTCATTGTAACAATGAACCACATCTAAATCAGCATGTTAGCACCTCATACATCATCATGACATCATCCTACAACATCTAATTTGTCATTAATGTGGTTTTGCATCAACGACAACACCTATTAGGCCTACATGCTAACATAATGAATATTGACCTTCTATTCGCTCCAGATGATAGTGCACCCGCTTAGAAAGGTCAGATGAAAGCCCCTTCTAAGCATGCTCAAAAACTCACTTTGTAAACCATTGCTCCAACATGCTTGAATGATCTTGTTTGTTCCTAAATCACCTAGGGAGTACTGATGAAATCACATATGTACTTTTGAATGGAAAGACTAGACTTGACATTATGAGAATAGGTGATCTAGGGGTGTCTTGAAGGATATGACATAAACATTTTGACACTCGGGTATGTTGTCATATTTTTGATGAATTTTTCCCATGTAAAAACACAGGGACAACACATCCCAAAATAATCTTGATCAATAACCATAGTCTTTAATCACTACTTTCCTCAACATCCATTCCCAAATGCATCGGCATATCATCCAGTTTATCCTGGAAGCTCGCTTTGAGGCACGTACGGCGTTGAGCCCCTCATTTATTCGAGCTTCGTGAGAATGTTCTTACTTAAAATGAGGATATAATAAAACTAGAAAATAATTGCATCCATTCATGGAATTTAAGATGTAAGTATTAACTCCTAGCCTAATGCACCCAAGCATATAACAACATGATAAACTTAATGAAAGTAGAATCAACCATGAAATAACATCAAGAAAACCCGTAACACGCATATGAACATAAGGAAAATGCACATATCAAGATCCATCACATGAGTGTTTCAGAATCACTTCATTATATTTATTAGCCAAAATATGGTAGCCAAGATTACATCAAAAGAGTCTCATTCATGGAAATGTACACACTAGCAAAGTGTTCTTTACATCACAGAGCTCGTCATTAAACATTACACAATATCACTCTATCTCTCACTCCCTTTTCTTTCTTACTTCTACATCCATCCTTACTTATCTCTCCCTCTCCTCTTCCAAAACCATCCATTCCTTTTATAATATCATCTCATTCCCTTTTAGCCGCTCATCATTATTACCTATGAAATCCTGAAGGAATCGGTTTATGATTTATCTACAACTAACACGAAATTGCCATGTATCGCCATGCGTTTCCCTCAATTGAGTGCCTTTTATCATGCATGTGATAGCTAATCCTTAACAACCTCAACTCATTATCCTTTCATTATAACCGTATTGATGCCCTAGAATATCCTTTCCTTGAGTTGCAAGTCTCCATGGCTTATCCACATCTATATCTGGTCACTTTTCTATTTTCTCCCTACACGTGTCTTTTCCTGTTGTCCAAAACTTACTAAGTCCCGAATCCATCCTACCCGGATGCGAGCCTTCGCACCTCTCGAATAATTACTTCTACGCGTGCCTTCGTGCCCTACTTCCATGCACCATGAGGCTTCACACCTTAGGTACTTAGTTACTTTAGGGGCCCAACATCACCCCACACTAAACTAGTTGCCACTTTGGAAATCCTCCGCGCTTCCTGAACAAAAATATTTTCACCAAAATAATGCTCCAAAGAATAAATAATAGTGGTTGGGAGAGAATATGAATAAAGAATTGAGGAATGGGGGATGTTACTCGTCCAATTGGAGGATTTTAGAGAGTTTCGCATCTATCTCGTCCTTCAATTTCTCCTAGGCCTTTAATTATGATAAGGCCTTCCTGGAACTTCACCTACGACACTTAGCACCTGGTCTAGGATGATTTCTTCCACCTTCCCCTTTAGCATGTTGATATCCACCCCAACTCTATGCAGACACCCTCAAACTCATCCATCCATTCAGTGATGGAGTCTCGAAGTTCACTGATTCTGAAGTCCAACTTCTCGTGCTTTGTCTTGATTTTCTCCTTCTAGGTTGTGGTGTTAATGACCAACTATGTGCACTCCACCTTGTTGGTGGGGATGGTCTCCTATAAAACTTTGAGGGATTCCTCTTCCTCTATTACCCACATGTCGATGATTGGCTCACATTTTCTATAGCTATTAAAGCCCCTATCTGCTAGTATATTTACCTCCTTGAGTTGGGAGAGCAAGTCTTCCAACTCAGTGATCTAGGCTTCAATGGTGACCTTATTCTCTTCTTTTTCCTTTGTGAGATCTACAGCTATGGGGCCCATGTTATCCTTGATGTTAACGAGTAACATCCCTACAAGGTCCTCGAGGTACTCCATTTCATCCACCATGTCGGTCGTGGCTCGGCTCACCAATGTCAAAAATTTCTCGGGATGCTCTTTACGAGGGCGTTAGCTCAGTCATATGCCTCTTTTGTTCATGCTTATTCTCCCTTAACCCTTAGCGCAATCTATCTATTTCTTTCTCCTTGCTTTTCTTATCCACGATCAATGTTTGAGCAAAGGCCCCTGCATCCAAACTGTGTCGGATCACCTATGAAGAAATCTTCTGTAATGCATTGTATGCCTACTCATCTATTAGGTGGTTAGGATCCACCACTTTTTATACTTCTCCTCCCTTCTTCTTCAAATGAACGGTCTCGATCACATGATCGTTTACCTAAAACTCAAGCTCTTGAAGTGGTAGTGCATGCTCTAACTAAGCATCTTTCTAGTTCTAGGCACACCCCCTTCTTGATCCATCAAATCCTATCCATAAAGTTTCTCTGGTGGGAGGGTGGCCTGGAATCTCACGTGCAGGACCTTTGTGGGGTCATCCATGAAGTCCATATGTGGGGACATGGGTGTCCACCTCTTCCTTGTAGCTTTGCACTTTGTCCTCTGTTTCTTCACCCCAAGGGTGAATCCCTTATCCTCCTTTATAGTAAAGGAGTCCCCTTTATCTCCTTGGGCTAGTGGTATAAGGTGTAGAGGCCTTGCATGCTAGACTCTTCTCTACCCCTATAGAATATTCCTCCCCTTCTTCTCACGCCTTTCTCGCATCCATGGCCTCTGCCTCAACTTCTTGCCCCTCTAGCTCTACTTCCAATTCTACCTTGAAAGTGGTGGGGTATTCTTCCTCTCCTTCCTCTAAGCTTGTTATGGGGCTTGATGCATCGTGTGTCTTCTATCTCTTTTCTTCAAGCTCTTCCTCCTCTTCCTTCCCTTCCTTCTCTCCCTGCACCCTGGTAATGAGGCCTTGGTGCCACCACATGTCTTGAAGTGTTGGTGCCCTTGCTTTGCCATTTTGTCGTATTTAGTACTTCCTCTTCCTGGAAGTATCTAACTTCCCTTCATCCTTGTCTTCTTCTTCTTCTTCTTGTATTGCTTTCATGGGTGGGATTGGCATTCCCGTGGCTTTGGAAAGGGGGATTCTATAACCTCCACCTCAATTCCCCCATGTGTTTTTGGGCGTAGCTGTACGAACACCCGATGGATGTATCCATTGATGGTAACGCTAACCTGGGGGTGCAAGTCTAGAAGGTCTGGCTCCAAAACTTTGATATAGGCAGGTTGAGTGTCATAGTTGTATGTAGTGTACAACATTTTGACATCAACATCCACTTTGTCTGCATCAAAAATCAACTTTTGTGTGTCCTTGATCTAGTTGATGGCGTACTTCATATATTTGGTCGTGAAAGCAAAGGGGAGCTTGCACCATGGCCCCATCTCTCCCTTGGCCATCATAAACTTTGCTAGAAAAAAATGTTGTGTAACAAAAAATTTTACTGGTCCCCAAAAACCTGTGGTAACTTGTGGGGAATTCACCACTCATTCTTAAAATCTCCGCACAATCGCTCAAACCACATGTTCATCCGAGCCTTGTAACCGATCGAGATGGTACCACGGGTGAACTTTGCAAATTGGATTTGCGGGGACGCGTGCACGGGTGGGTGAACCCAAATGTTCCCATCTAGTCCGTCTGGGACACCAATCTCCCAGAACATGATCAATAGCAAGATGGATCCCCATGTGATCTTTTCTCTTGCCTCATTTTGCACCCGCACTCTTTGATAATGCCATTTGTAATAAATTGGGAAAAATTGTAGTGTGCCCTCTTAGATACCCTGTAGGCCATGTACAAAAACCTCCGGTTAATGTCCGTCCACCTTTCTGACACACCTAATTTACGGGTAATGAATCGGGAGGTGACTCTTAATGTTGGGTTTGGAAGATCTGCAATTACATGTGCCCTACCTCCCTTCTCGTAGTTTAATTTCTTCGCTAGCTCCTCAATCTTGGCAATGGCACATAAATCAAGTGTCATATCCTCTCTAGTGTTCCACAGGCTTGTAACCATCTGAATCAAATGGCATGTGATCCTCATTCTTCTTCCCGTGAAGTAGAAGAAGTCTTCATGTACTGCAACATTAACCACCTAAACAACGGGCGGGTTTGGCAAAGAAAGGTAGCTCCCATAGCTGCAAAACTCTAGTCTTTTGCAGCTCTTGTTGCATTGAGTTGTCGACCTTAGGGTTTCCGAGCTCGTCCACCTTTGGAGTGTTTGATACTAGGTCTACCCACATCAATTTTTCATTATCGATGTTTTTGCTTGTATTTGCTGATCTTGCATTTGTATAGCTTCAAGCTCCACTTTTCTTACTTTAATAACTCCAGGAGGGTACTACATTTTGAGTAAATTTCCACGAGATCCTCCTTTTCACCACTGGTCTCTTTTTTTTAGCCTTCTTGCTGCTATCTTCCTTTGTCTTTCCCTCGGACCCTAAGTGCGTTGATCCCATTTTTGTTTGCCCTAACTCAATAGCTTCCCCGCTTCTCTTTCACGCAACCTCCTTCCTTCTCTGTTTTCTTCTCCCCTCCTTGCTATGCCACAAGATTACACTACAGCTTGCACAATTCCACTGGTTTGTGATAGTGCTTCGTGTTGTTCTTCTTCATAAAACCCTCATCGCACTTCAATCTCAAGAGCACAAAAGTAATTATCTTAAATAAAAGTAGTCGAAATGACTATTATTACCTCTTATTTATACTTTATCAATGCCTTAGATTTCCAACCATGTGTCCTAATGTCACTTTTTGATAAATCTTTTTATTTCACTTAAATCAAATTCCATGCTTCCCCTTGCACTTTTCAGCTATAACCTTTTGGCGCTCCAATACCACTAAACTGCCACATACCTCCTTCGCACGCATCATTGTGCCAAAGTACATAACCTCTGTGTTGTCTACTAAGTAGTTCCCCATGGTGCTTCTACCTTATGTTATACCATGTGATCCTTCCCTTCTTGTGGTCTTCAGACTTCTCTCAACCCACCTTCATAACCACACAAATTTATGCACCTTATCCATCACATTTCTCATTCTTCTATCTTCACGTTAATTTTTCCCAACAATCCACTGTCAAAGAATTTTTTTGTCAACCGTGTTCAATATATTTACTACTTCACCTCACACAAAAATGTATGTGTAGTCCCCTGTGCATAGAACCTCTTACAATGTAATTAGCTACCAGGTGCACTAATGCATAAAACCAAACTGAAAACAACAACAAAGGAAACAACCAAAAGAAAAAAGTACAAGAAGGAAATATAATCTAATTGGCAATATTGCCTTATTTTTTACTACACATAAGCCTTATTTATAGTAGGGCTTCAACCTACTCCCATTGAAGTAACTTGGTAACCTCGTCCCATCAAGCACTTGTAACTGATCACGCACCAGAATCAAGGATGTACAAGATGATGTATGGTCCTAACCAATGGACTTTCAGTTTCCTGGGTGGCGTAGAAATTTAGATTCATAAAGCAAGACCATCTAGCCCAACCTCGAACTATTTGTTTTTGATATGACAATCATGCCATGCTTTTTATCACACCTTCTCATTCTTCTGACTCCACCTAGCAATTGATCACCTTTCATCCAACTGCATTAACTTCTCCATGCGCTCTTATAGTGCTTTCTCATCGTTAATCTGTGTGTGTGTGCTATTCACAGAGATGGTAGCATAAATTCTACTGGTAAAACAACTTCCACATCAAACACCAATTGAAACGACTCTGGCCTTGTTCAATCTCTTGTAGTTTATCCTATATGCCCATAGTATGGCTGAGACTTTTCATCCCAATCTTATCTCCCCACATCACAAATTTCAGATCGGTGTGTGACTCAATATCTTGATAAATTCCTCAGCAGTTCCATTAGCTTTGAGGGTGATAAGGGGTGGTCTTGTGATGGGCCTCCACAAAATCCTAACCATCTCATTCAAAAAGTGTGTGCCTTTGTCACTATTCAAGCTTAAAGGACACCCATACCTATTGATTATGTTTTCCCACAAGAATATTGCTGATGTGGTCATTGTGCAATCCTTCGTAGGTGTTTCCTCCACCCACCTTGTTAAATTAATCAGTGCAAGTAATGATATAGTGTGAACCAATCCTTCACATGGTAAGTGAAATCAGTCCTACAAAATCAATCGCCCACTTCTCAAATGGTTTTTGCTAGTTATTGGTCTCAAGGGCATTTCATCTCTTCTTCCTAGTTTGCCAAGGCACTGGCAATGGTCACAGGCCTTGCAAAACTCAATACAATCTGGTAGATGTTTTCCCACCAAAGCCCTGCCAGTAGAATCTTCCATTCGGTGGCATTCCCTACATGGTGTCCTCCTAAAATCCCATCATGTGCTTCCTTCATGATTGGAACGTGCTCATGTTCTAGCATGCGCCAAGAATCTCATCATGGTCTAGTTTGTATAAATCTCTACTAAATAATATATAGGGTGTGGCACGTATATCCAACTATTTTCTTTCTAATGTTTTCATTTCCTCTCGGCTTCATACTTGTTTTGAGAAACACATCAATATCCTCTAATTCAGAGGGCATGCATCGCAACCTAAATAGTTGTGCATCCGGCATTGTATCCTCAATGCTTTTTGTGTCCTCCCC
The DNA here is from genome assembly GCA_018340775.1 of Taxus wallichiana var. yunnanensis. NCBI lineage: Eukaryota > Viridiplantae > Streptophyta > Pinopsida > Cupressales > Taxaceae > Taxus > Taxus wallichiana. The sequence continues at coordinate 583,006,052 of CM031243.1, forward strand.
TGAGTCAATTCTTGATAAATGGTCAGTCCCAAGTTACTCTTACCTGGTTTTACAACAACCATAAACTCAAATTATTGAAATAATAGGACCCATCTACATATGCGCCCTTGTAAAACGAGCTTGTTTACCAAGTACTTCAATGCCATGTGTTCCGTGTAGAATATAAAGGGTGTTGCCAGTAGATACTACCTAAATTTTTGCAGCACATAGATCATTGATAATGCCTCGCACTTGGTAGTAGTATAGTTCTGCGCTGCTGGTGTTAACTTCCTACTTGAAAAACAAATAGGGTGATCAACATTCCCTTCACTAGGTTGTGTTAACATTGCTCTAATGGCCATCCTTAAGGCATAAACATGCACATGGAAAGGCTTATCCCGGAAAGAAATCGTAATATGGCCGCAGTTGATAAGATTATTCTTCAATGTGTCAAATGTCGCTGTTGCACCTCTCCCCAATAAAATTTACATCCATGCTTCAGCAATCCCTCCAGTGGCATGGCAATTTTGGCATACCCCCTGATAAATTTTTCGTAGTACCATGTATGCCCAAGGAATTCATGCACTGCACTCAGCTAATCGGTTCTTCCAATCCTACAATAATGACAACTTTAGCAGATCCACCAACAAGCCTTCCTTACATATGATATGCCCCAACAAGGTTCCAAATGGAGTAGTGAAGAGACATTTCTTAATATTAAGGGATATGTGCAAATGTCGGCATCTCTCAAACATCAACCGTAGATTTTCGCAATGGTCCTTCACTAGTCCGTACATTGTCTAGTCATCAAGGTAGACTTGAAGAAACTTATGGATGAAGTCTTGAAATTCCTTCATAACAATGCGCAAAAATGCAATAGGTGTGTTCTTCACCCCAAAATGCATGATGTGTAGGAAAAACTTCCGTTATTCTGTGGTGAAAGTTGTCTTTTCTTGGTCCTCCTTTGCAATCCTAACTTTATGATACCCCGAGAAGCCATCCGTGAATGAATAGATCTTGCGCCCAACTACTCCTTCCAGGATCTCCTCGGTGAAAGGGGTTGGAAAGGGATCAATGACACATACCACATTTAAATCCCTATAATCAACACAGATCCTTATCCTCCCATCCTTTTTAATGTTAATGACCATTGGGCTTATCCATTATGACTCCTTAACACCTTGATGATACAAGTGATTATATTATCTATCTCTTCCTTGACTGAACCGTCATCACCAATCCGACACTATGATAACTCTTCACCGGGAACTCCTCGTGCTATGATTATTTACTAATGCACAGCCTTTAGTTTGGTGGATGTAATCTGGAAACACAACAACAAACATAACACAAGAATACCATCGACTATGATAAGAAGGAATGATGACAAATCTAAAATATCAAAGTAAATTATAATATTAACATGAAATTGTTACAATCTCACCCATGAGGTACTTCAAGTGTTATTGACTTCACTTGCCTTCCACCAATACTATGGGAGAAACTTTACAATTACACCTCTAAATGGCTTCTTCAACACACCTTTAAACTGATGGCTTCCTTTACACACTTCATACAATATTTCTCACTACTTCTTTCTATGCTAAATGAGGGGGGTGGCCTCTTTATTTATAGAACTTCCAGGCTTATCCATCTTATCGTAAGATAGGATAAGAAATTCACTCTGACAAATCATATTCCATACCTTAACTCTTATCTGTACATGTAAGCTTATCTTTTAAGATAAGATAAACCTTATCATTTCACATGGGTTCCAATTTTTAGAATTTTTACAAATAAAATACACAAAATATTTATGACCTCACTCCTTGTCCTTATTACCAATATAATATTTCTAATTCCTAATCATGTAGACCCTACTTCTCTACTTACCCCAACTTTGACATTTTAACATTATCGGACCACTTACGACAAATATTTACTTTTTACCACAACATTCCTATTGTACTTTTGACTATTACCATACTATACATTATTGGCGGCATCGTACTGGCCAAAGCACCGTTATCTTCTATCGGATGCTACTACTAATTATACTTAACAACATCTTATTCCTAATACATACATTAATGAAATAGAAATTACGGAGGAAAATTTTAGTGTCGACATCTTCCCCCTTCCTAGCTTCTACTCCGTCCTCGAGTAGACTATTCCAGTGCTTGGAAAATCTTGACTTGTCGTGGTTAACCCATTTCGTAATGGGAGTGCCATCCAATTCCTCCAGTCGGTATGTACCATTTTCATGCACAGCTGTTATTTTGTAGGGCCCCATCCATTTTGGAAGAAATTTTCTCTGTCTTTTTTTTTGTATCTGGAATCATATACTAGAACCAAGTCATTCACATGAAATGGAGACCACCGGATCTTTTGATCAAAGTATTCCTTCTGCTTCATTTTCTTCTTATAGCTTGTATCCTTAGCTATTTCCCTCATTTCCTCTAACAAATGAAGATGTACCAACCTTTCTTTTACTGAATCACTTTCATCCATCCTTTTATTTTCCATAACTCTGACCATGGGAATATCAAACTCAATAGGAAGAACTGGATCAATGCCATAAGCCAATTGAAATGGGGAGTATCCTATTGCTGACTTTGATGTTGCCCTATAGGCCCACAATGCTGCATGAATCCTCTTATCCCATTTATGTACCTGCAAGGCTTCATCTTTTGCTAGAATTTAACACAACACAAAATTTGTTCGTTCCACTTGTCCATTTGTGCTTGGCTTGTATGTTGTTGCCTTCCTGTGCTTAATAGAAAAATTATTGACTAGGGCTTCTACCACCTCATTAATGAAGTGGCTTCCTTGATCTGTTACAATTTCTAATGGACAACCAAATCGATGACAATTCGTTCATATATGAACCTTGTCACTTCATCCATGGAAGTTGTTTTCAATGGCCTAGCTTCAACCCACTTGGTTAAATAATCTGTGGCAACTACAATATACTTATTTTGGCGTGAGGTAGTTGGAAGTGGACCTACAATGTTTATTCCCCACTTTTCAAAGGGACCAAGTGGAAGAATAGGGCATAATGGAGCTGATGAAGTCTTACGGTTACCATGTGTTTGACAAATATCACATGTCTTACAATAATTATAACAATCTTTAAAAAGAGTGGGCGGTGATAACTGCATCCAAGATCCTTCTTCTTTGTAAGTTGTCCAGAGAAGTTCCCTCCACATGTACCATTGTGGAATTCTTCTAGCAGCTTCTTTCCCTTGATCACGTCCAATGCCCTCTTGTCTTTGTCCATCGGTCCTATTCGAAATGATACTCCATGCGAGAATAGAATATGGATGACTAGCTTGAGTAATCTTTCTCTTAGTCTTTGCATTGGCACCATCGGGAAACTTGAATTCATTGGATAATTCTAAATATCTATGTCTTCACTAGGGATTGTGTCGAGGAGAACAATGCTTTGCATCGGAAAATCATCATCATCACAAGATGATCCTAAACCATCATAGGCTTGAGAGAGTGCATCTGCATTGACATGCTTCTTTCCTAGCCTATCTATAATATCAAATTCAAATTCTTGTAGCAAAATTATCCATTTTGCTATCCTCCTGATGGGTTAGGCTTATTAATGACAATATATTTTAGAGCACTTGATGATCTGTTACAACTATAAATTTCTACCCAAGCAAGTAATTTCTAAACTTCTTTACAAAAAAATGATAGCTAGAGCCTCTTTTTCGATTCTGATATAATTTATCTCAAAGACTTTGCTCATTTATGCCTTCCAAGTAAACTAGATGTTCATTCCCATTTTCATCCTTTTTGCTCAAAGTACTTCCTAGTGCTGCATCTCAGGCATCAGTGTACACAATGAATGGCTTGCTCCAATGGATTCTCTAAAATAGGTGAAGACACCGGGGCTTCCTTGATTGTCCAAAAGCTTCATGCGCCTTATTTCCTAGTTCATAAGTAACATCCTTCTTCAAGAAGCTGGGTTAGTGGCTATGCAATCTTTAAGAAATTCTTGATGAACCTTCTATAATAACCCACATGGCCTAAAAATGATCTCAACTTACTTCTATTCATAGGAAATGGTAAATCTTTGATTTTGAAACTTTATCAAGATCGGTACCAATACCATCTCTGGATCTGACATGCCTAACAAAACGCCTTTAGAACATCCAAAGACACACTTTGTAGGGTTTAGTGAGGCTTGTGCTTCATCTAACCTTTGAAATGTTGTCTCCATCTCAGTGCGGGTGGTCCAACTTGCTCCCATAGATGCAAAAATCATCCGAAAATACTCGATGAAGTTCCTAATGTAGGGTTACTTAACACTAAAATTTTCCTCCGTAATTTCTATTTCATTAATGTATGTATTAGGAATAGGATGTTGTTAAGTATAATTAGTAGTAGCGTCTGATAGAAGATAACGGTGCCGTCGATGATGTAAGCGCTAATAATGTGGAGTACGGTAATAGTCAAAGTACAATAGGAATGTTGTAAAAAGTAAATATTTGTCGTAAGTGGTCCGGTAATGTTAAAATGTCAAAGTTTGGGTAATTAGAGAAGTAGGGTCTACATGATTAGGAATTAGAAATATTATATTGGTAATAAAGACAAGGAGTGAGGTCATAAATATTTTGTGTATTTTATTTGTAAAAAGTCTAAAAATGTGGAACCCATGTAAAATGATAAGGTTTATCTTATCTTAACAGATAAGCTTACATGTACAGATAAGAGTTAAGGTATGGAATATGATTCGTCAGAGTGGATTTCTTATCCTATCTTAGAGATAAGATGGATAAGCTTGGAAGTTCTATAAATAGAGAGGCCACCCCCCTCATTTAGCATAGAAGGAAGTAGTGAGAAATATTGTAGGAAGTGTGCAAAGGAAGCCATCAGTTTAAAGGTGTGTTGAAAAAGCCATCAAGAGGTGTAATTGTAAAGTTTCTCCCATAGTCTTGGTGAAAGTCAAGTGAAGTCAATAACACTTAAAGTACCTCATGGGTGAGATTGTAACAATTTCATGTTAATATTATAATTTACTTTGATATTTTAGATTTGTCATCATTCCATCTTATCATAGTCGATGGTATTTTTGTGTTATGTTGTTGTTTTGTTTCCAAATTACATCCACCAAACTCAAGGTGTGCATTAGTAAATAATCATAGCACGAGGAGTTCCCGGTGAAGAATTATCATAGTCTTTGGATTGGTGATGACAAAATTCGAACACCCTATTCATTAAACGTTGGAACGTTCTTTGAGCATTACACAACCCAAAAGGCATAACTCTATAAGCAAATGTTTACAAAGGAGTGGTGAACGTGGTCTTGGTGATCTTTCTCCGCTATACGGGCTTGGTTGTATCCGCTATATCCATCAAAAAAAACTATAACACTCTTGGCCAGCTACTTCATCCAAGATCTGATCGAGAATGGAAGAGGGTAATGATCCTTCTTTGTTGCCTTATTGAGCTTCTGTAATCAACACAAATGCGTAGCTTCCCATTCTTTTTATTGAGATCACAATGGGAGAAACCCATTCTGAATTCTCCACAAAAATATGAATCCTACATCAAGTTAACTTATCTATTTCTTCTTTTACGAGTCTTGGAAAAATTAGGATTCATTCTATATGGCATTTGTTTTATGGGCTTAGCACCATCTACTAGCTCAATACAATGTTCTACCCAACTTACTTGTTGACGAAGTTCCTTGTAATCAAAAGTGAATATGTGTATGTACCTTGAAAGAGAAGCTGGATGTAGGATTCCTTCTCATTCTCCATCACAAGATCACCAATCTTTATTTATTGGAGACGATCATCAACTTCTTCTTCAGATAATTTTATGGGGTCATGAGTTGGTGTGACTGGAAGGATATCCATGACTGAAACATCAACCTCACTTTCTTCATCTTCAGTGTCCACTTCACTGGTACTAGAGTAATCAGAGGATGTCCAATCATCAGTTTCATCACTTGAATCCACAGGTTCTGATTTATGATGTCGAGAGATCACGTTTATCTTCACCCTCTCTCTACCACATCCAAGTTTCATGAAACCTTCATTCCAGTAGTTTCTTGCATGAACTCTCCTTAGCCATGGTCTTCCCAGTAACATTGGGTACACAACAGTACCATTTTTCATCACCTGAAAGTCTACCACACATACAACACCCATAACAGATATTGCCACATTTGAAACTACACCTTCTGGTTTAGTTTTTCCCTTATTTAATGACCTTAACATAAGTGTTGAAGGGCGATCAATTTTTAAACCCAACATATTCATTACAGACTCGGTCATTACATTAACTACAGCACCTCCATCAACTAAAACATCATGAATTGAAATGCCATTACATAATACCTCAGCTTGTGGAGCATAGCGATCCGCCTCTGCCTCCAAAACAGGGACCTCAACCTCCTTCCTTCGTCGAGCATTGAGTCCACTTCGCAACTCCCGCCTCTTCTCAGAAGACATAGCCAAGAGTTGACCATATGTAATATTTGCAAGCCTTTTGGACAGATCTTCCAAGATGGAGTATGGTCCTTGCCCTGTGAAATCAGAAAATCCTGCACACCCAACTTTCTTCTCCTATGTTTCTTACTAGTTTCTTCTTTCATCTTCTTAGGATCATTTCCATCTTGATTATCTTTTTCTTTCTTTCTTTTTGTTACAAACACATCTACTTCATTATTTCTGCTCTTATCTACTACATCAAAAGAATTCACAGGTGCTTTTCCTTTATCATTATCTCCTTTACCAGATGTAGAAGCTCTATCTGACAATTATACTTATAATGACCCTTTTTATAACAACCATAAAAAACAATTTCAAAAATATTTCTTTTTGGACCTCTATCTCCTCCCTGAGAACTAAATTCCTTTCCTTGAAGAAGATTAATAGTTAACTAACCCATCTTTTTGAGCAGATCTTCATACTCAGTAGATGTACTAGGAGAAATATTTGTGCTCACCGGGAGTGGTTGTGGATTCTGGACCAAAGGTGTTGGTGTAGGCTCTACTTTAGCAACAATTTCTTTGGGCTCCTCTTCCATGCTTTCTTCTTGCCTTCTTGCAATATCCTTTGCTTGTTCAATGGTAGTTGGGTGGTCATACTTCACTCGTTGTCTGATCTCTGGCTTCATCCCAAGAATGAAGTGCTTACATAGGAGATTATCCACGTCGTTCATCAACCCATCCACTAATCCTTCCTTCCGGATCTGGGCATCGAGCTTCCTCCTTAGCTCTAGAACACGAGCATGATAATCCCTTATCTTCTCCTTCTCTTTTGGGATAGCTTTGTGATCTCGATCATGAGGTCTCGCATATTTCTTTGTTCACAAAATTCTTCAAGAAAACTTTCAGTTAATAAATCCCATGAATTTTTCACATTTTCACCTAGTGTTTCAAACCACCTAAGTGTTGAACCATCCAAAAAGGTAGGAAAAAATTCAGTCCATTGTTCCCTTCTTATAAGGCCATTACAAATGCAAGATCGTTTAAACTCTTGAATGAAAGAGGAAGCATCTTCATTAGATTGGGCTGAAAAAACAGGAATCTTCCCCATTTTCAAAAGTAACCACCGTAAAATACCAACCCACAAGTACAATCAATAAGACTTATGTGCACAAATAATTGAAATCAATATAATAGTAAATAGAAATGACCACGATAAACTATGGTAAAACTTGACTTATCATGTAAAAGCGACTTTCTTGTGGTAAACACTATTCACAAAAAAAGTGAAGTTCTTTGCATGGTAAATACTATTCACGGTAAAAGTGACTTTCTTTGCGGTAAATACTATTCCCGAAAAAAATGACTTTACCATGGTAACTACTATTCATGGCAAAAATGACTTTACCATGGTAACTACTATGCACGCATGAAAAACAAGGTTACCCTCCAATTGATTTTTGACTAAGTGGGAATATCTCTCCAAAAAATCCACCAACGAGGAATGGTCCCGACAACGGAACCAAAATGTCATCACCAATCCGGCACTATGATAATTCTTCAGGGAACTCCTCGTCTTATGATTATTTACTAATGCACAACCTTTAGTTTGGTGGATGTAATCTGGAAATACAACAACAAACATAACACAAGAATACCATCGACTATGATAAGAAGGAATGATGACAAATCTGAAATATCAAAGTAAATTATAATATTAACATGAAATTGTTACAATCTCACCCATGAGGTACTTCAAGTGTTATTGACTTCACTTGCCTTCCACCAATACTATGGGAGAAACTTTGAATTACACCTCTAAATGGCTTCTTCAACACACCTTTAAACTGATGGCTTCCTTTACAGACTTTATACAATATTTCTCACTACTTCCTTCTATGCTAAATGAGGGGAGTGGCCTCTTTATTTATAGAATTTCCAGGCTTATCCATCTTATCTGTAAGATAGGATAAGAAATCCACTCTGACAAATCATATTCCATACCTTAACTCTTATATGTACATGTAAGCTTATCTTTTAAGATAAGATAAACCTTATCATTTCACATGGGTTCCACATTTTTAGAATTTTTACAAATAAAATACACAAAATATTTATGACCTCACTCCTTGTCCTTATTACCAATATAATATTTCTAATTCCTAATCATGTAGACCCTACTTCTCTACTTACCCAAACTTTGACATTTTAACATTACCGGACCACTTACGACAAATATTTACTTTTTACCACAACATTCCTATTGTACTTTTGACTATTACCGTACTATACATTATTGGCGGCGTCGTACTGGCAACGACCGTTATCTTCTATCGGACGCTACTACTAATTATACTTAACAACATCCTATTCCTAATACATACATTAATGAAATAGAAATTATGGAGGAAAATTTTAGTGTCGGCCAGACGCATACGATTTGGATTCATTTGGTAAGGTCTCTTCCGAATTGGGCATGCTCCCTCCTTTAGTTTGATCTGCATCTCCCCTAAAGAGTGGTGAACTCCCTTAAGCTCATGGTACCTGCATTAGAAATAAATCCTGAAACTCACACAATAGATAAATGATCTTTGAAACCTCCTTTCTGACCAGTAATCTCCGATATTAGCCTCCTTAGGTTCCATATTTGATCTAATGTTAACCTTCTTCATTTTGAGAGGTTCATGGTAGGTGTGTGCTTGCTCATCAACACTATTCATTACCTCGCGTGTACCCATAGTATGGTTAACATCCAAGTTCTCCACTTCCTCGCCATCTATCACATAGACCAACTTTCCCTTATCTTTCTCCATGCAAGAGCGTTCAAGTTGTAGCTCCTTTGGTTCCTCCACATCAAAATGCACCTCCAAATCAGGTTCTCCCAATAATTCAAAAATTCTATCCTCAGCCATGACATTATCTCCCATAGTTAGGCACTTAACAACCTACAACACCTCGTTCACCAATGGCTTAGTACTTTGATATTCAAAGGTTTGAATCAAGTCATTTGTTAACTCCTGCCAGTTCCTTATCTAACGGTGTAATTCCGAATGAACGTACCATGTGCGCGCACATCCCTATAGTGTGGAATAAAACTTGTGCACCTAGAGGGAAGGGGGTAAAGCTTCCACACCTCCCATCCATGTTCTCTCACATTCTTGAACATGTTCTAAGGCGGGTTCCCTCCATCATAGCCACATATTTTAGTAGGTGCGTTGCTCCAAAAGAATCTAATAGAGAGTGTGTTCCTCACCTCACACCATTCTAGAAGATTGTCTGGTGTCACCCACCATCGTGATGTGTTCCCTTGCACCATGTAGATGAGCACGCTTTTCCTTTTGATCTCGTATCTCCACTGAGCTTTCATGGCTCGCAGGAAAACATAATGGTTGCCTTCCCTAGTGTAGCTTGGCGAATGCTTTCCTCTCAAATGCCTAAGTAGGCGTGCCTTCATTACCCTTGTAACAGATCCTCGCAATCGTCACCCAATTAACTCATATGTCTCATGTGCCCAATTTTTACACTCTATACTAGTGGTATCACTCATAGATTGAGTGTCTTCCCACTGAATAACTCCTTTGGTAGGGTACATCACCTCAGGGTCTCTGATAGCGGGCACATAGATTCTATCGAGGATTCTTCTCCCAAGGGCTCAATATAGGGTGTTAACTTCCCATCGAGTTAAGGGGATGATAATTCGTTCTTCCTTGTTCTCAAAACTTATGTATCCCTTATTGAACCTTAGGTCCGAATTATTCTTATAGCATTAGGCGCGCCCAGTAATCTTTGGAAATTTGTCTCTGCCTATTCATGCTAGCGCTAAGACTTTGAAGTCTCTAGTGAATTTCTTCCCTTGGATAGTGATAGCAACATCCTTCAAGACACTAATGGGCATCACCTTTGTCTTGTTAGCCATATATAGAACATTTGAGGATGGTTGTAATGGGGGCCTTCCCATTTGATTTCATGCGTCTAGGGTGAGAACATTAACCTTTGCACCGTGTCTATCGAATATTTCTTAGGATCCATCCGTCGACTACTGCATTCAAGGTAATCTCCTTATCATAATAAATGGTGTGAGGGGAAGGTTAGCATGTAAGACCTATCACTCACACTCTCCTCTAGCACATGGTACTTCTCCCGTAACCATTCCCTAGAAAAGGGATGATATTCTCTTACCTCAACATTTTGCATACTTCCTTGACTTCATCCAGATCCTTCTATGGAGCCTCAGCACATTTCCTTTGCTCTAACTACCACGACTTCTCCTTTACGCATTGGATCTCTCCTTGTAGGCTTTGAATCACATCCATGGTCTCTGATAAACCTCTTTTTGATGAGCAGGATCTAGATACTTCCCGTGCACCACCTCTTCTCTTGTGACTAGTGGTATCTACTTTGGTATTTCCTAACACGTGCAACCTAAACTCATGTTGTCACCAGTACGGGTCTTAACTCTAACTCATGCACCACCCTTGGCATCCATTGTGAGTCGGCCTTCTTCACGCTTACCATTCTAGCACCTTTATCCTTCCATTTTTGTTGGCTCATGTGCTCAAATAACTTTGGGCACTCCTCATACTTGTGCTTCTTTCCACACCAAGAGCACTATAGTAAGTTAGGGCATTCACACTTGTAATGTTCTATGGACCCACAGTTATAACAGGTCCCACAAGGAAATTCACTTCTTCCACCTCCATGATTTCCATGACCTCTAAATCCTCCACGAAAGCCTCGCCCATGAGCTCCTCCATCCTGCGCGCTCTTCATAGTGACAACCATCATCCTTGGAATTGTTTGCAATGTTGATATGGCACATGCCAATATCAATGGCATCATGTATCTGGTCAATTAATCTACAATCCTTGGTGTCATGAATAGTATAGGTGTAAATCTTGCAATAGCAAGACATGTACTTAAGGATCGCACGTTGTAGCAAATAAAAACCTACTTGCATCATGATCCCCATGGAAAATCTCACGATCTATCATTATCGCACATACCGATCTCTGAGAAAAACTATCCTTTATATGCCCCTCTACCCCATAATTTGTGTACCATAGGCCACTATAAGTCTCACGTATCGGGATCTCGGACAACTTTTCTAGTTACTTTTCCATGGCAACAATATGAGCTTCAAGAAAAGGAATAACACCGGTATCCACGCTTCCCACATCCTCAACACATAAGGAATCCTCCAAGGCCCGTGGAGTCTGCAGAAAGTCTTATGAAAAAGTGCTCTCTGAAGGGTGTTATTATTCCTCCACACAAACCATTGATCATGATGATAAGGATGAATATCATAGGACAATTTTTATAAGAGAGTTTTAAAACATGCATCATACTCCCACACACTCTCTGTCATACCTTTTTGAATTTAATTCAATGTGCTAATGCTCTTCTGTTCAAACTCAGGAATATGGAATTTAGCTAAGAAGGCATTAAGTAGCACAGTATAATCTACTACTATCTTGTGGGGTTCATACTTCAAGTACCAACTATGCACACGCCCTTGCAACGTTGTTGCAAACTGACTTTCCTTACATTTCGGGGTTTTGATCCCCTTCGCGCATCATAGCACCTCATATTTGTGTACGTGTTACGCAGCATCCTCAACACCTTTGTAATATAGTAGATGCAAATACATTTCAAAAAATACTTGCTAAGGTGGTTAAGGCCCTTTCCTCCCGATCCAGAACCTTGATTCCCTTTGGTGTTGCCTCCACCACCATATCCACTAGATCCACTAGTGCATGTCCCTCTTGACCCACCAGATCCTCTAGATCCACCAGTGTCCTGCTAGCTCCTACTCCACACGACCAACCAGATCCACCTCTTATAGTTGGAAAGGGTCCAAAGTGGTCGTGCCTTGTGTTACCACTATTGCGCTAAAGCCGCACGCCGACAGCTTTGTGATATTACACCGCTACTAGATGTTTTCCCATGCCACTTCTAGATGTGATATCCAAACTTTGTGTACCCTTACTTTGCCCAAATTTCATTCCAGACAATATACCTCCAAACACAGGAAATGATTGTGCAACCATAGATGTGCCAAATGATAAATTATACCTCCTATGTGTTGATCACTTACCTCCACCAATAACAATCAAGGGTTAGTAATACTTATCTTTAGATTTGGAAAACTCGGCGCCAAGGGTTGGTCACCAGGTGGATTCAAATGTGCGCCAATGACTCTTCTCCTTTCTTCATATGACAAGCTCTCGAGAAGCCGAGGGGTTTGTCTTCCGCCTACGAAGATGGGGTAGCATAGACTGCTCAGGTTTCACGTCCTTTGCATGAATCTCAAATCCTTCCCACAACGTCTACCTCCATAAATCCATGACTCCCATGGCTTTGTGTTTTCTACCTAACTCCCTTTCATGAGCTTCATTGTACTTGAGCCATCTCTCTTCCCTCTCCATTTCAGCTACAAGGTCCGCCATTTTCCTCCACTCTAACTTCCTCACCCAGCGCTCAGAAGAAGCTTATCTGTCCATAGGAAATGCTTCCAAACTCGGTGTAATGATCAGGATATTTACAGCTAAAGGGATAACACATAAGAATGACCCTCTTGGCTCCCTCAAGAACTTAAACTCAACTATCTTTGGACAGGAATATGTAGAAATTGCATACTCCAAGGTGTAACTCGTCAACACTCTACTCCACCAGTGATCAATAGCACACGTCCAAGTCGATCAACATCATACGACCTCGATACTCATCTTGGGTCCATACGCGAGGTCTATAGGACCAGCTTGATCTAGATGCATACGCCGAAATCCATTCATACAACTCCACTGGAAAACAACAAAATAAGGTCTCATACATCTCCCGATACGATGTTCTTCTACCCATTTACGTGCATCAAACTCGGGTCTAGTACTAAATCTTTGAGAAAATCATCCTTTGTGCTTATAAACCATGCTTTAACATTGTCCAACGTCAAGCGCTCCATCATCACGTACCATTCGACAACAAATTTGAAAATAGGTCCCAAAAATGGAACCAAAATGTAGTCTCTAATCACTGCTTGCCTCAACATCCATTCCCAAATGCGTCGGCATATCATCTAGTTTATCCTGGAAGCTCACCCGAGGCGCGCACAAGCATCGAGCCCCTCCTTTATGTGAGATTTATGAGAATGTTCTTTCTTAACACGAGGATGTAATACAACCAGAAAATAAGTGCATCCATTCATGGAATTTAAGATGTAAGCATTAACTCCTAGCCTAATGCACCCGAGCATAGAACAACATGATCAACTTAATGAAAGTAGAATCAACCATGAAATAACATAAATAAAATCAGTAACACACATATGAACATAAGGAAAATGCACAAATCAAGATTCATCACATGAGTGTTTCAGAATCACTTATTTTTATTTATTAGCCCAAAATGGTAGCCAATATTACATCAAAAGAGTCGCATTCAAGGAAATGTACACACTAGCGAGCTTTGTTTACATCATAGAGCTCGCCATTACACATTACACAATATCGCTCTATCTCTCACTTCCTTTTATTTCTTACTTCTACATCCATCCTTACTTACATCTCCCTCTCCTCTCCCAAAACCATCCATTCCTTTTAGAATATCATCCTCCTTCCCTCTTAACTACTCATCATTATTACCTACGAAAGCTGAAGGAATCAGTTTATGATTTCTCTACCACTACTTAGGAATTTTCCAGATGTCGCCATGTATTTCCCTCAATTGAGTTCCTTTTAGCATGCATGTTTCAACTAATCCTTAACAACCTCGGCTCATTATCCTTTCATGATAACTCTAATGATGCCCTTGAATATCCTTTCCTTGAGTCGTAAGTCTCCATGGCTTATCCACATCTGTATCTAGTCGCTTCTTCATTTGCACCCCATGCGTGTCTTTTCCTATTGTCCAAAACTTACTAAGTCTAGAATCCATCTTGTTCGGGCACGAGCTTTCATGCCTCTCCAAGAATTACTTTTCCCCGTGCCTTCGCGTGTTGCTTCCATGCTTCACAGGCTTGCGCCTTAGGTACTTAGTTACTTTAGGGGCCCAACAATAACTAAATAAGAAATAATTGTACCTAAAAATGATATAGGGTTCAATTAGGACATAATAAAATAACATTTATGATCCTATTTTAAATCATTATACAAGTGAGAGAGTTTGCAATTACAATGAGCAAATTTGGGTAAATCATAAAGACAAAGTTTAATGTATTCATAATGAATTTCTCTTCACAAAACAAGGATAAGCCCAACTAGATCAATTGATACCTATAGGAAAATATTGGTGAAATTCTCCACCTTATTAGTGTTGGAGATAAACATTGACAAAATTATGACCTTAAGAAGCTTTTTAATATCATTGGCCAATATGAACTTGAACACAAATGACCATCTCAAATTCGTAACCCCTTTCAAAGAGATGATCCCTATGTGGAATCCATCAATACAAACTACTTTAGAGCTAGAAGAGGAGGAAATAACATAGATATTCAAGTATAATGATACTATATCTCAGCCCTCTCTAATCAAATCTACCATATATTATCTCAAGTAACCACTTTAGACTCCTACGTAGATATTAATATCAATAGAAAACCTTATCAATAGAAGTCCCCTAAAAAAACATTAATCCCATATAAACCTAAACAAACACCATCATGAATTTAAACTCTTGAATACATCCACTTCTAAGATTGTGATTTCATTCACCCAATAATGGAAGGAAATGAAATAATCTATACAATGGTTACACAATATTGTATGTGGGATAATACATATTAGTTTGAAGATCAATGCCTTTATCCTTTGGACACTGAGCTACTCTATGTTTCCTTCCTCCCTATTCTAAACCGCAACAATTCAAAATATACATATGTAGAGTAAATAAAAATACTATGTTAAATAAATATATATGGCTTGCCAAGAGGTTACATATATTTATTCCTATTTAGTGATATTATTGTGTGTAGCTTAGGTGGAGATGTCATCAATTAGTTTATGAATTTAATTAGCGGATCCATAAAATATTTTATTTACATATCTGAAAAAATTGTAGCACACTTATCCTATAATGTTGAGGACAATATCACCATTAACAACCTTTGTGACATGAAACAAATAAACAGAGAATTGTTTTCATCCTTCCTACAAAGATGGTGAAGCCTAACTAGTCACTTCCCATGGAATATCTTGTAGAAACAATTACTTAGTATTTTCATCCCCATCCTTAACCAAGAATTTTTCTTCCATCTATAAATGCATTGTGTTAAAACCTTTGACTAAATAATAGATACATGACACCTAATTTGAGGAATGTCTTATTTCAAAGTGCCTAATCATAATATATTCAAATTTTGATCATCAACCATCTACCTGTAATGTAGATAAACCCAAGTCTATGAACAAGAATAATAATATAGTTGTTAACAGAGTTAACAATTCCAAACACATCAAGAATATCCAAAATCCTGCTAAACCACACATCTAAAGTTCTCCTAAACCATCCTCTTCCTTGGTAATCATTATCCAAAAAGGTAGAATCAAAATTATTAGGTTTGAAGGTGATAAAACTAAGGGTATCAATTAGTCCTAAGGAGATAGTAAGGTATATTATAAGGAAAATAATTATTAAAATGACTTTATTTCTATTTACTATTATCTAACTTACTCGATCTGTTACCCCGTTAAGGAAAAACTTAGGAATATTGATATAGGGACAACCTACAAAGCTAAAATTGTAAATATAACAAGATGTTTATATATGCCCCAAAAATATATCATCAAATTCCACAATACTTTAATAAGATATGGTATGTAATGAAAACCATTCAAGATTTAAACCCAAAAAAATTAATGTAAATAAATTGATGAAAATATTAAAAAAACAAATGAAATGTAACTACCCAAAAGTGACTTCCCATGAATTAGTATGTATAATGAATCTTATATCCTTAATGTGGAGGGTGTTTATCTATAGAGAAACCCAAATGATACAATACAAAAGAAACACCAATAGATGATACATTAATAAAATAAGAAAGTAAATTTAATATAAATTAGACATCATTAGAGGGTATCATGTTAAGGTTAAAAGAAATGTATGAAAGGTTAACGTATTCTATGGATATAATAATTGGGTCAAAAAAAGAACTGTGAATTTAATTATTTAATATATTCATATAAATGGCAAGTAAGTTGACTAACAATCCTATATGAAAACTAATGGTAGAAATATATTTAACATAATTCAAGGAAATGTTAAAATGAAGTAAGTTTAATCTTGAATGTCCAATTAAAAATAGATGTTAGAATACAATAAGTCAAAAATGTGTTAGATATAATATGATATCTAGTGATCTAATAGAAATCAATTAAGTTAAATCACATCACAAAGATTAAGTAGATAATACGACATCAAATAAAATATAATAGATATCAAAGATGATAAAATATATGTTATTGATAATGAAGTATTAAGACATCTATTAAAATTTAAGAGAGATGAACTATGATACATGTTTGGAAAAGGGTAAATAAGACATATGATAAAATGTAAGAAAATTTATGGGAAGAAATATATGTATTAACAAGTGATAAAATGAAAAACACTAAAATGAGAAGAACCATATTGATGTTTGCACTATATTTTCTTTAAAGGTAATGAAATATTGTCTAATATCATCACTAGGTATCAAAGAAATTAATATTTATCCCATACACCAATTGGAATGGATACATTCCAATAGCTCTCTTTGGTGTGATCCTATCTCGCCCAGAGTATCATAAGTTTCTTATACCAGTTTCTCTATGATTCATCTACAAGTTTCCTTATGATTGTCACCAGGTTTTTATTAGTTGATTTGGCTTTCCCATTCCCTTATGGATAGTAGTTAGAAAAATGTGCAAAATAAATCTCACACCCATAAAAGAAATTAATGAGCTCATATGAAGAGAAATTTGGGGCATTATCTATAACAATCTTATTTGGGATCCTAAATCTTACCAATATGTTCTCTTTAATGAAATCACATACTACTTCAGAAGTGGTCCTCTTTACTTTGGAATGGATTCTACTCACTTTTTGAAGTAATCACTTGTTAAAACATGTGTGTGTCATGCACTTGAAGTCGATTAAGAGTTCCTATGAAATCTAGCCCCCATTGCTGAAAGGGATCTTCAATTACCACTTGGTTTAAGAGGCAATGTGGCCAACTTGGGTCTACCTAAAAAAAAAAATTACAAGCTTCACACTTTGAAACCAATTTCGTAGTTTATTTTAAATGTGTTAGCCAATAATATCCTGCACAGAGAATTTAATGAGCTATTACTGAAGATGAAAAGTGACCCCCACAAGCTTGATCATGGAAAGCCTTCAGTAATATTTTATGTTGCTCCTTATCAACACACATAAGAAAACTCCTATGGATTCCTCTCTTCAACAATGAATTACCCCAAAGGACATATTGTGCATATTGAAGCTGTATAGCTCTCTTTTCTTTGCACTCAAGTGTGTTGGACATTCTCCATAAGTGAGAAAATGAGCAATATCGCATGTCACTCATCTCGTTGAACTTAGAAATAGTAAATTTGGGACATGAACATTTTTTTAGTCAATTCCATCTTTGGACCATTAGCCAACAATTCACATAAACCTTTACCTCATACAAGCTTAGTGGGCTTGATATCGAGGTCATACTCTTGGACCTTTCTACCCAGCTTACCCCGTTTTGATCCAAATTCCTACTATGTGAGAATTGATTTTATTGTTGTGTATAGTAAAAACATGATGGAATGATAATTTAGAATATAGAAGTGGAACTTATTTACCCCCTTTACCACAATGAAATCATATTTCTCCATTTGGGAATATTTCAACTCATGAGCCTTCAAGACATAGCTCATGAATTCTATAGGCACTTCGCATCCTTGAAAATTCTTCGGTACCAAAATTGCTACTAGGGTGTGCTCATACGCATAACAATAAATTATGAAATCCTTTTCAAAATTTGGACAATAAAGATTAGGAGTATTAATAATAACCCTCTTGATATTTTTAAAGGAATTATTTCCCACACCATTCTAGCAAAAATATTGTTTTCCTTCATCATATGGGCTATATTCCTAGTTAGTTACGCACAATTGGGAATAAATATTCTAAGAAAATTAATCTTCCCAAAGAAAGAATGCACACCTTTCTTACTTTTTGGAAGTGGAATCTTTTGAATTTCCTGAACACATTCAAAATCAATTTTGATTCCATCTTTTGAGACAATATTCCCAAGAACTTTCCTTTTGTCACACCAAAGATAGATTTCTTTGGATTCAAATAAATTCCATGGTCCCTACATCTCTGAAGTACTTGATTTCAGGTGTTGGAAGTGATCTTCTCTTTTCTTTGAGAAAATAGTCAGATCATCAAGGTAGATCACTATACATTTTCCCTTCAAATCACCAAAGGCCAAATCCATTGCCCTTTGGAATGTTGCACCTGACATTAATGAGACCAAACGACATCCTTATGTAAGAAAATGTGCCTCAATGAGTTGTGAAAGCAGTATTATGTTGGTATTGTACATCCACTTCAATTTAATTATAGCCCAAAAATCCATAGAGAATGGACAACATGTCCAAACCAAGAACATCTTGTAGAATTTGGTCCATCATGGGAAGTGGATAATTGTCTTTGAGAGAATCCTGATTCAAATTCTAAAAATCAACACAAATTCGAATTTCTCCATTTTTCTTTCTTCTTGGTATGATATTAGCAACCCGAGGTTGAATGATGAATGGGAAAAATTATTTTAGCGTTCAACAACTTTTGTATATCTTGATGAATTTTGTAAGTGATCTTCGGATTGTATTGTCTCTATTTCTAGAAAAATTGTTGAATGTCCGTTCAAGCCGAGGAATGTAATGTTGCATCTCCCTTGGTTTAAATTTTTAAATCATCATATGAGTAGGCCAGAACATCTATGTAATTATTTAATAATTCAACCATTTTATTTCTCTCTTCGCCAAAACAAAATTTTCCAATATTGACAAATTTGGGCTCCTCATCACTTCCGATGTTAAATTTTTCAAATTCAGCTGATTAAAAAAACTCTTGTGATACCTTTTCTTTGATATACCGATCATGTTTTTCAAAAAGATCTTCCAAACTTATAAGACCCTTAGGTATCTTATTTCCCTTAAGCTTGATACAACCATCTTGGTTAGATTCTTCCTCAATTCCTTTAGATACGTAAGATGAAACATATTCATGATAACTAGCTTCACTTCCCTCAAAATATAGATGGATGAAGTTATCTTTGATTTCAAGAAAGGAAATAACATGTCAATCATCATTAAACACCTGCCAATTATTAGCATTGTCTAGAACACTGGGTCTATAAATCATCTCTATTGAGAATTTATCTTGGGAAAAATCTGGATGTGGAACGAGAAATGACTCAAAAACTTATAGAGCATCTTCTCTAGTGTTGTTTTCTCTAGGCACAACATTTATTGAAAATGCATCAAACAATTCAATTGAATCCCATACCAGGTTCTTGTAATGCTTCAACCTTTGATTCTTCACCTGAAAGGCTCCTCGAACTTGTTTAACAATCAATTCTACATCTCCTTGAGCACAAAGGTTATTTATTCCCATTTCTCTTGCTATTGCTAGGCCGAGAAGAAGGGACTCATACTCAGAAGTGTTATTAGTATTGAAAAATTGGAGCTTGTAAAATAAAAGGTGGAACCTACCATCAAGTGAAACCAATACAACTCATGATCCAAACCCGGTTGTAGAAAAATTCCATCAAACTCAAGAATCCAAATTCCCTTGGGATCACCCTAAACCATATTAGAAGTTTTAGCTTCACTTTTAGACATCACCATGTAATTTTTGTGACCAATGTCTTCATAAAGAATCTGAGCCTTAGGGTCATTTGTCTTTTGGACAATGTATTCAACCTATCTCTCCAGAAACAACTTCTTCATTTGTCCATTGACTGGAATAAGAGAATGAGACTAGTCCATTTGTATCTCTCCTCCAACTTCCCTACATAAATTCCTACTCAATAACATACCATAAGATGGTGAAATGTTTGTAACTAAGATTATGGCCTTAACTCTTTTCTCAAGGAATACAAAGCAAAGGCTACTTGAGAATATTAAATTATTCTAACCAAAGGTACTTCCTTAGTCTCCATTTAATAACATGAACCAAAGGTTTGGGTTAAGGTGAGGAAAATGGCATGGGAAACTTTGGCAGGCATTGCATTATCTAATGTTCTTGAGTGAATGACATAATTGTTGATTTTATGGACAATTATCAACGGGGTGACATAAAACGGTTGAATATTTTCAAAATTTGAGGGTGCATGGCCATCAAATTCTACAGAGAAGGAGAGCATGAGTGGGGAAAAGGCCTTTAGAAGTTGTGGGTGATTGAATAGGCTTAGATTTAACAAATTTGACCACTTGAGCAAAGGCTTCTGGATGGGTTTGGTAAAATTCAACTTCAGAAATATGAATTTTGGTCTTCTTGATATGATCAAGTGATATAAAAGATCCCGAGGTAAATGGGGCTTCTTAATTTGACCCAGAGAGGGTTTTGGGTTTATCTTCTTTTAAAGTTGAGGGTTATTTTGACACAAGAGTAGAAGGTGTAGTTTATTTAGGAATAGAAGAGGAAGTAGAAGGAGCATTAGATGGAGAAGTATTACTTACTTTCTTTACAACAGAGTGGTAGGAACGGGTACTCCCCTCCTTGCTACTACCGGGATGGTGACTAGAATGTCTTTAGACTTCTCTTTCTTCACAAAGCTAAAACACTTCCTTCTTCTTATTCAATTTCTCCTTGTCCACGACAACGTAAGACTCGTTGTTCATGTCTGCAACAACTTCATCGTAGTCATCATAATCATCACCTATTCCTTCAGTAGTAATAAATTTTACTTAAGAGTCATCTACATCCTATTGGACTTCTTTCGAGTTCTTCTTCAGTTCTTCCATTTCTTCTAATTCTATGTCATCATCAAGCTCCTAGACATCACATTTTGCATTCATTGGAACTTTAATAGGAGGAGCTTTTATTGCCAATTTTGGTTGAGTAGGAGAGGAGGTAGACGATTTCTTGGTTGAAAATTCCTTCATGGAATGTCCTTATAGGGCATGTTCTGAGCAAGTTATTTCTTGATTATAATCAAATCATTGGCTAACTTTTGAACCAATTGATCGAACTAGATGCACCTGAAGTAGAAGCCTTGGCCTTAGGTGGTTCTTTTCTCAACTTACCCAACATAATCAGGTCATCTTCTACACTAATGGCCAATTCTTGATCCAAGTCCAAATTAGCAAGGTTTTCTCTCCTTAATGCATAACTCACCTCTAGTAACTAAGCATTTAGGAAGAAACATTTCAAAATTTGATTAACAGGGTGGGTAGCGATTGAGATTTTATTAACTAATTTATTGAATTTAGTAACAAATTCTCGCATAGGTTCATAAGGCTCCTTCTTTATCTGAGAAATTTTTTCCAAGAGAGCATGAACATCTTCAATTGGCTTGAACATGTTCTCAAACTGAGTCTTCATAGTATTCCAACTAGTAATTGTACCAGCTAGGAGATGGTAGAACCGATATGTGGCATTATCCTACAAAGTATCGACAAAAATTCTGATCGACACATCTTCATGCTCCACTCCAAGAACTCCACATGCCACAATAAAGGTTGTTATGTGCTCATCTGGGTGTACTTTACCATCACCTCTAAATTTAGGAAAATTATTTATGTTCCCTTTAGGAAAGTCATGCAAAGGTTGTGGAAGGGATAAAGGTCCAACTCGTTGGCCCCAAGGCAAAGGTGCAACCATTGTAGGAAAGATAGTTTGTAAAGGAATAACAATACCTACTAGAACCAAATCCTGAGCACTAGAACTTACTTTTGGCTAGGTTTCAACGTCATCTTGAGAGGATTAACTAGCTATGTCTTTTGTAGGAGTACTTGAAGATCTTTTAATTCTACCTCTTCTCTCTGGGGTTAGTTAAAAACCTTGTTGTTCTAGTAATCGAAAATCGGGATCCCGATAACCTCGGGCTCTTTGTCCTTGTGTGTACCTCCTTTTCACTAGCATGTTACGTTTACTAGTTTACCTTGAATATTTTTCTAATGAGAATCACACGTGCCCAGCGGTGGGCGCCAAAAAAGTGTTGGTTGGAAAATTGGTCATTTAACACAAGTAATAGTTCGGGGGACATCAGTTCCTCCTCTTTATGGGAGAGGTTCCCTTAGTCACCAAAAGTTTGGAACTCTATTTATTTACAAAAATACATACTTACAACGATATTGAGGATTTTAGTGTGAATAATGTCTCCATATTCAAATAATTTTCAATACAGAAAATTAGGAAAGGTCTTTCTAGGAGGAAACAATGGCTTGAATGAGTGAGAGGGATGAACTGTAGGAAATAGGAACACTAAGAGGGGGGTGAATTAGTGTTCAATTCAAATTTAACCAAATAATAAACTTAACCACTTAAACTGAAAGACAAATCAAATGAGAACAATCACACACAAGAGACAAAAATTTAAGTGGAAAACCCAAATTGGGAGAAACCCACTGAACCAGTCCACTATGTGACAAATGGTTACAAAATATTTGTTGAGATACAACTCAACACATGAGGCTATAACCTCAATATCACACAATATGAAACTTGGTGAAGGAAGCACCAACTTCTTGAATGATTTAGCTAGCTACAACTAGCCTTCTACAAGCTACTACCAACAAGGAAGAGACAACTCCTTGGTAAGCAAAAATTCAGTCTTGATCACACTTCAAAATGATGTCTTGAACATCTGATAATGATCCTAAATCTGTACTCAACCTATGTTGATTTAGTTCACTTTGTCTTGGTCAAGTCAATCTTTTCTTTCTCCACTCTTCTTAAACTTTCTTCTCACACCCTGATTCCTCTCTGAAATCATGCACTGAATCACACACTTGTATCTTTATTTTTCTCACTCACAAGTGTTCTCAAAATCCTCCCCTACTACAAAGAAGCATACTTCATTGTTCCATTCACAAGTCAAGCTCAAGCATTCACCGAGTTCACTGATCTCATTCACTTAGACCAATCACTGAAATTCACTTGCATTTCCTTGTTTTAAATCACATTTACATACCAAGATTTTCTCATTCACCTCATATTTGGATTTAGAAATTTTCACATCACTGTTCTTCACTTTTTCAACATCATCCTTTCACTATATTGCAAGTTCAATATCTTCTCTATCAACATCTCTTCTAAAATTCTATATAATTCTATATCTTCCTCAAAAATCATGTTGTTCTTGCTTCTAAAAAAACCAACAACTAACTTTTCCTTTTTGCTTCAATTCCAATCCTAACCTCTCTACCTTCCTTGGAACATGAAGAGTCTTTGGCAACTAAAGAGGTAGATTGAATTTTCCACCATTCACCTTCCACTCAAGCTCAAATTCACTTCAAGGTTGAATCAATAAAAACAAGTGACTTTTAACTATCACAAAGGAATACAAGAAGTTCTATTTAGCCAAAAAGTCTTGACAACTTCAAGTTCTTATGAGAAATAAATATCAATCTTTCTACCTTCCACTTCAAGATTCAAGTGTTTTACCCTTCGGGTGATTGAGAACTCTAAGTTCGTTTGACATTTCATCTTGTTTGTAAGGAACATGTAGGTATTTTCATCTTCCCAAACAAGCTTGGAAGGGCTATTAGGAAGTTATAACAGTTTGAGTTTCTCCATCTTCCAATCGGTCTTCATGCAACGTGACTTGAAAACATTTACATCATTTATCTCTACAAAGGACATTAAATTAGCAATAATTTCAACCATATAAGTTTCAAGCTGAGAAACCTAATACCCCGACAAAGCATAAAGAGATCCAAACTTCATCAAGTCCCTTAAGAAATTCTTAGCTTTTGAAAGCTTGGCATCGATGGTTGATCAAATTTTCAAACCTAAATTGCATTATGTGAAATGGCTCTATAATTCTATCCTATGACTCCGAGGAATGGTGTTGGCACCTGATTTACCACAAATCCTTAAGAAATTGAAACTTTAAGTTATTGCAAGGCTCATTCAAACTTTTTGCAACATGAATAGGTTGACGAAATGGTGATAGACCTCTTATTTCGAAATGTCCATGAAAATACACTTACATATATGAAAGGAAACTCGATATAGTCATCTGGTTGAGGAAATCATTGCATTTGAAGAGAAGAGACTCCATTTAATCAACAAGGAATATTTCAAGAACATATTCACCCTTCTTGAGTCATGATTTAGTTAACAAAGATTGCATGAAGGATTAGAAATTTGAAAATTAGAGAAGAACACGACTTTACCAAATGGGCACGTTTTTGGAATTTCGATAAAAACTACTCTCACCACATGTAGAAATTTGATTTGAATACTTTTGCTTTCAATTTTTATGGGATTCACAGAGGTGTAGTTCCATTTTCATGAATTTTTGTTGGTGCAAATGGATGATTCGAGAAAAACTAGTTACAAAGAACCCTAGTTCAGGGTTTTCCACAATCCACGATCCCGAGAACCTTTGAATGAAAAAATCATCTTCAATTTCCAATTAAGTTCAATAATTATTCTTCTATAAGATTTTAGAAATAAATTGACTACCTTTGCAAACACTGAAATATCCTAAAATGCCTCAATCTATTTGAGAACTCATAAAGACGGTGAAACAAGAGGGTCACATGAAGCATTATGATAAGTTCAAGGGCTCATCTTCATAAAGAACTTAGATTTATACTTATTAAGTGATCTAACCACATAAAATATCCCATAAGAGATCATTTTTTGTTAATGTTGCATAATATGTGTAGCTTCTTCAACTCAATGAGCATTACATGACTATACATTTTGCATACTAGAGCCATTTTGAACTAAATTGCCATATTTTGATAGAAATCCTATCAACCACCTCAATACCTGGCTTACATGTTCATACTTGTGATAGGTATAGTTTCTCTAGATTTTAAGAATGATGATATTGATGGCCTAGAGTTAAAAAAAATTGAAACGAACCACTCGGAGCGATACTTCATGGAGAGCTTTGGCAAGATCTTCTTGACTTTATCCTCCAAATAAGCATGAAGAAGGCAACTACATTCCCAAGTCTTAACTTCATGATCAATCTAGATGAACACACACCTTGAAAAAATCCTCTAGAGCTATTTTGAGCACTTAATAAATGACCAAAGGTCAAAATTCACTCAATTATACCTTGAAGGACTAAACACATGTCAAAATGGAGAAAAGGCACCTCGAAAAATGCTCATAACTTCTTAACCACACCTCCTTCTGAGAAAATTATTTTTGCACATGATTTTTATGAAAATTTACTCCAAAACTTTCTTCTATGATTTATTCTAAGGATCCAGTATAATTTTTCTGAGAGCTAAGAAGCCAGTGACTTAAAATGAGTTTTTCAAAAAGCATGTTTTACAAAAACTCACATAACTTAAACAAGTGAACTAAATTTGACCTAAAATTTTGCATGAAGCATAAGGAAACCTTCCTATATCATCTCCCATAATTTATAGAAAATAATAGGTCTAAATTTTTCTATCCCATCTCATTTGCATGTTAGAACACTGCTTGTTCTCAACATTATTTCGACCAACATTCAAAATCGACTCACGGAGCTGAACTAAGTCAAACCTTTTCTCATACATGTTGTAGATGCTTTATTAACACGTCTCCCATGTTTTTCCTAACTTGTACCACCCTATTTCACTGCTTTAGGTACCTAAACCCACTCGAATCGACGTTGTCATTCTAAGACCTTGTCTTCTTGAAACTTCATAAATTTACTTTGAAACTCTGAACCACATCTGATAAGAATGCTCTTGCACTCTCCCTTTGCCATAAATTCCTTTGAAATCAACAAAAACAAATAGAAAATCAATAGGGTGCAATATGAACTAAAGGCACACAGTCCGGATAATCCACCACCAAGGTTACAAATATCCTCCTCTGTTGTATGAGATCACTCACCACTATAATAAATAGAAGTGAAGAAGGAAACAATTTTAGACATATAGATTGCATAATAGTATCTTACCGATGCACGCATGAAACTTCGTGAACACATAAATTCATATATTTGAAAACTCACAAGATATAAATGCAACAGACACAAAGTTCTTTGCATTATAACAAATGAATTGAACACACAGTTTCAGATTTTAATATACTAAATTCACATTTGCAATGTTCAAAGATTGAAATATAAAGAACATAGAAAATGGGAGAGACAAACTTCTTACGTATTGATTTTCAATAGTTCTCGTATCATTACATTCAACACACCAAAAATCCAACCGCCTTTCTGACAATGAGAGAAAATCCTTATATAGGATAAGGAGTGGTTGTAACTAATTCTTCTAACTAATTTTCATTTAATTAAGTGCTAACACTTAATTAATGAATTACATGAGTTAGCTCTATTTACAATTTTATATTTTCAAAATGATAAAGCTAACTTGAAAACATAACAATTAGAAAGAAAGACTTAAGAACTAGGAGATGATGCACTTGTGGATGGCACAACAAGAGTCTTGACATTATACACATAGGATCTGAATTTAGCCAAGGAACTAGCAATTTCCATGACTTTCAAAATAGTAGTGTTTGTTGTAGCATTCAACCAACTGCCCAGGGAGTATTCCAATTCTTTTGCAATGCCTCCATTTTGTAACAAGCTCTTGGTAGCTTCAATAACAACATTTTGTAGCTCGAAATCTCTTCCATCTTCTCCTTAGTGATAGTTTCAGCCTTGAATAAGTCTTTTTAACAAGAGTCTTCAATCTTGCTTTGACCTCATTCACTGGGTACCTTTCTATAGAACTATATTTATACATTGGGCATCTAAGAGCTTGTAGATCGGCCTATATTTCAGATCTGAAAGCTTCTCCTTTCTAAATCATGCTCTTGAGCTCTGTGATTACTTCTTCAAGCACCTTAATCTTCCACTCAACACTTTGAATACCCATTTCTTGGAAAGATTGTTCTTGAAATCATCAAAAAATTGTGAGAAAGGAGGATTTTTTCATCTGTAGTACTAATGATTCTCAAATCTTGAATACAATCTAGCCATAGTTTGAGCTCTTTCTCTGATCCTAAAATAATTATATCAAATTGATCCTTAGCTCCCGTAAGGTTTACATGTAAATTGTAAGATTCATCAATGAAACACAAACCAGAAATTAATATTCCCTCTACTAAGTCTTCAACAACTTTTCCATATGCAACATGCCTATGAATCTCCTTGATAGACTTAACATCTTCTTAAGATAGGACAATGGGAGGAGGAATTGATGAGAGAGGAGTTGGGTAAAGAACCTTTTCACTTGAGATGAAAGACTTGGTGAAGTAAGAAAGAACTTGAACCTATTCTTCTAGTTGCTCCCGAGTTTGTTTCCCCTTTTTAACTCTTTCAATCACCTTAGAAACAATTTCTCTCAAATTATGAACCTCTCCCTTAGGAGTAGACTCACTAAGTGGAATTCTAGTTAACTCTAGATCCGCAATATTGATATCTCTTTCATCTTTATCTTCTCTTGGTTTTGCTATCTCCAAAAATTGTTGACCCCTTAAATATGAAACCAACCTAGAAATAGTCTTTCCTTTTTAGTAGGAGTAGGAGTTGTACATATGCCATCAACTATGGTGAATACCCATAGTGACTAGTAATAATGTTAATAAAATAAAGCATTGTTCCCTTAATGATCCTATTCCAAGAAACTAGATGTTATATGCCATGGTGTTCCCAACCTAGATCGGCAAAGAAAATTAACGAGCATTATAACCTTGTTGACTTTATATGTGCTCAAGCCAATGAAGTATGGTGGTCAAAGACCGATTAAAAGAATACAATACAAATCAATAAGAATTGTGATGATCAACATACAACAATAACCTTCCAAATTGAATTATAAGGTTTATGACCTATTTTGATGTTAATCATGAAATCATAGCGTACACCCAAGACATGGCTAATAGGATTTTGAAACAACTAACAGCCTTTAGTTTTTGTAAGGTCTAAGACTAGTATAGTAAAACTCCAATCAATAACCACTTAACTCGGAAATACTATGGGTTGAAGATGAAAATCAAACGAAAAAATTTACGATCCAACATAAAATGAAATCCACCAATCCAACAAATAGGACATCATATGCTATGATCAAGTTATATGCAGCTAATAAACCAGCCAAGATTGTATAGCCAAGTTAACATTTTTATTGCAATATAACAGATTGAATTTACCTTGTTGATAATAATAATTACCTAGGAAACCTTTACTTTTTCCTTGATGATCTAATAGTTTTACCTATTCCAGTTGAAGACCTTCTCATAGTTGTACGATCAATGATCGTCATAGTATCAAAAGGAATTAGTAACTTCTATCACTTATCATTATTTTCACATAACGAAATAATATTTAACAACTATGTATAATTACATCATAATTATAGCCCATGTTTTCCTACAAGTAGGTTATACCATAATATAAATAACAAGTACAGGAAATGAGAAAATACAAGTGCATCAAAACCATCACATATGATCGAGTAAACTACCTCTTAATACAATAAACAGATCTTGTTATTAGTGATAACTAAATGGAAATTACTCAAGTTCCTTTTAACCAATATAATTTGCATAAATAATCACAAATATACTGAAAATTGAGGAAAATAATGCAAAAGATACACAAGAATTTATCCTGGAGAAACCCAAGGTGGGAAAAACTCTAGTGGGTAAGCAAATTGCTTCCCTCTCACTATGTAAATCTCCAAAAATACAAATTACTGCCAATAATTGGCCTTCAAGAAGGATTCAATACTCCTAATTGTTTTTGTAGCTCACAATCCTCAACACTAAAGAACTCACTCTCAATGAACAAAACAAGAAAGAAATATAGCCCCTCCTCTTTTCTCAGAATTTTTCTCACTCAAAATCACTTGCTAGAATGATTAATTGCAATCATATTTATATTTATTCTTCCCCAAGGATGGAAAGAAGGTAAAATGAATCATTTGAGAAGCCTAAACATTTGTAATTGTTCGAATTCTCCATTTTGGGGCTAAAGGGACATAATCGTGTGACAGTTATGTAGCCAAAACACAGCCCGATCGCACCCAAACCAAATTATATCTATGAAAGTTCATAGTTAATATGTAAAACTTAACCAGAAATGGTCTCTTTTGTCATTCGAAGGTGTCCGAATCACCTTCAACCCAAATTAGCTATTTTTCTATTATAATGAACACGTTGATGGTATGTTTTACAAGAATCAAATACGAGAATACATAGAATTGGGTATTTCAGATCCATTTTTGGATCATACCTCCCCAATTTGAGGATTTTAAGTCCCTAAAATCTTCAAGGACTAATGAGGTGAGGAAATTCCTTCCCCACATCTTCTCTGGAATACCACTCCTGCACCTAGAGGTGTATCTGTTGGATTGTTCCAATGAACATATCATCTTTGTGGACTTCCAGTCCCACTTTTCCATTGTCTCTACATGGTAATCTCAAAACAACATCAACTGCACTCCTAGGAAAATAACCAAAACATGTCTCAAAAAGAGTTTTACTGGTAGAAGTAGGAACTGCCCTGTCATAAGGTTGTGGGATATATGCCAAATCCTCATCCCAAATCCTAGGATCTCTCATAAACTGGACCAAGGTACAACTTACCACCTCTATCTACTCATATGGCTCTAAATGACATGTGGTAGACCTCATAGTATCCATCTTCTCCCCCAATATAGACCAAAAATCACCAATGAACTATGAGTCCCTATCTGTCATAATAGAATTAGGAAAACCAAAATGAACCCACACATCAACAACAAACAACTTTGTTGTATCACCGGTCTTCTTGCAAGGAATGTGAATACCCACTTTACAAAACTGATCTATTACCACAAAATTATCATCATACCATTTTCTAGAAGTAGGTAAAACTGACCATAAAATCCAAGGAGAAACTTACCCATGGCTGGGAAGAAACTAATAATGGCATACATAACCCCAAATTTCCTTTACTACATGAAACAAAACTCTTGAAAAAGTTAGCAACTTCTATCTATATGTTTGGCCAAAACTCATACTTATGTAAGTGCTCAGCAGTCCTCTATCAGACCAAAGTGACCAACCACCCCTGAAGTGTGTGCTTTCTCAAACAAATATTGTAATTGTTGTTTATTTTCGTAGGCATCCTGCATGGACTGCATGTGGAATCCTAAGTTTGGAAGTATACCATTAGGTAACAACTACATCATATGCTTAATTGGCCTATCCGAGGGCAACCCCATAGCTCTCCCATGTTACTTCTACTCTTTGTTAGTAACTATGTTATGAGTGGTCTCAGATATAAATTCCTCAACTTGTCTATCCCTTAGAAGAAGTAAAGAAAATCTCCCACTAGCATTAAGTTTTGGGCTTCGGTGGCACTTACCAAAGAAATCTTCGAGTCTCCAAAAGGCTAAAATGATGTAGCTTTTACCATCCTTCACCAAATGGTATTGGTTGGCTCTTCTCATGAAGATGGCATCTTTGATATACAAATATGGACTGCCAAACACTATGCCACACACATCAAGAGGAACAACATCCAAAATAACTTCATCAATGAAATTTTTATCAATACCAAAAGTGATCTTACATTTCTTAGTAACCTTGATGTCTACACCTTTCTTTACCCAACCCAATGAGTACAGACTTGGATGATTGTAAGTTTCCAACATCAAGCCTATCAACTAGCTCTTTACTAACCAAATTAGCTTGCGAACAAGTATCAAAAAGAGCATCCACTTTGGTCTTCTTCAACTAAATTTTTATATGAAAGAGCTTAGTAAGTTCATTATCTTGAGCATTACTACTATTACCCAAACATACCTCTCTATGAGACGGAGGCACAACACATAGTCTCATCCACCTCTTTGCTACAAAACACTTCCTCTCCTTGGAGGGAAGCCATGGCCTTCTTCTTATTTTTCTTATTTTGAAGGGATGTAATTTGAGTGGAGCTTCCAACATTTTTCCTCGGAATGAGTGTCAACATCACAATGACCACAATGAACTTTAGTATCCTTAATGGAAGTAGCATTATGCTTACCTTTCCATTTTCCTTTGTCATTTGGCTTGATGTCGTCTTCATTTCTGAAGCATGTTGAGAGGTAGATGAACTCTACTTCTTGTCCATCTCTAAGTAGTGGGCTTGAGAACAAGCCTCGTTTACATCCGTTGGCTTGGCCAAGAGGACTGGTCTCCTCAAATGGCTATGAATTCCACCAATATACTTCATTATAAGGTCCTGGTCTACTACATCTTTTCCCATCTGAATAGCTTTCTTCTGGAACTCACTAGTGTACTCCTACATGTTTTGGCCTTGATATTTCCTGAGATATTGTCCATACACAAACCTCTCTTCCTCATAAAAAATAGAATAAACTACTTTTTTATTATATTTTTAAATTCATCCCATTTATTAATAGGAGGAAGCTTCTTAATAACCAAAGAATGAACATAACTTTCAAACCAAGTTAAAGCATGATTAGTAATTTTAATTAAGCAAAGGAAATTTATGACTCTCATTAATTTGATGCAAACTGAAATATAACTCCAATTGATCTAGCCAATGGTATACCTTCTCAACACTCATGTCTCCATCATAAGGCTGAATTTCTATCTTGGCCTTTTGCTTTAAAGGGTAGAGGTGTGGGAATGTCATGGGGATGCTATTCTTCATACTCTTCGGGCTTCCGGTGTCTCATTTGTAACACCAAGTTTCTCCATGAGTAACCCAGTGATGGACTCCAACTTCCCTATGGATAATTAAATATTGCCCACATCCTTAGACAAACTTACCACATTTGCCTCCATCTTGTAGAAATGTTCTTCTCCGCTATCATCTGCATCTTCTTTACGAGCCATCTCTCGAATTCCTTGCTTCCACTTCCTTGTAGACATCTTTGCTTCAAAAGGAATAAGGCTACCTTCACCACTTTCTTTTCCCTTTAAGGTAGGGGTCATCTAACTGCAATATCAACATAAGTTAACCATACAAAAATAGAAGTATTAACTACTATGATACCAATCTGATCCATAGACTACCTCTTAATACAATAAATAGATCATGTTCTTAGTGATAACTAAATGGAAATTACTTAAGTTCATTTTAACCAATATAATGTGCATAAATAATCAAAACTATACTGCAAATTGAGGAAAAGAATGCAAAAGAGACACAAGAATTTATCCTGGAGAAACCCAAGGTGGGAAAAACTCTAGTGGGTAAGAAAATTGCTTCCCTCTCACTATGTAAATCTCCAAAATACAAATTACTGCCAATAATTGGCCTTCAAGAAGGATTCAACACTCCTAATTGTATTTTCCTGCTCACAATCCTCAACAATGAAGAACTCACTCTCAATGAACAAAACAAGAAAGAAATACAACTCCTCTTTGTTCACACTTGTTCTCACTCAAAATCACTTACTAGAATGATTAACTACACTCATATTTATAGTTATTCTGCCCCAAGGATGGAAAGAAGGTGAAATGAATCATTTGAGAAGCCTAAACATTTACAATTGTTCGAATTCTCCATTTTGGCGCTAAAGGGACATAATTGTGCAATAGTTATGTAGCTGCAGACCATAACCGAATCGAATCTCATTGACTCATTGACCGGCAGCAAACCACATCGATCTGTGACAATTCATAGTTAATAAGTAGAACTTAACTAGAAATGGTCTCTTTTGTCATTCGAAGGTTTCTGGATCACCTTCAACCTGACTTAGCCATTTTTCTATAATAATGAACATGTTGAGGGTATGTTTTACAAGAATCAAATACAGAGAATACATAGAATTGGGTATTTTAGATCCATTTTTGGATCAACATACAACTAACAAGTTGAAGAAGTTTCTTTCAAACAAGTACAACAAGGAAATAGGTATATCACTGTTATAAAATCATTCACATACAACGAGATGAAGAACAATCATACCAATAAGCACAAGAAGAATGAGTTGTGACTCAATAAATAGTTGATGATCGTAAGGTGATGAGTGCAAGTGCAACACTTGAATATGAACTGCGCATACGTATATACTTCCTTACAGAAGTATGTGTGTGTGCATAATTGCATATGCACCGCACATCGATGGTCAACTTGCTCTCGTGGGCATTTATTAGACCATAACTTAGTTTTTATTTTAAACATAATGAAAAATCGGGATGTGAGACATTATCTCATTTGCATCATTGTTTAACCACATTTATGCATACTAAGTATGCTTTCATGCCTCAAAGTTGGTTTCTCAATTTAATAGGTTGTTTTATCACCCATGTAGCTCTCCTTTATTACATTCATTTTGATCACATTAGGCATTTTAGTTGGTTGACACAACTCAAGGACATATGATCTTTGGAGCGATCATTCCCTAGTTTAATCTTATTTACCCTTGTTCTACTACATATACGTGGTTAATTTTTTCTGGGTTGGCATCATTTAGAACAAATGTAATTCATATAATACTTAGGGATTTAAGACTACAAGGAGAAAAATCTTACACAAGAAAAATTATCTCATTACTCTTAGACACTCAAGTATTAAATGTATATTACAAGCGAGACATCCCAAAAATTTTATGCTTTTCAAATTCCTTCCAAGGAACTGTTTCAATCATTGGGTAAATATGAATTAGGGTTTATTTCATTAATAACCTTAAGAGAGGTCCCACGATCTACTAACTTTTTAAAAATCAAGGGGAAAACTACACCCTAATATTATACATTACAAGAGAGTTTGAAATCATTACTTCTAAACACCTTCGATCAACCCAAGGAAATCCACTACTACTCACTAAGGGAAAACTTTCATCTAACAAAGATAAAAGGTTTCAATGTAAGAGTTTAATACACAAGTAATTCGACATGTAACCTCCACTCACATAATTTTGATCTCACATGAGATCAATCATATATAAAACCGCCAACTATCTTGCAAGGCTTTGGTCACCCACTAGGGTACCAAGGGAAATTACGCATAAGGAGGGTTAACTTATTCATGTTATGGTCAAACGTACAACACATATACATGATGACCTCACTCATCCAAATATGATAGGTTTCACAAACTATATTCACCACCTCATAAAATATTCAAAGAAATGGTCCTTAGTAAGACTTGTTTTAGGTGTAAAACAATAAGACGGTTAATGAGACTAGAGCCTTCTACTAACATGATTAGTGTTTTATACCCTAAAAAAGGTTCAATTAGGGGGAGTACAATAGGCATTATAAACTTATTTTTATTTTTATAGTTTGGGTGAGATGATATTCCACCTAGCATTGTGGTTGTTGAGAAGATAAATTAATAATTAACATAGTAAAATATTAGTTTAATATCTTTATAACATAGGTACAACATTGAGTACAACTTCACATACATTTCGACACGGAAAAATATAACCGCATTGGTATTTCCTTTTTCAAAATTTACAATGAACCATTTTTCGAACAACACTACATATCAATATTCTATGGTAATACACGTATTGCAAGATGAATATAACTTTACAATGACAACTCATTAAATACAACATATCACATCCGAATTCCTCTTGCTTGGAATACATGCAACTAATGTAGGGTCAATCTTAGGACTTGTATGGAAATCCCTACAATGAAGCATAAATTCCATGCATCTATCATTTCAAGAAATCAAAGAAGAAAATAGAGAGGTAGGGAGAGAGAGAGAGAGAGAGAGAGAGAGAGATCGTTTCTTCACACATTCACACATCCTCATTCTATTGCTGTTTTTTCTAGAGAGAAGGGTAGTGAAGGATGAGAAAGTCTAGGATTCATTTTATTTTCAAATCACCATATCCTAACCACATACATCTCATATCCAATTTTCATTTCATTTCAAACTCATATACATTTTAATCCCATTTATAGTTTCAAAACCAGTCAAAATTTCATAGTTACTTCTAGAGAGAAAGGAAGAGAGAAAAAGTCTAAAATTTCATTTTCTTTTCCATTCACTATAAAATAACCACATACATTGCATATCCAATTTTGCATTTTGTTTCAAACCCATATACATTTTTAATCCATTTACATTTTCAAAACCAATCAAATTTTCATAGTTATTTCTAGAGAGAGAAAAAGTCTAAAATTTCATTTTCTTTTCCATTCACTATAAAATAACCACATACATCACATATCCAATTTTCCATTTCATTTCAAACCCATATACATTTTTAACCCATTTACATTTTCAAAACCAATCAAAATTTTCATAGTTATTTCTAGAGAAGAAAGGGAATAGAGAGAAAAGTATAGAATTCATTTTCTTTTCTATTCATCATATCATAACCACATACATTATCAAATTTTCATTTCATTTCCAACCCATAAACATTTATAACTCATTTACTTTTTTAAAACCAATCAAAATTTCATAGTTACTTCTAGAGAGAGAAAAGCGTAGAGAGAGAAAAACATCATAATTTTCCAAAAACCATTCATACAAGAATTTGATATATTTATACTCTATAAAATATGGAAATGCTATCTACAATATTCCATGAGCTAGATAGGATTCAAACAGGGGCCGTTAGAAAGTGTGTTTAGCTAAATTTTAAATTTTAGTGAAAGTTGGTGAAACATCTAAAGTGCTTTGACAAAATGGGCCTTGAAAACACTTTTTTAAGTTTAAACACAAAGTTTCATGATTCTTAGTTAATCCCCCATATACAAATAATTCATTGTGTTTGATGGAAGTTGATTACAATAAGCAGAGCTCAAGTTACAAGGGCCACTCCGTGGCTAGTTATCATAATCACACAAGTCGAAGAACTCAGACAACAACCAAGGGACCCAAAACCCTCTTGCAAAACTAATCACTGAAATAATTTTCATTGAAATGAAGAATGGTTACAATTCTCTTTTTGGTAATCTACAGGTAGGTGGCAGTAGTTTTCAATTCTACTCAAATGAAGTTGTAATCAGTAAGCAAACCGATCGTATTTTATTAAAACGAGCACATCATGACAAGTGATTGATATGTTAAAATATCTTTGAAACTTGACTCAAAAGGTGTTAAATGAGTTCAATAAACCTACTTAAGGTTCTCCATGGTCATGTATGTTACTAGGGATCATGCTAGAAGTTTCAGATTTGCAGTATATTAGAGTGAGGCACTCATGCGCACAATTTTCGAGGTCATAGTTTCAATGTTTTGATAGTTCCAATCAAGGTAAGGTTTTATCATTTGTTGAAGATGCATATCATTATATTCAATATTTAATTTCCAAAATCAGGAAATGATGAAAGTGAAATTTAATGTGGGAGGAAAGTGGAAAACCATACCTTTACGCAAAACTCGTGATCACTACATTTGATGAGACCGCATCAACTTTAAACATTCCAGCAACAGTTTGTGGGCTTGCTCATGCTTCCTCGCTTTGTATCACCAACAAATTTATGATCAAACTAAATACATGTCTCGAGGCTTTCATTATTTGAAAACAGATGGGGCATTGTCTAATTACTTCCATATTTTTCTCGAAAATTTCTAAAGCTATTTCAGCAAAACCATTTGTGCATACCCTGCAATCAACATATTCCATGAGACTACATCTCTTTTCCACCTTGCCCAAAAATCCATTTGTCTTCTATAAGCACCCAAATTTTTCATACATTCTTGTTGGGAAACTTTTCATCTACATAGTTTGGAGAGAGAGAAAATTACTTTCCTCCTAGATTTTGGTGGATGACCGGACTAGTTCGAGGCTCCTATTTTGGCACATGAAGGAAACAGAAAGAGAAAAATATTGCAGAGACATGTGTGGGATAACAGAAAAGGGCACTTTCAATGCCTTAATTAAAACAACACTACTCAAAATAAAAGATAAGGAGAAGGAAAGGCGAAGTGGTAGCCATCATCTACAACGAGAATTGTGATGTAATGGTTACATTACACGCAACACATGTGCACAAAAGAAGAAGTAAAAATCAATATTGTTAGAAATTATGCCCAATGCAGCAACTCTTAATCCACAATAGTCTTCCTCTTCATACAATAAACAAAACGGTGGTAGGTAAAAATATCCTTTCCTCTCACAAACAATAGAATCTGCTTAAGACATAGATATAGATCCAGATCGATCAAATTATATATAGAAAGATGAGTAGTATATTGGGTTATAGGTTTATCTTCATGTGTAGGGATGGTTCAATGCATAATGATAATGATTTAGTACGGATATTAGGAGAACTCCATTTAGCGCCATTCCATGTCACATTCGTTTATTTAATTATGATAGTACATAACCCTAATTTACCATTTTTAGAAATGTAGATCTCTACCTTTTGCTTTCACTACAACTATCTAGTTACTACTAAATTTGAAATGTTAACTTGGGTTTCCACGTGGTCAACGCCTTTGGATCTTGACTAAATCACTTATATTATTAAGTAAGGGAAAATGACAAGTCTAAAGGATGTTTACGATGTGTTTCTCTCCATGTTCTCGCTTAAAGGATGGATTTACCATGTTCCAAATCTCTTAATTCATACAGGCAGGTTGAATGCTGAAAATGGTGGGTGAAAACATATTTACCACTTCCATTACAATTAAAATACTTTACAAATTTCTCAAATTTCCTTGGTGTGAAGGTTTCAAAGTCGATCAAGGACATGTCCCTCCCTATACACTTTGATAGATGCCCGTACACCGATTATTTAAGCTCCTACTTGGCACGGCTTTAGAGCGCGACATAGGTAGTGGAGTCAAGATTTACACCTTTCAATTTCATTACGTGAAAATTGATGCACTACATTTCCCTCCTGTTATAAGAGCATCGTCCTCGATGTGACACAATGTCTAGGTTAGAAGAGGTACTCATGAGTGAGGAGGAAATGCAGACAATGACTCATGTCCCCAACGAAATGATACTTGTTGTTAAAGCGTGACCAAAAGCATAGAAGGAAATTTTTGTTGGCATGAGGTTCGATAAGGGTTTTAATTGATGCAAAACCATATTAATGAAAAAGTGGATGATGGAGTAGGGCCATATGATGTTGTAGATGATGTTGACATGATGGTTCGAGATGTGTACTTGATGATATAAGGAGATTCAATGATGATTTCTTGCTCTTCCAAGCCCATTCGGTGTCTAGGTGATGTGTTATGTTGTGGAGCTCAATTACTTTGGATTATCATGCAATATGAAACTTTCTGGAAAACACAGTAACTAACATCAGTTATGGAGGGACCGGCATTGGTCGAAAGGAGGAACCGGAATCGGTTAGGGCTAACCGGCGTCGATTACTGTGTGTGTGAGTGTTTTCATTAACTCACGGAATTAGATCTATTTTTAGTGTTAAAGAAGATCTATTGATTATAATTGGATGGCTAAGTGCCTTAAGTTTGTATACGACTATATAAGCATGAAAGTTAGGGTTTAGAAGTAAGAATTAAGAACTTGCAAAATTTGATGATTATTGTGAGAATAATTGTGAGAGAGAATTATTGGAGAAAAGGCGAAAGCTTGAGAGAGAAAAATTATTGTACATCTTAGAAGTGTGGAAGATTG
Source organism: Taxus wallichiana var. yunnanensis (assembly GCA_018340775.1). Classification (NCBI taxonomy): domain Eukaryota; kingdom Viridiplantae; phylum Streptophyta; class Pinopsida; order Cupressales; family Taxaceae; genus Taxus; species Taxus wallichiana. The sequence goes on from CM031243.1 coordinate 583,045,160, forward strand.
TAAATCTTCATTGGATATCTTGTGAAAGCTTTGGATAATTGATTGGTTTGTTTCTTGGTGGACATAGCCCACACCGGATGAACCACGTTAAATCTGGTGTTGTTTTATATCTCTTTTTTTGTATTTCTTCTTGTAGAATATCTGATTTTATTTGCATGTATGTTTAGATCTCGATATATTATTTGTACAACCGGTGAGCTAACCCCAACAACTAGTATCGTGGGATTTGTTTGAGGATTTTGTGTGTTGACAAATTTATTCACAGGGGTTTTCTCTGATTGAGTGGGAGCTACAAAGAATGGTACAAGAAAACAAATACAAGGTAGAGAAGTTTGGCACGTGAAATCATCTAGTGTGGAAGATGCATTGAGGATTATCCGTATCAAAGAAATTTGTATTTATCGTTAAATGATAAGTCTATACCTATGAAGATGACTGATGAAGAATGGAAGATTCTTGACAGAAATACTCTGGGATCTATAAGATTGAGTCTGACAGCATCTGTGGCTTCCAATATTACAGAAGCAACTTCTATGGTAGAGTTAATGAAATATCTTATTAATTTATATGAAAAACCTAGTGATTCAAATAAATCTTATTTGATGAAGAAACTATTTAGTTCTAAGATGCATGAAGATGGATCTGCATCTAGTCATTTGAATGATTTCAGATCTATTGTAAATCAGTTAAAATTGGTTGATATACCATTTGATGATGAAGTGAAAACACTTTTATTCTTATGTTCTTTGTTTGATAGTTAAGAAAACTTGGTAATGGTTGTTAGTAATACACCATCTACCAATAATATTTTGAATTTTGATGATGTGGTTAGTATACTCTTAAATGAATAAATTCGTAGTAAGATTATAAAGGAATCATCATATGGGAATGCTTTGAATGTAGAAAGCGGGGTAGGAAAAAAGCAGAGATCCAAGAGTAAGATTAATGGGAAATCAAAGTCAAGGGATAACAGATCTAAATCTAGAGGTAAGGTAATTACTTGTTGGAAATATGGAAAGAAAGGACATGCAAAAAAATATTGTTGGTCAAAGGATAAAGAGAACCAACAACTAGAAAAAGGTAAAAAAGTAAATCTTGTTACAATAGAGGTAATGCAAGATGCTTTTATTCTTTCTTTAAATAATAGAATTGAATCATGGGTTTTAGATTCAATGGCCTCTTTCCATGCAACCCCGATAAGGGTTATTTCAAAAGTTATGTCTAGGAAAATTTTGGCCATGTTTATTTGGGTGATGATGAACCTTGTAGTATTACTGGTAAAGGGGAAGTTCATCTAAAATTGTAAAATGGAAATATATGGGTATTGAAAGATGTGAGGCATGTTCCAAGCCTCATGAGGAATCTTATTTCTACAGGGGCAACTAGGTGAAGTTGGATGCATGGTTATTTTTACAGGAGACTCTTGGAAAGTCACCAAGGGCGTTTTTGTTATGGAAAGATGTAAAAAAGTAGGAACGTTATATTTATCTACCTATGTTACTGATTCATTTTCTGCATTGTCTACTTGATTCGGATGCATGTATGTGGCATAATTGGTTGGGTCATATGAGTCAAAAGGAATGCGAGATCTTAAAGGCTAAGGGTAAGTTATCATATTTGAAATATTTAGATCTTGATTTCTGTGAGCATTGTATTTTTGGAAAGAAAAAGAGAGTGAGATTTCTCAAAGTTGGGGAAACTAAGAAGGAGCATAACTTGGAGCTTGTACACTCAGATGTGTGGGGACCAGTTCGGGTAGCATCTCATGGAGGATCCCAAGATTATGTTACTTTCATTGATGGTGCTATAAGAAAGGTATGGGTTTATTGTATTAAACATAAATTTGATGTTTTGAAACTTTTAAAAGATGGAAAGCCCTTGTTGAGAATGAATAAAATTCAAAGTTAAAGTGTCTTAGATCTGACAATGGTGGTGAATATTGTAGCAAGGCTTTCAATTATTATTATTCAGTGAATGGAATACGTAGAGAAAGGATGGTTCCAAGAACACCACAAGATAATGGTGTTGCAGAAAGAATGAATAAGACAATCATGGAATGTGTTAGAAGTATGAGGATACATTCTGGATTGCCCTTGCGATTTGGGCGAGAAGCTGATACAATGGTTTATTTGATTAATTGTGGGCCTTCAATTTCACTAGATGGAGGAATACCAGAGGAAGCTTGGACCGAAAAGAGGTAGATCTTTCTTTTCTTAAATTTTTGGTTTAGAAGCTTTTGTGCATATTGATAAGGAAAATAGGAAAAAGTTGGATGCAAAATCCAAGAGATGCACTTTCATTGGTTATGGATCTGGTGATTTCGGATTCCGTTTTTAGGATTTAGAGAATTCTAAAATTATTAGAGTCGTGATATTAAATGGAATGAAAAGAGAATGTATAGGGATCAAATTTTAGCACCCAAGGACAAACTAGTTAAGAAGTTTGTGAATGAAAATAAACTCTCAGATTTAAAATTAATACTGACAAGGTTACACAATAACCGATGTCAGTTGACCCCTGACTGACATCAATCAGAGAACCGATATTGGTCATAGAAGAGTTAAACCCATCGCCATCGATTAGTAGGACCGATGTCGGTTACAGGTGACCAGCTTTGTCACTGACATATTTAGATACAAATGTCCAGGAGGTCCAGAATGAGCCTCCAATACCCCAAACTCCTATGAGAAGGTCACAAAGGGTAAGTAAACTTCTACAAATATTTACACCTTCTCTATTTTATTTATTATTGACTAATAATGGTGAATCAAATATTTTTGAAGAAGCAATGCAAGATGAGACCCACATGCAGTGGGAGCATGGCATGAATGAGGAGATGGACTCCTTAGAACATAACCAGACTTGGGATTTGGTTAAGTTGCTAGCAGGTAAGAGGACATTGTAGAGAGCAAGTGGGTATATAGGGTCAAGGAAGAAGAGGGTGGACGAGAAAAGGTACAAGGCAAGGCTTTTAGTAAAGGTGTTTGCATAGAAAATAGGTATTGATTTTGGTGAAATATTTTCTCATGTTGTTAAGATGACTTATATTTGTAATGTATTGAGTTTAGTTGCGGTAGAGGATTTGCATTTAGAGAAACTAGATGTGAAAACATCTTTGCTTCATGATGATTTAGATGAAGAGATTTATATGTAGCAACCACTTGGGTGTGAAGTCAAGGGTAAGGAGAAATTAATGTAAAGGTTGAAAAATAGCCTATATGGGCTCAAGTAAAATCCAAGGAAATGGTACATGACGTTTGATAGTTTTATGCATGAGCATGGTTACTTCATATGTGAATCGACCATTGTGTTTATTTCAAAAAGCTTGAAAATGGGAGCTATATTATTTTGTTATTTTATGCGGATGATATGTTTATTGCAAGATCTAGTATGCAGGACATTGGTGAGCTTAAGGGAAAACTATCTCACACATTTACTATGAAGGATTTAGGAGCTACAAAAATAATCCTTGGCATACAAATACACAAAGACAGAAGAACAAGAAATTGCATTTGTCTCGGGAGGATTATATCTACAGGATTTTAGAAAGGTTCAAGATGTAGAATGTAAAACTTGTTAGTACACCTATGGATGGACACTTCAAATTGAGAAAATAGCAGTGTCCTTCATCACATAAGGAGGTCAAATACATAACATGAGTACCATATGCTTAGCAGTTTGGAGTCTCATGAATGTTATGGTTTGTACCAGACCGGACATTGGATAGGCGGTGTGAGTTGTGAGTAGCTATATGGTCAATCCGGTAAAGAGCATCGGAAAGCAGTCAGTGGATACTCGGGTATTTGAGAGGAACATCTAGCATGCGGTTATGCTATGGAAGTTTGGATATTTCATTATGTGGCTATGTTGATTCGGATATGGCTGGAGATCCGGATGGTTGGAGGAGCACTAGTGGATATATTTTCATAGTAGTTGGGATGAAAGTTAGATTGATTTCAAGATTGCGAAGGTTGTGGTTTTTTCTACTACGAGGCATAGTATGTTGCAGCTACGAGAGGCTAGCGAGGAGATGATATGGATGAGTAGGTTCATGAAAGAGTTGGGAAAGGAGCAAGATGATTGTAAATTGTTCAAGTGATAATCGAGTACAATTCATTTAGCAAATAACTCAGTGTTTCATTTGAGAAAAAACACATTCATTTGAGGCATCGCTTCATACGACATGTATTGGAGGATGGGCAATTAAATCTGGAAAATATTCATACGAGTGAGAACCCTACAGATATGCTAACAAAGTCGTTAGCAAAGGAGAAGTTGGAGCTACACTCCACTTCTATGGGTATTCAATTTTAAGACTTGAAGAGGAAGAAACAAAGCTAAGGAAGGATCTAAGAATGAGGTTGTACAGTATGGTGCATTAATTAATCTCTAAGTGGGAGATTGTTGAGTTGTTGAGCTCAATTACTTCAGATTAGCATGTAATATGAAACTTTCTAGAAAACACAGTAACCGAGATCGGTTATTGAAGGACCGGCATCGGTCGGGAAAGGAGGGACCGCCATCGGTTAGGGCTAACTGGCGTCGATTACCAGTGTATGAGTGTTTTAATTAACTCACGGGAATTAGATCTATTTTTAGTGTTAAAGTAGATCTATTGATTGTAATTGCATGGCTAAGTGCCCTAAGTTTTTATGTGCCTATATAAGCATGAAAGCTATGGTTTAGAAGTAATAATTAAGAACTCATACATTTTGATGATTATTGTGAGAATAATTGTGAGAGAGAGAATTCTTGGAGAAGAAGCAAAAGCTTGAGAGAAAGAAAGTACTTGTACATATGAGAGGTGTGGAAGATTGTAAATATTCATTGTATATCTTGTGAAATATTTGGATAATAGATTGGCTTGTTTCTTGGTGGACGTAGCCCACACTGGGTGAACCATTAAATCTAGTGTTGATTTATATCTCTTATTTTGTGTATTTCTTTTGGTAGAATATCCACTTTTATTTGCATGTATGCTTAGATTTGATATACTATCTCGTATAGGTGGTGAGCTAACCCCAACATGATGTTGTATGGTGGCGGATATTCTTGGTGAATTGAGAAGCATGTTGGCATGTTAGATAACATGTTTGAAGAGTGCTTAGGAACTCATATTAGTTGCGAGTGTGCGAGATACGAGGTTGATGAGCATGTCATGCAGTGCTCATTTGGAGTATGGATGCTAGGAGGTATGAGATTGAGGTATAGAGCTATATGAACTCATGGATGCATGTAATAAGGTGTATCAAGTATGTTTGGACCATTTTGAGTGCTTTCATGATGAGTTGTAGTGTTCTTTCAATTGACCCTAGCTTCTACAATGTAAAACCCTAAGGGGAAGCTATGAAAATGAGATAGGATGGAAATATTGAGAGATGGTGATGAATTTTTGATGATTGGAGATGTTAGTATGATGTTTCATGGTTCTTTGAGAAAAAAATTTAGGATGTTAGGATGTGAATTTTGTAAGTTATGTTAGTTTTGGTGAGACAGGGTTAAGAACAAGGCCATTTCCAACTCGAATTGGAACTTTTGATGCTCACCCTGAATTGTGTGATTTTCATGGGACCTTGTGGCTTTTAGGTATGTTTCTATAATGATTTTAAAAGGTTTTACAAAAATAATTTTGTCAATTCATCATCAATTTTTATGAACGAATGTTAAGAAAATAAACAACGTTTTATAAGTTTAAAACCCTAGCTTGAAATTCGCTTGAGATATTTGATTCCTAAGTGGCTAGAATTTTTCCTAGTGCATGGATTATGATCGGAACATGAAGGATACTCCTTAATCTTTCCAAAAAGGTACGGTAGAGGTCATGGTGATGAGTAAACCCCAATCAAATAGGTCGGTTTACAAGAAGTTTGTTTTGGGGCAAGGTTGTCCAAAAGAGTTGTAAACTAAATTTCGTTTGTATGATGTATGTGATTTTTTCTTAATTTACGAAGAGGTTTCAGGACATGTTGATGTAGTTAGATGGTAAAATGTGCTTCATTTAGGTTGATAGTGGTCAAATGGAAGTTTTGAGGCAAAAAAAAGAAGTCTTCGATTACATGAGCATAACGGAAGGTACAGGTGGAGTTAGGAGGTGATTCATGTTGTCTTGTAAATAGGATTCAAATTTATTTCCAATTATATATGGTTTTCCTCATGATGATGCATTTTTCTAAGATTTGTAGGTCAATTTTTGGACAAAAATATTTTTTCCAATGCAGGACAGGACAGGATTTGCTGGATGTTTTGAGTTGGTTGAAGCATGGTATAGATTAGACGATGCTTTATATAACCTAGAGAGTTAATAGGGATGAATTTGGCATCCAATGAATCCACTTATAGGTCTTGATTGTTCCATTAAAGGTTTTAATTAGCTGATCTTTGAAAATAACTTTATGGGCTATTTGATTTGGTGAAGACAAACGTGGATGAGGTTTGAGTAGGTGATTCTTTCATGACTTATAAATTACTTGTAAGTGTTATAAATGTTCTTAAAATTCCATTGGGGATGACATGACATAGTTTGGATTTTTTGGAGTGATCTAGTGGCAAAAATATGTTGACAGGGTCCTGAAGGGTGAAGGAAACATGTGTTTTAAGAAGAACAAAGAATAGTGGTCCCATTAAATGAAATATTCTTATTGGTTGATGTAAATTACAACAATTTATGATGTTTAAATGTTAATTTAAACATGTGTGGTGATTTATGGGTCATGAAAAAGTATGGTTTTGATGTTAGGGTATTTTTCTCTTTGTACCCATGGGGATTTGAGTCTTTTTGGAGCATGTAATGATGATTTTGGCTAGGCCAACCTACTTAGGTCACTTATGAATGTTATGTTATGAATTTGGGATTTTTTTATGATGCATGGGTTGAGACAAAGGAGGGAAAAAAATTGTTTGAATTTGAAATGTGAAGGAGCTTATAAAACCATTGTTTTGGGTGCTTTTGTGAGCTAGTGTTGTGTGTACAAGAAGTGCAACCTAGGTGAGAGCCATTTATAAGTGTTGAAGTATGAATCAATATAAAATAAAGTGTGTTGAAAGGTTGAATAAGATCAGCAAGAATTTTTACAAGGTTTTGAAGGCTTGAGAAGTGAAGAAAGAGCTAGTTTGTGAAATATTGAACACCTAAGATTTGATTGAGGGTTTGAAGAAGTGCGAGTTGAATCATTGGTCTCTATCATTTGTACTAGAAATAAATAAGAGATTAGATCATAAAATTGTGGTTGAGTGGGTGCTTGATCAACTTCATGGTTTGTAGCATCCTTATGGAGTTGGTGCTTCACAAAATTAGGGGTTGGTGCTACTTGTAGGGTCATAGCTCTACTAAACTAGGGGTTGGTGCTCCTTGTGGGGGTGGCGCCTCACTAAATTTGAAACATATCAATATAAATATTGAGTTTTAGTGGGTGTTCTTCCCCTTGATTTTTTCCCACTTATATCTTGTGTACTTGTGTTGATTCTATGTTTCATGGTTGCTTACATTTATGATATTTGATGATGTGCACACATTAATGATTGGATAAGTGAATTTGTGGTTTGGTTGAATAATCTAAAATCTGATTTAAAGTTTTTTAAGGAATGATTCACCCCCATCTCAGTCCATTTTCTTCCAACAATTGGTATCAAAGCAGGTCCTTTTGGAGAAGTTTGACATCTTGAAAGGAGATCCTTGAAGCACAAAAATGGTGAGCAATATAATCATTGGAAAGGCACCAGTGTTTGATGGTGTGAATTATGATTTTGGAGCTTGAGGATGAAGACATTTATCATGGCTCAAGGATTTGATGTTTGGGATGTTGTGGAGCATGGTTATACCCCTCCTGCCACTACTCCAACTACTGAGGATGAAAAGAAGGAATATACCAATAACTCAAAAGCTTTTAGTGCCATCATAAGTGGCCTTAGAGAATCAGATTTGGGAAAAGTGATGCATTAAAAATCAACAAAGGAAGCATGGGAGAAATTGCAAGTTCTATATGAAGGTGACTCAAAGGTAAAATTGCAAAGCTCCAAACCTTTAGAAATCAGTTTGAAGGTCTTAAGATGAATGATAATGAGTCCATTGTTGCATACCTTCTTAGAGTTGATAAAGTTGTCAATAACATGAAAGGGTTAGGAGATAATGTGAAATAAGAATTTGTTGTTCAAAAGGTTTTGAGGTCACTAACTCCTAGATTTGATTCTAAAGTATCTTTTATTGAAGAGTCAAAGGATCTAACTACTTTGAAATTGGATGAGTTGCATGGTACCTTGATTGCTTATGAAATGAGAATAGGTGATTCCAAATCAGCCAAGAAAGAAGTTACATTCAAATAAGAAATGAAAGCTAAATGCAAGAAGGTAAAGGATGATGATGTTACTCTTGAGATTGAAGATGAAGAGCTCTTTGCTATGGTGGCTAGAATATTGAAGCTTGGATCTGGTAAGTATAGTGGTAAACTTCCATTCAAGTGTTTTAATTTTGGTGAAGTAGGACATTTTGTTACCAAGTGTCCTCATAGGCATGAGAAGGAAGATGATGATGAAGATCATGAGGCTAAACCTAAAAAGAAGAATCACAAGTTTGGTAAAGGTAAGAAAACCTTTAAGAGGTTTAACTACAGAAGGACAAGAAAAGTTTCTACACAAATAAGGATGATTTCTTGTCTGATGCTAGTAGTGGTGTCTCAGATTCTGAATCTGAATCTGATTATGAGGATATTAGAAATGAGGCATTGTTCATGACTAATGAAGCTATGAGGTCTTCTAGTGAAGGCCCTTCTTTGTTATGAGATTTTATATCAGGATATTGCAGCTATTCTAGTGAAGATAATGAGGATGACAAAGATGATTTTGAGAACATTAAAAGAGAACTAAAACATGTTGAGAAAGAGAACCAAAATCTGAGTTTACAGATCAAGGAATATGAAAATCAGTTTCATAAGCTAGATGAACAATATGTGATGGAATATGCCAAGCAAAATGAGTCTATTAGGGTGCTAGAAGAAAAGGTTAAGTATCTTGTTTCAAACCTGTAGGATAAAGAGAGTTTGTGCTCAAAATATAAAGAAGACATAGAATTCCTGAAATCTGAGCTACTAGAGGCTAGCAAGAAGACCATGTCCTTTCAAAAGTTTGAGAAAAGTGCAAAAGACCTAGATGATCTACTTAGAAAACAAAGGGTAGCAGGTGATACAGCTTAGTTTGGGTTCAAAGAAGAATCTAAAGGTAAAGAGTTGAAGCAAGAAGACATGATTTCAAGAAAATAAGAAGGTGAACCTATCATCAAGGAAGAGAAGAAGGAGACACTCATCAAGGACAATGTGAAGCCAAGACCTATTAGGCAACCTAATGCCTCAAGGTATGAGAGAAATTTCAATGGATATTTTTATAATTGTAATGCATTTAGTCATAGGGATAAAGAGTGTAGAAGGCCTCCTAGAGATACTCAACCATGGAAATACGACAGAGATGATCATGCTAAGAGTGTTATATGCTACAAATGTAATGAGGTAGGTGATATTTCTAGTGATTGTTTGAATGATTCATCTAGACATAATCTTGAGCTCAAGAAGAACATTACAGTGGTATGTTACAACAGTAAAAGAGTTGGTCATGTTGCAAGGAATTGTTATCAAGGTTACTCAAATCAAGACATGGGTCTTCAAGGTCCTATAGTGCAAAGAACTAGAGTTCAAAGACCTAGAATGTATGACAATGGTCAAAGAAGAATATGGGAACCTAGAGGAGACCTTGGTGTCTCATCAATAGCTTGCAATGACGGAATAAAGAGTAAAACACAAAGTTCTAATTAGAATAGAGAAGATAAAGGCATTTTCCAAGTGACCAAGAGGGGTTGGGACCTCTTCAAGACCTTCTTTTAGGTCTTCATGGTGCTCATATACCTCTATTATGCTTCTTAGAGGTGTATTAGTTGATATGAAGCATAGGAGTGAGGGGGAGCTATGTGGTATGTGCGTGACTCCTCCATGATCATAAGGTATGTCTTTAATGTCCTTAAGCATGCTCTCATAGTTTAAGTTGGTAGTTATTTGTGTGAAATGTCATGATATCAATTTTGTGGTCATGGGATGTATGAGTCTCGAGTTATTTAGTCTAAGTTTTGCATTATCATGATAAATTTTCCATTCGAGATGGTTCAAGATATCCAATAGTCTCATTGACATGTCATGTGAAGTATGTAAGCGTTTTGGAATTTATGTAGTGTGCATTTTTGTTCTATGTGTCTAAGCTTAGCAATGTGGGTTGAGTCTGTGGTCTGAGGAGTCTTCATGATGACAAGCTTGAGTTTAATGAAGGGTCGTAAGTTTTCATAGCATAAATCCTATGTGATCAAGTGTCTCATATGAGTATGAAGCTATGAAGGTTCTACGAAGTTGTGAAAGGATATTAAATGTCTCAGTGTATTCACTCTTCTCAAAGAGTGTGATATGGTCATAATAAGTTGTCTAGGCATGTCCATTGGTCTAAGAATTCATTGGGTCATATGTTATGAGTCTCTAATAGTGTAAATGTTCGACAAGTATGCATAGAGATTCTCTTGTCTCATCATGTGTGATGCCTTGATCATTCAGTATGAAAGAGGAGATATGTGCAATGCTCTTTGAAGGCAATAAGACAAATTTGAGGTGGTTTCAGGTGTGTAAGTGTTATACATGCCTCCAAATCAAGTCTATAAGTGCTCAAGAGTTTAAGGTATGTTATTTCAATGGTGGTAATCATATTTGATTCCATGAAACTAAAAGGATTGAGAACTCTTGAAGTTTCTCTGTGATGACTAGTTTCAAGTATTCTTAAAAAGTGGTATAGATGGAAAGTGAGGTTTGAAGGTCCAAATGATGGAGTCTAGGGCTAATTTTTGTGCTTATTATCTAGACAAGGTACTCTTCATGATTCAAAAGGTTTGAGGTCATAGGATTTCTTAAATTCTTGGGAATATCTCATTAGAAGTTCAAATTATAGTGTTTGTGTCAATAAGGCCTGATTGAGAAAGTGTAAATGAGATTGGTTCTATATCTACGCTTTGAGAAGCTTGGTCTACATGTTTTCTTCCTCAGATGTAGGATTCATAGTGACAGCTTGTATAATATACTCCATAACTATGCCGATGGTTGAATGATGAAGGCTACAGGTAATAAGTTGGTTCATTTTATCCTTTAATGTGTATGAGCCTAAAGAAGTTGATTTATGTATGAAGAAAGAGATTATGTGCACTTTGAAGATTGATCTTATAACTGTAAGTATATTCTAGCTCATTTTTTAGTCTATACACAAGATGGAATGCTACATGTGCAAGGTATATATGTCAAAATCAGTGTATGTGACATCTTCATGTAAGAGGTAAGTTGAAATGTAATTGAGCTAATATTATTGCTCATGAAGGAATGACATGGAAGGGATAAGATGTATTGAGTATCATAATGCTAAGACTAAGATCATAGTGAACTCGAAATGAAAATGAGCATATACATACATAGGGCATGTGTGAAAGGAAAAATTTGATGTTTCCCAAGGGAAAGGTATAAGGTATGTATTAATACCAATCATTACCTATCATGATGTTGTACATGTGTTCCGTAGAGTGATTATGATTCCAAAGAGCAAATGTGTGTCTCATGGATCATGAAGTAACTAAAAGTGATATTTTAGCTTCAATTACATCCTACAGGCATGTAGTTACTTGAATGGATATAGTAATAGTGCCATTAATTTCATTTAGTGTCTTCATTACTTCTTAAGGTTGGGAAAGATGATAAGTTAGTTGAGAAGCTAGTGACTAGATATGTCAAGCTTGTTAAGTATCAAAATATGTCTCATAGCTTACTCTCATTCAAAGATGATGGTGCAATGCAAAGATAAAAAGAAAAATGATGCTTAGATTTGTAAGGGGAACTTTATGACAGGGGGAGTACAATCTTTACTCCTTGATGGTACTACAGGTGGTCTTATGTGTTTGTAAGCCATCTTCTTGGCTAGTTGAAGCTATTTTCACCGTTAAAGGTGAGTTCATGTTGGTTATCGTATTTTATGCTATGAAATGTTGCTTTTATAGTTGTATAAAGTGATGTATGATCTCAATTAAGATAGGGGAGCAATTGAATTTGCTTCTAAATGGTGATATAAAGGTCTTAAGGTATTTGAGGTGTCAACACAAGGCAGCAATTTTCAGTCCTTGATTGCATTATGTCATCTATAAATGACTATCTAAGACCGAGAAGATGCTTTAGAAAATGGCCAAAGTAACTAAGGAGATTTCTTGGAAAGAACTCAAGGTAAATAGATCATTTTTGTGCTTGTTTACTAGTTATGGTGATCTTAAGTCAAGGGGGGGTGTTGTTTTGATAAGACAAAGTATGATTGGCATGTCATGACATGTAAAAGTTGATGCTAAATTCACCGAGAAGTATAATTAGGGACATGAGTCCTTAGGTCTGTTTGGAGAGTAATAAAGTGCATTGAAAATCCAAGGATATGTCTAGAAAAATTGATATGTGGTCAAGGAAGAAGGTATGATGGGTTGATATGCTTATTTTTAACATTGTTGGCATGATCTCAAAATGTATGGTTCAAATAGTGATCCAAAAACGTAAGTAATTAATTAACCTTTTTAACCGTTTTCATGGATCGTCAAATTTAAATCAATTTTACGGATTCAATTCTCCAAAATTGATCAATTCTTTGTTTTCATAGATGCACCTCAATCGATTGTTAACCACAAAAATTGAAATGTGCATTTGTTTTATCTGATGTGGATTATGGATTGCCAATTTTAACTTATATCAATTAATTTCTTGCTTTATCAATTTAATCAAATTCATATACTGATTTTTATCTTGATCAAAAGCTTCAAAACTAAAAATGAAATCCACACAGAAAACTTGATAACAGAGTTCACCCGTAGGCTACATCTCTAGATTCACGTAATTATGAATCGATCTATTAATGCCCAATGAAGTACAACTTAATCACCTTCAATAATGACAATATAGATCTTTATACATGTAAATGGAGCTTAGAAATGAGTTTGTAGATACTAATTTACTGTCAGACATCGTCCACAAAAACAATTGTGGCTCCACAGGCTCTCCATAGTGCCTTTTCTATGCAAATGCGGTTGAAAACCACCTACACCAGAAAATATGCAACACTTCGTGGAAAACGAAGACTACCACTCTCTCCGTCTCAAAATTTTGAAAAAAAATTCCTTTTACACCAAGTCCTGATTCGGACCAAAAGTGCTTTAATTTTGATGGTTTCTACAAACCGCCTAATCTATCTCCCCCATAGTACGCTAACCAACCTTCTTCATATAGTTGCATGAGCTCGTTATATGACTCGTCTGGGCTAGATGGTCTAACGGTTGGGTGTAAGTTTTATGGGGACTTGGTTCTAGGGTCGAACCCCTCTCCTACTCCTTTGTCACCGCTTTGTTTTCCATATAGTGGGTAAATTCCACATTGATAGTAGGGAGGGCGGATTGTATGTTTAAATATAGGCGTAGGCCTATGTTTACGTGGGCTTCGGCCACTTCTTGGCCTTTTGTTTGGCCACCCAACTATGCGTTAGTGTATAGTTTGAACTACCCCATGGGGGCCAAGTTGATGTATTGCCACGTTGTGGCGAGTTAGCCTAGCTTTTGTTGAACCACCCAATGTTGGGTTGTATATTGGGTTAATCCACAAAGTTACATGGACCGCCATGGATAATATATATGCCCGAGTTGTATGTGATCCAATGAGGATATATGATCAAAGCGGTTGGCTCGTGTTGATCCCGAGCAGTGGGAGTGTCTCTTAAACGGCCTACCAAATATATAATGCCTAGCTAGATAATAAACCTAGCCCGCAACGTGGGCAAGTAGTGTGGAAAGGTAGGTCGACTTGGTGGGGAGTTGACCACCCCACCAAGCTAGAAAAGAGCTCGGTTAAACTATACCTTGAAAATTTCAACCCTCCAACACTATATAATTGTCCCTGAAATATCAAAATTCCACATGTAGAACATATAGAAATAATGTGGCATGCATAACCAATATCGTAATAATGACATAATGAGTTACAGTTAATGCACCCTCCATTAAAAGAGTGTGTTGAACCTAGTTGAGGGACCCCAACCAACAAATAGTGGGGCCCACTAATTTTTCGTGTGTCGAAGACCGGAGGATCTAAAACACAAGTTTTACTCTTTTACCCATTTTTACTTTTGTCACATGCCAACCCATGATTCGCCAGTTGACCAAGTTTGACCCATTTTCAAACCATATTTTGACTTGCGATATATTCGCATGTGGACTCTGTTTTTGATGTTCTACATATCGTCGGAAAGTTCTTGAGATGCTCTACATCTTAGTCATGGTTTAGGGAGGTTTAGGAAAATTCTACACACCATAATATCCTTTGGATTAGATAGTGTTATGCTATAGTTGATTTATGAAGGCTAAAATAGGGTTAAGGAGAAAATAACTACTTATGTATGCCTAAAAGGTTGAAAATGGTATTATTGGCTCCAAGAAAGGTATGATAATGCTTCTCCATGCTTTATTTATGTATTCAATGATGTAGATACTTATCCCAAGGGGAGCATGGTGGTTGCAAGCTTGCAAAGAATGCAAAATCAGGTTTTGTGTGAAAGTTCAAGGTTTTGAGCTTTTTGAGACCTTTGGTGGATGTTTCCAACCAAGAGGTGATGTTATGAAGCTAAGGAAGGTAAATGACATGATGCTACAAGTATGTATTTTTCATTAATATAAAAAGGGGAGAATTTCAGGTAGTTTTCCATCAATGAAAAAGGGGGAGATTATTGGCATGTGGTCCTATAGGTGTTGTCATTGATGCAAAACCACATTAATGAAAAAGTGGATGATGGATTAGGGTCAGATGATGTTGTGGATGATGTTGACATGATGGTTCAGATGTGTACTTGATGATACAAGGAGATTCAATGAGGATTGCTTGCTCTTGCAATCCCATTCGGTTCTTAGGTGATGTTACATGGTGGTAGGAGCCTCTTGGTGACTCGAGAAACATGTTGACATGTTATATATCATGTTTGAAGAGTGTTTGGGCACTCACATCAGTTGTAGAGTGTAGATACAGTTGATGAGCATGTTGCAGTGCTTATTTGGAGCAAGTATGAATGTTATGAGGTATGAGATTGAGGTATGGATCTATATGAGCTCATAGATGAGTTGTAGTGTTCTTTCAAATTGACCCTAGTTTCTACAAAGTGTAAAACCCTAAGGGGAAGCTATGAAAATGAGATAGGCTAGAAATATTGAGAGATTTTGATGATTTTATGATGATTGGAGATGTCATTCTGATGTTTCATGGTGCTTTGAGAAAAATTTCAAGATGTTAGGATGTGAATTTTGCAAGTTATGTTAGTTTTGATGAGACAGGTTAAGAACAAGGCCATTTCCAACTTGAATTAGAACTTCTGATGCTCAACATAAATTGTGTACTTTGCATGGGACCTTTTGCTTTCATGGATGTTTCTATATTGATTTTATAAGGTTTCAAAAAAATAATTAGGTCATTTCATCATCACATTTTTATAAACGAATGTTAAGAAGGTAAACAACTTTTTATGAGTTTGAAACCCTAGCTGAAAGCGGTTTGAGAGATCTGATTCCTAATACATGGATAATGATTGGAACATGTAGGATACTCCTTCATATTTCTAGAAAGGTATGTTATAGGTCATGGTGATGAGTGGACCCCACTAAAACAAGTCAGTTTAAGAATTTTATTTTAGGACAAGGTTGTCCAAAGGATTTGCAAACTAAATTATTGTTGTATGATGTATGTGAGTTTTTATTAATGTAAAAAGATTTTTCATGACATTTTTATGCAGTTACATGGTGAAATGAGCTTCATTTAGGTTGACTTGTCAAAGGGAAGTTTTGAGGCAATAAAAAGTAGTCTTTAGTGAAATGGGCATAACAAGAGTTACATATGGAGTTGGGAGGTGATTCGAGTTGTGTTGTAAAGAGGATTAACATCTATTTCAAGAGATATATAGATTTCCTCGTGATGAAGAATTTTTATAAGGTTTCCAAGTCATTTTTTGGACAGAAAGATTGTTTCCAGTCTGCAAGACAGACAGGACATGTTGGATGTTTTGAGTTGGTTTATGCATGAGATGGATTAGGTTATGCTTTATATTACCTTGAGAGTGAATAGTGATAAATGTTTCATAAAAAAATTTAAATGGTGGAGATTAAGAAGGTCAAATGTGGTGCACACACAAAGTGTGTATTTTTGTGTCAAAAATATAACATAGTGTTGTGTGTGTGCCCCCATTTTTGAGTGTTGTAAACTATTTTTAAAACCTTTTTAGTAGAATGTTAGATAAGAACATGTATGAGGTCCCACTAATTTTTCATATTTTTGGATGAATACATACTTTTTACTAATTTTCAAAGTGAACACGTCCCAAAAATAAAATATTTGTGTGTACACCCCCAAATTTAAAAAAAAAATCGTCGAAAAACAAATTTTTAGTGTCTCGTAGAATGGTGTTTATGAAACCTTTTTTTTAATTTGGATGAGAAAATCATAAAATATATATATAAATGTATACATGTTTTGGAAAGAAAAGAAGGCACGAGTAAAAGAAATTAAGAATGAGAGTCCTAAACTAATCAGATTTTAGAAAGAAATATATCGTCACAAACATAAAATAGAGCTTGACGCCGTAATCATTTTTTTGGAATATTGTTTTATAACACATGAAAAATTGGGGTGTACACTTGAGATTGTTATTTTTTTTTGCAAAACACAGATTTATTCACAGATTACACGGTCCAACCATTAAATATAGATATCCAAGCCAAAGGGTGGGTAGTTTCCAAGCCAAAGAAAAATTGTGCTCACGTTTTATTTTCTTAGTGAAAATTTTAAATTTACATAGTAAAAATGAGTTCGCCTTATCAACGTCATAACTCGACCACATTATGACATGCTAGTTTTATTGCATGGTCGTGTTATAACGCAAGCAAACCATAACATTCTCGCGTTATGTGCAAAAGGGCCAAAAAATAGATTTTGGCCGCTTTTTGTCCCTCATCTCCATGCACATGCCCATTTTGTTTCAATTTAATTATTTTTTTGCATGTTATTAAATTTTTCAAAATTTTAAATTATTTTAATTTTGTTATTTGCATTTACTTACTTCAAAAAAGAATTCTTATCAAAGAAAAAGTACTATTTACTTAAAATTACCACTTGGAATATAAATTACAACCAATTAAACGTAAGAAATGGTTGGTTGTGTGTACTAAAAAGAGTTTGGTAGTGCCTACTATGATGTGGGCATTATTGAAAAATTTACGATAGAGGTGCTTAGGAGGATAAGGTGACATATATGGGTATGATAGTGAAAAAAATTAAAATGATGTTTTGTGTTTCTTTTGTTATGTTAATTTAAGACCAATTTATCGTGCAGAGAATTACAATGGTAATTCGCATAAGGAGCGACTAGTGCGTTAGCTTGTCGGCATGAATGCATCTTTGTGGAAAATACAATGTGATAAGTGGCTCAAATGGGACACAAAACGAGCCTTTGGTAATATCAAAAATCAATGATATAAAATTTAATAAAATGTATTTTCATCAAATTCATTAATTCAATTTTTTCATATTATATTGATATTAATACAGGGGTCCTAAGTATCTTCGACAAATCCCACCAAACCGTAATGGGTCAAGGAATTTGGTGACTCGTCATCTGGGACAAATGAGCATAGATGAGGTTGCTTGCAAATTTGTAAGTTTATTTCAATAATGTATTATACAACGTTTATTAATTCATATCTCAATTATATTTCTAACTTTAAATAATTTTTACATGAGAAGATGTATCACTTGAACCATTAAACAAGTGTGGGTACAACTCAAAGCCCTTGGATGGAACACCAATGCATTAAATGAATGGGTGTATTCTCATGGGTTTGTGCCAGTAAGATGTCATTACTTTCTTAAATAATTATTAAAATCAAGTAGGTAACAAAATTTGATTTTCAATATTTTATTCATAGAATTTGAAATATTATAATAAGTATTAAATAATGTTATTGTAGGTGAATAAACCTTCACTTTTAGTTCATGGCCCTAAGTTTACAATGGATACTGATGATGATGATCCTGACTACGACTATGGAAACCTATCATTACATGGAATAGAGCCCAGTTCAGACAACAAAGACAATGAGAATATACATTATCATGATGGTGATAATGAGCTCTTAAATGATGATGATGATGATGATAACAACAAATGGTTGTTGATTTAGCTATTGCATATTATTAGTTTGTGTGTGTGTGTGTATTGTGATCCATCATTCGCAAGCACTTCACTCATGAGCAAGTGCTCCAATTTGATTAGGATCTAATCCACGTAGAATCATTTTTCTTAGGCAAGCACACCATCCCTTCCCCCAAACCTCCTCCCCCATATAGATCGGATCTAGAGGGTCCTATCGCCATATAGATATTTCTATAGGGTGCCCAATCTATATAGGTCGTTGGCAAGGAAGACTTGTCCTACTCACATCAACCAAGTCCCCCGGATAGAAATATAGGGCTCCTCGATCTATCGTGTGTGTGTGCGTGTGCGTGTGCGTAAGCGTAAAGCGTGCGCGTGCGCGTATAAGCGTATGCGTATGCGTATGCGTATGCGTGTGCGTGTGCGTGTGCGTGTGTGTGTGCGTGTGCGTGTGCGTGTGCGTGTGTGTGTGTGTGTGTGTGTGTGTGTGTGTGTGTGTGCGCGTGCGAAAAATGTAATATAATTATTCCTCATCTGAAATAATTATATTTTGTTTATTTTTATTTTACTTTTCAACGAAACTTTTGTGTCGCATCATGTGCCACTCACGATTGGAATAGTGTCTCAATTAGCATCATGAATATGTG
Source organism: Taxus wallichiana var. yunnanensis (assembly GCA_018340775.1). Lineage (NCBI taxonomy): Eukaryota > Viridiplantae > Streptophyta > Pinopsida > Cupressales > Taxaceae > Taxus > Taxus wallichiana. The sequence continues at coordinate 583,064,074 of CM031243.1, forward strand.
ATGCAAATGTGGCGCAAAAGCTATGCAAATCAAAATGTCTAATTGTGTCACATTTGTGTCGCAATCATCGACATAATTTCTTACAGAAACACGCCAAAAACAACCAAAAAGCTCGATTTCCAACACAAAAATGAAACAAAATGTGGCATGATTTGCACTTTATGTAGTAGTGACACTCCAATGAAACTATGTTAAACGGTGGTTAAGATAAATCAAATTAAACTAAGCTACTTAAAAATATCAATAAAATACCATAATAAACACAAACTCCCTTCTCACATTCCACTTTGTAATACTATGTCACATTACATTGCAAGTATAGAAGAAACTCTACAAAAACCATAGTGAAAGACCCTTTGTCTAAAGAACAAACAAACTACTATATTTTTTAATAAAAACAAAATTATTGCTTCTTGTATTGTTGACATCTGAAATAGTAAATGTTGGAGTTAGTGGTCTTTACTAAATATTCACTAACAAATTAACATTTTTAGCCTACATTTGGCGTGATTTTGGAAGATGTGCTAACATCATTCAATATGGATCTTACTCCCGCATGATTTACCATGCATATAAACTCATATGATGCTTCTATGTCACACCCCCTCATAATCATAAGCATCAACTATAATTGATGTTATACTTAAAGGAACATGATTAAGTGATGTTAGTTTTGGGGAATTTATTACTAGATGCTTTGGTTGTCCCTTCAGATCTAAATCAGAGAAAATTTTGGAGTTATTTTTCTTCTCAATCTTCATTAATGCATTCATTTTTGTGTTTGTATTGTGAGGCACCACATACCCTTCTTAGTTGATCATGCAAGGACCACACGAGATTTCGAGGTGTGGTGGGAGATTTATGGTCCTAGAGAGAGGCAACATGAGCACAAGCAAATATGTGGTAGTGGGAGGAGGGAGATACAGAGGAATCAAGGGATGAACCACTAGTGTGGAGGTAGCAGCGATGGGTGCCGACGGATTCATAGGGTGGACAAGATGGCGAGGGTAGGAGGTTCAGGACATCTCGCCAAAGAGGGATGAGGAGGAAGATGAGCCACCCGGGTTTGGGACAAGATTAAAAGGGGGACCTAAATAGGGGCGAGACAAGGGAGGGAGCTAGTAATGGGTCATTGAAAGGTGGGTGAGGGTAGTCGGCCATGTCGAGAGGACAGTGTAGACTCAACGTGGTATAGTTCAAGAGGCCAAGGAAATAGTAGAATGGTGTTTGGGTCATTGAACAAGGTGACGAATGAGCAAGATAGGTTATTATGGGAGATTGTTGAGGTGATGGTGGAGCACATACTTGGTCAAGAGAGGTTGAGGGAGATGGAGAAGTGAGAGAAAGAGCATAGTTAGACCCCAAAGTTGGAGGAGTGGATAGTTGAGTTAGAGGGTGATAGGCGAAGGGTATGTGAGTTCGAGGCGATTTTGGCCACACATATGGGTAGCGAGGAGCAAATATAGGAGTTAGAGAGGCGGTGTAGCAGATCCAAAGAGGGATTAGGAGCGAGTGAGAGAGGAGCTTGAAACTCAATTAGCATTGATCAATCAAGTGATGGCTACCCATGTGGCACAAGAAAGTTATCAATCGAGATTGTTACAAGTGCATGCCCCATATGTGTATGTGGCATCTTCTTCATGGCCACCGACATAGAAATCTTATTCACGTATGACTAGTATCGGGGATCTCCTAGAGCCCATCGGTACACCATGCGGGGTCGGATATAGGGGTAGAAGTTCAAAGCCTAATGTGGGTCTTGTGTCTTAAAGATGTAGTTATGTTATGAACGGATAATTTATTGTATGAAAAGATGTGATATATATACATATATAGAAGGAAAATACCTCATTTTTGTGTGTATGTGGAATGTGTTGTGGAGTATGTATGCATTAATTTATGTAGTGGATGAATACATGTAGATGTTTATGTATAATGGATGTACTATGCTATATTTTGAAATTTTTGACACGTAGCCATGGATGTTTGAAGTACGGAAAGGTATTCAAAATGGATCATGAATGCAAGATGGTTATGTTTTATTGAGCAAGGATGGAACAATTATGCGATGAAGACGTTAAGTGAGCTATTAGAAAAAATGACAACATTTGTTGATGAGATGTAAGATAACAATAAAATGTAATTTGAACCAAGGATAATGATCACCAAGCAACACCCTCGGCTTTTAGCCTATGGAGATCATGTGTGCAAAAGTGAGCGTTAATTGCCACTTGTGTTTGAACCGCATAGGCAAAATAGAAGTCAACTAACAAATGTGGTGGGTAATTTAGGCGCTTTATTAAGTGAATTGGTGAATGTGAAAGGAAGAGGGGAACCATACATTGCTCTGCTTTTGCCAATCAAGCCTCTATAGCCCCAACGGAGATGTATTTGGTGTTAAACGAAACATTTCTCTAGTACCAACTAGACATCTATAGCCTCAATAGAAATAATTGAAACACCCCTAAAGAGACTTATTTATTGCTTTATCATTTGATTTGATGTGTCATTTATGTTTTTGACAACATGGAAATATTTTTATGATCTCATTTCACTTTAGGCGTTAATCACCATGATTGACGAGGTAAGGGGGGTTAGATACATGCGATGGCATGTCATTGGCTACAGATTGTAATAATGTCCTAATAGCATCATGACATGTAATTAGTGAAGTAGGGTGTGTGGGTCTTTCATAGTAAAGTCATTATTTAATCCACCAAGTGGCCATAGATGAGGCTCACGAGAACTATAGAAGCTACTTTGTCAATACTAGAAAGTTGTTTATAGCCTACGAAGATCGTCGATGCATACTTGGCGAAAATGAAGCGATATGAGGGTATTTATGCAAAAAAGGAAATAATATGAATGTAGTGGTTACATGGTGCTTTATCATTTTTAGTGACTTTTTATAAGTTTTATATTGTTTTTGTAAGATTTTGAAGGTTATATATGAATGATTTTGGGTTTTTTAGAAGTATTTGATGAATGCGTTGTTAGGAATTAATTTAGTGCTCACATTAATGTACGGGTGAATATAGTGTATATGAGATATCTTGGGAATATTGTTTGATATGTTGTTGAGTTGGTTAACAACTTGTATAAGAAAGGAATAAGTAGTTTTGAGAGGTTCCTTAATAATAGGATATCTTCTCCTATATATATGTAACTATGTCCCGTAATAATCAATGAGAAGAAGAATGATTGTTGTGTTAACTCTGTAAAAATCTGAGTGGTGCTCTTCATCTAGTATCAGAGAAAAATGAGATTTTTGGTCCGCTAGTAGTTTATACATTCCTTTATGTGGAATTTTCCTGGTTTATTATTTGAAAATGTGTAAGAAATATCTCTATAAACTTTGTGAAGTTCGTAAAGATCATTTGCAAGCTACATAGGAGCGTAGAAGAGCTTAGCAGCCCATATCAGAAGCAATATTATCATCCACGTTGAAGATATCTTTGGCCATGGCATAGTTGGCAGTGACGCCAACTTGGCAGTTTTGCAGAGCTCATTTCGGGATAAACGTTATTCTGCATTGATCATCAACTTCATTTTTGCAGTCCCAATGTCGTGTGAGATCTAATTCATTCTGTTCTATGAATATGGTAGTGCATTTTAATGAGATCAATATTTTGATGAGCTACACACTTTATTTTGTCCTATTTTTCTATTCTATATAAACGCCTTATGCATGTCATCTATATGTTTCAATCTACGCCATCTTTGTCAAAGTAATGGAGGGTGGACCGTAGACTTTGTTTACTTATTTTGTATAATAGCTTTAAAGGCGTTATTTGTTTGTATTTTGGGTCGTTTGCATGTTATAGGCGTCAATAAACTTATTAGAAATCCATTTGTTAATAGAGTTTGAAACGTTCTTACTTTTGTTTTATGTACAAATCCTCATAAACATTATTGATGTTTATAAGTATTAGGTCCATAAAAATCGATATACTAGATAATTGATTGGTCGAAATGGTATTAGTTAAAAAATAATATTTCATTACATTTTAATGGTCAAATCTTTTTTTAGGTGAATATTTTATTTCGTAAATTTCTTATAGTTGATTTCTAAATATTGTCAAAATAAGTCTTTAGTTAAACTATGTTAATTAATCATGTGTCAATAGTCGTTAAAATTGTTTTAAAAAAATATCCTTATAAACACATTTTCGATTGAAACCAACGTTTGAATTGTAATGGGCTTCATGATCGAATTCGACTAAGTTAGCATCTTCACACCGGAGGACGAGACACATGAGGTTGGAGGTCAATCAACGACCTCTCGTGAATCACCAACGACAAGGCGGCACTTACTGGTATGGTGACTTTTTTTTCAATTGTGTGGTGTGGATTTCAATTTTTCAACTTTTTAGTGTGATATGTGATACCGGAAAAACAATTGTGTAAGAAAGCAAATGACCGTAGAGACCCTCTAATCTGCGGAGATCATTTGACCGTCGTACTTCATTGGAAGATGATCAGTTCGTGAATACGTTCACTGGCAATGGTGATTATCTCGCAACAAGATCCAACCAAGAGGTATGCGATGACGATATGATTCACTTTTCAATGTTCCTGTTTGATGAATAATTGGAAATTTCACATTATGGGGCGAACATGACACCAATGTTCCATTTCCATTCTGCGCTTAACCGACAAAATTCAAGGGCAACTTCCAGTGGCAATGGCAGTTTCCTATGTTGTTTGAGATTGAGTGGCAACAATCGACAACAGTGGCTGCAATTAAGAACATTGTGATTCTTATAGGATGTAATGTGAAATCGTTCCAGTGTGAGTTTTCTTCTTCGACGTTGTACTAAGCATGTTGATTTATATATACTTCCATGATGTACAAGCATAGTGGCGAACAAAAGCACCAGAGTAAGTCAGTTCATGGCTCTTGAAAAGGTTTTGGGAGATCTAAAAAACCACGAGGTGAATAGCTTGATATAACCTATTCACGTCCAAGGTTTGTGGTGAGCTTGTTCAAAACCGTGGAAGGAGATAGCCTTTCATTTAGATTAATGTGTGAATAGTAGTGGGGTGAGAGCGAATAATAAGAAATGGGAGTGAAGGGAATGAGTGAGCTCCTAGAAAGTGGTGTGAGAAATGGGTGGTAGGAAGCTCCGCATTATGCGCAAATGCGGCAAAGGGATGATAAATCCCCCATGTGATACATGTTGATATGCTATGGGAGCAAAGAATCGCAATGGAAGTGTGTTCAAACATCGGTTCGGGGGCTTGATAGAGCATGGTTGTATTGGGTAATGACCAATTAAGGCATTAAACACAAAAAAACAAGTCAAAGAAATTGCGATGCATTAGCTCGGGTAGGAACATCCGAGAGTGGTTGAGTGCATGGGTATGGTCGGCGATAGATAGTATTGACATGGATAATATGGTTAGGATTAGGGGTTTTCAATTCAAGCCGGAAAAGATGCAATCAATTGTTTTATCTCATCATAGAGTGTCTCATATTTGATCCTTGACTTATCATCAAGCAATGGATATCGTGGTTGAATGCGGTTAGGAATTTCTTGCTCAAATTTCCCCAATTTGAAATCCTTCCAACCTTGTTGAAGTAAAATATCATTACGAAATCAAATTAGATATATATGATATGTTAATAGAAAATTTAGATTTTGAGATAAGCGTGATGTTAAAAAGCGGAATGGAATCGGTGTCGTATCCTCCATATACAAAGTGTTGTTAGGAGGGATGTCGAAGGAAATGAAGGATCGTTTGTCAAGTTTGTGGGAGGGCTTCATGTTAACTTGGTCTTGTTAGAGGTAGACTCCTTGTTAGATTCTATAGATGAGGTTTCCTTGTCACATTTGGTAGAGGAAGGACGACCAAAGTCTTTCATTGAAGGAATAGGAGGCAAAGATACAATGGAGTATGGCAATTTATATTCCCTCAACTCGATGGATTGTGAGGCATCTAGAGGGGAGCTTCCCCCTTAACATGTGATGATTTCTCGGGCTCACTCGTAGAGGAAACAAATGGAGATGAACATGGTGAAGTTAGAGGTGTGTATGGAAGAATGATGACATTATGGAGCATTGAAGAGAATGGTGATTTGAATGAGGAGAAAGGAAGAATCGAATGATGAGGATAAAGATGGGGAAGTGTAATTGGTTGGCGCAGTGGTGTCGGGGTGTCAATTTTGTAGGAGTGGGGGGTATTTGTTAGATGGGATGATGTAATGAGTGTGAATCAAATCAAAGGGGCAATATGAGTGAGGGTGTGTGTGGCATTATTATATTATTTGAAAGGATTAGGGTCGCTAAGTACATAGGGAGTAATGTCACTCTGCTAGTATTTTAGACATACGTAGGGTAGATGGGAAGCATCACATTTCGTGTATCCAAGGGTGGCCCAATAGAATGTTGTATTGTAAGTCACCTTCGATGACATAGATAAGTGTATGGAGTATTTTGATTCCCATCTTTGTCGGTGGGACAATAGTGTCAATAGCACTACATGGTACATTGTTGAATAAGCGAAGTTGTATGAGGTGGAGGATAGGTGGTGAAGTCCAGTGGGCGAGATGATATTGATGTTGTATTCAATATTAATGAGCACATGTTTAAACAATTTAGATTTGATTTCAACGACAACGAACAATGTAGGGTCTTGTGTCTCAACTCCCTATGTGTCATGGTAGGTGAATCGACACAAATCTCACATTCACGGAAAGTGATGGGTGTCGTGAAGAAGTCTAAAGAAGGCTTGCAAAGGGGGAAAAAGTTGGGATCTTGTGACGACAGCCCATGGATTTTAGAACTTCTCAAAGGGCCTACCAATACCTAACAAATTGTTGTAAGAGTTCACACATGGAGATCTGGTTGGTATGGCTTTAAGATAATTGATGATATTGCTCTTCAACATGAGCACAGTTCGTTGAGATGGATTTGGAGAAAGAGAAGATACAAAAAGTGGTAGTTGATTCATGGAAGATAATTGAGGGTTTTGATTTGGATTCCGAGTTACAATGCAAATAACACTAATGCACCCTTGTTTTGAAGAGGATTGGTTGTTTCGATTGACATTGTTGGTTGTGTTGGAATGTTGAGAAATTGGGTTCTTGAAAAAATCCAAATTATGATTATTTTAAGCTATCGGATTACGCACTTGGAAAGCACCCTTGTCGATCAAATCTTGGATAAGGTATTGTAGAGTTGTCAACACGTGTAGGTGGGGTGTCCAAGAGTTCAATGTAAAGTGCATCGTTCACTAGGCTCCCGCCACAAGGGTTTAAATGCATTTGAATTTTCCAATAAGACTTTAGGAAGCAAGACCATGTGTTAAATCCAATAATTTTTGAAGTATAGTGGAAAGTGGCTCAATTAATGGCATGAATCAATGATGAGTTTGCAAAAGGCCTCGGGAGGAGGACGAACCATGTTGTCTTTCTCGAAAATATGAGTTATTAGGAACTACAAATGATGTAGATTGCAAGTTTGCTTGAGCGCCTTTTGAGGAGGATTGGGGATTGCCATATTAGAGAACATCCATGTTAACTTGTGTGAGTTTATTTGTGAACTTAGAAAAGTCATTCTTTTTGCATAACTTAACTTCTCCACAACTAGTGTTAACATCCTCAATGCACTTAGCCATCAAGATGGCCTCTTTAAATGAGCAAAATTGATGAATTTGAAGTGTGGGAGATGTGCTTGCCACAACTGTTGCAAAGAGATGCATCAACTCTAATTGAGGGATGGGAAATAAAATGTCATGGATGACAATGTGTCATCGTACCACATAGTTTGTAATAGATTCATCGCCAAATTGTTTAAGATTGTAAACATTGAATAATGTGGTCTTTCCTGCGACATTGATGGAGAAGAGATCAAGGAAAATATTGGTTAGTTGTTCAAAAGAAGAGATATTTTGTTATAGGCTCGTGTACCAATCTAAGGCCTTACCGGATATGAGAGGGGGAAGGTGTGCAACATAAGGGCATTGTCATGGCTAAGGAGATGGAAAACATACTTAAACATGCGAGATATGGTTTTGTGGATCCTCCATTTGAATTTGTCAAATTTGGGTATATCGAAGTGAGGGATATTGCCAAATAGGAACCATATGGTGAATTGGTTCATTATAAAGTTGGTTATATATTAGTTTGGGGTTTTTAGCTCCTTCGGTTTTCAGTTCTAGATTTCTAATATGATCTAGTAATTGTTGATCCACCATGTGATGTTGTTGGAATTGGTGAGTGTTAAGGGGTTGTGTGAATGAAGAAGAGAGTAATTGTTATGAGACGAAAATTGATTTGGTGGTGTAGAGTAGGTGTTGTGGGTGTTGAAAATTTGTGTGGAGGATGAAGAGAAGTTATAAATGTTGTTGGATCAAGAGTGATTTAGTGGTGTAGAGTAGGTATGGTGAGTATTGACATTAGAAAGGGGAGTAATGACCAAGAAAAGGATTACGAATAAAGATTGGAATAGGAATGGGACACCAAGGAAGAAAGGGGTGGAGTGGAAACTAGAACACTCGTTATCACATGACTTTGAGGTTGTGAAAGTGGGGGATCTTTGGGATTAGTGTTAGTAGAATAAACAAGATGAATTGTCACAATAGTAGAATTATTAGGCTAAACATGCATGATGGATGTGAGAGTGGAGGTAGGGAATGTGGCTTCTATTGATTTGATCAACAAGTTTTGAGGGGCAAGCTTGTAGTAATGTTTTCATAGGTATTCGGAAAGTGCCTCCAAGTTATAATTCAAAACAATCTTGAATAGGGGGTCATTTAGTGGAACATGTGGGGGTTCATGTTCCTCATCATTATAGAGAGGATTTTTAGTGATGTTTTGAAGGGAATAAGTCATAGGAATGCTTTCGTCATGCTCCCAATAAGAGGTGTCAAGAGGTGAAGAGAACTATGAACAAGAATCCATGAACAAGGATAGAAGAGGGAAAATTGGTGGCTTGTAGACTCAAGAATGGGTAGAAACCATGAAACAATGGAAGACAACAAGGGAATGCAAAGTAGTTTTTATCATAATGGAGATTAGGATAGGACATGGAGTTGGAAAGGAAATTCATATGAGAACAGGGACAAAAAGAAAACGCAAGAGAATCACCTTAGAGATTTGGGTGACTAAACAAGGCATTTAAAATATGGGGAAATAACAAGAAACTATAAAATAGAACAGGCAAAGTCAAACTGAAAACATATTTGAAAATTGTTGTAGAATCCCTAGATTATTTATGTTGGGTTTGTGGATATGAGACAAAAATGGGGAGCAAAAACAAAGGATGGAGAGATATAATTGGGCAAGGCAAAGACTAAAAACACAATAAAAGTTGCATGAGAATCGCTTGGCGATTTCAACTAGGTTTGTTGGTCTAAGACGAGAATGTGCAGAGGAAAATAGAGGATAGATAGAGAATTGCGCGAGACGCAGAGATTAGTAACACAATCAAAATCGCAAGGGAATCACCTAGGTGACGTAGGTTGGTTTTGTGAATATGAGACAAAATGTTAAGGGACAACGGAGGATGGAGAGACAGAAGAGGGAAAGTCAAAGACTTAAAACACAATGAAAATCACAAGTGTATTTCCTAGGCAATTTGGATTGGGTTTGTTGATCTAAAACATAATGTGCAAGGAAAATATAGGGTAGAAAGATAGATCTCGAGCTATACAAACATTAGAAACGAGGTCAAAATCACATTGGAATTATTTACGTGATTTGGATTGGTTTCTCTAGTTCAAGAAAAATGAAGGGGGCAAACAAAAGAGTGAAACAAAACTAGGGGAGGCCGGAGATCAAAACACAATTAGAAATCATAGGGGAAATGCCTTGGTGATTTGGACTAGATTTTACGCTTTGCAACAAAATTTGACAGAAAACAAAACATTGTGAAACGAGTTGAGTAAGAGCAAAGAACAAAAACTTGGACAGAAATTGCAAGGGAATCACCGAGTGATTTGCACTAGATTTCCATATCGTAATTGGGATTGTGTGGTGACTAGAAAGGGATATGAATTAATTGGGGATTGTGTTGTGCAAAGTTTCAAGTGATATGCATATCGCTTGGGCAATTCTCGGTGTGTATGACAATTCAAAATGGATTCGAAAGATGAGATGTGAAAATTGGAATGGTAAAGGGGGCAATGGCATATTGTAAGATGGAGCGAGAAGGAAGTAAAGCAAGGCAATTCTTTTTATTTTTGAAGGGCATATGTAAAAAAATGGAGTTTTCGGCTTTTAATAGATATGAATTAACACGAAACAATATAACCTTGATATTTAGGGAAAAGTGTATGCTTGTGTAATAACCCTATGATATGCTACAAGGATACATGAAGGGTATTTTAGGGAATGTTATTTTCACTACACTACCAAACAAAGCACAACAAAAAGGCTCGCTACACTAGGATAGAAATGTGGTGTGTAGGAGGGAGTCATCGATATACTTTGCATACGTGAGGCTAGATTTCGTTTTAGAGGAGTATTGTCTAAGGCGTAAGTATTTGAGGATCAAAGGACTAAAATTGTTGTTGATTCCTATATCACTTTGGGGTGATATAAAGAAGAGCATATGTAGTTACTGACCAAGTAGATGCGCAAGAGAGCACATAAACAAGAAAAAAATGTTTTTAGATGCACAGGAGAACAAAAACAGAAAAAAAAAAAAGTTTGTAACTGTCAAAATCAAAGGAGAATCACCTACAAGCAATTGATAGCCAATTTTTTTGTTTTTACCTACAAAAGACTATTAGACAAAACAGAAAACACGTCATTACCAAGAATTTTAATAAAAGCATAAAAGTATAAATAAGCAACTACTTAGATTCAAAGAAAATACACATACAACAAGATATCGGTGTCCCACCGTGGTCACCGGACCATATACAACAATTATGTGTCACATGCAAATATTATAAATCTAATTGATACATGCAAAATAATTTGGTTTAAGAAACCATTGTTAGTGTTACAAGACTTTTGAATATGCACAACATAAACTACAAAACATATTAGTATTGTTTCGGTGGTTAATAAATTTGCCTCAATCAGAGCTCTAACTTTTTCAAAGTTGATAAAGCAATTGACATGATAAAGTAAATGACAAGATAAAGTAAATCACAAGATAATTGGTATACCTAATGCTGGGAACTTTGGGTTCTAAGACTCGAGCCATTGACCGTTACATCCACATTCTCCCCACCCTCGGAGGTTACGCCTTTGCTCACCATGCCCTTTAGCTCATTTGCATTTCCATCTTATCCTCTCTGTTAAGAGTCAACAAAGGCTAAACGGTGAAAGTGTCTTGCCCAATTCTACACCTCGCTCTAAATGCGCACACTAGCATTCATATCAAAAAGCAATACCATTCACAATATGCATTTTGTTGAGTTCCGTTCACCAATACCTGGATGTGAATGCACTCTCCTTCACTATCACCTACAAATAGGAAGCTTGCATATGTTTGAATTCGACATGTTTCATCCCTTGTCTAACACACCCTCTAGTTCATGTTCATCATCCAACTTATCCTCTTCGTTAAGAGTGAATCGTTAAGAGTGAACAGAGGCTACACAACCAAAATGGCTTACCCGAATCTAAATCGAGTTCTCACGCAAGCTCTTGAGGGACCCCGATGACTTGCACCTAAGGGGTGTGACTTGAGCTATTGACCCTTGCATCCACATTCTCTTTGACCTCGAAGCTTTAACTTAGTTTCCTTCACCGAGAAATGGTGTGAATGTGCATGGCAAAGCTCCAACCGGTAAGCATTACCATTCACACAATGCACAGTCTTGTAGAGGAGGCAAAACAACAAAAATGTCTTACCCAATTCCAAATCTGGGCTCTTTGCACGCGAAAGAGGAATCACGACTTATCCTCTCCATCAATAGTCAAAAGAGGCTACACAGTCACAATGTCTTAATCGATTATATCTATAGTTGTGAACGTGCACGTCAACAATCCCACCGGAAACCAGTGCCACTCGCACAACGCATTTTGTTGAGTTTTCTTCACCAGTTCCTAGCTATGAATGCACTGTCCTTCACTATCACCTACAAATAGGAAGTTTGCATATGTCCGAGTCCAAAATGTGTTTTCCCTTGCCCGCCACACTCTTTAGCTCATCTTTGTTGCCTAGCTTATCGTCTCATCCTCTTCGTTAAGAGTCAACAAAGGCTACACATCAAAATGTCATGCTCAATCATGCACCTTGTCGTGAATGCACACGCCAAACATTCCCATCGAAAGCATTACCATTCGCACAAAGGCATTTTGTTGAATTTCCTTCACCAATGCTTGGTTGAATTCCCTTCACCAATGCTTGGTTGTGAATGCACTTTCTTGCACTATCACTTGCAAATAGGAAGCTTGCATATGTTCAAGTCCGTCATGCTTTTGCCCTTGCCCAACACGCCCTCTAGCTCATGTTCGTCGACCAACTTATCCTCTTAGTTAAAAGTCAACAAATGCCACATAGTCGAAATGGCTTTACCTCGAATCGAATCTGAGGCTCTTCACAGGCTACGGAGGGACTGCGACAACCCACACCTAAGGGAGCAAGACTTGAGTTAGCAACCCTTGCATCCACATTCTCCTTGACCTCGAAGGTTTTGCTTAGTTTCCTTCACCGGCATCTAGTTTGTGAATGTGCATGTCAAAGCTCCCAATAGAAAGCATTACCATTCGCACAATGCATAGGCCTAGTAGAGGAGGCAAAACAATGGAAATGTCTTACCCAATTCTAAATTTGACCTCTTTGCAAGCTATCGAGGGACCACAATGACCCATACCTAAAGGGGCAAGACTCGAGCTATTGACCATAACATCCACATTCTCCCGCCTTCGAAGGTTCCACAGAGTCTCTTTCACCATCACTGCAACCGGGAGCTTGCATATGTCTAACTACAACATTCTTTTGTCGTTGCCCGCCATGCCCTCTAGCTCATCTTTGTCGTCCAACTTATCCTCTTTGTTAAGAGTCAACATAGCGTCAACAAAATAAATTTGCATTATCATTGGAGATGTGGATGTCCAAGCCCTTGAGTCAATGCACCTCTTCGCAAGCGAGGTGAGGTACCACGATGACCCATACCTAAAGGGGCAAGAATCGAGCTATTGACCGTTATGTCCACATTCTCCCCACCTTCGGAGGTTCCACAAAGACTCTTTCACCATCACCTACAAATGGGGAGCTTGCATATGTCCCGACTACGACATGCTTTTGTTATTCCCGCCATGCCCTCTCGCTCATCTTTGTCATCCAACTTATCCTCTTAAAGAGTCAATAAGGCATCCACAAAATTAATGTGTGTTATCATTGGAGATGTGGATGTCCAGGCCCTCAAGTCGACGCACCTAATGTAGCATGTTTTTCATTAGTTTTTCACCTCCTTACTTGTTTGTTTGTTGGCATATATTGTGTTTAAAATAATGATTTAAAGGATAGTAATGATGAGAATCGGTCATTGTTATTCTTCTCATTTGACATGTGAATTTTTGGTGGAATCATGTGTCATATTAATGGATGATTAATCTTAAATCGTGATTTCCTTAATTGAAAAGGAATACCCAAACCAGAAAAGATTTATTTTTATTTTCTTGAGAGGCCTTTGGGCGTACACAACATGCAACAATAATGCACTATAGTGGGTCCATTCGTTACAATATTTTGGGATGAGAGTAGAAAAAGGTGGGAACTAAATACTTGCATATTCCACACGGGACTGATTCCAATTTCCACGCCTGCTCCCAGCCAAATAATATCTGTGATATGTGTTTCACTTTTCCAATCGTAACAGACCCGCCTGCAACGTGGTCAGCTCCAGTTAGGACGTACACCAATGCACCCCTTGCCAGCACCGTCGACCTCCAATGGCAAGAACCCTTCATTCACAAGGGGCATGCCTTTCAACATAATTATAAAGACACGATAAGAATCAAGAGTGTTATATGAATACAGAAATATTCGAGCACAAATGTAAATAGTGGACTGTCTCAAAACTGCTATTAGTAACTTTTTTTAAATTTATTTGTAAATTTTTAACATTTAACCATCCCCAAATTTTAACTGTCCCAGAAACCCCTAACTGCATCTCGGAGCCTTAGGTGACTATGATAAACATACATAGATTTAACAGAAATCCGACATCCTAATCAGGCTCCTAGCTAGGATAAGAAGATGATCATGAAGACCTGCCTCCCACGATAATATACATCCCTGATAGTGGTGGGGAATGCCTATGTTTTAGTTTTTACCCACTTATGTTATTTAGTCAATGTAAATTTTCTCATAATTACGCTCCATAACAGGTGTAATAATAGTTGGGAACTTCCATGCCTGATAAAGGTATCAAATATGAAATAGATGAAAACATGGGCAATTGCTACTACTTTACATTCACAGATTGCTTCAACAAGATAGATCAATAACATATCTAGATGATAGTGTTATCATCTCCATTCATTGCACAATTGAAATACAAGATTAGAACTTCTAAATTACAGAAAGGTGTTGCTCGCTAGATTTTAAATTGAACTACAAAACAGAAAGTAGAATGAAAAGGGTATCTGCAGTCATGAGAAAATTGATAATGCCAATTAAGCTTTATTTTGTTACAAGAAGTACTTGCAGCTCTGTTTATACTGATGTTCACAACAATCCCAATAGTCACAAGAACTATAAGTTTATATATTGCATAGAACATGATAGCTGTGGCAGTCTAAAAATATAGTCTCCCCTTACGATTGAAACAATTTCTTTCCAGTCAATTTTTCAGTTTCAAAAAGCATGTGATTGATAAGGCCTCTTGCAGCACTGGCCATCACAACAGCATGACATAGTCAGAACTATCGTCAATGCAAAAATAATAATGATTAGGCTAATACTATGCCCATTAAAAAATAATTCAGGATCAACCAGAAATATAATGTAGGGAACGCTGCACTTACTCGTCCTTCATCTTTTGGATCTTTTCTGGATCTGTTTCATGCATATTTTTCTTGAACTGTTGCCGAACCATATCAACGACTAGCTCCGTGTTACCTTGCTGTCCAGATGAGTTGACATTGCTTTCATAGTTAAGTGAAGATAACTCCCCAGATTGATACAGATCTTTTGACTTGACTTGCACATTTTCAATTGAGAGGAGAAAATTTTCTTTCTTACAACAATTATATTCCTTAGTACAGATATTTTAATAGCACTCCCACTAAGAAAGCAAGCAAATAAACTGGAAATCATTTTATTGATCCTCCCTATATCCCTACCTCTAAGTAATTAAAGCCAATTGTAGGTTTTACTTTCATTCATGGTAGCAACTTTAAGCATGTGACTGCTCCCATCTCATGTCCAGAAATTGTTTCCTCTCATTTAGCAACATCATAGAAAAAAATATATCTCCAATAAAATGTTCTGCAAACTTTTCGAATGAAACAACTGCGTTCTTCAGTTTTTTTCTACAGCAATCCAGAGTTCACTAATCCATTGTGTCTGCATGGGGTGATTGGCATGGATGCATATGTTTTAACCTGGAGATATATAATATCCTGAAGGGAAAGCTATGGAAGGGGCTAAAACATTGTGCAATCTTGAACAATTTCAGAGTTAGTTGATTAATCTTATAAAGCCCTTGGAATGAAGTACCCATAATATGAGTGTTATTCAAAGCTTCTAATGTGTCTGTACCATACATGTTCCCAAGCCAGAGCTATCAAGGACAAAGCAGCAAATGACATAGTCAAGAGAGAGAGAGAGAGAGAGAGAGAGAGAGAGAGATTATATTAATGTCCACAAATGACCAAAATTAGGTCAATGGATCTTGAGAATAAATCCAATTACCATAGAAAGTGCTAGTGTAGGAGGACCCTAGGATCAAAAACTAACTAAATATTATGGGGATTTAAACTTTCTGCTGTGTGACTCACGATTTTAAGATAATTTGAGTTAACCAATGTAAAACTAAAAGAAATGGCATTCCTGGGACGACTTTAACAAGAGATCATGATAGGCAATATACAAAACAAAAATGAATGGCCTAACTGCCCTTGAGAAAACATGAAGTCGCTAGAGGTCGCTAGAGAAAACATGCGGACCCTGAATGCGGATGAACAGGATACGGCTATCATTCTTTAAAATTTAAATATATGTGTTCCCAACTTCCCAACAAGATTCAGTGGGAAACAAATTAGTTGAAGGTCCTGCCTACAACAAGGGGCAAAAGCAGTGGAAAGATCCATTAAATGAAGTTATCACAGCAAAGCAAACTGGCTTTGTCAGAGAAAGGTTTATTCTTGATGATCTTATCCCTGCATGTGTGTACAGGTTCGGGTTCGATACACGGATATGTCGATCTTAAAAAAACTTTGGGTACGATATGTCTTGCATACGTCCGTACGTATATATTAAAATTATATAATTATATATATATATATATATATATAATCATTTTACTCATTTTTGTCCATAAGAAATACAAAACTTGAAAAATATAGGATCAATGTTCAAAACATTCAATATACTTAAGATTTTACATTTTCATTGATAATGTATTCACATGGCTGCCATAAATATGATATACAAGTATCATGTCAACATGAATACAAACAAAACTTCAAAAATATAGTATGATCAATGTTTAAAACATTCAATATACTTGAGATTTTACATTTCATTGATAATGTGGCTGCCATACATATGATATATGAATATCATGTCAACATGAATACAAACAAATCTAGAATATATCATCTAGATTTTCCTCAAAATCAAATTCTTGCATGCCACTCGCGCTAGCTCCACTCTCATTAGTTCCGCTCTCCACTCCTTGTGAACTCCCTTGAATGTCATCTTTGCCATCAAATATTGAAAGTTGGGCAAGAGTGGCTGCAGAGGCATCCAAGTCTATAGTCTCTAGAAGAAGATCCCAAAGTTTGTGAGGACCTCTAATATAGTCCTCAGACTTGTGTGACAAGAGGCACAAATTGGAATGCACATATACCAAATCCTCAGATTTTTAGATGCCAACTTGTTTCATTTAGCTGAGTGGATAAAGGTATAAGTACTCCAATTCCACTCTATGGAAGAATTACTAGCCAAAAAAGTTCATTAGAAATTTCAAATTAGTAGCATATTAAGAATGTACAAAAATATCTTACTAACTAAATAAAATTTAAAATTTTCAATAAATGTTATACTTGTGAAAGAATTTTGATGGCAATAGGTCGTAGGTACTTGGCATCATGGCCATGTACATACCACCATTTGATTGGGCTCATGGTGTACTTGTCGAAGAGAGCCTCAACCTCTCCCATGTTGCCTTCTGAAGCTACAAACATGCCCATTTCGTTGCGGACCACACTGGCTATAGATGGATCGAGAAAAAAATTCTGAATGCTGCCCTGGTTCCATTTGCAACTTCGAGTCAGAGAATGGTGGTTGCTTGTTAGGTAGCCCAAGTATTTCAGAGCTATAATACTTTGGGTTCAGTGCATAGCAAGGAGATGTAATGGGGTGGTCATTTTATTCCACCTCTTCATGACCACATTCTTGACCTCATTGTAGAAGGTCTCTTCTGGATCTTGCTCTTTTGTTTGTATGACCTCTCTCATATGTTCAAGCATAGAATCTACTCCAACAGATATCTCTCCCATGCATGTTGCATCAGTATCTACATATCTAATAATGGAGAGAATAGGCTCTGTAAAACTGAGCAAGTACTCAACATTGGCCCACCACTCATCATCAAGGACCAATGATTTTACCTTTGCAACTTTCTTTGTGTTGCTGCCTCTGCGCCGTCCAAACATTGTTGATCACCATACTTGCTTAAGGCCTCTTTCACCTTCACAAGTCGTCTCAAAACGAGTGTGTGAGAGGCAAATCTTGTCTCTGCAACCTTCAGCAACTCCAACCTCGAGAATCTCCTAAATATGGCCTATGACATATGATGGTTTGTGATAAACATTTGAATGTCATTTTCCTCTCGTATAAATTTGTTCAATCCATTGATTTTCCCGGTCTTTTGGACCATCAAATTAAGGGAGTGGACAACATAAGGGGTCCAAAATATGTGCTCGTATCTACCCTTTATAATCAATCCTACTACTATGCAATTTTAGCATTGTCCATGATGACTTGGACAACACTCTAGGGGCCACCGACTCCATAACCTTTATCAAAATGTCGACAATAAATTGTGCATATTTGACTTGCCCTTCACAATCAATGGCTTTTAGGAACATTGCCCTCTAGGGAAATACTGCAACACATTTTAGGGGTCTATTTCGAGCATCTTTCCATCCATTTGAAATGATGGAAACCCTTGAATCCTTCCATGAATCTCTAATTGGCTGCAAAGAGGTTTGAATGTGTTCCACTTCCTTTGCCAAGAGTGTGGTTCGAACCTTTTCGTAACTTGGGCTTTTGTACCCTTGTGGAGCTTCATTGATAGCCTTCACCATTTGTTGCCAATATGGAGACCTCAATACATTAAAGGGCAGCCCACATGCATAAATGCATCGAGCAGTCACCTCATCAACAATGTCCCTCTTGTCATTATTGAATGTTTTTTCCAATGCTCCTTTTGACTTTTTCATGAGGTCTCTTGACTCTCTTCATCAAAAGGTATCAAGTGGATGAACATGAGTTTGACTTTTAAGTTTGGATGAAAGGATGAGTAGCAGATGTAGGTGTGGGTGGTCTTGATGAAGGCCTTCTTTGCAATGGAATTGTTTTAGATCTATTTCTTTCACATTGTCTATCAACCTCCTCTTGCTCTCTCAGGTACTCTGCCATTTTTTCTTTTGATAGTTTGGGGCACTTCTTTATCCCCACACCTCCAACCCCAATCAAATGGATTTTCAGTTGATTATATGAGGATTTGTATTGAGCATGACAACCATGACATATCCAAATACAACCCCCACCACCAAAAAGGTATTCTACCACTTGTCACATGTCTCCAAAGAGGAGAATTATGATCATGTTTCACAAGAATCAATGTGTTTTTAGAAGCTTGTGGGCCTTGCACTCCAACTGAAGCAAAACTTGATGCCATCCTAATTTGTTTTTGATCACCAAGATCACCATAAAGGTGCGAGGTGAGAGCATACACAGAGTTAGGATGTTAAAAAAATTAAAAACATTTTGCCTTTACATAAATAATAAAATGAAAACAATGGTTTACTAATTATCAATTTAAAATTTCTAAGTGATGTCATCCTAATATGTTTTTTATCACCAAGATCACCATAAAGGCGCGAGGTGAGAGCATACACAGAGTTAGGATATGTTTTAAAAAATACAAAATAAAATGAAAATAATAAATAAACGTAAAAAAGTGAATTTGAGAAAGTTTAAAAAGATTGGATGGCCCGCTCTATGAAGCCGCGGCTCTCCTATGCAGAGCCCTCCCAAGGCCGTTGGTACCAGCGATGGCGCTCGGTCCATGGTTCTATGACGGTAGCTTGGATGGCGGGCGGAAACAACTGCTGGCTTTGTTATTGTGTCGGTCATTGAGAGGGTGGGTCTACCCAAGGCTCATTCCACCTCTGTGTCTTCTTTCCCGCATGTTGTGGCTTCCATTGTTCCGTCTTTCAAAACGTTATTTGCTGCAAAATCCTCTCCCTCGGTCTCCTTTCGAGTCGGTCTTTGAGTCTCAAGTTTTTTTCTCCAACCGGGTTTGATTTGTCGTTTGACGGCCTGCGCCATCATGTTGCTTCTTCATTCATGGATCTCTACAAATTGGCATCCGCTCTTGTCTAGTAAGGTGGACATTTATCCTTGTGCAAGGGGTTTCTTTATTGTGGTTTTCGATTCAATCAAAGATAGGGATCTATCCTACCCAAACTGCGGGAGCTACATAATCATCACTTGGTGATGAAACCGTGGTTACCGACTTTCAATCCCCTCACCACTTTGCTTTCAACATTAAACTTGTTTGGGTTCGCTTACCTCATCTCCCACTACAGTTCTACGGGAGGAGTGTTTGATTGACATTGGCAATGCTTTGGGCAAGTTCTTATCCATTGATTCCAAAACGGAACTCTACACTCACACCACATATGCGCGTATCTTAGTGGATCTGGATACTTCGCTAGATCTTCCAACTTCCATTGATCTCAAAGTGTTGGATAGGGTTTGGTCACAACCTCTAGATTACCAAGGGTTGCCCTTCAGGTGTAGAAAATGTTTTGCCCTCGGACATCTTGCTTCAGCTTGTCAGAAAGTCAAGCAAAATTTTAAGGAAAAAGTTTCTTGGTGGAAGGATTCCCATCCCAACCTGTTGGTGGTTGGGAATGATTCGATTCAACAAGGGCTAGTGAGAAAATCCAGCTGCCAGTTAAGACTCAAGTCCCCCGAGATGATTGGGTCGGAAAGGTGGAACAAGTGGTGACACTCCCTTCGGGCGGAGCCAATTGTAGGAACCAAAGAGGTTTCTGATATTCAGCTTCCATTACATTCAGATGAAAACTCGATCCTAATCGAGTGATGGATGGACAGTCGTAAATCGAAAAAAGAAAGGTATTCCTCTCCTCAAAATGAGATTACGATCTCATGATTAGGATCCTCTGGAGTAATCTATTTTTGTTGCAGCCGAGTTGCTTCAGCTTCTCTTTTTCCCTCTTCTCTCGTTCTTCGTTTTTGTGCCTTAGTGGCCTTCTTTCTTTTGTTGCCTGCGGGCTTTCCCTCTTCTCATGTTCTTCGCTTTTGTGCCTTAGTGGCCTTCCTTCTTGTCTTGCTTGCGGGCTTCTTCTTTGTAGTGCTTCAATGTTTTATCCAGCCTTAAGGGCTTTTGTACAAGGATGCGGATCCTTTCAAAATCCGCACTTTTACCCTTTTTCCAAAAAATAAATAAACGTAAAAATAAAATGCTAAATTAAATAAACTTACCTGTAAACAAGGGTAGCAAGTAACAAACAATGGCTGCCTCCAAACGTAGATCCTCCTTCACCTTGCAATAAAATTCAAACAAATGACGTCTCCTCCTTTGAATGATCAATAAAACAATGTCTTCCTCTAAACAAACTTGAACTCCTTGCAAGCAATGGCTGCCCCCAATCTCGTCCTCCTTGCAATGGTTGCCTCCAAACAAATCCTCCTTCCAATGTTTGCCTCCTCTTCAATTCCTCTTTGGCTCTTTGCTCATACACTTGCAAAAACCAACAATGAATTGTTTGTGTGATTTCAAATGAATGGTTGAGTGTCTTTTTATAGCTTTTTGAAGAGTTTAGGGTTTATTATTTTATTAATTTAAGTGTTAGGGTTCGATTTTGGTCATTGACCAAGTCAAAATTAAAAAATGACTGTTTTTTTGCCACCCCACCGTCTAAGGCTGCAGAAACATCCTGGGTACGTCAGGATGTACCTAGACAAATCTACAGCGAATCAGGATTGTACCGGGTATGTATCGGAGGGGATAAGGGACGGGGCAGCGAAGCCTGGCAACATAGTGCCCATTGGGTAAACTAAGGACATAAGTCAGGAGGTTTTATTGCCAATAATGTATTTTGACAGTGTATAAAATGTAAAAGAAATGAAAGTTCATAAATATCTACAGCAAGAATGATTTTCTCTAGAGCCTTAGAGACAATTTCAGCTCCATGATCCATGAGACGAGGTTTCCCTTGAGATCCCTTCGCTACATAAACTTGCAGCTGACATTTCTAGGATGTTACTGCAAAATTTTGAAGATTCAAACTCAAACTAAAGGCATTAGTCTTCCTCATGACACATTTTCTTTAGTTCCAGAATCGACACAGTTTTAAATGCATGGGGATGTGCTCCATAAGGAGATGAGGTTTGTAATCATAAGACAGAATTCTGGATAATTGCTTGTGAAGCACTTCCTGGTTGAAAAATCCCAAATGGAAATGGGTTCTAAAAGTAAGTAACTACTGTACAGGATATTGGGATCCCATCAAGGATGAATATGGCAGCCTGCAGCTACCAAGATTTGGCATTTTGCAGTAGCTTCAAATTTTGCAAGAGGATAAAGGTTTGTTGTTTGGCTTAAACACTAATTCAAATTCAGTTACTTGAACAGGTATAACCCATAACATTTGCAGTGAATCTGAATACGAATAATAGTGATGGCTATGATATTTGAAGTACGTACACTGCTTATCCTCAATTGGTGTGGAACACTATGCTATTGATTCTGACTTAAGGATGACAAGTTGATAACTGATATTCAAACTACTTAAGATAATCAAGAAATCATCATAGTAATGCTCAAATGTACAATAATAGAATATTTTGCTATTCTGCCAAGTTGTGCACGATGCATAGCATACCCTCCATCCTATAAAGTTTTGGTCTGAAAGTGGGAATAATTGTATGTGTTTTTGGATGAATAATGAAGAAATCATCATAGTAATGCTTAAAAGTACGATAATAAAAAAAAATTGCCATTCGGCCAACTTGCACATGATGCATAACATACCCTCCATCCTATAAAGCTTTGCCCTCAAAGTCTGAATAATTGTAGGTGTTTTTGGATAAATTCTTCAGATGCCCATGTCGTAGCCTCCTCAGCTACGTCCCTTGCATTTGACTAGAAATGCTATCAGCTGATTTTTTCTTAATTGTCGTACTCCAGCTTGCAACATTCTTTCCGGGTCCAAGATGGTTCATCCTTCATCTAAGTGTCAGTTCTGTTTGAACCAACATATGTTTCTGAAATCATAAGGCACAAGACATGGCAAACAGCATGTATTCTTCTTTTGCTTGGAAGATCCAAAGGATAGGTTGATGATTCTTCCACTTTAGCCCTGATTCAATAAGGGCTGTATAATTTTGATTGAATCTTCAACTTCCCTTTCTTTCTTAGAGTTGTTTCCTTATACGGTGCTGGTGTAAAAAAATCACCCTTGTTAAAGATATTTACATAGGTGCAAGCATAAAGACAGTCTAAAAGTTGAAACCGAATGCTTTGGACTTAGCATTGTGATTTTTTAGTCAATTGCTGGTCACCGTTATCTAATGCCTTTGTTGTCATGCAAATGTGCAACAAGAAAATTTCAATTTTCAAGCATGACAACAATACCCCTGTGTCAAATTTTTCAAATTTTACCTTTCCAAGACACCCCAAGTCTACCCGTCCTCAACACCGGCCTTACCTAGTCAGTCTAATGACCCCTGTGGATGTCAACTCAGTCCCTTAGGTGAATTAGGAAAGTCAAGTCAATCCCCTAAGTGATTTTAGGAGTTCTTGAAGAATGCAAATTTCGGGCAGTTGTGGGAAGGGCTACCACTAACCTTCCCAGGGACTAGCACAATCCTGAGCGGAACAGAGGAGCAAAATACAACATGGAGATGAATTGAAGGTCTAATAACATCAAGGAAATGATATTGGAAGATTCAGGAAAGATTTGAGGAGTTGGGGCAAATTCATCATAAACACGGTTCTCAAGCTTAGGCAATGCACAGGGCCAAAAAAGCTACCAACTTCAAGAAGCAATTCCGGGAGCTCTGGAAGGAGTTAGGAGCTAAACGGGACATCGTCGGAATGGGAATTCGAGCTCTACAAGATGGTGAAATCAGATTCTTAACAACATCTAGGCGCAATAGGTCTATATCCAATTTTTCTCATGCTCAGTTATGGAGCCAAAGAAAAAATCCTCTTTTCAAGGCATAAATGGAGGAATCAAGAGTTGAGACCCACACCATTGGATTGAGATGCCTTTTGCAGTCAATTTCATATAAAATTTTGTCAAAAATTCCATCGGGAGCTCAAGTTATCGCTGTCACAAGTTGGCTCAAGGTGAGTGTTCCATACTTAGCCAATTCTCGCGGTGTACACGTGTCGCCTTCTGTGAGCTTGGCACATTTTGATGTCCCTTTCGTCCATTAAGCAAAGGGACATAGGGGACAATAAAATGCGCCCAGCCCTATTTTACCCTCTGGTCACCCATGGAACCCTCTATATCACCAGTTCAGCCCCAAGAGCTAGTTGGAGCCAAATGCACAACCATCAGATGCCCACCAAGTGTCAGCTCCAGGCGCGATGTGCAAATTGATGTCCCTTTCGTCCCTTTAGCTAAAGGGACATAGGGACAACAGAAAATGCACCTAGCCCCAAGTATGCCTCCCCGGTCCTCCATACGTCCGAATTTTAGCCCTCAGGTGCTTCTCTCTAGCTCCCTAGCCCAAATGCTCAACCGGTTGAATCTTGCCAAGTGTCGCGGCGAGGCGCAATGTGCAAATTGATGTCCCTTTCGTCCCTTTAACTAAAGGGACATCAGGGACACAAAAATGTGCCCAACCCCAACTCAAAATATAAAAAAATCTAAATCCGTTGTTGCTTCTCCAATTTTGCCCGTGAAACTCGTTGTCGGAAGAAGGTTGCAGAGAACGTCCCAAACCGACATTCCTGCACTAAACCAGCTCCACCAAATCCATCACAACATAAAAATACAAAGATTTCAAAGGAAGAGCAGCTCGTGAGGTCGAAGAACGGAAGAAAAGATAGAGAAATTCATTTAAAAACCCTCGTAACCGTGAATCAAAGAAATCAACATAACTTGCAAAACCAGGCAGGCAAGATTGAAACAGGGGTTTTTGCTATCTTCACCGTTTTCGAGAGGCCATAGAAACCCCAATAACAAATCTCCCATTCACAAAGAAAGAAATCTTCTTCTTGGCATAACAAGAACAAAAAGTTGATTTCTCGATCAACCGCATTCGGTTTGTAAATTTAAAAATTCACTGATGAGATAAGAAAGAAAAATCCACATCAGAAATGTAATTTTCGTCGTGATCCGAGGTGGAAAAGGAAACCTGCAATTTTCAAGCTCCATTAATGGTTGTCGTGTCCGTATCCGCTGCCAGGTAAGAAATTTCAAATTTTAAAATCTCACAAACCGGTGAGCGAGTAGATCTAAAATTTCGGGGGTTAATATTGGGCAAAAACCCATATCAACAAACTTCGTTACGCCATAATCCGACCACGAAGAGAATACTTACTAAAAATAGCAAGCCTTTCTACATGGGAGACTGCTATTTCGAGTAAGCCACTATTTGAAGAAGGCTGCAAAGGAGGCGATGGACACGAGAGGAAGTATTGCATGCGAAAATCATCGAAGAGGTCACCTCAGCCCTAAATGGACACTTTCCGAGAAATAGTAAGTGGCCCCATGAGCACCTGCCAAAAAATAGCAAATTGGTCCAGAAGGTGAGAGGAACACAGGGAAAAGAGGGAATTTGAGTTGTCATGACCAGTCAAGGTTTGAAGGAGTTGAATTTTCACACTTACTAAAAATAGTAAGTTATCTCATAGACACTTACTAAAAATAGTAAGTCATTCCAAAGGGTGAATTTCACAAAATGAGCATTCTCGAGTTAGAACATTCAAATTGGCAGCTGTGCGGTTGGAGTTCGGTGAAGGATTTTCACACTTTCCGAAATACTAGGTTGCTTCGTTCAAGAATAACAAGTGTTGAAGAACCATGAGATTCAAATTCATAGGTTCTCCTAGTGTCTCCTTCCACAGTGTGTAATCGATTTGCAAAAAGAATTGGTTTCATTCCACGGTTTGTAATGTTCACGGTACTATCACTGTCACTGACAGATGATGTATCATTCCATAAGACATATGTCGGCAAAATATGACAGTGTTGTAAAGGGTCATCACGGGAGGTAGTTTCCACACTCGGCTTCTTCAAAGTGGATCCCCATAAGCAATTCCCACAGTCACCATTGGGATAGCTCAATAGTGTTTCTATACACTTAGTTCGCGGTGTCCGTAAGTCGTCAAAAGGCGTTTCTTGTCCGCAGCATGAGTAAATCATTCGCAACAAGGAATTCAAGGGAGTAGGTATCTTCTCATCGGCACAAAACAGAGAATAATTCGGCATCGAGTGCAAGTTTTAAAGAATTTTTTAGGAGGCAAAGGATTTAGAGATTCAGAGTTTCATCTCCTTGGAAGAATCAGCAGATTTCATCAAAAGCAACATCCTTTCTTTTCCTTCTCTCTCTTCTCCCCCACTTTTTCTCTCCTCCATGTTCTAATTCTTTGTTGGGGTTGCACTTTTTCATAATGCCTTAATTAATTAAAAATGACTTTATTTTCAATGTAATAAGTCACCCTTAAGTTATAAAAAGGGACTTAATGTTTTCCTAAGAATGTGAAAAGTTTCAAGGCATATGAAGGGTCAATGGGGGATAGGTGAAGAGACTTCCAAAATTCTATAAATTGTAATGAGCTCCTCATTCAAAGGGGTTCTAATTCTGAAATTCTTCTAGTTGGTTGTATTCTTGTAAGTTCATGAGAGAGCTTTTGCTTACTTGTGAGTGAAAAGAGTTAGCCATTTTTCCCTCTAATTTCTTCATCCCTTCACTATGTACAACTTTTGTTTGAGCATCAATACAACTTTTGCCCCTGTTCTCCAACCCCAGGTTAATAAGGGCTATGGTTCTTTGGCGATTCTTGAGAGACAGTGTTTCTGCCACCACTTTCAAGACATTCCTTCCAAGATGTCCCTCTCTGATTCCCTGGTTAGGCCCACGGTTCTGTATGGTTCGGAAGTTTGGGGTCCCTCTCTTTTGGACTCAGATTGGGCCACTATCGAGCGCGTTCAGATCCTCATGCTCAGACATATTATCAAGTGCAAAGAATTTGTTCCTCACAACATTATCCTTGCTGAGTTTGGGGCTCGCCCTTTTCGTTTGGAGACCATCTTCAGCCTTGTGTTGTTGTTGCACCGTATTCGAGGGTATTCTAGTTCTTTTGTTGACAAGGACAGGTACACTTATCTTTCCTATTGCTCCTCTAAAGCTATTGCTTCCCAGATCACAAGATGAGACAATCTCGCATTTCTTAAAATGCGCTGCGTTTCACGCCTCTTCGAGTCCATTGGCATCCAGATGGACCGTCTCCCACCCTTCAGCTATTCTTTGGATGCCCCTACCCATCTCCTACCCAACCAACAGGTCTTCATAGGATAATCAGAGATGATATCTACAGACAGTTCATCTAGCACACATTGACCAACCCCTGCGGGGGTGCATTCGAAGATGTCACTCTATGCGGCACACTTTCTCGAGATCTCGTGATGGGGTCATTTTCAGACCCATGTACATTTCCGGCATTGGTTGTAGGCCCTTCGTATCTCTCTGGGTCAGTTTCGAGTGGGCTCACATCGACTCCGTATTGAGACTGATCATCACTTAGACCGCTCGGAGCGGACTTGCCTGCTTTGCTCTCTCCAAGAGGTTGAAACCGAAGAACACTTCATTTTCAGATGTCCTGTTTACTATGAGATTCGTGGGCAATTCCATTGTTTGTTCCGCAAGCTTCCTTCCTTCACAACTTTCTTCAAATACTATGATCAGAGATGTCTTGCTCTCTACCTTCAGGAGGCCATCAGGCTTCGGGACAAGCTCCTCCATCCTCCCCCACGATGGCTACTAGACTGATCACTTCCTTCTTCCCGTTGCTCTCCCGGTGAGGGGTGCTAAGCGGCATTTGGTCACGTGTCTGGACCCCCAGTCTAGGTCCGTCAGGTCTCGTGACTTCGTTCCTTCCACCCGAGGCTCCCTATCTCAGGCATGTCCCAGGGCCCCTCCACATAGACAGCAATCCACCGGGCCTACTTTGAGGCACCGCCTTCCTCCCGACGCCGGCTCCCCAGGCATTCCACAGTCTCTACTTCTTGTCGTCGGCGCACTGCGAGTTACTCCCATCCGGCCTTGAGTGTTAGGTGATGTTGTTGGGGATGTTGCTCCTTCCTCTCCCTCCCCACACTATCATCTCTCTCTTCTTCATTTCTAGTCTCTCGGCCACTGTTGTTTCCTTCTCCTCCTCTCCTCTCATTGTATTTCGCGTGACCCGTTTGGGTCCTCTTGCTGGGTTTGTTTGCTTTGTACTCTGCAGTCCCATTGACCTACTTTTGTGGTCATGTGTTGGACATTAATAACATTGTCTTATCTTATCTTTGACTAAGGGGTTTATTGATACTTTGTGCTCATAAATTCTATTTGGTCTTGTTGCTACTTGCAGAGTTGTTTCTTCTTAATTTTAATGCATGTGATGAAACTTCTAACTGATGTATGCAAGAATTTGATTTTCTACTTACAACATTAGTTCCCCTACTTCATATTCTCACTCCCTTTCCCACTCTCTCTTGACAAAATCCTCTCTAGCAAGCAATTGCTTGCTTTGCCACAGGTCAATGGATTGCCCCTGTTGGATCCTCGGCTACGCAAGGCCACCTGGTTAAAACCCACCTCACTCGCATATGCATATATGGAAGTTGCGCCGTTTAAGTAGAGGAACTTAGATTCATAGAGCGTTGGCAAGAAACCCACAAATTTGTCCCCCGACAAATTGTCTCACCAATAGCCTTCTAGGATATACTTGTTCACCGGCTGCTTATTGGAATTCCACTAACATGATAAGGGTAGATGATTATCTTTGCAATAGTGACTTTCATCAATATGAGCATGTTTGCATGTTTGCAATAGTGACTTTCATCAATATGAGCATGAGCATGAGCATGACTTTCATCTTGCAATAGGATATTTGTTTCACATTGAACCACCGGATATCTCAGATGATGTGTGACTTGAACTTTCTTTTGATGAAATGAACATCATGGTTTAAGTGGCTTGTAATTGCATAGGTTGATAGCAATGTAGCATATTTATAGAAACAATATTTAATTGCTTCTATGATCTACTCAAAGTTTATTAAGAGAGATACTGGAATTTCATTTACTGAAATGCATAGACAAAAGACAGAATATATGATGCAAAATGGTTTTAGAAACAATATTGAAAACAACATAAATAAATATTCAAAAATGGAGAAGAGACAAAGGAAGTAAAGGGTGACCATGAGTTTTATGAAGGGGATGTGGAGCCGGATTCATTCAATGTGAAAAAAATCCAAGATGTAGGAATTAAACATTATTTCGTACATTCGAACAGTGCTGAATAGACCGTCCCTCGGGAGTTTTTATGTCAAATTTCGAAAGTGTTTATAGGCTTGAGGCAACACCATTTCTGAATTCAGAAAAATATAACCTCAAGCACGTAGTGAATCCCAGTCAGCTTTTGCATTCCTAACCTCATACAAATTCATAAGGCATTTAAATAACCTCAAGAATAAATAATGCAGAAGTAGCAACTGGTCTGATCAAGGAATAGGCTACCCCAACAATGTGACGGGGTCAAACTGCCTACTGGCCTTGTTCACTAGGAAACCTATTCTTGTAAACATCTTTAGTCACTTCACCTAAGACTTGAGTCCTCTTGGCCTGATTCCACTCAGCCAAAGGGTTAAATCAATGCAACAAATCATAATTATCTAAGACTCCGGAACAGCGGGACAAAATTTCTGCGATGGCGAAAAATCTAAATTTTGGGGACACCGAGGAATGGCTTATTAAAATAATATTTAAATATTTAAAATACAAATAAAGTGACTAAACTATAATAAATTGGTAGAGGCTTAAACAAGCTGAAATAAAACCATTTGCAACTTTCATAAGCTGAAATATTTAACTATTTAAATATACAAATAAAGTGACTAAACTATAATAACTTGGTAGAGGCTTAAATAAGCTGAAATAAAACCATTTGCAACTTAAATAAGCTGAAATAAAACTATTATGATTGATCAATTGACAAATTTGATATTCATATCATTAATCTAAAAATTTGAAATACATTAACAATTGTCAATATTACAAAAAAAAAAGTTTCAATTCAAAAAATAGAATCATCATCTAAAATAACATCCATAAAATCCTTGTTGGAACGGTCATCCTCATCCTCAACAAAGATCCCAATCAATCCTATTGCACAATATGTTGCTCTTCTACCTCCCTCGATCTGCTCAAGATCTACATCCCACCGTAATGTTGTTGTCCTTACGTACTCGGCTGTCTTCTAATCTATGAAACGCAAAGCGTTGTGTATAGCTATAAGCTTCTCCACTCTTTTCGAGGTAAGTTTAATCCTCTTAATAGAGTGGATTCAACCATATGTTGACCAATTCCTCTCAGTAGCAAAGGAACTAGAAACTTGGAAAATGATGCAAATCACAAGTGTTCACAAAGTGGTCTTGGACACCCATACAATTGCCACCAACTCACTGGCTTCTAATCTGCCAATGTTAGTTTGTCCCTCCTCGCAAAAAAAGAATTATGGCCATCAAGTACAATGAACTATCTATGAAGCCTCCTTTGCACTATAAATTTTTTTAGGGCCTTCATAAAGCCCTTTTTCGCCTCCTCATCATCCAAAGGGATAACAATACATGGCCTCTTCTCATACAATTTTAGATTAAGTGCATATGCAGCCATATGAAGTGGCATGTTCAACTTCTCGCATCTATGTTGAATGATGAGCTGAATATGCTCATAATAAAACTCTAGAGGTGGGGTCCCTCACCCCTATAGTCGTCTTCATTTGGTCAAGCATATTATCAATGCACTCATATATCGCACCAAGACTCAAGCTATCAAAATCCTCATATTCGATGATGTTAAAAACAGCATCCTTCACTCTCTTCCCTTGCTCTGTTTTGGACTCACTCCACTTAGTCCAATCTTGTGTCATGATCATAACTTTCAAGGGTTCCTGCAACTCATACATCTTTTCCAACAAAATAAAATAGGATGCAAAGCGGATGTCAACTAGTTTGAGGAATTCTTTCCTTGAATAGCTTTGAAAGAGTGCCACATAATTTGTAGCGATTGCATATGAACATTTGCGACTCTCTAGCCTTGATCACTATCTTTTGACCTAATCAATATTTCTTATATTTTTCAATGCATTTTGCATGGCATGCGCACAACATGGGGTACAATAAATATTATCAGAGGTACCCTCCACAAGTTTGTTTGTTGCTCTACACACATAAGTTGCATATGTGATTACTTATACAACATTTGCACAGGCTAACCTCTTCAATAACTTCCTTTAAAATCTAAAATTGAAACTAGCCATCTTTTTGCTTCTTAGAACAATTAATTACTTTCATGAAATGCAGTCCATGTTTGCAAGAGATAGTAATATTGATGAGTGGGCAATGTGTAATATTTATCCACCCATCTATGACAATGTTGCATCCACACAACACCCATATGAAATTTTGTTAGAACCCATGTCCTAACCTTCTCTTTACATTATTAGTGTATTAGTCGTTATGGACGCATATGCCTTGTAAGCCGTCCCTTGAGCATATTTGAATTATCACACATACATGGGAAGTATTAGTTGTTAGAATAGACTTTGAATATAATTGTTGAGGCCCAATGAAGGATCCACGAATATTATCAGTATTGAGCTCTGTTTTAAAAATCGCGATTAATCGGAAGATTATTGCGATTAATCGCTTTTTTTGCAGTAAGACAATAAATCTTTCCAAAAATCACGATTCGTGGCTTTCGATAAACCGGCGATTTTGGCGATAAAAACCTCCAAAATCGTGGAAAATCGCAGCTAAACTCGTGGAAAATCGCAGTGAAATCATGGCTTAGGTTTAAATGCGAAAAAAGACCAAATCAATTTGTTTTTCTCCTGCTCGACTCGTTTTTGCTCCTGCGACTCGTATTTCCTCCATTCGTGGGCATTCGACGTGGTTAGGAGGGCATTCGACGTGGTTTTGTGGGCATTCGACCTGGTTTCGAGGGCACGTAAATACACAGTGCATTCGTCGTGGTTTCCAGATCTATTTTCTAGCAACTCGTGGCCATTTCGTGGCCCTAGCAGGGTAAATATTACAATATTTATTTAATATATTAATTCGTTTTAATAGTTAATACTTAATACTTAATACTTATAGTTATTATTTATTTCGTGGCCAGTTTGTGCCTTTAACTTTACACTAAATAGTTAATACTTAATATTATTTATATAATATATTAATTCGTTTTGTTGTTTTGTATATATTTAATAATTAATATATTACAATCTTTTTTAATAGTTATAGTATATACAACTTATACAATATACTGTACATTGTATACATTTATATAAAATAACAGTTATATTGTATTTTATAGGTTATTTAATTTTATACAATCTATAACGTGACTGTGAGCAATAACATACACTATAAATTTAATTTTATACGTTTTGTATATACTGTACATTATTATAAATTTATAGTTAATTGTACAAGTATACACTATAAAATTATAATAGTATATTGTATAACGATTTAACATTTAACATTATAATAGTATACTAGTATACAATATAATAGTATACTGTATATTGTCACTTCTCGCATCATTTAACATTGTTTTTACATTTAATTTAAGTATATTTTATGAATTTAAATGTTTTTAAAAGTAGCGATAAAGTTGCTGATTAATGCCGATAAATTGCTGATTCCCGATTTCTGAGTCAAAATTTGGCATGCCGATTAATTGCTGATAACAATTTTTTGAACTATGATTGAGCTTGCTCAAAGGAGGTTGCCCCTCGAAGAGCCTTGTGATTCAAAGATTATTTTGGTTTATTTCCCAAAGTTCATTTCATTGTTCATTTATTTTTTGTAGTTCGTAAATCTATGCAGAAGGATCCTCTCATCTGTATCAAAGCACTTTCTTGGCCTCAGGTAATTTTTGAAGAAAAAAATTTTGCGGTGGCTTTCCACGAGTTGTCATTTACAAAAATATTTTCCTTGCCTCTGTTTTCTACATATTCCTCGCATGTTCGGAAGTACTTGGGCATAAGCCCTAAAACTCATCAGAGTACCACAAGAACTTCAAAGTAGTTCACCCATTAAGAGAACTTGCTAGCGAAAAAGGCAACTTATCCCGATTGACTAGTTTCCACCCGTGAGGTAAACCAAGAGTTGTTTATGGTAACGGCCCCATCCCGATTGATTAAGGGGTAAGTCCGTGACCAGAAATTTTCTAGTGAGCGGTACTCATTCAGACACCATTGGTGGCCAAAGAGAATCCTTAAAACCCTTCGGCCTTAACCAATCTGGGGCCCATATCCAACATAAAGATCCAAATGGGCAAACAACAAAGCGATCATAGTTGAGAATAGTTGGTAACCGTGCACTTACGGACAAGTTGGCAAGAACAACAAAGTGGCAAATCAATTTTTTTAAAAAGAAAAAGGGAAAAAAATCAGTTTTTTTCATAGTTACCTAAGCCTCGATACGTAGGGATAGGGTTTCCAGGGATGGCAAATGTTTTTCAAATTTTGGGGACAGCAAGGGGACGACTGATAAAAATATATATAATTTATTAATTTTACAAATATAACATAAATAATTCAATAAACTAAGACTTAAAACTGAAAGTTTGAAGATTGAAACCATTAATGATTAATCCAATTATTCATCACATAAGCCAAGGCCCAAAATGCTATATATTCAATGTTCAATATGACAATGAAAATTAAAAACAACTACAAGTCTTCAATAATCAACATGAGAAGAGTACAACTACATATGTTATTAAATATTATGTCATAGACTTATAGTCATAACTCAAAAGTACATATATGATATTACATAACCAAAATGGCAACTCAATAATCACTATCAGAGTCCTCTGAAGGAACACTCACGAACCACTCCTCTTCACTTGAATCATCTACATCATCTACATTTGCAAAGGAGATATCAACCAATCCTCATTGCTCCTTATTACAATGAGTGTGAGATGTGTTTTTATAAGTTTTTATAGACTTTTAGGGTTAGGGTAAAGCAATGACATATTAGAATAAATAAAAGAATAAAACTTTAGCTTTAGCTTTAAGTTTTTTTGTTTTTTTAATATTTAGAAGAGGGACAGCATAGGGGACGTCGTGACATCCCCGGGACGTATAAAGCAATGACATATTAGAATAAATAAAAGAATAAAACTTTAGCTTTAGCTTTAAGTTTTTTTAATATTTAGAAGAGGGAAGACGTAAGGGACGCCGTGACATCCGCTATGTCGCCCCCAAACTCAAGCACTCGGGACGCCCCAAGTATGTCCCCTAACCTTAGGGGATGTCCCTGGACATCCCCTCTTTTTTAAATTCTAGACGCAAAGGAAACGTCTCGTCGCTGTCCCCGCTCCACGGGACGTCCGGGATGGTTGGAAAAGGGGGGTGTGCATCCCTGCGTAACACTAGTTTTTTGCCAATCTTTCCTTTTATAGCTTTGTTGACTCTCAAAATTTCCTGGAACACCTGAAATTCTATTATGCACATTTCTTTCCTTGAGGGTCAACATCCAAATTCCACTTATATTAGCCAAAATCTCAATTTTTGATTTTTTAGGATTTTGCCAAACTTTAGTTTTTCCCCAATTGCTTGAAATTTTCCCAAAATGTTCCTCTCCATTTTCTACTCTATCCCTCTTGGACAAATTTCCCATTTTTTCCATTACAGTTCCGAACTTGCCCTTCCCTTCGTGGATTCTAACCAAGAGCTGCCAAAAACTAGTAAAAGTACATTTACCCCTTCCGATTGAGCTCACATTAAAATTTTCCCTTATTGACCGTGTCTTACAACACGTTTTATATCCTCGCAAAAAAACCACTTGATTATGGTAGCCCACCCGCAAGTACATAAATCATGGAGGAAGAAATCGCAACATTGAAGTCCCAGGTCACTGAGTTAACCGATATGATGCGTGGACTGAACCAGCAAAATAGCCTTTTGCTCAACAAATTACAGAAAAGAGTCTTCTTTAGAGAATAGCTTCTCTTCTCCCAACACATCCTGTGGGCCCAAGCTAGACTTTCCAAGGTTCAATGGTACAGATCCTATAGGATGGATATATCGAGCCGAGCAATTCTTCAACCTTCACAATACTTATTTTGTAAACCAAGTCCCAATTGCTTCCTTCCACTTGGAACAAGAAGCACTTCAATGGTATTGTTGGTATCTCAAATCGAATGATGAACCAAATTGGACAACCTTTGCATCCTTACTTTTGGGCAGGTTTGGTCCCTCGGCATTCGAGGACTTTACAGAGCTCTCACCAAACTCCGCCAGACAAGAACTGTTCGTGATTATCAGATTGAATTTGAGAAACTAGCTAATCACACTGAAGGGTTATCAGATGACTTCTTCAAGAGTTGTTTTGTTAGTGGCCTCAAAGAGCCACTCCGCTCAAAGGTGAAAATGTTTCGGCCCAACAACATGATGGACGCCTTGGGCTTAGCTAAGTTAGCAGAAGATAAACTCTCAAAGCGTCGAACCTCCCACTTTCCCACCCGCAAAGAACACAACTAACCAACAAACCAACTACAACCACCCCAATCAAGCGCTTATCAAGGTATGTGGGCTTCATAAGGAGAAAGGATTATGTTATAATTGTGGTGACAAAAGGGTTAAGGGTCACTCAAAAGGTGCGTCACACAAAGCTCTACTTGCTAGATGTGGAACCACCACCAAAGCAGGACAAAGCAAGCCAAATCTCCAGGAATTCCAAGATACTCACAAGGAACAAAGCCCCTGAGGACTTGGTGGCTCTAAGATTCAATCTGAGATCTCTCTACATGCACTAGCAAGTGTTACCACCCCTCAAACCATGAAGGTCAAGGGGTTCTTTAAAAGATCCCTCTCACAATCCTCATTGACTCGGTGGCACTCACGATTTCATCGATCCCACATTACAAAGCAGACAAATTGCTTCGCACGCCCTTGTTCTAGCTTTGAAGTCGTGATTGTTAATGGGGAACATTGCCATGTAAAGGGAAGTGTCGGAATGTGTGTATCGCGATAGGCAATTACACTCTTTGCTCAGATATGTTTGCCCTACCCTTAGGAGGATGTGATGTGGTTTTAGGTGCGCAGTGGCTCCGCACATTGAGACCTATTCTATGGGACTTCTCTGAGCTTTGGATGTAGTTCACAGATAGTGGCCAGAAGCACACCTTAAAAGGGTTATTGCCAGGATCTGCTAGCATCATTAGTTCCCATCGCATGGAAAATCTTTTGAAGAAAGGCTCACATGGTATCATTGCCTTGCACTCCATCCAACTCCAAATTTCCCACTCCCACTAACTACCCCGTAGATTAACAAGCCCTCCCGACACGCATTCAAACATTTTGCCCCCTTCACGCCCAAGATCATCACATTCTGCTCCTTCCAGGAAGCACCCCACCCAACATCCGGCCATACTACTATCCCCATCTACAAAAGACTAAGATTGAGAAGCTAGTCCGAGAACTCCTCAAGTCCGGAGTTATTCGCCCCAACACTAGCCCATACTCCTCCCCAGTGCTTCTTATCCACAAAAAGGATGGGTCGTGGCACTTCGCATTGACTTTTGTGCCCTTAACCACCTCACTATCAAAGATAAATTCCCAATTCCAATCATCGATGAGCTTCATGGGGCAAAAAAATTCTTCAAATTGGATCTTCGTTCAAGCTATCATCAGATCCAGGTGCATGCTGATGACATTCCAAAGACAACCTTCCGCACTCATGATGGTCACTATGAGTTCTTGGTCATGCCATTTGGACTTACAAATGCCCCTTCAACATTTCAAGGACTAATGAATAAAATCTTTCGGCCTTTTCTTTGTCAATTTGTTTTGGTTTTCTTTGATGATATTTTGATCTACAACCGCACATGGGCCAAGCATCTCCAACATATTGACAAGGCATTACAACTTCTAGCAGACAATCAATTATGTGCCAAGCAGTCCAAGTGTTCCTTCGGTCAAGAGGAAGTTGAATATCTAGGGCACATTGTTTCATTGATGGGGTCCGTGTGGATCCAGAAAAAATTAGTGTCATGTAAGCATTGGCCTCAACCAACAACCCTTAAGAGCCTTTGTGGTTTCCTAGGCCTTACAAGATACTATCGCAAGTTCGTCAAGGATTATGGAAAGATCGCACTCCCTTGACTTCCTTATCGAAGAAGGATGCATTCACATGGGATGCGGTAGACTGACTAGACATTCGTGGCACTCAAACAAGGCTATGTGTAGCACACCAATTTTGGCCATGCCGGACTTCACCAAAACTTTCACCATCAAAAGTGATGTCTGTGGCAACGGCTTGGGTGTTGTTCTTCCAAGAGGGTCGTCCAATTGCCTTCACTAACAAAGCCCTTTCTAGCCGAAATTTGGATGTCTACATATGAAAAGGAGATGATGGCAATTCTACATGCAATACAAAAATGGTGGCCATACTTAATTGGGAATCATTTTTGCATCAAAACTAATCACGAGTTTGAAATATTTCCTAGAACAACGGGTCTCATCACCAAGATACAACACAAATTGGTCCTGAACAACGGGTCTCATCACCAACACAACAGAAATGGGTCAAGCAAACTCATGGGCTATGATTATGAGATCACTTACAAGAAGGGTAAAGACAATGTCGTGGCTGATGCTCTCTCACACACATTCAAGGACCAAGCTTCCCTTTCTGCCATCTCCATGCCCATTCTGAACTAGTTGGAATTTGTACAACAAGGGTATGCAAATGATCCCTTCTTACACCCCCTCATTCAACAATTGGCCACTAACCCTCTCAGCAATACCGCATTATTCATGGGATGGTGCTTCTTTACGATACAAGGGTTGTCTGGTGCTTCCCCATAGCACAGACCTTCATCAAGTCGTATTCTATGAAATCCATGCTTCTCCCTCAAGCAGGCACTCAGGATTTCTCAAAACATATGAGCGGGCACGTCGAAACTTCTTTTGGAAGGGAATGAAAGGATACCTACGCAAACGCAACAAAGGTGAAACAACACTAATTCCTAGTTTGCTCGAGCCTTTTCCCATTCCTACCAGGATCTGGACAAATATTTCTATGGATTTCATTGAGGGGCTCCCTAAATCTAGAGGAAAACAGTGATCCTGGTCGTGGTAGACCGCCTCTCCAAATATAGTCATTTTTGTGCCCTCAGCCATCCATATACAACCTCCACAGTCGCACAAGTTTTCTTGGATCAAATCTTCTACCTTCATGGCATCCCTTCTTCAATCGTCTTCGATCGTGACAAAACTTTCACCAACCATTTTTGGACGGAGATATTCTGACGCACAAACACACAATTGAAGATGAGCTCTAGGTATCACCCACAAACAGATGGCCAGACAGAAATTGTCAACAAATGCTTGGAAACATTCCTTTGTTGCTTTACTTCTAACAACACCAATGCGAAAAGCGACTCC
This sequence comes from Taxus wallichiana var. yunnanensis, assembly GCA_018340775.1. NCBI lineage: Eukaryota > Viridiplantae > Streptophyta > Pinopsida > Cupressales > Taxaceae > Taxus > Taxus wallichiana. The sequence continues at coordinate 583,102,164 of CM031243.1, forward strand.
CCTAAGAATGGTGGTACAATACATCACACCACACTTCTACTAAAATGACTCCATATGAAGCGGTTTATGGTCAAGCACCACCAAGTGCTTCTCCCGTATATCCCCAACAATTCATCGGTTCAGCGGTCAACACTACTCTCTGAAACCGAGATTAGATTCTCAACACCCTACGGGTGTATCTCGATATGGCACAGAACCGAATGAAGCAACAGGCTGACCGGCGCCGCTCCAAACGCACCTTTCAACCAAGCGATCTGTTTTTCTTCGTCTGCAGTCATACAAGCAATCATCCCTGAAACTAACAAGGCGTCATAAGCTTGCCCTAAGTTTTATGGGCCATATAAGGTTCTCTAGAAGATTGGGTTTGTTGCTTACAAGTTGGAGCTTCCACCCTCCTCCCAAGTTCACCCAGTCTTTCATGTCTCATGTTTGAAGAAAGTTCTTGGAACCAACATCGAATGCAAACAGTTTTACTAGAACTTGATAATGAAGGCTCCATCCTTCTCAAACTGGAAGCAATCCACCAACTTCACTCCCACTCAATCACGGAAGTCTTAATCCAGTGGCACAACATGTAACCAGAAGATGCAACATGGGAACCACTCTTCTAAATTCAGCAACAATTCCCACATCTAAAGCTTTGAGGACAAAGTTTTTTCTAAGGGGGAGGGGATGTTAGGAACCCGTGTCCTAACCTTCTCTTTGCATTATTAGTGTATTAGTCGTTATGGACGCATATGCTTTGTAAGTCGTCCCTTGAGCATATTTGAATTATCCCACATACATGGGAAGTAGTAGTTGTTAGAATAGACTTAGTATATAAGTAAGTGTTGAGGCCCAATGAAGGCATCCACGAATATTATTGTATTGAGCTTGCTCAAAGGAGGTTGCGATCTAAAAGGTTATTTGAGTTATTTCCCAAAGTTCATTTCATTGTTCATTTATTTTTTTGTAGTTCATAAATCTATGCAGAAGTGTAATATCCCAACTCGGGATCAATAGGAAAATATGCAAACTAACAACTTTTCAATGCATCACTCAACTGAAAATAGCAAACTGTTTATACCAGTTGAGGAAATGACTCAATAAACCCAAGTAATAGGGGTTTAATGGCCTCTAACAACAATTCACCCAAATAATTCCTCAGATGAATTTAAAAGCAGATCTAAACTTCTAATGCAACCACTGTATTGCACCTCAAACAAGCAATGAAACTGTTGTAAATGAATACTGGAATTATTCTCAAAACCTTTACACAACACTCAGCCAATGATGACCATTCAGAGCATACAAATTCAGCGTTAGAATTCTAATACCAGTCGCTGCAATATTGATCTAATATTTCATATATAGATCAATATAAAGAACATCAAACCCAATCAGTCCCACTCAGATCGCTGCCTTGAATAGCTCAAACATCATGAAAATAACAGCTAAGATCAAATAAATAGTGCCATACAGTTCGCTGATCTTTGGAGGTTCAAAACATACATTAAAACATCCAATACCTTCCTCAATGAAGTCGCTGATCCAAGGAATAACACAGCAGCTTCATTCATACCCAAACCAAATCACAACCATACCAAATACTATCATAGATTTGCCCTGAAAGAGATCGCTGCAACAGAGATATATAAACATGCATAAAATAGTCGACCAATCTTAAAAAGAGCATAAACCAGATATTAAATCAATGAGGCAATCACTGGTTATCTTAGGCGTCCCATATGTACTTCAATATATTCAGAATAAGTCAAGGTTAGGGAAGAAAAGAACAGCAATCAAGCTTTGATGAAATTCAGTTCACTACACACATGGAGCTAATGCCCAACTTGCCCTGACCAATCGCTGCAAGAGATGAGACAACACCCAACAGCCAACTTAATTGATCCACAATCAATAATATATCTAAGTCAGTCCACACATATCATAGGAAAGTCGCCAAAACTGGAATGCAACATATACCAACAAGTCGACTTGCAAAAGGAACTCCAAAATCACTTATTTTTTTATCACAAACCGGCTGCTACAGTGACGTCGCTACGGTAAAAGGCAGATTTTTCACTTGCAAATTAAATCAAATGCTTGCCAAAGCCAAAAACATGGATCTAGCAAATAATCACTTCAATTGATTTTCAATAACCAGCTTAAAACAACCTCCCACGCAAGAGAGAGAGAAAGAGAACATCAATGGGCATGCATCCCAACTCCAAGCATGGAGTATCAAAATAAGTTCATCATAGCATAATCATAATAATGACCCTAGCACTCCTTTTATAAGCAAGGAGGCACAAAATTCGAAAACCCTAGGAGAGGGAAAATATTAAATAAAAGCAGTTTGTTTTCCCTAGGTGTGGCGTCCCCTTTTCAAAGGGTGATTTTAACAATAAAAGCCACCTAATTAATTCCCCATTTAATTTTTATATTTTGGGAATTAAATTAAATAATCTTCATAATTAAATAATTAAATAATTATTGCTCCAGGCAATAATATTTAATTATTTAATAAAAATGTTCCCCTTGCACATCCCGAAGCCCACGGGAAGTATAGGCTAAGGGTCTTTAGAAATGGGGACATTACAAGAAGGATCCCCTCACATTCATCTCCTCATTAATATATTTACCTTCGAATGATTTCTATCCAAGATTGTTGTCATGAGTTTGGTGTCTCCAAAGGGCACATGACTTGAACTTGTTTTTTACCTTGGCCACAAGCTCCTTGCATAAGTAGAGTAACCAACATTAAATGGGATCCCAATAGCATAGAAAAAAATTCCAATAGCATCATCACCTCCTCCTCGCCTTCAAATAAAACATATCTACAACTGGATTCAAGGCAGCCCCGTAGCATTTCTCATCCTCTACTTTCCACTTTTGTCAAAGTAGAGATTGTCAAAGTATTATTACAGATCCTCACAAGAGTTACATGGCATAACAATGTCAATGTTAGTACCATGAACTTTTGGAATGTCGTTTGTGTTATTTCCATAATAAAGCTCTACCATTTGTGCTCTCTAATCAAGAGAAAGAGCTTCACAAACACCAACCCCCATTCCTATAAGGTGCAGCAAGAGTGTATCGGTCCTAGTGATGTTGCCATGCCAAGCATCTGAACAAATATTGCACTTCCATAGTTTCTTGCCCCCTCCAGATTTGGTGTTTGCAATTGTGTGTAAATTGTTGTAATGGCTTCCTTTTATCAAATGGTCCCATCGCGAATTCAACAAACATTTGAGAGGGACAATTGGTAGCACTCGCAACTAAACTACTAGTTTGTGTTGCCACATTTTGCCTTTACTTCTTTGCCCCCAACTAATGTCAACATTAACACTTCCACCTATCCCAATCATTTCCTCCTCTAATTCATATTCGAAGAACTTGTTGTGGCTATAATGATTTAAAATAACTTTAACTTTAAAAACAACCAACGAATTCTAACAAAAAACATATTAAAAATGAACACAATTGCTGCATTTTGATACAAAATTTAAAGTAAATAATGAATAAACATTTTTTTAAAATTAATAGATCTTCCAAAAAATATATGCAATTTATAACACATATTATGTCACAATCAAGAACATGGAAAAGGAGATGACAACAATTTGTAAACCCTACAATGGGCAAAGAGAGAAGAGCCTTTATCCAATGGGACTTAAGAGTTTTAAATTTTAAATTTATAACCCCAATAGTGAAAACCCTATGCATTTTGTAAAAGATTAAAAACTAAAACAACCTTACAAAGTAATATAAAAACAGCAATTACAAATACAAGCAAACCCTAAACCCATTTTGTAAAAACTATAAACAATTTTACAATGTTGCATGTACATACAAAAAACGGAAATTACAAATACAAACAATTTTGTTCTTTACTTCTAGTTCTTTTTCATATAGGAAATTGTTTCTTGAATTAAATTTCAATGTCAATATTAAAAACTAAATATTACGTAAACTAATATATAATAAATACATTTTGTACTTGCTAGTTGCTCTTGTTCTTACAATTGTTTGTCCTCTTTCTCATGATCTTCCTCTTTCAAACAATTTTGTTCTTTACTTCTAGTTCTTTTTCATATAGGAAATTGTTTCTTGAATTAAATTTCAATGTCAATATTAAAAACTAAATATTACGTAAACTAATATATAATAAATACATTTTGTACTTGCTAGTTGCTCTTGTTCTTACAATTGTTTGTCCTCTTTTCATGATCTTCCTCTTTCACTTGCAATTGCCCTTGTTTTGCTCTTCTTTTTTTCTTTGATCGGTTTGATGAAGTGTGAATATTGAATTGTGATATGGAGTGATGCCGGACTCATTTATAAGTTAGAAAGTCACTTTTAGGGTTAGGGTTCTCTCATTATTTTTATTTTTGCTATTTTAACCTCCTTCCATTTTATTTTAGTCCAAAAAAAAATTAAAAGAAAAGCAAAAAAAATACAAAAGATGTCGATAATGTCCCTAGAGGTCGGAACATCCCTCAACCGCCCGAAAAGGTTTAGATGTCCCCGACATATCCTTCAAGGAAAAGGGGCCCAAAGACGTCCCCTAATATTTTAGCATGTTCAAAAATGCAATGGGGGAACAGTTCACCCTCATCTCGCCATCCCCAAGATGTATCATACGCAATGATTTAAGGGGGCATCCCCATGTAATATTGTTCCAAATTTAACCTAAATGGTAGATATCTTGACTGTGCTTATTTTGCTTTATGTTATGCACTAACCTTTAGTGCATCTCATCGTCAAGTCAAACAAGTACATCATTTTTTCCTAGTCTTTTCATTTAACCTTTTGAATCAACAATTCCAATGTGGTTAGTGTAAACTAGATTATCCAATCTTCCCATAATTGTATACAATATAGCAATTCTTGAACTTCATCACGGTGAAAAGTAAAGTTGGTAATCCTAGTATGTGACATACAAGAAAACCAAATGATTTTCAAATCCTCTAAGAGAATTTAATTGAAGATGCCTTTAGTCAAGCCTTCCTATAGGATGACTTGCCTAAAATCTAGAGAATCAAAAGTGATGTGAAAGGGGTTGTGTGAGTTCTTTCATGTAGCTATCCACTTCCTTCACATTAAAATCTACATATTCTTGTATGAACCTTCCGATAGAAACCCGATTATTTAGAGTTTTGTAGAACTCAATTCTTGTAATTTAGCAATAAAACTTGCAACGAGGTTGAACCAATATTCATTTCATAGAGGGCTTAGAACCAATATTCAGGCATACGAACAAACAGGGCAGGTATGCCTTTTCTCATTGCTCAATTATCCAACTTTTCTTAACATATTCCCCCTTTCTTTTCTCAGTTTCATTCAATTGGTGATCTTCATTGATTTTTTTAGGATGTATTTATCAATATTGATCCTTGATCTTTCCTTTAACAATTGTATCAAGCATTAACATAGCACTATTTCTTGTTGCATCAAATTGGTCCTCCAAGTTGTGTAGCTAATTTCTTGATGCAATCAATAAATCTTCTTAAGATGACACAATGATATTGTGCATTCTCAAATGAGAATGCTTCTGATTACTGTTAGATAGCATGGCCCTTGAATTTCTAGTGAATTTGTGTGGGGACTTACCACATTTGCAGCTTATTCATCGGTTATGTAATTCATGTATTAGTTACTCATTGGTACTACAATTTTATCATTCACCCACCCCTTTGTTATTGAGCAGCACAAATTCGCCATTTTCAAATATTGAGAACATGCTTTGCAATGGTGTTGGTGAATGTTGACACAAATTAAAATATGGGTTCCAACTGCTTAGAAAGTCCTAAAATTATTGGCAGGTGATTTTGCACGTGTGCAAAATATGTCAACAGTGTAAAGGGGACAAAGTCCCTCCTCAATGATGGGTGAGGTTGCCCTTATTGAAAACCAAAATTTTATATACAAATATACATTCAAAATGGTATTTTGAGAAGAAAAGAAGTAGAGAGGAAGAAGGAAGGAAAAAGGAATGGAATGGAAGTGAATGAGAATGAATGTAGAAGAAAGGGTGCATGCAAGATTAAGCAAATGCAGATCATAAACTCATATACACTTTAGAAACATAGTGAATGACAATTGAATAGAAGATACCAAATCTATAGAGAGTAAGAGTTTTCACATTCATTAGACATAAGAATAACAAATGCTTAAGAAAAGAAAAGTATAAGACACAAAGCTCTTCATAAATGCTCATTTATTCCTCTTCAAACAAGAACACAAAGTTTCTTACTATTTCTCTCTACAAATAGTGTTTTTCTCCTTTCTTCCAAAAGTCCTTTACAAATGAGCTCTAACTTGCTTTTATAACCCAAAAGTTGGTTACAAAGTAGTTAGGGTTTCTTATGACATCACATTAGGACTAAATTAAGTCACATTAATAAATTAACTTAATTTTAATAAAGTTGAGTCACTTTATTAAAATAAGTTTATAATTCGGGTGACTTAATTAAATTATTTCAAATATCTCAAAAGAGTGGGTACATGTGGACCCCACTTAGACAATGACATGACAACATAAACAAGATATTGACACATGGATCCAAGAGGCCGCCCATCTCGATCGTCGAGAAATGAACTCATTGGTCACCAAGGGCAACCTCAACAAAACATTGAAAATATTATTTCGAAAATCTTGGGTCCAAGCATCTCGCCATCTTGAATTTTCTGAACTTCTCAAGTGATTCCATCAATTTTGGCTCTTCAGGGAAGCAGTGAGGCACAAGGCAAGTCTCACAGATGACTTACACTTCTAGAATTTTGTCAAGAACTGCATGAAATTCCACCATTCTCTCTTCCATGTTGGCGAATAAGTTCTAAAGTTTGACAAGTTTATCAAGGGAATTAGGACCAAAACTTGTCGAGGAAACATCCTGATTTTGACAAGATCAGATAATTGCTCCTTCAGAAACTGCACACTAAGCTCCTTTGATTGTGTTCATTGATGAAGTTGCAAGGGACCTCTTCGATGAGTTCTGAATGGCACACATGATTGTTTCTCCCTTGTCTTTTACATCATCAAATTGAGCTCGAACATCATCAAGCACCATCTTTCTAGAATTTGGCAAAATTCAACCACTCAATGTGAAGTCCACGATGATTGAAATCCAAGATTCCCTAGCTTGACAAGAGATGAGAATCCCATTTGTGCGAGTTCTTGGATATCAAGAGAAATTTTGTCAAGAGTGCTTATTTTGACTTTGAGACTCTCAAAATGTAGGATCGAATCTAGATAAGCATGAACCTTATCAAAATATTATCATGGCTTCATCAATCACTCATGAAACCCCGTATCAATACATTGTCGATCCACGCCTTGGTTGCATGACCCATATTGTTTATCTCTTTTGATAACACATGTCTCTTGATTTGGCATTGCCACTGCAGTAGGAATTTGAACAATAGAAGAGATCGGATTGATTAGGTGTTGCACATATGCAATTAGTTGTCGATTCTCTTCTTTGAGTTGAATGGTTTGAGACTTATACTTCTCCATTCACCGTAGAATAATATCAACGATTCATGAGCATGGGCCGCATCATTTTCCATGGTTGATTTGCCAAGCATCACTCTAGAAACTTCATAGTCATCAACAATCATTTCTCTTTTGTCTTTATCAACAATCGGTGTTGCTATGTCGGCATATCAAGTCCATAATCATTGAATGCAACCTTAGCAATGACTTTGGGCTTCTTGGGAGTGCAAGAATTAGTCAACGATGCAATGGCCTCGAGATCGATTGTAATTGGTTTGACTATTCTCTCTTTCTTGATTTCCCCATGGAGCCAAGAGGGAATTTCTTCAATCAACTCACCGCATATGACCCTTGCATTTGGTGGGAGTTGTTCTGCATTGGTGGCAAGTGCTCAAATTCGGAGGTGCCTGAATAGAATCTTCTTGTTGATGATGAGGAGATGTTGCAATGTCTTCATGGTGAATTGGGGAAGGTTGCAAAGTATCCTTGAGATGTGAAGGTTCAGGTGAGTTAGAGATTTGAATTACAGGAACTTGCGCCGATATGATACCACAAATTGCATAGTGGTATTTTCAATCAACCCATGAGAATTGGAATTGTTATGAGTTGATGAATGATAGCTTGATTGTGATATTCCAAAAACATGCTCTTTTCCTTCCTCTACTTCTTTTTCATGACTCGGAGTTTTCTTGTTGTTGAAATTTGATTTTGAGCTAATTTTGGCATCCATTGTTTCTTACTTGCTTATGTGTGATGAATCTGTGTGACAGGCGGGGAAGATGACTAGTAGCTTGTGCAATTCTCTTCTCACTTTGATTAATTCGCATCTAGGTCTTCATGTGTAGTTGTCTCATTTGTAATGCATTGGGCCAACTCTTTCTCATACCAAGCAAGGCTCTTCTTGATTACCTGATGAATTCTATCATCAAATGACGTGTCATCTCGCCTAGGCCAGTTGACTTTGGGAAGAGGCGATTAGGCAATGGAATCGTATTCAGGATCAACCATATTGAGGCCATTATTAATGACTCCACAAGGGACATCTTTCAATCTGAATGTGACTATTTGATCCAATTCATTTTGGAGTAGTCACGACGCCGAACTTCGAATTCATCTCGCACAACCAACCCAATAGTCTAGCACTTCTGGACGGTGTTTGTATTTTGGCCCGAGAATCCTTTCCATGAACCCACAAATATCAAATTCCCATCTCCTTACAAATGGATGCAATGTCATAACAATCATTTCTTTATCCATTATCTCTGCAGTGCGGAAAGAAGGAAATTTATACATGCCAATGGAGATAGGGAAACGAACACCAAATATGTGTTTTTCTCCTAAGAAGTGGTTCACCGATGCCAGTTGTCATGAAAGCTCCATGAGGGCCCACTTGTCACGTATTTTGGTAGCTTATAAGGCACTCCATTATATCCGCCAACTTAAATGTATGAGAAAGTGGAAAATTGGATGAACCACAAGCCCCATCGCGAGATCACCTCTTTGGCTCGGTGTGAGAATCTCTCTTGTGGCTTGTCATGAGCATTTTGATGACATAGAAAAGAAAGGCATCGTTGACATGGCGGAAGTGATGCATACTAGCTTTGAACTCAAGTTGTGGATAATAGTGGAAAACACTATTTTTCCCAGGTGTCATTGTGCCCCTAGTCTCTAGGCTGGCGAAAATTCGTCTTCACCATGCATAGACTAGGTAGGAAGTCATATAAAAATGACCAGTCATCTTCACTTCAACCAATTGTTTGTGCAAAGTATCACTGATGATTATGACCCAATCACCATGAAGTCTTTAATCCAGAATAACACAGATGAATTTATACATCCAACGCTGAAAAAGGCGTGTGTAGGAGATGCCAAACACTCTACTCAACAAGGTGATCATATCTCCAATCTCATCAGGAATCAATGTGGGGCAACTCCTAGGAAGTTTGTTAGCATGTGATCTCTTGTTGACTATCCAATTCTTATTCATCATTTTGGAGCATTTCAATGGATCTTCGTCCCAATACTGCTATGCAGATTCCTTAGCGATCTCGGCATTCTTCTCGTCTTTGTGAAATTTTGAGCGGTTCTTGAATATGTTCGGTGTGACCGAGAGGACAGGCTCATTGTTACTGTTAAAAACGCCTCTTCTTTCAGGATCCTAGTGCTCGATGCAGGCAATGACGAGCTTTGGGCAACGAATGGACACTAGAAATGTTGTTTTTGGTAAACCGTTGCATGATCAACCATTGATTAAATGTGTGGCCCTTGGACCGAGTCCTGTCATGCAAAATGGGTCATATTAACATGACCCAAATTGGTGTCAATTATATGCTTGTAATCAAAGATGACAGTAGATGCAGGTATGACACCTTGAAATTCATATTTTAGCACCAATTTGTTTGAAGTTGACATTTTGAATGAAAATCAAGGGAAATCAAGCAAATGTGCCTTATTGTTGAAGAATCTTTACATTCACGTTGTATATTGGGCATCTTGTTCTTGTCTTTTGATTTCTTCTTGATCCGCCATTACAACTTGGAAGCTCTTCTCTTCTTTTCTCCAAGCATGTTGAAGATTCTTCTATGGTGTCTGAGATCTAGGTCCATGCCTTGCTCTTCCTTTGTTCACTCCTATGAACTCTGCAAGTGAAATTGCCTCCCTTATCTCCCTCGGAAGTGCCATGTATTCCTCATAGCTTGTTGCAATGCTTTGCCCCAAAGTGGGCCTTGTTCCCGCCTCCGGAAGGGGTTCTTCCCTTGGAAGGAAAGAAGGCCTAAAGGTTGATCCGTGAGTTGATCCAGGATCGCCGTGAAATTGCCTCCCGATCTCCCTCGGAAGTGCTATGTATCATAGCTTGTTGCAATGCTTTGCAACAAAGTGGGCCTTGTTCCCGCCTCCGGAAGGGGTTCTTCCCTTGGAAGGAAAGAAGGCCTAGTGGCTGATCCGTGAGCTGATCCAAGGGGTCGCCGTGAAGTATTTGCTCTGGATGAGCTGCCCTCTCCATTATGAACCCTAGGTTCATGATATCTTTGAAGGGTTAGCACTAAGAAGTCCATAGCATCCGCTAATCTCATTTTCCCTACAATGAGCTAGTCAAATTTGGTTTCATGTGGATCTTGGTGAGCCATACTATCTTCTTCTCTTGGTTGGTTTGATGTTCTCTCTCCTCTAATAGCAAATGAAACCCTTGTTGCCTTCTTGCAAGAAACCCTCGGGATGGGAAGACCGAAGCTCTGATAACACTATAATGTCCCTTTATAGGGCTCAACCACACAAACAAGGAAACACACATAAACTTCAAATGAATACAATCTGATTTTATAATACCAGACTGAAAATTAGAACAGCGATGTACAACAATCTGATTTTCTAGGACAACAGCTTGCAAAGTACAATAATTCACCCAAATATCACTATGAAACTCATCCACAACATATATAAGCCTTCTAGGAACAATGTAGGTCAATTTACACCATGAAATTCAAGGAAATACTCAGTTGGAAAATTAATTATAAACAGCAGAAGTGTGGCCAATAGAAGTGATTGAAAATGAGGTCACCAAACCCCAATAAATAACAAATGTGCAATATTTCAGCCTTATAAAATATGAGAAGTCCAAATATCAACTCGGAATGTAAATTTGTGCCCTAGAAAGGACCCAATCACACTCCTATGCAAGTTGCTCCCTAGGAGAGGGGCATAAAATAATACCAAAACCCTTGGTATTCCTTCTTCTCCAAGCCCTAGTTGCAAACCATCAAGATAGTCTTCAAAGATTGTCTTCAACACCACCAAATTGGAGGGTTTCCGTCCTCCAATCTCCCACAAGGAAGGGTTTCATCCTCCTTGGATGCCACACTAATGGATTGTCACCCAATAGTGGAATGGACTAAAGAGCAATCAACCCTAGAGACCAAATATAAAATGTAAATGCCAAAGATGATTTGCAAATGAGCCACCAAGACTCCTCTTATACCCTTTGGTTGGCACCAAGAGTCATAAGAGTGTAGACCGACCTCTTTAAGTGCTTGCTTCTCTTTTTAATTTGCCTTTATGAGCTCCCAGCCCAACCGACCTGCCTTAGGGAGGAAAAATACAAAAAGAAAGCATTAATAGCAATGAAAGAAAACATAAATAAAATCCAAGAATTTCCCTTGTGCAATTCCTTCTTGGCAACGGGAAGAGAAATGGCAAGAAGTCTTCAATTGGTGCTAGAATGAAAAAGGGGACATTACAGATCATTCCATATTGTATCTAGCAACTTGAAAATGTATATGCATGTAAGCCTAAGCTTTGTTCATCGCCCATCTCTCTTCCTCAGATTCTAAAATATTCCAATAGCATGATAAGAATAGAAGACAAGAAGAAAAAAAGATGCAGAAGTGCTCTTTCCTTGTACTAAGTTGCCTTAAATGTGGGAATGGCAGGAGTTCCTAAAAAAAAGAATTGGTTTCATAAATGGGCCTTCCCAAATTTTGGAAATGAAAAATTAGCAATGTATATTATTATTAATTACATGTACATATGTATGACGAGCACAACAATGACAGTAAATACTTAATATAGAAAACATAATAGAATAAAAGCCTCTGAACTCCAAACATATACATTAATCAGGATTCAGATTGATTGTGTTCATTGCATAGCATGATCATCTCATTATGTCAATGATCATTGCATAATATGAATTACAAGCACAAGCTTTAATAGTAATGATAATTGTAAAGTTCTGATTATATATTTTGGGTAAATGAGTCAGAGGGCCACCAGGCAACCGTGTATTAGTTTGTATTACGACTATGTGAACCGTGAGGAGAAATATTTTTCGATATGGTGATCCTGGTTTTTTGGTGTAATGCTACAATTAAAAAAAAAACTCCATTTCCTACATGTAGGAACACGATGCCCTGTTGAGACAAATCAGACCAATGCAAGAAAGCAAAAAGCAAAAATCAAATCCTATATGCAGAGATTTAAGACCAGTAAATAGAGACTTTGATAACAATCAATAGAAACTAGAATGGAGCAATATGAGGAAATCTAAAGAACAGAGATTCTAAGTACCAAGCCAAATTTCAAGAACCTGCTCAGAAATCACGTATATTCATTTCCTCAACTCTAGGGTCATATACAAGTGAAATAATAAAAAATCGCATAAAGGAAAAGAAAGAATAGAGGGCCTTATCTAGGTGAGAGTTTCCTTGTATTAATAACACATACATGGGAGCTATATTTCACAAATGATGACTGCACTAAAACTGAAACCAACCAAAGACAAAACTAAGGAGGATGAAATATAGATTTATAGAACATGGTAAGTAATTGACTCCTTGGTTCTCATCAATTCCTTACTGATTTCATGTTACAAACTGATTTTATCAAGCAGGAATAGCAGCAGCAAGATTTCCAACTTCAACATGAGATGACCAAGCTCGGAAGACAATTGATACTAGCAAGGAATAGGTTAGATTGTTTCCATCATAGTTTGCATACCCAGCGAGTAATCGCCAGTTTTTAGCGTGGGCAAGTACTGCCGCCAAACTCGACGAGTCTGCCTCAAAAACTCACCCGAGTACTCGGCATAGACTCTCCCAAAACCGACAAGTTTCCCTACTGAGACTCCCCAAGCACAAAACATACGCTCCGAAACCATTCTTTTTTTGTCTTATAAAATCTTCACACTACCTCACTTGTAATAACACGGCGATTGAATACTCTTTGCATGAATTGTAAGGGTTTTATAACGAATTCAAGAGCAAATTTGAAGAAATTTATTTGGAGGCAAGTTCCTTCCTTCTTTTCAAGCATGTAAATTCTTTCTACATTCTTTATATATTGTATCCAAATATGATTTGCAAGTTTGAATGCATTGCATTCAATTCCGAATTATTTTAATTGTTATTTATGCTTATTTATCATCGTTAATGAACAAAACTACTAGAATGTATTCTTAAAATGTTGTTATTTAGATTTTTTTGGAGAATTTATTCTTGTTTGTGGGGTTTACAATTACAATTACACAAAGTTTTAATGTTAGTTTTTAATCGTTTTATAATTTTTTAATTAAATTTACGACTTTTTAATTTTTTTAACATGCATGGTGCTACAGATTAGAACTTAGCATACAATGGCATATGGGTCAATATCAGGTTGGAGATCACGCTCGTAATCACTAGCAGAAGCATTACCACTAATACCCCTATCACTTTGCTAGAAAATATGTTGACGTGGAGAGGCTTCAGGGCGGTGATTTGAAATTTATGTGAGAGGAAAAAAATTGTAGGCATCGGTCGCTTCAAGCATTATATTGCATTGATTGTTTGCCGCGACATCAAGGTATGTCCTGGTGTTATAGAAGAGGCACGATAAGAGTAGAAGGCAAAGTTAGCATCGTTGGATGAGAAGAAACTAGAGAGGACAAGGGTGCACGCAGCCATAGCAACAACCATTTGACCGAAATGGCAAAGGAATCGACGCCTTGGCGCAATGATTGTGGACTCTAGTCATGATCCACAAATATGAAGACGCACATCTCATTCATTGAGTTTGAGAAAAGGGATACATACCTTTTTGTACCTAGAAACATAACTAAGGCACAACCTTCGGTACAAGGTACAAGTTGGAACAAGGATATGCGCGACAAAATAAATAAGACGTGCAAACTTCTCGTACAACAACCTTCTCTTTAATGTGGTGAAGAGCTCGTATTGGGAGTATTTGGTGATAGCATTGATTGTAAGGAAGGGCACAAGGCACCCTCTTCAAGAGGCTTAGGCAGAAATTGCTCCGGTGTGTTCCGGATGCAATGTCAATCCTAGAAGATAAAAGGAAACAGTGGTGTTGTCATGCAAATGTGCAACAAGGAAATTGTCAATTTCCTTGCATGACAACTATACCCCCATGTCAAAAATTCTTAAGTTTTACCCTTTCAAGACACCCCGGGTCTACCCAATCAGTCCAGTGACCTCGCAATTGATGTTAAATCATTCCCCTAGGTGATTTAGGAGAGTTAATTCAAAACCCCTAGGTGATTTTAGGAGTTAATTGAAAAAACAAACTTCATGCAGTTGTGGGAAGGGTTGTCATTGACCTTCCTAAGACTAGAGCAACCCCATGGAGCAAAACAGAGAAGCCAAATTGGATAGGGAAGTGAATAAAAGGCCTTGGAACATCAAGGAAGTCATTTAGGAAGATTCAGGAAGGATTCGAGGAAGTTGGGGCAGTTTCACTAAAATCAGGGTTCACAGGCCTAGGCAATGCACAGACCAAAAATGGTTGTTGAGCTTCGGAAGGTGATTCTCGGGAGCTCCGGATTGAGTTAGGAGCAAAACAAGACATTGTCGAAAAGGGAATTCCAAGCCCTAAAAGATGGTGAAATCAGATTTTTCACAACACCTTGGCGCAATAGGTTTATAACTGGTTTTTTCCATGCATAGCTAGCAAGCCAAATCAAAAATCCGCTTTTTCAGGGATCAAATGGAGGAATCAAGACCTGAGACCCCCACCATTGGATTTAGAAGGCCATTTTCAGTCAAGATCATATAAAATTTCATCAAAAAGTCCATCGGGAGCTCAAGTTATCGCTGTTTCAAGTTGCCCTCTAGGAGCGAGTTCAAGAGTTAGTCAAATTTTGAACAGACATGTGTCAGCTCCAGGAGCCTGGCGCAATTTTATGTCCCTCACATCCCTCAAGCAAAGGGACATCAAGGTCAAAAAATACGCCCAGCCCCTATAAGCCCTTTGGACCTCATGCGACCTCTCGCACCGCCAGTTCAGCTCTCGAGAGCTAGTGGAGCCATCATCCCCTGTCGTCGAATCAAGTGCCACGTGTCATCCTCTGACACGCCATGCAATTTGATGTCCCTCATGTCCCTTTGTGCTAAGGGACATCAAGGTATGAAAAATGCGCCTAGCCCCTCCAAGAAGCCTCATGGTTCCTCATGTGACCAGCGTCCAGCCCCCCAGTGCTTTAAAGTTGCTTTTTAGCCTTCATCCACTGTCGTCGGATCTCCGCCACATGTCGCGACCAGGCACCGCGTGCAATTTGATGTCCCTCACGTCCCTTAATGCTTAAGGGACATCAAGGACATGAAATTTCACCTCACTCCATGCCTTGGCAAATTTTGAATTTTTAAATAACCTTCCTACTTCCCGCTTCTAACTTCTAACTCTCCTGTGCACAACTTCCTTCCACCATAGCTCTGCAACTTCCCGCACAACACTTTGGCATTGCTGAACCCAAAACCAGCTTCACTACAACAATAAAATCCTCTACTCCATTGTAATATGCAGGTCACAGAAGGAAGATTGATCAAACCAAGAAGAAAAAATGAAGAACGGAGAAGAAGCTTAAAAACTCCATTACCATAGAACAAAGAATCAAAGAGATCTGCAACAGATACGAAACAATGAACCAAATCATTCTTTGAGTTCTTCACTCTCGAAAATCATCAAAACCACACCTTCAAACCCTTCTTCCACAGCACAAAATGTTCACTGCGAAGAAATCCATCTCTTTGCACAACGGGGGAAAAAGCTTGATTTCCCATCAAATCGGCAGCCAAATCGAAGCAAATTTCACTAGTGGAATAAGAAGAAAAAACCCATAACAAAATGTAAATTTTGTTGCAAACAAAAGAAAAAACCAGACCTGTAATTTTCGAGGTCCATCAATGGTTGTCGTGTCGGAAACATTGCCAAGTCAATAATTTAAAAGTTTAAAATCTCCTAAACTATTAATCGAGTAAGCACAAAATTTTGGAGGGGCAATATTGGGTAAAAACCCATATCAGAAAAGTTCGTTCGCGTCAACAATAAGAGTGTCTTTTGCAGAGGACTGCTTTATTTTGGGAAAGTCATCAACAAAAGAACTACGAAGGAGACGCTCAACACAGAGAGGAGGAATTGCAGATTAAAATTCATCGAACGGGCATCTTGGTCCAAATTTGATACTAAAAATAGTAAGTGGTCCCACGGACACCTGCTAAAAATAGTAAATCAATCCAAAAGGCGAGGGGAACGTAAGGAGAAAGGGTAATTCAAGCTACCATAATCATCTGAGGTCTAGAAAAGCTAATTTGTGCACTTGCCAAAAATAGTAAGTTGTCCTGTGGGCACTTACTAAAAATAGCATGGTTACTCCAAAAGGTGGATTTCCCAGAGAGAGCACACTGGGAGTTGAACATTCAAGTTGACATCACCAATTGGAGCCCAGAAAGGGAAAATTCTCGACACTTGCTAAAAATAGTTGCCTTTTCCAAATATAGTGGGTGTCAAGGAAGATTGAAGTTCATATTCGCGATTGAGAACTATACAAGTGAGGTCACTTTCATGGATCTCAACAAAGTGTTTTTCAACACTGCGTGTGAGGTGGAATTCACGATCGACATCGTCAAACCGTTCAAAATATGCTTCATCACTACGCATTCAAATCATCCAAGTAATGTGGCAAAGTTGCAAGAAATCAAGACAGGGTTTGTTCCAAAAGGGATCTCTATGAGTGATGCTCACAATCACCAATGGAATCATTCGTCAGTGCTTTTTTTTAACACTTAGCTCATGGTGTTCATGCGAGGATCTAGGTTTCACTACATTGGAGCATTGCATCAAGTCGATCGAGTAGCAAAGTGGATCAGTGAAGTCATTTGACAAATGTTTTTAAACACTCATTCCAAAGCATCCATGAGCCAATTTGAAGGATTTCCGCAGAGTGCAAAGAGTTCGAAGATTCAGAGTTTCACTGCATTGGAGCTTTCCATCAACAAGGATCAGCGAACTTCATCAGGAGCAACACATTTTTCTTTTCCTTCTCTCTCTTCTTCCCCCACTTTCTCTCTCCTCCATGTTCTAATTTCACATTGGGGTTTACACTTTTTGATATGTCTTAAAGTAACTTTAGAAACATTATGTAAATTAAGTCACCTTGATTTTATAAAAGGGACTTAATATTTGGAGGGAATATGAATAGTCTAAAGTCGGAAATAAGGCATATGGAGGGTCATCGAGAAGATGAAGAGTTGCTCTTCTATAAATTGTAATGAAATCCTCATTCCAAAGGGTTCTAATTCTAAAATTCTTCTAGTTGGTTGTATTCTTGTAAGTTCATGAGAGAGATTTTGCTCACTTGTGAGTGAAAAGAGTTAGCCACTTTTCCCTATTCTCAATGTCTTCCATTCTCATACTATGTACAATTTCTGCTTGAGCATCAATACAAGGAGTTTCGAGCCTTTTTTGACTAAGGGGTTTACTGATACTTTGTGTTCATTAAATTCTAATTGGTCTTATTGTTGTTTGCAATATTGTTTCTTCCTAATTTTAGTGCATGTGATGAAGTTTCTAACTAGTGTGCAGGAATCTAATTCTCTACCCACAACATTAGTTCCCCTACCTCATATTCTCACTCCCTTTCCCGCTCTCCTAGAAAATTCTTCCCTTACGATAGCTGTAGCTTTTGTCACGAGGTCGATGGAGTGCCCCTATTGGATCCCGGCCAAAGGCCACCAGATAAAACTCACTTTTACTCTCGCATGCATATCGGCAGCAGCTGCAGGTTAAGTAAAGGGACTTAGATTCCTAGAGAGTTGGCAAGAAACTCACCGATTTGTCCCCCAACAAATTGTCTCGCCAACAAGTGGCAAAAATACGGATGCACTATTCTTTCGGATGGATGGACAAATGGAAAGAACCCTTCAAATGTGAGTCGTTTTTTAAAATCAATTGATGCCTCGACATGGTCAAGAATGCAAACAATTTGAGTCTTATCTTAAAGGAAATTGTCTTAGAGGTGGGTATCCGTAATGTTGTGCAAATTGTCACCGACAATGCAGCAGCATATGTATGCGATTATGAGACTACTACAGGATAGGCATCCAACATTTTTTTAAACCCCTTGTGAAGCTCATTGCCTTGAACTTCTTTTGAAGGACATAGATAAAGCTAATTGGGTGAGACCAATTGTTGAAGATGGAAAAATATAACCAAGTACATATATAATCACCCTTAGGTTCTCAACTTGATAATCGAATACACCAAGGGAAAAGAGCTTATATGATCGAGTGTCACGAGATTTGCAACTAACTTACTAACATTGCAAAGTATTTCTAATTTGTTAACATCGTTAAAGCAAATATTTGTGAACCAAGCATAGTTAAACTCACAATATTCACGAAAGATGGAGAGAGGAATGCAAAGATAGTTTTTGATGATGTCTTTGCAAAGAGAGTCATGAGATCATCAAGGTAACTTCAAACTTCAATTTAAATTTCAAGTCAATTCCTTTATTTTCATTTTTTAAATGTATTGTTATTTACTTTGTAAGTTTGTAACTTTAAATTTTAATTTGTTTGTAGGTGTCAAAGTTGGTGAGGGTTTTGTGCTTGGTTGATGGGGAGCAAACCCGATGGGATACATTTATGAGGCCATGGATAGGGCCAAAGAGGCCATCCAAAACTATTATAGGGGATATAGCTAGATTTGGTCCCTTTTGGAAGCTAATTGATCGTAGGTGGAAGTTGGAACAATCAACTCCACCAATCCATCCATGCAGTGGGGTACTACCTCAACCCCGTGTATTTCTTCTCCAATGGCTCCAAAAATGTTACTAGGCTAGTTATGGAGGGCCTCCCAACATGCATTGAGAGGATGACACAAGAGATTGAGGTGAGGGGCATTATTATTTTAGAATTGCATAATTACAAGCATGCTAGAGGGAGGTTCTTTTCTATGATGTTACCTATCTGGAGGAGACCCACCCAGCCACCAGGTAACAAAAATTAGAGTATTAATTTATATATTACAAGTTACAAATTTAAAATTATTAATTACTTATAAACTTTTGATTATCTTGTTTGTAAGTTCTTGGTGATGTTGAATATTTATACTAATAATCAACAGTTAAACAGTTGGGAACTGTCTCTAACTGTATGAAGATCTGAACCGATTGTGTAGACATGTGAAATGTCGACATCATAAATAAAATACTTATTAATATTATTAATATATATCCCCCATCACTAATTCATTATCACAATTCCCATCTCAACCATATAATAATTAATCGTGAGAATTAATTATTATTAATCCCTAATATCATATATATCCTTATTCCAAATATTTTCATTTACTCACCCAATAATCTCATCTCACCCTTAATCATATTATTCATCATTATATCTTATCATCCCATCAGTAATCCTTACTATCAATTTCTAGTATTTCTAGACTTCTCTTGATTTCTAGAATTATCTAATTCTAGAATTCTCCATCCTTCTCACCAATCCTCAACCATTGATCCATATCCTACATGGATCAATCTCCACCCTTCATTCTTCCTCCCACAACCTATAAATTTGGCTCACCACCCTCATGGAAACCATCTTTTGAAATTGCAACTAAGTGCTGCCAAATTTCTAATAGAACTCTCATTTATAGATCATCAAGATTCCATAATCAATCATCAAGCAAGCAAGGGGAGGTGCTGCCCAACCAAGTCCACAATCTGAAGCAAAGATAATTCATCCATTGAGCATATCCAAAGCATCAAAGGAGGATTACAACTTATAGGTAAGTGCAGGTATAACATCCTTTCCCTCTTTTTATCTTGCTCAATCAGAGGTAGATATTAGGTGTGTTAGATTAAGGATTAATTTGGTTTGGTTCTTAGTTTATATTTGCAACTAACACTACTTTTTGTCTACATTTTGGCGCCCACCGTGGGGCTTACCCCCAATATCCTTTTTGTTTTTAATAGTATTTCATATTTAGAACAAGTTATCCAAATTTGGAAAAAATTCGTGTTCATTTACAACTTAAAAAAAAATCGTGACAATTTTCCGTATTGGCGCCTATGCCCTGTCTTTCATCTTTTCGGCGCTTATCTTTGTGAAAAGTGGCGTCTTTGACCTAACATTAGCGCCTTTCCACCTTATAGTGATTGTTGTGGTTGCAGGGTTATGTTTTAGCGCATTTGTCAAACACGTGGCACCTAACACTACTTTTTGTCTACATTTGGGCGCCCACCGTAGGGCTTACCCCCACCATTCTTTTTGTTTTTAGTAGTATTTCATATTTAGAACAAGTTATCCAAATTTGGAAAAAATTCGTGTTCATTTACAACTTAAAAAAATCGTGACAATTTTCCGTATTGGCACCTATGCCCTGTCTTTCAAATGGCGCTTATCTTTGTGAGAAGTGGCGTCTTTGACCTAACATTAGCGCCTTTCCACCTTATAGTGATTGTTGTGGTTGCAGGGTTATGTTTTAGCACATTTGTCAAACCCGTGGCACCTTTGTGGCTACTTTAGCACCTTTGCTTCCGACAATGTGACTATGCAAGTTTGCGCCTTTGTCTTTTAGTGCCTATGTCTCACAATTAGCACCTATGCTAGAACTTTAAAAACTGAACCCTGCTAAAATTAACCTTTCTGTTTTGACACCCATGTTCTATGTTTTAGCGTTTTTTTGACATTGTAGCACCTTTGTTCATACTCCAGTGCCTTTGACTGCTTTAACCTGATTTTGGTGCCTTTGCTACTCAAACAACGCCTTTGCCTTGTATTGGCGTCTTTGCTCTACTTTGGCAACTTTGACTGAAGTAGAGCATTTGCTCTAGCAATTAGCGCCTTTGCTAGGTTCAAATTTTACGTTAATACTAATCAATCTAACTATATTTTTGGATGTTTTGGTGGTGTTTTACAAGGTTTCACATTCTGTTTTTGTAGAAATATTACAGGAACAAGGAGAAACTCTATCCGTTTCAATACTCACCTTGCGTTTATACTAACTTTTTGTGGTTGCGGATTGTTAGTTAATTAAAAACTACTAACCCACCTTGTTTTGCAACACAATCAGTCCAAGAATACCGAGGTTATAAATAACAAACTACTAATCCTTTGTTTTGCAGATCCCCTTCTTGAAGACCCCATTATATAATATAATATTTTGTTGTTAATTTTTAATTATTATTTTGCATATATCATCCTTTGTGTGTTTTGCATTCTGCATGTTTTTATCCCGAAGGCAACACCGTGTATGCTCTCCTCTCGCGTCTTAGGACGATCTTGAATATCAAAAGCGGCCAGCCTTCCTTCCCTTTTTGTTTTTAGGGGTAGCGTGACGTGGAAGTGACATCCACGCATTTACCATAGTCCTACGGGTCTCATGACCATGGGCTTCACCTCCACACACAAACATACCTTGTGTTCCGGTGGGTATATAAATTCTTCGACATTGTCGTTGTTTTAAAAGCGTTTGCTTGTTTTAAAAGCGGTGTGAAGTGAGGGGCTTCCACGTCCCAATACCCAAAGCCTCAAACAAAGATCCTCGCAACAGACTTGGGCCCCACGTGCTGCGAGGTATATTGGGACACCCCTAATGAGCATGTACATCCTAGACTAGGTAGCCCTTTGGTCGCATATCGAACTATAGTGCAAGGAGGCCACACTTCCCAAGATCACTCACTTGCTAGCCAACCCCACATTAACACATAGGTGGAGGATCAATTGTGGCACCACCATCGGTGTGTGGTATTGAAGCGAGCTATAGTTCAGTTGCAATCCCACTTGACTAGCTAGGTTGTGATTGCGTGATTGTGATTGCCTGATTGTTTTGTCGAAACCAGTGAACAAACATCACACTAATCCATCTAATCAACCCATACACCTACCGTCCATCTATTTTGACTATGACATTTGACCTCAATTTTGACCACACAACATTTATCATACACCATTTTGACCATATTCCTACCCATTATCCACTTACTATCATTCACCCCCTTCACATTACCCTAATTAATAAACCTTTCCACCTAATCAATAAAGTTTTAAAATCTACAAAAGAACATTTATAAACATCCCCCCATTCCACAAAATACATCTCACAAAATCCACCTAATACATCCCCTCGTCTACACAATTTATTTCAAGCATCACCTAGATACATTCACAATCTAGTACAAGGTTCCCAAGGCATAATGCATCTCCTTAATAGTTCTTATTGGTCATAATATGAAGGATCAAGTGGTCACTTACCTTCGTTGCCTTCTTGTTGTAATCTGCCAAATCTTTGAGAGTTGTGAAAGGGGTAAACTTCTTCTCCACAAGCTACCATAGTTTTGTTTCTTCCAAGATATTCTACAATCTTAAATTTGACAGACATGATTTGAGGATCTCTCTAACATGTGACTCTCTTGCATAGTGGGAGTTGCCACTACTACAACTTTTCAAACAAGCTTCAATTTACGACACTGGATCAACTAGGGTTTCACACCCAACAACCCTTCACAAGTCCACATGTCGATCACCGACACAATTTTTCTTTAACCACAAAAGCTAGGACATACAACCCAGATAGCTAGCCTCTCCTAACACAAAATTTCATAAATTATGCTCTAATACCATGTTGAAAATTCCTCGACTCCATGGTAAGTAAAATCTAAGCTTAAAGCACCATCAACTAGATAGCTCGAAACTAATAGCTAATCAAAATTGTTGAGCTTTAAATGCTAGAATCTACAATCATATATAGTAAAGAAACATTAACTAAAAATACTCAAATCTGCTCCAAATCACATCATTGTTTTATTAATTAGAAAACAAAAGCTACAATGCTCTAAAACACGCTCTAGAAAAACACACACACTAAATGAATAAAACACCTACCCTAGGCCTTCTTTAACACCTACCCTAGGCCTTCTTTTATAGTTGAAGAAGACCCTAAAAATAGTCTGGATCCTAAAATTGGATCCATCCCAATATTAAATTTACCCTCAACCTAATTTTATCCTAGGGTTATGCATGCTATTAAATAGGCAGTCAAACTTTACGAAAGCAAATTACTAAATAAAGAACTGCTTTTATAAAACTAGAAAACAAACTACATAAAAGCAACTACTAAATCAACAGCCAAGAATAGGACTGCCAAGAATAGGATTTTTGTTCTCTATGACAGTACACTCTGTTGAAGTATGCCAAGTTCCACATGAGTGCCCTGCTAGAGGACGCATTCTGAAGTAACATAATCTAACATTTTTTTATTTATGTGCTTGTTTTTTTCATTCATACAGTTAATTTCAGCGCTTAACAATTCAATTCTTGCACAACATATCATTTGCTTAAGCAAATTACTTAAAAGGGCAGCAAACATAAGTAACTATGGTTTTCCTTAAGATCAAATTTACATGGATACGGTGCGGTCAATTTTATATGCTCCCTAGTATGGATACGGTTGGATACATCATATATATATATATATATATATATATATATATATCTAAATTAAAAATCATAAAATATATATTAATAATAATTATCATTTTTAAATTATAAACAAATTTATACATTACATTGAAATTACATGCAAATTACACACTCCCAACCCACAGGAAGGTAGGAAGTTGGGTATTAAATGGATTAATGCAGGTTGTGTAGGCCAAGGGAAATAGACAAAATGAAAGAAAAGAAGCAAAGTAGATCAAAAGAATTGCAGGTTGAGTAGAGCCAATATGAAAGTTTGAAATAAAAGAGTGAATCAACACTCTCACCTCCATGTCCTCAATTGTTGCTGCTAAAATGCATTATAGAAGATCATTTGCAGTTATTTTACCATAGCATATTCTAGCCTTTCGAAGGGGTTTTATTGTTAATTTTTTAAACTTTTAAATCAGATGCAGCTATAGTTGCCCCACATACTTTATCCGGTTGTATCTGATACGACCATATCTGATCCACACCATACCCATATCTATAACTGGCAAGATACATGCGCCTAGCAGTAGGGGTAGCATATCCGACAACCCTGGTTGAGATTTGTGTGGATGAGTTAGTCATGGAATATCTATGCTAATTACGAATAATATTGTTTTGTTTCTTTTTTCTCATCTTGACACTCACAATACAGAAAAAGCAGAGCATAAAGAGGCTGCATGTACTTTGCCTATGGACATCAACATTCCGCCAAATCAAATGGGGCACATACCCCTTTAACTGGGGCAATATTTTACGAAGTTTTCTGCTTTTTCTAGTGTTCAAAATGTCTAAGAATTGAGATGCAATTTTTTTTAAATTGCAATTGATGTGACATAACAAAATCAGTTGTATCCATTATTTTAATCTAAACACACTTAAATTTATTTATTTTTTAACTTTTTCTATTTTTATAGATAATATATCATTTTTAGTTTGCCATGTTTTTTCCAAGTTATTCTCATTTTAAGCCAGGCAATTAAATTTCATCTACACTTTTTCTATATCATGTTGGTTTTGTGTAACCGGAATACTACCAATAAATGACATATCTTTTTTTTGTCCTTTGTAGATGTTTTTAGATTCTATCAACCCTCAAAGCTTTCTAAGGTAAGACCTAGAACGTCTTTCATGCATCCTACTTAAAGAAGAGATTATAAGTGAAATTGTCAATCCAAATAGAGGTACCCTGAAAGATGGCAAAAGAAAGAAGTGCTGCCAATTAACCACATTGGAAAGTTCTTAGTATGTGTTGTTAATTCAACCCAGAGAATATGAAACTTGAGAGAAGACCAACATCTTCAAGAAACATTTCTTTCTGGAGAACTGAAAGAATCATATGTAAGAGGACTAATGGAAGAAAAACCTAGGCTAAACATCTCATTAGATCTTATACCATGCAGTCAATTAAGTATGCATTAATGACAAGGTACAAGAGACATATAAAAGCCTCGGAAGTAGAATTTAATACGATGCACTAATTTACGATTATATTGACATTTTAAATCAGCCGACTGCTAAACCTAGCAAGTCATCTTGAAGATTCAACAATACTTGTTAATGATGATCCTTAGCCACAATCGTTCGCCCCATTTTGGTGCATAACAGAAGCACACTTTCTGTATTGGATTATAGGGAATAACAAGGCACTGGTGTTCCAGCTATGGTGATATATGATCACTAAAGGTCATGGGCATATTGGTTATTGTGTGAATTTTACAGCCATGTTTAATTTTGCTTATTTCCTTATATCGTCTTAAGTCAATGTCTGATTAATAAACGCAAATGCCATATTTAATGGATCTTACTTAGAAAAATATTTGTTTAGGGGTTTGGAGATTTTTAAAAGGCTAACAAAATGAAGTGGACAAAATGCACTAAAGGCCATATAATATAAATCATAAAAGGATTGCAATTATTTACGCTTTGAAATAATGAATAATCTACAAACCTTGTGACCAATGAACTTGGCTCTTCAAGGCACTCCCGATAAAGCTGCAATACAAAAAAACAGGTTGGGATAACAAATAATCATATAGATAAGATAACTGTTGAAACATTGTGCTTTGCTTACATTTCTGCTGTTGCTGGCAAGCTCAAGCGGTAGCCCTTTTGAAATGGAAGACATGGCTAAATGCCTGGGATAGAGACCACTCCTTTTGTCTTTAAACCCTTTCAAATTACAATAAATAAAACTACATAAATAGCAGTCATTTTGCTTAACAATTCATAATATTCTATAATTAACTGATGCCTATATTTTATTCAATATCATATAAACACATTAAAGAAAAACAATGGCATGGCATTAGATAGTTGGGGCAATATTAATGTTCTCTACCTTTCATAGTAAAGTGGGTTATATATGGAGCCCTCTTCTGTTATCTTATCATTCATCCTGATGATAAACCACATTGGGAGGTTCGAAATGTCAATTTTCTAACCAGAATATGCAATTAATCCAAAAGTTCTCCTCTCTATAACTACATTAATTAATTTCTTTGTGAAATAATCCCCACAAAAATCAAATATTTAAATAAATTTCTTTTCAGTTTACTTCTTTTTTCATTTTCATGACCATTCATAAGCAAAACAAATATTCTAATATTGCTTCCTTTTACAATTGAGGGCAGCATCAACAATACGGGATTTGATAGAGGGAAACAACAATCACAAGGCCAGAGATTCCATTGAGGATTGATACTAGTTGAAACCGTAGTTGGAATACTCGTCAAGTACTCAGCAAGTTCCTGAGTACTCGCGAGTTTATTTCTTAAATGAGTATTTTCTGCCCAAACTAGCAACTCCTGTCCAACCATTTGGAAAGTTTTTTGACAATACGCTTGAGAGTTTTTTCACAGTACTCGCAACTTTTTCACAGTACTCACAACTTTTTCACAGTTTTTCATGAGTTATCAGTTGGCTGTTGTATTCACACGATGAAGTGATTTTGTACTCTATTTGTATTCAACTCTAATAGAAAACACTTCCCCAACATTTTACAGACTCATTTTCTACATTTTGTAACTGTATTTTGTAGAAAACTTATGTTTTATAGCAAAGTTAAGAATATTTTAAATTTCCGAGTTTTTGCCGAGTCAGAAAAGAATTGGTTTGCTAAGTCCGAGTATGCAAACTATGGTTAAAACACATCATGGATAGAAGGCACGCCATTAGTCAAGAACTGGGAATTTGAAAACAGATTAAAAATACTAGGGACAAAAACAACATTTACTAATGATTCGATGCCATAATCTACTAAAGAAAACAAGAAGGCTGGAAACAGAGGAGGCCAGATATATACTCCTAAAGCTCAAAGTTGTTATCAGTCTTCTTGGCCACAATGGACTTGGCCTCCAAAAAAAAAAATTAATTTGTATTATTAAAAGCCATTTTCATCTCTAAAACAAAATAAAACCGAGAAAACAAACACTTGAAAGCAACTCTAGCAACATTTGTATACATATGGAGGACCACCCTCCTCAACCCATTGGCATTAACACGATTCTAAATGAGCACCAACAAAGACATTACATATTGAAAGAAACCAATCAGTAGGACAGTCCATTGGAAACATACTTATACAGGCAAACATAATTGTTTTGACATGACTACAACTTCAGTTATAACATTTTATGCTCCCTGTGACATATTGCCCAAATACCAATTTAGGGAGCTTGGCAGAAACATTTGAACAGATATATTTTTGCCCACAAATAATAAGTGATTCACCTACAAATGCTCTACTGCCACCAGAGGAAGATGAGAAACCATCTATATTGATTCCAAGCTGCATCAGTGAAAAGAATTATAACCCTGAATGTTTGAGGCAATTATTTCAAAAACAAATGAGCAATATTGATAAAAACAAACCTCAAAGCAAATAGCAAGACTAGTGTGGAGGGTCAGAACCTTAAGACTCTACTTTGTGGATGGCAGGGGTACCCAACCATTGGAAAGTCTGAGAATTACTTCATTAGTCAAATCTGTGATTGGCGGATCTCCATATTTCTAGACCAATTTGCCTTCTCCCTTCATTAAAGCCAAAATAACCAAAAGTTGCAAACTAAAATAGTGGTTGCATCAGTTGTTGTAAAGAAACTTCAATAAAGAGTAAAGATAGCATCAAAAATACTCAAACAAGAAGTGAAGCTAGTAATAAAAAGACTTACATAAGCCCAACAAGGGTGGGAAAGAGTATAAGACCACTTGGATTTAATGCAATCTATCAGTAAGAGCTTAAAATATTTCACAAAACTGAAGCCAGCAAGACTCCAAGAATCAAAAATTAATGCAAAAAAATTATATACAAATAGCAACAGAATTCCTCGATTAGCAATATTAATCATCCATTCAACCTGAAACTACAAAGGTACATACAGTTATGATGGAGGATAGAGGTTCCAAACATGAAGACTCTAAAAGCACTTTTTGCAAATTATTGATGGGCCGGATTCTTCATTGTCCAATTGTGCGGTACCTTGTTGAGTTACAGAGAGGCCCTACTAGAGTGGAAGAATGGCTGTCAGGAGACTCTGAGAGATAGTCCAAGACCTGTGGGATTGAAAAAGGTGTCTATTCCTTTACAAGTTAAAAATAAATGAAAGAAAGAATCATACCAATGTCCAATGAAGACCAAAACAACTAATAGGACTACCGAAGTATAAGCATGTAACAATATGACAATAATGCATCTCTAGCTAACCTATTTAAAAAACAAAAAAAGAAAATAAAACACACATGACTATATCACAAGTATCAAACAGCTGTCAATTTGAGGAACGTCAAATAGATCCCCTACAACAAACAAGTGAGGCGACTATGTGAAGACTGTATGGTATGATGATGACACTCATGAAGTGTTCATAAATTTCGGCTCTCAGGAGGACTGACAAGGCTAGATGTACCGTTGGGCCTCACAAATCTAGAAGCATGCTTGCCTAGCAAACAGATATTCTGCCCATTCTGTTGTCAATAGAATCAAAGATGGAGGTGATAAGGCAAATCCGGTGCCATACATTTGCTATGTAGGACCCTCCTATAACAAACTGTTACACCGATGAAAAAGTCAAACAGATCTGATCTTATGCTGAAGAAAGAAATCACAGAGCAGGCAAGTTGAGACCTGAAATAAGCGCCAAGAAAGAACACTAATCTCATAATAAATATGGTAGTAGAAAAATGGGTGATCCTATTTCGATAAAGGTGAACACAAATGCTCTCTACAAATGTAGAGCTCTGCTTCAACTCTAAGCCGATGGCATCCAACTCTAATCCACGCTAGGAAGAAATTTAGCTCATACCAGCAATGCTAAAGAAGATATCCTAGAGTAATAATTATAACATTCACAATTGGGAGTAAATGTTCAGCATAAAAAGCAAGCCTGGTGCTTCTGCTAAGTGATTGTACAAGTTCCATCCATGTGACCATGATATAGCCGTCTAAATATCATCACAAATGGTGTCCTTAATATTCTCGTCCGAGGCACGAAGAGCATACAAAGATATCTTAAAGGGAAAACAAATAGACAATAGAGATGCCTAAAGATTGAAGATGCAATTCAGACTGCATGTACCATGTTTATAGGAATCATTTTCACCAGCTCAGTGTGCCACATTTTGAGAACAAAGGATCGTGTAGGAATATGGATGCCTCCCACACATCCTATCTGACATACATCGGAGCTTGTGGAGTGATAGTTATAAACATGATATTTTGGATAACCAGGGGCCTAAAACATTGGCATCTTAATAGAGCACTAGCAGATTGGCTACTCCAAACCTGGAACCGGTCATGTTTGGGTGCACACATCCCATTTGAAAATCACCCGGATGTAGAATCCAAATTGGATACACGAAAATTCAACATGTACATTGAATCTTTAAAATAAAATCTTTACAAAAATCTTTGAAATAAAATATTAATATTTACAAAGGCATTCACACAAAAGCAGAGTTGTAATAATTGCATTGAATAGTTATAGACTAAAGTAAATAGGATCAAAAGTGTTCATCAAATCAATTACTTCTGAATTGGATCATAATTTTATCAAATGACCTAAAGAATCCCTGAATGCTAAGTTTTGGGGGCCCTGGCTCACCCTCACCCATTCTTCATTTTAAATTTGACCATGGACCATTTGGGATGACTAACTTAGAAGGAGGTAACAGTAACTCAGTTCAAAAAAGGGAAAAAGAAAGAAAGAAAGAAATTATATTAATGTCCACAAATGACCAAAAGTAGGTCAATGGGACTGAAGGATACAAACATTTGCAAAAGAAAGTTCTAGGAAGAGAGAATCCTAGAGGTGAACCGAATGTGGTGTATAGATTAATTAGGAAAAGATATATAGATTTATAAGATGCAAGGAATCAGATTTAAATAGAGAGGGAAAATCCATTTCATCTGCATGTTTGTCCATAAATATTCCAAGTGGCTTTTACCCTTCTGCTGGTGCAACGGCAATTACTTTGTCTTGCATGTTGTAGATACATTTTGACTCTATAAAGTCATGTATTAGAGTCTCGGTTGGCATGGTGTCTTCCTATGTCACAAGGGACACTGAATTTTATCAAAAAGTTTGAATTTTGTCGATTTTTGTTCTCTTTGAACATGAACTCAAACTTTATCAATTATTTTTGAATGAGAAGTTTTCAACATGATTTTGCATTGTTTATTTTATAAATGTGTGTATTTTATTTTCGATGACATATACCAACTGAAAGCAAAGGATAGAAAGCACTCTCTACTCTGTCTCTCTGACATATTTATGCATTTTGTTCAGAAAATACAAATGGCAGAAAAAAACTATTTCTTCTACTTGAAGTCGTTATTTTCTCGAATTTCATCTATTGGCAAACCTGACCCAAACATTATCCTCGTCGAACATGAACTAGAACTTGAATCTTGTGACATAGGTGTTTTCAGTGTCGCTGTCTTCTTCACTTTCACTGTAAAAGTTTTCATCTTCTGTATTATCGTGTTCGTTGACATTAATGAGTTTGTTCCGATCATTGTTGATGTACACATTCTGT
The DNA here is from genome assembly GCA_018340775.1 of Taxus wallichiana var. yunnanensis. Lineage (NCBI taxonomy): Eukaryota > Viridiplantae > Streptophyta > Pinopsida > Cupressales > Taxaceae > Taxus > Taxus wallichiana. The sequence goes on from CM031243.1 coordinate 583,132,920, forward strand.
GTTGTATACAACTAACTATTGCATATTTGTCTCAAAGCATTTATGATGATGTGTGTGTGCTCTCTTCCTTTTTATATGAATTTTCATATTCCAGTTTCCTTTTCAAGCTACGGCAAGTGTTCTGGTTTTGTTGATGGAACGTGGCAGTGTTGTTTGTAATATGTATTATGTCAGTATTCGACGGGATATTTATAATAAGACCAAGTCAATCTCATTTGTGATTTTTGATGCCCGAGTTCTCTTATTTGTGCAAATGCAATTCTAAGTGAAACCAGTCTCTCTTCGAGATCTATAGGCATTGTTGCATATTGCAGTTATTCAATCTTATGTGTTCGGGGTAAAAATGTAGGTAAGGTACAATTTTGTAATGACAGTATACAATTACGACATATGCTCTTTTTATAATTTTTGTGATTTCCAGCCACAGTTTTATATATGTTTCCTTTATCTGTTGTTTGAAATTTCTAATATCATTTTTAAAGTGCAATTGCTTGCATTTGCTGTGTCTTTAGGTAAATTTGTTTCAAAAAAATTGTTGATGAATTCTCGAGGCTGCTACCGTTTTGGTAGTCTCCTTGATTGTTGTTCTCTTTAAGTGTGACTTGTTTCATTGCACGAAGAGATGTGTTTTTTTGTCCTTTGGTATTTTTAGGTGTCAATATGAATTGTCCTTTGGTATTTTTAAAGTGCAATTGCTTGCATTTGCTGTGTCTTTAGGTAAATTTGTTTCAAAAAAATTGTTGATGAATTCTCGAGGCTGCTACCGTTTTGGTAGTCTCCTTGATTGTTGTTCTCTTTAAGTGTGACTTGTTTCATTGCACGAAGAGATGTGTTTTTGTCCTTTGGTATTTTTAGGGTGTCAATATGAATTGTTCAAGGCAGCTTTCACTTAAGACAATTGCTTCTTGTGAACTGGAACAAAATCTCTTTTTAATGATTGGAAAGACCTCCTGTGTTGTTTGTCTGAAATTCTCAGCGATTGTGAACAAGCTCTATCAAAAGTATTGTTTCTAGGGCATGTCGAGATTGGCTTGTAGTGAGCATGTGTTGCATTTGTTTCAAAGGACGCAATGTTGAATGTTTGTGCAGATTGTGGACAGTTACAATATACATTTACAAAATAACCTGTGTTCGCAGACCACAGTTGCATTTTTGCTTGTAGAATAGGTGAAAGTCACCACAAACAAAACGGTTCTCCTTCAAGTCCACTTTCTCAATATGGCATTCCAATCCTGGATATTTATGATCACCAATCCATTAAATTTTGCTTGTTTTCTGCATTGTTTTTAATGTTAATTTCGAGACAAGTGGATGCATTTTCGTCTTCACAAAGTATTGCATTGGTAAAGGTTTCGGCAATGCACTGTCGAAGGGAGAGGGAGTCGTATTCAGCATCTGTTAGGTAACATATGGCATTAAATAGACTCTCACCACAAAATGTAAATGCAGGTGCTGTTTGCAAATCATACAAATATAGAGCAGTTGTAGAATTTTGTGAGCAGAATCGATAAATTGTAAAACTATCTGAAACTCCATTCTCTGGAAAATGAGTGTTGTCCTTACTCATCCTCTTGCACAGAAATGGTTCATAATGTCCATTAAGAGGATTTATATCATGAAAATGAGTGTTGTCCTCACTCCATTTTCTGGAAAATGAGTGTTGGGTTGCTTGATCTGCTGATTTGGTTGTTGAACCATTTATAACCAGCCAAATTTCTTCAAATTCGAGCCGAGTTCAAAATTTGGTCTTCCACATGGCATAGTTATCACCACGGAGCAAATACGTGCCAAGAAAAAAAGAATTTCGGAGCATTGTTTGCCATAGTGGGTGGTTAGATTTTTCCCAACTAGAGGGCATGTTAGCACAAAACAATGCAATAATACACTGAAAATATAATATTACAGCCATTTGTGCGGAAAAAATTGAATGACATGCCATGTTTTTATGGGGCCTTGGTGACCTCTCGAGTTCAAAATAGCTCAAACACTAAAAAACCGCAAAAAATGATGAAAATCACCTTTACGGTCACCCCTCCTTTGGCATGCCAGAATAACTTTTTAAGCAATGTGCAAGAATTTTTTTCACAAAAATAGTGTTTTACCCGCTAAATTTGGGGATGGGTTTAGTTATTGAACCATGCGGTTTAGAGGAGTTTCAACCGATATCTTTGGCAGTTTCACTAAAAAATCCTCCAAATTTCAAAATATAAAAAATAGGGGTTGGGGAGGGGTTCAACCCCTAAACCTCTCGACTCCCTAAACCTTCTTGCTAACCTACAAGGCGCCCGTAACGCATGCAATATCAAATGAAAAAAATATATTTAAACACTTTCACGGAGGACTTACCTTGCAAACGGCGATGTGTCTCTGTGTGGAGGATCCACGTGGCGTGTGTAGATATGTGGTGGTTTTTAGGTTTACTCAAACCTCTAAGTTGACTCCTTGTTTGCTTTGTAGTGTTTATTCTACCGTTTATTGTTTTGTGTGGCAGTCACATTGTGTTTTCTCCACAGGGTTGTTTGCGAGTATCAACATGACTCGATCAATGTTTGGCTCGCCTCGACTTATAGAAGACCGACCGTTTGAATGAATTCCCAAATCGCCACTCTCTTTGTGTGGCTCGGCATGGGTGAAGCAACTTTATTGGTGCAAGTATTGTTCTGAATACTACATACCATATGTCCATTGGTATGACCCCCTTTCGAGCTTTGTATGGATATGACGCGAGATCCTTTGTGGATTTGGCATTTGGAGATAGTAGAGCCCCTAAGGCTCGAGTGCTTACAGACAGCCAAGATATCCTTAAGACACTTAAGGATAATATGCAACGCATGCCCAAAATCAGCAGAAGATGTATGCAGACAGGCACAAGATTGAGCGGTCATTTGAGGTAGGGGATATGGTATTTCTGCGACTTCAGCCATATAGACAGAGCACTCTTAAGAAGAGTGGAGCAGAGAAGCTTAAGCCTCGATTTTATGGTCCATACAGGGTGGTGAGGAGAGTTGGACAGGTAGCATATGAGTTGGAGTTACCTTCTGAAAGTAAGATACACAATGTTTTTCATGTGTCTTGCTTAAAGAAGGCATTGGGGCAGCATGTGACTTCTTCAGTAGAGTTACCACCATTGGATGATGAGGGGAGATTGGATTTGGTCCCTGAGGAGCTTCTAGATTGGAGAGAGAGGAGGTTGTGGAACAAGGTGATTCGAGAGTACCTAGTTTGTTGGAGAGACTTACCATTGGAGGATGCCACTTGGGAGGGTGAGTCTACTTCAAAGACCTTGCCACATACAGCTTGCTTGTGGGCAAGCAACTCCGGGGAGGGAGGACTGTAATGTCCCCTCTTTCTGAATGAGCTAGGACGAAGACTTTTGGCCCTTTTTGTCTACCCAACGGCCAAAGGCAGTATCAAGGGTGACTAAGTTTTATTATTTTATTATATTGTGCTAGATGCACGTAAACACCATATAGGTCCTCGTACCGCCCTCGTACCTCGTGCACGGCAATGTACGAGGATCGGTACATCAGGTATGTCCGAAAACGCACTCACGGACACAAGGTATGTTACGGGTATGATTTTGCTATACCCGTAATGTACCCTCGTGTCTGCGTGGGTACGCTTCTGGACGTACCCATCCAAAAAAAACTCGCCAAAACTTAAAACCCGTCAAAGACAAAGATTTCTTTCCTTGTTTGGTGAAGAAAACACAAGGGTAGAATAAAATTTGCCATTTTTGGAAAGGGTTCGTGAAGATGTAGCAACAAAACTTGCATGTGCCATAACTTTCATTTTGTGTCCGCTTTGTGTCATTTTCTCTAAAAGTGTATATTTTCTCGAGCTCTACACATTGATGGCAATATTTTTCTTATTTTCATAAAATCCATTTTTGCACCTTTTTGGACCAAGCAACTTCTTGCAATCTTTTGAAAGAATCATGAGCTTTGATCGCTATAGACAGATTAGTAATTAAAAATACTTGGATAGCTTTCCGAAACTCGGCGAGTATTCTCCGTGCTTGGACTAACCGTCCCACCGCCACTGGATCCATATTTTTCCCGCTTAGTTATGATGTTTCGGGAAATATGCCGCACACTACTATCGTGTTGAGTGGATCAAGGAAGGTCACCATGAACAATCAAAACTCCTTGAATCTTATCACAGTCACTAAGATAAATAACTGTGATAGAGAAATATGAAGCAAATGGAGTTGCCATGTTCAACTCCTTCCTTTCGGATAATTTTTATTACCACACTTATTTTCTTGATCATTTCCTTAATGTACAATCTAAATACTTATTTATTTTGAAAAGCAATGTATCGCAATTTGATACTTTGTAAATTGATTTGTTACAAATGAGTGATAAAAGACCTCTTCTCTACTACATGATGTAATGTGAAAAGAAAGACTTCGCCAAATATAGGTGTAAATGCACCATGACTAAGTATTAAATTTCAATAAGTATGCAATGTATGAGAATTAAATTTCAATATGTATGCAAATGCTTATTTTAATTTATAATTTATATACATATTTATACATTGATAAACATATATATATAACGTACTCCAAAAGCATGTCGTACTCCACGATTTTTAAAAATTTGTCGCTTCAACATATCAAAACCGTACCGTAGCCGCACCCGTATCCGCGGCAGCCTAGATATTGTGCAAATATTTTTTAAATAATATTATAAGTCGCACATATAATAAATAATAAAGCTTATTATTAAAATAAATGCCAATGTCAAAATACAATTAATTTTAATCAGACACAGGAAAAAATGCGACTTGCTTGTGGGGATGAAAAATAGGAAATGTGACAATTGGCCCATAAGGAAAAATGCGACCAGCCTAGGGAAGATAAAATAATATCATTGGACGATTTTGGAGGTGCTTTTGGGCTATTTTTCCTTTACATGAGCAAGTCAACTTACTTGCGGCATATCCAGAATTTTATTATCAAATTTTCATTGCAAAGAGCTTCCAGCTTTTGTAAGAAATTCCAAGGACGAAAACCCTTGTGGATTTATCTCTTGCGGACGAAAACCCCAAGGGATTGAGAGGGGATTTCACTCAGAAATTTCCAGCGAGCTTATTCAGATTTTTCAGTCAAGTTTCCAGCAGTATTTTGTGTTATTTTGGTGATCAAATTGCAGCAGTGGATCGACCCAGTTTGGGAGTTGTTTGGGGCATATTCCAGAGGTATTTTCCTTTGAAAATTATTGTCAAGCATTCCTATATTTTTATAAATCAGAAGGCTGCAAATTTATATTTTTCTGAGCAATATTTGAAGGGTTTCCAGCCAGTTTGAAATCAGATTTCAGATCTGTTTTTCTGAATTATTTATCTGCATATAAATCTGATTTTTAATGAATTTTGGCTTTTAAAAATATTGGGAATCAAGTGGAATAGAAAGTATAATTTTTTGGAAACAATTGCATTGAGTTTTATCAAAAACCCTAGTCGCTTTGGCTGGAATAAAATCCAGTTTTCCCTAGATCGATCTCCAAGGGTTTCAAAAACCCTAGTTTGTCATTTGCACTTCATAAAAATTCTGATTTGGGAAGAAGAAATTATTGGGGATCTTTCAGTGGTATCAGAGCAACGATCCTCCCACCTGGAGGGTTTGATTGATGCAGCCAAGAGAAGTTGGGCCCCACAGGTATAATAGCGAGGTTTGGATACGTAGTAGTGCCGAAACCATGGACAAAAGAGGTGGATCACTTAGCCCTCCCGGGATGAACGGGTTGACCCGGATCGTGAGCTTTTCAGGGACATGATTCGGACCATGCAGCAGTTGATGCATAGGATGGATGTTAGAGATCAGCGTGATAGAAGGGATAGAAGGGACAAATCCACATCAGTGGCCAATACACACAGGAGGCACAGCAGGGCACCTACAGAGGTTGGTAGTGTGAGAGATTCCCCTCCACGTGAGAGGAGACATACAAAGGAGAGGAGATCTACCAAGACTGCAGATAGACCTATGCAACCTAGCTTTCTACCTAGAGAGGAGCCACCCGTGGTTGAGGATCCATTGAGTATACGCTTTCCAAGATAAACGGACCATGGACCACTTAGCCCTCCCCGGATAAACGGGGTCACCCGAGTTGACTCGGATCATGAGTTTTTCAGGGGACATGATTCGACCATGGAGCAACTTGATGCATAGGATGGATGTTAGAGATCAGCGTGATAGAAGGGATAAGAGACAGATCCACATAAGTGGTCAACAATCACAGGAGGCACAAAGCAGGGCACCCACGTGTTGGTAGTGTGAGAGATTCCCCTCCACGTGAGAGGAGACATACAGAGGAGAGGAGATCTACCAGGACTGCAGATAGACCTATGCAGCCTAGCTTCCTACCTAGAGAGGAGCCACCCGTGGTTGAGGATCCATTGGAGAATACAACTTTCCAAGATAACGTAATGGCAGCTAATGATGAGTGGAGAGCTTTACCAAAGGAGGTACAGAATGCCTTTCCCCTTCATCAGTATTGTGCTCAAAGGAGAGAGAGCTTGAGAGCTAGACAGGTGCAGAGGCCTAGAGCACAGAACAAGGAGCTGAAGCAGCCACCAACAAGGTGACCCTTTCCACTTTTGATGGCAGTGGAAAGATTAGTGCTAGAGCATGGATCCACAAGCTTGATACATACCTCACTCTCAAGCCTATGCAGGAGCAAGAGGCTATTCAGTTTGCTACATTACACCTTGAGGGAGTGGCATACGATTGGTGGCACCATGGGCTTATCACACAAAAGCATGATCTTCTGCGATCATACAGGGAGTTTAGTGAGAGATTGATTGCTAGGTTTGATCGCAAAGATGTGGAGCTTTATTATAGGGATTTGGCACAGCTTCGACAAAGTGGGCACGTTGATACTTACATCAACGAATTTCAGCGGATTGCAGTGATGGTGCCAGAGATGCCTGAGAGACGTGTGGTGATGCTTTTCATTGAGGGACTTCATGACAGGTTGAGGGGATTGGTTAAGGCCCTTAGGCCTAGGACATTACATGATGCCATTCAGATGGCATTAGATTTGGAGACATCCCCCACTTCTTACTAGTCTAGTAAGAAGCCTTCCACGAGCTCTAGACCTTTCAACACAGACTACCAATGAAGAGTGTTCCCCTCCTAGGATGGATCAGGAGACTCGGAATGAGTTGAGGAAGAAACTTTGTTTTCATTGCAAGGACCATTGGGAGCCTGGACACAACTGCCTTGGGAAAGGCAAGGTGCACCTTATTGAGGTGATATCAGATGTAGAGGAGTCTTCACCAGATGCAGATACAGAGGACAATGATGATGATCACGGTGCACATGAGGAGCAGCCCCAGATAGAGCTTGGCGAGGAGGAGACACTAGGCTCGGTACTATTGCCTCACTTTCTGGAGTCCCTAGGTACCACCCCTTTCGATTGAAAGGAGTACTTAAGGGTCAGCGAGTTGTCTGCTTGATTGATAGTGGCGCTACACACAATTTCCTTGATGAGGGATTTGTGATGAAGCGTGGATTACAGGTTGAGGAGTTTGAGGGATTCAGTGTACGAGTTGCAAATGGCTTTGCTCTGAGTTGCACTAGGCGGATTCCGCAGCTTAGTATCCAGCTAGGGGACTACACGTTGACAGATGACTTCTACATAGTTGGCCTTGGAGAGATTGATGCAGTTTTGGGTATTCAGTGGCTTCAGTCCCTTGGGAGATATGTACAGGATTTCAGACGGATGGAGTTGGAGTTTATGGCAGATGGGAAGAAGATTGTGCTACGGGCTCTTTCAGATGGTGGGCCTAGAGTTGTTTCAGCACATAGGATGGAGTCTATCATCAGACATGGAGAGGTTGCATGGGCAGCCCAATGTTTTATTTCATCCAAATCTTCTTCAAATAGTGGGCAGCATTTGCATACAGATATTCAGACCATTGTGGATAGGCATGGGCAGGTTTTTGGTGACATTCCTCTAGGTAGACCGCCAGACAGGGGTTTTGAGCATGTCATAGAGTTAGAGGAGGGTGTCAAGCCAGTGATCACTACACCTTATCGTCATCCTAAGAAATTTAAGGATGAGATAGAGAGGACCATCAGAGAGCTTCTTGATATGGGGCATATCCGTCCTAGCTCTAGCCCATTTGCTTCTTCAGTGGTGTTGGTGAAGAAGGACAGGACGATGAGGATGTGTATTGACTACCATGCCCTCAACAAGAAGACAATTAAGAATAGGTATCCCATCCCTCGTATTGATGAGCTTTTGGATGAGTTGCATGGGGCCATTTACTTTTCGAAGATTGATCTTCGATCAGGATACCATCAGATCCGTGTTCGGGAGGAGGACATCCACAAGACAGCATTCAGATGTCACTACGGGCACTATGAGTTCTTAGTGATGCCATTTGGTCTCACTAATGCACCTGCCACTTTTCAGTCATGCATGAACCATCTCTTCAATAGGCAGTTGAGGAAGTTCGTGCTAGTTTTCTTTGATGATATCTTGATCTACAGCAGACATGGGAGGACCACTTGAGGCATTTAGATGAGGTACTTGGCATTATGGAGACCCAGTCTCTATTTGCTAAGATGTTCAAATGCGAGTTTGGACTTATTGAGATACTGTATCTTGGGCATGTTATTTTGGGAAGGGAGGACTGTAATGTCCCCTTTTCCCAATCGAAGACCTTTGGCCTATTTTGTCAACCCGACGGCCAAAGGAAAAATATAAGGGTGACTTAAGTCGTAATAAATTATTATAAAGTGCTATAAAAAAAATAATAAAATTATTAAAGCACTTATATTAATTTATGTGGCTTAATAAAATAAATAATCCCTATGGTAAATAAACCCATGAGGGAGCAGGAGGCCATATAGTTCGCTACATTGCACCTTGAGGGGGTGGCTTATGATTGGTGGCACCATGGGTTAGTTACACAGGGTCATGAGCTTCTACATTCATACAGGGATTTCAGCGAGAGGTTGATTGCGAGATTTGATCGCAAGGATGTGGAGCTTTATTACAGGGACTTGGCACAGCTCCGACAGAGTGGACACGTTGATTCATACATCAACGAATTTCAGCGTATAGCAGTGATGGTTCCAGAGATGCCAGAAAGGTGTGTGGTGATGCTCTTTATAGAGGGATTACATGATAGATTGAGGGGTTTTGTCAAGGCTCTTAAGCCTGGAACTTTGCATGAGGCCATTCAGACAACATTGGATTTAGACACTACTCCTCCATTTCAGTCCCAAAAGAAAAATGTCAGGAATGAAAAATCATGAAAGTGAGCAACCCACTTCTTCAAAGGTAGAATCTACACCAAAGATGGACCATGAATCGAGGAATGACCTTCGTAGGAAAAACTTATGTTTTCATTGCAAAGATCCTTGGGCACCGGGTCATAGGTGTCTTGGAAAGGGTAAGATACATCTCATTGAGGTTGTTTCAGATGGGGATGATGATACTACTTCAGAAAATGTACAGGGGCAGCCAGCGCCAAACATTGAAAATGATGGTAGACTCACTTATCTTTCAGGAGCACCAAGGTATAATCCATTCATGTTTGAAGGTACAATGTTCGGGTGTAAAGTCATGGCACTTCTTGATAGTGGATCTACACACAATTTCATGGATGAAGGTTTGGTGATCAAAAGAGGTTTGCATTGTTATAATTTTGAAGGCTTTGATGTGACTATAACAGGAGGTCTCACTATCCCTTGCAAGAAGAAAGTAAACCAAGTTAGCATTCTATTTGGTGGGTATACACTTTGTGATGACTTCTATGTTATTGACTTGAAGGATAACAATGTTGTGCTTGGTATGCAATGGCTACATTCACTAGGAAAAGTCACCCAAGATTTGCAAGCTATGGAGTTGAGTTTCCATCATGAAGGGGAGCAAGTCACCATGAGAGCAGCCAAATACACGCTGCCCCATCAAATGACAGCCAAGTCTATGATAGTTATGGACAAAAATCATCTCATGCAGACATCTATGAGGATTTTTCACTACATATCAGCATGGGACAGCAGGAACAGGGTGAAGATTATGGCAAATTGGGGGCATACTTGAGGGGGATTGTGGCACTTTTTATGAGTAAGTTGCACAAGTTCTATTTTGCAGACTTTGAGCAGTTTAGCACAGTGCATTTGAAGCCATTCAAAAGGTTTCGGTTGATTTGGGATCCGGGACTTGATTGGTATGCAGATCTGATATTGCTTGTGGACAAGCAATCTCGGGAAGGGAGGACTGTAATGTCCCTCTTTCCGGCATGACCCTTGGACACTTGGTGGGTAGCTTATTTGTCATCTTCGTAAGCTAGTCCCGTTGTTTAGAGATGATGTGCATAGCAGGTAAGGGTTTTATCGACGATCTGGTGGATTATTTGATGTTAGCAATGAGTTCAGTTGGTCTTAAGGACTCACTTGGCACTTTCCGAGGTTATTTCCGGCTTCTGGTGTGTTCTCCAAGATTCTTGGAGAGAGTATCTATTTATAGTAAGTCACCCAACTGACTTCATTTCTCATTATTCGTCATCGGCACCGCTTCTGCTCAGTCAGTTTCCGATTCCGGTGCTTTCCGACGATTTCCGCACTTTGGGAGCATTAATGGCTTATTTTAATTATTTTACTCAGGTTGCTTATATTTGTACGAATTACTTGGCGAGCACCTCAGTATTATAGCTCGTCGGAAAGAGAATGTGAAGTTCTAAATGATGAGATGCTAATTCAGTGACCTTGGGCGCCAGGAATGATTAATTAATTAAATAAATCACTTTCCGGAGTTATAAGGTGTAATTAATTAATAAAGTGATTTATTAATTATATTTTCTTTTAATGAAAATTCTCGGAAAAGGTTATAAAAGGAGGATTTGGCCCATTTGCTAGGGACACTTATTATTTTGAACAAAAAAACAAATTCAGAGCAGCTCTTGCTAATTACTCTCGAAGGACGGAAACCCTTGGAGATTACGGATTGGACGGAAACCCAATTCGAAGGAGGAAGATTCAAACAGGGTCTTCATTGTACTTCACATCAGATCATTTTGATATTGTTTTACAGTTAATTGCAGCGTGTGTTTATCAGTTTACTCATAGAGGAATATTATTACCATCATTGGGCGCCATCTTTCCCATTTGGAGAGCGCAGCAGTTAGAGGAGTGAGAGGGTGTTAGCAGGTTGTAACAGGTGCAGCCACTATTGGCTCCTTCGCATGCGAGAGTTCTGATCATTTCAATACCATTGATATCCATTCATTTTATCACACAAAGCTGGACTTTCGGGTATGCAATTTAGAGATGAATTTCATTGTATTTGGAATCCATAAATAAATAAATAAATCCTTTCGCTTTCAATCGGACTTGTATTGTTTATGCATCGCGGGGAGTTATGTTTGTCATGCATCCTTTGTGGACTTTCTATTGGCCGTGTTCTTTCAATTAAAGAGAAACAACAAAAATATCAAAAATTGAGACGACATGACAAGTGTTTGACGAAATGTCAATGCACTAAAAACTCAAAAAAATGGAGTTGGAATTGGTTGGGATATTTCAACTCGATACCACTGAAATATCCCAACCAATTCCAACTCCAATTTTTTTTTTTTTTTTTGAGTTTTTAGTGCATTGACATTTCGTCAAACACTTGTCATGTCGTCTCAATTTCTGATATTTTTGTTGTTTCTCTTTAATTGAAAGAACACGGCCAATAGAAAGTCCCACAAATGATTGCAGACAAACATAACTCCCACAATGCATAAACAATACAAGTCTGATTGGAAACGAAAGGATTTATTTATTTATTTATGGATTCCAAATACAATGAAATTCATCTCTAAATTGCATACCCGAAAGTCCAGCTTTGTGTGATAAAATGAATGGATATCAATGGTACTGAAATGATCAGAACTCTCGCATGCGAAGGAGCCAATAGTGGCTGCACCTGTTACACAACTGCTGCTAACACCCCTCTCACTCCTCTAACTGCTGCGCTCTCCAAATGGGAAAGATGGCGCCCCAATGATGGTAATAATATTCCTCTATGAGTAAACTGATAAACACACGCTGCAATTAACTGTAAAGCAATATCAAAATGATCTGATGTGAAGCACAATGAAGACCCTGTTTGAATCTTCCTCCTTCGAATTGGGTTTCCGTCCAATCCGTAATCTCCAAGGGTTTCCGTCCTTCGAGAGTAATTAGCAAGAGCTGCTCTGAATTTGTTTTTTGTTCAAAATAATAAGTGTCCTCAAAGAAATGGGCCAAATCCTCCTTTTATAACCTTTTCCGAGAATTTTCATTAAAAGAAAATATAATTAATAAATCACTTTATTAATTAATTACACCTTATAACTTCGGAAAGTGATTTATTTAATTAATTAATCATTTCAAAGACCCAAGGTCACTGAATTAGCATCTCATCATTTAGAACTTCACATTCTCTTTCCGACGAGCTATAATACTGAGGTGCTCGCCAAGTAATTCGTACAAATATAAGCAACCTGAGTAAAATAATTAAAATAAGCCATTAATGCTCCCAAAGTGCGGAAATCGTCGAAAAGCACCGAATCGAAACTCGATCGAGTGGTAGAAAGCGTGCCGATGACAAATAATGAGAAATGAAGTCAATTGGGTGACTTACTATAAATAGATACTCTCTCCAAGAATCTTGGAGAACACACCGTGGTTTCGAAAATAACCTCGAAAGTGCCAAGTGAGTCCTTAAGACCAACTGAACTCATTGCTAACATCAAATAATCCACCAGATCGTCGATAAAACCCTTACCTGCTATGCACATCATCTCCTAAACAACGGGACTAGCTTACGAAGATGACAAATAAGCTACCCACCAAGTGTCCAAGGGTCATGCCGGAAAGAGGGACATTACAACCTCGAGGAGCAAATATCATCAGAAAGGGATTTATCATTTTTATTTTTTCCTAGAAAGGATAATGGTGACTTGGGCCAAAGAGGAATAATGAAGTTTAGGGAGGATAAAAATATATTTAATGTATTTCCCCTAGGAAAATGTGACTTGCATTAGAGGGAAAAAGTGGTTGGGAAAAACATTTAATATGGGAAAATATTAAATGCTTTGCATAGGGAAAATCATGTGAGCTCATTGGCTGGTTTGGAGGTTGGTTGTTGGCCCTTTTCCTTTAAAAGGGAAGTCGACTTGCCTCTTCCATCATCCAAATTTTTATATGATATTTTCTCTTGCATAGAGCTTCAACTTTTGCATTAAAAATTCCAAGGACGAAACCCCTTGTGAATTAAACCTCTTGTGGACGAAAACCCCAAGAGTTTGAGAGGGATTTTCACTCAGAATTTCCCATTGGTTGAATCAGATTTTCAGTCTATTTCAGGTTTTTTCCAGCAGTGTTATTGAAGACTTTTCAAGTATTTTGGTGAATAAAATCAGAGCAAAGTTTTCTCTATCAACCGACTCACCTTGAGACTGTTTGGGCATTATTATTAGGTATTTAGATCTGAAAATCTCATAATTCTTGGAAATGAATATACCCAAGTTTCATAATTCTTCCGGGGTTATTTACCGCTTTTATAATCAAATTTCAAATCTAATTTCGAGATGATTTGGCATCCAAAAATTCTGATTCTTATATGAATGAGTTCCTAAAAATATAGGCAAGCATCTAAGAGAGAGAATAATTTTTGGATCTCATTTGATGCCCTAAATGTGTGGACTGAAATAGAGGGCCAGATCTGCATGTTTGTAGTTATGATTTGGTTTACATCATCTTGCTCCTTGTATTTTTCAAGTTCGCATATGTCATTTGCCTAGATCGAATTGTGTATAGAAAGTTATGTTATCTTGAAAATCGCAGCGATTAGGGATTCAGATTTAAATTATTTTCCAGTTGTTGTAGAATCTGATTTTCGCCATAAATTCTCTAGGGTTGTTCCAAGGGTTTGGGAGTAAAAATAATTATTGAATGTTGATTTTGGGTGTGTTTGCACATAAAACCCTAGTCGATTTGGCTGAAATCAATCCCGTTTTCCCTAGCTTTCGAAGTTTATATTTTGCCATTGTATTTTGCTATTGTGTTGAGTGGGAAAAATTTATATTTGCTCCAAGGATCCATTTGGGGATCTTTCAGTGGTATCAGAGCAATGTTCCTCCCACTTGGAGGGTTTTGATTTGATGCAGCCACGAGAGGTTGGTGATAGAGCTGAATCATGGGAGTTAAACAGAAAAGTTTTCCATGGGATCTGGACAGAGATCTTCTTAGGGAAATGGTGGACACCATGCAACAAATGATGCAAAGGATGGACGTGGGTAGGCCAAGAGACAGAGATAGACGTGACAAAGGTAGGGATAGGTCTATATCGGTGGCCGCCAGATCACATGAGACACAATGAAGTCACCTACGGGGTTGGTAACATGAGGGATACCACTGCCGCGAAAGGAAGGAATATCACACTATAGCTTCTAAATGGTTGATGCATGGAAAGAATAGTGAATCTTCACAGATAGATGATCTGACTCTTCATGAGAGTACTTTGGTGTTTTCAAATTCCAATGAGGCATGCAAAAATTTATGTGATGAATTCAATAGACATGTTGATTTGACTCAGGGAATAGATTTATATACATCATCCTTGCAAAGAAGTTTCACTATAAGTTTCTACTTTTGAGGCTCACATAGAGCATGTTAGTATTTTGGATAGCAATGACATGGATTCATTGGGTCTTTCACATGAGGATAATTCAGAATTTTCAATTGATAATCATGGAGTTGATGATTTTGTTGATGACATTCATAGTGGACCAACCACTCATGAGTTGTCTTTGATGGGTGTTAAAAATGGGTTTTGTGTGATGAATTCAAGTCATAAGAATTCTGATTTTTTATATCAGACTTGGGAGGATGTGGAAAAGACACAAATTTTGTGTGATATGTGGTCACAAAGGGCCAAGGAGGCTAAGCTAGTGGCTGCCCTTGCAAACCAACATCTCGCAACACGTCAAAGAACAAGTTCACCGCATAGATCGCCAGAAGAAAGGGGGAGAATATTGCAGCAGTTGACTCATAATATTCAGCCCATTTTGGACACGACTACTCATAATTTGATGCAGCAAGGCCAAGTCATCATGGAGATAGAGAATGATGATACTCCAAGGTATGCAGTGAATGATAATATGTCTAATTTGTTGTTGCACATTCAAATTTCTTTCCCTCATGAGAAGCATGACAAATTAGAGACGGAAGTTTACATTATGGAGTATGTTGAACCATTGGTCCATACTCATATTTATGAGCATCATAAGATCTATATTTTGTGGCAAGATTTGCTTCACTTGACAGGTACAAGTGACAAGGCTTGCGGATCACTTCAACATGTTTTGTCTATTGTGCATGACACTTGGACAAAACAAATTCCAATTGCTTGAGGGCAAACAATTTTTGGGAAGGAGGATTGTAATGTCCCCTTTCCAATCAAAGACCTTTGGCCTATTTTGTCAGCCCGACGGCCAAAGGAAAAATATAAGGGTAACTTAAGTCATAATAAATTATTATAAAGTGCTATAAAAAAGGTAATAAAATTATTATAACATTTATATTAATTTATGTGGCTTGATAAAATAAATAATCTCTATGGTAAATATGATTTGCCTTGAAGAGAAAATATCATTGAAAGGGATTTATCAATTTTAATTTTTCATATTAAATGCTTTGCATACGGAAAATCATGTGACCACTTTTTCCCTCTAATGCAAGTCGCATTTTCCTAGGGGAAATACATTAAATATATTTTTATCCTCCCTAAACTTCATTATTCCTCTTTGGCCCAAGTCGCCATTATCCTTTCTAGGAAAAAATTAAAAATGATAAATCCCTTTACAATGATATTTGCTCCTCAAGGCAAATCGTATTTACCATAGGGATTATTTATTTTATCAAGCCACATAAATTAATATAAGTGCTTTAATAATTTTATTATTTTTTTATAGCACTTTATAATAATTTATTATGACTTAAGTCACCCTTATATTTTTCCTTTGGTCGTCGGGTTGACAAAATAGGCCAAAGGTCTTCGATTGGGAAAGGGGACATTACAATCCTCCCTTCCCAAAAATTGTTTGCCCTCAAGCAATTCGAATTTGTTTTGTCCAAGTGTCATGCACAATAGACAAAACATGTTAAAGTGATCCGCAAGCCTCTGGCACCTGTACCTGTCAAGTGAAGCAAATCTTGCCACAAAATATAGATCTCCTGATGCTCATAAATATGAGTATGGACCAATGGTTCAACATACTCCATAATGTAAACTTCGTCCTCTAATTTGTCATGCTTCTCATGAGGGAAAGAAATTTGAATGTGCAACAACAAATTAGACATATTATCATTCATTGCATACCTTGGAGTATCATCATTCTCTATCTCCATGATGACTTGGCCTCACGCATCAAATTATGAGTAGTCGTGTCCAAAATGGGTCAATATTATGAGTCAATCGCTGCAATATTCTCCCCCTTCTTCTTGTTGATCTATGCGGTGAACTTGTTCTTTGACATGTCATAGATGTTGGTTTGCAAGGGCAGCCACTAGCTTAGCCTCCTTGGCCCTTTGTGACCACATGTCACACAAAATTTGTGTGTTTGCCACATCCTCCCAAGTCTGATATAAAAAATCAGAATTTTTATCACTTGAATTCATCACACAAAACCCATTTTTAACACCCATCAAAGACAACTCATGAGTGGCTGGTCCACTATGAATGTCATCAACAAAATCATCAACTCCATGAAGGACATGATCATCAACTGAAAATTCTGAATTATCCTCATGTGAAAGACCCAATGAATCCATGTCATTGCTATCCAAAACACTAACATGCTCTATGCTAGCCTCTAAAGTAGAAGCTTCTAGTGAAACTTCTTGCAAGGATGATAAATCATTTCCTTGAGTCAAATCAACATGTCTATCAAATTCATCACATAAATTTTTGCATACCTCATTGGAACTTGAAGACACCAAAGCACTCTCATGAAGAGTTGTATCATCCATCTGTGAAGATTCACTATTCCTTCCATGCATAAACAATTTAGAAGCTATAGTGTGATATTCCTTCCTTTCACGGCGAGGGAATCCCTCACGCTACCAACCTCTATAGGTGACCTGTTGTGTCTCCTGTGACTGTTGGCCACTGATATAGACCTATCCCTCCTGTCATGTTTGTCTCTTGGCCTACCCACGTCCATCCTCTACATCATCTATCGCATGGTGTCTACCATTTCCCTAAGTCATCATCCCATTGAAAACTTTTCTGTTTAACTCCTATGATTCAACTCTATCACCAACCTCTCATGGTTGCATCAAATCAAAACCCTCCAGGTGGGAGGAACATTGCTCTGATACCACCGAAAGATCCCCAATAATTTCTTCTTCCCAAATCAAATTTTTTTATGAAGTGCAATGACAAACTAGGGTTTTTGAAACCCTTAGAGATCGATCTAGGGCAAACTAGATTTTATCCCAGCCAAAGTGACTAGGGTTTTTGAAAAAACCAATGCAATAATTTCCAAAAAATTATACTTTCTATCCCACTTGATTCCCAATATTTTTAAAAGTCAAAATTCATTAAAAATCAGATTTATATGCAAATAAATAATTCAGAAAAATAGATCTGAAATCTCATTTCAAATCAAGCTAAAAACCCTTCAAATATTGCTCAAAAAATATAAATCTGCAGCCTTCGATTTATAAAAATATAGGAATGTTTGACAATAATTTTCAAAGGAAAATACCTCTGGAATATGCCCAAAACAACTCCCAAACTGGGTCGATGCACTTTATGCAATTTGATCACCAAAATAACACAAAATACTATTGGAAACTTGACTGAAAAATCTGAATAGGCTCGCTGGAAATTTCTGAGTGAAATCCCCTCTCAACCCCATGGGGTTTTCGTCCGCAAGAGATAAATCCACAAGGGTTTTCGTCCTTGGAGATACTTACAAAGTTGGAAGCTCTTTGCAATGAAAATTTGATAATAAAATTCTGGATATCCCTCAAGCAAGTCGACTTGCTCATATAAAGGAAAAACAGCCCAAAAGCACCTCCAAAATCAGCCAATGATATTATTTTATCTTCCCTAGGCTGGTCGCATTTTTCCTTATGGGCCAATTGTCACACTTCCCTATTTTTATCCCCACAAGCAAGTCGCATTTTTCCCCTAATACAATTAAAATTAATTGTATTTTGACATTGGCATTTTATTTTAATAATAAGCTTTATTATTTATTATATGTGCAACTTATAATATTATTTTAAAAATATTTGCACAATATAATAAAATAATAAAACTTAGTCACCCTTGATACTTCCTTTGGCCATCAGGTAGACAAAAAGGGCCAAAGGTCTTCGTCCTAGCTCATTCGGAAAGAGGGGACATTACAGATGCATTCCCAACTCACCACTCTCTTTGTGTGGCTCGGTTGGTGCTTGGTGGTGCCGCCTCGTGGGCTTTAAAATATTTGCACAATATAATAAAATAATAAAACTTAGTCACCCTTGATACTTCCTTTGGCCGTTGGGTAGACAAAAAGGGCCAAAGGTCTTCGTCCTAGCTCATTCGGAAAGAGGGG
Source organism: Taxus wallichiana var. yunnanensis (assembly GCA_018340775.1). Taxonomy (NCBI): domain Eukaryota; kingdom Viridiplantae; phylum Streptophyta; class Pinopsida; order Cupressales; family Taxaceae; genus Taxus; species Taxus wallichiana. Next base: position 583,151,523 of record CM031243.1, read on the forward strand.
ACATTACAGATGCATTCCCAACTCACCACTCTCTTTGTGTGGCTCGGTTGGTGCTTGGTGGTGCCGCCTCGTGGGCTCGTGACAGGGGAGCTTAATGTCATTTGGTGTGAGACTTGGATGACAGACAAGCCTATCTCCCACCTCGCTGGATCCGCTTTGGGAGGGTGTATGACCCGATGGCTCACCTTCACGTTGTAGTTCTTAACACAAGTTGTCATCTCACCCAACTCATGTTGGCTCGATGATGATGGATCACGACTGTCCCAAATGTAAAAGTATGGACAATGCAATGAAAACATCAACGACCAACTCGCCCAATGTCAAAGACCAACTCGACCCAAAGACCAATTTACCTCCAATGTAGCCCACCACCGCTAACTTTCCCAAAGACAATACAACTTGCCCTACTCGATTCAAAAACATCCGCCAAGTTTAGAGGAGCAGCTAAAGTTAGTTGTAATTAGAATTTCCACTAAATTTAGTGGAGAAACCCCTACTAGGGAAAAAAATTATTTTGTTGAACTAGATTTTCTTACAGAGCAGCCTAGTGCAGGAGGCGGTGCCTGTGACCCCTCCGCCCAATACAAAATTGATTTTTGCAAATTGCCCGAAATGGAAACAGGAGGTTGTGGGGATGCAAGGGTGGGTTTGGAAAGTAGTTGGAGGCAGCACAGCTCTTTCTAAAAGGAAGAAATCTTATCCAAACTCTTACACGCTCTCCTACAACCTTACTTCCAACTTCGCTTGATTTTGCAGCTCCAATCAAAGCTATGATACCAAATGTTGGAGGAAACAAGGAGGCAACTGCTAAGATTATATCGATCATGAAAATATCAAGTTACAAATCAATCAAGTTGTAATGCTTCTATACATTGGACAACTAAAAGCAAACAAATGAGTAGTTGTGCGAGACCTAACAATACTCTACGCACATATGCAAAATGCCAAATATATGGTTTAAATAACCAAAACCATATAAAGCAAATATAAAATAAATAATTACCCCGTCTAACCACTAATTACCACAAGAAAAATCAACTTACCTATGGTAAAAGTAACTATAAGGTAAAATTCAAAATAACCATGCATAATTACCTACGTAAAATGTTTTACCTAACATAAAGTTCTCCAAGAAGCAAGCATTTCACTTGGATCTCAAACATGGAACATATTTATTTTCCCCATTTTTTTGTTCCCTTTAAGTGTAAATTGTACTCATGTCAATAATTCGAGAAAGATAGAGAATACAATTGAATACAATGCACTTCTTCTCCCTCGAACCTCTTCTTCACCACCCCTCATCCTCTCCCTCTTTTCACTTCCTCAAGTTTTTTTCTACACTCCACCCCCTTCAGCGTTTCCATCGTACATTTCAAGTACAAAATTGCTAGTATTCTACTAGCCATTGAACCGAAGGGTCCAATGGGTCACATCAATAGGCTGACATAAGAAATAAGGAAAAGCAATACTTGGAAAACAAAAATTTCAAGATGGAGTCTTTTCTTTTTTATTATTATAGGAGTTTTTGTGACTCAACGACATTTGACACACTTCAAGACGCGTTGATGTAGGTGGAGTCCTCCTGGTCGGATGTGTAAATGCAAGGGTAACTAGTGCCCTAGGGCTTGGGGATTAAAATCTAGGTGGGTAGCTAGCGAACCATCAAGCCACAACCTAACTTTGGATGGTAAACACTTCTATTATACTAGAGCTATGAACTGGAGTGGTGGAGGAGCACTTTCTCAAAGTGAGACATGGGTCCTTAATGTCCGTGCCGAATGATCCGCATTCGAGGGTTTCGTTGTGTTTCGCTTGGTCCACATAGAAAAGTTCAACCCCTACCTCAAGGTGTCCCCATAGCCACTTATTGAAAGTGTTGAATGGATTCAATACGAATAAAATTTGGGTTGACGATTACAAACTACTTGTAACTCACCAATTGCCCAAGATCTTGAGTCCCATTCACTGGAAGTTTCCATGGCCTCTCAATAAAGGCATTTGTTGGACAACACATCAATGCCCGCAACCACAGGCTGGACAATGATTTCTTTGAACGCCGATTCTAAAATATTCATTGATATATACAGCAAAAGACAATAAGTAGTTGTCCTACAACAGCCACATTGAAATTATGTAAATGCTACAAACTGTGAAAACGATAAATTCAACACACATCGTATATATTTATATGACAGTCCCCAACACAAATAACTAAAAACATAAATTTCCATGAGATGAACATGAAGGTCTTCTTTAAAACATTTTCTCATTGAGATTGGGGTGTGAAAGGGCGGGGAAGAGACTACAAAACCCTGTATTTTTGCAACTACAAATGGAAGGAAAAGACTGCAAATCACCATATTGCTGTGACAAAATCTGACAGTTGTAAGATGGGGGATCTCTCATGAAAAGGATAGAATCAGAGGAAAATAGAGTATTTCTTTTGGCTCTTGAAGAATTTTTAACTAAAAAGTTTTGGGTTGGATTGAGCTACGGGAATCTAGAGTTTTGTGTAACTATATTTCAAACTGAGCTAGCTGATTTGATTTTGTTTGCAAAACCTAATTACTTTTCAGCCATATGCTAATTAAGAAAAGTATACACAGCAACATGAAATCTAGAAACAACTGGAAGAGAACGAACATTTGTAGAGCAATTTTTAATTGTATGCTATATAAGCAAAACATAGATAGGGATAAGGAAGACATAACAAGTACAATATTAAATATTATATACAGAAAGAAATATACATGTAGTATATTTTACACCGAAGGCATGATTTACTACCAGCCTTTGCTAATACGGACAGAACCAATGGCCGTGATTTCTACAGGGCAATGCAAGACCATCAAAATATTTCAGTCTTTGATTGATGCTATTTTTTTAATTTCTTGAAAACAAAAACAAATCTAGATGCTTCTTCGGGCTACGGTGTAATTAATAATGAGCTCCCTCATTTCAAGATAGGCCGCATAACTAGTCAGCTCAACTTTGAATATTTGCAAGCTTCCCTATCTGCAGTTGGTGATGAGGGAGACTCCGTGAATCCACCCGGTGTAGATAGGAGGGTGGCTCGTCTGTTCTCTACAAACGTGAATCCATTATTATAGAGCATTTTGTTTCCTGATTTAGTTTTTATGGTTTTCATTTACTTTACATTTGTGTAGCATGCATACTGCTTAAACACTAGTATCGGATGCCTGGGAAGATGACACATCAACTGCTGCTACGGCTGGCATTTGAGGTGCGTGGGCAAAGTTTGCTCAAGCAGTGCCCTGGGTTTCCGTGGCGAAAGAGGTATGCGGCCCACCGTCCATGTTGGTGTCTTCAGTTATATGCACATTGGTTTTTTATTATGTGGGTTTGCTTTGATTTTCCATTTAGAGTTTGTAAAGATAGCCTGTGCATTGGTATCAAAAAGGAATGTGGTTTGCATTGCAATACAGTGAGAAAAAATAATAATTAGTTTTTTAGCTGGTGCTTTAAATAAATATGGTGAAACAGCTTCTACTTCAATCTTCTGGTTGAGTTTACATTGCATTACAGTCGAGTGAAATGAATAATAATAGTTCGAAACCTTTGTTGTCTACGTTTGCTCTTGGATGGAATTTAAATTTGACAGGAAGAGCTTCACCAGTATGCCCTTAAATGGTAAGCATACCAGCAAGCCTATCATACTTTATGATCCTATTTATCAGAGATTTTCAGGATGTTTTGGTTTGGGGTTTACAAGGACTGTGATAATGGGTTTGGATTTAAATGCTACGTTGCCAGGATACGGATACGATACGCGGATACATCAATTTTAAAAAACCCTTGGATACGATACGTCTTGGATACGTCCGTACATATATATATATATATATATATATATATATATATATATATATATGTACATCTACTCATTTTACTCATTTTTTAGTCCATAAAAAACTGAAATAGTAATACAAAACTTGAATCAATGTTCAAAACATTCAATATACTTAAGACTTTGCATTTTTATTGATCATGTGGCTGCCATACATATGATATACGAATATCATGTTAACATGAATACGAACAAAACTTGAAATTTGAAAAATATACTAGTAACTAGATCCATGTTCAAATTTTCAAAACAAACAATATACTTAAGATTTTACATTTCATTGTTCATGTGGCTGCCATACATATGATATAGGAATACAAACAAATCTAGAATATATCATCTAGATTTTCCTCAAAATCAAGTTCATGTGTGCCACTTGCGCTAGCTCCACTCTCATTAACTCCACTCTCCGCTCCTTGCGAACTCCCTTGAGCGTCATCTTCGCCATCAAATAATGAAAGTTGGGCAAGCGTGGCTACGGAGGCATCCAAGTCTGTGGTCTCTGGAATAAGATCCCAAAGTTTGTGAGGCCCTTTAGGGAGTAGAAAAGTCAAACATTAAAAAAAAATGAAATAGAACTAAAAAAAAGTATTTAACACTGGATACGCATCCGTCACGTACCCCGTACGTATCAAGGGCATATCCGAGGCGTATTCGGGAGCATCCGTATCGGATATGTGTCTTGTAGGATTCGGGGGGGGTTTCAGGTATCCGTGCAACGTAGTTTAAATGGATTGCGACCAAGGTTTTTTCTTCTCGGATAAAACTTTGATGTTGCTTTTGAATTGACTTTTCCAGTAGTTACCGCACTAATTGTAAGGGAAACAAATTTGGTGAAAAAGTAGAGACTATTAAAAAAGGTGTAATTACACCTTATTTGTATCATAAAAGACGGGTAGAATGGCACTGTCCACCCCTAGATGTCAAATTGGACTGCTTAGTCTTGTTATTGATTATGAGTGGGATTCTTATTTTGGTAGTGTATCGGTTATTTCTGTTATTTAGGTTGTCATTTGGGGTTTGTGCCCCAATTTTTCTTGATATAATTGCGTTAGAGTGACCTACCTCACTCATCGTCTGGGAAACTACTTTTGGGAGGAATTACAGACCAACACAAGATTAAAAATATGCCATTGATGTCATGAGTTATTGTTATTGGTGGGTTATTGTTTTTTTGTTATCTTGGCTATGATTGGGGTTAAATTTTTATTGTTGTGGTTGTGGATGGATTGAATTCTTAAGGTGGGGATACAGAATTGTCAGAGCTTTGCAAGGAGTTGGACGGAACCAATTTTGCAAAAGAGGGACTCAAGATTGAGCCATGTTGAGTCCGTGAAACATCTGAGAATTGAAAGAGAGCTTTAAATGTTACCACGTCCAAGTTCCAGGAGAAAAGGCAGCAGGTAGAGAAGCAGACCAAAGAGTTGAATAAAAGAGCAGAGGAGATCGATAACACAAACCAGAAATGCAAAGAAATCAAGGCCACATTGATGCTTAAAGAGTCTGCACTTACAGGTGTGAATTTTTCCCATAAGCAGCTGAGGGCCCGGTTCAATGCAAATGTGAAGAACATGAGAGGGTTATGAAGAAAAATTGTGGGAGAGATAGAGGATTTGAGATCTATGATTGCTAATCTACAGAAAAAATGTAGCAATGTTGAGGCAATAGCAGCAGAGAAAGCAAACAGGATGCGGCAGATGGAATTAGAGATTGAGTCAAAGCGACCAACAAATTCTGTGTTTTCTGAGAACAAATCACATTATGATGTTTTGAAGATGAAGCTAACACGCTGTGAGAGAAACCTTCAACAGGAAAGCACACAAAGAACTTTGGCTCAACATGAGTTGAAAGAGCTTAAGAGTAGAGATGGGCACTTGCTAAATTGGAAAAGGAGCATAATACTGTACAGGAGCAGTTAAAGTGGAGAAAGGAACAATTTGGGCTCCTAGAAGAGGCTTATAAGAAGTTGCAGAAGCAATTTCAGGATAGTAAGGATGAGTGGAAAAGGGAGAGGCAGGGATGATTAGTGAGATTTCAACTCTGCAGAACAACCTGGGGACTCAATTTCAGACTGTCTAAAGATCTCTAGTCACAATTGCAGAGGTACAATCATACCTTGGAACACAGAGAACTGAAGGAAGGTATTGGAAATCCAAGTGGAAGAATCTTGGCATGGGTTTGAGAAGATCACTGCTGAAGTTGACGAAGCTAGGTCAATTATAGAAAGCATGACAGAAAAAATGGAGGACAAGTAGGGAATATGAGAGATTCTTTGGATTTCAAGAGAGACATATCTGGGAAATGGAAGTAAAGCATATAGACTTGGAGAAAGAGAAACAGGAGTTGAGAAACATGGTTGAGGAGTTTCGGGCATCAACGTCTAGCAGTGAAGAGCTCCATTTCTCTCAAGCGACTGAAGATGAAGTATATGGCTATGGAACAACCTTGAAGGTAAAGGGATTCTCAATGGGAAAAGGAAAGAGATGATATGCTCAAAACATTGAATGATTATCAATCAAATCTCCAGTTCAAAGGATGGAAAGGTGCATGAGCTACAAAAGTAGTTCCTACTTGTTATCCTTCACACATCATGCTCTGTTTCATACTACATAGGCAACTGCATAAGTACCCAACGACTAATTATTTTGTGTTTTTCAGTAACTGCTCTGACATTGAGGGTGATTGTATGGGTGGATAACTGATAGTTCCAACCTTTGATATGGATGGTTTTCCCAAAGTAAACTGCTTTACCCACAAGTAATGTAGCTTGTGCCAAACAACCATCACTCATCCTTAGTTGCAGACACTCTTGTTGTAGAAAGTTCTGTATTCTTGCCTTCTGGTGAATTCGGTTCTGTTGTAGTTGTTACCCTGCTTACAAATGCTTGAATATTATTCATACAATCCTAGAGTTCATAGTGTGTTGGTAGTTTGCTTCACAGTTTTGGTGACTGTGTTTAGAGTTAATTCTGTATTGTTGTTATTCACCTCCATCGAGGCTTTGCAAGAGTTTACAACAAGATTGAAGAGAAAGGCCCCTTGCTTTTGCCACAGAATTGCTCTTCGTGATTGTGGTGACAGTCTTTAGAGTTATTTCTGTATTGTTGTTATTCACCTCTATTGAAGCTTTGCATGAGTTTACATTAAGATCAAAGAGAAAGGCACCTTGCTTCTAGACTGAATTCCTTTATTTCGTTCTTTAACTTACAATAATATTGTTTCAGACAAGAATTCTATATAGCATTGTTACACCTTGGCACCAACAAAAACACACAACCGAGGCTAATGCCAACCCAGAAACAGGCAAGGGATCTGTATAACATTCAAGCACTAGAATAAATAGAAAATAGAGGATAACGCTAATTAGGATTTGGCTGGCACCCTTGTTTATCTAAGTTTTGGGGCATCTAGTCCTTGCATTTTAAGTTATCAAATTGGTTTTATTTGCTGGATCTTTAAGAAATGTTGAAGATACAATTTTGTAAATATTACTGTGGCATTTTCGCTTCCCCCAGAACTGCCTGTTATTTTTGCATTTCATTACACTGTAATGCAAAACAGATACATTCTTAATATCAATGTACAGACTGTCTTTTTAAAAATTTCTTAAAAACACCACCATGAAATGTGGGTTGCATACCTTCTGCCTGCAAAGGTTTTTCACATCAATGCAATTGATAATTGTTGGAAAAAAGAGCCCGGGAAAAATTGAAAAAATAATTTTGCTTGGTCTGACAATGCTTATCCCTGTCAGGGATGGATCCGAACTTGACCCTCACAGCTTATTAGAGGGTGATAAATAATATCTATAAGCCTCTTTCCATTTCTATTTTTCCTGTTCTCGTTGTTTTCATTGGTTACCGATAGCATTGTTTTGTGATGGTCCATGCTTTTTATCTTTTGCAGGCCTGGAAGAATAAGAGCGGCATCTTTGCATGAGACTTTTCTGAAAAGGATTCTGCATCTGGATTTATACAATGCCTGCAAGGATATATTGTTCTGAATTTTTTTGGTGATGAACATATAATGGATATTGTAGATTTCCAAACAACTCTTCATTTTGAATGGATATCAGATTTCCAAATAACTCTTAAATTTTCTCCTTTCTTTGTTGACTTAATGGAATTTGATGTATAACATGCAATGTATATCACTGACTACATAATGATGGGGTAGTTTTTAAATCCATGTTTTATGATATCATGGAGTTGTCATGACATTGGGCTGTTTTGAGAAAACTTGCACATTTGGGATGATAAACATGCAATACACATTTCTGATGTTTATGGATGCCTTAGTAATAGAGAGAGAATTAATTGGCTGCCTGATTGGGTGCAATTTGTCGTATTGGTGTCCTTTCTCACCCCTAATTGGTGGAGCTATGTGTTGTATTTTCCAAGCTTTGAAATAGTTTGAAATGTTAATGAGAACTTCCCTTTACCAATTATGCAAAGAGTTTCTTGACATTACAAAGTTGGGCAATCCATTCTGAATTGAAATCGAGTGCTTCACTATTCAAGAATCGACAAGGATTTGGAGTTTCCGAGTCAATTAATAATGAAAAACCTTGTAAGCTGAAGTACGAAGTAAAATTCTGTCAAAAAACTATGCATGGTGGAAGTGTCAAGACCATCATCTACAGGGTCTAACATCCCGTGCCAGAAAAAATTGGGATGAGCTCATGAATACAGTTACATGGGGGTGTTATGCTCTGGCCAAAGTTCACTTGACCATGCTTTGGCTTCTTGTTGGGTATGTAAAACACATTGCATACAATATGATTTAACTCCATAACATTTTATCGGGGCTCAAATGTTGCAAAACAGTAAATGGGAAAGGAATGATAATGAATCACATCAAAAATGATATATGAGTTGTACTCTCAATTTCTCATACCAAAATATGTAATCCGAACCTTTGTCATTTTGTGTGCTTTTTTGTCTAGATTAATTATATTAAGTTTTGTCCTTCACATCTATGTTGTTTGACAATCAATTGGACATGCTAAAATATGCATATTTATGTGTGTTATGAATGCATCTACACTAGCCTTCATTCATCCCCATATGCCGTCTTCGGCATATCCATTGCACCCTTCTGCTGCAATTGCTAGTAAGTACTCAGAGCAGAAGATGCCATTTTCTTGTTTTTTTATTTTCAAATTTTCCATAGCAAGTACACATTTTGCATTGCAATAGGGGAGAACAAAAAGAACGAAACAGGAATGATCTACATGACATATTGTATGCATTGAAAATGTCACACTATGTAATAGTAATACCTATGCCGAAATTGCATCAAAAGTGTACATAATAATTGCAGGATATGTTTAGGCCAAATATGTGTATGTAAAAATAAAAGGTTCCCATCAAGTGTACCTAACACTGCAAACCATAGTTGCAAGAGAGTTGTAGGATTGCTATATTACTTCACAATAATATTCAATCTATATTTTGCATTTCCAGGTGGATTTACCCTGAATTTTTACAAATCAGGCCAAGCAAGCAACACAAGTGCTAGAAGATACACAAATGAAAACTCATATGCTGACCGTTTTCATGTACACAGTACAGTGCTTAGATTGCATTCTAATAATAAAATTAGCACTTCTAAGAGGCATCCAGGCTTACTATACAAGAGCAAAAGCACTATCTTCCAACTTCTTGTGATATTTCTATGTCATTTCAATGTAACCACAACTCGGAGTTTCTCAATACAAAAAAATTAATACTCAAGTTTATGTGATACCATAACTTAGGAACATCCACTTTTTTCCATCATCAAGATCTAGCGGTAATTGAATTTCATTGAGTACTGCTTTCTATAAGAATTTTTATGTCCACGTTTATATTTTTGTTTCTTCCATTACCACAGTCTATTCTTCCTGACAGCACACAATCACAAGATCTATCTGTAATGGCACCAAATGTAAGATGCATAGACTACACTCACATATTCTTAGCAAGAACAGATATATATGGACACGTTAAAACAATTATACCACACCATTATAAATATGGTACAAAAAATGCAATGAAATGATAATAGGGACACATAAAATGAAATAAAATTGAGGGTAACTGCAGCTGGGAAATTGAGATGAAAATAGTATACTTAAGGATCTCGTAGTTAACATGTTATAGAATTTAGGTAGCGCCATGTAATGATGAATAAATACAATCTTTGAGCAGAACATGCAAAGGTTCCTCACAAAAATATGAAACTCAAACAGCAATAAAAAAGGAAACAACAAAAAAAGCAAGGCTAAACATATAAAAACTTGCGGCAGAAGATACATGACCCACAAATAGTAATCCAAAAAGGATCCAAGACACATAATAGAAAGAGTTATGGACGTGGGTTGTAATGCGATTCACCGTACAAACAATAGAAATGTAAATTAACGGCAATGGAAAACAGTAAAGAAGGCAGGTAACAAAGCAAACGGCGCATACCTCGTTTCTGTTGCAGCCAAAACACTCCACACGAGAGCAGCCTCAATGCTTCCTATATACTTGAAAACCCTCGCAGTTTTTCCCCTGCCCTCTTTTGCACATTCACCAGGGTTTTAAAGACAGCATAGCGACCGTTGGAAGCATTTAAAAACGCTAACTCTTATTCGAAGCGACCGAATGTCATATACAATACAGGTCAGTGACCAAACTGTTTGCAAAACATATCCCAAGTTTTTCTCACAAAACTTAAAAATAGATACTTAGGGGAGAAGGGCCAGTATGCGAACACCCTAAGTTCGCAGGTCCATGGAACCAATTCCTTGCCACGTAGGATCGCCAATTTGACAGCTAGTTATAAATAAACATTTTTTTATCCTATATCTTTAATTTCGAATCATATTTTAATATTATTTGCTTCCATATGATCGATCAAAAAAATATCTCAAAAAAACACATTTACTGGTGGAGACCCGAAGTGGTTCACGCAACAGGCGATAGTTGAGCATTAAATTCTAAATAAAAGAGGGAAATGCAATCTGTCCTCGTGGATTTTGACGCGCCTAATAGATAAGACATAAATAAATGCTCAACCACCAATGCCCAACACTTGTTCCATATTGTTTCCTTTGGACTTGTTCCATTCCAACAGTTGTTTCCTTTGGACGCGTTGCATTTCCCCATGCCCAGTTCTTTATATTCGTCCAAACATTGTTACCACATTCTTTCTAATGCAAATGTTGGTTGTTTATGAGTGGGCTTACGACTGTGGGAAGTTTGCTTTAAGGGGTCTTTCTCAGTGCCTTGCTCGAGAATATCAACCACAAGGGATTCATATTGCCCACATCATTATAGATGGAACAATATGATCTTCCAGGTATGCACCGAAAACATCCGCATTTGTTTCTTTCATTTTCTCGACCACAGTGGCATTTTCTATCCTTTCCGGGTCTAGCTTTCTGCATTATAAATATATTAAAACCTGAAAGGGGGTATAGATCTAAAACCTGAAGAGGGATTTAGAAATTAGATCGAAAAGTCATTAAGGAAAAGGAAATGTCAGTCAAAAACCGAAAATTTAAAACTGCCTATCTGTGGAAATTTGAAAATCCTAAAACTTTCTATTTGTGGTAAGTTGAAAATACTAACATCGCCCTTTTGTTAGAACTGGCACAGTGTGGAAAATCTCCGTTGTGTCTCATTTGGGTTCAGGGTCTCGGTGGTTTCTTTCTATGGGAATTGTCATGAATATCAGGTCAAAGAAGGCCATGGAATCACGGTGATGGTGGTTTCTTTTAATGGGAATTGTCATGTATGTCAGGTCAAAGGAGCCCAAGGAATTCCAGGAGGAGCATGTGTTGGACCCAGACGCCATAGCTCAGACGTACTGGCAGCTGCACATCCAGGACCGAAGTGCTTGGACCCAGAGCTGAATCTCAGACCCTTTTCAGACAGGTTTTGAGCCAGATTTTCTAAGCCATTCTACATGTGCTATGGCTGCATCTATTTGATCCTTATGCTATGAACATTCTCAGTCTTCAAACAAATTCAGTTTTTTAATAAATGAAAAAACATGCATGTGCAGGTTGGATGGAAAACTTTGGAATGGCAGTTTTATGCGTCGAGATCGTTTGAAGCAGGGTGGAAACAGTGTGTATTCACACTACTAATACTCAAGGAAAATGTTACCTACAATTCTATGTTTTTAAGCCATCTAGAGGTGAGGTTTCTACCTCACCAAGATTCAAATAAATCCTTGTCTTTCAGTTTTTATTTAACGGTATTCATTTTAAGCTGTAACAATTTAACGTATTTTTTTAACAAATTCTGAGCTGATTTGGTTTCCACATCTGAAACAATGATTACATTTCGAGCAAAATGTATTAACATGTATTGCATGTCTTTATATTTCTTACATTTGGAGCAAAACATATAAACTTATACTGTATGTGTCCATATTCATTACATTCGGAGCAAAATATACCAACTATAAACTATAATCGTGAATGCAATAATGCATTCTCAATTGATTTCGATACATATTTTTCTGCAACACAAAAAAAAATACTCCTCGAATGCTGCCATAATTTTGGGATCAGTTTGTTAGTCAATTTCCATGTCACACCTTCAAAAAGGCCCTGAGTTTGGACTATCAGGAACGATTGTATCATTGACAGATGTTGTTGGAGTCATTAAGAGGTTCACTGGATGAACCCATGGTGGAATAGGAAAACCAGATATGGTATGAAAGGTTGTATGTGAAGTAGGAGGTTGTGGGATAATGGGGTGTGTAGTTGGAGTTGAAGTTATTTGCATTCTGTTGGTGTCAAGGAAGTAAGGGTGGTAATCTGGGATAGGAACTTTCAACATATCTTGTAACATGGAGTTTTGTATGGGCATGGAATGATGCATGGGAAACAAAACCTGCGGATTGTTGAACTTGTTATCTCTTTCTCCCTTTGATGGCGAGTGGCTTCCTTCTGTTGTAATTCCAATTCCTTTTTTTGGCGAGCTACTTCCCGTTGTTTCTCGCGCTCCTGTCTTTCAACAAACTTTTGTAGATCCCTTTCTTGCCTCTCTTTAATGCGTTGCAATCTCTCTTCCTTTTTTTGCTCCTTTGCTGCCAACCTTTCTTGCTTTTTTGCCTCAATATGCTCCTTTTTACGTTGTTTCCCTTCACATATTTCTTGTTTTTTTTGTTGTGTATCTTTTAACATCTGAACATAAGCATCAGATGTTAACAATTGTGAAGCACGACTTATCCGAAGTGCAGCATCACTCTTACCTTTGGAAGGATCCCGTACAAATTGTGTCGGTAACCTTAAAAATTTACCCAATTTCTTCTCATTTGCAGCAACACCATCATTTGATATACCACTTTCAACATCATGGCCAGTTGTCTCTTCCTCATTTTTATCTTTATCAATGACCTCAATTTCCTCTGTGTCAGCATAATAATGAGTAAAGTTTGTTGGTTCAAAGTCTGTTGGCTCAAGGTTGGTTGGCATCGAAGGTAAAGATATACTTTCATCCTCAGTGTTTCCAATCTGATCAAGTCCCAACTCTGCAATATGCTCTTGCAGCCAAGTAGGTTGTTGTGGTGCACTTGGCAATGAGAGATCATCCTCTCCATTCCCTGGGCCTCAGTGTTGCAGCTGGATGTGCCATTGTCATGAGTATTCACAATGTGGTTCACTTCATAATCTTTGGTCTGCATTATACTTTGTCTTTCTCCCTGTACACTTGGTTCCTCCGTCTCTGTATTAGCAACAACCATTGTTTCTATGGTTGGATGGAATTTTTTTTTGTCGATTCTCAACTGATTCCATTAAGTAATCTTCTCCTATATTGTCACCAAGTGGTGGAGCTACATCTCTTGACAAACTTAGGATGTTTTCAGCAGCATCAACATCTATTATGTTTTCAGTACAATCAACATTCATAATGTTTTCAGTAGTATCATCATCTGTGACATTTTCAGCATCATCTTCGTTGGCATCTTCTTCAATGATATATAGTTTACTACATTCCATGTCATTCTGTAATGCATTTGGATCAAGTGGCCATATACCTGTGCATCTAAAACCAACACGAATATTTGTAGGTGTCATGGCCTTGGCTAGAGCTCTACTACCTATTTCTGCCAAGTCTGAACGTTTGACTTCTTGGTACTTATTATTACACATCCACTGCATCCTCTCAGATCTGAAATATGCTTTAAAAGGACCAAAGACACTAACATCCAGTGGTTGCAACCTATGTGTAGTATGTGTTGGCAATGTCAATAAATCAATCCCCAATCGCCTGGCCTCTTCTATAGTTGACAATGCCACATGGCTTCCATGACCATCAAATATAAGTAAATGCCTATTTTCAAGGCACACTCCTCCAGGTACAGACTTACTAAAATGATACAACCAACTTATAAAGAGCTCTCTAGTCATCCAAGCACTTGGATGAGTAGCCATGCTAGCACCTGGTTCACATCCCTTGATGTAATTTTGTGAAACTTTCGACCTTTAAATAATTAAAAGTTAGGGATACATTGCCTCATGAACATTTACACAACATAGAATTGTCAACCATTCTCTGCTACGAGGAATGATTTTGGGAACATTCCTGCAACCCTTGGTGGCAAGCACCCTCATGCCACAATTTCTCCTGCTTGGATTCCTATCTCATCACAATTCCATATTTTTCCTGCACCATAGGAATTGATATAAATGTTAGCTAGTTTTTCATAAAACTTGCTAACCACCTCTAGACGTAAACCTATTGCACGATCTTTTTCTAGACCTTCAAATCCGTAGGACTATATGTCAGGTGTCTTTTTCTAAATCCTTCACACCAAGATTTTCCAGGTAATCCTTCTCGAAATGGAGTCTCTCTAGTTTCACAAATTTGTGCAACACATGCCCTCAGTTGCATAAATCCCACTCCATGCCCTAAATCTGCCATTTGCTTACACCATTCAACTATCTCTTTCTCCTCTCCTTCACTCAAAACAGGTGCAGGGCCCTTCCTTTTTGTATGGGTCAGACCATTCAACCAATAATGAACAGATGTAGGAGGTAAATTATATTTCAGTGCAGCAGCTCTAATTGAATAATTGTTGAATTCAATATCATCTATGGCCTTTAACATATCTTCTTTTGACCAACTAGACAAAATTCTAACCTTCTTGGTCGAAGTGTTGCCTCTAACAACCACAGTTTCCTCTATTTCATGCCTATTTACTTGACATCCAGCAGGTTCTGGCTGATGATCATCAGTTGTGTTTGTATCTCCTTGATTTGTTGTTGCACCATCCTCTTCACTTATTATTGTAGCATCTTGTTGATCTGTTTCATGGTTAGATGTTTCAATTTCAAATTGTACACCTCATTTTTTGGGCATACGTTGTCCTCGCTTCAAAATCCTCTTTCTCTTCATCTTCTCGAAATGTTGCAGTATTAGACAATATAAAATTAGTAACATATGTATTAATATATCAATAAGATCATCTATAAACACTTCTAAAGATGAGGTGTTATCAAATAACACTACATTCATCAGCTTGTTTGTAATTGATCAATATCAATTACAATGTTTCACTCGAACATGCAGTCACCCCTTTGGACATTGTAATTGATATTGATCAATTGATGCAGGTCTTGTTAATGTAAGGTTTTATGACATCAAATCATCTTCAGAAGTGAATGCATGTAAGAATCGTAATTGTAATAGCTTGACTACATATGTTGTTATGGTGGCAGCAAATCAGTTGTAATACTGGAATAGTTGGTATGGACGCTGGACAGCAATTTGTTGGTATGGAACGCGTCCAAAGGAAACAATATGGAACAAGTGTTGAGGCATTGGTGGGTGAGCATTAATCACTGTCTTATCTGTTAGGCGCGTCAAACTCCATGAGGACAGATTGCATTTCCCTCTTTTATTTAGAATTTAATGCTCAACTACTATCGTGTTGCGTGAACCACTTGAATGAAAGAGCGAGCGAATTTCATCACAAAAAATAATAATATAATTTCAATGTATTCCAGGTCATCTCATTCAATACGGCACATTACAATTATATAGAAGAAGCTACTCCTATACTCAAGGAGGTTGCTCTAACAACTCTCCCTATAATAGCTCCCTCCACAAACAACTTAACTAATACAATACGTGAGTTGTTTCAACAACTCACCTAATATAATAATCACCCAAACTTATAAACATAAATGTGGAGCACTAACTATTTATATTTCCTAACATTCCCCCCCTTAGTGCGAACATGGGGAAAACCTGCCTTATACTTGCACCTGCTCATGATCTGGTGATTTTCACAGGATGATCACAAACCTCAGGGATGGTTTTGCAAATGGTTGACCACAAACCGAGAATGGTGGTTGTGCAGGTATTGGTTTACCACAAACCACAAAGTGATGGTTTTGCAAATGAATTACCAACAACCAAGAATGGTGGTTTTGCTATTGGTTTACCACAAACCACAAATGAAGGTTTTCAAGTGGTTTACCTACAACCACATCATGATGTGCCAAGTACTATTATCAGCCCTCATCAATATCTCACTTTGCAGGGAATAACATAGGAAATTCTACTTTGAAATCATTGCTCGTACATGCATAGAAAAAGCTGACATATTGGAAATGGAACATTGGAATGATGTTCCCCCCCTCAATGTGAAATTTCCACTTATTGAAAACAAGATCACTGCAAACTGAAGCAAACACACAACTGAAAACAAATGCCACCAAATCATCTGTGTGGCCCCGTTGGCGACTGATGAGAGGTCGTTGAATGACCTCCAACCTCCGTTTGCCTCCTGCCTCCTATTTCATGCTCAGAACAAGAAGTCTTCAGAACCACTGTCTTCATTTACTTGTTCTTCCTCATTCTCTGATCTTTCTTCAGTAATAAAGTTGGCCTCAATTCCTTTGAGTTTTCCACTAAGTATATCTTGAGCTCGAGCTCTACAAAATGAAGCTGTATGCCCCTTTTTCTTACAGTAGAAACATTCTCTTTCCTCTTTATATTTAGAAAAAAAATTGTACTTCCTTTTTACATACATTGTTGTTTCTTCTTCTACATCTTCTTTGGTCCGTTTTTCCTCAGCTAGGAGAGCTGATATCATATCTTCCAATGAGTTAGAAGGTATCTGACCAAGAGTGAAAACAACATTACTGTATTTGGGTGGTAAACTATTCAGCAGAATAGCTTTTGCATCCTCGTCATCTACTGGAGCTTTTACTTCTGCAAGTTGTCTCAGAAGAGATCGTAAATTGTTGATGTGACTAGACATTGTATCTCCATCACTCATTTTGAGCTTGAACAACTGAAGTTTTAGAGAAAACTTTGCATTGACTACTTTTGAACCAAATAATTTGCTCAAATTATCCCAGATGTCCTTCGAGTTTTTATCTAGATCAACATAATGTAATTCAGAGTCCGAAAGGGCAAGGCCAATAATGGCTTTGGCTTTATCATCCCGTGTTTCCCATTCTGCCAATCTGGTCGGATCTGAAGGTGCTGGTTCTTTTCCATCTACTATTCTCCAAAGATTTTTGTTCATCAACTGCATCTGGATCTTGACTTTCCATGTGTGAAAATTGAGACCATTGAATTTTTCTAGTGGAATGTCCATTATATCTTAGAGTGTCGGTTTCAACCGAAAATGCACTCTTAGGGGAGTCGGCTTTAACCGATATTGCTCCCAATTTACACTATATTTAAAAAGTAATAAAAACAAATTACTTTTTAAATTCTACATGGATATTTACTAAAGACTTAAACTCAGAAAGTAATATTTAATTACTTTCTATATTTAAATATTTTGATACACAAATTAAACTAAAAGACACATGATTACAAATTATAAATAATCTTATTCTAAGATCCGTGGCTTTTGTAATTCAAAAGAAACCGCACCTTTTTATTAGAATCCCATGCATATTGGAAGGGTTGAACGACATATCTCAGAAGGATGTCCGACCAAAACTCCTGAGGAATGGCACGGCTGAGCAACTTCAATATCGTAGAGAATTCTTTGAAAAAAGGCAAGACTCGAATAGGCGTAGCCAATATCAATCAGATCATTCATGCAACACCAAATTCAACGCTGGACAGGTGAATCCTTTGAAGCGGCCAACCCAAATTTGGATGAAGAGCACACGGAGAAAACTTCACATCAAATCGAGTTTCAAAGACGATCCACTGCATAATATTCATTGGCCGACCAAAGGAAATTCGGGAGTCACCACAACGAGATTGATCAGGATTTCTTTGCAAGAGGAGATATGCGACGATGGGAGATAATAATCTATAAATACGCACTGGTTTCCAAGTACGCATGGATCAACTTATTAATTAACTCCAATTAAATCAAATGAAGTCACAGCAACACGATTGGTGGGAGCTTTCACGTTCTCCATTGTATTTCCACGTCCTAACAACGTCTGGGGACTGCATCCACAAAAATATTACAACTCGTTGATATACACAGATCTTTCATTTCCAAATAGCCGATCCACACACCAATATGAAATCCTTTGTTAGATCAATGAGACCTTTCGACAGTGTTTCTGATTAGAAGGAAATGAATTAAACTGAACAAGCATGACCATATGCGAATGATGACAACACTCTATCAAACGGCCTGACAATCAATTTAAGCTTGTTTGAATTCAAAGGCAGACATGACAATTCAAGCCATAGACAATCTCCACTAAACGGCATATGCACAGATCCTAGTCATTATCACAGTCGCTCATCATAGAGCCGTAGCCTGCTCTGGTACCACATGAAAGAGCAGAACGAATTTCATCACAGCAAAATAATAATATAATTTCAATGTATTCCAGGTCATCTCATTCAATACGGCACATTACAATTATATAGAAGAAGTTGCTCCTATACTCAAGGAGGTTGCTCTAACAACTCTCCCTATAATAGCTCCCTCCACAAACAACTTAACTAATACAATACGTGAGTTGTTTCAACAACTCACCCAATATAATAATCACCCAAACTTATAAACATAAATGTGGA
Organism: Taxus wallichiana var. yunnanensis; assembly: GCA_018340775.1. Taxonomy (NCBI): domain Eukaryota; kingdom Viridiplantae; phylum Streptophyta; class Pinopsida; order Cupressales; family Taxaceae; genus Taxus; species Taxus wallichiana. Next base: position 583,170,393 of record CM031243.1, read on the forward strand.
GCACTAACTAATTATATTTCCTAACGAGTCTCCACCAGTAAATGAGTTTTTTTAGATATTTTTTTGATCAATCATATGGAAGCAAATAATATTAAGATATGATTCGAAATTAAAGATATAGGATAAAAAATGTTTATTTATACCTAGTTGGCATACTGTCAATCCTACGTGGCAAGGATTTGGTTCACTTAACCTGCGAACTTAGGGTGTTCGCATACTGGCCCTTCTCCCCTAAACTCTTCTAAAGATGAGGTGTTATCAAATAACACTACATTCATCAGCTTGTTTGTAATTGATCAATATCAATTACAATGTTTCACTCGAACATGCAATCACCCCTTTGGACATTGTAATTGATATTGATCAATTGATGCAGGTCTTGTTAATGTAATGTTTTATGACATCAAATCATCTTCAGAAGTGAATGCATGTAAGAATCGTAATTGTAATAGCTTGACTACATATGTTGTTATGGTGGCAACAAATCTGTTGTAATACTGGAATACTTTCAATGACAATCATTGATTACTGTCAATAATATATTGCATTCTTGGCAGCTACTTTGTGCTTGATTTTAAGTAGGGAGAAGAATAAATCTTTCATTCAAGCCATTTTTTTAATGTTTGTTGAATGCCTCTACAAAGTGGGTTAGAGGGCAAGAATTTCAGTGCCTCAAAGTTGTAAGGTATAAATAAACATTTTTTTTCCTATATCTTTAATTTCTGGGAGTAGTGCCATTATGTCAACACCCTAAGTTCACGGGTCCATCGGGCCAATTCCTTGTCATGTAGGGTTGTCAATTTTACAGCTAGCTATAAATAAACATTTCTTTATCTTATCTCTTTAGTTTGGAAACTCTTTATCTTATCTCTTTAGTATTGGGCAGTGTTCACATACTGGCTCTTCTCCCCTACGTTTAAATTGACAGAAGTCTCGGAACATTCATGAAACAAAACCGAGTGGCACACGCAGACAGGTATAATGGGCCCGGGAAGATACCATTCATTTGAAATGTGTTTTGCTCTCTCGACTGAAGCTCTGCCCAGTTTTCTGTTTTGTATTAAATGGTACAGATTTTATATCTTATAGAGTTCAATTCAATTATTATTTTTTCCCATTGATTTTCGGATGAAAATAAAAATCCCTTTCAAATACCAGATAAATGGTAAGATGATTACAGTCGTGAATATTCATATCTTTGGCGAAATTTGTTACTTTTAATTAAAATAGTGGAATTTTTAAATGAATCTTGTGTGCAACAGGAAGCTATATAAAGAGTAGGAATCTTATTGTGTCAGTCTTCTCGACTCAATTGAGTAGGTAATATTGGGTCCAACATTTCGTGTTTCTCTACAGGACCCATTATCAAGGTAAAGATAGAAGCCAATGAGCCAGTAGGGTAAAATTTTGTATGTAAGTGGTTGTAAATGGCTGCAGCAATAAATAATTTGTCAAATAAGAAAAATGTAAAAAATGAAATTCATATGATACACAGGGTTTGAGATAGAGGTTTACGGTAATAATAGATTCACTGTAATAGAGATGTACTAGAAAATAGCATCCTGAAGTAGTAAGGGGGATTCACATGAAAAAAAAGTCATCTGCAGTGTTAATTTCTTTGGACAACAAGAAGGGAGGTTGGGTTAGTGGTGATCCTATCCCTAATTGCTCTTAGAATGCCATTCCTTATCTATTTTTATTCTTTACTATTAAGTCGAGCAAGTTTCATCTTTTTTTCTGCAAATGTAATCAAAGCAAGCCGGAAGTAGAAGAAAGAAAAATGTGCTCACAGGTAATCAAAGTTATAGAAAAAAAACCAATCTACTTATGTTTATATCAGCTAGTCTGATTTCACAATGTCCAAAACCTGTTTTAAACCTGTGTTTTTAGCTCTCTTTACATCTATGTCTTTATTTACTTTACCACCAATCTTGACTACTCATCAAACATAACTACAGGTAGTATCCTTCAGCTGAGAAATTATAAGCAGTAGGTATGAAAACTAACCTGCAATTTTTGATTTGTTGGACCTTTCCTTTCAAAACTTGATAGAAGTAATCTCTTCTTATAAAATCCACTGTAATCAGGCACCCTACAGAAGTAAATCAGCAATAAACAAGACTAGGAAAGTGAATATATAATACCAACATAGGGGAGAGAGTATCCAATCAAAATGTAAGACATGGATCAAGGTGGAGGGTCTTTTTAATCAAAGGTTGAAATTGATTTTGAGATGATCTTGTGGCTGAAATTATTTGATTTGATATTCATATTTACTTTTTACCTTCAAGTGTACAATTTTATTGGTGTTTTTAATGGATGAATTTGAATCTTGAGAAGAAGGTTCCCTCTTTTTTGCAGGTATGTATTAAAGTCTGGATATGAAAGATCTGGTGATTGAACATACATTCTTGGAATATGGAAAGGGATGAATTGGAAAGAGAAATACTCAACCCATTAAATAGATATGATGGGTTTGTCAATTGATATGTTGTATTTATACTTTGAACAAATGAGTCTTTTATTGTAGAAAATGAAAGTACCAATCAATATTTATTGTGTACTAAGTAATACTGAGATGTTGACCCTATTCACATATGGTTTATAAAAAAACAATTTTTTGAACTTCAATAATCAAAATTTTGGTTTTTATTCCATCAAGTATTGGATATTTTAAATGCAAAATAGTGTTCAAGTATTGGGCAGTGTTCACATACTGGCTCTTCTCCCCAACATATTTTTTAATTGGAAGTTTCGAACCGTCATATATATTATTATATAATGAAATGAAATTCAGATCTTTTACTTGTGAATCTTGAGCACAAAATCCAATCTTTTCAAGCCTTGTTTCTTTGAATAACTCATTTAATCTATCCACCTTGAAGTCGTTTTAAGTATCAAATCCGAATATCCTTATAAATCGAGCAGTCCATGATAAAGTGTCATTCCGTCTCACCACCCCTTTGTTGCGAGAAAAGAAAAGTTCATAAAACATAAAACATGCCAAAAAGAGTCACGGTCCATAAAACGTGCCAAAAAGGTGGAGCAACAAATTAACACAACATTACATCACAAGTAATTAAGCATAGGTGGCCTGACACTAGGTGGAGGAGGAGGATCATCTCGAGGGGGAGGGCTCCAATGATATATAGCTCATCATCTGGGAGGATCTGAACAAGCTAGCCATCCGGAGGATCCCGAACAAGCTAGCCATCCGGAGGGTACTAGGTAACATATTTTCAAGTTTGATACAATCAATTTTAATTAACATTATTGTTGATATACTTATAAAGTTTTACCATTAAAAATATAATACTCATCTCTTTTTCATATGGGATGAACATTGCCATAGAAAGCGATGATAGGGGTATAGAAGAAGTTAAATTTGAAGGTGTGAAGGTGATTGGGGAAGATAATTGTTGGGGTGGATAAATTGTTAGAGGGAATGTATGCGATCATCTTCTTTCTTTCGGTAAGTTACATATGGACCACATGTCATTTTTGTGAACCGTTTAGAGGAGAAAGTTGGTGCAATGTACGAGATCCTTGAGGCAACGTACTGCGGAGATAGCTCTAAAAGTGAGCCCTTGTCGATCAATACTCCTAATGTCAATAATTGATTTTTGCAATGTCAACCCTTGTGTTTTGTGGAGCAAACAAATGCGGTGAGGAACAAAAAGTGGATATTTCTTATGGAGACAAAAATGCATTTGTTTTGGACATGAGGCCCTCTCAATCCTTGAAATTTGCCTTACTATTTCTAACATCAAGCAAAATATTGCGAGAGGAAATCTATGTCGCGACATAACCTTACTAATGGAAATTTTTTTGCAAGCCGATAGGTAAAGTTCCTCCAAAGGGTCAAACTATATGAATTTGTAACATATATTGGTATATCCTTTACATAAGGTAGTTGTATTGATATGTAAATTGCCTTCTTTTAAAGAATAAACAGATCCTATTTTGTGATAATGAATGAACAATTTGATAAAGCTCTTAATATCAAGTTTATTATGTGAGAATCATTCACACGATACTAAAAATGAAAGATGCACGACAAGGAGAACAATTTTATCCATGAGTAACCCAATATGGGAAAGACTCTATTTGGGTAAGCAATTACTTCCCTTCACTATGTAAATCTCCAATACAATACAAAATTAATGTCACTTATGACCTTCAAGAAGGATTCAAGTTCCTTCTACTTGCATTACTTGCTTATAATCCTCAACAAGAAAGAAATCAACTCCATATGAACAAAATAAGAACAATTTCAACTTCGTCTTCTTACGCACACTTGAATTCACTCAAATCACTTGCCTAAAGTGAATAAATGAACTAATATTTATAGTTGTTCTATCCAAGGACAAAAGGAGAGGTGAAACGAATCAATTTGGAATCTTAGACATTTACAATTGTTGATTTTCCATGTGTTTAGTGTCATCAAGTGTAGAACCGCCATGGACTACGAGTGGCGGTTGTGTAACACCCAATGCATGTAGGTGGTGGTTGCGCAACCGTCATTCTGTGAAGAGTGGTGGTTTTGCAACCGTCGGGCGGTTCCATCACCGTCTCACTGTCACCACTAGAACAAAACATAAAAAATGGTCTTCTTGTTATTCGAAGGTGTCTAGACCACCGTCAACCTGACTCGACCATCTTTAGAATAAAGAACATGTTGAGAATGTGTATTGTAAGTACCAATAAGGAGAATACATAGAATTGGGTGCTTCTAGATCCATTTTTTTGGATCATACCTCCCGATTTGAGACTTTTAAGTCCCTAAAATCTTTAAGGATTGATGAGGTGAGTAAATTTCTCCCCATGCCTTCTCGGAATATCATTTGGCCATTCAACCCAATCAACCACCTGTTTTGCATTCCTCGTCATGTTGTCCTCTTTTTCGTTGCGGTACCACATCTTCCTCCAATTCCAACTAATTGTCTAGAGCAAGATCCTCAATAGATGGTAGTAACAATACCTCTTCTTCCTGATCCAACATGGAGGGCTCAAAGAGACATAAATTTTCAACATTCACAACTGAATATATTCTCATATAAGGAGGCAAATCCAAGCGAAATGCATTTTGTTATTGTTAAAATTTTAACACCCCCATTTTTTCAAAATAACCATACATATTCTTATCGCTTATTGTTTGTTATCGATTCATAATGTGTCTAGCGGGGTCCACTACGTATTTAATGCATTATTTTAATTGTTTGACACTAAGTGGTTTCATGACATTCTTTAAAATTGTCGGCTATGTTGGTCGTCGAAAAGGAACTTTAAGAAGAGCAGCAATCAGGGGACAAGAAGTCCCTCCTCTTTAGTGGGAGAGGTTCCCTTATTCAGAAACGAACCTATTTACACATGTACAAAGCATGGTTTCACTATGGAACTTGGATATCATAAAAGTGTTTCCTAAATAGATCACCAATTACAAAAGGACAGAGGAATGAAAATGCGGAAATGAGCAGAAAGGCACCATTCAGAATTATAGATGACAGAATAATTCCTTATGCGTGCAAGAATACAGTGAATTGGAATAAGATCATTTGTACCCACATTAATAAGATGAAATTTGAAAAGACACACAGTTCTATGAATAACATCTACAAGAATACAAAGCTTCTCAGCATAATGTAGACAAATGATCTAACATATTTAATGGATAGCTTGCGAATAAAAAGAATCAGATAGACAAAGAATGAAAATCATACATATTGATTTCTTTTATGATTTCTTTACACTTTTAAAAATAAGCCAAGTCCCCTTTTTTCAAAAATGGCGATCGAGGGCCATTATATATTTTACAAATTAGTTACCCTTGGTAACTACTTCTTTTAACTAATGTTTTAGTTAAAGGGCTGCTAATCGCGATACCCCAACTAATTACAATAAATCCAAGATGAGGGAAGGAAGAAAGGAGAAGAATCAGGAGAAGAAGACAGGCGTTCATGATTGGGAGGGGCCCACTGACTTCAGGATCCACTATCTGAATCTTTTCAACACCTCTGCTATGTCTCTGCCTCGTGGGACCGATGTGTTGGCAGTGGACTGGGTCCAAAATCCGAGGCACTTCTCCATTTCTTTGTCGAATTCGATGTGAGTATGATAATCTTTATTCGCTTCCTCAATAGCAGACTGGAGAGCAGATCTCCTTCATCTTTTCTTTGGAAATAGACTCCTCCCTGAACAAATTCTCTTTGACAAAAGCTCTGAATTGAGCTTTGATTTCTCGTAAAGAGAGGGGCACACCAGAAGTCTCATCATGGAGATGGCAATGTATATCCTTGAAGGTAGATATTACCAAAGTTTTGAAGGCTTCACCCTTCTGCCAGCTATTCTTCAATTCTCCCAAAGCTTCTTCCAACACCTTGATTTTCCATTCCACGCTTGTACACCCATGATTTTGACAAGTTATCCTTTGCATCATCAAAGACCTTGCTTGCCATTAAGATATTTTCATCAGCTTGCCCCATAAGGCGAAGGTCTACTATACAGCTGCTCCAAAGTTTAAGTTCTTTATCTATGTTCCCAATAGTGGAGGAGAGTTTGCTTTTGCAAATTGTTCACCTTCTCATGGAGTTTGAAGGCTTCATCAATGAAATTCAATCTTGCAACAAGCATATCATCCACCATGGCCTCCATAGCCCTTCCATAGATGGAATACTTGTGTATATCTTTGATACTCTGCACTTCATCTTGGCTGAGAATCACAGGTGGTGGAAGAGTAGGCATGCGTCGGAAAAGCAACAGCGGCGTGAGAATCAACAAGTGACTCTTCCACGTGCCGACCTCCCGAGGTCGTGCCGAGAACAGTGGTGGGGGTAGAATATGCGAGACAAACTAGTTGGGGGAGTCTAATGTCTTCGACACGCACTAATGGTATTTGCGAATCTAAGGCAAAGAAGGCCCTTCTAACTTGGGTGGTGTGATAGATCGATCGGCGAGGATGACTCGAAGGCTCAATCAATATCGAGCTCGGCGTGATTCGATCTATGGGTTGTGGGATGCGTGGAAAATGACCCGGGATGGTTTCGTGTATTTCTCCTGATAGGGTCATATGGTGAATATAGTCAACTCTATGGACGATTCTCTGGCCTAGTCCAAAATTCTCTAGCTTTGTTAGCTGTGGTGTCTAGTAGGGACAACTGTTGAATGATGATAGGCGGAATCGGAGTAGACTGAAATACTAATGTGCGTAGGCCAGTGTCTATATCTAACTGACTTGTGGATTCGTTAGGCTGTGGGATTTGTGGATCACAACCGTAGACTCTTGGTTGTTGCGGTCCTGTTATGGTCATACGTGAGATCAAGTTCTAATCCCTAGTATCCAGTAGTCGTAAGCTTTCTCAGCCTCTACGTTTAGAATCAGTAATTGTGCGATTTTCTCAGAATACCTCACAGGTGTTCTAGCAACTTGAATTCTTAAACTGGTATCTATATCTACGAGGGTGTCTCCAGCGTCTGGCTGTGGAACTAAAGGATCGCACCCGAATATTTGTTCTCTTTCAAATCCTTCTACAGTCATGCGGATGTTTTCTAGGATAACCTGTAGTTTGGTTGATTTGACCAAAATGTGTGTGCTTGGTCGTCTTCTACGTTTAACCCTCTCAACTGTGACCTGATCTGTTGGAAGTCTGTTGTTGTTTGGAAGACTTGTATCCTAAGGTTTTGGTCAATGTCAGTTACTGCCACTATGATATTGGGTTGGGGCACAATTGGCTCGAAAATGTATTCCCTGGGCTCCCTAGGTCCCGTAATTGTCATGCAAAAGCAGTAATGAAACAAACTATAATAAAGTAAAATCTAAGTACACTTCTAGCATATATAATTCCTTTTTTTGTATTTTCTGGCAATTTATAAGAAAGCAGCTATCTAAAATATTTAGAATTGACAACTAAACTAATAACGTAAAACAAACAAAATAGCCGAGAGTGTAGCTATTTATGCATGCAATTTTGTATATCTATTCTAAACAACGAAATAACTAATCTATTTGCGAGATTCTCAATCCTACCTTAGAAGTGATGAATGAATTATAGTTTCTCGAAAACTATCAATCCCCACAACTTCCTGCAATATCGAGAATGGAAATAACCGTAATAAAGTGATTAACTACTTTATTTGATAAGTTCTAACTAAAACTTTGAAAGATGAAACCTGGATTTCGCAGAACAGTGGCGAATCCGACGGTGTGTGTGTTCTTGTCCCCTCAATATGATCTCCTCGTTCTTTGTGCTCACGTGAATCCAGAAAAGCGTGTAATGCTTGCATCAACAGGAATAGATATTTGGATCAATGGACAGCCTTCAGAATGCGACGAGAATAGAATGTGGATAGGAGAGGGATAGCGCAAGAGTACAGAGCTTGGCCTATGCAATTCCTAGCGGGGTCTACTGCGAATCATGCAACAAAATGCGTCCAGAACCTGAAACTCGTCTGTATGAAGAGCAAAACCTGCAACTTTAATGGCTGCCTAAACTATTCTACTCCAAAAGCAATAATACTGTTTGCACAAGTTGGATCTGTGGCTTACCAACGGTGAGTAATGCAACCAAGCATGTAAAGGATTTAAACTATCAAACTTAAGCAAACTTGAAGTGAACTACTAAAATGGTGAGTTTGAAACAAGAATGAGGGGCCCAAATAATGTTTGCACTTGCACAAGTTGGATATGTGGCTTACCAGGTTTGACACAATCCTAACCAAAGCACTCAATGAGAAAACTAAGAATTCTAAGCAAAGGAAAACTAAATCTCTTTGTAATAAGAAATTCAAAAGCAAACTTTGGAGCAAAACTTAGAGGCCATTTGCTTGAGTGCAAGTAATCCATTTATAGGAATTCAAAACCCAAAGATCAAATCCAAAGCCGAACTCCTAAACAATAAACAAAGGAAAAACACTATTCCAGGGGACCAAAAACATTAATGCATGCTCAAGTCGGCAAGAAAAGCTGGTGAAACGTGATATTTCACGCGGTCGCACGAAAAGCGTTACGGAAAAGCGCGCACAAGACCACCGCCTACTGGGGCGGGGCGGTTCTGAGACCGCCGCCTGTTCGGGGCGGCGGTTTCGATCTTGAAGGTTCAGAGGCCGAGGAAAGAGGGAAAAAGGGGAAAACAAAGGACATGGGGGCTAAGCGGGGCATGCGGGATGTTAACGCATATCCGAAGAGCTCTTTCTAGATCCCGAACACCTTTCGAGGAGACCTGTATCATCATTGGGGCATTTATTACACTGCCGTTCGCGATCTGACACCTTACAATTTTGGGTACGTACATATTGCCCCCTCGGAGAAGCGTTTTAGCCATGAAGAGGCATAAAACGGTGGGTCCGAGTATGGCCGTCCCGAAATGGGAAGCTAGAAGTTATACCTTATACGTCCGTGTGTTGAAATGACGCCATCCGAAATTCCCGCTTCTGCAAAATGAAAGGGGAACTCAAGTGCGAGATAGATCTGATAACTTGGAAAATAAACGCTAAAATAATAGGGGAAGAGGACGTACCATTAGTGCGAGGATAGAAACTTACCTCCGTTGGCGCTCCGAACCTGTGAAAAGGGGATTTAAAACGAATTAGAGCGCTATATATATAAAAGTGGGCCCATTTTACTATTCATTTGCGCGAGTCGATTTGATAGATTTTGAGCTCTGGGGCCCACGGTAACGGTTTCTCACGCGAGTAGAGTCAAAACGTCCACAGCGAGATAGTGATCATGCCTCCACGTGCGGAACGCCACCCCGTGAGATCACAGGTTGGTTTTTCTTCAATTTTTGCTTTTCCCTCTTTAATTTTGAAATGCTAAATTTGTTGTAACGGGGTCATTTTTGAAAATGTTAGGTTTAAAAGGTGCATGCAGGGGCGCTCTATGGGTAGGCTTTGTTTTTAGCCAAAATGGTCGTTTTTTGCTAGTTTTTGGCTTTTTGGGGTTAAAAACCCGCTAGTTTTCGGACATGACCGCCTTTGGCCGGGTGGTGGTTACATAACCGCCGCCCGTCCACTGTCAGGGGCGGCGATCCTGAGACCGCCGCCTTGAGGCGGCGGTTCTGCTCGCCCCCACCAGGGCGGCGGTTTTACCTGAAATCTGAGACCTCTTTTGAAAACTTACACTTGTATTTTTAGCATTTGTGTATGTTTTTATAACTCTCTTGATATCGTTTAGATACTAACTTACTCTGTTTTGTGTGTTTTTGGGTGTATGCAGGCGAGGAGGAGTACATTAGATGGAGCCGGGAGAGAGAGTGTGATTGGTTGCCCAGGGTATTGGATGCCCTTTCAGCAGATGAGGAGGACACATTGCAGAGGGCCGGCATATTGCGGATATCGCGTGTGCCTCACGTTGCTCCGTCTAGTCACATACTCTGTGACTTATTCTCCTACTGGGATGCAGATCGGAACACTTTCCGATTGCCAGGGGTCCGTGGTGAGTGGACCATTACATTAGAGGACGTCTACCGTATCTTGGGGGTCCCGATCATCGGGAGGAGACTCACACTGGAGACAGCTGGGTCCAGAGCACAGATTGCACAGTGGGCAGGTTATATGGGGGATGCAGCTATTTCCACGGGGCCGAAGAAGGGAGTGAGAGTTAGATCCATTCCTTCTTTGCCCATCCCCGTATTTCGACAGGCCATCATGGGGATCCTTGCCTCGAGACTGATCGGGGACAAGGGAGGGGATACATTGTTATACTGCTGGGCCCCCATTATTGCACAGATAGAGGGGCATGGCCGGATATACGCCTGGGGCGTAGATATTTTGGGGACCACCTATCACGACTTATATAGGGTGGTCCGTTTACAGGGACAGTCGTTGAGCCACCCAACTCTAGTCATGAGTTGGGTGTATGAGCATTTTATTCCTTATGGCAGAGGCGTGGAGGTGGCAGATCCTGGGGCTGTGAGGGCGGCCAGATGGTCAGATATGTCGGTGCTTAGAGCACCTCACCAGCCAGTAGCCTCCCTCACTATAGCAGACATGGAGGCCACACCGTACCAGCTTATGGCCGGCGTATGGGGAGAGGAGGCCATGACATTGGTTTCCTGCTCCATTACAGGGCAGCTTATTGACCGTGTGGGACGGGTGGAGGTACATCCTTTCAGCAGGGTTCCTCAGCAGTTCGGCCTCCCATATGTGGGCATGCTTCCTCCAGTAGCACCAGTTTACAGATCAGTTCGGGAGGCTAGAGGGGGGCCTAGAGGCCGTGGTTGGACAGTGGTTACCCCTGGCATTCCTATTGCAGCCAGGGGGATAGTTCGGGCCAGAGGGAGAGCTGGTGCGCCTCGGGCACCTTTACTTCGGATTACCGCGGGTCCTGCTCATAGTAGCGATGACCCTATAGATATTGACTCCGATTCGAGGAGTCCACGGAGGAGGAGGTCGGAGGAGGAGCGAGACGGGCGAGAGTGATCTGAGTGGCATGATACTCGGGATATCATGCGGGGCGGAGAGGCGGAGCGAGCGCGAGAGAGAGACTCGGTTTCCGAGGAGCCACTCTCCGGGGCCATGGTGGAGATGATGAGTCCATTGCGGGGCGTCATGTTGCCCCAACTACAGGAGTAGCTCCTCAGTCGGCGGCGGCATCTGCAGCGGGTGTTGGCCCTAGTGACCCATCTTGGAGGCCCGGTGATCCGAGTAAGTTATCCTCTCCTCTTTTAGTGTTAGTTTGATTTAGGACTTGTTTTAACTGCTATCTCTCCTTATATTTGTATCTTGTATATTTTAGCCTCTACTTTAGTTTCTAATTTGTCTTTCTTCTTTGTTTTGCAGAGAGGCTGTTGACGAGTGGCGGGATCTAATCCATAGGGTGTGTACTTGATTCGCCGATGATCCCTATGGATAAGACCCGTCTTGAGCTATCTCTGTAGATGTTGGGAGCCCTTAGCGGCCGGCGAGCCTCACAGCGTCTTTGCTCCCATTTGGCATGTGGCCAAGATGGTGTCGACTCTCTGCACAGAGTTGGCAGGCTATAGGACAGCCGAACGTCTTATGAGGAGCCACTCTCATGGCGAGACCATGGCTGCTCCTCGGGACCCTGAGCCCTCCGTCCATTCAGAGCGCCAGCGTAGCCGGAGTCCTAGGCGAGGGCGCGCACCTTCGGCGGGATCGCGCAGGGGTTGAGAGGCCACTTGGCTCTCTGTATTTTTGTATTATAGATTCTTTTGTGTATCACGGGCTCTTTGAGCGTTTTGACCATGCCTAGTGCATGATGGCATTGTATACAATCATTGATTATTTATATATATGCGTCGATTTTGGATCAAAACTTTGTCACTTGTGTCTTCCCTTTCTGTTCCAGCTTTTTCGTGTATACTACGATGTATGTTTTATGTGCTTTTTAGAATGTATGCAATGGAAAACAGATGATGCAAATGTTTGCTTTCTTTTTGTGTTTCATGATGCTGATACATGATATTGTAGATATATTGTGATCTTGAATCTTAACTTTTGTTTAGCAATTTGGATACCTCATGATTTGTTTTGGCAAAGTGATGAGAACAACCAGTATGATGAACAGATTGACTTGCCCCACCCTTAACTCCACGCAACTAGTAAGATGCGAGAGCTCATCACCAAGAGCGAGAAGGGCACAAGTTATGAAATATGGTGAAGTGATAGTGATGAAAGACAGAGGCGAAGCTTTGGTGGAACCAAATTGAAAACTACAAGCTTACTCTACGAATGACTTCATAGTTTCGGATGTAACTTACCTTGCGGTTTATCCAGGACTTAGACCCATAGATGACCACATAGTAGACAAAATCTGGGTTTTTAGGATTTTTAACTCTTTTTGGAATTTTGAATATCCGATTCATTCGTTTTGACTCAAAGTTTGAATTGTTTGTTTATGACCTTTTAACATTTACTTTGTCTAGAGGACCCCCTACACTTTGCCCCGTCTTTACTGTAAGAAGCATGGGTTTATCACCGTGGGCAAGGCATAGGCGAGTAAGGGCATTTCCATCCTTTCCTAACCCTACGTCACTAGTAAGAGACGCTTGAGCTCATCACCGAAGGTTGGTGGGGCAAGGAAATGTGTAAAATAAAATTTTCTGTTTAATCACTTCTTGACTTGTTTGTTTGAGTAAGATGTCAGTATATTCTTATTTCCAAAGAGATGTGCATATGGGATAGATGTGACACCATGAAGCTTCTAGAACAGACCATAGGCAAGACACCTATCCTAAGAAGAAACCAAAGCGAGAACAAACTTGCAGAGCTTGGTATGGTTACCGTTAGGACTTCGTCATGTCTGATTTTATTAGATAAAAGATTCCAGGATGATTGGTGATATCGAAGACGGAGAAGTATGATTAAAGAACTTCATGCCAGAAACATCACGAGTTTGTAATAAATTGCTTTGAGAATAGATTCCTTGATCACAATTTGTGTAAGAACAAGTGGACAAAATGATCCTAATTTATATGAAAATGCGATGTAGATAGTTATATAGGCTTCTTGCTTATGCGTAGAAACGTTTGAGGTGGAGGGAATTGACTGTTTCGCCAAACTCCTCACCTTCTAGCGTGCATAAGAGATAAGCGCCATTCCCGTAGTCTTTCATGACTCGGTATGGGCCCAACCATTTGGGCCGGAATTTCCTTCCTTCGCCGGTCTTCTTGTCGATCCGGCTGTCTAACCTCAGAACTAGGTCACCTTCGTATATGTCACGTTCATAGACTTTCTTGTTATACTGCCGGCACATTCGGTCGGCATAGACTCTATGTCGTTGTTCAGCATCTAACCTAGCTTCATCCAGGCTTTCTAATTGAGAAAGATGTGCTTCTCTGTAAGCGTCCTCATCCAGAATCCCTTGTAGCGAAATGCGGAGACTGGGGATTTCAACTTCGAGTGGGAGAACTGCTTCTGACCCAAATACCAGCGAGAAAGGAGTTGCTCCTATCGGAGTTCTTATTGAGGTTCGATGGGCCCACAAGGCCGGATATAATTTCAAATGCCAATCCCGCTTGTTTTCTTTCACTGTTTTAAGGAGAATGGCTTTCAGTGTTTTGTTCGTTGCTTCAGCCTGCCCATTGGCTTGGGGATAGTACAAGGAAGCCGTATGATGGCTGATTTTAAATTTGTTGCATAGCTCACGAACTTCTTCATTCTTGAAAGAAGTTCCATTATCTGAGATAATAATTTGCGGGATACCGTACCTGCAAATGATTTGGTTCAAAATGAACTTAGCGATTACGAACAAGGTACAGTTGTAAGAGGCATGGCCTCTACCCATTTAGTGAAATATTCAGTGGCCGTGATTATAAAATTGTGGCCGTGCACGTGGATGAGGAGAGAACTTCCTATCAAGTCCAGGCCCCATGTAGAAAAGGGCCATGGAGTAGCGATTGGTTGCGAGCTGTCTTTGGCATGTGGATCTCGTGAGAGAATTCTTGGCACTTATGACACCTGCATGCAAACTCTATCGCATCATGTTCTAGAGTGGGCCGAAATAGCCCATTCGATGTATTTTTCAAGCGTGGCATGGCTTAGAAGTGGCCTCCACATATACCGCTGTGAGATTCATGGAGAATCTTCTTGGACTCTTCTGTGTCAACACACCTTAAGAGCATTCCATCGAATGCTTTCCGATAGAGCACTTGCTCTATAATGACGTATTTAGCTACGATAATGCGTAACCGCCTTCTTTGTTGAGGTGTAGCTCCTTCTGGGTACCTATGGTCCATGATATAACTAATGATATCAGCGTACCAAGGGCACTCAGATATAGCAGGTCGGGTTTCGACGTAGTACACGCATTCGTCTGGAAAGTCTAAGTCTACTAAGTCGCCTCCGTCTAGCGGGTTATCAGCTAACCAATCTGCGATGATTTGCCCTTTAACTGACTTTTGGTTTACAAAAGTTAATTCGAACTCTCCCATTAAGGTTATAAAGCGTCCCGCCTTTTTAGACAGGGACCCTTGTGTGAGGAAGGTTCGTAAGTGGTCAGTTTTTACCATGACCCTTGTCTCTTGATTTAGCATGTAGTGTCTTAGGCGTTTGGTTGCGAAAACTATGGCAAGGCATTCTCGTTCTGCTTGTGTATAGCGTGTTTCGTAGTCGAGCAATGTTCGGCTAATGAAATAAATTGCACGCTCTCTCTTGTCATCGTCTTCTTGGGCTAGCATGCAAGCTAACGAAACATCGGTAGCCCGTGAGTATAGAATTAACGGCGATCTAGCTTAGGTGGCATTAGCGTAGGTGGTGACAGTAAGAAGCGTTTAACTGCGTTGAAAGCTTCGTTGCAGTCTTCAGTCCAATCAATGCTATAGTCTTTCTTGAGTAAATTATTGATTGGATGAATAGCGAAGCTTAAGTCCGGGATGAATCTCCGGATTGCACCCAGCTTCCCGAGAAATGATCTGATTCCAGATTCACTCGAAGGTGGGACCATTTCGAGGACAGCCAAATTTTGGTTGGATCAACATCGATCCTCGTGACGATATGATGTAACCTAGGAGTTTTCCTCTGTTACACCAAAAACACATTTTTCGGGTTTAGGGTAACCCCGTATTCTATTAGACGTGAAAGAATGATGCGGAGTACTTCAGGGTGGTCACAGCGCTTTTTGGCCTTAGCCAATAAGTCATCCACGTAAGATTCCACGATTTTATGAATTAGATCGTGAAATATGTATGTCATGGCCCGCTGATACGTAGCACCGGCGTTCTTGAGACCGAATGGCATAACAGCGTAGCAATAGGTTCCCCAAGGAGTTATAAAGGTGGTTTTAGCTTGATCTTGCTCGGATATTCTGATTTGATTGTATCCCGAGAATCCATCCATGAGAGACAAGAGCTCAAACCCAGCTGTTGCATCAACAATGACATCGATAGATGGCAATGGGAAGTCATCCTTAGGACATGCTTTGTTAATGTCCCGGAAATCTATGCAGATGCGTATCTTTCCATTCTTCTTGAGAACGGGAACGATGTTTGATACCCATTGGGAGTAGTCAACTGGCTTGATGAATCCTACCTGAAGGAGTTTTATTACCTCCTCTTTTACCATAAGGGCTACCTTGGGCTTCATAGGTCTTGATTTTTGCTTAATTGGCTTCGCATCTGATCTAGTGACGAGGTTGTGCACCGCAATGTGGGGTGCGACTCCTGTCATCTCTTTGTAATTAAATGCAAATGACTTCTGATGTTCTTTGAGAACTTGAGTATGTATTTCCACTTCTTCTGGGGTTAACGAAGATCCTAGTTTCAAGATTCTTGGCTCATCTTCCGTTCCGATATTGACATCGATTGTTTCTTCAATTAAAGAGGCGTTACCCTCTTCGAACTCAGGCGGTGCTGGGGGTAAATCCAAATCATCCCCGTTTTCCACCGCGTATATATTAGGTTCTTTTTGTGAGGGAAGATCCGTTACAGGATTTCCGAAGTAGGAAGATGAATGCGGGATCAGAGATAAATCTAGCGTGTGATAGGAGAGATGTAGTGCTGCATAGGCATTTAAGTAATCCAAAGTAGCCGCATCATTTCCAACATGGTCTAGGACGGTAGATTCACTTCCGCTTGAAAGAGGATTTATCATTGTTTTTATCAATGGTTCGTTTCGAATGGATATTGTGAAATGAGTATCTTCTAGCTCATTGCTTGGAGTGAAGCGTGATGCCGAAGTTGCTATTGAATCGGCGAGAAGATTTTTCTCTCGCGGAATTGCTTCAATGGATATGAAGTTGAACGCCTTGCTTAAATCTAATACAACGTTTTTGTAAAGTTCAGAGTGTTCGGCTTTAGTTTCATATATTTCGAAACTTGGTTTGTTACTAATCTGCGAGTCTCCGAGGACTTGTTGGTTTTCAAATAGGACTTTTTAGAAGAACAACAGTCAGGGGACAAGAAGTCCCTCCTCTTTAATGGGAGAGGTTCCCTTATTCTGAAACAAACTTATTTACAAAAGTACAGAACATTATTTTATGGTCGAACTTGGATATTACGAAAGTGTTCTTTTACAAGGATTATCAGTTACACAAGGGCTGAAGAAAGGGAATTAGAAGACAGGCAGAATAGCAACATTCGGAATTATAGATGGCAGAATAATTCTTCGTGTATGCGAAGCTTCGAAGGATTTAAGACAAGATCATTTGCGTTGGTTGAATGAGATTAAATTTAAGGACACAAAGTTCCATAAATAACCTTCTTCAGATTTGTTAATCAAGGACACAAAGTTCCTTCTTGGTTGTACAAGATCACTGTATTTGCAAAACTGAACAGTATGCAATCAGAGAGACTAAACGAGTTAGGAACAAAATGATCTTCACAATATTAAAGGAGAACACAGAGACAACAAGAATCAGATAGACAAAGAATGGAAAGCCCTTTTGTATTGATTTCTTTAAGATTTATTTACACTTTCAGCAAATATCCAAGTTCTTCCTCCTTCGTAAAATGGCGTGGAAAGGCCATTATATAGATTACAAATCCGTTACTCCTCGTAACCATTTCTTTTAACTAAAGAATAGTTAAGGACCGCCAATTGCAATGCCTTAACTATTTACAGAATACGAAAAGAAAGGAAGAAGAGAAAGAAAGGAGAAGGAGACAGTGTCGGGTTAGAAGGACCCACTTTGTCTTGAAAACCGCCGCTTGAGTTTTCTTCCACGTCTCGGCCACGTCTTTGTCACGAGGACACACGGGCGTTTCATCTTGAAGATGTCAATGGATATCCTTGAAAGCTGATGTAACCGCGTCTTGAAAGTTTCGTCCTTCAGCTTCGCTTCTTGAAATTTGATCTTGGATTGATAGCATCGAGAGCCGCAACTTAAATTTATTTTTGAAAAACAAGCATATTCGGTCGAGCGGGAAAAACTAAGTGTGAATGACACTTGTACGCTTGGGACAGTGAGACGCGAATCGCGAAACACGCAGCTTGGCAGGTTCGGGCAAAATAGGAGAAGACGCACAAATGTATTTGGGGCAAATGGGACGAAAATGTGTGAGGTACGCGATTCGGGTGTTTCGGCCGAAATTGGAACAGCGGGCCCGTTTGGACTTGGGACATTCGGGACAAAAAGTTCAAGTCTGCGACTGACTCGGCCATTTGGGGCCGAAATAGGAAAGCTCGCACTTTTTAAATGGGCGGTTGGGACGAAATTGCGCAAGGACCTTGTCAGGTGAACCGACCGAAAATGGAACAGAGAGCAATTTGGAACTCGGGACAAAATCGGGTGAATCGGCCGAAAATGGAACAACAGGTCCGTTCTAACTTGGGACATTCGGGACGAAAAGTTCCGGAGTACGCGGTTCGGCCGGTTCGGGCGAAAATGGAACGACTTCGCACTTTTACTTGGGACATTCGGGACGGAAAGTGCGAAGTGCGCGGGAAGGATGATTCGGCCGAAATGGAGCAGGTTTGCATTTTTGGCTTTGGGGCACTTGAGACAAAAACTTTGGGAGGCAAAATGGGACAAATTCGAGAGGTTTTGGCGATCGGAGAACAGAAGACACTTTCGTACTTGGGACAGATGGGACAAAAAGTTCCGACAGGCCCGAAAATCACACAAAACGACCCAGAACACAGATTTTTTCGATTTCACGACTTAGGCACCTCAGAGAAAAACACTTAAGACTCAAAATTTTGAAATTTTACTCTTATCGGAGCGGGAATTTTGAGTGGACAACAGCTGGCTCCTTCTGGGGATGACTTGGTATAAATTCATGGAATGAGACAAGGCAAGAACTTAGATAACTCGGTGAAGCAGACCAGTGCCTTATCCATTGGGCAAAGGAGTCAAAAACAAACCAATACGAGAGGCAACACACACAATGGAAGAAACACACCAAAAGCGGGAAAAGCAAAAACACTTTGCATGCGAATATACAAAGGGGCTCCCTAGTCACTAGGACTTGAACGACTTCAAATCGCCTTATAAGGAAGTGGGAGGGAGAACCATCCATGTAATCAAGATAGAAAGAGTCCTTACCAAAGTGAAGTGTCTTATCTTGAAAGGTCCAAGCCACGAGAGAATCAAATTTTCCATGGTTTGCCACGAGGTTCATGTCTTTTGTCCCATAACAAAGACACGGTATCACCAACTTGGAACTCTCTGGACCTAGCTTTCTTATCGAGCAGAACCTTCACCTTCTGGCCGGGCGAGCGGATATTCTGTCGGCAACCTCAATCTATCCTCGTTCGGTTTGTGCGGAGTACATGATTCTTTTGTTCGAGCATCACTCAAACTAGTGTCTTCATGGCCTTCATCGGTGCAAGGTGGCGGTTCCCACCACTGTCACCGCGATTGGGCCTCTACTCCATACACTACTTGAAAGGGGGACATTCCAATGGCTCTTTTAGGTGTGATCCTGTCTGCCCAAAGAGCATCATAAAGCTTCTTATGCCAGTTTCGCTGAGACTCATTGACCAACTTCCTTATGATAGTCACCAGATTTTTGTTGGTGGATTACCTTTGTCCATTTCCACAGGGATAATAATCAAGAATGAGCCGAGAGAGATGCCATACCCATAGCAAATCCATGATCTCGATTGAGGAGAAGTTTGAAGCATTATACATTTACAATCTTGTTAGGTACACCATACCTTACCAAGATGTTCTCCTTGATGAAGTTGCATACTACTTCAGAAGTAGTGCTCTTGACTGGGATAGCTTCCACCCATTTGGTGAAGTAGTCAGTGGCAGTTAGCACATGAGTGTGCCCAGCACTAGAAACAGGGTTGAGTGTACCAATGAAGTCTAGACCCCACTGTTGAAATGGTTCCTCGATCACAACTGGCTTGAGAGGCAAAGCGGCGGTTTAGGTCTTCCCACAAAAAGTCGCGAGCCTCGCATTTATCCACCCACTTGGATGCATCTCTGAACAAGGAAGGCCAGTAATACCCTCCCCGGAGTATCTTGTGAGCTGTGACTGTTGACGAATAGTGCCCTCCACACGCCTGATCATGGAAAGCTGAGAGCAACTTTCTCTGTTGTTCCTTATCAACACATTTAAATCTCCCATCTAAGCCACGCTTGAACAAAGCATTTTCCCACAAGATATATGTGCCGATCTCAATTTAACAGTCCTCTTTTCCTTGGCGGTTAAATGAGAGGGCATTCCCATAGGTGAGAAAATGGGCGATGTCGGCATACCATTTGTCGACTGAACTAAGGAATAGAATAGTAGGAATGTCAGTTTTCTCCTTGGCCACAACTCATGTTTGGCTCCTTCAACAATGAGCTCACAAAGACCCTTGCCACGAACCAGCTTGGTCGGTTTGATATCAATGTCATACTCCTGGACCTTAGCCACCCAGTTGCCCCTCTTTGATCCAAATTCTTGTTGTGTAAGGATTGACTTAACGGTCGTATCGGAACCCGGCACCATGGAGTGAGAATTGAGGATATAAAAGCGGCCTTAACTTGCCTTGACTACTGCAAAAGCATGCTTCTCCATCATGGTGTACTTTAGCTCATGATCCTTCAGGATATAGCTCATGAAGGCAATTGGTAGCTCATGTCCATCAGAATCTTCTTGGGTTAAGACAACGACCGGGTATTATGCATAGCGTAAGCAATAGATGACGAAATCTTTGTTGAAGTCGGGCGAGGCCAAAGCGGAGTTTTAGCAATGGCTTTCTTGATACCCTCAAAGGATTCCTTTCCTTGAAGACCATCCAAATGTTTTCTTCCTTTCATCATCGAGAAATATTCAACGTTAATTGAAAAATCGGGGATAAATCTTCTTAAGAAATTGATCTTACAGAAGAAGGAATGCACGCCTTTTTTTAGTAGGGAGAGGAATTTGTTTGGATGGCTTGAACTCGTTCAAGATCAATCTTGATGCCGTCCTTTGAGACATGTGCCTAATAGCTTTCCTTCTGTAACACAGAAGACAGATTTTTTAGGATTTAAAGAAATCCCATGCTCTCGGCATCTCTGCAGAACTGTTTCCAGGTGGTCTAAGTGATCTGCTCTTGTCTTTGAAAACACTGTCAGGTCATCAAGGTATATGACTATACATTTCCCTTTCAAGCTTCCAAAAGCCAAATCCATAGCTCTCTGGAAAGTGGCACCAGCATTAATCAGCCCAAAAGGCATTCTCTTGTAGGCAAAGGTACCCCAAGGAGTGGTGAAGGCTGTCTTGTGTTGATCTGCGATGTCGACCTCTACACGATTGTATCCCCGAGAATCCATCAAGCATAGATAACATCTCGGATCACATTCTTGCTTGCAAATCTGATCCATCATAGGCGAGGGGTAGTTATCTTTCGAGAGAGGCTGATTGAGTTTAAAAATCAACACGAGATGCGGATCTCTCCATTCTTTTTCTAACGAGCCTGATGTTTGCAATCCATGTTGAATGGTGAATGGGAAAAATAATCTTAGCCTTCAACAGCTTCTGGATCTCCTGAAAGATGGTGTCAGCTATTTTTGGATTGTACTGCCTTTGCTTCTGCTTGAAAGGCTTGATTCCTGGTTTGAGAGGAATAGAGTGCTGCATTTCCTTTGGCTTGAAGGCTTTTAGATCTTCATAAGAATATGCAAGAACATCCTTATACTTCCTTAGAAGATCAATTGCTCTTCTCCTCTCTTCTGTTGTGCAACATTTCCCAATATTTACCAGCCTCGGGTCATCAGAACTCCCAATATCAATCTTATCATACTCGGTGATTCTTTGAGGTCCGTAAAGCTTTAGATCTCACGTATCACGCCGTGTTTATCAAACAACTCCTCCAAACTCACCAAACCTTTGGGAATCTTGTTTCCTTTGAGCTTGATGCACCCTTCCTGATCAGTTTCTTCTCCTTGGGTGACAGCTTGGTCAGAGGACACACTCTCACGAGGCAGGTTGTCACTTCCCTCAAAATACAGTTGCTCGAAATTCCCCTTGAGTTCCAGGAAGGAAGCGAGATCTTGGTCATCGTTGAAAACTTGCCAGTTATTGGTATTGTCAGGGACACTAGGCCGATGGACCATTTCAATAGTGAACTTATCCTGAGAGAATTCAGGATGGGGAATCAGTAGTGACCCCGAGACGGCCCGATGAATCGACCTGCTTGTTCTTTTCTCTAGGTATTGCTTGATAGAGAAAGCATCGAGGAATTCAATTGAATCCCAAACTGATTCCGATAATGCTTGACATTCCATTCTTTACGAAAAAGGCTTCGACTTGCTTCACAATCAGCTCTGCATCACCACGAGCCAAAAGATTTTTACACCTTGTTCTTTGGCTACTCGCGAGTCCAGAAGGAGAGCCTCATACTCTGCCGTGTTGTTGGTGTTCTCGAACCTATGACTTAAATGAAAAAGGGTGCGAGGCAGCCTTCGGGTGATCTTGCAAGACGCCACTCGAACCAGCCGAGGAACAACTTCCATCAAATTCTAAAGTCTAGATGCCGTTAGGATCTTTTGGTGATACTTTGGAGGGTTGGATTTCATCAGGGGATAAAATCATGTAATTACCATGGCCCCTGTCCTCATAGAGTATTTGTGCCTTAGGATCATCAGTCTTCTGCACAATATACTCGGACTGCTTCTCAGGTAGTAACTTCTTCATTTGTCCATGGACAGGTATGAGTGCGTGTGACCAATCCATTTGAATCTCTCCACCCACATCTTTACAGAAGTTCCTACTTAGCAACATTCCATAGGAAGGAGGAATGTCTGCTACTAGGATGGTAGCCAAGACCTTCTTCTCAGGTAAAGCAGCAAAAGCCACTTGTGCATCTTTAATCCTTCCAACTAAAGGTACTTCCTTACTTTCCATGGAGTAGCAAGATCCATAAGTGCGAGTAAGGGTCAAGCCTAAAGCATGAGCTACCTTAGCAGGCATCACATTATCTGAGGCTCCGGAATCTATGACACAGTTACTGAGCCTATGGCCAGCTATAAGGAGTGTTACATAAAAAGGCTTGATTTTGTCTCCAGGTGAGGTGACAGCAGCTACCAGGCTAGGTTGTGGTGCAGAAGGAGGTGTGGGCAAAAGGCCTTTAGAGGTGGTCTTGGAATGGGAATTTACAAATTGGATCATCTTGGCAAAAGCTTTAGGGTGGGTTTGGTAGTATTCAGCTTCTGAAATTTGAACTTTAGTCCTTTTAAGATGATCAACAATATCAAAGGATCCAGAGGTGGATGGGCCATCATCATTTGAAATTCTAGGCTTATCAACTTTGGGAGAAAAAGAAGAAGAAGAAGCACTTTGCACACTCTACTTCTACCATACAGAGATCTTCTGCTGGCAAGGAACCAACACCTAGGGAAAATCCCATGCCTGTCGAATCAAATGGTAAGAACATTGGTAAATCTTGTTCTATTAGTTCAACGATTTTCGCAGTAGTCCCTAATGATACAGTTTCTTTAGCTTTACCGCCAGGAATTGGGGTTGTTTTGGTTACGCTGATGGTTTCAAGATCCGTCGTAGGTATCAACTTTTCCTCTGGCTTTGGGTCAGAGGGTTTATTAAGTTGATTCGTTGGCAGTTCGAATTCTGAGTGCACCCCTGGTCTTTTCTTTAAATCAGCTAGGTGTACGTCAAACGGCTTTGGATCACCTTTGGCTACAAATACCTTTCCCAGATGTAAGAATCTTACTTCTTGAAATAGCGTGGAAGGGATTGCCTTCATTCGATGTATCCACGGTCGGCCGAGGATCATATTATAGTTAGTTTCCCGATCTATAATATAAAACTCAGTCAGGATTGTTTTAGGTCCCAAAGTGACCGGTAGTATTATGGTTCCTATCGACGTGGCTTTAAGGCTATCGTAGCCTCTCAAGGTATTTCGAGTAGTGGAGCAGTTTGTTTCACCATATCCCAATTTTTGGAGAAAAGAGAAAGGGACTATGTTAACCGCAGCTCCATCGTCAACCATTGCCCGTTTTACATAATTATTATAAACTTGTACTTGCAAGTGTAGGGCTGGATCACCTCGGCGTGCGATCTCAGCATCTGTAGGCATTTTACTTATTTCGAATATGAATTCGACATCCCTATCTGCTTGTCCTGGAGGATAAACATCAAAGTCTATATGATTTACTTGTGCTTCTGGTGGTGGAGTGATGCTAATTAAATGGCCCAAACCTAATGCCTCTAAAAGAGCAGCCCTGTGAGCAGGGGAATTCTTTAGTAAATCAAGGAATGAAATATGCGAGAAGGTTTTTGTTAGATCATTAATTAGATCGTAAGCACCCATAGGTTTTGCTACGGTTTGCTTGGATGTTATCTATTTCCGGTAGATGGCTTGGACTTGGTTGAGAGAAATACTCTCGTGTCCTCGTAATTGCTTCAACGGGTAATTCGGAGTCTAACTCCACTAATCCAACTACCTTAGGTCGCGGTGACTTCTAGTTGTGGCGCGACTAACGGATTTAAGCGAAGTTGAGGCCTCGTGATCGTTGTTTCTGTTATTGCGCCTTTGTTTGTTCGAGTTGGTTTCAACCCATCGTTATCATGATTTGGGAGTGGATCATTAAAGATCTTGAGAGGGCATTATGAGGGAAACGCCTTTGTGAGAGTATTTGGTGATGATGAGGCGGGATCTCGCCAAAAACAAGTCTGTGAAGAAGCTGTCTTTGTTCTTACGGCAAGCGTTGCATAAATTTATTGTAGTCACGGCACGTTCTAGTGTCGTGACCATGAATTTATGGAAACCACAATAAGAATTGGGATTATAATTCCCATTTTGTTGGTTTGGTGTGTATTGTGGCCTAAAATTCCGATCAAGCTTTTGCTATTAGGACCAAAGTTTTGAAATTGTTGTTTTTGGTTTTGACTTTGGTTTTGGTAACCAAATGAGTTTTGGCTTGGCCCTTGCATGGGATTTCGCCGTTGTTGTTGTGGATTATTAAAATCCACCGTATTAACTCGTCGGGGTAAAGTTGTTGTTTCTTTGGTTGTTTATTTGTGACGGAGTATTAACGACATTTACCCTCTTGGGCTGGTCAATTACCCCATCTGTTGTTACCCCACGATTTTTGTTAAGGATTTTGGGTCCTTGATTGACATTTGTGGTAGTTGTAGTATTTTGAGTGGAGGTGATTAACCTCCCATTTGCTCCATACGTCTTACGGCCACTTCTATTCTTTGCTTGATCAATTCGCGAGCGCTCTCAAGTACCTCATCATAAGTCCTTAGTGGGAACTTCTGGACTTCTTCCTTCACTTCTCTACTGAGAGAATGAAGGAATAAATCGCATAGTTCCATCTGATCCATGTTTGGAGCACTTGCTGATGAATAAAGAACTGTACGCCACCTCTGGATGAAATGGGCGACAGATTCGTTGTGTTCTTGTTTGATATGCAAGAATTCCCTGATTCCTGTTCTTAATAGTTTGTTCATGTCGAAGGCTTTGATGAACTCAGACACGAGTTGTTTGAATGAATGTATGGAAGCTTCAGGTATTCTATAATACCAATCGAGAGCGATGCCTTCCAAGGTTTTGGGAAATATTTTAGCAACAACCCCGTCCCAAGGGAGTAATTCTCGTATGGTAGCGTAAGCTTTGATGTGCGCGTTTGGATCTCCTTCACCCTTGAACTTGGGCAAATCAGGGAGAGGTCTTGGAAGCATGACGCTTCGTATGGTGAAATCTAAGGGCTCCTTTAAATATTCTGAATACGTCCCTATTGCATAGCTTTCGACCATTGATGGTGGTTGCTGCGGAGGCGGTGGCGGAACGGGTTGTTGATATGGCATAACGTACGCGTTGGCAGGGGCATAAGGAGGTCCTTGCGTTGGAGCAAACATGTCAGGAGAGGAGAACACATCTCCTTGTGGTGATTTAGAGTACATGTTTAAATAGGATGGGGTATTGTCAAGGATCGGACTGTTCGACACTAGACCGGGAGGAGTAGTGTTAGAGATGATGGGCCTTGTTGGCGTTTGCTGTGGATATTGAGGAGGCATGCCTAACGTGCCTACTCCTGTGAGGAGATCTACTTGGCTAGGATGGTGCGGAGGATTGGAACTCCCTGTTTGTATGAATTTCGAATTTTGACTTGCTTGGGCAAGTTCTAATCCTCTAACCTTTTCTATTAGAGTTGAAATGACTTCGTTTGGTGAAGTCACGATATCGTGCCTTGGTGGCGTTTGTTGTATAACATGGCTTTGCGGAGGTATGTGATATCCTGCTATGAAGCCCGATCACTTTGTCTGCCGAGGCATTTACGAGAGTATTTTCTATATGTGATGGCATGAGGTATTTTCTTGAGGAGAGAACTCGGGTTGTATTTGTAAAATTCCTACGGTGGGTACATGCCTTGAGGCGTTGTTCATTCCTAGGATAACGTGTTGAGTACTCATCATCTAGAACCGAGTATGGATCGATTGTCTACTAATATGTGGTCTAAGTAGCTTTGAGGAGATGAAGCGAGATTCTCCGGTCAATGTCATGTTTTTGAGCACAAGGCTTTGTTTGTTTTTAGCGAGTTGATCTAGCTCCTCGGTTTGAAAAGATGAACTATATCTCGATTCACCCTGGGGTTTGTGTTGACAACTAATTAGTTGAATAGTTGTCACCCCATCTTGAGAGCGAGGGTGATGATTCCCTATTGTTGCATTGGGCGTAGTATGCCTCGAGACCCGGGAGGGTGCTGCCATAAGCATCAAATCCCGACATATTCGGGGTATATGAATACCCGCGAGAATAATGGGAAAGAAGCGAAGGTGAAAGAGAGAAGATGAAACTTCTCAAAGAGAAGGTGAAATAACCTGTTTGATTCACGTCGGGTTCACCAATTTTATACGTCGGAAAAGCAACGGTGGCGTGAGAATCAACAAGTGACTCTTCCATGTACCCGACCTCCAGGAGTCGTGCCGAGACAGTGGTGGTGGGGGTAGAATATGCGACAAACTAGTTGGGGAGTCTAATGTCTTCGACACGCACTAATGGTATTTGCGAATCTAAGGCAAAGAAGGCCCTTCTAACTTGGGTGGTGTGATAGATCGATCGGCGAGGATGAGCTGCGCGAAGGCTCCAATCAATATCGAGCTCGGCGTGATTCGATCTATGGTTGTGGGATGCGTGGAAAATGACCGGGATGGTTTCGTGTATTTCTCTGATAGGGTCATATGGTGAATATAGTCAAATCTATGGACGATTCTCGGCCTAGTCCAAAATTCTCTAGCTTTATTAGGCTGGTGTCAGTAGGGACAAGCTTTGTTGAATGATGATAGGCGGAATCGGAGTAGATCCGAAATACTAATGTGCGTAGGCCGGTGTCTATATCTAAGCCGACTTGTGGATTCGTTAGGCTGTGGGATTTGTGGATCACAACCGTAGACTCTTGGTTGTTGCGGTCCTGTTATGGTCATACGTGAGATCAAGTTCTAATCCCTAGTATCCAGTAGTCGTAAGCTTTCTCAGCCTCTACGTTTAGAATCGATGGTGTGCGATTTTCTCGGAATACCTCACGGGTGTTCTAGACTTGAATTCTTAAGCGGTATCTATATCTACGAGGGTGTCTCCGTCGGGCATGTGGAACTAAAGGATCGCACCCGAATATTTGTTCTCTTTCAAATCCTTCTACAGTCATGCGGATGTTTTCTAGGATAACCTGTAGTTTGGTTGATTTGACCAAAATGTGTGTGCTTGGTCGTCTTCTACGTTTAACCCTCTCAAGCATGTGACACGATCACATTGGAAGTCTGTTGTGTTTGGAAGACTTGTATCCTAAGGTTTTGGTCATGTCGATTCTTGCCACTATGATATTGGGTTGGGGCACATTGGCTCGAAAATGTATTCCACAGGATCCCTAGGTCCCGTAATTGTCATCTGCAAAAGCAGTAATGAAACAAACTATAATAAAGTAAAATCTAAGTACACTTCTAGCATATATAATTCCTTTTTTTGTATTTTCTGGCAATTTATAAGAAAGCAGCTATCTAAAATATTTAGAATTGACAACTAAACTAATAACGTAAAACAAACAAAATAGCCGAGTGTAGCTATTTGTCTGTGCAATTTTGTATATCTATTCTAAACAACGAAATAACTAATCTATTTGCGAGATTCTCAATCCTACCTTAGAAGTGAGGAATGAATTATAGTTTCTCGAAACTATCAATCCCCCTGACTTCACTGGTAATATCGAGAATGGAAATAACCGTAATAAAGCGATTAACTACTTTATTTGATAAGTTCTAACTAAAACTTTGAAAGATGAAACCTGGATTTCGCAGAACAGTGGCGAATCCGACGGTGTGTGTGTTCTTGTCCCCTCAGTATGATCTCCTCGTTCTTTGTGCTCACGTGAATCCAGAAAAGCGTGTAATGCTTGCATCAACAGGAATAGATATTTGGATCAATGGACAACCTTCAGAATGCAGACAGAATAGAATGCGGATAGGAGAGGGATAGCGCTTGAGTACGAGCTTGGCCTATGCAATTCTAGCGGGGTCTCTGCGAATCATGCAACAAAATCGTCAGGAACACGAAACTCAAATGCAGTATGAAGAGCAAAACCTGCGACTTTAATGGTTGCCTAAACTATTCTACTCCAAAAGCAATATCTTGTTTGCCAAGTTGGATCTGTGGCTTACCAACAGCTGAGTAATGCAACCAAGCATGTAAAGGATTTAAACTATCAAACTTAAGCAAACTAGAAGACTGAACTACTAAAAATGGTGAGTTTGAAACAAGAATGAGGGGCCCAAATAATGTTTGCACTTGCACAAGTTGGATATGTGGCTTACAGGCCTGACACAATACTAACCAAAGCACTCAATGAGAAAACTAAGAATTCTAAGCAAAGGAAAACTAAATCTGCTGTAATAAGAAATTCAAAAGCAAACTTTGGAGCAAAACTCAGAGGCCATTTGCTTGAGTGCAAGCAATCCATTTATAGGAATTCAAACACCCAAAGATCAAATCCAAACTGAACTCCTAAACAATAAACAAAGGAAAAACACTATTCCAGGGGACCAAAAACATTAATGCATGCTCAAGTCGGCAAGAAAAGATGGTGAAACGTGATATTTCACGCGGGTCGCGCCAAAAGAGCGCTGGGAAAGCACGCACAAGACCACCGCCACCTTCGGGCGGCGGTTCTGAGACCGCCGCCTGTTCGGGCGGCGGTTCGTCGAAGGTTCGAGGCCAAGGAAAGAGGGAAAAAGGGGAAAACAAAGGACACGGGGGCTAAAGCGGGGCATGCGGGATGTTAACGCATATCCGAAGGGCTCTTTACGGATCCCGAAAACCTTTCGAGGAGACTGTATCATCATTGGGGCATTTATTACACCGTTCCGCGATCTGACACCTTACATTTTGGAGTACGTACGGTGCTTGATGGGGTAGGATCTAGAACTTTATCCTTGGATAGCAGTGACTTGATGAAACCTGTAAGAATCTGGGCCTGCTCCTCCAGCTGTTCTATGGTTTGTTGCCCTTTCTCCACCCTCCCAATGACCCTGGTGACTGTTTCCTGGAGATTGTGGATCTCACCTTCAGGGGTGGACTCTCCCATGGGAATTCTCGAGAGCTCCAGATCAGATGCTTGTAAATCATGCTCTGGTTTGTCCACTTTGGGCTTGGCTATCTCCAAGAATTGTTGGCCCTGAGCATCAGATACTATTCTGGAGGTAGTCCTGGCTTTCTTAGTGGGAGTAGGAGGAGCAGTGCCTAATAGGGCCGCCACAGCATCAAAATTGGGTCCTGAGATCAGGAGGAAGACTTCCTCTTTCTACTATCAACAAAAGGCTGCACCCATGCAAAAGAGGAGGAAGAAGAGGAAGGTGGGGCAAGAGGGCTAAGAGAAAGGGAACTCATGGCACTCAAAGTGTGCCTTTCTTGTCGTCTCTAGTTGGGATATGAGTGGAGCGCTCGGGGCTTCTGGTACAGAGGAGTCACTAGCACCGGAAGCTCAGTGCTTTGGACCTCCTTTTCTTTATCCATGGGGGCTTCTAGAGCGCTTGTAGAGACTGGCACTTCACTCTCCTCACTTTCACTGAGAACAATGATGTTCTCTGGGCCTGAGGGCAACTCCGTATGCTTCCTTAGGGGATCTTCCTCCATAGGCTCCTTCTTGACTTCTCTGACTTTCTTTTGATATACCTGGGTGGATGAGGAAGGAGTGGAGATTGTGGGACCTTGAGTTGACGAGGCAGGAGGGTCTACGGGTGCTTACAGGCCGGGTGTCAATGCATCCCTTCTTGGTGTTGGAGTATCCTTGGAGGAGGATTCCCCTGAGTGCCTTCTAAGCTCATGGACTTTCCTATCAAACCAGATTTTGGTTCTTACCAAGACGGGAGCTAGGATTTCTGCCAGATCGTCCTTCTCCTTTTTGAACCAATCCAAATCCTCCAAGGGAGTGTGTTTGACCACGTTGTCATATTCATATGAGTACAGGTTGGAATTATCATCCTGGAGCCCTTCAGGAACTTGGTACAGGTTAAGCTCTTGAATTAATTGAAGAGAAAATCTACCATAGTGTCTCCTCCTTGCCTCAAAATCATCAGCACAGTCAGCCCAATAGTCCTCTGTGTCTTCCCTATGATGATAATTGATTTTGATGTTTTGCTCAATAAATTTCTTCAAGTCAAAGCAGGTTCTTGGCCTGAAGAAATGGACAGTGATGGGAGCTAGGGCTCTTTCTATGTTTTGTGCATCTAGAGCCGTTTTGCAGGTGTAATTTCCCAAAGATATGGGGAAGTGCAGGCCAATGATTTTCTTATCCTGCCGGGTTACGTACGACTTTTCCAGTGCCTACATACCTCTATCAGGCCATTTTATCATTGCGAGAATATAGGAAGCTTAAGAGGAGTGCTCTCATGCACTTTGAAGCCTTATATAGGAAAATTTTCTAAATTGGATGAAGTAGGCACCGTAGTGCGATATCAGATTCATAGCTTCATCAGAAAACCTCCTCGCCGTGTCGCTCTCTAGAAGCCTGACAATGTACATGGTGAAAGCATCATTCACCCTTCGAAGTTGTGATTGCTAGTGTCAGGGGGGTGGCGAGGCGATAGGCATATCGGGGTCACCCTTATGAGCATCGATGTATGAGAATCCAAACCATTGCCTCGATGTTGCCAGAGTATACATCAAGTATGAAGTCATGTAAAATTTCTTTGTTTATTGCACATTGGACAGTTGCTCTGCAAGGTTCATCGATGATCTTTGCCCGATTGATATTTTGAGTTCCTTCACACACCATATTGATAAGTGGGCACATCCAGAAATGGAACTCATTTGTAGAGGCTAAGCCCATGACCCGAGCGATACGATTATAAAATCGATTCCTCGTTGAAATTGGCATGGAACAGAACCTTGGATAGACAAGACACCCCTTGTTTAGGGTTTTTAAGCCAGGACTTCGCCACCGCGCCTTGTATTGCTCATTTTCCTGGTCGAAGAGGGCTGTGCCTAGTTCTGAGAAATTACTATAGCATTGTCCATCTCAGGAATCCTTAGGGCAGCGCTAATGGTGGCAGCGTCAAGTTTGGCGATGAGTTCCCCATGCACATTCGTCAGCTCACTCGAGTCAGGATTGAAATGAGCACCGCGAGAGAGCCTTTGTGTCATGTGCATTGCCTTTGAGATAGGGAAACCACCGGCGAATGCCAAACCACTATCATGAATCATCTGTGCCATAGGAGAGGGGTTTGAGTCTATCATTCTTGCCCAGAAATCTCCAAAGTCAAGGTGGTGAACTTCACTGTCTCCGATATCAGGAAGCGGACTCGAGCGGTGAGACTTGCTCCTGGCCTTGGAATTTAATCTTCATATTGATAGTAATTTGAAAAACAAGGTTGCGATCTGGACTCAGAGGATAATTACGGGGAAATGTATACGCGTGCATGAATTTGATCGCGAGGTATGGGCGATAGATATGCGAAAGCGGTGTCTGCAGCATAAACGCATAGGGCGATTCATTATATAGTTGTTTGGGAGAGAAAAGACAATCAATGTGCATTAAATACATATCTACCAACTTGAAAAGTAAGATATTTGTGAAGAGCGGGAAAAATTAGCTTGGATGGCCTTTGGTTCATTTGGGACACGCGGGGCCAGCAGCGCGGTCGGCCGAAATCTGGGCGATGCGGGAAAAAGTATGCACAAATGCTTACAGGACATGAGGGGCGAAAAATCTGCGAGTCACGCGATTCAAATGAATCGGATGAAAAGTGAACATTGAGCACAGGTGAACTTGTGTTACTTGGACAAAAAGTTACGGCCGGGGCGCGAAAAGAGGCCGACTTGGGTAAATCGGGTGATCGGCGAACAAGTAGCCCGAATGAACTTGGGACATGCGGGACAAAAATGTCCAGCGGGCTAGAAAATCACACAAAATGACCGAAAAAGCGTAGATTCTTTCCAATTTTTTGACTTTTCATATTACCAGGACAATAGAGAAGGCGTTTAACTTAAAAATTTTCAATTTTCAACTTCTCAAAAGTAGGGAAACTTTGAGTGGACAACAGGCTATCAACATAAAATTTGATATATATTTGTCATTTGTTTATCAATATGTACGATGAATGGTTAACATGGAGATCAAATTTTGTTTTGTAATATCGCTAATTGGATTTCAAGCTCGCATTTTGATATTTTTGGTTTTTGCATTAAAATGATCTTTTGAAATGGAAATGGTTGAAATCGATATTTTTATTGTAGAAACAGTGGTTTATTGTCTTTGTTGTGCGCCTTCACTTGAGTGTCTTGTTTATACATGATGTGGGTTTCAGGAATATAAGTTGGAGTTCATTATTTTGAATCCATATCATATGTTTTTTTAGCTTATTGTCATAGATATTGGATCATATAAAAATTGGTTTGGGCTCGAATAACATAAAGGAGATGGTGTAATGTTTTGTCGACTTAATAAATCAAATGATTTCGAGTTTTAAACTATAGTTGAGCCCCATTTGCGAGCACTGATTTCCAAGGCATGAGTTGGCAAGAATTTAGTGGGAGAAGTGATGGTGGCAAGTTAATGGCATTCAATGCACCCGTATGAACATTGAACAAGGTAATGACTCGAATTTTGGGTTATTTTTGTTTTTGCACTGGAAGAATTTTTTGAAGTTGGGAGTTTATGGTTTTATGCGAGTGTGGCTTGAGCTTGTGTTTCGGTTTAGCAAATACGTGTCATTTTATCAACATGTATGAACTTTTTTTCTTGACATATGTGTTTTTGTTTGTTTGAGTTGGCTTATGAGTAACGAATTCAAATGGTATTTGTAGAAGTTTATGGGTATTTTACCTATGAAAATTTCGAGCTTGCCCAAGTTAATATTTTGCATACCCAGTTTGTCTTCCAAATAAAATCTTCATGCAATGAAGTAGATATCATCTGTATATTGGAAAATAATGATTCTTTTAAGTTCTTGCTTATATTTTGAAGCGTGCATGTCAAATATCCTAGTCCATCGTTGTATAAATGTTGAAATTTGTTCCTTTCGATTCTGATAGTTCATATTTATGCACAACAATTTGGGTATTAGTTATTCCAATAGCTCATTTACTAAGAAATAAATATTATTATTTTTGGTTTTGGGTAGAAACAAATGTCTCTTTTTAATCAAAAGCGAATCGGTTTTCGGTTAATATGTAAGATTTCAATTCTTAGTGGTTGTTTCTATATAAAAAATATTGGTTGTATAATGAGGCTTGAAGCTCTGTGGTTTCATTTCAAATATTTGATAAAAAAATTAGAATCTTTATAGTCTGTAACAAATATTATATGATGCATGCATTCGTTTTATGACATTTTTCTTTAATGAAGCGGTGATAAAGTTTTGGAGATATAATTTTTATTGACTATTTATATATGAGCTCCAATGGTAGTTATAAGATGGAAATAGTAGAGCATTTTGAGTCAGTCGGTTTGTCACCTATGCATGCGTATTTTGAGGGTTTTCTTGTTTCAAAATTCACATTGTAAGATCTCGAAATGATATAGTCATGTGGTTGATTCCAAACGAGAGATGGTATTATTTTTATTACTTTGACTGTTTGATAAAATTTATGGAAATGGATATGAATAGTTGGAATAAAATGGTTCTACAAAACATATAGAAGCATGGTTTTCCTTTAGGAAGTTGAATGTTATCTTTTTCAATGAGTATTGTCACTTATGGTTTTGATTGGTGACTCTATTTGATAAGTTAATGATATTGCATGCTAAAACTTGGTAATTATCTCTCCTTTTCAGCACTAATCATGTTTAGATGGGATGGTTTTGTTCTAGAAGGTCTAAGTCACATCACTCTTGGGGTCACAATATTTTCTGAGGTCAATCACAATGGGAGAGGGGTTCACCTAGGGGTGGCCGAAGGAGAACTAATACGCTTAAGAAAGGTATACCTTTTATTATACATGGCCCTACACGTGTTTCTGTCCATTTTGATGTTAATGAACCATGCCTTCATGAGGTCCTACAAGTAATTGAATCTTATCCACGTAACCAACCTTCTCGCAACATTAATAATCCTCCTTTACACAATGTTGAGCATGCACATGTTGATCATAACCCAACCTCTTCTAATAGGTTTGTCCAATCTACTCCTTCTCATGTACCTCCACATCATGCCTTACATGTTACCACTTCACCACTATTACTTGGACAGAACCAAGTTGTGCCTTCTCATGACTCCCCGCAAACCTCTAAGCATGTTAGGTCCTCTTCTGTAGTGCCTAAGGTGACAAGTGTGGTGAAGAGAGTTAAATTGGAAGTGGAGGAAGAATATGGAATTGTCATTCACACTATACTTCTAGAAGTGACCCAAGTCCTTGGTTATAATTATATTTTATTATAAAGTTTCACTTAAGTTAAGAATGAAGACTTATTATAAAGTTATAAGTTATTCATTTAAAATAATGCAATCGGTTATAATTGATTATGTTTAAGAAGATGTTATAAAAGGACTTGGAGGATTCAATTACAAAGGATGAGAAATTAAGTATTGCAGCTATTTTTGAAGGTTATTTCATTCTAAATTATTTATGTGCAATGTTTTTTTGAGGCAAGTGATCTTACAGGTGTTGTGATAACATTGTTTTGAGGTTTAAGTATGAAGTTTAAATGAAGCGTGTATATCCAGTTTTATATTATTTCTCTAATTATTTTGCATTTTATCTAGCGATTGTAGATTCTTGTTATCATATCTAGAGCAAGCCTTGATGATATCTTCATTTTGATCTTGAAATAAATGTAATTTGTAGCCATGTTGGCTTTGATTTTTGAATCATGACCTTGTTAAGATGTTGTTTTAGCGATCATTGTACTCCCTTTCATTAATGCAAAATATGTTCTCTTCATCATGTATATCTCAAATTTTTATCTCATTGGTTTGTGTAAATATGTTCAATATATTGATATCTTTTATTTTCTGTCCTTTTTAAATTGTTGTTGTGTTCTTATCTTCATATCATAATATCATTTCAAAATCATTGCAAATAAGAGATTATAAGATATCACTCAAAGTTTTCACCTTTTCGGGAGGTTAGATGACCAATAGGTCTCACTCTGTCGAAAAAGGTTGATAACATATATTTGATATAGAAAATCAATTTTGAATTATGAGTGATTATTTTGCTTACAAAGTCATCAAGTTAAAGGTAAATCTCTTTATCAATCTAATTAATATTTTAGTGGTTTTGTTGCATCTTTTGATGTGTTTTGTTTGTCTTTTCATTGATGTGTGTATATTCTCTTTGTTGCTAGAAATAGAAACTTCCCAAATCTTAGGTTGAATCATTATTGAACCTATGTTAAACTACCCACGCTTAAGCCAATTCTTAAGTATAATTACAATTAAATCGGTTTGATTATGTCACGACCTTTTGTGTTAGGCAAAGGGGTTGATTGGTTGTCTATCTATTTTTATCGACAACACATTCTTACCCACTTGTTCTAAAATTTCAAATGGGCCATATCAAAGAGGCTTGAGTTTCTTAGCTTTACCTTGTATCCTTTCTCTACTCAAGTACAACCATACCTTGTCACCAATAAGGAAAGAATGCTCAATTCTGTGTTGATCATGCCTTGCTTTGTACTTGGCTTGTGACTCTTTCAACCTCTCATGTACCTAGAGGTGTATTTGCTAAATTTTCTCAATGAACTTCTCAACTTTGTGGACTTCTAGATCCACTTTCTTGTTTTCTTTATATGGTAATCTCAAAACAACATCAAATGCACTCTTAGGCAAATAACCAAAACATGTTTCAAAAGGAGTCTTGCATTGGTAGAATCATGAACTTCCCTGTTATAAGAATGTTAGATATACACCAAATTCTCATCCCAAGTCTTAGGATGTTTCTTGTTATACCCTCTCAAGATTTGAATGAAGCTATAATTTACCACTTTCATTTGCTCATTTGTATGTGGATGAAAAGTGGTAGACCTTTTCAACTTAGTATCCATCTTCTCCCACAAAGTAGACCAAAAATTTCCTATGAACCATGAGTCCTTATCTGACACAATAGAATTAGGCAAACCAAAATGAACCCACACATTAGTAAAAAATAACTCAGTTGCATCACTGGCTTTAATGGTCTTCTTGCAAGGAATGAGAATACACATTTTACTGAATTGGTCTACTACCACAAAATATAAAACATACCCTTTCTTGGAAGTAGGAAAACCACCCACAAAATCCATGGAGATGCTCTCCCATGGCCGGAAGGAACTGGTAATGGCATATATAAACCCAAATTTTTGTTACTAGGCTTGCTTGTACTACATAAAACACAACCCCTGATAAATTTGGCAACTTCTGCTTGCATGTTTGGCCAATAAACATACCTCATAAATGTGCAACAATATTTGTCACACCAAAGTGACCAACCACCTTAGAAGTGTGTTCTTCCCTCATCAAATGAACTCTTTCCCCCTTAGGCACACAAGTTTCTTGTTTTATAGAGCAGCCCATCCTAGAAGAAGTATTCTCCCTAAGCGCAACCGGATAGAGATAAACTTGGGGACATAGGATATCTTCCATTATTTATCAACATGGATATTACCAAAGTAAATTTGAGCATGAAATACATGATGATTCCCAATCATGTTGAACCATTACACACTAAAGGGCCAATGTAATTAAAAGTAGGAATACCTTAGAACACACCTATCACATAAGCCAAATCCATTGAAGAATAAAAAAATAAAGACAAAGGAGCAATTAGGAAGAACAAAGAAGAAAATAATAGCACTACACATTAGGGTTGATGTGAGTCCCAGAGTCAAAAGATATCCTAGGATGTCAAGTTGGTTTGCTTAAGCTTGAATTTGATGAATTGAAGGTAAATATGGTAAAATTACACTTTATTGCACTAAAAGACATGAGATAAAATATTTATATACTTGAAAATTTAGAGTGGTACACTTGTAAAACAATAAGAAATCCCAATCATTTGCTAAGAAGTTAAAATATGAAGGTATGATACAATTATCATGCTTACCTTACTCCCTCATGATCATAGTTGAGATAGATAATGTAACATAGGAGAAAATGATAATTAACATTGTGAAAGGCCTCGAAAGAAGTAAGGGTGGATATCAAATATGAACTACACTTGAAATCATTAAACTTGAGCGGGGAATTGAGGAAGGCATATAAGAAACCTTGTAAATGAAAAGAAGATCTAACGAGAGGGACAGTTCAAAGAAGAAACAAATCCCATTAAGGTTAGTATAACAATCGTGATTGGGGGAAGAATTTAAGGTACAAGGATGGAAATTCAACACAATAAGAAGGGAATTCATGATTTGAGAGGAATTAAACTAAGAATAGGAAAAGGTTCCCATAAATTAGAAGGATGCACAAGAAAGAGAGGAATATGCATATAAGAGGAGATGCTCAAAATTCTAAGGGGAGTGAAGATAATAGTTTCTAAGGATATAGTTTAAGGAAACTATGGGTACACCCTCTCCTCTAAATCACCACCAACATATTTAAGTACTCCTAAGGCCGAAGGAGCTAAAAAAATTAATGCACAAATGAAGCGAGGAGAACTATATATGTCATAAGAACAAGTACACACAAACCTCATGTGAAATTAAATCCACTCACATAATTTTCAAAAAGAGTCAATCATAAAAAAATGAGGAAGAAATAAAAGAACACAAAATTACACAAAGAGAGGAAGAAGAAAAGTAAAAAATGGAAGAATATGCCAAGGAATCCACTAGGAAAGAATAAGAAGAGGCAAGAATTGTATGATAATAAAAGGAATGATAACCAGATTGTACCAAGCCAAGAACTTAAATGCTAATCAAACACCACGATCAATAAGATGAAAGAAATTGCCATAATAACTTTACCAAAACCTTTGCAAACAAATGAGCAACAATATCATATATTATTATGGAACTCAATGAAATATAATGAGAATGGGCCTTGCTTATATAGGCAAGGAATAACAATCTAAGAACTAGTCAAGGTTGTAGATCAAGCCATAAATCAAGGAAAGAACTAGTCAAGACCATATATTTAGGAGAGAACTAGACATCAAGGATCTATTCAATACCATAGATCAAGGAAAGAATTAGTCAATACCATAGATTGAGGAAAGAACTATACCTAACAACTAGATAATGTCCCCTAATATCTAAATAAATGAAAACAAACATCCACACACATAAGTGGGTGAGGATAAATACAATAAAGGTAAATAAAGTACCTAGGTGAACATGAGCTAAGGTAAATACCTACTCGAACACCCCCTCAAGTGAAGTTAGGGGCCAAAATAGAAGTGGCATGTCAGTATGAGTCCCGAGCGAGGCCCGATGAGGTACTCATGTACAATGTATCCATGAAGAAATATCAAAGGTCAAAAGAAGGAAAAAAATCTTACTAGAAGGAAAGAAAAGAAGAAGAAGGAAGGAAGATGTTCTCAAGAACACCCCTCAAGAACAACTTCTCGAAACCCCAATCATTCCACGTAACTCAAGGTAGCGAGGTGATGCAAAAGGCTTCGTAAAGATGTTAGTGACTGTTCTTTGAGTCGAAATGTACTCCAAACAAAGAACTCCATCTTGAATGTGTTGACAAATGAAGTGGATGTGTATCTCAATATGCTTGGTTTGCTGGTGCTCAACTGGGTTGCGAGAAATGTGAATTGCACTTTGGTTGTCACACCAAAGTACAATCAATGAATCCTATGGGAATCTAAACTCTGTCAATAAATTTCGAAGACAAAGAATCAGTTGACTCGTTATAACTGTTGCCCTGTACTCTACCTCTGAAGATGAAAGTGCAATAGTATGTTGTTTTTTGCATGCCCAAGCAACTAGAGAAGAACCAAGACAAAAAATATATCCAGAAGTGGAACGCCTGTCATCAATAGAACCTACCCAATCTGATTTGTATACCCAACCAACTGAGTAGAACCCCTAGTGTAGTGTAGGCCAAAGTGGGAAGTGCCCTGTAAATAACACAAAATCCTTTTAGTATCCTTGTCAG
Source organism: Taxus wallichiana var. yunnanensis (assembly GCA_018340775.1). Classification (NCBI taxonomy): domain Eukaryota; kingdom Viridiplantae; phylum Streptophyta; class Pinopsida; order Cupressales; family Taxaceae; genus Taxus; species Taxus wallichiana. The sequence goes on from CM031243.1 coordinate 583,209,743, forward strand.
TGACTATTATGAGGAGAATGTGTAAACCGAGATACAAAACCTACTACAAATGAAATATCAGGGTGAGTATGGGTCAAGTACATGAGACTCCCAACCAACTACCTATCTGATGTAGGATCACAAAGTGGTGTGGTACATGTGGAAGTAAGAGTAACCCCAAGGCGAAAAGGAGATAGACTTGGCTTACAATCAGCCATATCAAAGCTGTCTTTGAAGAGGATCATGGGTGTACTTTTGTTGACTCAAATGAATCCCTAAATCTATCTGAGAAATCTGCATACCAATAAAATAATGCAATAACCCAAGATTTATCATGTCAAAATTTGTGTAGAAAGAGCCCTCTCTCGAATCATCGAATGTGTGAAGAAGAATTGCTAGTAAGTAATAGATCATCAACATACAAGACAAGTATCATAATATCCTCACCAACATGTTGGAGATACACTTTGTATGATCGGAGTGGCAATGAACAAAACTAGTAGATAGAAGAAAAGAATCCATCTTCTCATACCAAGCCTAAGGGGCTTGTTTGAGACCATAGAGAGACCTTCGGAGCCTATAAACAAGAGAAGAATCTGAACAAATCTAGCAGGTTGCTCCATGTATATTTCCTCTTGTAAATCTCCATGTAAGAAGGCACTCTTCACATCCATCTGTATACTGAGCCACCCATGTGATGCAGCAATAACAAGTACAAGGCATATAAAATCCATCTTGGCAACGGGTGCAAAATTCTCAGAGTAATCAATACCTTGATTTGTGAAAAACCTTTTACAACAAGGCGAGCCTTAGCCTTATACTTGTCAATGGACCCATCAGCTACATATTTGGTTTGATATACCCACTTACACCTAACCATATTTCTTCCTTTAGGAAGAGATACCAAATCCCAAGTATGATTCTTCATCAAAGAATAATACTTAGCTTCCATCGCATCATCCCACTCCTATATCGCATGAGCCTTTGAAAAATACTGTGGATCCTCGAAAACAGTCTAACACAAAATTCAGAAACCTACAAAATGTGCATCATGATGCCTAGTGGGTGGAAGATCATGTATGAAAGGTTTTGCCTCAAAAAATGTAGTATGAGCCCACTTAGGCATAGTGATAACATCAGTGGGAATAGGATCCTCAATGACATCTATAACCTCCTCATCAACCTCCTCAAAGAAAGGATCCTCAAGATGAGATGAAGAAGAATGAGGCATGGAAGAAGATGAAGAATCATGAGGAGTGAAGCACTCATCAAACTGAACATGTGTTCGAAAAAGAACGTCATGAGTATCAGGATCTAAAATTCGATAAGCTCTCATGTCCTCACAATACCCTACAAAGATCAAGGGTTTTCTCTTCTTATCCAAATATTTCATTTTATTCTTTAGCACAAAAGCCCAAGCATGGCTACCAAAGACTCAAAAAAATGAGACATCGGCTTAGTGTTGGACCAAGATTCTTACGAGTCAAATGCTCAAGTGCTCTGTGTGGTGTGCGATTCTAAATGTAGTTAGCACAATTAATTACTTCTTCCCAATAGATAGGAGGTAAATCTCTAGAATGCATCATACAATTAGCCATTTCCTTCAAAGTTCTATTCTTTCGTTCTACTAAGCCATTACATTTGTGGGTAGTATGAGAACGAGAATCTTTGGTGAATAATGCATTGAGTTTCCAAAAATTAGAAAACTCATTGTTGAAGTACTCCCCCATATCGATCTTGAAGGTTCTTTATGCAACTAGAAAATTATTTTCAATCAAAGTGTTGAAGACTTTGAAGTGTGAAAAAACATCACTTTGTACTCGAGAAAATAAACCCAAGTACGCCTTTAGAAATTATCAATAAAGGTAAGTGCATACTTAGCTCCATTGAAAGAGGGGGTAGGAAAAACCATCAAGTCACTATGCACAAGCTCAAGTGGTGAAGAAGCTCTCTTTGAAAAAATTCTTATGAAATGGATCTTGGTGTTGTTTCCCTAATGCACAACCATTCTAAACTCCCTCGAGACAAGAAACTCTAGGAAGACCATCAACCATACAATGAGTGTTTGACTCCTTCAAATATTTTTAATTGAGATGCCCAATTCTCTCGTGCCAAAGCTTACTCTCTGAATTTGCATGAGAAACCAATCATGTCCTATAGAAGAAGTGTCATTAAAACCCTCAAAGTGATATAGTCTAGAACTATGATCAAAAATACCACAGAGCAAAAAGAATAAGGCTCCAAAAAAGTTCGTACTTCTGCTCCATGTGGTGTAAAAGTCACTATTTTTCCTTGACCAAAATGACAAATTTGATATACGGAAAGAAAATTTGTGGTGATGTTAGGAACATACAATGCTTCTTGGATACTACCACCATCAAGGTGTATATCACCTTTCCCTCAACTAAAAGAAAGGAAGAATCTCCAACCTCAATTTTTGAAGTAGAACTCAAACCTAGAGAAATAAAAGACTCCTTGGAAGAAGTCATGTGATGAGAAGTAGCAAAATCTATAACCCAAATATCTACAAGTTGTGACTGAGATCTCCCAACAACATTAAGTGATTTTCCATGTTGATTAGAAGGAGGTGGAGTTGAGATAGGAATTTTGTGTTTCTTAACTTGCATCCTCTAAGGCTTTCATTCACTTATAAACCTATGTTCTTCATGACCACTACCCCCACAAAAAGAGCATGAAATGCTAGACTTATTATTGGATCTAGAAGAATCCTTGGGTTTAGAGTTGTTTTCTTAGGTTTAGTTAGCACTTTGAGATGGACAAGTGGTGGATTTGGTTTTCCCTTACCCTTAGGATTAGATGTAACTAATGCCTTTTGAGAGGTGGAAGACTCAAGGTGGGACAATTTGGATTCTTCCTAGTAAGTCTTTCACAAAATGTTTTTAAGCCGGGCATTTTGAATGTGTCACCTAAGGCATTCATATTAGAGAAAAAGGTAGAAGAAATTTTTTGGAATGGTCCTCTCAACTTGGATAGAATCAAGTAAACACACTCTTCATCTTTCTTATCTCTTCCACTCCCCTTCAATTGTGTCAACAAATGCTTTAACTTGGTAAGATAGTCTATAATTGTTAGAAAATATTTAGGATTAAGAGAGGTGATCTCAATTTCAAGTTGCATGGCTCTCATATGATCCACTTACCAAATAAATCCTCCAATTTCTCCCATATTTTGAAAGGAGAGTCACATTTTATCAAATGAAACAAAAGGCTATCACTTACATAAGTTCCTATCAAACCCATACACTCATCAAACTTGCATTGGTATTGAAATTTCTCATATTCTCTAGTGAACACTGGTTGTTCTGAAGAAGTTAAATCCCATAATCCTTTCCACTTAATTATTGTTTCCATTCTTGGTTTCCATGTGTGGTAATTATGTGTTGTTAATGGCTCAACATGATCTAATGTAAAAGTAGATGCCATTCTCAAAAAATCACCAAAACAAATACAAGAACCAAGCACTGCAATGAGACCTCCAAACAATGCAACAAGAGCCCCCCCATAGTTTATCACTTTATAATGAGTGTGTGTTACAATATGACACTTTATAATTATAGTGTGATTCTCAAAATAAATATTTCCAATGGAAATAACACGAAAAAACAAACACTTGTAAAAAATGCACTCAAATCCGAGTTGTTAATCAAAAGATACAAGTTTTACAAGTTTATGCTCTGATTATTTATTTTAGTTACCACTGAAATAAAATAAAATGTTCTTGTCTTCACCATACAAATAAAATGAAAGAAATTTGGAGCTAAGAACGTACTAGGAATCACAAGCTTTTAAGCCCTCATATGACCATATGACCAAGGGCTAAGAATTTTAAGGGTGTATTCGGAATATCATTACTAAAAATAACGAGGATACGGAATTTCCTAAAATGGTGAAATATGTGCATGGTTGTCCTAGTACCCGGCTAAAAAAGGAAAGATCTGAAAGTCTTCTACACGCAACCCAAAAATATTGCACCACATCAAAATAAAACCCAGTGTAGATCTCGAGAAACCCAACAAAACCCAGAAAAATAATTTATGGGGTTCATTCCTTGTTGACATGGATTCTAATGCAGCCATGATCCATACCTCTATAATAACAAAAAAAACTAAAAAACTGACTACCTCCAAAAATGGTTGAGTTTACAATCAATCCTAGGGTTTTTCCATCTTCTGTATCCAATGGAAGGCTCTGTTTTTCATAAAATACACGCATTAACAAAATACAAACAAATTTTTAATATATGAATATACAAAGAATTTATTTGCAAAATAAAACTTACATATGGATGTCAATAGAAATCTCTCACTCTAATACCATAAAAGGAACGATAATCAGATCACACCAAGCCAAGAACTCAAATGCTAATCAAACACCACGATCAATAAGATGAAAGCAATTCACCAAAATAACTTTACCAAAACCTTTGCAAACAAATGAATAACAATATCATATATTATTATGGAACTCAATAAAATATAATGAGAATGGGTCTTGCTTATATAAACAAGGAATAACAATCTAAGAACCAGTCAAGGTCATAGATCAAGCCATAAATCAAGGAAAGAACTAGTCAAGACCATAGATTTAGGAGAGAACTAGACATCAAGGATCTAGTCAATACCATAGATCAAGGAAAGAACTATACCTAACAACTAGATAATATCCCCCTAATATCTAAATAAATAAAAATAAATATCCACACACATAAGTGGGTGAGGATAAATACAATAAAGGTAAATAAAGTACCTAGGTGAACATGAGCTAAGGTAAATACCTACTCTAACAGATCATGGGAGATGTTGGGGATGGGTCTATGCGAAACATTTACAACTATAGAATATCAAATCCAAAACATGTAAATACGAGATCTAACAATCCCCACAAAATCTACAGTAGTGGAAGTATAAACAAGAATAATCCAAATCACACAAAAGTACACACACATAACACAACATGTATCGTGGTTCACCCAATGTGGGCTACATTCACCAAAGCTAGAGATCTTATATATATAATATAACAAGAGGTTATAGACCAACTCTTCAACACAAGAGTACATGTATCTCTACAAGAGTATCTCTTCCTCCCACATCTCCGATTGGATCTACCTGAATACACTAAACCGTGCCTCCATACCACCACCTATGTCTCCTCCAGATATCTAACCGGATTTACACTGAGTGCACTACAATTTTTCCTCTAAAACACCACCAGATCTCACATACCTGAAGCTACCCTTCATTTGCTAATGTGCAACCAATCTCTCACTATATTGTGAATCTGCAAACAAGACCTCTAGAAGGGTCTACCAATGTGCAACTGTTGTAACCATGCACCAAGAAATAAGTCTCTCCATCATCAACTCAACTTTGTGCAAACATGAAGACAACTTCCTCTACAATACTAGATTCCTATGGATCAATAATACATCATGATCTCATGGATTTGTAATACAAGATCTCACAACATGTGGATCTACAAGAATGAGCAATAACAAGATCTCACAACAACCTATGGATCTAACAAGAAGAAACACTAATTTCTTTGCATAATATGCAAGCCATTACATGAGACTAAATAATACAAATGAAATATAGTAGAAGATAATACCATCTTCTCACCAATAGTGTACCTACACTTTCCTTCTGTTCAACTTCTCTCTATGAAAGCTCTTGTCTTCATGTAATCTACTTTTTCTTCTTCTTCTTCTTCTTCTTCTTCATCCTTTCAACCAAGGATTATGCTCTTCTTCACTTCTTACACTCTAACCCTAGTTTTCTAACTTATATAAGCCTAGACAAACTTAGGGCATAATAGCCATGCAATTACATCCAATAGATTTGCTTTAAAATAAAAGCTATATTAAATCTCATGACTTATAAATAAAACACTCCCATACATGTAATCGATGTCTCGATTCTTGCTGATGATGTCGGTCATTTCTGACCGATGCCGATCACTTCACGACCCATGTTGGTTGATAAGCGACCGATGTCGATCAGCCATGTGTAACCTATTCACTTTGTAATGCATGCTCCAGTGAAGCTATTTAGCTCCACACCTAACGGGAGAATGAACATAAATACAAATTCGAAAATAAGAAAACTGATAAGAAGATTGGGGACATCGAAAAAATTAGACAAGATGAAGAGGTTTGAAATCACAAAGATGAAGATGGTGAGAAAAAGAGAACAATTAAGTAATTTGAAGTAAAAGTATTGAGGAAGAAGAAAGGAAGAAAGAGTAGATAGAGGATGTATACATGCTTCAAGAAAATTGGAATAACTACATAGTAAAATTTGACCAAAAATGACTACACTAGAGCAAAAATTACACAATATCAAACAACATATTGAGATAATCTCCTAAGCTTGTCATTGAAGCCATAAGTTACCAAGTTATGAGCGAGCATGTAAGACTAACTACTTTGGTTAGAAAACTAGTCGCCAATTGGTAAGAGCAAGGCAAAAGTTAAAATTTAGGTGATCCAAAAATAAAGAGGCTAAGGGCATAGTAAAAATATTTCTCAATATATAAATCTCTTAAACAAAGACTCGACTCAAGCAAAGTAAATTACCTTTGAACCTGCTAGATTAGAAAACCATGAATGACAATCATACAAACATATAGTTGGCTAGGAGTTTGAAAACACGGGAGATAAATGTAATAGATTAAAAAACAAATTTTAAATGTCCATGCAAGCTTAAAGTAGTGTGAGTTATAGATTATGTGACTAGGAAACAAATACATTACACAACACTTTTTGTAGTACATACACAAAGGTTGAGGGATCATTGAAATATTGGTCTAGAATATACAAGATGTTATATGTCTCTAGAAACTAGTCATAAACACTATAGGTGAGGATGATTTTGTTAAATTAATGCAAGCCTTATCATAATTGAAAGCATACTTAGGTAGAGTCGATGAGGTTAACATATTCTAGAATGTATACAAGGCATACTTAGAACCATTCGTACACCTATGAAGAACATGAAATACATACTAAAATACCTCATTCCTCGACTTCTTCTTTGAAAGATAAAGGAATAAAAAGAACTACCAATTCCTATTTGATGAGATTTCCCGCTCTTGTTTCAAGTTAATGAAAGAGATATAAGAATTCAAGAAAATCAAAAACTATGCAAGGGTTTAAGGATACCTCTTGATGGGGATGATGACGATGATGAAGATACGGGCGCAAGAGATCCTTTCCGCGGTGAGCTCAATAACCTACACAACAAAGAGAAGTTAAACACAAAAATGATTAGTAGATAATATGGTTGGTTACACCGACAAGGTCGAGTCCAGAAATTGATATCTTCCTAGGGATGGATATCAACCCACTTTTATTAAAGATAGATAAAGATGATAATGGATAAAGTGGATGCGAGATAAAAATCTGAAACAAATATTTGATAATGTAAATTTTGATAAACAAAATCAAACCTGGTTGGGTCGACAACGATCACTGCAGAGATGATCAATAGATAAGTAGAAAACAAATCGGAACTGTTTTGAGAGGCTAGATCTCATGTTAGGATGGTGAGGAGGTATAAGGGATGTAGAAAAAGGAAGATATGGTGAAGATGATGATTGGGTCAATGGCCACTAAGTTTGGTTGACGGTGATTAGGTCAAGATTTGAGATTTTGATAAGATGAATATATGGGAAAAGGTATACGAAGAGGATCAAAGAGAGGCTAATGAAATGACAGAGCTCGAGATAACATGTAGACCTATAAAAAGAGGTGATGAAGCAAAATAAGGTCTCTAAGCAAGCTTCAAATCTTCAAACCTCCATAGATAGCATGTAAAGTTTCTAAGAAAACTCCAAGTTGATGATTGTAGCTCCTGAGAAGGAAAGAACACAAAAACTTGCAAGATAAATTAAACACCCAAGATTTTTGACCTTTGAGAGGAGGGGTAGAGGTGTATTAATAGGGTCGACAACAATCCAAATGGGTCACCGAAGACCATGGTATACCATCCACTTGGGAAATGTAGATGGTGTTTTACATGCTAAAAGGGTCTTAATCACATCAAAATCAAATCATATATATATATATATATATATATATATCATCAAATTGTTTAGACATCCGTGATAGGCATCTATTGGGATCTATGTCAAAATATATACATAAAATCATCAAAATATACATATAATGTTCACTTGCTAATCAATGAACGCCAAATCGGATATCCTAAGTCTTCCTAGTGTGCACATCTTCCCGCTATCTCTGCTCCATCTTATCCATCACTCCTTAATTGCGCCATGCTCATCGTGCTCCCCGATGCCTCTTTCTCGAGTTTCTCTCCTCCCATCCATATATGTTACATAATGTGGTACATCCATAATTTGATCATGACAATGATCTCATAGTAGTGCGCCTCCTTGCTTAAGGCTTATTCTTGCTCCAATGTCACAAGGTCTAGGTGGATCCATTTTCCCAGGCTCCTGTGAGGCTCCCGAGCCTCACCCTCCATCACCTCCGATGCATTACCCAAATCTCCATATTTTTCACGTAGGACCTCACTCTACTTGTGGTACATGTCTCGTTGTTGTATAACCAGTACCTCTCCTAGTGCATCCTATCCAACTCCTAACGAGTTATATCCAACTCTCTGCTGTGGTGGGCCATCCCATTAGCTACTCCATCCCCACCCTCTACTCTTATAGGTCTTTGCTTTACCTCGGCTCCTACCAGCATCGCCACCTCTCCCTCTATATGTACCCTCTCTTTAGCTTCTTGGGTTTCCCATGCCTTCACCATCCAGGTCTACAAATCCCTATCCAACTCCAAAATCATCTTTATTAATATCCCATGGCCCCCTCCTCCACCAACTGGATCACCATCACAAGGATGGGCGGGTCCCTCTCTATCTCCTCTCATATGTATATAGTTGGTTCCCTTGGCATCGCCTAAACCAACCCAAACTATTTCATCACTTGTGTAAATTACACTACCTCCTCCATCTCGGCCTCCCCCTGCACCCATATCACCCTCCTCATCCCCGCTAGTTGTATATCTATGTTAGTCCATTCGGTGAAACCCTCTATATGACCTCTATCTAACCGCCTCCACATCCAATCTCCCCAACTGCTCCTTATACCAATCCTCTCCCCAATCCTCTCTATATCCACGAGCCTCATCGACTCTCCACCGTAGGAATCCCACAACCAACTCTATGTGATCTCTTATCACCCATGGAAGCTCTGTCGGCTTCACCAAAACTATATGCTCATAGGCCCATCAATGCAATAAAATCCTACGTCCAATACTAATCCCCTCTCCATGACATACATCCATAACTCATGATATGCCCAAGCCAAGTCATTGTCGACTCGCCCCATCCGTTGTTGACCCAACCCTATTTCACTCCTTTTATCCCGTCTAATCCAAACTCCTCATCAAATTATCCTTTCTTTCACTTCGGCTTTTGTGTCACCCATAACACATTGGTTTATCATGCGTATATCATTTTTCCATCTTTTGGACTATCTATCTATTTTGCGCATCTTTCATCACATCGCGTGACCCACTCTACTGATCATCTTTATTCCTTTTTCGAGGCATCGTCACTCATCTTAAATCCCACTATTGTGGCCATATTTTTCATCTTCATCCCCCTTAGGACACATATTTTTGCTTCCTCACGTTTGAAGGATAACATATACTCTTTTTACTCCACTTTGTTTACCGTACATCCATCAAACCATTGTCTTGACCATCCTCGCATTTATTTGTGCATATTTTGATGTCTTCCTTTGACCCATTGGTCCCACAGTTGTACATCCATCCGATTGGATTCCCATTACTTTACCTCCATCTCGTAGTGATCATTTTCATCTCACAAGGTCCATAGGCCATTAACGTCGCCTCCATCACAGGCCATGCTATGTCCCTATCGATGTGTTTCCAAGGTCACCACCATATTTTTGTTTTCTTTTATTTTTATTTTTATCCTATCGATGGTCACCCTCCTTCACTTGGGGCATCTTTCTATCCCTTTCCATTCGTTCCATTTTTCCCTCCTTTCTCCATTCATCTCTTTCAAACTATTAATCGATTCCCCTTCGTGTCATCGATCCCTGATGCAGGGGAACACATCAATAATCGTCTCTCATTATTTCTTGTTCTTGTTTCATAGATTTCTTAACACAAACCACTTGAAAAAATGAGGAAAATGTAGACACCACCATTTTGGTACCCTTTCCCCCATCCCGCGTTCGCTCCCCTTTGTTATCACCTTGCACATTCATATTTCCCTTGTTAGTTCAAATTTCTATTCTTCTCCTACCATCCCATTTATTTTCTCTAATTCCCATTTTCTCTAATCCCCATCCTAATCCCATCTTAATATTATCATTATTTATCCACCTCTAATTATATTTAATTACCCTTAAAACCTATCCATTTTCCTAGGATTCTACCCATAAATACCCCTATTTATGGCTCCTAGATTCCCCTTACACCCATTTAATGTATTATTATCCCCACTAACATTTATTCCCCTCATGCACCACTATCCCATCAAAATAGATAACTCTCGAATCTTATCCCCTTTAAGACCATTTTTAGCATGTAAATCACTATCTCTACCCCCCAAGTGGATGGTCTCCGTAGTCGTTGGTGACCCATACATGTCACCATCAATGTTATGAATATATCTCTGCCCCTCCTCTCAAAAGGTCATAAACCTTTGATGTTTCATCTATCTTGCGAGCTTGCTTTGTGTTCTTTCCCTTATCGGGAGCATCAACCATCAACTTGGAGTTTTCTTAGAATCTTTGCATGTTATCCATAAAGGTTTGAAGATTTGAATTTATTTTGGAATCATTATTTCTATTTGTCACTTCTTTCTTGTAGGTCCGTAGGTTATCTTGGGGATCTATCATTTCATCAACCTCTCTTTTATCCTCTTCATATCCCTCTTCCCATCCATTCAACTCATCAAAATACCAAATCCTTCCTCGGTCTCCATCAACCCAACTCGGTTTCCATCGCCTCGATCATCATCTTCATAAGATATACCTTTTTCTACATCCCTTCTACTTCCTCGCCATCCTAACACCGATCTAGCCTCTTAGAGAAGGTTCCAGTATTTTTCTACCTATCTGTTGATCGGCTCTACAACAGTCACTATCAATCATACTAGTTTGATTTTGTTTATCAACATTTACATTATCATATATTTATTTCAGCATCTCTAATATATCTTAGATCTATGTTATCTGCATTTTATTCATCCTTTATCATTTTTATCTATCTTTTATCAAAGTGGGTTGACATCCATCCCTAGGAAGTTATCACTTCTGGGATTGACCTTGTCAAGAAACCCGCCATATTATCTACTAATCATTTTTGTGTTTAGATTCTCTTTATTATGCAGTTTATTGAGCTCACCATGGAAAGGATATTTTATGCCCATATCTTCTTCATCATCATCATCCCCATCAGGAGGTAGCCTTAAACCCTCTCATAGTTTTAGGTTTCTTGATTTCTTGTATCATTTTCATTAACTTGAAACAGGAGTAGAAAATCTTGTTAAACAAGAGAATATTATCATCATCACTTCATTTCATTCTTATAACCATAATATATTGTTTTCATGAAAATGTGGAACAAGATAATTACCAACTTTTCAAAGATGACAACCCTACCCTACACGAAAATATTTACTCAAAGGTCATCCCGATCCTTCCTTCATATCAACCTAACCCCTAAGTCAGGTCATATCACATCCATCTAAGTAGTACCATGTGTTGTGTTAGTTTTCCCATAGGTGATTTAATGATATCCAGTCATTCCAAGTACTTCCAAGGCAAGATCCATCAAGACAGGGCTTTTGACAAGCTTGGCAAAGGTCATTCTATGGTCTTCTTAAGGCTTGTGCACACCCCCAAAAGTGAATGAAAGGTATAAAATCATCGGGAGGTGTATAATAGGACCAAGAGAATTGCATAATCAATTTTGGAATGTTATGGGAAGTTTCACAAGTTTTGGAGCGGTTTGACAAGAAAGTGGGTTTTGAAGGCTTAAGCGGTCATAGTGCCAAAACAACTCTTGCACTTTAGGAACCAATTCCGAGAGTTACGTAAGGAATTAGGAGCCAAAAAATATCATTGGAAAGATAATTTATATCCCTAAATGATGGTGGTCTCGAGTTTCCACAACTCCTAGCGCATTTGGTCTATACCCGATTTAAGCAAGCACACCTTCAAACCAAAACAAAAATCCTATTTTTCATGGGGTTTTAGGAAGAATCAAGGCATGAGACCACCACCATTGGATTTAGAAGGCCATTTTCATGCACAATAATATAAATAAGTGTCAAAAACACCTTCGGTAACTCAAGATATGGCCTCAACAAGTTGTTCCACAAGGTAAAGGAGTTAGTCATTTTTAGTGAAAAAATGGACCGATGGGAGGGTGGCGCACTTTTGTGCACCAAGAATTTGTCCACATGGTGCAAGAAAATGCACCCCCTTCACGTTTAGGCCCATGGACCCCAATGTGACCTCCTATAATCCCTTTTTTGTAATCTAGGCCCCTGTGCACATTTTCCTAGCCCCTTCACCTTTCCTACTAACCAACCACCACGTCGTGCCAAGTGGCCCAATAGGCACAAGGCACATTTTTTTCGCACCAAGTGCTCCAATTACTTGGTGCTTTCAGGTGCATGAAAGTACACTCCTTCCCATCTATTATCCAAATAACTCCCCTAGTGATTTAGATAACCTGCATACACATTCTGGCCCTACGTTATCTTTTAAAGAAGTTGCGCGCGCTCAAAATCATTTGGCACATTCCCTTGGTCGCAGTCTTACCTACGCAACCCTTTCCTTCCTTCTTCCACTTCTCCTTGTGACCTCCTTCCATCGTCGTCACCTTCTACCGATTCGGTTTCTCCCCATCCGGTGCGCTAAGTCCTTGACCCTTCGCGCAACACCTATTTCTTTGTAATAATTGTGCCTTAACCATACGTTCTCTACTCACCGGTTTGATTCATCTCCCCACACATGTCACGCGCACTCCCTCTGTGTTTTCCTCTGTTTTCTCCATGTGACCTTCTGTGCCAAATCATCTTCTAACATGCTTAAGTATACTATGCGTGACCCGGTCGGGCGCGCCCGATAGGGTGTTGAATCCTTACAACAAATGAATGATTAACACGTGGCAGAAATGACAAATAGTTATACATTTGGCCACCATCTTAGCCAATCGGTGTGTGCCACATGTCTTGTATACGCCGACGACTCTGACATCTTCTGACAACCATATCATCAATTACATAGCTCGGATTGGTGTGTGCCTAGACTTGTCGAGAAAAGTGCACGACATCAACAACATGCAGAAATTCAAATTTCAAATTCTGGTGGATCTGGTAGGTGAGAATTGGGAAAACATCTCTCTAAACATTGATGAGCAGATCTGATTGCTCCAACCACCCAATTTAGTATGATCCGCTCTCTTTTGTCTTCAACACGTCAAACAAGCATGGGGAAGCGTATTTCACATATTTCCAAGCAGATTTACAGACATTAAATGCTTCTTGTTGGTGGTTGTGTTTGAATTTGGGTTTTCCCTCCTTTTCCTTTCTTCCTCCATGGATTCATCTATAAATGTAAGAGCAAGGATCTTTTGTTATGTTGGATACTCTGGATCCTTACGTATGTTGCTAAGGACTCCATATTTTCTATATTCTGAGTTGCAGACCTCCATGTTTGGCTCTTGCATGTGGATATTGGCCTCCTTATCATTGTAACAATTCTGTGCATTTTGAAGTAATAGATACATTGTTTTGTGACTATTCTTTGTCCTAGCATTTTTTTCATTCCTTGTTCTTTCCTTTTCTCTTGCATTGTGTATTGTTGTGCTACTTCAGGTCCCTTACAGTTCCATGTTTGGTTGTGTTCCATAAGGATGATTTGGTGAATGCGTGTTTTGTTGTGCTACTCGTGCCTAGCCTCCTCTCACACATTCCTTGTCATTCTTGCTCGGAAGCAGAGATAGTGTTTATCCTTCTTTTCTAGTGTTATCGCCTCTTAGTGTAGCTTACTTCATGTTCTCCTTCTTTCCCCTGGTCCCTTGGCATTCTTAGCTTAGTTTACCTTTTCAACACTAGGAGTAGCGTGAGCTTGATAGAGATAGATAGATGAACAACCTTCTCCTGGAGATCCATCCCAAGCTCGCAAGGTCCCACAAATTGGGGGCCGGTTCCATTGTGGTCTCACACACTTCGGTCCCTCTTTGGAGATCTGAGACACGGGTGCACATTTGAGCAGCCAACACCATCCATTAAAATTATTTCAGTTTTTCTTATTATTGTGTTGCTTCTTCTTTGTTTCCAATTTTTCTTCACGCGCCCACATGAAATCTCCAACTATCAAGCAATCCTTGCTCTCCTCCATTGCTTCTACATCCATACCTTCCATGGAATCTTCATCATAATTTCTCCATCATTACATCATTGCCACAAAAATAAAAGAGAATATTTCAAGCCAAAACCATGTCTTTTCACTATTGAAAACCGTCATGAACAAAAATGGTAAAATGATCATATCTCACAATCCGAGTGCATAGTTCGAGATGATACTTTTTACAGACTTCCTCATTTTCAGAGGCCATCAAGTATAAATTCAAGGAATTTAAAATGATTCCCTAGATTATTTAATTCAACAAAAACTTCATTTTGTGCCCTAGCTCCCATTCATCAGATTTCCCATAAATCTAGCAATCGAATGAAGCTAAAATTGTGAACATAAAATCCAAACGAAAAACCTATCCCAATGGAATTAATTTCATTGCAATTGGAGGTGATATTAAAACACGTAAAAGCTTCGCAACTCTATTAATGGATGTCATGGTAGCTCCGTGCCCAAAGCTCTCATCGGGCAAAAATATTAATTTTTATTTATGAGCTTTCCGGTGAGCAAATCATGATGAAAATTGGAGCAAAAGTTTGTGATGATGAGCCGAATCTAAAAATGTTGTTCCCATCACAAATCGAGGCCATTTTTAACACTTTCTAAAAATAGTATATCCTATGCTCTTCTACATGCTATAAATGGAAAGTCCCCGAATTACAAGTTTGATCACTCAAAACAATCAAGAAAGATGTGAAATGGAAAGTAAGGCAAAAATAACAACTTTCCTGAAATATCAAGTCCCCAAAAAGTAACTTGCTAAAAATAGAAATGTGCTAAAAATAGCAGTGCATTAGCAATGGAAGAGGATGGAGTGTTTCTGAAGGTTTAAAGGGTGAAATTGGAGCAAAATATGTGATATGTCCTAAAATGACAGGTTATGGTCTCATACACTAAAAATAGAAAGTTTCAGTTTTGGGGGAAAAAAGTTGCAGATGGATTTTTTTTCACCCATATTTCAACTTTTTGTACTCCCACCGGACAATGGGATGATTACATGGTTCAAACAGAGAATTGAAAACTTCACAGAGGTCTTGAGAAGCATCATCCTAACTTCAATTGTGTTCAAGATCGAGAGAAGAGCATCATAAGGCGCAACAGAGATGGATCCATCTTCATCATTTGCGAGGTCAAAGTGATTCAATGAGGGTGAGCTCAATGAGCTAAAGAATTTGGTCAACTAAGTATCAAAAAGGTTCATCGTGAGCAATGCCTATGGTCACCGTAGGCTCACATCAAGGAATATTTCAACAGTGTTTCTAAACACTTATGTTGTAGTCTGAGGTATATATGCATCATGCTAAAGAAGGAGGTTGTGATCATCTTCGACAGGTTCTTCTTCAAAGGCAGAGGCTTTCCCATTCATGTTTTGGAGCATTATTCCCTTTCTGTCTTCATTATTTCTCCTCTTCTCTCCCCCTTTTTCTAATTCTTTGTTGTGAGAAATCATGACATTCGTCTTATTCATTAAAGTGACTATAGTCTAAAATGTAATAAGTTGCCCTTATTTTATAAAAGGGGACTTAATGTTCTTCCTAAAAATTTCAAAAGTCACAAATGGAAAGGACAAATGAAAGGTCACCATGGTGGGTAGATGAAGAGTCATTATTGTTCTATGAAATGTAGTGGCATAATTTTTCTTAAGGGTTGCCAATTTTGGGCACTCAAAAGAGATAAATTGAGAAATAAAAGAGAGATAACATTCTTCCACTTTCCTTCACCATTTTTCCTCCATTTCCAACATTGTACAACTTGATAAAAATTTCAATAAAGAAAGGGATTGTTTCTTTTCAAGGCTCGTGAATGTGTGTGACCTTGTGTGCATGGTTCCTCCGGTCATTGACATAATAATCTTATTGTTTCTTTCTAATTAATTATGTATGTGAAATTTCTAATCGACCTTGGAGAGAATATGATTTTCTACTAGCAGAGTTGGTTTTCCTTGTCTAATTTCTCACTCCCTTTCCACACACTTTAGCAAAATTTCCTTATAATTCCTTGTAAGCATTTTCCATGGTACTGATGGACTATACATTGGATCCCCAACCTCTTGGAAAACCACAGATTTTCAATTTCCATCATTCATAATAAAGTGGAGTTGCACCACTTAAGCAATGAGACCTAGAGTCTCGAGCATTGGAAGAAATCTAAAAATTTGTCCCTCGAAATTTTTCTCAATAATTGTTTTTGGTGCCCACCGTAGGTCGGACTTAGCAACAATATGCACCCAAAATATGATCACAAGAAAATACAAAAAAATTAAAAAATTGAAAAAAATGATTTGATTGAAATCCATTTATGAAAGACACGTTATATCTTGCACGTGACCTTTCACATTCCACATGTCCTTTAAGTATTCCCATTGAAAGATTTCCTGGCCCAATTGGCTGAAAAAGTGTAGATTGAGCAACAGGGGTGGAAGCCTGATTATATTTATTAAACTCAATCAACCAACATTACAAAGAATGGGCTGCAATATTTATAGATATTGCACAGCCAAATACAAACAAGAAACTAAGTTGCACAGGTGCAACCATATTCCAAATTACATAAGCTTCCAATAACATCCGGGAAGCACAAATGAATAATTACAAATATATTGTTAAAACAATATAACTACACCCGTATGTAGACATAAATACAATTAGATGGTTATGAAGAAATATAACCATATAACAACATTTATTAAATAATTTATTATATAATGCATAATTAATAATATTAGGTAAATAATTAACCTAACATTCCCCCCCTTAATTGTGCATTGTCTCAAGGGATGTGGAGAGGAACTCTCTGAACAACTCGAACTTGTCACGTGCAAGTGACTTTGTGAAGATATCTGCCCGTTGTTCAGTTGTTGGACAAAATTAAAGTTGGATGTTGTGCTTCAACACATGCTCGCGTATGAAATGAACTGAACCTCAATGTGCTTTGTTCTCTCATGAAACACTGGATTGCAAACAAGTTTGAGAACACCTTCATTATCAACATACATGGTGGTCGGTTTGTCCTGTGGTATTCCAAGTCCTTTTAGTATGTGACGTAGCCAAATCGCTTCACAGATAGCTTCTCCTGCAGAATGATACTCAACTTCTGTGGAAGAGCGAGAAACAAAGTGTTGTTTCTTACTTCCCCATGATATTGGTCTAGATCCCATAAAGAATACAAATCCTGAAGTGGATTTTCTATCATCAATGTTACTGCGTGATCGAATCCGAATATCCATCAAGAAGAAGTTGTCGTTCTTCTTATATTCTAGACCAAGATCCACTGATCCTTTGAGATATCTCAAAATGCACCTTGCTACTTTCCAATGACAAAATTTTGGTTCTTGCATGAACTGGATAGATAGCTCACTGCAGGCCGATATCTGGTCTAGTGTAGGTCGGGTAAATGAGACTCCCAATCAGTGCCGATAGAGAGTGGCACTTACCTCAGGAGATGGATCTGAACAAGATAAGCTGTAATATGTTCTCCATAGGTGTAGCAATTAGTGTGCAATCCATCATCCTAAACTTCTTGAGCGTTGTCTTGGTATATTTCATCTGAGAAACAAAAATATGATTCTCTTTCTGCCATACTTCCAATCCAAGACAATAATGCATTAGCCCGAGATCGGTCATGTCGAATGATCGATTAAGATCTTTCTTCGTTGCATCGATCATCCTCACTTTGAACTGCCAGTGATGACTAGATCGTCGACATAGAAAAAAATATCACCATCTCCCCCCCTTGCTTTTTGAGGTAGAGATTGGGATCGCATGGATTTATAACAAATCCATGTTGTACGAGATGCTCATCAATCTTGATGTACCATGCCCGGGGTGCCTGTTTGAGGCCATACAAAGATTTCCCAGTCTGCATACCTTTGCTTCTTGACCAGGTACTACATATCCCTTAGGTTGAGTATTGTAGACTTCTTCTTGTAAATCTCTGTTTAGGAAGGCACTTTTTACGTCCATTTGGTTGACTTTCCATCCAAATCTATGTAGCTAGATTAGAGAGCAAAGATCACCACGATCATTTTGATCTTAGCTGTGGGAGAAAATGTCTCCTCATAGTCAATGCCTTCTTTTTGTGCATACCCCTTTCTACAAGTCTTGCTTTATACTTGTCCACTTTGTCCCATCTACTTTGTACTTTGTTTTAAATATCCATCTGCATCCAATGGTTTCTTCTCTAGTGGAAGATCGACAAGTTGCCAAGTGTTATTATTCATCAGCGATTGATATTCGAAATCCATGGCATCTTTCCAAGCTTTTGATATGTAGGGCTTCCCCGGGTATAGAGGGCTCATCTCGATTGAATAACTCTACTTATGCGATTCAATAACTCTACTCATCAAAGCAAATTTGACTTCTTCCCTTTCTTTACTGTGAGTCTGTGGTCCAGGGGTGGATGTATCCGATGGAGCATCCATTCTTGCATCTCGTAATGTACTTGTACACCATTTAGGCATACGCTGAATTGTTCCCATGGGTCGTGGTTCTATCTGATCAACACCATCATCCCCATCATCACTTTCACCTTCTGAGGGAACATCGACTTCAATTTTTACAACAGGTGAAAAATCTACATCTTGTGAGTCCGGAGGAGGAGTCTCTACTTCCTTCTTCTCGAAAAACTCAACATCTCTGTTGGTGTAGACTTTTCTAGGTCTTAGGATCCATCAATCTATACCCAAGAGTCTCTTCACTGTACCCAATGAAGATGAGTTTATGTGACTTCATGTCCAATTTATTTCTATTCTGTTTGGGTATGTGCATGCTCACTTTGCACCCGAATATTCTGAGGTGTGCAATAGATGGTTTCCTTTTTGACCATGCTTCTTGTGGTGTTATTTCATCAAGAGCGATTGTGGGCACTCTATTCAATAAATATCTTTGTTGTCCTTGCTACTTCTTGCCCAAATTGTATTTGCAAGTCCAGAATCATCGATCATGCATCGCACCATTTCCATGATAGTACAATTTCTTCTCTCAACAACACCATTTTGCTACGGTGTGTGTGGAGGAGGCATTTGTCGATGAATCCCGTGATTTTAAAGGTAGTCTCTAAACTCATCAGCTGGTGAATCCCCCTCGATCGGCGGAGAGTTCGATGTGATGACCGGTTTCTTTCTCAACTGTTACTTTGAACTTTTTGAAGGATTCAAATGCTTCACTTTTCTTGCGAAGACAGAAAATCCACATTTTTCTCGAATAGTCGTCAACATAAAGCATGAAGTAGTGGAACCTAGAATGACTTGGTTGCATCAAACCACAAATATCGGTATGAACAGGCGGGAAATTTTACCATGTGCTCGAAATGTAATCCTCTGGAACAAAGCTCTGTGTTGTTTTCCTACTAGGCAATGAGGACACTTGTCTGTATCCTTCTGAAGAGATGGTAGCCCATGTACCATATTACATCGGCAAAGTGTTTCGAGATATTTAAAACTTACATGACCAAATCTTCTATGCCACAACTGTGCTTGAGGTGGAGTTCTTAGCCACAAGTGCTTGATCATCGTCTCTGTGAACAAAATCAAGTTGAAACATGCGTCCCACATTGGAGGCTTTTGCAATTATTTTCGAGCCTCTTGATTTATCTCGAATCAAACACGTTTTCTTGCCGGATTGACTATCAAAGTCAATTTTTAGGTTGTGATCTAGGAGTTGACTAACTAAAAGAAGATTCTTTGTCAACCTAGGGACATATAGGACATTTGATAGTCTGCATTTGCATGAACCAAGGGGTAGAGAAATGTTCCCAATCCCCTGAATTGTATATGAAGAATCATCTCCCAATGAAACATGATTTTTTGATGGTGTGTCCCTCATTGAAATAAACCAGTCTCTGTGGCCGGTCATGTGTCGAGTGGCTCCCAAATCAACATACCAGACATCACTAGATGACATGGATGGTTCACTTGATCGAGAAGTGAATAAGTAGTCTTCATTGTCTGATTGTTCTTGTTGCTCAACAATATTACCTTCTTTGGTGGGGTCTTCTTTTCCAGTTCCCCTTTTTCTGCCCTTGATTGTAGTTAGAATGTCCCTTGTTAGATTGTTGTGGAGGTCCAAAGTTGCTTGATGAACCTTTCTTGTAAGTATTGTACCAACAATCTTGTAGGTTATGTCCTCTTTTGCTGATTGGACATTGCTTCTTCTGTTGTCTGTCCCCTTGATATTGATTTTGATTTTGGGATTTTTGACAAGAATTAGGTTTTCCTGTACCTTTTCCTTTCCATTTTTGATGTGAAGATAGTGCTTGCTCCTCTTCATCATCCTTATTATGCATTACTTCCTCTTGTTGCAGTAGGTTTACCAGTTTGTCAAAACCAACTGTCGTATCTGACACGTTTAGTGTTGTGACAAAAATGTGGTAAGAAGAGGGGAGTGCTCTCAAAA
The DNA here is from genome assembly GCA_018340775.1 of Taxus wallichiana var. yunnanensis. Lineage (NCBI taxonomy): Eukaryota > Viridiplantae > Streptophyta > Pinopsida > Cupressales > Taxaceae > Taxus > Taxus wallichiana. The sequence continues at coordinate 583,230,567 of CM031243.1, forward strand.
CAATGGGAATGAGAGCATCATCTGTGACTAGTTCTCCTAGGGCTAGAAGTGAAGCCCTCAATTCTGTAACTCTTCTTAAGAAAGCTTCAATTTTTTCATTCTGTTTGAACTTTAGTGTGTGTAACTGACTCTGCAAATTCAATATAACATTCTTGTTCTTGGCCTCGTATAATGTGCTCAATTTATCCCACACTTCTTTTGTTGTTTTGGCATCTTGAATGTGGGGTTGCACATCATCGGACACTCCAAATAAGATGATGAGTTTGGCCTTCTGATCTAGTTTATCAAACTGCTGCTATTGTTGTGTTGTATCAATATCTAATCTGGTCGAGTACCATTCATAGAGGCCAGATTTATTCAAACTCAAGTTTGTCTTTGATTTTTGTCTTCCATGTAGCATAGTTGTTTCCTCGGAGTAGTTGTGAATCGGAAGAAAAATTTAGGGGCATTGGTGCCCATTTTGCGAGATCAGCGCGGGGTTTGACTCTTATCATTCCAAGGATTAGGTCTCCCAATCTATATACCGTCAGTCCGATATACCAAACCTTTCTATATACGTGCCCTTTTGATATACCCGTCGGTACGTGGAAGAAGCTCGCCCTTTCTATATACCCGATGGTACGTGAAAGAGTTGTTAACGTACGTGAAAGAATTCAATATGTGGTACCAAGACAATACGATGGGGTGTGCGTGTAATTATTGACACTTTGGCTCAAAGAAATATCCTCATACGCGTGCGTAACTTCGCTATATACTTGGATAATTTCTCGGTCGAATTGATGTCGTGTAATCATTCACGAGATGGATGGGATGGTTCATAATGTGTGCACTGTGACCTTATTACTCCCAGGTCATTTTAAAGGGTCGATGCCCGAGATGATGTTGTTGCAGGCTATATTAGGCGTTAAGTGCAGTAGTAGTCACAACGACTTTACCTATAAGTGCTTCCCAGAGGCACCGTATATACCAAACGCTATGAATGAGATCTAGGATCTCGTGAGTGTTACAGAACCAATTTTATACTGTTTTGTATTACAATTCTACCAGTTTTAGAGCAGTTACAAAGTTTCCAGTTGACTATGACAACCTATAAATTAGTACAATATAATGCAGTATACAAATTACATTCAAAAATCTGGAAAATTTTGAATGGAAGGCAAAATGTTTTTGGTTTTGCGGGCCCTAGTGGCCTCCTGAGCCCAATATGACCCAAAATGTAAAGAATTACAAAAAAAAGCTGAAAATGCAATTTTTAGGTATCCCCCTTTTGGAGAAAGTTGCCCGGAATGAAAAAACAGGTTGAATGGGAGAATTATTTTTTTACCCTAAATTAGGGATTTCTCTGCTAAATTTAGTTAGTTATAACTAAATTTAAAAGTTCTATAAAAGTTAGCGATTCCCCCAAAATTCCACCAAATTCGAAAAAAGAAATTGGGGATGGGATTTGAACCCCACACCTCCCACTTCTAAGTCTTTCCCTCTAACCGCCTTGGCCGCTTAAGCATTTGTAATGTAAAATGGACAAGATTGTATTTATATAAGGTGCAAATCGACTCACCTTTGTAAAAATGACATGGCTGAGGATAGAGTCCACGTGGGTGAGTTGTAAAGGAGGAGCGACCTAGGGTTTCCACATTTGCGAGGAGCAGAAATTGCTTCAATTGCCGCTTTTTTTAATTAATCAAACCACCTCTATTTTGTTTATCCCCCATTTTGGATGTTGTCGCCGCGTTTTTTTTTTTGTAGGTGCTTTTTTTTGTTTTGTTTTTGTTGATGTCATTGCCCCTTGCTTTTCCTTGTGCAGGTTGAATGGACGTAGGGTCTTGCTTGAACCGCTCGCCAAATCAACAAACTTTGGTTGTTTTTCCTTATGCGGGTTGCGAGGTTGCCTTTTTTTGTCTTGTTTGCTGCAGGTGCATTGCTCGGTGGATCTGCCGGCAAGGAGTGTGGATGACTCCAATACAATGTGCCACGGTCAAAGGCAATACAACCCTCCACCATGCAAAAGGAGCTCGACCACTTATGCATTTTTGTTTTATATATGCAGGGATCACGTGGATCAGGGGCGACCTTTCAAAGACCCGTATGCAAAATGGCACAGATTTGCCAGTGAAATTCACAACTCTTCTTTAATAAAACACAACAAGAGACCTCAGTAGATGCTTTATAATGGTTCGACTCAGGTATATTACGTGGCTTGGCCACAATAAAAAATTCCCAAGGCCTCAACAATGGTTCATCAGCAGAATACTCCAATATATGCATGGCTCGATGCAGGGCTCGTGCACAGTGATCAGATGTGAGGAGGCAGGGATGGGGTTGGGAGGTTGCAGGAGGCTGCACAGGCTCTCAAATGCTGCATACGCTTCTCCAAAAATCCTCTATCTCGGCTGCTCTCTCTTTCCACACCTTCACGAGGTCACGAGGTTGATTCTCGCTCTGGTACCAAATGTAGATTGAGCAACGGGAATCTTGATTATATTTATTAAACTCAATCAACCAACATTACAAATAATGGGCTGCAATATTTATAGATATTGCACAACCAAATACAAATAAGAAACTAAGTTACACAGTGCAACCATATTCCAAATTACATAAGCTTCGATAACATCCGAGAAGCACAAATGAATAATTACAAATATATTTATTACTGACAATATAACTACACTCGTATGCGAGACATAAATACAATTAGATGGTTATGAAGAAATATAACCATATAACAACATTTATTATATAATTTATTATATAATGCATAATTAATAATATTAGGTAAATAATTAACCTAACAAAAAGGATATAAAAGGTTGAGTAGGATGAGAGGAATTTTTAATCCCAATTTCAAGGCTTTATAAAATTAGCAAGGAAAAATTAGAGATAACACCTACTATTTTTCTCAAATCTCATCTCCATCTGGGTCCTCAAGTGATTCACTGAAATCCCATTCGATCAGTAAACTCTTCAACTTATGAATTATTCACAAAATCACAATCAATCATTGTTGTTTACTTTCTATTAGAAAATAACAAAGATAGCTAGTGAATGAATTATTATTGTGCTTAGAATCAATAATTGTAGTAAAGGAAAGAATATAAGCTCATAATACCAAAATATTTATCTGGAAAACCTCTAATGGAGAAAAAAACTAGTCGGGAAGGGAAATTGAACTTTCTTCCCACTTCTTTGGCCAATTCAAATCAACAAGTACAAAATTTACAATAAGTATGAAAGGGAAGTAGATAATATCTCAACACTTCCTTTCAATTACTTGCTTGCTCTGTCTCAACACTCCTTTCTTCTACAACAATACAATTTCCAACACTAAGACTTCTTGCTCACTTGCTCTCATGCTTTGATGCCTTTTACACTTCTACAATCATGTATTTATAGCCTTTCTCATGTCCTCTTGTGCACTAGAGAATGGGAAAGGTCATGAAGGAGAAGAGAAACAAACATCCTTTCAAATTTAGAGGTTGTTCATTTTGAATTTTGTTTTATGTCCGTAATGGCTAGGAATAACGCCCTATGCATGATTGGTGGTCCCGGACCATCGCCTTGTCTGCAGGTGGTAGTTATATAATCTTTGCCACCTTGCACCAGGCGGTGGTCTTGTTACTTACAAGAAAAAACCTCCATTTATTGTTTTTCTTCTTTGTGCTGATTGTTTTTGATGAAGTAGAGTTATTTTGGATCCCTATTGATCACATTTAAACTCTTGTTGATAGCCCCCTTCAAATCCTACAAATTCCCCATCTTTCACCACCATTGAGCTTTGAATTTCCGAGTGAAGAATAATGAGAATCGAAGAAGAATTTGAAGAATAAGCCAAAACTAAAGTAGAAGAATCAATGAAAGACAAAGCGAAAGACCCCAACCTATTGTTCCATGGGGAAGGAATATAGCCCCGCTTTCTCTCACACCTCCTCTTCATGGTCTACCAACATGTTCCCATAAGAACTTCCCAAAATTCAAAGGTGCTGGCACCCAACTTCCTAAAGAACACATCTCTTCCTTCGCCACATCATGTGAAATTCTTAGAATCTAACATGAAAATGTTGTAGTGAGATTATTTGTGGAATCACTTCAAGACAAATCAGCTGAATGGTTCTACCTTCTACTAGCTAGATCAATCACCTCCTGGAATGACACTGAGACTACCTTTGAGGAAAGAATCAAATCAACGGAAGACTGTTAAGATATTTTCATACAATTAGCTCAAATGAAGAAAGTATCCAATGAGACTATGAGGGAATTTGTAGCTTGTTACAATAAGCTACTCAAAAGGATACCTCTTGATGATTCACCATCGCAATATACGTGAGAAGATTCATTATAAATTCTCAATTATTGGAGGTAGGATTCTTCCTACGAAGGGTCCAACCAAGGAATCTAGCAGAAGCACAAAGAATGGCCATTGAAGTTGAATATGACCTCATCATGTCTGGGAAGATCAAGAACCCTTCAAAGGGTAAGGCTCAACATCCTGGAGATGAGAGAATTGATGCATTCTTTGCGAAGTTGGTAAACAAAATGACATCATTGAAGAGGAAATTTTCCAAAGAGTATCTCCTCAAAGAAATAATAGAAATAATATTTTAGGAGCACCTCAAAGGCTTACCTTGGAGGCCCCACCCATCAATGCAAGTTTTAGAACTAAAGAAGATGAAGAGGAGCTCAAACAAGAAAGAGCGGACATTGATTTTCTAAAAGTTAAGGAAGTATAGAATGACACCCAAATCTGATTACTGTGAATACTTAGAGGTGATGAATACAGTGGTGAAGATGAACCTAGCCTCTCATGTGCAGTTTTCACCCATTCCCAATCTAAGAAATGAGCCTCTTCCTTAACTACTACAAAAAACAAGAAGATTGAAGATCCCCTATGAAAAATCTGCAAAAAAAAAAAATCAATCAAGGATCTCCACTCCCACCTTACATGAAGTCTACATTGGAGAAACTCAATCCTCTAACAAGCGGGAGGCCACTTGTTATCTCAAGTAAGTCTTCTAATGCTTCATCTAATTCTAAATCCACTTATACAAAATCCAAGTGCTTGAAGTTCCTAGTGCATATTTCAAGATACCCTCTATTCCCGAAACATCGACCCCATGTTTCAAAGCCTATCCCGAATCAAAAAGTAGCGGATTCATTGCCCTTGTTCAAATTTTCTACATTTGATATCATTGAGCATGCCAATAGGATGAAGGTGCAGATTTCAAAAGCTGAATATCTACGAACTCACCTGAGTAATTCAAAAATTCTAACATATCAAGGGTGGTAGTTCAAATCCCAACACCACAAATCCCAATGATGTGACTCCTAGTTCTAGAGGCCTACTACCAAACCCACCTACTCCCCGTCACAAAATATGTGTGCTTTGAGTGCATCAAAAAAACAAGATCGATACTATATGTCTCACTTCTTGTTAGAGAATACATATTGAATAATTGCATTATAGATTCCAGGTGCCTCTCCGACAATGTAATGCCTGTGAAGGTTGTCAAAGCCCTCAAAATCACCATGAATCAACTCGGTGGCTCTTATTACTCCATGGAGTCAAAAGAGGTTCCACTTGTAGGAAGGTCAAAGATGTATAGGTGGCTCTCATCAAATTTCTAGAAAAGAAGGTTTTAGTGATGATTCTAGCAATAGACATCCCAACTTCATTTGGAATATTGTGGAGTAGAAGTTTCTGCCAACAGTTGGGAGATAAAATCCAAATGAATTGGTCTTCCGCAACCATACCGGCAAAGGTAGACATGGAAATATTGCTTCCGGAGAAGAAGATGAGGTACATAGTGCAAAAGGCAAGAAATCCAGGAGCTAACATTCTATACCAAAATAGCGGGAGGATGAACCATTTTGTAACATCCGAGGAGGTAGATGATATTCCTATCTTGATAGGACCAAACATTCCTTTACAAAAAGTATTAATCTGGGGCCTTCAAGTTGAGGCTCCCCTTGACAAAGGAGTGATGGAATGCAGTGAGTCCCAAGATGATGAAGTAATCCCTCCCAATGATTTCCTTAAACTTCAAGATGAGGGTGCTTTGAATGAATGCAAAGGTGAACTGTTGGTAATTTCAAAAGAGAACTTTGTGCGAGAAATGTTGGAGTCTTTGTAGAAAAATTAGAAGATCCTCGCTAAGTCTTGACCTCTTAGCTCACGTCATGGCTATACAAGATATGTAAGAAGGAAATTAAAGCAATTCAAAGAAGAACCAACCTTGGGGAAGAGATGATATGCTCAATGAGAGATCAACAATGTGGGTAAGCTCGAGAAGACAACTGACACTATGAAATTGATTTCAAAGAGAGTGAAGGCAATGAAATTTCTAAGTGAAGGCTTAAGCATCAAGAAGCTCATGTAGGATGACTCCTACCAAGTACAAAGAGAATCATGAAAGCACTTGGATTTCATAAATAGTTAAGGAGAGGAGGCCACTTTCTTGAACTGGTCAATGGCTTGATGAAACAACGTCACTTAGTGTTTCCCACTCAAGGGTAACCTCTGAGAAAAGAAGAGCACTACAGTGAAAGTGGGTTGTCCCCATCCTTGTACTATAGGTGATTTAGGTTTATTTCCCCTTTCCATTTTTATGTTTTTTTCCTTTGTTATGTGGTGTGTTTCCTTTCACTTGTGTGTTTGTGTGTGTTTCCCCTTTACTGTCATGTCTTACAAGTTGTGTGTGTTTCTGCAAGGCCCAATGGATAAGGCACTGGTCAATGTTATGTACTGAAAGGTTATGTAGTTCACATGTGACATCCTTCTTATGCTCGATCCATGAAATGTCCCCAAGCTAGAGTCGGATGTTCTCATGTAAATGTGTAACAAGAAAATTTCAAATTTTCAAGCATAACAACCATACCCTACCTAGAAAATTTTACTCAAAGGTCATCCTAATCCCTCCTCCATATCACCCTAACCCCGATTCAGTCCTATCCCATCCATCTAAGCAGTCTCATGTGTTGTGTTAGTGTTACCATAGGTGATTTAGGGATATCCAGTCATTCCAAGTACTTCCAGGAAGGATCCATCAAGACATGCCTTTTAACAAGCTTGGGAAAGGTCATTCTCTAGTCTTCCTAAGGCTTGTGCGCACCACCCGGAACTAAATGAAAGGCCTAAAATCATTAGGAAAATGTATCGGAGGACCAAGATCATCATGTAATCAGTTTTGGAAGGTTCTGGGAAGTTTCACAAGTTTTGGAGCAGTTTCAACAAAAATGGGTTTTGAAGGCTTAAGCAATGCATAGTGCAAAACAACTCCTGAGCTTCGAGATGCGATTCTAGGAGTTTCGTAAGGATTTAGGATCTAAACAAAATATTTTCATAAATATAATTCATATGCCTAGAGGATGGTGTTCTCAAATTTTTGCAACACATAGGTGCATTCTGTCTACAACCGAGTTTTAGCGAGCACGACCTTGAGCCCGAACAAAAAGCCTACTTTTATGGGGTTTCGGGAAGAATCAAGGCATGAGACTAGAACTATTGGATTTATAAGGACATTTTCATGTAAAATAATATAAATACGTGTCAAAAACTCCTTTGGGAATTCAAGTTATGGCCTCGACCAATTGCTCCACAAGGTAAAGGAGTTAGTCATTTTTGGTGAAAATATAGACCAATGGGAGAGTGGCGCAATTTTGTGCACCAAGTTCATCAAGGATTTGGAGCACATGGTGTAAGAAAATGTGCCCCCTCCTATTTATTCCCTTGTACCCCAATGTGACCTCCTCTAAACCCATTTTTGCAATCTAAGCCCCTGTGCACATTTTCCTAGCCCCCTCACCTTTCCACCTCAGCCAACCACGTCATGTCAAGTGGCCCAATAGGGATGGGGCACATTATTTTCACTAAGTTCACCACGGAATTTTTAACCTGGTACACAAAAGTGTGCTCCTTCCCATCCATTAAAATTATGCAAGTTTTTCTTATTGTGGTATTGTTTCTTCTGCTTCTAGTTTTTGTTCACACACACAGAAATCTCCAATTGTCGGCAATCCTTCCTCCCCTCCATTTTTGTTGCATCCAATCATTCCATGGAATCTTCATCATCATTTCTCAATCATTCCATCATTGCTAAAACAAAAAAAGATAATATTTCAAGCTAAAACCGTGTCTTTTCACTTTAACTTGAAACCCTCATGAACAAAAATGGTAAAATTCTCATAAATGTCAATCTGCTCAATATTTTTGTATAGTCCTCTTTTGTGCTTCTTAGGTAGCTAGTGTTATAATTGTATTTAAAATCATTTAGATGTTAACGAGAATCTTCTTGTAAGTCGCGTCTTTTAAAAATAGTTCTCTAAAAGTGTTTAATTTTTTTAAATTGTTTTATTATATAGATATATTTTCGGTGTTACTTGACGTTTAAATTGGAGGGTATTGAAATTTGAATCATAAGTTTTATTCATTTGAGCTACCATCATCATATCGGAAGATGGAGGCAATGAAGAAATGAGATCAAATAATGACCTCTCATCACTCACTAGTGACATGGTTACACAATATATTAGTTAGTGTAGGATATTCATTTTCCTTTTATTTGTTTATTTACTTGGAGCTTTCCTACACTCATGGGATATGCTTGCTTAGGTGTACCAGTTATGTTGAGTTAGCTTACCAGTTGTGTTGAGTTAGCTTACTAGTTATGTAGAGTCAACTCTACTTCCAATATCAGTTAGTTAAGAGTTATTCACCATTGATCTAGGTTGTAGTTGTAATTGTAATTTCCTCCTCCTATATGTACACCACTTGCATCATTATGACATGGAGCATTTGAGTTGATTTGGAGCCATTATTTCATGTTGAGTTCTTGATCATATTGCATCTTATTGTTAGTTATTTCAATTTTTGCAATTGCTCGTGCATTATTTTTCATTAGAGTTCCAAAAACTCTAATATGGTATCAAAGCGTTGTTGGTGAAAACATTTGTTGGTTTTCAGGTTGGTTTGAGTTTTCAAATACTTCATCTGTAAAACTAATAGTTCATGTACAAGTAGATTTGACTTTGTTTTGATTTAGTGCAATTTTGAGTTTTAGTGTTTGCAAATTGCCAGGTTGAGGGTTTTCAAAAATTTCAGGGGTTTACATAAATATTCCAACAAAAAACCTTGGGATTTATTAAAATCCCTCGGTCGAATCCAAAGCGGCTAAATTTTTTGGGGGTTTTTTCCATGGGATCTACCTTCTATGTGGTGTTTTTCTAATGAGTTTATGTAGATATAACATATGCGGTGGCTCTTGTTTTTTTAGAACTCTGCTCTGTGGTGGTTTTTTGGGTGATATTTCCCTTCCCATGGCTTTGTTAAGGTAGTTTGGTTCGACTTACACAATGTTAGTGGTAACTCACTTCTTAATTTGGACTCCCATGCTTGACCGACATATGTGACCGTGCACTTTGATAGCTAGGCCAACTCGGGCTTGCACAACTCTGTATGCCTTTTTCTTTTGATCTCTATCTAACCCCAACTTAGTCAACTCGTGCATTAGGGTTTTCCAGGCCCAACCCCTGCTCTTGGGTTTTCTCTACACCTGCACTTGTACACTTTGCTCCATCTATGACTCAACTTGTCTTGGTTAACAGGAAATCTTGACCCACTAGGTGTTTCACCCTCCTCCACATCTTACAAAGCCCGAACTCCTCTGGGTGTCCCACAAGGTGTTTTCCCCTCCTCCACATCTTGCAAACCCTGCAAACTTCTTAAACACCTCTTCAATCAGATATTTTTTAACCTACATTTGTCTAGTTTCATTTTGGACGACGCCCATAGGGATTTCAAGCATTTGTAAGGTGTCTGCGGATTCCTCCACGCCTCTATAAAACCTTGACACATTTTCATCTTGCTCAGATCTATTTGTTGCCTTACTGGGAACCATGTTGTGCCATATGATCTAAACAACTTCCTTTGGAAAAATTGTAGTCATTGGAGGCGTCATTGACAACTCTACCTTTGTTATGTTTTTTTGGTATGGGCGATGCCAACCAAAAACAATAGCAAATATCAAAAGAGATAAAGAAATCTAGGGTTTGATAACCCTAAAATCAACTCCCACTCCTACGTATGGACCCCACCTAGCCTACAAGGTGAATAATTTACCTTATTTTTTCAATTTTAACTCTCTATTGCTTCAAATTTGGATTTTTTATGTTTTTTTTTAAGACAATTCAATTTAGAGAAATTGTATTAAAGTGGATTTAAGTGGTTTTTAAAATTGTATGTTCATCGGTCGAAGATGAAGGGTGAGGCCCGAGTTGGCAGGAGGCCAATTCCCCCTCACAAACCAAACCAATCTCTTCTTAACTATTTCCCGGTTCCAACGAGTATACACATGACACCATTTCCTCTCATTTCAGGTGCTTTTTAAACCAGTTTGCAAAATTTTAATTAAATAAGCCATTAGTTGCGGGAAATGGTTTTTGCTATAAATTTTGACTAGTAGCTCAGATTTGAGCGTTGTTTTGGTCAAAAGTGCATGTTTTCTCGCACTCTTCATGATGGTTCCATTTATTTTTGTAAACATGCTACTTTATAAAGTTCCACATTTTGGGGGTTCTTGCAAAACTCTATGGGGACTTATACTTTTCGCACTAAGTTATAAAGTGCCATTTGGGATAATTTTGGGGGTTTATATGCATTATGGAGTTTTGTTTTATTGTTATGCTTGATTTTGGGAACTTTCTGTCTTGGAAGGTAGGCATTATATATCATTGCACTATGCATGGTTTTTTTCCCTACCTCCATGGTCTTGTTCATGAGCCTAATGAGCCTTTACAAAAGGATGAGTGGTTTAACCACAATGATGAGGTCTATGGCCTTCTCGGTCTTATTATTTTTAGGGATATATTGTGTTTGTTCGAGCACACTGAGTTCCCTTTCACTTCTTGGACCATTATTCGACAATTGCATGACGACCTTGTTTTACCATCTGAGAGTGAACGCTTCTTAAACCACTCTAGTGCCACCATAGATTCTCCCCCTTCTCACATCCCTTTCATTTGTTGAGTGTTCTTTTGCACTTATTACTACTCATGAGTCCCATGTTGACCATTTACCATATGATATTTCTATTGAGCACACTCTCCCTATTGTTGCCTCCATAGAGCTCATTGTCGTCCATGTTCATGCTTCCATTCACTCTCTGTGCTAGTGTTCTATTGGAGAACCTTCCTTTGAGATAGTTGTAGCCATTGGCTCTCATGCTCCATTGCATCTTGATTGCTCAATTGACGACACTCCACATACACTTGGTTTTTACCTTTGAGTGCAATGTTGCTTCATCTTGGACTTCCAAAAGCTCTTCGTAATAGTCTTCTCCTCCTACTTCATGTTGTGATGCTAATACATTCTTGTTAGACATTGCTCTCATTGAACAACCCCATTAGGATGAGTATCTACCCGACTTTGATTTGTCTATTTGCAGATTCCACTTGTGTTTCATTACAAGAATATTCTCTGATTGAGCCATCACACATTCTGGAGGACCCATTCATCTCTCTCATTGGGAGTTCCCACCTTGGGACATTTGTCACTTCCACTATTTCATAGATGTTTCATGATCCACCTCTTCTTTGTGGATCCCTTTGTGAGGGTTATTGGCCCCCACCATTTTCTTTCTCTGACATATATATTGTAGTGGCATTCCCATTGTATTTTGTGCACACGTTTTTCAAACTTATGCCACATTTTAGTTACAAAATAGATGCAGAGATCAGAGTATTGTAGGCTTCTTCTTCCTTTGTGGAGTGGGCCGACTTTTAGTGCTCCTTTTTGTCCTTCCCAAGGGCAAGAACATTTTTTCGGTGTAGGAAGATTCTCTTCAATCTTTATGCGAAGGACCACATCATCGACACTCTTCTTAGGGGACCTTCTTGTCCTCACTTATTTCTCTCTACTACTTGGGGATGATCATTGTATGTGGGTACCTCATTAGGTTGAGTTACCAGGGACCCACTTCTTCTTCTTCTTCTCCAGTTTTCTTGAGTGAGTTCTTGTCTCTCTTTTTGGGGAGTTTTTTCCCATTGGTTTTCTCCTTTTACTCTATCTTTATGAGAGATGCATTGTATGTGGGTACCTCATCGTGGCCTTATTTCCGAGACCCACTTTCATTTTTCACTTCCCACCTAAGTTGTGCTTATGGGGGTGTTAGTGTAGGATATTCATTTTCCTTGTATTTTTTTATTTACTTGGATCTTTCCTACACTCATGGGATATGTTTGCTTAGGTGTACCAATTGTGTTGATTTAGCTTACTAGTTATGTTGAGTTAGCTTACTAGTTGTGTGGAGTCAACTTTATTTCCAGTATCAGTTAGTGAGATTTATTCACCACTTATCTTAGTGGTAGTTGCACTTTCCTCCTATATGTACATCACTTGCATCATTATAACACGGAGCATTTGAGTTGATTTGGAGCCATTCTTTCCTTGTGAGTTCTTGATCATATTACATCTTATTATTAGTTATTTTAATTTTTGTAATTTCTTATGCATTTGTTTTTCATTAAAGATCCGAAATCTCCAATATTAGTTCTGACCATCTATGCCACAATGACCAAATTTATCAAGGGTAATTTTTGGGTGGCATCAAAAATAATCTCGTACCATTCATGATCAAAGTCTCAATGATCTAGAATGATGGCTCATAAGAAGACAAAGAGAAATGAGTCTTGTCCATTTCATTTTCATTATTTTTAATTTGTTGGGGTGTGCAAATAAAACTTGTAATGTGGATATGGATTTTCTATTTTTTCCCCTTGAGAGTTAGGAATCATTGCGGTTCATGTTTTGTTGAAGCCTAGTATGGAATATCTTCCGACTTAGAGATAAAAAATCATCAATAACCAACTAAAACAGCTATCAACATCTTGAATAAAAATTTATGGCCTCTTGAAGCTAAGCTCCCACATAAAAAATATATATTCTTAAATGATATATCATTTGTGTCCACCTAAAATGTGATGAACAATATGCATTTAAAATACTTATTACTATGATATTAAAAATAAGAAATATATTATATTCTAGCTTTTCTTCAAAATTTAAATTAAAAAATCAAGAATTTTACTCTAGCTATCATGTTTTCTAATGGTGAAGAACATGTGCTCTTGAAATAGAGGTCATAAGTTCAAATCCTGCAGGGGGTAGGGTATGTACGCCTCGTTTGTAGCAAAGTTAGTTGCCTCCCGCATGTGAGTACGAGGTAGTCCCATATGCTATAAGCCGCTTGTAGACCCAAAAACAGGCTGCCCCACGGCATCGTGGACTGTAAAAACCTATTATTATTATTATAAGTGTCACATAGTTGAAAATTTTAAACTTCTAATAGATATGAGTAGGTGAACACATCACTTCTATGTCATTATCAACTACCTTTAATGAAATGAAACCAAGAAAAAAAAGTCAAAGATTTTTTAACCAATCAATGATCTATAAAATCATTTTCTACTTAAATAAATTATAAATTGAATTTTTAATATTACAATTTTTTTAAAAAATCAAATAAATATATATTTGTGTCGAAGTCATTTTCTCGGTAGAATGGGCTTGCCTTCTTGACATCGCGTGAGAAATTGCATCGATGACATAATATATTTTATGCTTGCTTCACTTTGTAAATTTGTATGACGTTTCATGTTCTGCCATTCTCTGTACCCACCATTACATGGTCCGTTTTAGAAGCGACAGAGAAAATTACAAGCACCGATCGAGTGACATGTCCATCCACTTTGGAGCGACAATGTTTTGGGGGTTACCAAACAGACGAGAAAAATTATAGGTGTTGACTAAGAGATATTAAATTAACGTGACCTTCACACTTATAGCGTTTGTAAAAGTAATACAAAGTAGTTAGAAACAGTTGAAGTAAGGGAGAGGAGCCAATCGTGGAGCATGGACCAATAATGGTGAGGGTAGATGTAAAGTTAAGGACTAGTACATGTCAATTTCTCACTTAAAATTTGAAAAAAAGTAGTCAATAAAATGAGTCACATCAAATCACATCAAACAATCACCCAATCAAATGATGCCACATAAGTGAAAAAATGCATGACATAATTCCCTACAAATGGTCCACCCTAAATTTCTTTGTATAAAAACTACTTGATTTAAATACCTTAAAAACCACTTTCCATACAATATAAATGCTCAAAAGAAAATATTTACATTAAAAATAACAAAATCTATTAAAGGGTTTTTTTTTCAAATTTTATGATATTTATATGGTTGTATACACCCCTTAACTTAGGGTGCACAAGCATTGGCTACTCTCCCTTAATTGGGTATAGACTCATGGAGTAGCTAAATTTCATGATTTTAAGCATGTTTAATTTTCTTTTATTATAAAAATATTTGATTAAAATAATATTAATTTCGTATATATTTTTATTAAAACCATTATGATATATGGAGTCAGTAGATTTTGATATGTTTGTTTAATTTATTATTTTAAAGATAGTTTTATTTTATTTTATATTTGTTTATATTTTTATGTAATAATAAGAATTTTATTTTAGATTACTATTTTCTATGATCTTTTATTCATATTTGTTTAATTTATTATTTTAAAGGTAGTGTTATTTTATTTTATTTATATTTAATTTTTATATAATAATTATTAGTTGAGAAACTTTAAATATCATAAATATTTGTTAGTTAGAGGAAGAATGCCAAGTGAGGATTTATAGAATTATTAAAGTAAGATGAGCGAAGATTCTTGTGGTTGTGTTTCGACTTTGAAATCTATTGGATTTTCCCATTTTTTATTTTGGCCCTTTTAAGCATAAATTTCACTCATGTGAATAATGTGAATGAGATCAAGATGATAAAGTGGAACACATATAATGAATAATTAACGATGATTGTTTGTACATTGCTTATTTCCCTACACGTACTTGAGCTTGGAACTATAAAGGGGGACTACATGGTGCTCAGATAAGCAAACATTTCGGTTGGTTTCGAACATGGAAACTATTGTTTTTTTCCTTTTTTTTTATTTTCACATCTTTAAGCATAAATTACACACATGAATACAATGAACTCAATTATCAATGATTGTTCACACATCATTTGTGCCACATGTCGACATCTCCATCAACCCATATATATTATAATATCATACCCCAAGTACATAGCATCCTGCCACCAAAGGAAGAGTGTAAGAAGAAAGGTGTGTTAGTCTCCAACCTTTAACTACATCCTTAAAAGATCTAGCCACTACAGATGAACACAAATCAAATTTCAGGTGATTTTGGATCCAAAGATTGTAATCAAATGTGTTGATTTGTATATGAGAAGTATAGGAAAATCAATGACGTCTCATTGCCCCCACTCGAGGGTTTCACTAAAATGTGTGATGGCTTCAAAGTTAGGTCATTTGGAAGCAACCATGAAATGTAGAATAGCTTCCCATGTTAGGTCATCTCGGGAAAGTAGCGAATATAACTCTCAAGTTAGGTCATCTAGGAGGCCGAATGTGTTGTATTATATAGATTGGATGGTATGATTTCAATTGTTAGATCCTTGGACATGTTTTATTGGTTGATTGATTGATTTTTTCATTGTTTTAATCCTAGAGAGATTTTACGTTTGTTTCCCCAAGTTAGGTCATTAGGGGAATCGATAGAAAATGATGAAATATCACATGGTGTATTAGTAAATGTTCAAAAATGATGAATTAGAAGTGTTGAATGATTGCATAGTGGTGTAAGGGGAATTATAGGATGACCCCAATTGTATGCCTCCCTTTTGGAAAAAGGGCAAGTGATAATGAGAATGAACGTTGAGCCGAAAGTAAGTATGTTAACGAGACAATATATGATAGACATCACAAATATATGTGTAGATTGAGTGAAAGACAATGTCAAGGAGAAATAACATGTGTGTCATATGTACTAGACAATGGTAGGTTAGTCTGAGGAGAATTCCTTAAAAGGGATAAAAATCGGAAGAAAAATTCTCAAGATATTAGAAAAATCGCACAACATGTAGTAGTTGAATAGTGAATGTGAAGTATGACCATAATAGAGTGAAAAGTGAATATGAATAGTAAAGTGAAAAGGTGATTAGTCAACTCATTTATCTTTTGCACGAGTGTGAGAGTGAGCTCTAAGTGTGTAAGGATGCCACAAGTTAGAGCACCATGACCTAGCATGATTCGAGATGGTAGTGACCACCGTAGCATCACGTGCACGATGACGAGTTGGTAAATGTGATTTTTTTCACAAAATGCGTGCATAGTAGTCATTTTTAGTGAATTTTTGCAAACTTTTTATTTTTATTTTTCTTGGTGTTTGGGGTCTAGACAAGATCGGTGAAGGAACTAATGGCCTTCGGGACAAGAGCACCCAGACCTTGGCGTTAGTGTCCTGCTCTGGGCGCCCGATCCTGTATACAGGTGCCCATGTCCAAAAAGTCTACTTTTTGTCCATAGTGATATAAATGTAAAATTTTATGTATACTGATGTCCTAAGTGGTTATGTTTACATATGTATAGTGTTCTAACGCATTGTTTGTTGTTGTGTGGTGTTGTGTAGAGGGATATCCATTTGAGGGAGTTTTGTGGTGGTCGCCACTTGAGTACATTGCTCGGGTTGGGTTTATCAGATGATGATTGGGAGGTTATGGACCGAGCTATCCGTGAACACATAGAGAGGATGGGGATGTGCCCCATAACATGTGAATGTTGATAACTTTACGTGAGAGATGGTGTGCGAGATACTTATACGTTTTGGGTACCTACTGGTAAGATAACTGATTACATTAGAGGATGTATATCGTATATTATGATTACCTATTATTGGCGAGAGGGTACAAGTCATGGCTATGGAGAATATGGAGAGACAGATGAGGGCCATTAGGTAGTATTTTGTGGGGACTCAAGTTCTTGCTGAGGCCCATATTAGCTTGGATGCGATTTTGAGATTAGAGGTTCCACGCTTGCATAAGTTTATAGTTGTGGTTATTGCATCATCGATTGCAGTGGAGGGAGGTGGTGTGGACATATTATATAAGATGCATGATATTTTCCATCGGATAGAGAAGGAGAGTACTAGGTATGCTTAGGCACGATGTATGTTGTACCACCACACAGTATAGGGACCTATACATATTTACATAGGAGGAGCATGGAGGTGAGATCTAAGCTACTACATCATTGCACGTGTGGGCCTATGAACATCTAGCGTTGAGGCCGAGTTGGTGGTCTGTGAGTAGAATGGGATAGGCAAGATATATTTACCGGGAGGTGGATTGGTGTGCGTGGGAGCAAGATGGATACTGACACCTATAGAGCATTGATAGATTGGATGGGGCCAGAGGCAATGATATGGAGGCCATATCGAGACTATGGAGGATGGCCAAAGGATGCGGTAGAGTTATGATGCATACGAAGGACTATGTGGTTGGAGGATTAGTTTCTAGGGGTGACCGAGTTATTCCAGGTGGAGTGGGTATCTTGACAGGTTTGGTATGACCCGGGATCGGGATGTGCCCAGATCCATATGTGTGGTTACAAGCCATTAGGGTACCTAGGAGGGTCGGAGCTAGACCAAGGCCCACAAGAGAGAAATTAGTACCTCATGGGCCAAGCGAGGCGAGATGCGGTGATAGATTTGGTTGTTGCGAGATGATGTGGGATGTACGGAGGCATACCATGCATGGTGGACAACACATCAATGGGTGTTTTTTTTCCATTATTTGTGGATGTGGTGAGATTACCATAGGGAGGAGTGGAGGGGCAAGCACATGCCCCCGACAACATAACGATGATGATAATGGAGCATGAGTATTTGTATAGCTATGTTGTATGATTGGTTACTTACTTACGTGATGGTTATGGTTGTCTAATGTGTTTTTTTATTGGTTATAAGTGACACGTATTGGTCCTTGATTGTGGACACATCTATCTACACATTGACGTGGAATGTTACAACCAACATACTTGCTGATGGAGGGATGTTTGAGTGTGTGGATGACATTGCGTGCGAGCATGCCCACTTGTTTGAGCCATTGTCGATAACAACATTGACATGTACTATGATCTTGAGCAAGAGGGATGAGGCACGTGAGGATACACGATGATCTAGAGAGGCGGCGGGTGGTTTTCCTTTAGTGCAGGATGTGTTTGAATAATTTATCACACTATAGAGTCACTTCGTGGAGTAGTCTACATAGGTGACACTACTACGGAGACAAGTGGAGAGGTAATGATGTCATGATCATCAACACGGAATTAGTGGCGAGACATCAAGTTCTAGAACACTTCCAATGCCAGATAGTGAAAGTGATGATGAGATATGATTTTGTATTGATGTATGGGAATTTCCCCTAGTGATGATATGTTTTGTAACTATGATTTAAATTTATATATATATATATATATATATATACATATTTATTGGCATATGATGATTGTATGCGATGTATATTTTTGTTATGATGTGATCATGTATGTAATTGTTTTAATATATATGATGTGTGATGTATTGAGCATTATTTGTATTTTTGAATAGGTTTTTAATGCATGTTGGGGTTAGCATACCGATTGTATAGACAATACATCAGATCTAAGCATACATGTAAATAAAAGCGAATATTCTACCGAGAAGAAATATATAAAACAAGAGACATAAATCAACACCAAATTCAATGTGGTTCACCTAGTGTGGGCTACGTCCACCAAGAAACAAACCAATCTATTATCCAAAGATTTGACAAGATATACAATGAAGATTTACAATCTTCCACACCTCTTAGATGTTCGTACTTTCTTTTCCTCAAACTTTTGCTTCATCACCACGAATTATCTCTCTCACACAACTTTTGAGAGTTTTTCTAATTCTTGTTAATCATCTTCTTTCATACTTCTAAACCTTAAATTTTATGCTTATATAGTCGTTTATAGAATTAGGGCACTTAGCCATGTAAATACAATCGATATAAATACTTTAATGTTAAAAATAGATCTAATTCCTGAGAGTTAATTAAAACATCCTCGCATAGGTAACCGCTACGGTTCCTCCTAACCACTACCGGTTCCTTCCTTGCACGACCGTGCCGGTCATACATGACCATTGTCGGTCCTGGCGACCGATGCGATTCTCCCTTAACCAATGCCGTTACTTATATTTTCAGCAAGTTTCCATTACATGCTAAACTGAAGTAATTGAGCTCCACAACTCAACAATCTCCCACTTGGAGATTAATTACCACACCATACCTGTACAACGTCATTCTTAGATCCTTAGCTTTGTTTCTTCCTCTTCAAGATCAAACTCGAAGACCAACAAAAGTGGAGTGTAGCTCCAACTTCACATTTGTTAATGGCTTCGTTATCATATTTGTAGGGGTTCTTGCTTGTATGAATCTTTTCCAAATTTAATTGTCCATCCTCCAATACCTTCTATATGAAGTGATACCTCAACTGAATGTGTTTCGTTCTCAAATGAAATATTGAGTTCTTTGCCAAATGAATTACACTCTGACTGTCACTGAACAGTTTACAATCACTTTGCTCCTTTCCCAACTCTTCCATTAACCTACTCATCCATATCATCTCCTTGCTAGCCTCTGTAGCTACAACATACTCTACCTCTGTAGTAGACAAAGCCACAACCTTCTACAATCTTGAAATCCAGCTAATTGTTGTTCCACCTACTATGAAAATATATCCAGTAGTGCTCCTCCTACCATCCATATCTCCAGCCATATCCGAATCAACATAGCCACATAATGAAATATTCGAACCTCCATAGCATAACTACATGCTAGATGTCCCTTTCAAATACATGAGTATCTATTGGACTGCTTTCCAATGCTCTTTACCTAGATTAGCCATATATCTACTCACAACTCCCACTTCCTATGCAATGTCTTGGTCTTGTACAAACCATAACATACATGAGACTTCCAACTGCTGAAGCATATGGTACTCGTGTCATGTATTTGACCTCCTCATGTGATGAAGGACACTGATCTTTGCTCAATTTGAAGTGTCCAGCCATAGGTGTACTAACAGGTTTAGCATTATGCATGTTGAACCTTTCTAACACCTTGTAGATATAATCCTCTGAGACAAATACAATTTCTTATTTTTCCTATCTCTATGTATTTGCATGCCAAGGATTCTTTTTGCAGCTCCTAAATCCTTCATAGAAAATGTGTGAGCTAGCTTTATCTTAAGCTCACTAATGTCCTACATACTAGATCATGCAATAAACATATCATCCACATACAATAACAAAATAATATAGCTCCCATTTTCAAGCTTCTTGAAATAAACACAATGGTCAGATTCACATCTCAAGTAACCATGTTCATGCATAAAACTATCAAACCTCATGTACCATTGCCTTGGAGCTTGCTTGAGCCCATATAGGCTCTTTTTCAACCTGCACACTAATTTCTCCTTACCCTTGACTTCATACCCAAGCGGTTGCTTTGCATATAAATCTCTTCATCCAAATCACCATGAAGGAAATCCATCTTCACATCTAGTTGTTCTAAATGCAAATCTTCTCTTCAGAACTAAACTCAATATAGTATGAATAGAAGTCATCTTAACAACAGGAGAAAATATTTCACCAAAGTCAATACCTACTTTCTGTGTAAATCCCTTTACTACAAGCCTTGCCTTGTACCTTTTATATCCACCCTCTTCTTCCTTAATCTTGTAAACCCACTTGTTCTATAATGTTCTCTTATCTACTGACAACTTAACCAAATCCCAAGTCTGGTTTACTTTCCAAGAGTCCATCTCCTCATCCATGCCATGTTCCCACTAAACGTGAGTCTTATCCTGCATTACTTCTTCAAAGCTCTTTGGTTCACCATTATCAGTCAATAATAAATAAAATAGAGAAGGTGTAAATCTTTCTAGAAGTTTACTTACCCTTTGTGACCTTCTCACAGGAGTTTGGGGTACCAGAGGCTCAATCTGGACCTCCTGGACATTCCTATCCAAATATGACAGTGACCGATGCGGTCACCTCTAACCGCGTCGGTTCTACTAACCGATGCCGGTTTGGATCCTCTGTAACCGATACCGGTTTGTTTGACCGGTGCCGGTTAGGGGTCAACCGACACCTGGTTATTGTGTAACCTGTTGGTAATTCTTTTAAATCTGAGAGTTCATTTTCATTCACAAACTTCTCAACTTGGTTCATCCTTGGGTACCAAAATTTGATCCTGTACATTCTCTTTTCATTCCATTCAACATCATGACTCCTAATAATTTTAGAATTATCTAAATCCCAAAAACGGAAACCAAAATCACCAGATCCATAACCAATGAAAGTGCATCTCTTGGATTTTGCATCCAACTTTTTCCTATTTTCCTTATCAATATGCACAAAAGCTTCTAAACCAAAAACTTTAAGAAAAGAAAGATCTACCTCTTTTCCGGTCCAAGATTCCTCTGGTATTCCTCCATCTAGTGAACTTGAAGGCCCGTGGTTAATCAAATAAACCGTTGTATCAACTACTTCTACCCAAAACTGCAAGGGAAATCCAGAATGTATCCTCATACTTCTAGCATGTTCCATGATTATCCTGTTCATTCTTTCTGCAACACCATTCTCCTGTGGTGTTCTTGGAACCGTTCTTTCTCTATGTATCCCATTCATTGAACAATAATCATTGAAAGTCTTGCTACAGATATTCACCACCATTGTCAGATCTAAGACACTTTAACTTAGAATTTGATTCATTCTTAACAAGGGCTTTCTATCTTTTAAAAGTCTCAAAAACATCAGATTTACGTTTAATACAATAAACCCATACCTTTCTTGTAGCATCATCAATGAAAGTAACATAATACTAGGATCCTCCTTGAGAAGCTACTTGAGTTTGTCCCCACACATCTGAGTGTACAAGCTCCAATTTCTGCTCCTTATTAGTTGCCCCAACTTTGAGAAACCTCACTCTCTTTTGCTTTCCAAAGATACAATTCTCACAGAAATCAAGATCTAAATATTTCAAATCGATAACTTACCCTTAACCTTTAAGATATGTATTCCTTTTTGACTCATATGACCCAACCGGTTATGCCTCATGCATGCATCTGAATCTGAAGTAGATAATGCAGAAATGAATCAATAATACATGTAGATAAATATAATGTTCCTACCTTCTTACCTCTTGCCACAACAAAAGCACCCTTGGTGAATTTCCAAGAGTCTCTGTAAAAGTAACCATACAACTAGATTCACCTAGTTGCCCTACAGAAATAAGATTCCTCCTGAGGCTTGACACATGCCTCACATCTTTCAATACCCATGTATTTCCATTCTGCAATTTTAGATGAACTTCCCCTTTACCAGTAATACTACAAGGTTCATCATCACCCAAATAAACATGCCCAAAATTGCCCTGGACATAATTTCTAAAATAACCCTTATTAGGGGTTGCATGGAAAGAAGCTCCTGAATCTAAAACCCATGATTCAATTCTACTATCTAAAGAAAGAATAAGAGCATCTTACATTACCTATGATGCAACAAGATTTTCTTCTTTACCTTTATTTGGTTGTTGGTTCTCTTTATCCTTTAACCAACAATCTTTCTTTGCATGTCCTTTCTTTCCACATTTCCAACAAGTAATTCCCTTACTTCTAGATTTATATCTGCTATCCCTTGAATTTGATTTCCCATTACTCTTACTCTTGGATCTCTCCTTCTGCTGCCCCTGATTTCTACATTCAAAGCATTTCTAGATGATGATTCCTTTGTACTCTTCCTGCGAATTTCTTCATTCAAGATTATACTAACCACATCATCAAACTTCAAAATATTATTAGCATATGTTGTATTACTAACAACCATTACCAAGTTGTCCTAACTATCAGGAAAAAAACATAAGAGTAAAAGTGATTTTACTTCATCATCAAATGGTATAACAACCGATTTTAACTTATTTATAATAGATCGAAATCATTCAAATGACTAGAAATGATTCACATTCATGCATCTTAGAACTAAATAGTTTCTTCATCAAATAAACTTTATTTGAAGCACTAGGTTTTTCATATAAATTAGCAAGAGATTTCATTAAGTCTACCATAGAAGCCGCTTCTGTAATATTAGAAGCCACGGATGCTGCCAGGCTCAATCTTATAGATCCCAAAGCCTTTCTGTCAAGAATCTTCCATTCTTCATCAGTCATCTTCATAGGTCTAGACTTCTCATCCAACGGTAAATATAAATCTCTTTGATACAGATAATCCTCAATCTGCATCTTCCATAATTGATAATTTTGGCCGTCAAATTTCTCTACCTTGTATTTATTATCTTCTTCCATTGTTGTAGCTCCCACTCAATCAGAAAACCCTCTGTGAGTAAATATGTCAACACACAAAACCCTCAAACAAAGCTCTGATACCAGTTGTTGGGGTTAGCATACCGATTATACAGATAATATATCATATCTAAGCATACATGCAAATAAAAGTGGATATTCTACCAAAATAAATATACAAAACAAGAGACATAAATCAACACCAGATTTAACGTGGTTCACCCAAAGGTGTGCGTCCACCAAGAAACAAGCCAATCTATTATCTAAAGCTTTGACAAGATATACAATGAATATTTACAATCTTTCACACCTCTTAGATGTCCATACTTTCTTTTCCTCAAGCTTTTGCTTCATCACCAAATTATCCCTCTCACACAAATTTTGCAAGTTTTTCTAATTCTTGTTAATCATCTTCTTTCATACTTCTAAACCCTAACTTTGATGCTTATATAATTGTTTATAGAGTTAGGGCACTTAGCCATGCAATTACAATCGAAAGAAATACTTTAATGCTAAAAATAGATCTAATTCTGAGAGTTAATTAAAACATCCTCAATGCACGAGTAACCGACACCAATTATCCCTAACTGCGTCGGTTCCTTCCTTGCTTTGACCGATGCTGGTCATACATGACCGCTATTAGGTCTTAGGTGACCGATGCTGGGGTTGTCCCTTAATCGATGTCGATTACTATATTTTCCAAAGCAAGTTTCCATTGCATGCTAAATCAAGTAATTGAGCTCCACAACTCAACAATGCATAGTTGTCAAATGATGAGTAATGTGATGATGATATAGCATATAAGATAATAAACTATATATGTAGTATGATTGCGAAAATAAAATTATATTGAATGATTGATGATGTGTAAGAGTATGATGTGGTTGCATGTTAGGAGGATGAAGGTAGGGAGGGTGGAATATTGATGCCCCATTGTATAGATGATGAGGTTCATTTAGATAAGATCCCTCAATAGTCAAGAATGAACCGTAAAGCAAGAGTGTGTCATCGGAAATGATTTGATAGGGTGAGCTAGATGAGTTGATAGAGCGTGTGACGTGAAGTTCTTATTATAATATATCCTCCAACAATCATGTAAGAACCATAAGAACATGATTGCATCATTGGGGCATAGGGTGATAACAATCGCATACCAAAGACCGAGGTGGTGTGAAGCGGTGGAAGCATGTGGAATGAAAGCAGTGTGAGCATATGAACCAAACTAAATGTCATGTGGAGTGTGGAAATGAGAAGTACTAGTGCGAGGGATATGGAATCCAATGTGAAACAATAGCATGGTGTGGTGGATGAGATGGATGAGGTGGATGAGATGGTACAACGATGGATGGACGTGGGACAGAGAGCGCGCGTGAGGGATAACTTGTGGCGGTGTATGAACAATGAACTTAGCACTAGATGAAGGAGGCCACTTAAATGGAGTAGTAGCTCACTAATAAGGGAGAGATGAGATAGACTACTCACGTGAGCAAGAGATAAAGGAAATGATGCCCTTATCCTCTAACTATTGCAATTGATCATGAAGGGAAAAGTAATCATTATCCCTATGGCCATTAATACAATGATAATTACAATAGGGTCGATCACGTTGATGTTGTAAATGATGTTGTGGATGATGTTGGTTAGAAGGTAATAGTATTAAACACTTGTCGAGTAAATCATGCAACACATCATGTGGTCAAACATGATGAGAGAAATATAATGGATAACGTGAAATAGGTGTAGAAGATTAAGGTGTAGCCTGTTGCGGAGTAGGAGAAGAAGGATGATTTTGTGGTGTAGTAGAATGAGCTTTCTTGCGAGAAGGAGATGGAGATCGTGTAGGAAACTCAATTGATGGCAATGGAGAAGAACTAAATGATGCAGTAGTAGCAACAATAGGTGGAGGATCTATAAAATGTGTAATGATGAGGTCTTATTCTAGATCAATGACTTTATAGCATAGAAGTGTGAATGATTCACATGTGTTGTATTGCAATCTTTGTTTTAATGATGTAGGCTGGAATAATAATTGGTTTATGCAAGTATTGAATCATAAGATGTAATCCATGATAGGCTCTGTTTTCTACGATGTAAAGTAGGTAAATGATCATAGGTAACTCTAGGGCCATTGGTGATGATAAAGTGATGGAGAAAAGCTTCTTCCATTCCATTTCATGATAAGTGCTAATAGATCAAAATGGTAGATGAGTACACGATTGTAATGCGTCATCTATAAGCCTATGTCGAAAGGATTTAAATAATAAGTGATCATTAGAATATGAAGCCATAGCCAAGTGATAATGCTTGAGATGCAAGTATGGGTTTCTAGTACCATTGAAACATGAAAAGGTAGGCATGATAAAATCCTTAGGAAATGTTTAATTATGAATCTTCTTACGAATAAGGTTGTCATGTAAGGAATTTTTATCAATGGAAGCTTTATAGGCATTTATTTCTAATGTGAATGATTAAACCTGAGACTGTAAATGACTGACAACATGCATGAGAGATAAGATATCTTGTGAAGGAATAGTAGAGGATGGAAATAATGTGTTAAGTAGTTGTAACTTGCCATTGTGAGTAATCATAGGGATTTTGAGAGGAGATATAGAAGATGTTGATTCTAAAGGCACACTAAGTGTAGGTGCTGAAGAAGTAATAGGTGATGAAGGACATGGAACATCCATAAAAGTGGTAGGACTAGCATCGAAACATCCCTAGGAGATGGAGTTTCAGATGGAGATGTAATGATAGGAGGAGACAAACTAATAGATGGAGATGGAGATATAATGATAGGAAGAGACAAACTAATAGATGGAGATGGAGTGATAGGAGAGGTCGAGAGAGATGAACTAATAGATGGAGGTGAGTCATGTATATTATTAGATACAACCTTAGAAGAAGATGAAAATGGAGCAGGAGATTCACACTCAGTAGTATGTAAAGTAGTAGACTCATGACTATCAATTGTTTCTTCAAAATCAGAAAGAGACTCAAATATGAAAATGTCATTAAGCATATTATCAATTAGATCATCAACATAGTGTGAATGAGTATGTGAACTAGTATGTGATGGATCATGAGAAACATTATCAAAAATAGGAGAAGCATGAGATGTTTTTACAATAGTGATATGACTAGGAAGAACACCAATATTCACATGTGTACTATCATCAAGACCAAGCATGAAATCAATAAGAGAATCATCTAGAATTTCCTTGGAAATGTCAGAAGGGGGATCATGGCTAACTGTATAACAAGGTCGACAACTAGAAAAGCTAGCCGGATCCAAAACGATGCTAAAAGAATAATTTTCAAAGCTAGTAGGTATATTGCATTCATTAGCCAAGAGTTGTTGAATATGATCCGACATAGTAACATCATGATATAGAGCCGTAAGCTCAACAATAATTGCCTCATCATAGATGGGATTGATGCTAACATGAGGCATGATGAGCTGAGAAGGAGAAGAACTATCCTTAGCCATTAGGATTGTAGTGGATCCTACGGCAAAATGTTCTAAGCTACGGGTTCACCAAAATGATTCAATAAAATCTAGATTATTATATTTTATTAAAATCAGAAATGTACAGCTATGATAAATGAAATATGCTAAAATATGAATCCTATACATTTTATTTGATTTATAAATGAAAGGAAATAAAAAGGATGAGGTACTTACCTGAATTAGACTTACCTCGCAGTGATCCGGGACTGAACAAAGTGATAGAATGGTAGTACAAAGCATCACAACGAACCTCACAAAATTGCGGTGATGGTAGATCTCGGCTGACCGGGCACACGGGGAAGGATGAGGGTGCCTAGGGTACCTTGGTCTAAAATCTGGGCACCCTGGTTTGCAACATAGCTTAGAATCTGATCCTGATATGGTCATTAGGTCTTCATAGTATTTCTCCTTTGGTAAGGTAAATGTCGCACAAAGTTCGTTTGTCAACCTATAATGAAGAATCACCTACAAAACTCCACACAAAACATCAAACCCTAAAAAGAAAGATGCAAATGAAGTTGTCATACCATCTTCAACTTCCAGATGGATGGACTTATGATTGAGCGTTACACTACATCTCAGACCCAATGTAGTTCTATGTGTTTGTGTGTGCAATAATATGCCTAGGTTGCCCTAGTGCCAATGAAGCGAGAGATATCGGCGGTAGCTAGATAAAATGTAAAATGGTGGATGGAATAGAATGAATAATCCCCTTCCTATGCAGTGTGTGATGCAAAATAATTCCCAAATGAAGTCCCTTGCTCTATGTAGATAGCTAGCCCTTGGTAGAAAATAGTCCACTTATAAGGTAGTATGTGTGTTGTGTTTATATAGGGATATCTTGTTCAAATTGTGACACTAATGACCCAACATGCCCACTAGTACCTAGGAGATGAGAGGAAAAACTTAAAATAATGACCTCAAATGATGCAAATAAAAACAAGTGTGACATGGACCGGGGCGCCCCAAGCACCTAATCCCTCTCTAGGCACCCTATTCAAAGACTAGTGATGACCGTGATAGGAATTCCGAGACTTGATGGGAACTATGCAAATGAGTGACAAATGTACAAGACCAACAACAATAAAGACTAACAAGACAGATGACCAAACGATGGAATGAGTCATTAGTGAATGCTTTTCTTATGCAAGATCCATATATAAAACAACATACTTGGCGGTATCATAATAGTAGTAAGTGCGTGATTTTGTGACTAGAAAGGACTAGAAAGTGGTCCAAGAAACACACATTTCAAATGGCTTTTGAATATGGAACCTATTAGATTTCCCCCATTATTTATTTTGTCCCATTTAATCATAAATTACACTCACGTGAATAATGCGAGTGAGATCAAGTCGATAAAGTGTAACACAAATAATGGATATTATTTGGGTGTTACAATTTGAGTCATGAAAAAGGTGTGGTAAATACATGTATTTAATTCTCACTTTTTATTTCCAACTTTCCATTGATGTCTTCATCTTATATATCAATTCAAATGTTGTTGAATCAAAAACCTTTATGTCATTCGTAGTTGGGTTTCGAACTTGAAACCTAGTAGATTTTACCCATTTTTTATTTGGACCCTTTAAGTGAAAATTGTACTCATGTGAATAATGCTCGCGAGATTGAGACAATAAAGTGGAACACAAATAATAAATATTATATGGGTCTTATAATTTGAGATGTGGAAAAGGTGTGATACATGTAGGTATTTAATTTTCACTATTTCATTTCCATATTTCCATTGATGTTTTCATCTTTTCTAACAAATCAAACATCTATTTGAAAGCCTTGATGGTGTAAAATACAAAAATCAAAAATAGCAGAGCTCGACATAAAGATAATATCTATCAATCACTCATATGACTTATCATTGTAGGGAATCAATTATTGATGTTTGTTCATGCATCACCTATTTTGCTGCATTTACTCAAGATTAAAACTAAAAAGAGAGGCTCCAAAGTGTTATATGAAGAAAAAAATGTGGTTGGGTTTCGACCCTTGGACCTATTGAATTTTTCCCATTTTTTTATTTTTTCCACTTTAAGCTCAAATTGCACTCATGTGAATAAAGTAGTCCCAGTCTAAAATATTTTCTCATGAAGACATGTATAACCAACTAGTAAAGGGGCTCAATTATCGATGTTTCTCATCCATCACCTATCACTGTAATTACTCCATCTTTAAATTAAAAAGGGGAGATATAAGTGCTCCAAGAAGCAAGCATTCCAGTTTGGTCTCAAACATGGAGCTTTTTGGATTTTCCCAATTTTTAGTTTGTCCCCTTTAAGTGTAGATTGTACTCACGTGAATACTTCCTACCCAAATAATAAATGCTATCTATGTTCCACTTAAAAATTTTAATCTCATAAAGAGGAAAAAATAAAAAATGGGGAAACTCAAAAAGATTTAGGGTTTAAAACCCATTTGAAATGTTTGTGTCTTGTAACAATTTGTAGCCTTGCTTTCCAGTTGTAAGCTTAAGTAATTGTAGGAAAATATGTGGTGTGTGAATGTCCATCAATAATTGAGGCCCTCAAGCCATTGGGCATATCAATGAAAGGTAGATTCTATGTTTCAATCAATCTTGCTAATTTTTTATTTCACTACAACAAGGATATCGATTGGACGATGATTAATTTGATAAGTAAGACATAGAAATGAATGGAATGTTGGAAATTAAAGGGTGGGAATTAAATAACCACATGTACCACACATATTCCATGAAGTAGATTTTTCCTACCAAAATAATTTATGATCTTTGTGTTGCACTTAATCGTCTCAACCTCATGCACATTATTCATGTGAGTGCAATATGAGCTTAAAGGGGCCAAAATAAAAATTGGTGAGAATTCAATAGGGGCCAAGTTTGAAACCCAACCACACTACTTGCTTCTTATAGTACTTTGTAGTCATGCTTTTCAATTTTAAGCTCAAGTAATTACAAAATAGTAGGTGATGCAAAAATAATTGATAATTGAGCCCCTCTAGGGAATGGACATATGAACGAAAGAAAGATTTTATCCGTCGATTGAGCTTTGTTATTTTTATTTTTTATGGTGTCAATTTTTTAAGTGAGTAATATTTAATTTGCTTTAGATAAGTAAAAGGCATGAAAAAAACTCAAAAATAAAAAGGAGGGAATTACATCCATGCATGTCCCACACCTATTCCACAACTTAGATTATTCCCACCCAAAGAACATTTGTTACATTTTATCCAATGTATCGCCTCGATGTCATTCAAATTATTTACATGAGTGCAATTTACGCTTAAAGTGGCCAAAACAAAAAATACCAAAAATCCAATATGATAGATGGTGGAAACTTACACTTTTTAATATCAAATTTAGTTTAGATTGGTTTACTTTTAATTAAAAAAGAATTGAGAGGTGAAAATTTTGGAAAGATATTTTGACATACACTTAGGTCTTATTAATGATTACTATTGAAAAAATTGTAAACACACATGATAAATAAACTCTTCCTAAATAACCCATTTATCTTTGTATTATCCACTTCTATCTCATTGAACATTCTTGGGACATGAATATCTAAATAAAATAAAATATAATATCATTCCCCGCATCACCTATTTCCTTGCACCGATTCCCTACACCTACTTGAGCTTAGAACTGTAAAGGGGGACTACAATGTGATCTAATAAGCAAACATTTCGTTTGGATTTCGAACATGGAGCCTATTGTTTTTTTTCCTTTTTTATTTTGGCACATTTAAGCACAAATTCCACTCACGGGATTGCAACAAACTCAATTATGAATGATTGTTCACACATCGTTTGTTCCCACGTAGTTACTTGAGCTTATAATTGTAAAGGGGGCTACAAAGTGGTTCAAGAAACAAGCATTTTAGTTGGGTTTCAAACATGGAGCCTATTATATTTTCCTTATTTTTATTTTGGCCCATTTAAGGATAACTTTCACTCACGTGAAAAATGCAAGCGAGATATCATTGATAAAGTGTAACACAAATAGAGGATATTATTTAGGTGTTAAAATTTGAGTCATGGAAAAGGTGCGGTAAATGCGGGATTTAATTCTTATTTTTTATTTCCTTATTTCCATTGATGTGTTCATCTTATCTAACAAATCAAATATTGTCCAATTGAAAACCTTGACATTATTTGTAGTTGGGTTTTGACCCTGAAACCTATTGGATTTTCCCTGTTTTATTTTGGACCCTTTAAGTGTAAATTGCACTCATGTGACTAATGCGTATGAGATTGAGATGATAAAGTGGAGAAATGATAACAATGATAACATATATTATGTGGGCCTTACAATTTGAGTCATAGAAAAGGTATAATACATGCAGGTATTTAATTCTCACTATTTCATTTCCGTATTTCCATTAGTGTCTTTGTCTTTTCTAACAAATCAAACACCGTCTATTTGAAAACCTTGACGTTGTAAAAGAAAATAAAAATAAAAAATCTCAACTGGAAGATAATATCTTCCAGTCACTCATATGACTAATCGTTGGAGGGGCTCATTTATCAATGTTTGTTCACACATCACCTTTTTCTTAATTACTCCTGCATTTCCTCGAGCTTAAAACTAAAAATAAAGGCTAGAAATTGCTACATAAAGAAAGCAATGTGTTTGGGTTTCGAACTTGGAACATATTGAATTTTTCCCATTTTTAAATTTGACCACTTTAATCTCAAACTGCAATCACATAAATAATGGAGTCTCAGTCTAAAACATTCACTCGCTTGGACATGTATGGTCAACTGGTAGAGGGCTCTTGATTATTAATGATTGTTCTTGCATCGCCCATTTTCCTAAAATTACTCCATTTTTAATTTAAAAAAAAAGGGGGATACAAAATGCTCCAAGAAACAAGCATTTCAATTCGGTCTCAAACTTCAAACCTTTTGGATTTTCCCCATTTTTTAGTTTGTCCCCTTTAAGTGTAAATTGCACTCACATGAATAGTCTGAAGCAAGATAGAGATGATGCATTAGAACACAATGCACTTATCCCCTAAAACCACTTCTTCATCGCCCCTCATCCTCTCCTTTTTTTTTGGTGTAGACACATAAATTCCGCTTTTGCAATCATATTGCCAAAACACACACAAATCACTCTTATTCTTCCCAATTCCGTTATAATTAGTGATCTTTACTAATTAACTAACGTTTCTTGCCACTTTGGTCAGTTAACAAGCACTTCGTTGATCACCAAACATATTTCGCATTCAGGATGCCACTTTACAACGGATCGTAAGCCAAAATCCTCCTCTAAATGTATAATTAGTGTTTATTGGCTAATTAAGCCTATTTGTCCCTTGATTTGGTCAATATACCTAGTATTGACTCAAACCACTCTTCCAACCACTCAAAATAACCCCATTCACCTCCACAACGTCTCAACAAGCTTATCCTAGCCTCCTAGTTGACCCTAAGTGGTTGATTAAGGCTCCACACCTCTTAATCACTTGGTAATTCACTAATTGCGATTATCAAGGCCTAATCATGATTAGCAATTCTAATCTAATTTGGGGCTTTTAGTCCCACATGCACCAAAATACAAGTTTCTCCCAAAAGTAAAACTATAAAAGGGTGCACCTCATTCCTGTATACTTTACACCATGCTTTGATTTGCATCTCCTATAATAAATATGATATATAGCCAAGTGCAATCCTTGCTTAAAGCCTTCAATGGGGTTAGTAGATGGATATCCAAAATGAACAAGAAATCATTTGGAGAGGCAATTTCACCTTGTTTGGAGTATCAGCCATAACCATTTGATTGTCCTCTTAGGTCTATTTAGGCCCATGTTAGGTAATTTAAGCATATTAGTAGGCATGTTTAGTTAGATTTTTGTATTGTTTTCATACTAGTTAAAAATTATTTTAAGCTTATATCTTAATGCTACATTCCTAGACTTAGAACCTTGGCTAGATGGATGGAAATAGTGTTAGTTTTCCTTGTTTAGTCATGTAATTTTCTTTGTAAAGTTTAGGGTGTCATCATTTGGCACGCCTGGTGGGATAATACCCCATTGCATTCCATTTTTAAGCTTTTTAACTTAGTTTCAAAGTTTTTCATTTCAAAGTTTTAGATTAGTTTCAAGTTTCCTAGATTAATTTCAAAGTTTTCTAGTTTACTTTCAAGCTTTCTAGTGTACTTTTAAGCTTTTTAGATTAGTTTCTCAAGCTTTTTAGATTAATTTCAAAGTTTTAGAGTAATTTTCAAAGTTTTAGATCAATTTCCATTTTTAAAATTTGTTTCAACTAGATTAGTGGTAGAAGTTATGTTTTCTTTCTTTTTACAGGATATAAGGAGGCGAAGCCCTGTCAAAATTCCCAAGAAATACCAAAGATTGGATCTTTTTCAAGAAATCTTCTCAAAACAACATTCATCAAAATATTTAGATACGTTAGGCAAGGACTAATTTTATAAAAATGAATACCCTAAATTATTGGTAACGTTTTGCTCAAAGTTTATGTTGGCATTGCGTAGTTCACTTCAATATCTTTCCAACGCAAAAAAATAGAGTTGTTTTGAGGTTGGGAGCACAAGTTATGGCCTCCGGAAGATAGTTTGAGCACATATAGGAAAAAGAAGCATGTGCATGACTGTGAGCACCCATGCATCATTGACTATGTGAAAAATGACAAAGGGGTGCATATGCATGATTGTGAGCACATATGCATTATTGTGAGCACTGTGCATGACTGTGAGTGCATGTGCACTAAGAGGGGTGCCCATGCATCAAGGTAAAATTTTCTCAAATTCCAGAATTTCAATTTTATGATTCCTATTAATTTTTAAGGGTTTTTAGATGTTGTTTTTGTCAATTTATTGATTTTAGAGCAATATTCCTAACAAAATTTTCCTAGGGTTTGATAAAGATTTTTGAGTAAATTGGGTTAGGGTTTGAGGAGTGATTATGTTTTCATACTTTGATTGAGTTTGGAATAGAGTTATGTATGCTCTTCTCTTGCACCTAGTGTGATCTTGAGAACCAAAAGCACCTCTAAACCATTCTTTTTGCTTCTTGGGAGTAAGTAGGAACAATTATCATTCATTTTGTGCTTAAGAGAATAAACCTTCATTTTTTGCATGTGCTTGATCTTTTAGTTTAAGATCTTTTTCACTTAATAAAGAAATCAAGGCTAAAAGTTGCATATGCTCTTCCCTTGCACCTAGTGTGATCTTGGGAATCAAAAGAAATTTTAGTCTTTTCATTAAAAAACACTTGGATTAATTGGGAATAAACCTTACTTTGCAATTTTTATGGTAGTTAGTTGATTTACAAGCTTTGCATTTATATTTAGTTGGATTATTCGTTGTGTATGATCTTCTCTTGCACCTAACGTGATCTTGAGAAACAAAAACAAAACTTTATCCTCTTTCTATGATATTTTGAATCTATTTGTAACTACTAACCGTTGTGTGAAGGACATAACACTAGTCAAAGAAAGGAGGACCTAATTTTTTTTTCTAACTACACGTGTGATTGTAGGTTTCCAAAAGGAGTGCGAAAAAACCACATTAAATCTAAAAGATAAAAATACACCACAATCATCACATTGTATTTGCAGGGTTTCGGTTAAGAGCTATGACTCGTTCGCTCAACTAGGACATAACCCCTTTGGCATAAGCCTTAAGCTACAACAATGGGGGTGGTCCTAGGAACCCTAAAGTAGTTCACGCAAGAGGGAACCTTGTGAATGAAACAGGAAAGTGCTCCACACTACCGACTTGACTAGTATACCTTGGTGAGATTAGAGTCAAAGATATCCGTATCGTGACCCCAGTGAAAGTATAACTGAATGCACTTGGTGCTCATTATACTAAAGGGGGTAAAGTAAAGCTGAGATACTCCTTGGGAAACCTTGGTAAATCAAGCTCACTCTAGATATCTTGTGACACCTAGAGAGAGAACCACCTAGGAAGCTTGCCGGCTTGGAGCCATTGTTTTTGTCTTAGTTGTTATACTTGAGAGCTCTCACAAAGTGACAACTTTGTTAGATTCAAACTCTTGTTTTTCGAACAAGGGAAAGAATCTCTTAAATTTGAAACCACGTGATTTTCATCACGAAATCTACTTAGTGTCATTTTGTCCTAGTTTTTCACTTGTCCTAAGATAAGGCAAAACTTTGCCAAAATAACACCAAGTTTATTTCAACACCACTTGGTCTACACCCTTGTTTTCTTGTTGCCCATTTTTGGACAAAAGGAAACAACATATACAAATACCGCTAGATATCACATGTCCACCACTTTTGTATTCTACTTGTGCGACTAGGTTGCAATGCTGGAGCACAAGTGTTGAAAGTGTGCATGGTACGTACTCACGATCTAGTAGGCCCCCTTGTCTCAAAAACCCATATTTGAGACTTATTATCATCGTAGTTAGGTGATTTCATCCTTGTCTTCTTTTGAGTTGTTACGCTACCCACATTGTAGCCATACAATTGAGATATTTATATCTTGTTTCCATTATGAAATTAGGCCTAAATCTCTATATTGTAGAGTTACGTTGTTCGCATGCATAGCAATTTCTTGTTATACTTAGACGTAGTTTTTACATCCTAAATTTGTCTTGAGTTTTGTGAGTGTTGAGGATACATTGTTAGCATCGCAATAACATCATTTTGACACTAAAAATCTTATTTTCCCGAAATCTTGGTTCACGTGTCCAAATAGTGTCATTACATTGCTCACATTGTTATCGTCCATTTTACAAGACTTAGACTTTGTTAGTGTTTAGAAATGGTTTTTAGTATATCTTGTTAGAAGATCGCGTCAACATTCTCTTATCATTTAGGCCTTGTTTGTTGCAAACTTGACCTAACTGGTGATGTTGTGTTGTCACTATTTGGTTGCAAACCTAT
The DNA here is from genome assembly GCA_018340775.1 of Taxus wallichiana var. yunnanensis. Taxonomy (NCBI): domain Eukaryota; kingdom Viridiplantae; phylum Streptophyta; class Pinopsida; order Cupressales; family Taxaceae; genus Taxus; species Taxus wallichiana. The sequence continues at coordinate 583,266,245 of CM031243.1, forward strand.
CTAGATGAAATCTTAGAGAATAAACTATTTGGTGTAACTAAATTTTGAGTGTTGTACGTCATTGTATTATTCTAAGGAAAACTTGTGTCATATATTACCTTGCTAGGGTATCTTATTCTTTAATTCTTAGGTTCACATTGACCTATTGAATTTGTGGCTATTTTATAGTCACCTTTTTTTTTGAAGACTTAGGGTCATTATGCTACACAAATTTGACTAAAGTCCATTGTTAATAAACCTTAGTGGAAATCTTTCACGTTGTACCTTCTAGTCTAAGTAATGCCTACTACAAGAATGGGGTCATGAAGGTTAGAAGCCGATATATTTGGAGGTGACAACCCTCTTTTAGAGGATAATCTAATGGTTAACCATAGGGGTGGAGAGGAGGATTCTCCTTACTAATTGGAAAGTTTGGAATCACCTATACATAAGAAAAACCAAAAGTTTTGAAACAAGCTGTACCAAAAGTGAAACCTAAAGCTTTGTTTCACGAGTTCCAAATAAACACTCCTCGACGAGAGGCACAAAGAGATCCTTATGAAGAGATTCTTGCAACAAATAGAGGTGGGAATACACCTAGATTTAATCCTTCATATAGGCCTACACCACCCATGCAAGATCCACTTTTTAATCAAGAGTGGTCAACTATGAAGAACACCCTTCAAGCATTACAAGAGGGCCAAACTGGTAATAATAACAAGAAATATTGGTTCGATGAGTTATGTCCCTACCCATTCGATAAAGCTATGCTACATGTACCTTTCCCAAGACACTTTGATTTTCCAAAATTTGACAAATATAAGGGAAAAGGTGACCCTCGTGACCATATTAAAGATTTTTATATGGCATGCCAAGAGGTTGCATTTAACAACAATTATCTTATGCGTTTAGGAGCAACAATGCTAGAATGGTTTGTGCATATCCCTAAGGGATCCATATCAACATGGCCAGAACTAGCAAAAAGTTTTGTACGACACTTCTCTTTCAATATAGAAAATGACGTTACCATGTTAGATCTCTGTAATGCCAAGCAACGAAATAACAAAAAATTCGCTGCATTTTTACAAAGATGGAGAGGGTTAACTAGTCACTTCCCTTGCTCCCTACCCAAAAAGTAGCTGATAGGAATATTTGTTCCCAACCTCCATCCAAACATTACATTCCACTTGCAAATGCATTGTGGTAACATGTTTGAAGAGGTAATAGAAAAAAGGAGTCAAATTGAAAAGGAATTGTTAGCTAGGGGGACTCTAAAACCTTTCTCTCATGATCAAAACGATTCCAAGTCTAACAAAAACAAAGTTTGTCCCTAATAGGAACAAAAACGTTGTTAGTGATGGGATAGTAGACTCTAAATGAGTACAAGCCATTCAAAATAACACTCCTTTGAAGCTTGCAAAGGGAGCTCTACCTATGGAGTATAAGTGTCGTACTTTCACTCCTCTATCTGACTCAATGTCATCAATACTAAAACAACTAGAGGCGGTTAATATGGTTAGATATCCTGAAACTACGCCTTATGAGGATGACGCACCTAAACCATCATGGTTTAGAGATAATGAATATTGCCAATTCCACCATGTTAAAGGTCACAAAACAGATAAGTGTTTGAAGTTGCAGCACTACATCCAGGACTTAATTGAAAGTGGCGATGTGGAGATGGATTCATCCACTCCTAACAAATCCCCCAATATGAAGACTTTTCCTAAACATAATCAAGACAAGAATGTTAATTATGTGTCTAATGAGGAGAATCATTTTGATGCTCTCATTGGTTGTGTAGATACACTGTTGAACATGTCAACACAATAACCCATGTGATATCCCTTAGACTATCTATGTCTAGGCATGTGCCGACAAAGACTGATTATCATGTAGTTCCACATACTTATGATAGTAAGGAACCTAGGTTTCAACATTCCCATCAAAGGATGCCTATCACAACTAGACCTCATTTGATTCTTCACGCTAAAGAACTTGTTCACTTACCTCTTCCCCCATCTTCAACTCATGGTAAGTGGTATGATTTTGATTCTTCCAAAGATTCCAATCCCAATGATTCTAAGTCTTCTAATTCTTCTGAAGATTCCAATCCGAATTATTCCTCTAATACGAATCCTAAGTCACGGTCCTCCCTGTCTTCACAAGACCCCATTTCTCAGTCACCTCAATGACCCCTTCTTCTGTCGAAGAGCTCTCTGACTCAAATTCCTTCTAATCAATCATCCAAGTCGAATCCCATGTCACATTCATCCAATCAACCTCCTATGGTTAAAGAACAAATACCCCTACCGATCGATTCATCTCAAGATGAGGAGACGATCACAGAATTCCTAGGGTCACATGATGACATTCCCCTAGAGGATTACAATCAAGGATTTAATCTTGAATTCGATACACTTGCATATTGGGAAGAAGAAATTGATTCCTTTTGTTAGAATACTAAGGAAGATCCTAAGACCATTGAGGAAGATCTTATCTTTTCTTCACATCATTCTTTATCTATCAGGATTCCTCCATCACAATCTTACCTTGGGTCACCACCTGGTATCCCATCGTCTTCTTCTATATGTGGGGCACCTCTAAGTAGCCCCACATAATCTATATGGTACTCACCTCCTAACGACCCAATCTTCATCTATACGACAACACGTCGTAGAAGTCCCTCATCTTCAATTCTTGGGCCATGTCCTAGTAGCCCATCTTCTTCTATATATAGGACACCACCAAGAAGTATTTCATCTTTGATCTTAGGGCCACATCCTAGTAGTCCTTTATCTTCAGTCTATGGGACACCTCCTAGTAGCCCATCCTCTTCAATTCTTGGACCGTATCCTTCACATCCATCACATTGTTCTTCTATCAATGATTGTGGCGAACCCACCGTCATTTCTCACATTAATTCTATTCGTCCACTTTCTTCTCCCACTTCTCGGGATCAGACAAGTCACGTAGTAGCTCATAGGAAACTAAAACAATTCCTTCATCAGGCTCATATCAATAATTCCAAGAGCTCCAAAGCTCGCAACAATTTAAACAATATCAAATTTTAGAATCAAACGCAATTCAAAAATGCACATCAACGCACCCATCAAGTATGGCATAAAGTGTAGAAACCTCAAGCTCCCACACACAAAATCCATGTTTCATGATAAAACACAATCATCTATTGAGTATGAGCTCACCACGATCATTGAGATTGGGGATAATATGACTCTTGATAAGAAAACACACCTAGTCTTCCTTATCAAGGAAATTGCTAACATTGTTGTTGGATCTTATCACGTCAAGTGACCTTGTTGGTCCCACCTTTCAAAAAAGAAAAAAATAAAAAAATGAGAAAACATTTCAAAAAATCAAAGGTAAACGAACACACATTGCAATCAAGTATCACATACACATGGATGTTCTTTCTTCCCTTGCTTACTATTCTTTTGCAAGTCGTCCTACCATTTTCATTCCTTTGGTGATATTTTGGTTAGCCTATTAGCACACATTTTATGACAGTTATCTCTATGGTATCCTATAGGCCTTAGTCTTTTATCACCTTGGTAAATTAAAGAATGACTGAACTCTTAGAGATCCTATCAAAATCAACATCTAAAAAACTTGTTGCGAAGAAATTTTGGATATATTTGTTGACACTAGCCAATGTCGTCATCGCAATCACTTCCACCTCCTTCCATCAAGCCATAAGTGGTTCTTAACCCCTTGTCAAACAAGAGAGCTGAAATAAGTTTTTAGAAAGCGAAGGAATCAATCAAATCAAAAAGCACAAAGCTGAAAGCCAAAGCTAAAATTAAAAACAAATTGATATATAAATATATCTTGGGGTATTTCCAATAAAATCTACTGGGGCTATGGATGTATGATTGGTAGTAGAACAATGTTGCGATTAGAATCAAATGCATCTCCGTCAACGCTATGGATGCCTAGGCGGCGGTGGAGCAATGTATGACTCTCCTTCTGCGATCCATTCATAAAAATAAACTTTGAAAAATGAATCATTCCTACATATTGGCTAGGGTGTCTTCACTTGTTGTCTATCAAATATTCCCTCCAAAATGTAATAAATTTCCACATGCACATCTTTGGATCTCTATGAGCAAACATGATTAATATGTTACCAAGTGTATTTTTTTACTTTGTTCAGACTCTTAATCTAGTATGTATCTTGTCTCACAATTCGTGTTTTTGGATAATCGGTTTTCATCGTGAGGCTTCTAAGATACATTCACAACATTCACATCATTCTTCTGCTTCGTTCAGAACATCCATGTGTATAAGATTGCCTTTTTCCATGTTTGCGAGACACCTTTTTCCCCTTCACAAAATCAATCTTCCACTTCTTTCTATCATGTGCTTCTTGGCTAGCTTACGCTAGGGGCATCCTTACTCCTTCCTAGCACGTCATTGGGTTACGTTCATCATCATGTTGAACCTATCTATATTGGCCCTGATCCAACTTCTGTGTGTGAAGAGTTTGCCTTTGAATATTCCCATCTAACGCTGGGGTAATTTCACATCTTCACTTTCTTGCACATACGCATGGCATTATGCCCTTGTACATCCCATCTATCACTAGGGAATCCACGTTTATTTGTTTCCTATACATAGATTTAGAAAACTTCTCAAAAATAAAAAAATTCAAATATGTTTCAAAAACTCCCAAAACATTCAAATATGTTAGTCGGAAAAGTCAAAACATCAAAAACCCAAACAAATTGGTATAGAAAACTCAAAATCCCCAAAAATTGCTAAGACAAATTCAAAATCAAAATTTATCTTACCATTATGTATTTCACTTCGATACCTTTCCAACGTAAAAAAATGGAGTCGTTTAGGTCGGAAGAAAAGTTATGGCCTCCGGAAGATAGGTAGTGCATTCAGGATGCACATGCGCCCAAATGCCCATGCTAAACACTTTTTGCCAACACAAGTGCCTAGTGCCCATACGCATGGAAAAATCCAAAAAAACTCAAAAAGGAGGCCAACACAGGTGCTCGAGCACCCATGCTTGCCTCACAAAATCCAAAAAACTAAAAAGGAGGCCAACATAGGCGCTTGAGCGCCCATGCTACCTCACAAAATCTAAAAAAACTCAAAAAGGAGGCCATCACAAGCGCTCGAGCGCCCATGCTACCTCAAAAATCCAAAAAAACTGAAAAAGTAGGCTCACACAGTGCCCATCTGCCTCACACAAGCCTAAAAACCCCAAAACTAGGTCAACACATGTGCCTAGGTGCTATATCTTTAGCTCACAAAATGTAAAAATCCATCAGCGGGGTTAAGACAAGCACCCGGACGCCCATCTTTGGCTCAAAAATGCAAAAATTCATCAATAGGGTCAAGCACACAGTGCCCATGCGCGCCCATCTTGACTCAAAAATGCAAAAAAACCTCAAATTGGGTCAACATAGGCTTGAGGCACCCATGCTTCCCAACAAAACCCAAAAATCTAAAAAGGAGGCCAACACAGGCGCCCCAGAGTGCATAGACACATCTAGCATTACGCGAGCCACAAATTTTGCTCCCGACCTCAAAACGACTCCGTTTTTTGCGTTGGAAAGGTATTGAAGCAAGATACAAAATGGTAACATTAATTTTGGCTTTAGATTTACCAAAAATTTATGGTTTTTCATTTTTTAAATGGCTTACATACAACTAAAGCTCAGTATCACCTACATTATCCTCAACATCGAAATTGGTCCTCCAAAACCATCTTTCTGACGTTCTTACTTGTTCTTGTCTCAAACGACATGTGGATCATCGTGATCTACCTCCATTAACAAAGTTGGGTTTGCTTATTATGTTGGTACTCCCGATAACGAGTTGTCAGGAAGTGTGTCATAATGCACGAATGCTTTCCATGGGACTACTTGTGTCCTTTGTTTTTCCCTCGCATGTGTTATTGCTTGGGGCATCATTTTTAACCCTTGTCGTTACAACACGAACATTCGGAAATGCAGCTTGATAATAAAAACATTGGTATAACTATCTTGAATGATTGTTTGTTTGAGTATATGTGATTGTGCTTGTTTCTCTGTTAGGTTAGTTGGTTTACTTTCTCATATTGCATTGCATTGTGTATGTTGCATTGAGTTAAGCATTGTTTTACTTACTCGTATTGCATTACATTGTGTATGTTGCATTGAGTTAAGCATTGTTTTACTTTCTCGTATTGCATTGCATTGTGTATGTTGCATGGAGTTATGTAGCAATGGACAAATGTTAGTAATTTAGCTTTTCATGTTATCTTACATTTTTATTCATTTCAATAAAGGCCGATGATGTAGACCTAGGGGAAAATGATATAAACAGGTTGCTTATTGAAAGGTTGGATGCAAAGATTGGGCTTGTCCTATATTCTCCATTAATCATTTCTTATCACTTATCATTTATTATCACTACTAATTTTTCTTCTAAAAACCTCCCGGGGCAATAAACAACCATGTTTATCCCTATTCTTATTGATTCTCAATACCCAGGGTTTCGCACTTCTAACCTATTTTCATTTGTCCATTTGAATAAATTTCAATCGTCGATTGACTTCTTCTATCACCCACTCGACACTCGAGGGGCATCCTTCATTCCACTAATTTTTCTTCAAAATTTTGCTTGTTTATGCTTGTCTACTATATTGAAGTGAAGTCACTAACTTCACCTCAAATAGGGGCAAATGTAGACACCTAAATTCCGCTTTTGCAATCTTATTGCCAAAACACACACAAATCACTCTTATTCTTCCCAATTCCGTTATAATTAGTGATCTTTACTAATTAACTAACATTTCTTGCCACTTTGGTCGGTTAATAAGAAATTCGTTGATCACCAAACATCTTTCGCATTCAGGATGCCACTTTATGACGAATTATAAGCCAAAATCCTCCTCAAAACAGACAATTAGCGTTTATTAGATAATTAAGCCTATTTTTCCCTTGATTTGGTCAATATACCCTAGTATTGACTCAAACCACTCTTCCAACCCCATTCACCTCCACAACGTCTCAGCAAGCTTCAAAAGCTTATCCTTGCCTCCTAGTTGACCCTAAGTGGTTGATTAAGGCTCCACACCTCTTAATCACTTGGTAATTCACTAATTGTGATTAGCAAGGTCTAATCATGATTAGCAATTCTAATCTAATTTGGGGCTTTTAGTCCCACATGAACCAATATACAAGTTTCTCCCAAAAGGAAAACTATAAAAAGGGTGCACCTCATTCCTGTATACTTTACACCATGCTTTGATTTGCATCTCATATAATAAATATGATATATAGCCAAGTTCAATGCTTGCTTAAAGCCTTGAATGAGGTTAGTAGATGTATATCCAAATGATCAAGTAGTCATTTGGAGAGGCCATCTCACCTTGTTTGGAGTAACAACCATAACCATTTGATTGTTCTCTTAGGTCTATTTAGGCCCATATTAGGTAATTCAAGCATATTAGTAGGCATGTTTAGTTAGATTTTTGTATTGTTTTCATACTAGTTAAGCATTTTTTAAAGCTTCTATCTTAATGTTACATTCCTAGACTTAGAACCTTGGCTAGATTGATGGCAATGGTGTTAGCTTTCCTTGTTTAGTCATGCAATTTTCTTTTTAAAGTTTAGGGTGTCATCATTTGGGTCTTGAAGTTTTAATCCTTCAATCCATCCCCTTCAACATTTCCATCGTACATCTCATGTACGATTGCTAGTTTAATTGACACTCGGATGAGAATATTAATCACAAAATAAGAAATATTAATTACATTATTCCATGACAAACTAATTAGAAAGAAAATTACTCTACTACATATTTTTCAAAAAAAAATCCTAACTAAAATCTTGTATATTATTTAATTCGCGGTAGGCGTCTACCTTTGAAGAAGCTTTGGCTGAAAGTGTCAAATTCCGGGTCTTAATTTTGCAGGGTGTCGGATTTCAGATATTTTTTAGAGTCCTACATATGTACTATCTTAAATATCCACAGATTTTAGATATTTCCTATAATAATATCTAAGATCTGATTGTGCTACTTTAGATTTTTTTAGGCTACAATGTTTATCTACTTTTTGGACTGTATATAATCTTCAATTGATTGGCCATTCTTGACTATGTAATGAGAGAAATCATTTCCTTTTGTAGTTGCAGTCTTGCAGATATGCATAGTCAAATTCCAGTGAAGGAAAGATATTATCTTGGGCACATGGTGGTGTCAAGCAGGAAGGATGTCTATGAAAGGCCCAATTATTATAAGAGTATGCAGAAAAAATATGACTCCTATTTGTGGCATTGTGGAATTCTAGAGAAAGAGGACGATTCTTCTCATTTTGGGCCTTTTTATTAGCTGAAATCTAAAATATTTGATTTCTTCATTTTTGGGGACTTTTAGCCAGCGGAGACAACAAGGTTGTGGGAAAATAATGGTACTTTGTAAGATATCGAATATTCTCAGGTGTTTCGATTTGGCCTGGATTATTTGTAATATTTCAGTCGCCTAAGGCCTTTTTGATTTGGTCTGGATTGTTGAAATATTTTAGCTTCGCTCAATTTTATAAATTGGAAGGCTTTTTCTTCTCAGCAACTCTGGATGGCCTGTAAGTTTTCATTTTTTGTGGCTCAATATCACGCTGCTTCTTTGGCCATTTCAAGCGGGTTTTCATCATTCATTGAGATTTTCATGTTCCCAAATAAACTTGTTCTGTCTTATTCTCTTTGCATTTCTAATATTTTAGATTCTGCAGTGGTCAAGGTTCTCGATCATGTTCAAGCCTATGCTCCCAGTCCTTTATATTTTGGTTCGGATCTGCATCATAACCATTGCAAGCACATTGGAATTTTTTTTGGTAAGAGAAATTTGGTGGAATTATTTTTGTAGAAGTGGGTTTATTTCTCGGAAATCTTGTCCAACAGTTCACGTGCCTCATGTGTGGTTCCACATTTTGCATACATGTCTACCGGGGCATTTGTAGCTATACCATCTGCTAAAAATCCACATTCGATTATGCCCACATGTATTGCAGTTCCCATTTTAGCACAGTCGGGAGGATGTTGACAAAGGTTGTAGAATTTGTCTTCATATCTGCCAATTGCATTTCCTTAAAGGTTTCCAATGTCTTCTCAACAAACCTGTTTGTGCAGATCCTGCAATCATGACAGTTCATGAAACCACATCTCTTTGACGCATTTTTCTGAAAAGACTCAAAGCCTTATCAAGAACACCATTTTGTGCATATTCTGTAGTTATTGCATTCCATGACACCGCTGAGCCATTTTATCAAACAGTTCATGTGGAAGTGTTTGCTTGGTTCCTGTAGTTCACATGTGAATATAGGTTTAGGAGTATTTACATCCATAATGCATTTTGATTTGGTTCCTAAAAATGATGCAACTTATTTTCTTCTCTCAAACATCTATGCATACGTCGACAGGTGAGGTGAGGCTCAAATGATACGAGATTGATGAAAGATAGAGAAATTAAGATTGGATTGAAGGCCAGGAGACATATCATAAATCATAGATTGCATCTACAAATAAAGGAGATCTATGCAAAGTTGGAGAAAATGGCTTGAGAGATGAAGGCAACAAGTTATTTTTCATATTAAACGCATTTACTTAATGATGTGGAAGTGGAGGGAAAAAAATATTTCCTGTCACCATAGTAAAAAGTTGGCAACTGCATTTGGTTGGTTAAACATGCCCCCTGAACAACTATTACAGTTGTCAAGAACCTTCGATTATGTGCTCATTGCCACACTACAACGAAAATTAACTCCAAGATTGTTGCAAGAGAAATTGTTGTGAGAAATAGGAACCGTTTCCTTCATTTTAAAGAGAAATTGTGGTGATTATTGGTGATGCTAAATGAAACAATCTAAACAAATAGGCTTGCGCTATTATAATGTGTCATGTGCTTGATTATTCTCAATTTGTAGAAAGTTTTTTTGTTTAGTTTTAAGTTTGCATACACTTCACTATAAATTACAACTCCAACTATCCTCTCCGGCATAATTTGCAACTCATGTGCAATTGCTAGTTTTAATTCCCTCTTATTTCTCCTTTACCATTTCTCCACTTGAATGGCTTGGCTATTGCACGACCTTCATCAAGAATCTTTTCAACGAGAATATTTGCACTAGAGTCGAGAAACATTTCATGTTGGAGTGTAATGCTTACAATGACATTAGGGCCTAGTTTGCTAGCATGATGGTTGTTGCATCCTTATAAGATATTTTCAATGAGAATATGGTTGAAAAAATAGGGAGCTGATTATCAAACTCACCAACAAGAGATCTAAATGCTAGAAATATCTTTAGCAAATTTGTTGTCCCATAGGTGTCTTTGGTAGCCTCGTGGACGTTAAAATATTTTCTTCTTCTTCTTCTTGAAAGTCCTCCAAATTGAAAGCGCACTTCCAATTTGTAAAAGGAAAAAAACTTGGTCAATGATAACCATATAATAATATATTTATTAAGATGTTTCATTAAAAACAATTTAAATAACAATTATATATAGACACGATTACACATATATATACATACACATATATACAATATGTATATATAAAATAATTATATTAAAATTTATTTTCTTGTAATAATTATTTTAAAAAAATTACATGCATATATTTTCTTTTTCAACATTTATTTCATACAAAATTATATTACAATTTGTTATTTTTTAACATTTATACCAAAAATAATAATAATAATTTACATTACACTTTAATATTATATTAAAGAAATAACAATAATTTCAAAAACAAATTATTATAGAACTAATATTGAAAAGAATATACTTCAACATAAAATGATGACCAACATTTATTTTTCAAAATTTATATTAATACTTTATTTTTCAATATTTATTTTAAAAATTTATATTTAAATTACTCATTTTCCAACATTTATTATAAAAACTTCATATTAATAATTTACATTAAATTTTAATACTATAAATTAAAATAATAATAATTTGAAAGGTGTTGAATAATTCCACCAACAAAAACAAATATCTAAATAAAATATACCTCAACTCCACATAGAACTATGACCAACATTTATTCCAAAAACAAATTGTATTAATTTTTTTTTAATATTTATTCCAAAAAAATATATATTAAAATTTATTGTTTTCGAACATTTATTTTAAAATTTATATTAAAACCTGTCATTTTCCGATATATATATATATATATATATATATATATATATATATATATATATATAATTTACATTACGTTTCGATTATATATTAAAGAAATAACAATAATTTAAAAATATGAATAGTTCCACTCCTGAGAACAAATACATAAAATATGGCATGGAATGCCCAAGCCCAAGCATCTAATCTGATTCTTTTACTTTCATCTCGAAAGTTCCAGACATATGTCAACAACCCTAACTGTAAATTTGCGCCAGTAAAAATATGGCCTACAGGAATCATGCCCATTGCCGATGGTGGGTCAGGGCGTTTCGTCCTCGTGGTTACGAGGTAAGGCAAATTGACTTATTTCTACACTACCTATCCTTGTCGCATTCATCGCTAATCTACATACGAAAGCGTGTTGAATGTGTTTTTGCGTGCGAGACACTGTGGGATTTTCTTCTCGAATCTACATTGTTTTGCTTTTCGCTTGGTCTTTGCAGGGTGATCCTTTTTCAGCTTTTGAATCTGCTTATATATATTGAATTTGTTGTTTGGTAAGATCATATGAGGTTAAATTGGGGGCAGTTATTTTGTGGATCTGGGTGATCGGATAACTGAACTTGTGTGAGTTATTTGTGAAGAAAATTGATGCAAGAAAGTTTTAATCAAAGGGGCTGGCTATCTTGATGACCTGGGTATGACACCTGTTTAAAGCTTGGTTAATTCTCCAGCACAGGATAGGCACTGGTCTCAGGAAGTAAGCAATTCCAATGACCCCTGCATCTGCACCTTATCGCAACAAGAATCACTTCAGCCCTCCATAGTCTCAACTTTGTATGCCTTACAGAGGGTTTGTCCTATTCAATTGGGCGTAGAATTAAAATCAGGCTCACCGGCGAAAGGATTCTCCAGCAGAGGGATAAGCACTGGTACCGAGGTGTTATTGCAAGAAGAATCGCCCCAACCCTGCTAATGGTAAAAATCCGACAGTCTCATCTTTGCACACCCTACAAAAAGGTTTGCTCTGTCCCGTCAAATATAAAATTTCAAAAAATTGGGTGTCGGATGAAAAACAAAATTTGGGCGTCGGATCAAAATTCAAATTTTAACCAAACATTCTCTCTATAGAAATAGGAATCAGTTCGGCCCTGCAAATTGTAAAAGCCCAGTAGTCTCACTTTTGCATGCCCTGCAAGAGGGTTTGTTCTATTTAAAATGGGAGTGGATCAATAATACAATATAAATCACAACATTTTTATAAATATAGCGATCACCCGGCCTTGCAAGCTTTTAAATTTTAGTAATCTCACCTTCACCTACCAAACAAGAGGGTTTGTCTCCTCTAATTAGATGTGGAGGATCCAAAATAGGATTCAAACATTCTCTCTAAAATCTTAGAAATAACATTTTAGAAATAGGAACATGGATAGGCTTGTAGCAGTTGAGCCATTGGAGATGAGGATTGACTTTAAGAGAGGCCAAAAGGCTCATGCCAGATTCCGGCTGCAAAATTTGATGCACACTATGTCAGTGGCATTTAAGGTTTTGGCAACAGAACCAAAGAAATATGGGGTGAGACCTGGCATGGCAATCGTACCTCCATTAGGTAAGATTTGGGTTGAAGTGACAATGGCAGCACAGGCTGAACTGCCTTCATTAATCACGGTAAGTGAAGACAAGTTGTTTGTGAAGAGCTTAATGCTGCCTACGGGTAAAGCTACTGATTCTGAGTTGAACATGTTATTTTCAAGTAATAATCACATCTTTAATGATGCAACTTTGAAGGTTATATTTACAGGGAACCTGATTCTTAAAAGTTTAGTAGCAAATGGCTCCCAAGAGAGGTGAAAGAAGCACTTTTAAGATATAGTGATGTGAATGGCAAATACGAACAGGATCTTACTCTTCTTCACATTGCAGTCTTCAGGAGAAATACTGAAATTGTTCAAACTTTGCTTGATTCTGGAGCACTAGTGGATGTGAAGAATTCATCTCAAAAGTCACCATTGTTAGAAGCAGCATTTTATGGACATGTTGAGATTGTAAAATTCTTCTTTCAGCTGGAGCCAACACAGAGACTGCAGACACCAGAGGTTACACAGCCTTGCATTTTGCAGCTTCAGGCAATTGTGTACAGATTTTGATTTCCTTACTAGATTCAGGAGCTCAAATTAATGCACAGGATATTGAGGAAAAACTCCATTACATGCATCTGTCATTGCTGGGCATCTTGAGTCGGTGCAGCTCTTGGTTGGTGCAGGAGCTACTGTAGATGCCAAGGATAAAGTTGGATGGACTGCAATACACTGTGCTGCATCTTGTGGCTACCTTGACATTATCAAATTTCTTCTTGAAAGTGGCAATAAATACATCAGAAATAATGACGGGAAAAATGCACTTGAACTAGCCTTGGACAATGGACATCAACATTTATTGGATGTCCCGCATTTGGGAGATATGCTGCAAAAGACATCGGAGGAGGATAAGCTAGTCACATTGAAAAGCTGCCTTGCACAAGGAGCCATGGTAAATGGAAAAGATCAGCATGGATGGTCTGCTCTGCACAGGGCTGCATTCAAGGGTCATCTTGACAATGTGAAGTTGTTGCATCAACATGGAGCTGAAATCAATAGTTTGGATGATGCTGGGTTTACGCCCTTGCATTGTGCAGCTGAGACTGGACGAAAGGATGTTGTGGAGTATTTGATAAAGCATGGTGCTGATGTAAATGCAAGGAGCATTAAAGGTGAAACCCCTTTACATTTAGCCTCTTCTGTGGGGTACTCAGGTATTGTTAGACTGTTAAAAGAGAAACAGCTTGTTGAAAACATGCATGGAAATTGCCTTTCAGCTGGTCTCTTTTTTAATGTACACAATAAGACTAATCCGGAATTGAAGAGTAAATCAGTAAGATGTATAGTGCAATCTCCCTGATCTCCTATCTCTGCCTAGCATTTCCACGCAAGATTGTAATTGTTTATATTCCAAGCTGGTTATTGTGAAATTGACCGATGAAGTTTTAGTGAAACACTTCATTTTGGCTAAACTCTCATGAAAGATGTCAATACGTGCCTTTTTGAATATGCATCTGTTGGGGTTTTTCAGTTTGGAAATTGTAAAATGTGCAATACTACTATTACAGTATCATATTCCCGCCTTCCTTGCTAATGTCATTGACGCACAGGAATGTAACGCCTATTTAAAAGTCTACTGTGAAAAAAAAATCCTAATGATTCAAGAATATATGATGATACCGGTCTACATATATTCTCTTCACCTTGATCTCTTCTGTGTTAGTGACAAATGTTGGGCAGATAAGAGTCATAAGACTTCAGAATCTAATATGGAATAGTTATAGAAGCCAAAATGATGAGTTTCCGCTCTTTACAATTCTTCTGGCATTGACATTAGCTTCTGAAACACTTTTGCATCCAAAGGCTAGCCTGATATTTAACTCTATGGAAAGCTGGATTTTTTTATTCTAGAAATACAAATTGAATCATTGAAAAAAGCAAAAAAAGATTGTTCAGGACAGTCCATAGGGAAATGAGAGAGTTTATAAATATTTTCTACTTGACAGCTTTGAAATGATGTAGCCTCTAAGCTGCATGAATTTTATAAGATACAAGATGACCCTGACGATGATCTTTTTACCTGAATCCTACTCATTTTTTTCCTTTTCTTTTGTCTGTACTTCAGATTATGAGGTCCAGAGTTTCTTCTTGCTGGAGACATGGGATGGTCCCTTTCATGGATTCTCACAGGATCTTATCGCACAACATAATGAGGAATAATGGATTTATCAAATGAATTTAAATCTCTATGCTTTATTTTCCTTTACAATGTGGTTTCTATGTAATTAATTCTAATGGCTTCCATATTTGCAGGAGAATAAATATAATAATACATAAAATACAAAAGATGTCCTCCAAAAGAAGGTAACAGACCCAGAGCCTAAGGGATGCAAAGCTAAAACTATGACAACATAGGACAAACTTGACACCAAGAAAGCCTATCTCCACAACCCAAAATCCAAGTTTTTATCCAAACAATCTCAAAGTTTATCCTTTGTAAGGCAAAGGACTTGGAAATCAGGCATAGGAGAAGGATAAAAATGGATGCTGTTGTATCCAAGGAGCTAATGTCTCAATCTTGTGGGAAGAAAGTTCAAGTGAAGCATGATTATAGAAAAGGAACTTGCAAAAGTCACAATACACACATGCAGCAGGCCTTCCATGAATGCATCAGAATGGCATAAATGTGCTATTGATTCTGTTTTTGCTTCCAGGAATCACAGTTACTATCGCAAGGGCTTTTATGTTTCTATCTGTTTGTTTTTACATCATTTCCTTTTAAAATGTTCCTCTGTTTTGCTTTATACACTGGTGATTTGATTCTTCTATGTATACGCTTGTTTGAGTGGCCTTCAACACATTTTTCTACTTTAAAGGATCTGTGTGTGCTTGCTCCACCTTCTTTACAGTGTTTTGGTTTTCCATTCTCATTTTCATCTTATTTTACAACATATGTAAATTTGTTCTCTTACTAGTAGCACATTCTAGATGGGCCTCTCTGACCCCTGAACTTAGTCAGATCCCTCTAAGACTGTAACGCTATCACATTCGGCCGTATATTCCTGTTTGAGCAAAAATACAATGCAGGAATATATAGCAATTGAATTGGAGAGACTCGCATTGGTTAAAATGATGGGGCAAGTTCAGAGTCATGTAGTTGCTTCAGTGGATTTTTACCATGTATGGAGAGAGTTGTTCTTGCTATTATCTTTGACACACTCACATGCATTTCAATTAGTGTGCACTTGCGCCTCTCTCTCTCTATATATATATATATTCAGTTGGGGTTTACCAAACTTGTAATGTCCATACAAAGGTCATTCTTTAGGTCAATGCCCAGCCAAAAATGCCTCCTGAGAATATGAGACCCATCTTGTGGGAACACGGTAATTCTCAACTTTATCTCACATTTATTGTTAGAATTTTTTACTCCCTGGGCTTCAACATTATGACCAAACTTAAGAATCCATCTACAACAGGCTTACCATTTGTTCATTTTCATTCATAACTAATTGCATATTATTCTTTCTTTTGGTAAAACATAAAATCAAAATTGATATGGAGAAAGTAAATGCAGAAACAGAATCTTCCTCCAGAGATCAAATCCCAAATCCTTTAGTTGTCTGTTATCTAAAATATACCATACTCAGCAAAATATCAAAAATAAGCCTGCCACCTATTGCAAGTATTCATGCTAAGTCTCTGATATTGGCAGCTGAAAAATGATAGCAAGAAGCAAAGCATCTAAAACTAGGTCTACAAAGGTTCAAAGAATGCCTGCTCTAATTGATGTTCTCTAGGTTTTCTACATTACAAAAGTGCAGCAAAGCATAAGCCTCATCCGGGTTCTAGGGAGAACGTTGTTGGAAGATAAAACCAACATGTGCTCTACTTCTGACTTAAATGTAGTTCAGAAGAGTGATATTCATATCACTCAAATGCCTTTCTCTTGCTTAACAAATAAGGAGGCTGTTACAATGGCAGAGGCATAACCAGTTGTTGTTTCCTTTCCACATTGTCAATTCGCACAAAGTCATGGGTGGTTATGATTTAAGGTCTCACCCATCTGGATTAAATATTTCCAAAGCATGGACGGTTCCTTGTGGATGGTGATATCAACCTTTTACTCGTCCAATTTGTGGAGCTTCCTAGTCAGTTTGTATTTGGTCTTTTTATTTTCTTGGACAACTGTTAACCATTAGGAAACATCCAATAGACTAACATAGTGTGTGGGCCTTGAGACCTAGTTTGGCCTCAACAATAAAGAAATTCCCATCTTTCCCATCAAATGGATGTTCATTTTCCTGAAATTGGCCCAGGGTTCAAATTCAAAGGCATGCTTTCAATGTTTGATTTAAGATTTAGTTGGCGAGGTTACAATATACAGTTTATGACCCAACCAATTGATCCAGGAGTATCCTCTCTCCGAATTGATAAGATGGTCAACACAAGTTGCGAAATTACTTGCACATTGAAGAGCTCATTGAGAGCTTTTCGATGCCCTTTGAACGGGAAAAAATCAACGTTGTGCAGAAGATACGGCCCATTGAAGTTTTTCTCCAACTAACAAAAATAAGAGCAGGTTGCACAAATATGAGGTGGCATGATAAGAGCTTGACAAGTGGATAAATGTGATGTCAACAAGTGGCAAAGTGTGCTCGACCAAAAATATGGTTTTTGGTTTTAGCCTCTGGTCTTTGATGGTTGCTGTGGGGCCCATATTATGTGTTGATGTGGGGCCCATATTATGTGTGATGTGGGGCCCATATTATGTGTCGAATGGGGGCCAACAACCAATAGGGTCCACTCTTTTCGGAGGGAGACCCTATGACCTATCTTTACATTGCATAGTGAGGGTTTTTGTTTATCAATCCATTTGAAGACCAAAATGTTATGCATATGGGACTAAACCACATATTTTGCTAAAGACCAACATAGCCATCTCGGTGAGCTGGAAAATGTTACGGAGACAACACCACGGCCGAGTCACCAACCAACTCGGCGTCACATTGTCACTTTGGTGAGTCCAAGTTCCAACTTGGCAAGTTCACTTCATGTTGATCGAGTCATCAATGACCAACGAGCCGAGTTCCATGTAACCAACTCGGCGAGCTAAGTGCTAAGCCCAATGGGTCCCAACAAAACAGAGCATAGTGTAAACGAAGCCATGGATTAAACAAACCATTTGAGGCTATAAAAGCCTAACCAATCCCAGTGCGGCGAGTGCGGGATCTTTATCCCCTATGAAATGCGCAAGGCCAAAGCAAAATGGAAGGTGGGGTTGAAACACTTGACCACTAACATACCAACTTAAGGTCTTTGCCGTTAGGATACAAGCCTAATTTTAGAAAATGTGACCAAGGCTTGGCCTATATCTTTGATTTGCGAGCCTAACTATGCAAAAGGGGAGCGCTTGAGAAGGGATTTGAACACCCGATTGCTCAAGCAAAATGATAACTCCTTAGCCGCTAGCCCATGAGGCTTAGAATGTTATATAATGTAAATCTTTTTACTCGAAGAGGTAACTTTTAATGTTCACCCCTATTGGGAGAGTGATTGAGCAAGTTTGGAGGATTTTCATTACATGAATGTTGTCCCGAAATTTTTGCACACTAAAATTTCAAAACTTTTTGCGTTAAAATGTCTCGCCAAATCATCTTTCCGCATTATTCCATGACATTTGTCTTATATCCTCTGCATAACCCGTAAGTCATGTTGTCGCAATTCTCTCTTTGTTGTTGTCGATTCACGTTTCACACACTTGTCTAACTTTGCAAAATGCTTTATAACACTTAATTAGTGATTTTAATTTCATTATTTAAATTTAACTAATTAGTAATATCGATTTAATTGATGTTATTAATTAATTAATGTTAAATAATTAAATTAATTAACGTTTATTTATTTATTAATAATAAATTGATGTTATTAATCTTATTAATTAAATTTTAAATTCAATTATTAAATTAATGATATCAATTTTATAAAAACGCTAATTAAAAGTTTAACCGACATTGATGGAAAAGTGGGATTTTACTCGTGCTTCTCTATTTGGAGCGGTGGGCAATTTGATTAAAATAAAGACTTTTTGCGAAACATATTGTTGAGATATTTCTTCGGGAAGTTCACAGCGAAGTTTGCCAAATGTATAATTTGGCATTTGGCATTTAGCAAAATAAAACTTGCTTCCCCACTATTCGCCCCTCTCTCTCTCTCTCTCTCTCTCTCTCTCCGTTCTCGCATTTCCCGCGAATGGAAGTAATTGTTTTTGGAGGAAATAACTAACTGGTTTCTTATTTTATGGAGTAATTGTTTTTGGAGGAAATAACTAATTGGTTTCTTATTTCATTTCTTCTTATGTTGAAGACCCTGGTATCCACAACAAGAAAGAAGCGGAAGGTTTTCATTGCATTCATCCAATCAAGTTTCTGCGAATAAACACTCATTCCCGGGTAGCAGACAACGATTTTTTTATGTCACAGAAGCAAACTCACAGCCCGCGTAGAGGGAAGATAAAAGTGCATGCAAGTTTTGAAGACACCATGCGAGAAAAGAAATCTAGCAAACCTCCAACAGACCTGTGCATGCGAAAAAGAGAAAAAGGATCATTATAAAACAAATAAAGCATTGAAATCAAGAAAGAGAAGAAGTTAGAAAAGTGAAAATTCCAAAAACCTAGGTGGAGAAAGATAAACCCTGCGCTAAATCCAATACCTGCACAAGGAAAGACAATGGAGTTAGAGTTTACACATGGAGAGAAGAAAATATTACCGTCCAAGAAACCCATTCATAGGGAATACCTTCATTCACGGTTGCATTGGAATGCAATGGGAATCATGAACTTTGCAGTTGCTTGATTTCTTTAATTGAGTTGTTCCATCCCAAAGATTAGGTCATATCATTGATGCTATTACAGATTGTAGTCGAGGCATAAATCTTGATCCAAACTATAGCAAGGCAAGTTCATATTCATCTAATGATCTACATAAGCTTATTACACTTTTGGCGTTGCCCTTCAAAATAAAGATGAACAATCAAAGCGTCCAAGAGGCAAGAATGTTAAAACTAAAAAAAAACGTGAATGAGCCCAAAGCTCACCCCAACTAGTCCTCTAGAGAATGAAGAGGGTTTTGCTTTCTCTGGTTCTCATTAGAGAACGCTACAATATACAAGCCCTGTTGTAAATGGGAATAATCATTTTTTCGCCATTTCCAATCATTGAATTTGGTGGTTCAAACTCTAGGGGATGATCCGAATAGTGCAATTGAATGTTTTGTTTCAACTAAATTAGCATCTAAACTTAAAAGAAAAGTTGGATATATGAAAAATACATGGTCAGTTCAATATGGGAACAACGTTGTCCACACTGTTAAACAATGTCTATTTGGTGCAACATTGGAACTGCCAAGCTTTACCACTGAAGTAGACCTTTACTTAGCTCCTTTAGGCTTGTATGATATAGTCATAGGTATAAACCGACTAGCCAACACAAGACACTTGTAGATTGCCTTGAAAAGTGGCTTAAATGCCTTGATGACCTGCAAAAAACAACATAAGTTCAGGGAATAAAAAGAGGTTTTTCAGTTGGGAAAATCTCATCCATGTAGCTTAAGAAGACTAAAAATAAGGGTTGCATGCTATACGTTGTAAAAATTTCAGATTTGGGTGAAGAAGGTAAGAATTCGGTGGAAGATTATCCACTGTTACGTGAGTACATCGATGTCTTTCTAGAAGAATTACCCGGTCTTCCACCCAAAAGAGAGTTTGAGTTCACCATTGATATAAAACCGGGAACCAAACCAATTATTAAGGCTCCTTACAGGATGAAAACAACTAAACTTGTGGAGCTTAAAGCACAACTTTATGAACTATTATCCAAAGGATTGATCAGACTGAGTGTCTCTCCTCGGGAACACCGATCATTTTTGTAAAGAAGGATGAAACCCTAAGGCTATGCATCGACTATTAGATGCTTAACAAAGCCACAATAAAAATAGGTACCCCCTTCCAAGAATTGATGACCTCTTTGATCAGATGCATGGTGCATCAATTTACTCTAAGATCGATTTGTGATCAGTTATCATCAACTGAGAATAAAAGAAGAAGATATTCACAAAACTACCTTTAGGACAAGGTATGGACACTTTGAGTTCACTGTGTTACCATTTGGACTTACCAATGCTCCAACAACTTTTATGAATTTAATGAACAATATATTTCAAGAATACTTGGACAAGTTTGTGCTAGTATTCTTGGACGATATTCTCATTTATTCAAAAGCGTTGATGAGCATAATGAACATCTTAGGATTGTTTTAGATGTGCTAAGGAAGAGAAAACTATATGGTAAGCTTTTGAAGTGTTTGTTTTATCAAAACAAAGTGCAATATCTTAGACACATAATCAACAAAGACGAAATTTCTATAGATCCACACAAAATTACAACAATAACTGATTGGCCAACACCTAAAAATGTACATGACGTTAAAAACTTTATGGGATTAGTTAGGTATTACCAAAAATTTGTAAAAGACTTCTTGAAATTCATTGCTCCAATCACGTCGCAACAAAAGAAAAGGACAAGAAATTTGTTTGGTCTAAAAAGTTTGAGAACACTTCTAATTTGTTGAAAGAGAAATTAACTACAACACTGTCTTTGAAAGTTCCGAATCCTAATGAGAACTTTACGGTAGTAATAGATGCCTCCGGTGAAGGTTTAGGAGGCATTTTACTGCAAAATGACCATGTGATTGTGTATGAGCGAAGAAAGATCGAAGTGCATGAGTTGAATTATGCTCCACATAACTCGAGCTTACTACCATTGTGCATGCCTTGCAAGTTTAGAGGCATTACCTTTTGGGAAAGCCCTTTGAACTGAAAATAGATCATCTCGGGTTGAAATACATCTTCACGCAACCAAATTTGAATGCGAGACAACAAAGATGGTTAGAGTTTTTATCTCAATATGACTTTGATATCAGCTATATAAAAGGTAAGGAAAACAGAGTGACATACGCAGTAAGTCGTAGGAAACACATTTCCGCTCTTATCACCTTGTGAACCCAATTCAAAGATGATGTAAAGAAAGCACATTGGCTAATTCCTATTATCAGCATGTTAAAACAACACTTGCTGCAAATCCTAATGATAAGAGATATAAAAGATTTAGATTCGATAGTGAAGGATTCCTAAGGTATGAAAATCGAGTTTATGTACCCTTTGAAGGTGAGCTAAGGACAAAAGTGATAAATGAATTTCATGATGCTCCTTATTCGGACATCCCAGAGTGAATAAGATGTTTGCTTGATGTAAAACAAAAATATTTTTAGAAAGGGATGAAAAAGGATATAGTAAACTATGTATCTCATTGCTTGGAATGTTAGCGTTTTAAGGTTGAACATATGCATCCAGCAGGACTACTGTACCCTCACAACATTCTGCAATATAAATGGAAAGTAATCAACATGGACTTTGTGCAAGGACTAGCCAATGTCTAAGAATAAACACAATGTAATCTTAGTTGTAGTTGATAAACTAATGAAAGTAGCTCACTTTATACCAGGGAATCGAAAGACGATTCACATGTACTTGCAAAAAGATTCGTGCATGAGATTTTCAGATTGCATGAAGTACCTGAATTAATAATTTCATATCGGGATCCTAGGATGACTTCTCATTTTTGGAAAACTTTAAATTCAGCCTTAGGGACAAAGTGAATTTCGAGTTCTGCATACCATCTGGAAACAAATGGACAGACTAAAAGGGTAAATCAGATAATGGAAGACATGCTTAGAATGTATTGCATGGATCAGTAGTAAAATATGAAGAATACCTTCCACTGGTTGAGTTTTCTTATAACAACACTTATCATTCATCATTGAAAAATGGCTCCTTTTGAGGCATTGTATGGATAAGTGTAGGACACCTATCAGTTGGGATAGTGTGGAAGATAGGGAAGTAGTAGGACCTGAGATGTTGACTGAAATGGAACAACAAGTCAAACTAATTCATGAGTGATTAAAAGAAGTTACCAATAGGCATAAAAGCTATGTTGATTTAAAGAGAGTTGACATAAAATTTGAACAAGGGGATAAAGTTTTGTCGCAGTCAAGCCTAAGAAAAGTTCAATTTCATTTGGCAAATCAACCAAGTTGTCACCTCGCTTTGTTGGACCCTTTGAAATAATTGAAGTAATCATCCCTGTGGCATACCATCTAGCGTTGCCTCCTCGCATTGTCCAAGATACATGATATTTTTCATATCTCTTTGCTTAAAAGTATGTATTTGATTTATCACATGTACTTAATTGGAACTCTTTACAGGTTCAAGATCCGAGAATCATTGCGGTGAACCCATAAGGGTGCTGGAAACTCACAGGCTGCACTTGTGAAATAGAGAAATAAGTCGGTCTGCAAGGTCCAATGGGACCAATTTTTTGAAGAAAGTGCAACTTGGGAGAATTTAGATGAAATTAAAACTACTTTTCTCGCACCTATTTCAGTGATAAAACATAAAATTTGATATACTTTTGATATTTGTTATTGTTTGAATGACTGAAAAATGTCATAATATTTGCTATTTTAGAAAAAACTTGGTTGAAATGGGTTGATACAACCAGCAAATTTTGTTTGAAAACTTGATGTTTGCAAGTTTCAGTTATATTTTTCTGAATATTTGATGTTTTAATAAGTATATTCTTATCTGATTTTGGTTTAAATCATTAATGGTTAGAATTAATCATCGGGATGATGATTCTTAAGGGGGAAGTATGTCACATCCCCATTGTTTCATTTTGACTAGTGATAAATGAGCTCTGCTATCGGGAAACTCGTGGACACAAAGACTAGTTTCGGTATGTTGTTTGTGTGCACGACAACATATCAACACTTGCCATCATGTTCCGCAAGCTTCCTGGATCACCAAACCCATTTAGTTTACCTTGAATTTTATGAATATTTTACCCTTGCTTTGAATAGAGTATGAACTTGTCATACATTTGTATATTTCTTGGATCATAACTATAGTTATGTGTTGATGTTATGAACTTGATTAGGTACATTAGCAGTGTATATTGTTCGCCATGAACTTGTTATCATGTCATTGGTAAATGAGCATACATATCTCCTTTTGCTTTGTTGTGTGATAGTTTTTCTCGGTTCATTAAGGGATTATTTTGATAACATCACTATAAGAGTTCTTTGACGTAACTACTTATGTGTGAACACAACATGATAACTGTCATTCTTAATTGGGTACAACTTTGATAATCAAAGCCGGTAAATGATTTTAAAAAGGCATAAACCATGTAATGGACACTCGACTTGTTACTCCAAGGATTGGTCAAATTAATAGGAGAACGATTGGTTTTATATTGTAAGGTGATGGTTATTGTTATTATCTAGAGATCATAATACTTGTGCAAATAATCAACGATCATCAACCATATGAAATAGGGTTACATTATTTGATTGTAATCAAGTCATCAAATTGTGATGGGAAATCGAAAATAATTTATAAAGTGGTATGTATAAATTATTATTGTCTATAGACCATATCCTATGTTTAATTTTTAAATGGTCATCGACCATAATAAGGACCCTTGTTGCATTGATTGAATTAAATGTTAAAAGAAATGGGGTGGTATCTCGGTCGAGAACTGACTTGAGCTTGTTGGTGAGTGAGTTGTAAAGGCTATGATGCATGGCCACCTGAGCTAGGGTTTTGGGGTTGTATTAAATTATGAGTTGGCCAATGTGCTTGTTTCACCTGATTTCTTAGTTTTATGAGAAGTACTTGACGAAACAGATAAGGTAAAGGGTGGTAAGAGGAATACCTGATTTGGGATGGTTGAAGGTTATATGCGCGTGTATCTGAATCCTGAATCGAAGTGATTGTGAGACCTTCCTTTTGGCTAGGAGGAACTACCTGTATAAGAACCAAAACAAGACCACCAAAGAGAGTTAAACAATATATGCAAAGTGGATTGCCTAAGCATGGGCTAGATCCTCGGAAGTGCGATACTTCCTAGATGGTATCAATCCACCTGCTCAAAACAATTCAATGCTGAAATAAAGTAAATATTGTCCTATTGTAGTTTAATATGATTTAGGCATCTCATACAAAACACAATAGGCCAGATCTAATCTAACAGGCTAGGCTAGAAGGAGATCCATAGGTCAAGTAGGTTGGTTATAGGTGAATCTGAGCTAACAGGCTAGGTTAGATACATATTTGAAGGTCGAATAGGTGTTCAAACAGGTATATGTCAGAAACAAGTTGTTATTCTGGCAGAGATCAGGTGACACAGAGACCGATGACAATTTTATCTTATGGCGCGACGGTTAGAGAGAACCGACGATGGTTAAGTCGGGGTTGGTAGAATCACATAGTTCGGGTTTTTGGAGTTTTGGGGCAAAAGTGGAGTGGATAAAGGCGGGGATTGATCACAGAGGGGGTGTAGATATGTTGTGAAGGTCTGAGACTACTGAGGAGGTCAAAATGGGAAATTGGGCCAAGTATTAAAATGATTGTGTATGGAAGGTGGTCTAGCTAATCGGAGAGAGGGAATGGACAGAGAGTAAAAGACTAGGTTCCTTTACCCCAAAGACTACAAATGATGATAAGAAAATGAAATAGATGGAAGGAGGATACTTACTCTTCTGTGAGGTATAGGTCTAAAGAATAATGAAGAAGTTGTTGCGTTGGAGAATGTTGGGAAGAAAGTTTCACTGTTGTGCCAGTGTATTTGGTTGCCTTTGTTGATCACAAACTAGTCTTCGCTTCTGCATGCATCGCATCTAAAGAGATCGAATTCAAGATCAGAAGTTTTCTCACAAAACCAACCCATATTACAAAGCTGTAAATGGGTCTAAATAGGCCATTTGGTCCATTCCAGTATAACCGACGTCGGTTTAGGGTGAACCAACATTAATTTAGGCGAACCGATATTGGGTTGGGCGAGATATCTCGGTTTGTTCAAAAGTTACCCGGAAGTTGTTCTGCCATTTGATAAGGGTCTCTTCTTTTTCTCGGGGTGAAAACCGACCTTAGGAGGCTTTTAATGTGAGGTAGGGATGGGTCTAATGTTAGGTTTTATTTAGGACATTGGTTTAGGGTTTAGGTTAATGGGTCAAATGATGGGGGTGGTTAGGTGAGGTGCATTTAATAAAGACAATTTTATTAAATAGGTGTGTGAGGGTAGTGAATTAATTCAATGTGAATAATTAAATTAATATGTGTGTGGGTAAAGGTCATTAACTTAATTAAAATAATTAAATTAATATGTATGGAGGTAAATGACATTAATTTAATTAAAGTAATTAAATTAAAATGTGTGGGGTGCAGGAGGTAGGTGATAAGGTGTTGAGGATGAGGAAGTGATTATAGGGCCGCGCTAGGGGACTAAGGTGATTACGACACGATTTCAGTGTCTACATTTTGCCCCTTCTTGTTGCGTAGCTTGTATTGGTAAGCGACGTGAACAAGAATAGAGTGTGGTTGCCCCAAGTGGGAATGAGGGTGATCCCCCTCAAACTAGGAACTGATGAGGTGGCAGAGCACATCGGCGAGTGGTTTGATAAAAGTGGATGTGAAGAAGAATAGTGAAAAAATGGGGAAAGGAGTAAAGGGAAAATCGGGCATATAGGTAAACGGGTAAACGGGCCAAGGTCAAAGGTAGTGGTAGTGGAATGCACGCACACGTATAAACTGCGACACGGTACCAGGTTGAAGAGCTTGCAAACTCTACATCGTCTAAGGTCGATAGGTTTATCCAAACAAGGTTGAAGTGATTCTGGTATCCAAGGTATAGGATAAGGTCAAGAAGCACAACGTAGGTTAGGTGTAGGAACGTTTAGGTATGTTCCAGTACACCAAAGGTAGGGTCAGGATAAATGGTCACGACAATAGGCTAGGTAAGGTCATTAGGTCAATCAACATAGGTAACAATGTCGCAAGGTATAGCGAACATATGAGGTCAAAGGTCACAAACATGGTCCAGGTCCAGGTAGATAGGTCGTAGCATGGGTAAGGCCGAGGTAGGTGTAAAATAAGGAGACACCAATCGGCTAACGAGGTGAGGTTAAAGAAGATGGAGGGCTAGAGAAGAAGGTAAAGTGGTCCAGGTAGGTGTAGGGGAGGCAAAAAAAAAAGGAGATAGGGAAAATGAGGTCAATGTGAGGGCAATGAGTAGGCAGGGTAACCGACAACGGCCAAGATGTACCAATGACGCGGTGGAGGAACCAACGACGGTAAGCTAGGGTAGAAGATCGACATCGGTCAAGGGTTAACTGACGTCGGTTGAGTCGGGTAGGGTATAAAAAGTGGAAACCGGCGTGTTGAAAATTCATTTGTGCATTTGGAAAAGGAGAAAAGGACAAGAAGAGAGAAAAAGAGGAAGAGGACAAAAGAGAGCGTCAGGGAGCTGAGTTGGCGAGCCACATAGGCGAGATTGATTGAGTGAGAGGTGGGGTCACGAGATCGGATCGAGTGAGGTGATTGGTGGAGAGAGTTAGAGGTCAGTTGAGGATGGTGGAGGCCGAGAGGGATCGAAAGGAGTGGCACAGAGGCCGGAGGTTCCACCACGACGATGATAGTGGGATTAGGTAGGATTTAAACCTTTATTATTGAGTTGTGAGTTAATTTGGCTAGAATATAGGAAATATGAAAAAATGGGGGTTTGGGGGAAAGAATTTCAAAACAGGAAAAATGGAGGGCAATGGGCATGGGGAAGGGTAGGGGGTAGGGAAAAAGGGTAATGTAGGAACAAATAAGGGTGTAAGGAGGGATTTGGGTGGGTAGAATGACTAGGAAGGGAAAAAGTAGGGTTGGAAAGTCGAGGCGGGTGACACGACAGTGACCGATGTCGGTCGACTTGTGGCCAACGTCGGTGGGTAGTGACCGGTACCGCTCACAAGAACCGTGACCGATGTCGGTCAAGGGGAGACCGTGGGTGGTCGGGGATAACCGGGGTTGGTTAGTCCTAAGATGAAGTGGGGATAAAAAAAGTGGAATAGAGTAAGGGTAGGGTGGGAAATAATTAGGTGAGAGGGGAAGGGTTTAGGGTGAGAAAGTAGGGTAGGTGAGGAAGGGTTGAGGGTGGTTTTGGGTGAGGGTAGGGTAGATAATTTGGGTGGATGGGTTTGGGTAGATAGGTAGGGTAGATGGGTTTGGGTAGGTTGGATGAGCGCAAGGCCCATGGGATGGGGGTGGGGAAAAGATTAGGTCGGGATGTGGGGTGAAATAGGGAAGTTGGGAAAGGTATACTAATACATTGCGTTTGTGGGATGCAGGCCCGAGACGAGCTGCGGATGAGGGCTCGGGTGCCACCCTTATTATTGATGATGCGATGGGTGAGCACGACGTAGGAGGAGTGACAACATGTTGCGGAGGTGGGGTTGATAGGGGTGAGGCGTTACCGACATGTAGTCCCGGGAGGCAAGTTTGATGGTTGCCCTCATCGATAGATGGGACTCGGCGACCAACACCTTCCATTTGCCGACGGTGAGATGACGATCACCCTAGAGGACGTCTACAGGATCCTGCGGTTGCCCATATTGGGGGCCCAAGTTTATTCCATCTCTTCAGAGGTGTCTGAGGAGCTACTAGCACCCATTTTTGGTGAGGGTGTAGCAGATATGACATTCCATAGTGCTAGCATGAGCTATGGAGTGATGTATAGAGCTCATCTAGAGGAGATGAGGTTAGTGGTACTCTTGATGGAGGTAGTGTGTTGCTTCACATTGCCGGATGCAGAGGGTGGGAGATTCCCGAGGTCACTGATGGGAGTCCTCCATGACATGATGATATAGTAGACACGGTTTGCATGGGCACCTACATTACTAACGCAGTGTATAGATAGCTATGGGCCTACAAAGCGATCGGAGAGTTCAACATCTGCTGCATCATACTACTACATTCTTTGGGCTTATGAGCACATTGTTTGTGTTCGACCAGTGGGGATGCCCCGGAAGATGCATTCCCATGGAGAGTTTTGAGAGTGGGGTACAAGCGGTGGGTACCGGCCATGGGAGAGGCCCGAGGTTCTAGAGCTACTCATGATGTAGCTTACTATAGGAGGTTGTTGGAGGGGCTGTCCGGGTGGACATCATTTGGAGGCCGTATGTGGCTTCCCCTCATGCGAGCAGATGGCCATGGAGCTAGGCCCAGCTACAGATACATCCGTAGATAGAGGAGAGGAGAGTGGGAGAGCATGAGCGAGATACCCGTAGAAGCGGGTTAGACGTCGATTTGGATTGGTACAGGCATACCACCACCCTTCCCACAAGACAGGAGAGATGACGTGGAGAGACCTATGTTTCCACCATGACCCACAGTGTTGGCTGAGGCGGGAGGAGCCGCTGTAGATACACAAATTGATGATGCCGGGGGTTGCAGATGGGTACAGGCAGTGGTGGGTGGCACGATTCGAGTAGTACCACCCATGCCAGGGCAGCAGACTTAGCCACCATCATAGTTAAGAGAGACGCCCTATAGGGCGGTGTGGCTACCTTGGTGGCGTAGCTCAGGATCATGGGCGAGACTATAACAAAGCATTTGGTTCTTGTTGAGAAGGAAAGGGTGAACAACCATGGGATCTCATCTAAAAGAAGATGAAAAGTATCCATGAGAATCATGCCATGTACAGAGCTGTGGTGCACATATTTAAGATAAGGCACAAGGGGTGACAGGTAATCACATGATTCTTGTTTAGTCGTTGGAGATGAGGTGTGGAAAAGAGAAAGGTAAATGGTGCTCAAGGGACAAGCATGAACTAGATAAATAGTGATGTAGGACTAGAAGTCAATAGAGAGCGGTCGAAGATGCAAGGCATTGAGGGCTCGAGTTCGGGCTTAACATCAAGTGAAAACAAGTGATAAGCACCGATCCACATTCATGGATCACGATGTATGGTCCAAGCCAATTAGGAGCAAATTTTCTCCTGTTTGCTTTTTTTTTGCTTTGGTTACATGTTGATTTTCCTTGAGGATGAGATCACCGACCTTGAAGGTGCGTTCATGGACATGTTTGTCATAGGCACGCTTGATGCATTTTTGGTAGACTTGGAGATGGTCAAGAGCATGAAGACGACGTTCGTCTAATAACTCAAGTTGTGCTAAACGGTCTTGGTGAAAGTCATCATCAGTAAGCATATCTTGAAGGGAGATACGAGAGACGAGATCTAGACTTCGAGAGGCAAAATAGCCTCGGTACCGTAGACCAGAGAAAATGGAGTGGCAGCGGTGGAGGTGCGAATACTAGTACAGTATGCCCAAAGAGTGAAAGGAATGTGCGTATGCCAATCCTTCCCAGTATCATTAACCACTTTCATGAGAATTTTGTTTAGGGTTTTGTTGGTGGATTCAGCTTGGCCATTGGTTTGTGGGTAATATGGTGAGGAGAAGCTAAGCTGGATACCGAAAGTGTCGCAAAGCTTTTGTAGAGTTTTGTTTTTGAATTGTTTACCATTATCAGTGATAAGGCGATGTGGAACACCGAAGCGACAAATAATGTGATGATTGATGAACTCACATATTTTCTCAACTTTAGTGGAGATGAGGGGTATGGCTTCAACCCATTTGGTATAGTATTCGGTAGCGGTGATGATCCATTGATGTCTTAGGGAGGAGTGGGGATTGATCTCTCTGACAAGATCCAAACCCCATTGAGAGAAGGGCCAAAGGTCACGAGCGACTTGTAAGGCATGACTAGGTGTGTGATGAAGATTGACATGTTGTTGGCATTTTACACAACGTTTAATGTAGTCAGCAACAATCATGATTGAGGGTCGGCCAATAATAGCCTAGGCAAAGAATGCGTTTAGTAATAGCAAGGCCACTGAAGTGACCTCCGCATATGCCATCATGAACTTCTTTAATGGTATAGGGGATTTCAGAGTTGGTAAGGCATCGTAAGAGAATACCGTCAAAGCCGCGCTTATAGAGGAGGCCACCCATGATGACATAACGAGAGGCCCTTTTGAGAAAGGTGTGTTGTCCATTACGTGTGAGGTCAGGAGGCAATATAGAAAGGGAAAGGTAGTCCGCAAGCTGCTTATACCAAAGGTCTTGTGTGTTTAGTGAGGCAGTTCAGACGAGGTTAACACAACAAGATTTATAAGATGGTCTCGGTATGTATTTTACGGTAACAAAGATGTCTGAATCGGTAGGTGAAGTAAGTATTTGAGAAGCAAGGCAGGCCATGGTATCTGTGAATTTATTGGTGGATCGCGGAATAGTTTGAATTTTATAGCGGTCAAAGGTAGTCAACATGATGTTGACGTAACGTTTGTATTCTTGAAGTATTTCATTATGACACTGATAAACACCATTGACTTGGTTTACTACCAGTTGAGAATCACCAAAGATATTAATGGACTTAACCTCTAAGGCATAGGCAGTCATGAGACCCAATACGAGCGCTTCATATTCAACGATATTGTTAGTGCATTCGAAGTTGAGTTTGAATGATAAGGGCATGGGTTCACCATCAAGAGGAATGAGGATAATGCCTGCACCACCCCCATGTTGACATTTGGAACCGTCAAAGAATAAGGTCATTTGGTAAGGGTCATCATCTAAAGAGAGGTTAGCAATGGATTCATCAGGGAAATCAAAGTTCAAAGATTGATTCCTAGAAAGAGGCGCATCAACGAGCTAGTTAACAATGGCCTGGCCCTTGATAGATTTTTGTGGATGAATTCGAGGTCTAGGTCATCAAAGAAGCATGAGCCAACGTGCGACACGTTGATTTTGGTAAGGTTTAGCATACATGAAGTGTAAGGGGTCAGTGTTGGTCACAACATAGGTTTTGTGGTTGAGTAGGTAATGGCGAAGTTTGGTGGCAACAAAAACTAAGGCTAAGCAAAGTTTTTCAGGGTGGGTGTATCGGGTTTTGTAGTCCAAAAGAGTACGGCTTATGTAATAAACCGCCTGCTCCCTATGTTGTTTGTCACGATGAGCGAGCATAGCCCCTAAAGAGTGATCAGTAGTAGAGATGTATAGGTAGAAGGGTTGGTCATCTTTAGGTGGGATGAGCACGGGTGGTTGGAGAAGGTATTGTTTTAAGGCCTCGAAAGCTTTGTGGCAGTCATCATCCCATTTGAAAGAGACATCCTTTTTGAGAAGGTGATGAAATGGTTGACAATCAGATAAATGTGAAATGAAATGATGAATGGACTGCAATTTATCTTGCAGGCTACAGAGTTGTTTAAGGTTAGTCGTCAAAGGCATTTCCAAAATGGCCTTGAATTTAGTAGGGTCAACTTCTATACCATGGAGGGAAACAATAAATCCTAGGAGCTTTCCTGAGAGAACCATGAAGACACACTTTTTAGGTTGAAGGTGGACGTAATATTTAATGAGGTGGTCAAAGATGGTTTTGAGGACAGCGAGGTGCTTGGCGCGACGTTTAGATTTGGCCAAGATATCATCCACGTAATCTTCCAATATGCGATGCATGATATCATGGAAGATATAAGTCATAACATGCTAATATGTAGCATAGTGTTTTTAAGGCCAAAAGGCATGACTCGATAGCAGAAGGTCCCCCAAGGGGTAATGAATGCGGTTTTGTGTTGATCCTCTAGAGCGAGCAAGATTTGGTTATAACTCGAGAAACCATCCATAAGTGATAGCATCTCATGGCCAGCGGTAAGGTCAACCAACTGGTCAATACCAGGCAGAGGAAAATCATCTTTTGGGCAAGCAAGGTTGAGATCATGGAAATCAATGCAAATGTGAAGTCCCCTGTCACCTTAGTGACAGGGATGATGTTAGAAATCCATTAGGGGTAATCGATGGGTAAGATGAAGGAAACTGAGAGAAGGTGTTGAAGTTCTTCTTTGACAAGAAGAGCAATGCGAGGGTGCATTTTCCTCAAATTTTGTTTTACGGGTTTGGCATCGGGAATGGTTACAATATTGTGGACCACGATAGTGGGATCAATGTCAGGCATGTCAGCATAGGACCAAGCGAAAGCATGGCTATGATTTTAAGAAAAGAAGTGAGGGCTTCCTGTTCAGCAGCATCCAGAGATTGGCCAATCTTGAGAATGTGGGGGTTGTCCTGAGTGTGGATGTTGACTTCGATAGTCGATTCATTCAACATTGTTTACGTCTCAGAAGGTAACGACCGGTGAATATAAGAGTCTTCAGCACCAAGGTAGGTGAGTATGGACTCATCATCCTGACATTGGACGACATTAATAGAAGGAGTATCGTCCCCTATCATGTCAGGATACAAGAAAGGAAGAGAGGAAGGAGCCTCACCATCGCGGTGATAGGTCAGAGACCCCAAGAAAATGGTATTTATGAGAAAAAAAGGTAGGAGGAATAGATTCAGGATCCATTGACTCCATTGGTGAAGGTGGTGAAGGTGAGGTAGGTGAAGAAGGTGGAGAGGGGTCAATGTCTTTAATGAGTTCAATATGGGGATTTTAGTAGGAAGTTCAGTAAAACCGATTCCACTACGATCATTGTGTTTACGCATGGTACATGAAATAACGGTGTGACGACCTTGCTCATAAAGGCCAAAGCCAAAACCCTTCCAGCAAATGGTGTAGGAAAGTGTGAGCGAATCGACGTTGGTAAGCGGCGAAGGTCACCAAAAAGGTCGGGTTTGTGATGGTGGTTCGGTGTGTAAGTGGAAATATCAAGTCCCCCATAGGTAAGATGGGTACGAAGGTGGGGAGGACCATAAAGGAGACGCTCGCCTATGCGGTGATCATAGTGAGGATGTTGGTGAAGGTTTCCATACTCTTGTGGAGTAAGGAATGTATTGACATTGTATAAGCGATACTCCCCCATAGTGAGGCGTTGAAAAACACCTTCCAAGGGATCAATGGTTGATATATTGGTGGCTGGAATGGAGGAAGCATTAGAAGTTAGATCGGTGGAGGTGTTGGTTAGTTGGGAAGCTGATGTGTGACTGGTAGAAGCGACAACAACGGTGGGAATAGAAGATTTAGGCGAAGGTGAGGTTGCAACGACACTTGGTGGATGGGGTTGTGTGTGAAGAAGATGTAGGCAGGGAGGTAGACGCCTTAACAGGTACAAGGACATCATTGGGCCGGTAAAGCATGTTACAGGTTTTGAAAGGTGATGGGTCAGCTGGAATGGTATAGGAACGTCCTTCATGTTCAAACTTTACACATCGGTGTAAAGTAGAAGGAACACAACCCATGGCACGAATCCAGGGTCTGCCGAGCAACAAATTGTATTGAAACTCCCCTTCCAAAACGTAGAACAACTCGAGAATAGTATGGGGACCCACACAAACGTGGAGGATGATAGTGCCGAGTGTAGAGGTGATAGCGTCATTGAATGAACGCAACATGACTGGATGTTTATGCATGTAGTTGTTGGGTATGCACATTTGTTTGAATGCGTGAGAGGAGATGATGTTAATGTTGGCGCCCCATCGATCATAACACGTCGAACACGTATATTATCGATATGGATGGAGATGAAAAGTGTAGGATCTGGGTCATCGGTTTGGTGGGGGACAATTTCGTCATTCGAGAAACTAAGGATAACAACTTGGTGAACAGTGGAGGTGCTGAGGTAGATGGTAATTTGGTGAGAGAAGTGACATGATGAGGTGTGATAATAGATGCTACAGGTGTGGGGTCATTAGGTAAAACCTCAATAGATTGAAGGACCTCCATGAGGGCTTGACGATGTGACTCGAGGTTTGGATGAGATCATATAAGGACATTTTGAGGGGAGATTGATGTAATTGTTTGAGCATGGTGTGATGTGTGACGCCATTAGAAATGGGGTATGCGGGGCTGCAGATAGTTATTTTAGGTATGGGTGCAGATGGTATGTTGGGTATAGGATTGGTTGGTGGGTCAATTGCTTTTTCTTTGCCCTTACGCACACGTGTAGTGACGTGTACCATGTTGATTTGAGGGAAGTTGGAAAATGGAGAAGGTGTAGGGTAAGTGGTATATCGACATGAAGGGAAAAAACCTACTAAGGAGAAAAGCCCAGTGAGGTGAGTTGGGCGCAACGACATTTGGGTGATGGCGTGGCAAGTTCGCTGATGTGAACCATGTTAATTTCAAATTTTGGGGTGGCTCTATGGAGTCATGGTGCGGGTGGAGGTTGTGGTATAGGTGTAGGAGGAAGATGTGAAGAAGGTGGCGAGGGTGAAATAGGTTCATCATCCAGAGGTCATCGTCATCAAAATTGGGGTCAGAAGGACATAATTGAATGAGGGTAGCCTTTAGACCCTTACAGTTCTCAACATCATGTCCTGGCACATGATGGTAAGCAAAAATTTTAGTATCATCAAACCCTTCGGTTTAGGTTTAAGAGGCTCATAAGATCTAAGAGGAGGGAGAGTGATAGCAGAGCTTTTGAGGAGGTTAGCCAAGATGGTGGCGTATGATCCCACTAGTGGATCACAATGTGAAGTGAAAGTAGGTTTGGTTGGAATATTGGGTAGTTGTGGTGGTAGTTGAGGTGATGCAGTCTTGGATTTGGGTTGTACTTTCTTTGGTGTAGGTGCAGCAGCAGAAAGAGGGGTAGGTTTAACCACCTCTTTGGAAATTAACGGTTTTTTCAATTTTTGGTGCTTTTTCTTAGGTAGAGGTGTAGGGGGAGCACGTGATGTAGATGGCAAGGAAGATGGTGGGAGAGGACGAGTGACCCAAGGGGACAACTGAGGTGCAGCGGTAGGTGTTGGTCGAAGTCGAGAGAGAGGTACAAGTGAGGTGGAAGAAAATGTCATAGGTAGTGAAGGAGGTATAGAAGGTAATGGTGGTATAGGAGGCAAAGAAGTTATAGATGGTGATGAAGGATGCAAGGTTCGCCTAGGTAGAGCTGCAGGCTATGGTAAAGGGGTCAAGGGATTTTTAGGTTTACCCCTGAGAGCATAGATTTTGTTAAGGTAGAGGGGTGAGGTCCCAAGATAGATGGTAGGGGTGAAGATGATAAAGGTATAGTTGGTGAGGTCGGTGTGTGCGGATTAGAAGGTTGGGTTTTTCGTTTAGGTTGAGGGATTGGTTCAATAGGTATATGGGAAGATGTGGTCAAGTGTATCCTGACAGGAGGATGTGCAAGGTTTGATGTGGGTGTGACCCCTAGAACACTAGTGGGTTTAGATACAAGAGATGGTGTTGGAACACATTGGCTAGCAAGTAGAGGGCGGGTATAGATGAGGATGATGCAGTAGAAGATGTATCAAGAGTTATGTTCATGTGTGGTTTGGGTTGTTGAAACATCTTGGATAAATGGTAGAAGTGTCAGTGGAAGATGATTGCATTTGGGTCGAGACCGGGAGTAAGAGATGCCCCCAAAGTGAAGACCTATCAACATAGTCCAGGCGGTCGGCTTGTCATCACCAATCCGGCACTATGATAATTCTTCACCAGGAACTCCTCGTGCTATGATTATTTACTAATGCACAACTTTTAGTTTGGTGGATGTAATCTAGAAACACAACAACAAACATAACACAAGAATACCATAGACTATGATAAGAAGGAATGATGATAAATCTGAAATATCAGTGTAAATTATAATATTAACATGAAATTGTTACAATCTCACCCATGAGGTACTTCAAGTGTTACTTGACTTCACTTGCCTTCCACCAATACTATGGGAGAAACTTCATAATTACACCTCTTAATGGCTTCTTTAACACACCTTCAAAATGATGGCTTCCTTTACACACTTACTCATACAATATTTCTCACTACTTCTTTCTATGCTAAATAAGGGGGGTGGCCTCTCTATTTATAGAACTTCCAGGCTTATCCATCTTATCTCTAAGATAGGATAAGAAATCCACTATGACGAATCATATTCCATACCTTAACTCTTATCTGTACATGTAAGCTTATATTTTAAGATAAGATAAACCTTATCATTTCACATGGGTTCCACATTTTTAGACTTTTTACGAATAAAATACACAAAATATTTATGACCTCACTCCTTGTCCTTATTACCAATATAATATTTCTAATTCCTAATCATGTAGACCCTACTTCTCTACTTACCCCAACTTTGACATTTTAACATTAGGACCACTTACGACAAATATTTACTTTTTACCACAACATTCATATTGTACTTTTGACTATTCTTGTACTATACATTATTGGCGGCGTAAATGCAAGACGACAACGCCGTTATCTTCTATCGGACGCTACTACTAATTATACTTAACAACATCCTATTCCTAATACACACATTAATGAAATAGAAATTACGGAGGAAAATTTTAGTGTCGGCAGACCAAACGTGAGAAATCGACATTGTGGTAGATGAGGTAGATGTGGAGCGAGTGGGTATTCCCGTAAAATGTGCATGAGAAACAGGGAATTCACTGCTTCGGCCTATGTAGGTAGGAGAGCCGAAAGTAGGTCCGCATGATCTTGGGTAGGCGATGGAGAGTGGTAACGAAAAATCTATTGGATCCTGAATAGGTGGAGAAGGCGATGGGTACTCCTCTGTGGGTGGAGGACGTATAATTGGTAGCGGTTCGCTAGGTAGGGAAGCTGAAGGGGAAATGATATCGGTGCTAACGAGAGACTCCTCTGCAGTGTACGGGGAGGTGAAGGGCTTTCCTCTATGGGTAGAGGAACGGATAAAGTAGGTTCCTGTGTGGGTAGAGGATTTTAGGCTAGGATTTCCTTGATGGAGGGGATAGGAGATATTTGGGAATCAAGTGATAAGTCGGTAAAGATAACATGTACCTCACGTGTATTACTTTTGTTGTGTGAGGCATTACCAGTTTGATCATTAGATGGGGAATGGTTAGGGAATGGTTTCTTGAATATATGAAGGTCTTGATTGGCAGGTGCATTAGGGTTATCCAGGACTAACTCACCGCTCTCGAGCATTCCCTGAACAATGTTTTTAAAGGTGATACAATTGCTATCACTGTGACCATTTACACGTGATAGTTACAGTAGTCATTTTCCTTGTACCAACCTGGTATGGGGCGAGAGGGGTCAAAACCAGATGCGTGGTTTGATAGGAGGAAGGGTGATGGCATTAGATTTAATAAGCTTTTCTAAAACAGATGAATATGGTTCCCCAATTCTTTGTGTATTTCTTTTGTTCTTGTTTAAATTGGAAGGCTTGGACCGGTGACAAATTAGATGAAGATTTAGCATGATTGGATGGATGGGCAGGGCCAGCCTTAAGTACCACTGCGTTGGCAGTTCCCTTGGCTTTGGAATAACTCGTCTGAGGTTTTGAGGAAGAGGAAGTATCGTGTGATTTAAATGAGGAGTTCTTGTTTCGTAATTGTATCTTCTTCTCTTTGATGGCATGAATTTCGAGCTTATGTGCCATGGTGAAAGCCTCATCGAATGTTTGAAAGGTTTGCACTTGTAAGGTAGGTGAGATATGTCTAGCACAAGCTCGTGTGAAGAGCTCTATGAGTTCAATTTGCGGTAATTAGAAAGTGAGTTGGTTGATTAGGCTATGCCAACAAGTGACAAAATCTGCGATAGATTCATCGTCATATTGATGCATGGAATAAAGATCGGTCATGGTAACCTTCTTGACGACGTTAATCAAAAAATGATCCAAGAAGGCTTGGGCTATTTGGTTGAATGAGAAGATGGAATGTCTAGGTAATCCACTATACCAGGTCAATGCTTTGGACCATTAGGGACATGGGAAAGGTTATGCAAAAGCAGAGCATCATCATGGGAAATTAAGTAACACCCATGTTTGAAAGATCACAAATGCTTTGCTGCGGGTCTTCCTTACTGTTAAAGCGGTTAAACTTAGGCATCTCCCACCGCATGCGGGATATGGGAAAATGAGAATGGATGGGAGAATAGGCTCATTACAAATCTCATCATAGGTGAGAGAATTATGGAGCCGGAAACAAATGCTTCTAATGTCTGCATCTTATCCATCATTAACTTGATAAAGTCATTGTTAGGTTGTGAAGATTGGGTACCCCGGAGCGAAAGGAGGTTGTTGTGGGACATATGAAGAATACGACATTCAAATATGGTGGTGTTGAATAAGGAGGCGGGAATTGAGAGACAAACATAGAGGGTATATACCTGGGCTGAATGACCGATGAAACAGGAGGCAGCTGGTAGTAGGTATGTGAGGGTGGGACACTCGTAGTGACCCTGGTAGAGATGGGAGGTAGAGATTGGGGAATAGAAAGGACAACATTTTGAAATGGGGTAGAGGTTACGAAACCAAGGGTGGTAGCGTTGCGACTAGTATATATGAGACAATAGGTGCGATGATGCTATGTTTTGGGTGGTGGATGAAGGTATGGTGGAGACTACGGGTGCAATAGAGGTGGCGGATGCGCGGTCAAAGCTAGCGTGGGACCTAGCTACGACACAATTGGGGATAAAACGGGTGAGGTCACCGTGGTAGGAGGTGGAGCCAAGGTGGAAGCGATCATTAGGGATGGAGATAAGGATACGGGCATGCCATAGATCAATTGACCCAAGGCATCTCGAGTGGAGGCATGGGTGAGGTAGTGGTTCAAAGCAGTGGGATTCTGATCCAGAGTCGTGCAAACTCCGTGTCACTTGTAGGAATGGTGATAGGTTGATTAGGATCCATGGATGATGAGATGGAAGGTGGTGAAGGACTAGGTGATGAAGGGCTAGGTGGGAGCGGTAGTTGACTAGCGTCAAATACGAGGGCGCTCGCCTGACTACGAGTTAGCACCATGTGGGTAGGAACTAATTTGGTGAGACTGTATTATGTCTGAATGGCACAGAACACAACAAAACTAGGAAAATAGTCAACAATGAGTGAATTAGGTCGGCTGGTGAGCTGTAAAACAACACAGGGTGACCGATGCCGGTTACTGTGAAAAACCAACAGTCTGTTAAATGATGGTCCCAGACTGACAATTTTCACACAGGATGAGATGTAAGGTGACTGTGATTGAAGTAATAACAATATGAAAGGTGATAGGAGCCTTTTACAACTCAGAAAGTGAAATAGGTGTCTTTTGGATAGGTATCCAAGAAGACTTTAGACCGACGCTGGTTGGGTTAAACCGATGCTGGTTAAAGATAACCGTAGCCGGTTACTGTGAAATTGAAACAGAGAATAAGAAAAATGGTTGTGATTTAAAAATCTGGTGTTGAATCAAACCCAAAAGTCTGAGAATGATGTAGATGTGGTCTAGGCACACTCAGACGAAGTCAAAATACACCGACTATGATTGGGAGTGTGCAAGGAAAGAAAAAAATAATGATTGAAAGCTCTCACCTCAAAACGCAAATCAAGTAGAACACTAAGAAAGAACATTCCTAGAGTGCCTATTCTATTACATTTGTTCAACTTATGCTATTTGTATGGATTGACTATTATGAATAGAATAATAGAATTTCTTGGTGAGGAAGGCTTCCTACGAAGAAAGAATTCTAAAGGGTGAGGTTTCAGGAATGTTATGGCGGGGGTGGGCTTCGCTCTGAAGTATGACTCGACAGAGCAGCGAGCTAGGTGCCCACTGTACCATGATCGTGTGATCACCTACAACTTCTTCCAGGTAGGATGTTGTTTAAGAATGTATGTATTTTGAATTTTTGTGTGGTTTGGTAAGACTCAGAGAAAGAGAAAAGGATAGAAGTGCTTTTCTATGATTCGTTTGTCAACCATCAGCTGGTCATGACTTCCAGCGTATAGGTTGCCCTCAATTAATGTGAGCTAATGAGCTAAATCAGAATGCAATGCACTTGTTTTAAACCCAAATCAAAAGTATGATATTCAATGACAACAATAGATGAACATGAAGAGGGATGCTCTTTCACTAAAATGCAGAAAACAAGAATAAGAAGGTTCTTTTTAAATACACCAAAAGAAATGTGTCTTTCAGAGCAAGTAGAAAGAAGAGAATGTTACCAAGGAGAAAGTCTTAATGTGAATGCTACTTAGAAGGGAAACAAACACACATAATTTTTCACCTAGGAATGAAAAAGATGCAAGGAACCCCAAATGGGTCCCACGGCGTGTGCAAAATGTTTCACCTGATTTCTTAGTTTTCTGAGAAGTACTTGACGAAACAGATAAGGTAAAGGGTGGTAAAAGGAATACCTGATTTGGGATGGTTGAAGGTTATATGCGCGCGTATCTGAATCCTAAATCGAAGTGATTGTGAGACGTTCCTTTTGGCTAGGAGGAACTACCTGTATAAGAACCAAAACAAGACCACCAAAGAGAGTTAAATGATATATGCAGTGGACTGCCTAGCATGTGCTAGATCCTGGAAGTGCGATACTTCCTAGATGGTCACAATCCACCTGCTCAAAACAATTTAATGCTGAAATAAAGTAAATATTGTCCTACTGTAGTTTAATATGATTTAGGCATCTCATACAAAATCGTAATAGGCTAGATCTAATCTAACAGGCTAGGCTAGAAGGAGATCTAGAGGTCAAG
This sequence comes from Taxus wallichiana var. yunnanensis, assembly GCA_018340775.1. NCBI lineage: Eukaryota > Viridiplantae > Streptophyta > Pinopsida > Cupressales > Taxaceae > Taxus > Taxus wallichiana. The sequence continues at coordinate 583,307,343 of CM031243.1, forward strand.
TAGGTTGGTTATAGGTGAATCTGAGCTAACAGGCTAGGTTAGATACAAATTTGAAGGTCAAATAGGTGTTCAAGTAGGTATATGTTAGAAACAAGTTGTTATTCGATAGAGATTAGGCAACACAGAGACCAATGATAATTTTATCATGAATCGGTGACGGTTAGAGAGAACCGACGACGGTTAAGTCGGGGTTGGTAGAATCACATAGTCCAGGTTTTTGGAGTTTTGGGGCAAAAGTGGAGTGGATAGAAGGAGGATTGATCACAGAGGGGGTGTAGATATGTTGCGAAGGTCTGAGACTACTGAGGAGGTCAAAATGGGAAATTGGGCCAAGTATTAAGATGATTGGGTATGGAAGGTGGCTGCAACTGGAGAGAGGGAATGGACAGAGTAAAAGACTAGGTTCCTTTACCCTAAAGACTACAATTGATGATAAGAAAATGAAACAGATGGAAGGAGGATACTTACTCTTTTGTGAGGTATAGGTCTAAAGAATAATGAAGAAGTTGCTGCGTTGGAGAATGTTGGGAAGAAAGTTTCACTGTTGTGCCAGTGTATTTGGTTGCCTTTGTTGATCACAAATCAATCTTCGTTCTGTTGTCGCGTCTAAAGAGATTGAATTCAAGATCAGAAGTTTTCTCACAAAACCAACCCATATTACAAAGTCAGTAAATGGGTCTAAATAGGCCATTTGGTCCATTCCGGTATAACCGGCGTTGGTTTAGGGTGAACCGACATTGGTTTGGGCGAGATATCTCGGGTTGTTCAAAAGTTGCCTGGGAAGTTGTTCCACCATTTGATAAGGGTCTCTTCTTTTCTCGGGGTGAAAACCGACCTTAGGAGGCTTTTAATGTGAGGTGAGGGGATGGGTCTAATGTTAGGTTTTATTTAGGACATTGGTTTAGGGTTTAGGTTAATGGGTCAAATGATGGGGGTGGTTAGGTGAGGTGCATTTAATAAAGGCAATTTTATTAAATAGGTGTGTGAGGGTAGTGAATTAATTTAATGTGAATAATTAAATTAATATGTGTGTGGGTAAATGTCACTAACTTAATTAAAATAATTCAATTAATATGTATGGAGGTAAATGGCATAAATTTAATTAAAGTAATTAAATTAAAATGTGTGGAGTGCAAGAAGTAGGTGATAAGGTGTTGAGGATGAGGAAGTGATTATAGAGCCGCGGCGGGACCAAGGTGATTACGACATGATTTCGGTGTCTATAGTGCCGAATTCGTCTAAAATTAGAGTAAATTGATTTAACGGTCTTCACCACTAGATGTAAATTCTCATCTAGCTAGATGGTGACGATCGGTTGACAAGTTAGTGAGTTTTTATGGGCTATTTATGATTCTTTGTTGAGATAAAAAGGGTTCTTGGTCAAGTTGGGAGATTTTTTCTTGTTTGAATTTCGAAACAAATTATGGGGTATGCTTTAGAAAGGATTATTGTGTGAAGTCGGCAGGCTGGGAGAAAAGATTGAATGAGTTTTATGCCATTTTTCATAGGCATGAAATCGTTTCTTTCCATCTTTATTATTTATAGCATTAATATGTTTTAATGTTTATATACTTGTAAGAAATTTTCTCGGTGTTAGAGAATGCAGGATTAAGGGAGGTTAAATTGATTTTGTGTTGTATGAAATAAACTATAACTTTCACAATGAGTGTAATATGGTTATGAACGTGTATCGGGGCATGTGAATGATTATGTTGATGAAATGTCTTGGCTGTGAACACTCGTTTCTTTGTTTCTATAGGGTGAAATACCCATTATTAGATTTAACGTGAGTTTGGTGGTGTTAATATCTTATCATATATTGTATTTCCCAAAAGCCCATATCAAAGAAATGTTGTCCTAGGAATGTTCTAGGTACCTTTGTGAACAAGTGGTTATTTTTGGGACTGGTTTGTCGTATCGAATGGTTAATATAGAGGAGTATTTATATATATTTTGTTATTTCGCTGAACCCATTTGGGTTTACGAATTTGTACATTTATAAATTTTGTTATTGGCAAGTATAGACTATACAAAGTCGCCGTCTCTTGTTTAACCTCTCGAATCCTTCTGTGAAAATAAATATCATGTTAGGAAGGTATAAGGGTTTTATACCTACGATGGTCTAAGGGATTTTATCCACCATCGTACTTAGTTTATACTAACCCGTTTATACGTGCACTAGTGTGAGTATTCTATTAGGGATTGAGAAATCTTCATTTGGATGTGGATTGTTGTCTTGACCTGTTAAAGGGAATTTGTTTTTGAATAGGATGTGTATTATGTTATAGAACAGATGCTTTGGGTTACTCGATCCCTTTGGGCGATGAATGATACAACCCATCATATGGGCTTGAACGTGAATGGTATGGTGATACACCTGCGATTCCTAGTAGACTGTGTTTAGGTAATATGTACTCACCTGATACGGGTTGTGATCTTCAATGAAGTGCTCCATAGTTTTTTAAACAAGGAAAGTCTCTGATGTGGTTCAGAATTGTTAAGGAAAGTTTGATGATTTTAAGGTATTTCTTGTCGATTAGCTTAATTTGTTTTGGGCAGTGTGTTGACTGTTATTATTACTTGAGCTCAATATGGGTAATCTACTTCCCTTTGAAAATTCAAATAAATGCTCTATTGTTATGAAGGATTATTTGGATTTGTTTTAATTAGATTAACATCCATGGGCTTAGCAACAAGAATTCATTATGATGTTAGACAACGTAAAGGAATGACTGGTTAAATAGATCAATGATTAATTTATTGCATTCCTATACAACTAGAATGTGTGGAAAACAAGGTTAATATACGTGGTGTGGGAACTGATGGTTTATATTCAGGATCTATTTTGAATCTGTTCACATTTAATAGATGATCATGTGTATAATGAAATATTAAAATGTATTGTTTCCTTCTTATATTAAGTAATATGAAAGAAAGGAAAAGAGAAGAAAGTGAAATGGTATAATGATCTCCTTTATTTAGTTTTCTGAAATTATATGGATAGTTGGAGTTTGATCATTGAGATATTTTAGTGCTAAAAATCGTAAATATGACATGGACAACCTTTTCATGCCAATTCTTTCAAACCCGACCGTTTCTAACATTTTTTACCAGATGGTGGAAATTAAGTCATTTTTGGCGGATGATTTATAAAGGCTATGTCTGATTCAAATATGTTTGATTATGGTTTTAAGCTATATTTATTTGTATGACCTTGTTTGTAAAAGCGATCATGTGCTATCTTTGACTTACTTCAATAATGGGAAATTTAGCCTAAAGTGTTATTGTACTATTTCAAAAAGGGGATGTTGCACTCATAATAATTATTGAGATATTTCTTATAAAGTGGTTCAATATTGGTTGTTAATTATTTTGTTCTACTAATTGGAATCAACATTATGTGACATATGCTTGATTAATGTTATAAGGTTCTAATGTATTATGAAATATCATATTAAATGATTAATGCATAATTAAGATATAGTTATACATATGGCCCCAATACAAACTAGGAATGTCGGCAAATTATTTCATTTTATAAGTTCAATTAAATGTATACTTATGGAATAGTACGACGATGTCGTAAATAAACAAATTATGGGTTGCGTCATAACGCAATAAGCTATCTTAAATTACATTTAAGATGCAAAATGGATGTAAATAAATAACTCGGATACGAATATGACCTATTGCTAGGTTAAGTTTACGAACCTTAGGAATGTATTCGATGTAGTAAATGTATCACATTTGCGATATAAGGGAAACCTCGTCAGTAAACTAATTCATTTATAATTTAATAAACTAAGTGTTGTGGCGTTTGTAATAAATGGAACTCAACATTCCAACCTCGGATGGTTCTTTGTAAAATACTATCCATTTAACGATGTAAGTCATTAAGTGAATACTGCTATATAATGAGATATCCTAAGTTGTCCTTTGAGTCCACTTATTACGATTTCGTCATAACCGGAAAGGAAAAGTGTTATGCTAAAGTTACAAATGTTGTTAATCTATACGAGAAAGTCATGTCTATACCAACTTATGTTGGATACGGGGAAGGAAATGGTTACGTAATGACACAAGTCATTACGTAAGCACTTTCTCTCCCATAGGCAACCTAAGTTAGCACAGATGTGCTTCTTTACATAGGTTGAACAATTTTTTTACCTTGTGTGCGATGCAATAAATTAGTTCAATTAATCGATTCAATTATGATAAATGAACAAGGTGATATGGTGAAGGGAAAAGTTCCTTTTGATGAATGTGCCATCATGGGTGAGCATATAATCACGACTCTTAAAGTTTGGCTCAAGTAGTGTAAGTTATTAATTACACTATCAAGTTCACCAAGTTCTAGTAAATAGTGTGGTATCCCTGGATGGGATTCAATTGACTGAATTCTAGGTAGACACTTAGAAAACATCACTTGTAAATCAATTCCTGGGGAAGGTACCACTTGTATACTTTGTATATAGACTCGAAAGAGTAATCTATGGGGGATTGGGTAGATCTAATTGACCCATAGTTATGCACATGATTTATTGATTTGTTATCTGATGAATTGTATTTACATTGTTACTAGATTTAAATGTTGTGCATTTAAATCATTGAAGGCAATAATTATTTTGGTAAGTTTTAAAAAAATTCCCGTAATTTGAAGCATTGAAAAGTAGGTGTTACAATCAACAACAACTAGTCTAACAACATCTAGTTAGAAATGTTTTCTCATGACATGGTGATATTGGACATCAATATTATCAGCATCCATATGATAATGGGTTGGATTTGTGTCCAGTGTTGTTGGAGTCCCAGGAAATTGAGAAAGAACTTGGTCCTAGTCATTTGTATCCAATTATTATATGTTTAGCTTCTAATGACAGGGGACATCATTCCAATCAAGGAAAGCGGGAACAACCATGTTTTATCTTTGCGAGATAAAATATTCATTTCATAACAAAACAAGGAGATTATAAGTTAAGTGAGACCTTTATGAAAAAATTGGATACATTGCATTTTATGGGCCAAGTTCAATGAAGTTGAACCAATCAAGAAAGGAGTGACGAATTCCAAAAAGGAGTAAATCCAAGTTAATAGAAAACCAAACATGTTAGCTTGAGCACGAACAATTAGTTGAGCATGCACTCAAAGAGCAAACGCACCAAAAATCTAGTTACACAAAATTCCATTATGGATGAAGGAGAAAAATTTAAACTTTCACCTAAATCGTGGATAGAGGATGATTCAATTCCCAAAAGCACGACATAACAAGAAGCTCAAATAGCTCGATGGAGATATTTCTTATTGCAAGCCAAGATGGTGCAACAAAATATGACAATATGGAAAATCATGAATTCACCAAGGCAAAGAAATGCTAAGCATGGAGAAACACACAATCATGCACTATGGATGTGGATAAAGTAGTTGGTCCATGTAGTAAAAACTACAAAAGAAGGATTGAATATTTGTTCAAGCTACAAACCTGAATGATCTCAGGTGATTACAAACTAAAAAAGTGTATGTTGTGTATCTAAAGCAAGTAACCTAGCCGTAGAATCAGTTCCTTCACCAATGAGATATCGTGAAACACATAAAAAATCCAACATAATGAATGAGTTCATTTCTTCTACAATCGAGATAGCTGACTCTTGGCCCACCGAATATGGCATTGATCATAGGTGTCATGTTGTTAATTTAGGTGTCATTTTAGTGTCTAGGGGTATGTCCGTGTCACTCTAGTGAGGTTTTAATGTACCCACTTTATTATTGTAATAAATAATTTTAATTAGGTCACTTATGTGATAAAAATGTGTTATTTTAATAAATTCACTTTACTTTATTAAAATAAAGTTATAAATTATAATGTGACCTAATTTTGCCCTAAAGTGATGTCATGTAAACCCTAACTACCTTGTAACCAACTTTTGGGTTATAAAAGGAAGTTAGAGCTCATTTATAAATGGTCTTAGAGGTTGGAGGAAATTTTTCCTATGGCCTCAAGGTAGGGAGTTAATAAAAATTTGTGTTTAGATATTTTGATGTGGATTTATCATTGTCAAGGAGACTTTGTGTTCCTTTCAAAGAATAAATACATGAATGCTTATAGAAATTTATGTCTTGAGATTCTTGTTGGTTATGTTTGTTCTTGTGGAAACTGCAATATTTTATTTCTTTAATTTTCATGCAAAGTACTAACATTCAATCTCTTTACTTTCATGGTGTATTTTCTAGCATGTAGGAATGAGATCTGCATTTTCTTGTCCCTGCATGCTCCCTCTCTCCATTATTTTCCACTATCTTCCTCTTTCTTCTATCTCTCACTCACTTTCCTTTCTTTCTCCTTTTGGGTTCTTTCTGGGTTAAAAGTATCCAAAACCCCACAAACCCATTATATGAGGGAGATGCCCTCTAAAATGTAAAGGTTAGATCACCTTGTCGATAGGTGACCTATCCCATGTTGCATGTTTTATGTCGGATAATGCGAGCGAATTCGTGAGGAAACCAAATAAACCAAAGTGACCTAAAATCTTGCCAACAAGGAGGATTCTTGGAGACCGAACCTAAATCTTCTTAGAGAGTGTGCGAGATGTTTAGTAGGCCATTGAAGAATTTTGATGTAATTATGATTATACTAGAAATTTTTGCATCATAATAGATCGCTTTAGGAGTTTTTCAAACTCGAGAGATGTATCATGTATTTGTTTGCGTTATATTATGCATTTTCCCTCATTTTATTCTTGTTTATCATATTTAAATTTTGCTTTAAAGTTTTAAAGCCAATTTTTTGTTAACGAAAAAAATTGAGGTCGTTTCAAGTATCCGAAAATAGTTGATTGATTAAGTGAGTCACTTAAGTACCTTTTAAGGGTCATTTTGATATCACATAAGCTAATTAAAAACATTCTTACGTTGATTTTGGAATTTGCAAGTATTAGTTTTGAATTCTTGCGGTGTAAATCAAGGCAAGTTTGAATGATTGCTTGAGGAATACGATCATGAGATAGGTTCAAAATGTGAAATTTTAATTACAATCAAGAAATATCCTAGAAGAAGATCGGATGATTTAAATGGCCTTCTCAAACCTTCATGTAAATGAAGAGTATGGCGAAAGAGCTATATTAGGAATGGATGCAGAGAATCAAAGGTAAAATGGAAGAAAGAAATAATGGTAAGGAAAAAGGTAAAGAAGAAAATTCTCTGAAACCTATTCCATCTCCTTCTAAACCTTATTGTTTTTCCTATGATAAGAAAGTCTCTAATGTTCCATCGGTTATAAAACTAGACGATCGAGATAAATGCGAAAAATTTGGATCATTGGATCAAGTAGATTGAAGTTTACTACAGGGTTCAAAAGATTGTGGATGAGGAAGCAAAAATTCAGTTAGCTACTCTTTGTTTGGGTGGTACAACACTCATTTGGTGGGAGAGTAAGACTTAGGAGGATCTGTCAAAACATGGTAAAGTGATTTTTTCTTGGGATGAATTTGTTTTCATTTTGAAAAAATAATTTTATCCACTTGGTTATATGCAACAAGCTACTATGGACTGGAAAAATTTAAGACAAACTAAGGGTCAAAGTGTGCAAGATTACACTCGAAGTTTAGGAAGAGAGCATTGATTTTGGGAATTCCTCTTTATACTCAAGAGACTATGTTAAAATACATTGGTGGGTTACATAATTATCTGAAACATACCATACTTATGTTTAATCCCACTAACTGATGCAGTTTGTGTCCAAGCTACCCACATTTAATCACGGGGTAAGAACACAAAAGGAATATTTACAAAGAAAATAGAAAAGCAATAGCTTGAAAACAAAGATAAAGGAAAGGGTAAAGGAAAACATACTTCCACTATAAAAAAGAAGATAAAAAGCCTTTTTTACATTGCAAGAAATAAGGACATACAAATGCTAAGTGTTGGAAGCTCCATTCGGAGCTCAAGCCAAAGAGGTTCAAGAAAGGAGGTGACAAGAAGACTACTGCAATAGTGCAAGATCTTGGATCTGATTCAGGTGATGAGACCAAGATCATGACCATGGGTTTGCAAGGTTCATCTTCTTCCTCTTCTAACACTAATTCTCATACTTATAATTCTAAATCTATACATTAGAAGAAGAGAAATAAGATTTACCACATTAGAGTTATTTCTAAATACACTAAGATTGATACTCTTTTTTACATTGGGTCTTAATCTAATCTCATTTCTAAAGTTTTTAGGAACTTGGGACTTAAGACTAAAGCTCACCCTAAGCCTTACCTTTTGGGTTGGGTATGTGATGATGCTAAACTACAGGTCACAAAAACATGCAAAATTAGATTTACAATCACCTCTAAATTCATTGATGAGGTAGAATTAGATGTGGTTCCACTTGATATTTGTGGCATTGTTCTTGTAGTCCTTATTTGTTTGATGGAAAGACAATATTCTATAGGGAAGATAATAATTATTTTTTTTTGTTAAGGATGGAATTGAATACATTGTTAGAGATCATTAGATAAAAGAAAAATTGTCACTTGTATCTATAGGACGATGAAGAGGCTTGTGAATGCAAGAAATTTTTTTGTGCTCATGATTGTAAAATCTAAGGATGATGATAAATCCAAGGCTTTAGAAGGTTGTGATCCTAAACATAAGAATGAGATAATTAAAGTTATTTCTAACTATGATGATGTGTTTCAAGAGCCATAAGGTTTACCTCCTAATAGGGATATACAACATGAGATTCATCTGCAACAGGATGCACCTCTTCCTAATATTATCATGTATAGGTTTTTGTGGTTGAAAATGAAAAAATAAAGAAACATGTTATGGAGTTGCAAAAGAAATAAATCATTTGGCCAAGCAATTCTTTGTGTGGTTCACCAATTGTGTTGGTACCTAAGAAAGATGGAACTTGGCCAATTTCTCGTGGATTATATGGCACTAATAAAATAACGTTGAAATACCGATATCCTCTTCCTCGTATTAATGATTTTCTAGGTTAGTTGAAAAATGTTGTTTCACTAAGTTAGATTTGAAAAGTGGTTATCATCAAGTTAGATTCAACGAAGGTGATATTTGGAAAAATGCTTTCAAAACTAAGCAACATCTATTTGAGTGGCTTGTCATGTCCTTTGGGATTTGTAATGCTCCTGCCATATTTATATAAATTATGAATGATGTTTTTAGGAAATTCATAGATGATTTTTTTATTATCTACCTAGATGCTATTTTGATCATCAATAAAAGTTGGGAAGATGAAATTCTTGGAAAATTTGAGAAAGGAGAAATTGTATTTAAAGATGTCAAAATGTGAATTTGGTAAAACATCTTTAATTTACTTAGGATTTTTAGTAGAGGGTGGTGAATTGAAAATTGATCCCTCTAAATTTGCAACCATAATGAAGTGGCCTAAGCCTAATAATGTCACTAAAGTTAGAAGCTTCTTGGGGAAGTCCAATATTGGTGGAAGTTTATTGTTAAATTTTCATTCATTACAGCTCCTTTGCATTCCTTGATGAGTACAAAATAGGTCTTTTAGTGTGGAGGAAAGTACCAAAAATCCTTTGACACACTGAAGGAAAAGATAAGCACAACCCCAGTGTTAGCACTACCTGATTTGCAATAGCCATTCAAGATTGAAACTGATGCAAGTGAATATGTCATGGGTGCAATATTGATGTAAAAGAGAACTTGTGTGTTACCATTCTAAGACCTTCACAAGTGTTGTAAGAAATTATCCTAAGTATTAAAAGGAGTTGTATGCTTTGGTGTAGAGTGTAAAAAATGGAAACATTACCTCATGGAAAAAGAGACAATAAACCATATAGATCACCAACATTTGCAATATCTTCACCACACAATTCAAGCTACAATAGTCAAGATACTTTTGTTAGATGGGGTTTTGCAACAATCCATCTCGTGATCAAGAACAAGAAAGGTACATAGAACAAAGATTTTGATATGCTTTCTATACCTCATGTTATTGCATCTATTATTTTACAACATAGTCTTGTGATGCATGAAATTTATAGGGAACAATATGCTAGCGATGTTGATTTTAAGGATGTCTATGAAGATTTGACTCATGGTAAACAAGTAGAAGAATTTGACTATCATTTACATAATGGATTACTTTATCATCTTGGTAAAATTTTTATTCCATAAGATGAAAGAGTTCATTTGATTAGGGAAGCACATACTTCTCTTATTTTTGGTCATTTTGGTATTGGTAAAATAATTACACAATTACAAAGATATTGTTATTGACCTTGGATGTATGAAAATGTATCTAATGTAAAAGGTTGTATTCTTTGTGCCACAAGTAAGCCTAGTAATAGAAAGTTGGGCTTGTATACCCCACTTCTTGTACCAACCCGACCATGGGAAAGTATTTCCATGGACTTTGTTAGAGGTTTTCCTATGAAAAAAAGAAAACATGACTATTTGTACATGGTGGTGGATAGATTTAGCAAGATGTGTATCTTGGTGCCCTACAAAAAAAAAATAATAGGTGAGACTCACATATGTTCTTAAAAAACAATTAGGCTCATTTTGGTTTGTCAACATCTATTGCCTCTAATTGAGATTCTCGATTTATTGGGAAATTTTGGTCAACATTATAGGACATGACGGAAAATTTTAAGAAAAGTATTTATTTGCATCCGTAGACTACCAAGAAAATAGAAGTGGTCAACCGTACAATAGTGCATTTTCTTTGATGATACTATAAAAACATCCTAAAATTTTGGATGAGTAGTTATGTTATGTACATCATGCTTACAATCGTTCCTTACATTATTATATACAAAAGTCTCCTTTTGAGACTTATTTTGGTTATTTTCCTATCTCACCTTTGGAATTTTCATTTAGACAAGAATCAAGTAGAGGATGGATGAGATGATGCCAATAAGGCCAAAAATTTCATTCAAAAGATAAAAATGGTACACCAAGCTATTTAAGAGAAATTGGAAAAGATCTAAGCTAGGCATGACCAACATTGTGTTCATCATCATTTTTAAGTTAGTGATCAAGTTTGGATACATATCAGTAAGGAAAGACTTACAGGTGAAGGTAAAAAGTTAAAACCAATTAAGTATGGCCCATTTAAAATATTGGAGAAGATTGGTAATAATGCCTTCAGGTTATAATTACCTCCACATATGTAGATGTATTCCATTGTGAATGTTGAAAACCTAAAATTGTATGAGCCACCCATGATCATTTATCAAGGTGAGACTATTAATGTATTGTTGTCTACTTTTTTCCTAAGTATATTGATGAACTACAAGATGTTATTCTGAATAGAAGGACGAGGACTTTGCAAAAGTGGTGATGTAAAATATATTTGTGTGGTTTTGAAGGGAATGCATCCAAGCAAGGAAAAATGGATGGAAATTGAAAAAAGTGAGGGAAATGTGCCCTTATTTATTGTCAAAATAAAACCAAACTTTTGGTGTTATAAAAGTTCCTCAGTGGGGAGGAGTGATATAAGAGGTTCCACACTTTGAATTGATCGGATGGTTTGTACAAGTTAAAAAAATTCCTACACATAGAAGATTGCGTCGAGATATATTTTATGCCATTTAAAGGGGAAAAAGAGATGTTGTATGCAAAAGATATGACCCGTTGAAGAAGTTTTTCTCTAATTGAAAAAAATAAAAGCAAGGTGCACAAAGATGAGGTGGCAAGATGAGAGCTTGACAAGTGGAAAAATGTGGCATTGGTAAATGGTAGAGTGTGCTCAAGAAAAATGTGGTTTTTGGTTTTAGCCTCTGGTCTTTGACGATTGATGTGGGGCCCACATTATGTACCGTATTGGGGCCCTACATATGGTGGGGTCCACTCTTTTCACGGGTGAACCCTACTTCCTATCTTTTGTTAGTGTAAGATATTCATTTTCCTTGTATTTTTTTTACTTAAATCTCTCCTACACTCATGAGATATGCTTGTTTAGGTGTACACTTGACCACACTTTTTTCGCTAGTGGTAGTTACTACCCTTAACTAGTTCTTTGTTAACCGACTATTTTGGGTATGGAGGTTACCACTATTCTAGGTGGAGGTTTTTGTTATTCTAGGAGGAGGTTACACATTCACCTCCTATATGTACATCACTTGCATCATTCTAATATAGAGCATTGAGTTGATTTAGAGCCATTCTTACCTTTTGCATTTTATCTCATTGTTCTTCATAACTTGCAGATTTGTATGTGTGCTTAGTCTTTCCTTTGTGTAATTCATGTCTCACATTTCTCACCAGTGCACTCTTCGATTTAGCGGATCCTTGGCATTCCCGATATGGTATCAAATTTGAGTTGGTATTGAGATTGTTTGGTTGTTTTTATGCTAGTTTTACATGAGATAATTATTTGTAATAGTTTTTGTGTTAAGTTTTGTTCTGTTGGTTTTTTGTCTTTTCTATGGTGTATACAACCTATATATAGGCTTATGAGGTGTTGTAGGCTTGTATAAGGCATAAATATCCATAGAATGTTACAAAGAGCCCTGTATTGAAGGTGTAAGATTTGAGGAAGGTATTTGAAGGTGTTTTTTTGATTTATCACAGGATTCCTTAACTAGGGAAACTTCAAACACACCCTAATCTTGTCCAAACACCTCACTACTGGATCTTATGACCTATTTTTTACTCTAATATGTGTCATTTCTACTAAAATGTCCTGAAATAGGTTGTACAATGCCAAAATTGACCTGGTTTTGTCTCCTTAAATATGATTTCTTCTTTGAACAGCTAGTTTATTCTTTGCATGACAGTTTTTGGTCTTCCAACACTATTGTTATGACTTCTATAGAGCCATATAGGAACACCGACACTTGGTGTGTATGCAACACTAGGATAATTCTTAGACACACTGTGTGTGTGGGAATTAGATGATCATGAAGATATGTAGTACACGAAAAATCAAATAATATCAAGACACCTAACACACAAAACTCAACATGGTTGTAACAAATGTCGTGCTAGATCCAAACTTCATTTGGAGCAAGTTACGAAGAGAACCAATATTTTTTGAAGGCACAAAAAAAATAAATAGTGGGTGCACTAAGGATGTTTTTCAATGACTATAGCACTGGACTAGGCTCTAAAGGTTCCATATGTATAAAATATTAATGTGGAACATGTTGCATGTACTAAGGGAAGAATAAAGCTATTTGACATGCATTTTGATGCTAGATTTATAGGATAGAATTTGTAATTCGTTACGTGAAAGTCATATTAATCAATGGCTAAGACGGTGAAGGCTAATGCCCCATTGGTATAAATTCCCCTACTTACATTGGTTTTTATTTTATGAAATTTGTTGGTTGAATGAGTGTGGAATGCTTGTTGAATAATTGGTAAGAATTGTTTAATTGGATCAATGATGGGATTGTTGATATAAATTTTATTGACTATTGATGCCTTATCTTATGTTATAGTCTTATGTTTTGAGTAGGTTATGTGTAGGTATTGGAAATCCATCACGATGCAATCAAAACCGATGGGAACTAATCTTCTCTAGTTCCACGAGCACACAATGTGAGTTATTTGTGTGATATATCGATACAAGGGTATTGTGTATGTTAGAGAACGATGTGGAAAATTGGGCTTGCGTGTGTGTCCTATTGATTATGGGTTGGGAGTACATAAAAAAATGTTCCTCTTTATTTTATTCACTCTTAGTTGTTTTGATGGAAAATAATAGGACTTTTGGGACCTTCCACTTTATTCTTCAAGTGTCATGGAATTTGGAGATGTAAACTCGATGATAGTTCTATCCTCAAAAATATGTAAATTCAATACTATTTTAGTAATTTATAGTTTTATAATCTTATTAATTTGTAATAATAATATTATAAAATAAAGTGATGGTCTTTGTGTGTGTGTACACACCTATGTATGTATGTATATATGTATGAATATATGAATGTATGAATGTATGTATGTATGTATGTATATGTGTGTGTATGTATGTATGTATGTATATAGATGTGTGTGTGGATACACACACATATGTATGTATGAATATGTATACGTGTGTGTGTTCTATATATACACACATATATACATATGTGTGTGTAATATACATGTACATACATATATACATATGCATGCATACATGCACGAATGTATGCATACATGCATATATGTGTGTGGATATTTAGTTACATACATACATACATACATACGTGTGTGTGTGTGTGTGTGTGTGTGTGTGTGTGTGTGTGTGTGTGTGTGTGTGTGTGTGTGTGTGTGTGCGTGTATGCCTACACAAGGCATGTGTGTGTGTGACCAATCAACCCAAAATCAATATAAAGTGATGACCTATATATTTATAAACAATCTAAATATGGAGAGTACAATATACATAAAAAATAAATGATATGCACAAGTAATAATATACATTGTGTGGTGATGTAAGTGAGGTACTCCTTTGTATGATTGGCATAACATTCATGCAAATAGACTTGACCAACCACTAAAATTTCTATGCATGTACACCATATAGGTCACCCTTGCACCGTAAGTACATAGCCATACGTAGGTGGTCCCGCTTTTGAATCATGTGCATTAAACTAGGAATGACGGTCTTTATGAAAATTACCTAACATAATGTATGCACAAACCGAGCATACAAAATGTATGTTATTATGGTCAATACCAATTAAAGGTTATGCATGCAATTTATATTTGAAACTAAAATATTGAATAAAAAATCTTTCATAATGTGAAATGCTTCATTTACATTATTTAATTTCATAAAATGATTCTATCAATTTCCCCTAACGTCATTGGTTACAGGGGTATCTCTCTCAAAGGTTCTTTAATTTATGGAAATTCCAATACAAAATTCTATTTGAAATTTCATTGTATAATTCACCTTTGACATTATTTCCACATCCATGGTGGGTGGTCTCCTCATCCAAGGTTCTCTCCTATAGTGATTATGTTCGAGATGTTTTTTCTTTCCTACTTTAAATTAATGAATTGAAATAACAAAAACAAAAACAAACTCGAAGATGGTGGGGTTTAATGATACCCGCGAGATAGATGTCTTTGTTGATGCTTTGATGTTTGATTTGACATACAAATATTTGAATGGGCACACAATTGCTTCCTTCCAACAGGATAGGTCACCTGTAATGCACAAACACTCAAAAAAATATAGGATTATATAGATATATGATGGATTTCCTAGAAAAATCCAGGTCCCCTGAAAGCAAATGGGATTCCTTGCAAGGATGAAAATCCACGTTCAAGAAATCAATCTGATAATGATAAGATAAAATGATAAAACAGATGATATAACCAAAAATGTAAAGGGACCGATGCAGTCCACAATTATATAATGGTCCGATGGTGATACATGATCCAAAGGGAGTCTAAGAATAAAAAAATAGCTCAAAGGAGGAAGGATGTAGATAGATGTGTACTCAAAAAGGTGAGCAAGATGATAAATTTGATTTAGATAACTGATAGAGTGCTAAATATGGCTCAAAGGAGCTTGATATGACTAGAAAAACACTTGTAAAGGAAGAGTAGTAATAGATGAAGATATCCGTATGTCTAAAGGAAGATATTTGGGCTTAAATGCATTAATAGACATGGATCATCGACGATTGATGTTGATCGTTGGTGATTAATGATCGTCGTCGATTAGGGGAATCACCGACGCGTTTGTTGTGGAATTGTGCAAGCTAATAATAAACGTGATAAATTTGATTGAGGCTTGTAAATGACAAAGAAATGAGATGATAATGCAAAAGGGAAAGTAATTACCTTGTGTAAGTTGATAAATGAAGACAAGGGGGTGATGTTACCCGAGACTAAGAGGTCGTAGATGCACAAAGGTTGTTGAATTGACTCTTGGATGTTTGAATGGCCTCCAAAGGCTAAAGAAGAGATAGTGATGCCTTTGAATGTTATCGTGATGATTTTTGATTCTAAGAGAGGGCTATGATACAAAGAATATACAACACAAAGTCTCCAAGAGTGAGCAACACGAAGCAATGTCCTAGCTAACCCCGAATGAAGACATAAAACTCATTTAAACAGAGTTGTTTGCCGACTAAGGAGAATCACCAAAGATCCGAAATGTGTGGGGAAATAGTTGAAAATATTTCCCAAATTGATATTTTTGTTTGTTTTGATGAAGGGTGTGTGTTGGAAAGAGGTTATGCGGATTAGGAAGGTTTTTAAATGGTTGAGAAGTTGTTTATTTTGTTTTAATTTATTTGATTTTGGTTTTTAAGTGGTTTTGGGTTGTTTTGAGAGGGTCAAATAGGATTTTACAACTGTAGGATAATATTTACATGGAGTAAATATAATGGGGAGAAATAATACTTAGGATAAGGATTTAATGTATAATATGATAATGATGTGATAATGAAGGGGTGCTAGTGGATGCATATATAGGAATTAACGGTGCTAATTTTAGGTGTCTACAATTTCCCCTTTTTGTTGAGTGGTTTTGGTGTAGGAAATCCATGAGACAAAAAAATATGTGATGGATAAGGATGTGAAAGATGTAGAATTATATGATAAGGTGCTCCCCCTCAAATTAGGGATTGCTGACTTAAAGGTGAATCAATCACGAGTTTAAAAGAGATGGATGAAAAGATATAAGGATGGAAATATGAGAGATGATGCCCCAAGACGAGGTATAGAAAAAATATGGGTGTCGTTAGAAAATCAAGTGATAGGGGAACCAAAGGGCTCGTGTCTTATAGACGTATGAATTAACAACGGAAAGGGGAAATAAAAAGGATGTTTTGACGAGGTCAAAGGACCAAAAATTGATGTTTCCACAAAGGTGGGCTTACGAGGCCAAGAAGTCAAGTGATAGGGGAACCAAAGGGTTCGTTTCCTATAGACATATGACTTTAACAACAATAATATGATGGTTTGATGAGGTCAAAGGACCAAAATTGATGTTTCCAAAAAGGTGGGATTACGAGGTAAGGGATTCAAGTGATAGGGGAATCAAAGGGGTTCATGTCCTATAAACATATGAATTTAACAACGAAAAGGGTCCTGATAGAGGACTAGATAGATGTCCTGATGGTGATCAGAGGCATAGCACTCGAGGAGGTTGTCGGTTGAAAAATGTAAATTTTTGTGACGTTTTGATGTACATGGCTCTTTATGAAGCTTAGTTTTTATGTAAACTCATGATACATAGAGTTTTGAGACTCCAGATGATATATAATGATACACTGATATGATTTATGATTGTTGATTCATGTGTTGATCTTACTTTGATGTGGTAATATAATATTAAGATGCGATCATGATTGTATGGATATTGATAGATGTTGATATTATGATATATATCGGTAAATGTTGATATTATGTCCTGACTTAATGTTTATAAAAATGTGCCTTAATCATGGACAATAATAAAATGTGGAATGATTGCTTTATACTAGATTTGATACATATGTGATGGGAATTAATATGATGAAGGTAGTTGCACTCTTGTCCTTATGAAAAAAATTAATACATGACTAACAATGGGTAGTCACACATAGGATCTTAGATATAGAAATGAAGTGATAAGATGTACCTTCCTATAACATGAAAGGGTTAACATATGTAGGTCTGTGTGGGGAGTAAGGTTCTCCTTTCAACAGTTTCATAGAGAGATGCCCCAAGTGTACTTTTTATTTTTGATGCAAATTGATGAATACAAGAATTTTGTTTTAATGGGAAAGCTGATCAATGCAGAAAGATTTCCTAGGCTGCTTTGATATTTAAATTTTTGAAAGTTGATTGATGTGGGAAGCATTTTTACATAGGTAGTCATCCTTCAAGGGAGTGGTATACAATTTTTTAATTTTTATTTTGACAGGGATAGCCATCCTTCGAGGGATTGATCTATAATTTTGATAGGTAGCTGTCCTTCATGGGACCAGTCTACTTTTCTTTTTGACAATATGATTTTGACATTTGAATAATTGTCCTTTAAGGGATAAATTTATTTATTTTTGATAAGATGCATCCACATTTATATTTGACTATTTTTTTGAGGTTAGGAAAAACCCTAATAGATCGTTTCAAGGAGGGGAGAAGAAATGTGTACACGACCTACACATATGTGCCCCATGACATGTCTTTAGTTGGTACACAAGGTAGATGGATGTAATGATTACGGGGTTCCTGTTAAGGAGGAAATTTTCTAATTGAAAGATGCGATGAACAGAGCCGTGGTGATTATGTTTAAGGATTATAAGGATAATGACGGAATACCACATGATTTCAAATCATTATGATGATAAAATGACTGGTTGATGGTGGAATAAGATCTTTGATGTGACTATTGTCATGACGATCAAAATGTTAACAATACAAAGGCCACAAGTGCAAGGCATTTAGAGGTTCCTTTTCAGGTGTACCATCAAGGGAGGTTAGATGATAAGCTCTCAACCCATACTATATGGACCGATCCAGTTAGGGAAAAATTTCAATGTTTACTCCTTTCTAGAGTAGTGAAATTTTGACTTGATTGAGAGGATAGGTTTGGTGAAGATTCACTAGGAGAGGTATGCAAAAAAATTCTTTCAAGTCTCGGATGATGAGACCCTAGTGTGAAAATGTGGCTAGAGATAACGTGCGCAGAAGGAACAATATATTTCAGGTTAGGAAGATGAAAGTTTTGATGTTTATTGATTGATTATATGATTAATAAAGGAGGATGCAAAACCTTTCAAAAAGGAGCCGTTGAAAATCTAGATGATATATGAGAAAACGATTGATGAGGAGAGTAGATGATGAAACTTTGGTGTTACCTTTTCTTCGTGTATGAAGATTTTTGATTCATGCGAGGGGTGAATCGTATTGATTTGAGACAAGGGAACTTCAAAATATGGTGATGAGAAGGCGTACGAGAAAGGTTTTCGATATCCCATTGAGGGTGAACCCCTAGTCCAAGAGATGTCATGTGACTTGGGTGTAGATGTTGATGAGACTGAGAGACCTTCAAGGGAAGGTGTGGACATTGATGAGATTGAGAGAACTTTAATAGAATGTGTTGAAGAGATGTCTAGAAAAGGTTTGATAATACAAGATTGAGGATGCCCCCTTGTCTTGCATATATCGCTGATGAAACCAAGGGGGTGGAGGTGTAGATGATATCGATGATGGCTTAGGAGGGTCCTATTATGGGAGAATATATTTGAAGAGGAATATTTTTTGGGTTATGGCTTTAAGTGCTTTACAACTCTCCATGTTATGACTTGGGATTCGATGGTAGGAACAAGTTTTATTTTGATCGTACCAAGTGGGTTTTTGGATATGTGGATTGGGTATTTTGATAGGTAGTAATGTGATAAGAGAAGCTTGTATAAAAATTTCGAGGGTGTCACCGTAAGTCATATTTGGGGATTTGGATTAATGGATTTTGATTTACAAGAACAATTGGTAGGACATGCCTTATTTTTGAACGTGGGTGGATGGGTAGATGCGAGGGATGTTGTGAGTTTGATAAATATGAGTATGTAATCTATAGATGGGATATGATGTGGGATTGATAAAATTAGATGATGGATAAAGTCCTAAAATTGATGAGGAGGGACCGTTTATGGATGAGAAGGGGTTCGACTGTGTGATATGATATTGAGATAAAGGATGGGGCCCCAAAATAGATGGTAAGGGTGGAACTATAGATGTGATAGATTTGAATTGTGATAAAGGATGGGGTCCTAGAATAGATGGTAAGGTTAAGACCCTAAATGATGCGTGTTTTGATTTTATAATGTTAAATTTAGGTAAAGGAGATGGTATTACAATAGATGATGAGGATGAGGTCGTGGATGTGATGGGACTTGATTGTATAGTATTTGGTTCGGAGACAAGGTTCCAGATTGGATGACAAGTGAGGCGTCGACTATAGGATTGACCCCGATTCGATGAGGGAGATGTTGTTTCTAGACATGATTAAGGTGGGTTACATTTATGTGGGCTATCCAAGTCTTTAATTGGTTTAAAAGATGGTTGGATGTCGAGATATTTGATTGTAGGTGCCCCTTTATAATGGTCTCCAAGGTGGAGTCTATGGGTTGCGAGGAGTGATTAACTAAAAATGTGGATTTTCTAAGTTAATCTAACTAGGAACAAAAATAAATAACAATGAATAAAAACAAAAATAAATATAGAAAGTGACCTAAGCAACTAAGGAATTAAAAATGAAAACCCTAATATGCAAAGAAGGGTTGGAAGGAGCTTAGTTGATTCAATGGTTGTTTGGGACTCGTATCAAAGAATGAACCGATAAATAAAATGCAAATGTGACCACACAGAGCTTTAGAGGACATATATATGAGTTGTTTTTTGGGCCATCGGGGCACCTAAGAGAGGATCAGGGGTGTCTTTGGGTGCCCTAGTATGTGTTTTGAGAGCCCTAGTTTGTGGAGGAGGTGTAAAAACCAAATTTGTAGGGTTGGGAGATGATCAAAATCTTTTTGTTACTGTCGCATGTAATTCATTGCAATGTTCCGTATGTCATCAATGATCAATGATGAAAGGTAGACTTGCAAAACCCCAAAACAAGAATCAATCCCTAAAAAAAGAAAAATGCAAATGAAGGTGTCAAATTGAGCTCAGTTGCCACAATGGTGGACTTACTAATCGAGTCTTTGCCGCACACATCTCGAGACCCGATGTAGTTCTATGTGCATGTGTGTGCAATCAAGCCCTAGGTGCTCTTGTGCTAGTTGAACTTTGTGAAAGTAGTGAGTAATAACTATGTGTAGAAAATGTAATATAATGGTGTATGGAATAGAATAAACTTCCCTCGTATGATGTGTGATGCAGATGAACCAGACTTGTGCCTTGTGTTAGAGCTAGATGGATGTAAATGGAGCCTTTTAAGGATGCAACCTTATGTGATGATAGTAGTGACTAGTGCTTGGTCCCTCATCATTGTCTCATAAATTTATATTTATATGGTTCTCTTGATCTAATTTCATAATTAACCCCAAAAAGTTGACCACCAAAAATATGAAATGATCAAATAGCTAGAAAGTTCCCAAAAAGTGGCGGGAAAGTGGAAAAGGATCAGGGCACCCGACTAGGACTAGGGTTCCTACGGGTGCCCCACTATAAGCATGGGCACCCCAATCAAGTCTAAAATGATGGAAAATGATGAAAACATACTAGGAAAGTATGTGTTGAAGGTCGAAAATGATGACAAAAACAAAGAAAAATGGCCAAAAGATGAGGGTTAATTAGTACTTTCTTCACTCAAAAACCATATGAATAGTAGTATAAGACCAAGAATAAATAATGTCTAAAGTGCGTGATTTTATGACTACATTTTCCCCCACTTTATGTTGGTGAGTGGAAAGCTCGGTAACATAAAGTAGATAGAGATGCGTACTTGATGTCCATGAAGATTGTAGTAGAAAATGCACCAAGGACTAGACAAAGCATGGAATGACAAAAAGATGATGGAGCGTGGAAACTAAAGATGAAAAAGTGCAAAAAAGTGATGAGAGTGAACCTAGGGCAGAAATGCATGTGTATTTGCTAATGTGTGTGATGTACCTACATGGTTAGTATGGTGTGTGTTGCAACAAAGTGTTAATGTTGTTGCCCCCATTGTTGTAGTTTTTGTTGTTGTTGTTGTTATTGATTACTGTTTCTCATACGGATGGACCTGTAAGGAGAAAACAATCAATTAGTCAAATACACATGTATATATGTGTAAAATGCATGTAAAAGACGCATGTATGTATATGTAAGTGTAAATGTAAAATACACAAATGAAAAATAGAACATGTGTACCTGATCCATGTCGAGAGAAAGAATGTAAAAAGAAGATATCTTGTCCTCGGGTTTTTGGGTGATCCAACATGATAGGATGAAGAAGTATAGGGAGGAATTCCACTGTATCTTACAACCTTTAACTTCTCCCCAAATCATATGTGAAGAGATCTCTGTCTTCGCTTGGTTTTTTGGTGATCCGACGCCACCGGGTCAAGTAATTTAGGGAGGCATACCCGTTGTAACCTCCAAGCCTCTAATACTTCCAAGAATGCTAAGGACACCATGTTGTGTAAAATACAATATGTACAAGGTTTGTTTACTGGTATGAACCCACTCGATGTATAATCCCACAATGGCAAGGGTGGAAATTGAACTGAATTGAACTGGTGTAGAAGCGTTGTATAGTATGTAAAACCCCAAATGATACCCCCCTCTTTGGGGGCACATGCGAATTGATGATAGGAGAATGAAACCATAAAAGAGGACCAACTACATAAACTTTGCCATGCAAGAGGAAAGGAAAGCTCTTGGTAGAAACCAAGGTGCACACAAATAAGAGGCTAGCCAAAGATAAGTGGTAGTACGGACAAGCATGCATGTATAAGACAATGTGTAATATATAAAAATAATGTATAGGATACCAAGAAATATGGTAATGTAAACACGTAAAAAGACAAAGTAATCCACACAACATGGGCTACAAACATGGGACATCACTCATTATGTCACAAGACACGCAAGGCCATCATGGCCACATACACAAAAAAAATTTCTGCACACCAAACAAAGGGCAAGGGCCGCATATAATAGCAAACAATAGACAAACAAGTACAAAAATAGATAGCCATGGAAACAAGTAATCCTACAAACAAAAGCTGCACATGAAGCACCTGTTAGCATATTAGAAAGATAACCAATATGTCAAAAGGTTTTATGAACATGTAATATATGGTGCTAAGTGCAAAATGGAACAATAACACCTGTAAGAGATGAATGTAGATTCCCCAGGTGACCAATGTAGGATGGGTAGAATGTGAGAATCTATTATGCGTGTAAGAAACCTGTATCTGTGATCACAAATAAGAAAAGGTGTGAACGCACATGTGTGTATGGTATAGATAAATGACATACAAGAGATCTAACTAGCATGTGTAATAAGGTTACCATATACAAGCAAATGCAAGTAAGAGTAAAAGCAACCAAGATATGTAATATGTTTGGGATGGATGTAATGGAATGCGAGATGGATGATAGGAGTCGCATGCCCCGAGTGAATGGAAATGTATGCAATGAGGTTCATTTGGTTTACCCCCTCAGTAGTCAAGAATGAACAATAAAGGAGAGTGCGTCATTGGGAAATGGTCAAATAGTGTGTTTTGTATCTAATGTGATGTGATGAATGTGTATGTGTGTGTGATGATATGTGACCTAGAAATGATGTGTTATCAACCCTATAGCCAAGCAAATATGACGAAAATATGATCGAAAGAGTGATGATTTATCCCTAAGCATATATCACTACATGACTAGAATAAGTGATGATAATGTAAGTAAAGGGAGTGGTGATGTATCCTAAAGTGTATACCACTAAGATGATAGAAGGAATAGGTGACCATTTAGCCTAAAGAATATGTCATTAACCTAGTAATGTTGCATGATAAAAAGTCTAATGATGAACGTGTAAGTATGATAAGGTCCATTCGATTTGTAAACCATCGGCAGTCGAGTATGGACCAAGGAACTAAAGTGCGTCATAGGGTAGTGAGTGCAACGTGTAGAAGATGATGTAGTATATGTAATGATGATGATACATGACCATATGATGAGTAGAAATGTGTAAAATGTAATGCATAATGTGCTAGGTAATATGTGCAAATTAGATTAGTAATGTAGTATGTAGTATGTAGGTTGAGTTGTATGTGATGCTAACCCTATAAACAATAGAAGTATAATATGATGAATATAAGGATGGTGTAGATGATATGTATGGTGTATAGAAATGTGAAAACATGAATGATGTGACATAATGCAAGATGTAATATAAAAGATATGTAGATAGCCTGAGAGCATAAAATGCATGTGAAATGTAGATGTAGAGTAATCAATGTGTGTAGCTTATGTGATGAATGCAATGTGTAATGTGTAAGATGAGATGCAAAGTGTGTAATCAACCCTAGTATAGATGTATGTAAGATGAAGACTAATATGATGTGTATAATGTGTAAGGTGTGTGAATGTAGATGAAATGTAGTATGTACTATGCAAGACATATGATGTGTGAGAAGACGCGATGGGTAATGCTTACTGTGCGTGTGTGAGTTCATGTGTAGTATGTATCCCTCAACAATCAAGTGTGAACCGAAGCACAAGAGTGTGTCATCAGGTAATGATGATCGACATGATTGTGATGAGTGCGTAATGTGATGAGAATGTGATATAAGCATGCTATGTTGTAATGGATGATGTGACTAGATATTAGAATGGGTATTAGATGCTATGCCCCCAAGTATGTAAGATGAAAGATGCAATCATGTAATGTCATCTAAAAGATCATCACTTTCAGGTCATAGTTGAATGGATAAGCATTAGTTACTTGATAAGCAATAGTGTCTGGTTGATCACGTAGTGAGCCATTGAGGTGTAAGTTGTACATACCCATAGCATATTCCTCATCAATGAATGGAGGAAGTGGAAAACCATGCACATACCAATGAGTGATATTTTGTGTATGACCTAGAAAAGAGATGTTGCAAATGAAGATACATCCAAAAGGCATAGGGAAAGAGATGTCTATGTGATTAGGATCTAGAGTGCCCCTAATATAATCATGCCATGAATGCCCTAATGTAAGTGGAGAAGAGTGAGGAGTGCACGATAAATGGACCATAAGATGAAAGAAAAAGACATAATAAAGATGAGGAGCATATGATGTGGGATAAAGATCCTCAAAATAAAATCCTAGTCGAGTTAAACCCTCATGTGTGCATATAGTGTCATCACAAGTAGGATCAAATGGAATATGCTCCCAATATGAATTATTCATGAACAACGTGTAAGTGAATGATGGGCGTGCTAATGTAGGTGGTACATGTGAAGGTGTAGGTGATAGAGTGACGTCCATAGAATGGACATGCCTCGATAAGGAATCATAGCAGTAGTATTAGTAGGTGGCGTTGAAGAAACTACATCTATCACACAAATGACACCTTCAAGTAGTGGCAAGTGAGGTTGTTCATCCATAGGTTGAGGATCATCTATAGTATCAATACATGGAATAGGAATACTAGTATTAGGAGCATGGTCACAATATTGGAATGGGTCACGATCACAAAGAACAATATACTCAATGCCCTAATGGAGGAACTTAACACAACGATGTATAGTAGAAGCAACAACCTGCATGGCATGAAGCCATGGTCTACCGAATCAAAAATTGTAAGAGACTAGGAAATCAATGAAAAAGAACAATGTGTTGACAGCTTTGGGATGTACAAGGTGATAGGCATTATAATGTGACCAACACATGGATGGATATAACCATCATAAGCATGTAGTGAAAGATAAGATGGACTAATGTCACGAGTGAAAGACCGAGGTGTTGAAGGAATGACATGGGACATATGTTGAGTTTAGACCCATTATCTATTAAAGTGTGCTTAATACCCATATTGAGAATGTGAATCATAATATGCAAGGGTGGGTCATCATCAAAACTGTTGAAATCAACGGGAGTATTAGATTTGAATGATAAATGTTGAGAAAATGCATCTACAAAAGTTTGATACATTGATTCAGGATGCATGTCAACACAAATGTGGGTAGTAGCTAGAAGATGTTGAACTCTATACCTTACATCAAGGTGCGTAAGTAGATAATCGAATTGAGATATTCATGATGGCTACATTCTAGGATGACAAAGAGTGAGGATCCTATATGCGTGAAGGTGGAGTACGGGTTCACTAAAATGATTAACTAAAAAAGTGGATTTTCTAAGTTAATATAATTAGGAACAACAATAAATAACAATGAATAAAAGTAACAAATAAATATTCAAAGTGACCCAAGTAACTAAGTAATTAAAAATGAAAACCCTAATATGCAAAGAAGGGTTGGAAGGAGCTTAAGCGATTCGACGAATGTTTGAGATTGTGTCGCATACTTGAACCGAGATAAAAAAATGAAAATGTGACCACACATGAGCTCTAAAGGACACAATTGTGAGTTGTTTGGCTAGTCCGAGGTGCACGAGAGAGGTTTAGGGCACATGTAGCCACCCCATCTACAATCTAGGTACGATGGTCTATGCGAAGGTGTAGAAACCAAATTTGTAATGTTGGGAGATGATCTAAAGCTTTTGCGGCCTATCACATGTAATTCTCTGCACTATGCCGGATGTCATCAATGATCAATGATGAAAGGTAGACCTACGAAACCCAAAAACAAACATCAATACCTAAAAAATGAAAAATTCAAATGAAGGGGTTAGAATGACCTTAGCTGCCATAATGGTGGACTTACTAACTGAGTTTTGCACTACTTCTCGGACCTGATGTAGTTCTATGTGCAAGTGTGTGCAATCATGCCATATGTGCTCTTGTACCAGTCGCACTTTGTGAAAGTAGCGAGTACTAAATATGTGTAAAAATGTAATATAATGGTGGATGGAATAGAATAAACTTACCTCCTATGATGTGTGATGCAGATGAACCAACCTTGTGCCTTGTGATGGAGCTAGATGTATGCAAATGGAGCCTTTGGTGGATGCAACCTTAGGTGATGATAGTAGTGATTAGTTCTTGGTCCCTCATTATGGTATGATAATTTTATATTTATATGGTTCTCTTGATCTAATTTCATAATTAACCCCAAAAACGATGACCACCAAAAATATGAAAGGCTCAAATGGCTAGAAAGTGCCCAAAAGTGGCGGGAAAGTGGAAAAAGGATTAGGGTGCCTTGATCGGGACCAGAGCACTGTGGGCTCCCAAGACAAGCATGTGTGTCCTAGTCAAGGCTAAAATGACAGAAAATGAAGAAAATGGACTGGAAAGTATGTGTGAAGGTCGAATGATGACAGAAAGAAAAGTAAAATGGAAAAATATACGGGGATTAATTAGTACTTTATTCACTAAAAACCATATGAATAGTAGTATAAGACCGGGACTAAATAATGTCTAAAGTGTGTGATTTTGTGACTATAAGGAGGTATTAGGTGATTGGATTGTAGGAGAAGGTGGTGTTGATGTGTGAGGATTATTGAAAAGAGGATCCGGGACTCAGAGTCTTGATAGGAAGTATTGGTGATGAAAGGGGCTCCTCATGAGGAAGATCATATGTAATAGTGTTGATGATGTGACTCAAAGGATGTGTAGTATCTATATGGACTGAATCTATCGAGGGTGTTGGGTCGGAAGAAAATTAATGACATCATACGTGATAGTATCATCCGATCCGTAGGAAGGCCTAGGGAATCAGATGGGACATGTGTAGATTGAGGATCGAGATGGTATTCTTCAAGGGATCGGATTTCTAAATTTATAGCCATGGTGAATGCTTCATCAAAAGTATAGAATGTGTGGATCTGAAGGGTACATGAAATGTGATGGGAACATGATTAAGGAAAAAACTCGATCAGTTACTGTTGAGGTAGTGAAAAGGTTAATTGATCAATAATGCTTCACCATCTAGTGACAAAGTCGACAATGGATTCATTTTTAGATTGTTTGATGGTAGAGAGGTCGATATGGTGATTTTGTGAGTAACGTTGATAGTGAAGTGCTCGAGAAATAACAAGGATGGATACGTGAAAGATAATAAGGAGTGCTGAGGGAGGGAGTTGTATCAATCTAAGGCAAGTCCTGCTAGTGAAATCTGAAATGTTCTAAGCATGAGATATTGATCATGGATGATGAGGTGACATGAGTGTCTGAAGGCTAGTATGTGTTGCTAAGGATCCTCTTGGCCATGAAACATGGTAAATTCAAGTAATTCCTAATGTGGAGGATAAGGCTTATATGGTACTAATGGATGGATGGGTTCATTAAAAACCTGATCATAAGTGAGGACATATTTGGTTCCCATGGTAGTGGCTTCCAAATTGTCTAATTTTTTTAACAGATCTTGCATGGGATTTTTTGTAGGATTAGGCATGAGGGAATTAACATGTGAGTGTGGCTGAGAATGTGGTTGAGTTGATTGATGATAGTTTTTGGTAGATGGGTTTGATGTGGAGGTTGATAAGGGGTAGCTTGAGAAGGTACTAATTGCAAAGTAGGTTGTGATAAAGGGATATGGGGAGACATGTAGGGATGTTTAATATGCTATTGTTGTTGGATGAGAGGGGTTGATTGGGCCTGAGTAGGGATGAATGAATGGATTAGGATGTTTGAGATATTGAGAAAAGAATTGAAGTCAAGATAGGCTGATTAGATAAAAGATGGGGACATTAAGATTCTTATGAGATTTTGATGAAGGAGGGGATGCAACAAGGATTGATTGATGGGATACACTTTCCATGGAATGAGAGTTGACAATTTAGAAGTAATGTAGATGTGACGGATTATCGTAGGGTTATTATAGGGCGGTAGGATTGGCTGAAAGGTAGAGGTTCCATAGGGGACAAAATATGATCTAGATGGCTTTGGGAAAATGTTAGGGCTAAGTGAAGTTGAGTGAGACATGATAGGTTGATGATATTGATAAGGATTAGATCCTATGTAGGGGATGTTTTGAAATTGATTGGGATAAAAATATGTAGAGGTAGTGGATGAAGCAACCGAAGATGATTGTAAAAATGACGTATAAGGGGTAAAAGAATATGCTAATGTAAAGGGTTAATCCATATTAAATGATATTTAACGTCGATGATACAAAAATCCCTAAGAGAGCTACAAATGTAATAGACAAGTCAAGTAGAATAATTTTAATTATCTTGATTAGAATTTATATGTGGGGAAGAGGCTCAAAGGGAACCTAATGATATGGCTGTTATAAGGCTAGTTTTAGGTTTGTTAAATGCTTTGGAGTCGCTGATATAACCAAAGATATGTGAGGCCCGAATCTGTGTTGGTGCTGGTACGAGGCATGGTATTGAGGCTTACCACCTCACTTCACGGTCCCACAATGATAAGGGAGTTGGGTTCTTAGCCAATATACCAACAACCAAGTTGATTATACTTAGCTAGAACACCGAGTCGACTTGCTTATTGGGTGGTGAAATCCCAATAATTTCACCTGGTAGGAGTGTTTTGATGTAAATTGTGTTTGAAGTGATTTGGTTGTGTGTGAGGGGAGATTAAGTGGATGTAATATATTAATCTCCTAATTAAACTATGTGATCAAACAGGATGAAAAGTTCTTTTTAAACCCAAAAGAACGATTGATTTCGATGATGACAGATAACAAAATGTAAAAATTAAACGAAAAAAAGAAAAGAAGAGGACTCATATGAGAAATGCTTTATTTTTATTTTTTAAATTTTTGATTTTTTTAAGCAATGCAATAACGCAAAAGCAAAAGCCACCTAATAAGAAACCTTTAAAACGGTTATCGAAGACAAAAAATAGCAAAAGAGAATGATGTTAGAGGTTATTTGTCTAAGTAATTAAAAAAAATAGAGATTGTTGGCGATTGATAGGAATAGCTTTTGATTCTCCTCAATCGAAGGTGATTTGACTATATCGCTAGTGATTATAGAGCAAAAGGCCTAAAAATGAATTTTCAATAAAATTGAAATGAAAGATAAGGGGACATAGGTCCCACCGGCGTTCTATAATGTTTTCCTATTTTAAATTAATGAAGTGAAATAACAAAAATAAAACCGACCTCAGAAGATGGCGGGGTTTGTCGATACCTTTGAGATAGCCGATGTTGATGTTGATGTTTGATTTTACGTACAAAGATCGAATAGGTGCATAATTGCTTCCTTCCAATGGGATAAGTCACCTGCAATGCACAAAAACTCAGAGAAAGATAGGATTAGATAGATATATGACGGGTTACCTGGAAATGGCTAGTCCCCGAAAGCCAATAAAATTCCTTGCAAGGATGTTAATCCACTTTTAAGAAATCAATCTGATAATGATAAGATAAAATGATAAACCATACGATATAACTACCAATACAAAAACAAAGGGACTAACGTAGTCCATGATTATATGATGGTATAATGGTGATATCTGATCTAAAGGGAGTCTAAGAATAAAAAAATGGCTTAAAGGAGCAAGGATGTAGATAGATGTGTACTCACAAAGGTGAGCCGGATCATAGATTTGACTTAGATAACGATACAATGCTAAATATGGCTCAAAGGAGTTTGATATGACTTGACATTCACCTGCAAAGTTAGATTAGTAATAGGTGAAGAGATCTGTATGTGTGAAAGAAAAGATTTGGGCTTAAATGATCTAACATATATGGGTCATCGATGATTGATGTCGATCGTTGGCAATTGGGGCGATCATCGACGATTAGGGGAATTACCGTCATCTATTGTGGAAATATGCAAGCTGATAATAAACGTGATAAATTTGATTGAATGCAAAAGGGAAAGTACTTACCTTGTGTAAGTTGATATATGAATACAAGGGTGATGTTACTTGAGATCAAGAGGTCGTAGATGCACGAGAGATTGTTGAATTGACTCTTGGACGTTTGAATGACCTATAAAGGCTGAAGAAGAGATATTGATGCCCTTAAATGTTACTTGTGATCAATTCGAGAGAGGGCTATGATACAAAGACTATACAATGTAAATTTTCCAAGAGTGAGAAGCATGAATCAATGTCCTAGTTAACCTCGAATGAAGACCGAAACTTGTTTAAATAAATTTTCTCAATCGACTAACGAGAATCGCCGGTGATTGGTAGAATCGTCGAAGATCCAGATTTGCGGGGAAATGGTTGAAACCATTTCCCAAATTGATATTTTTTTGGTTTTGAGGAAGGTTGTCTCTTTGGAAAGAGGTTATGCAGATTAAGAAGGTTGTTAAATGGTTGAGAAGATGTTTATTTTGTTTTGTTTTATTTAATTTTGGTTTCTAAGTGGTTTGGGTTGTTTTAAGAGGAGTGAATCATGATTTTACAGATTTGTAGTATAATATTTACGGGGAGTAAATATAATGGGGAGAAATAAGACTTAGGATAAGGATTTAATGTATAATATGATAGTGATGTGATAATGAAGGGGTGCTAGTGGACATAGATATAGGATTTAGCGGTGCTAATTTTAGGTGTCTCTGATTGTTAACTCGGGATTTTGAGATAACAAACACAAATGACTAGGTGACTGTGGAATGTGAGTGAAACTTGGGCATGAATCAAATATATTCATAAAAACACTCTGATTGGAGCACATGCCATCATATGAGTCAACTATTAGAGGATGATCAAGGATTGTAAAATATGAATAGTGTAAGATAATTGTAATCATGTTGGACAAAAGTATCTTTGTAATAATATACTTGGGGTTTGCAAGCTATAAATCTTAGTCACATTTGTAATTCGAGACATGAGTTGATATTTGTAGTTTAGGTAGGGACACTTGGTGTTGTAGGAATCTTAATAAAGTTTCATGGTTGTAAAGGATTTGGTGCACATATTTGGACTACAATTTTTATAAGCTTGTGAACATTAATGTAATGAAAATTTCATGTGTTCTATGATGTATTCTTTGTAGCGTTATCGAGTATATGATTGTTAATTATTTGTGTAGTTAGACTCAAGACTAATATTAAACCCTTGCAATTCTCTCTTAAATGAGGTCCTCGGTGGATTTGTTGTGCTTTAGGAAATACCTTCAATCACAAGCTTGACTAATTATTCCAACATAGATAGAGCTCATATGTTAAAGCAAAAATTAAACCCATCGTTGAAACTAGGCCAACAACGGTGTGATGAGGTTATTCTCTACCTCCTTGCACTCACACTCTATTGGTTAGTGATATAGTTTGACTCCTTAATTCAACAATTTTCTACAACCACCTCTTGTAATTTCACCTCCAAGGTACACCATAAATGGCCTAGTAAACTAGTGTTGGTCCTAAGGACCTCTTTTGTGGTTTATAATAATATTTTTGGCCCAATTCATAAACATTTGTGGCATGCTATCATTGATATGGATCACAAGGGTTATTAGGATAGGATTTTAGTATATTCTTTTCATTTCACTCTCATTTTTGTTAGCACATGTAAAAATTGTCCAAATACATTTACACTTGGTAGTTAGTTGTATATAGGCTCTCATTGAGAGTTATTGGGAGATTCCACATTTTAGGGTTGTAATATTTCACTTCCCTTTCTCGTGTTTGAAATCCCAATGAAAGGATAAAACACTTATTTCACTAAATTGGGACTTATTCCAGTCCCAACAACTAAAAATATATCCAATATCGGAATCCAATATTGCTATTTTTGGATTCCAAAATGTCAAATATTGGAATTATTAGCACTCCAAAATCACACATATTGGATTCCAAAATCACACATATTGGATTCCAATATCGCATATATTGGAATCTAGAATCACATATATTGGAATCCAAAATCACCTATATTGGAATTATATGTACTCCAAAGTCCCATATATCGAAATCCAGAAAATCAAATATTGGAATCCAGAAAATCAAATATTGGAATCCATTATACGGGATAACGTCCATTGGGCATTATTTATGCTATGTTATAAGGGATAACGTCTTCTGGGAATTATTTATGCTATGTTATAAGGGCTAGCATCTGCTGGGCATTATTTATGCTATGTTATAAGGGCTAGCGACCTCCAACCATTATTTATGCTATGCTTATATGGTCTAGCTGATGCTAGGCATTATTTATGACATGTTATGTATAGAACATGTTTCGATTTATATGGGATAATGAACATATTATCTTTTCCTTCAATGGTTGCAACGAAGGCCACAACGTAGTGTTAAATTTGACACCCGTTTAGATGTATTTTATCATTTTTATACAGGCTAGCGGCCGCTAGGCTAATGAATTTCAAGAGACGTGAGACACTTCTAGGTTAATTTACTATGATGTGATTAAACCTCACTATAACTAGAGAATGATTGAAGATATTATGAAGAAACTAGCAAAGGGCATCAATCCAAACTATGAGAATATAATTAAATGTATGTATCTACTACATATTTCGGTATGACTTAATTTTATAGTGCATCTATGTATCTACTGCATATTTTGGTACGACTTAATTTTAAAAGCCAGTTCTTTTATTATGGCATCATTATTTTTGGGGAACCATAATATAACTCATAGAATAGGTAAATATATTTTCACATCATAGTCCTTTAAGAATCATATATCTAAAACCTGCACTGCTCACCATAGAGAGAAAATCAAATAATAATTGACTTTACAGTACTTGCTACTTTCACATGATTTGATAAGAAGCATGTTAGAGCCAAAGTGAGTTTGGTCTAAATTGAAGCAATATTGAACTAAATGTGAGATAAAATCTTTATGTTAAGTGGAAATAAGTAAAAGACTCCATAGAAAGAAGGAAAGATGCCTACTTTTAAGTCTGCTTTGCTTCAATTTTAAAAACTATTTTTTTTTGCCTTGGAGTGGACCATTCCACTCAGAGAGTAATATTTTTTTGACATTATGTAAAAGAGGGTTGAGGGGACCCTACCCCGTACATAACGAAGCTCCCAAATAGAGCATATATTCAATACCGAACCATACAAAAATATAGTCTGATCCAAAAAGAATCAAAACTAACAACTTAGTACAATAAACTAACAACAATAAAAACACATAACTAACAACACTAAACAAAAACCTAACATCAACCACTAATTTTTCATTTTCTCCAAGTTGGCCACCAAAGTGGCCCATTCCTTAGCCAATGATTCAATGTTAGTTCCCAGAGTGGTTACATCAGCTTCAGATAGTTCCATTTTCCTCTTCTTTGATGTCCCCGCTCTTCACATTTTCTGTAGGCATTAGCCGATTTTGAGAGTTTGAAGGTGTTGTAAAGTGCACTTGATAGTGAGAATACTCCACTTAGTGAAGTTCTGAAGCATAGCCTTAAGCTGATCCACATCACTATTTAAATTCTTACACTTTTCTTATAGAACCTCCATACTGCCACCCTTTATGACTTGAGCCACATCCTCAACTTTCATCTTCATTACATGCCAGTCATTGAGGATAAAATGGATAGTTCTTTTAGTAAGTCAAGTGTCACATTTCACATTTTCAAGGTCTGCAACCAATTTAGCAAGATCAACTCCCTCTTCCACACCACCTTTTCCAAGCACTTCCATTTGGGTATTTTCTTGGGTGTCAAATGAAACTTGCCTCCTCTGTTGACTCGGTTCCCCTTTTTCAGCCTTCTTAACAACCACCACCTTCACGTCGTCTTGTTTTAGGTCTTGGAGGCCCTGTATTGCTTCAACTTCAACCACATTTTGATCATCCCCTTACTCGGGGTATTCGCTAGAATCCTCATTATCATAATTAGTTTCATCTTCCACAACATAATCTTCAAGGGATTTTGACAAAACACTATCCCCATTAACCATTTTATCCATATCCAAGATTGATCTTTTCACAATGGCCATAATAAAACCATGATGCAGGGGAATACTGATTTTTCCTTTTTTTAGTGGTCCAGGGTAGCACATAGAGAACAAAGTATATAATATGGAAAACTAAAACTATGCCCATGTCTTTGAGGAAATTGAGAATGGGAAGATGGTAAAAATAGATACATTTGCGGTGTCCATGAAGAGTGATAAACTGGATTAGGTTAAGGGCCACTTTGTTGAATGGGGGAGGTAAGGAATTCTTAAGAAAACCCACAAAATGAGGGGTGAGTTTTTCCTTACCTCGCATAAATAACTTCATTTCATCTCACTGGATCCTTTTTGGGTTTATAGACTTCACGTCCTTCCGTGGGCATGCCCATAACATAAGCCACCGTGTTGATTGATAATTCAATATTTACTCCCCATAGCAGCACCACATTTCCCCCTTTCATTTCCTGGCTGGTTGTCATGCCGATCCAAAATCCTTACTGAGCTTCTCGTTGTACCCCTAAAAATATTTAAGAAAGGGGAAAATCCCATTTGAGTGAACACCTCCATAGCCTCATATTTAACATCATTGAGATCCCAAGGCTCAATGTGAACCAAATCTTCCCCCATATTCCTATTAACAACCAAACTATCATGAAGAAAAAATCATTGTTCAATGCTACACAGACCCGACCACATAATTACAATACCAATACACCAAGTAGAAACATAAATCCCAGATTCCTAGAGAGGAGTAAATGCACATTAACATCCCCTTGGCCTTAATAGAGGAATAAACCCAAATTCCAAGAGAGGAATAAACCCATATTACAAGAACATTAACATCCCCTTAATAAACTACGCACACCGCACTTGCACTTGTAAGGAATTCCAAGAGAAGAATAAACCCCGACGATGCTCGCATTACAAGAAAATTAACCTCCCCTTAATAAATATAAACCCTAGCGGCACTCGCATTACAAGAACATTAACATCCCCTTAATAGTTATAAACCCGGATTCCAATAGAGGAATAAACCCGATTACAAGAACATTAACATCCCCTTAATAGTTATAAATTTCCAACATCATTCATCATTAACCCCCTCGCGTCACCTTCCGCCATCCTTGCGTACCTTAAAATAAGGGACATGAAATCACTCATGGACATTTTCCTCCCACACTTACACTTTAAATGACAATTAAAATTCTCCTACTCCCCTTGTCAGGAGGATATCTTTTCATAATTAAATATAGATATGAAATAAATTAAAAATCCTTTTCTAAAGGTAGAATTATGGTAAATCATTTTAAGAAGAATTTGAATTTCATTGTAATACTATTTGTCATGTTGGAATCCCAAATTCACAGAATAATTCATTGCAAATTAAAACTATTTTCATGATATCTATGAACACACTGATTGTTGAAGTGCCTGACAATTTTTCAATTCTATATATACCTTAAACCGATGTGAACAATTTTTTCAGTAGACAGTTTGAAGTCGAGAGGATAATATGACCTTAAAAATCAAAGTAAGAGAGTTTATACTTAACGCTCGCTAGGTAATGCCAGTGTAGCTTATTGAGGTAAATTAACATTAATCAAATAAGAATTCACCAAAAATAAAAATGTTATGTACACTTTTTTTATATATTAAGATATCTATTATCATTTAAATCCTTTACTTGTATTATAAATTTCCTAAAGATAATCACACATATTATACATATAAACATTATTAAGATAGTTGAGCACATTATTCGAAACTTGTTGTCAAATAAATTTAGGGACAAATTACATACAAGTATCCCATGTTTTGATTGATGAAAGGATACATAAAAAAACTAAAAACGAGTACGAAAGATAATGAGGCCAACATGTAACATGAATAATCAGGCCGCAAAAACATAGAGTCGTGAATACAAAAAAAGAGCGAGAATGATAGAGAAACCCTAGGGTTCTGCCCAACCAAATATTGCAATAATATTGAGAAAGGAAAAGGACGTGCCAATAATAGACTTCAAGTACTCCACGTAATCAGGAAAGGGCAAGATAGGTTTTGCGAGCACGACCAGGTCTAGGGATGACACACTAGAGATAGACGCCCCATCGGATCGACATATGCTTTGAAAAAGTCGACAAATTGAAAGAGGACCCAAATTTTAAATTCCAGGGCATCACAAATCATTGTCAACCCAAAAAGGTGACAAAAAGGATTCAACTTTGCAAAAAGACAAAGAAGGCATACTTTTGCTAGAGCTTCAACCAAACCCACATGATGGTCTAGGTAAATGAAATGGGATGTAATCACCGTTACCACCGCTTTATCTATCGCACACAATACGAGCTCTATCGGTGATATGGAGATAATCCACACCTAGTACGTTCATAATCCTAGTCATAACATCTTCGAGTCTATGCGAAAGACATTGTGAATACAACTATAAGACACAGTAGAGATGAAAGCCATTTCATGCTTGTTGCTATGCAAGAGGATGAAAGGAACATAGGTATATGTCATGAGAGGGAAGGGGAAAACAACAGACAAAAACATGAGAAAACAAGTGAGGATAGGTGAAATCACAACCCAATTAAATAGTCCCTCGACTTGTGTGAGGAAGGTTGACGCAATAAAAAATGGATGGTGTCATCAAAATTTTCCCATGCATTGGCTAGATTATTTAATGAAAATGATCTTATATTATATTAAATGCAACATGATACAATATTCTCTCAACAAAATAAGTGGGTGGTATGAGAGCAATCCCTAAAGCCACAAGCACACTAGGCCAATCCTAGAAAAAAACAAAGCAAAAACTACCCCAAAAACAAAGGCTAGATTATGAATAAAGGCTACCCCTGATTGATAAACACACATTATAAAAAATCACATTACTAGAGACAATCACACACATTATACAGAAAGGTGTTATCAATTAAATCTACCACACCACCCTTGGAGCCAACCAGGATGGAAAATACATCTCCACTAGATTTTGAATCATCAACATTGGATCCTCATGCGGGAGGGGCACTCCAGCAGGATTTCTTCTAAGGAGATGCCTGTAAAGTTCATTGAGGGTTCTTGGTTGGAAGTAATGCCGAACTTACACCACTCGTGGCACTATAGAGCACAATTGTTAAGGTGCACTTTGGCCACTTTACGGATGCACGTGGTACTGGTGTGAACCACCTTCTAGTCGTGCTCATTGAACTTGTATTCCACGATCTTCTTCATGTCGTTTTCATCGGCCCAATGATATTCGGTGGTGGTTGATGAAAATATAGGTCTTCGTTATCCTCCTCTTTAAGCTCCCCATCAAACTCTTCTCGGATGCCATCAATGTTTTTGTTTTATCTTGCTTTAGCGAATCGATAGGCTTTACTTGTTGCTTTGGAATAATGTTTTTAACAGTTTTAAAATGTCATTAACATTATGTTTTAAAATGTATAACCCATTCTTGTAAAGAGTGTAATATGTAACACTTGTATAATTATCCTTAATCATAATCCAACATGTGTGTGGGGCATGTGTGTATCATTATTCTCCTATTCAAGCTCCCGCATCTCACTTTATCAGACACAATCAGTGTCATCCCTAGCTCGAGAAAATGGTAATGCAGTGAAATCCTCATGTGTCCGAGAGCAAAGTTATCACTGGTTTGCAGACACTCAAATCACTGGTTATCACAATAAAAACCTAAAAACAAAAATAAGAATACTTATGCTTGCGTAATCTCCTTGTTAAGGCGACAACGCATCTCCACCATATTTAAGCTTAAGTTTTTTTCCAATAAAAAATAAATGTTTTTAAATTTGGTTTAATCCCCACAGAGCTGCCAAATAATCAAGTACCGAACAACATAGAATAACACTTGATAGTAAAATAAACTCTCTTATGAGAATGAATTTCTTAGAAGACCAAAGAAACCTAATCAAATTGTTCGTATCATCATTTACGTTAAAACAAGTGGAAGACATCAAACAATAAAGAACTTCAACATCTTGCATTGTCTTACGGGTAACAAAAACAAAATACAAGCAATCTTGAAAGTAAACATCCACCGTAAATATACAAAGTAAACATAAACCGTAAATTACTATTACTACCATAAGGGTGGAATGGAAACGTCAATAAGGGAGGATATGAGGAGGATTCCACGATATTCATCACATTGTTTTTCATCTGGCCTAATGATATTCGGCGGGGGCGATGAAAATCTAGGTCTTCATTATCCTCCTCTTTAAGCTCCCCCATCACACATTTTCGAGACACCATCACTATTTCTATTTTTATACGGCTAGTGGCCACTAGGCATCAAAAATATATTTTTAAATTTGGTTTATTCCCCATAGATCTGCCAAATCATCAAGTACTGAACAACATAGAATAACACTTGATAGCACAAGACAATCTCTTATGAGAACATTTTTCTTAGAAGAAAAAAGAAACCAACTCAAATCCTTTGTATCATCATTTACATTAAATTCGGTGGAAGACATCAAACAATACAGAACTTCAACATCTTGCATTATCTTAAGGGGTAAAAAGCATAATACAAATCATCTAGGAAAATACCACAGAGTGGCCCATTTGACTCTGAGAATAAGATTATCATAACCATAACCATTAA
The DNA here is from genome assembly GCA_018340775.1 of Taxus wallichiana var. yunnanensis. Classification (NCBI taxonomy): domain Eukaryota; kingdom Viridiplantae; phylum Streptophyta; class Pinopsida; order Cupressales; family Taxaceae; genus Taxus; species Taxus wallichiana. The sequence goes on from CM031243.1 coordinate 583,346,264, forward strand.
GCTTATTGATAGATCTCTGTGCATCCTCCTGTTGACGAAATTAACAAAACCAAACCCCCTGCTAACCACCTTCTTCTAATTCATGGCCACGTAGACACATGTGATATGTCCAAACTTTCATTAAGATTAACATATGAAGATCTGGTAAAAAATCATTTTATGATTTCAGGGAAGCCTCCATGGATCTACAATTCAATAAGCATAACATGTTTCTGTTTTATACTATCTAGCTGACCACTAGGATTATTTATTGCTTACAAATAAGGTTCCTATCAATTTCAAAATGTCTTTAAGATTAAACCATGCATAATTGGGGAAAAATGTTTTTATTTCAGAGAAGCCAACATCGATGTGCGAAACAAAATTTTAAGAACCTTAAGGTAGTTACTTTATTCCATAAAAATGCACAATACATTGTTGGATTTGGAAGAAAAGTATATAATTCAAATGCCAATTGTGCATTTGAACATTTTCAATGATCTACACATGTTTTTGTGTTCTCTTGCAAGTTTCAACCATGTACATAATTCAATATAGATTTTGAATCAGTCTTATAGTTTCCATCAAATCTCCAGTATGTTGGGGTTTTGAGAGTAATTTCTTCTTTGACCTCGTGCAACAAGAATCTCGCGTCATCGATCAAAAGTATATTGTTTTCACCATAGACATTACCATAAATGTCTAGTATCTGCTGGCTTGTTTTTTATTTGAACTTACATTCTTGGCATCCCCAAATGAACCTGAAGTTGGTTTCGCAACCAACTAATTTTTTTGATGAACATGTATTTCACCATTGTTGAATCCATAAATGAAGACCATAAGGCAATGTCAAAATATTTTTATGTAGTACTTATCAAGTCAGCACTAAAATCTCGTTCAAAGTATTCAGTATTCCCGGATCTAAAATCTAGAACCATATTACGAGGTATTTTGTCACCAATATCGAAATTCCAAACAACAAACCTTCAACTCCCAAAAATAGTAATTTATGAGGCTTCCCAATAGGATCTATATAAAAAATCAGAATCAATGTATGCTTCCAAAAGTGATTAGAAAACAAGGCATCAAATTATTTAATCACAACTCAAAAACAACTTATAAAACAACTTATAAAACTATAGTATCATCTCAATCGCAGTGAAGATATAAATACTGCCTACTTGTAAATTTGTAATCCCAACATGTAAAATAAAGAGCGACCATATGACTGTATGAATGAATATCATTGTAAAAAACATTTTCAAATAATTAATAGTTATATATTTTATATTTGCTACAATTTTGAATGCCCTCCACAACACTCAAACCCTGACACAATATCTGTGATATGTTTATGTACAAATTTGTCATCAACCACATATCTTTGAAACAATTTTCTTCATTGGATTTCTTCCCAACATAAAATTTTCCGAGAGGGTTTCCCTTTGGGCCCATTATAATACACAATGTGTTTCTAAGGCCAAAAACAATACCATCTCTACTCCAAATCTTTTGGAGATATTTTTCTGCAATTTTGTCTTCTACACAAATGTTATTTACCCAAAATAATAAATGGTTTGAATTCAAACACAATTTTTTTTATCAAATCCTTAATCAACTTTTCAACTTCGGCGCAAGAGAGATAGCTAGACCAAAATCCCACTTCACATTTTGCTGCTAGTATCTTTAAAAATTCCTTGATCCCACCTCACAAGTTGAGAGTATCCTTACCAAACTTGATTGTCAAATCTTTGTAGGATTGGTTTTCTCATAGAGAAACCTTCAAATCTAAAATAATTAAAAATCCGTTTGGCCAACCGCATGAAGCATTTTTTCTCAATTTTTGCAATTTGATATTAACCAATTCAAATAATCAAAATCTCAAAATGTTAACACTTACTGATTGAGACTCTATCTTGGATTCCCTTGCACTACCCCTCTGTAGGTTCTTGTGATGGTTGTTCTATTTAAAAATTATTACTCAATTCAAAATAAATTTTATGTTGATGTAAAACAACTCACTTTTATACAATATTGCATAGATGTAGTTGTATATTAGCGACCAATAGGCGTAAGCCAACTATACAGAAGTAAGTTTTTTTGATTTTCGGCAAATAAATATCAACCAATAAACCAAAAATTTACTCAATTCAAAATAAATCTAATTAAAAGATGCATGTTAGTGACTACTAGGGTAATACATATTACAAATAAACTACTTCGCTATAGGTTCCTTCAATTATGAGGGTCTTATAAATGGTTTTATTTATAATTGTATATGACTATCATACCATTTTCCATCTGCGAGTTCATGCGTGATGTGCCAAAACCTCCCCATTTGGCATCAAATCTGAAAAAAATAAAGTTTTTATTAAAAATATGTAAACAATGAAAATTGAAAACATCTTCTAGCGATAAATTTATAAAATGAGTATTTCCCACTCACCTTTAATAGATTCATTGGATGGATGGTCAGTGACATATGGGGAAAAAAGTTCAATTGGTTCCGACATACTAAGATCGACATCGTCTCCTCTATTTGTATGTGGAGAGGAAGAGATGATGTCTTCTTCTATTGTTTGGTTGTCTGCATAAATATTGTATGTATCAGTTCAAATGCATTAAACTAATAAAATTGTTTAAAGTGATCTTAATCAACGTACATTTTTTCAAATGACAATAGTAATGTTGTAAAACATTTCTTGATCATGTGATTCAACAATAAAAACCACAGATAGACCTGAGTCAACCAAATCTTGCAATGCAACACTACCGCTATACAACACTATAACCGGAGAATTATCGAAAGCAAGTTGAGTGAACATATGAGACCAAAACCCATAAGATCTCTCGTAAAGAAAAGGATGTGTCTTTCCTCGTAGGACAATTTCACTTGTAATCACAATTTGCTGCGAGAAGATGATCCATCCAATCCATTGTGATTTCTCTATATCCCCATCATGAACATCATAATTGTGCACATCAGTTATTGTGTACATAAGACACAAGCTCTTAAATTTTCTACTACTATCTGTTTCACCATTTTATTTGTGGATTTGAAGAAACAGATAAGGTGATGGGCCAAGGAGGAATACCTGTAGTGATGGTCGGTTTAAAGGTCATGCGTGTGTTCTGAATTCTTGATCCAATGTTGACTGCGAGAGCTTCCTTTTGGCTAGGAGGAACTACCTGAAATACACAACAAGACCAAAAAAGAGACTTAAACAATATATGTCAATGTGATGCCTAGCGTGTGCTAGATCCAGGAAGTGTGGTACTTCCTTGGTGGTAGTCAACACACTTTGTTTAATACAATTTAATGTAAGAAATAATGTAAATAAATAAAATCCTACTGTAGTTGATATGATTTAGGTATCTCATCCAAATACAATAAGAAAATCTAATATAACAGGCTAGGTTATGATCAAATCTGGAAGTAGGGTAGGTAATCAAGGTAATCTTGGAGCAATTCGAGTCATCGATTCTTGGTAGCCTGAGTTTCTTGGATGTAGGTTTTTAAGTTTCTATTTGTTGGCTAGATTTTCTACATAGCTGAAAACATAGGCGATCATGAGATAAATCTCCCTCATTTACCAGTGAGGCTCTGTTAAGATTTGTCGATTAAATATGCTAGTATCTATTTGTGGGTATTACTTTAACCATGCAGCTCATGAGACATAGTTGTATAGTTTTACAACAAGTAAGCAACTATTTAAAGACAGAAATATTTGATGAAGAAAGAAATAATAAAAACAAGAAAGAAAGAGGGAAGATGTTTAACCCACAATAGATCATAGAGTTGATTACATGCACATAGGCGAAACATATATATATTAAGATCCATAATTATAAGCAAAGGGAACATTCAGATCTAGATCTAGAATAACACAAAGTTTATGAATAGATCTAAGACAGAAAGTTAGAAACAAAATGCACCGTTGACACAAAGTTCTCCGAAATATGCTCCTTTCTATTCCTCTGCTTTAAATAGCTATCAGGGGTTTCAGCACAAAGTCTGGAACACAAGAATGCTTGCTTACAAATTCTGATCCTTTAACCCATAGGTTCTTCCTCTACTTATAACATGTAGAGGGGAAATTACAAATAGGAAGCCTTTAGTGAACTGGCACATGTGGAAGTTGTAAAGGAAACAACTGGAAATCTCCCTCCTGGAATTCCTCTTTGCATGACATGCATGATTTGTAACTAAAAATAGAACCTTCTATTTTGCACGTCTGCCACCTATCTCCAAGTAGTTGACTTCTTCAAGTAATGGCTTTTAAACCAATCACTTAAGTTTTATAATTTAATTTATCACTCAATTACTTTGTCGAGAGAAATAAGAGAAAGAATAAGAAAGAGGAAAGCTGCAGTCTTGCTCTTTTTCATATTCTGCATGCAGTTTATTCTTTTGCCTTTGATTCTCACCAAACTGGATCTGGAAGCAATTGACTGTGATTTTGCTTATGGGTGTTGCCACTGACATGTCTTCCCTCTTATCCTTGAAGCTTTTGTAGTTCTTCTCCAGTACATGCATCAGTGCAATGTTTTCGTAAATAACTCATCATTTTTATTTTTAATTACATATGAGCAATTAAAAATTCTGGAAAGCACTTCGGGTGAATGCAAATTCAATGAAGGCTTCAATTGGAAGATTGGGAGCACATGCACAAGATCTTGGAAGGAATTCTCCATGCACTGACTTCTACACGGAAGTTGCGTCAGAAACAAGAGGATGAATTTTTGCCGGAAGCCTTTGCAATTATGAGATCTGGATCTATATTTGGATTTGGATCTGGGCCTATTGACTTCAAAAATCTAGAAGCTATGCATGATTCCGCAGAGCCTTCTCTTTCATCCCGCTTTGCCATGGCTGGAGCAATCTTTGTCTGAGAAACTCTTTTTCTTTTAATTATGCGTGAATTATTTGCAATTAGGTGAGTACGATATGGTAATTTCTTCAGATTTAGAGGACATATTCAATGTACCTAACATTTATTTGCACTCTCTTTCACTTATATGAAGACATGTAATGAATACCTGCAATTAATTAAGACAAAGACGGATTCCAAAGCATGAACACTTGCTTTTAATCACAAAAATCTGCATATTAAGCCCGCTGCCCTAAAATTTGAGGCTTTTCTTGGATGCATAACAAGCGTTAATATTTACAACTTCACCAGGCACCTATACCAATATGTAGATAATTACATAGACACAACCAAGCTCCTCTAATCCTAGGTGCCAAGCTTTGAAGCTTCCCAACAAAGGGAAAATAAACTTCAATGCAAAAATCCTCCTTCCTTGGCGCCAAAACTGTCTCGAGCTGCAATCCTTTTCAAAAATAATTAATTACACCTTCACTTATGACAACCCATGCTTATATAACCCTCAACATTCTATAATTAATAATTACCACTCCAATTTGGGCAATTAATTAATTAATAAACATGCTTTTCTCTCCAATTTGGGAGTCTATTTTGTGCATGCTCATGGCTGCCATTAAATAAATAAATTTAATTTATTTTTAGCCCTCTACTTTCACTTAACATCATGCTTTGACCTCATGCGCCAAAATTAGGAATTAAATCCATTAATAAATACTTCAAAAAGTATTATTTCTCCTCCAAATGGGTCGCACTTTTTAGCATGCTTTGGGGCTGCATTAAATAAATTAAATTTATTTATTTTTAGCCTTCTTCTTCCAGTCTTCCTTGACTTCTATTCATGCGTTGACTTTTCCTCATCCTTGGGCACCAAAATTAGGAATAAAAACAATTAATAAATGCAATTAAAGTTATTCTTTAATGCCCAAAGGGGTCACACTTTTTGACATGGCTGATTTCTATATTTAAAAAGTCAATTTTGATGGGATTATTCACCTTGCATGGCAGCTCCAAAATCCCATTATCCACTTAAGTTGTTTGACTTCCACAATGAGATTTTTTACCCTACAAGGCAGGTAAGAAATTCCCATCAATGCCTTAAGTGATTTTTCTTTATTTCACAATGGGAATTTTCACCCTGCAAGGCAGGTAAGAAATTCCCGCCTGCCTGCTTGCCTCTAATTTTCCCATCATAACTTAAGTGACTTTGCCTTCATGGGAAAAAGTACCCTGCAAGGCAGGTACAAAAATCCCACCTGCCTGCTGCGACCAAAAATCCCACTGCAACTTAAATCCATCCATTCCCAAAAATGTGACTTGCCTAGAAGAAGCTTTTTTGTGCACGACTTCATCTTTTTAAAGAGAACCTGACTTCTTGAGGCTGATTCCTTTTGGCATGGCAGCTGTAGATGATATCTAGATACTCAGAAATAAAATAAAGCGTGTCGTGAAGGAATTGACCCAGGAAATTTCACACGAGAGAAAACACGCAAAAATAATAAAAATGAAAAAACATTGCGAAGTCACGAAAAAGCCCAGGATCCATTCCTAGTGAAAACCCTACTGGTATATGTGAATATTGACATGCAAAATTTCAACAGGGCTAAACCAGAGCACAATTTACTTCAAACGGGGCTCAAAATAATTAAATAAAATTTTCTCGCAGACAAAACTTGATGAAGGGATAAAACAATTTTCGGCATCTGGGTATTTGTCGAAATTGGCTCCTATGATTCACTGGGAATATCTTGACGCAATACAGGCATCTTTTGGCAATAAAAACACAAAATACCTATTATTTTAAAAGAACAATTTTTTTAAACATGGGATAGTCTCGCATTTCGGGTAAAATCTTGAGACACCACCGTTATTATTGCGGGATTACCAAATAAAAGAATGACGTCATTGAGGTATGACCGACGAAGGTTAAGAGGGAACTAACGATGGTTAAGGTGGGATGGTAGAAATTCAATAAACTGGGTTTTGAGAATTTTTGAAGTAAGACAGTGAGTGTGAGGAAAATGGATAGGTTTGCAATGGTGCTTGGGGGTACTTAGAGGTATTCAAGGATCAAGTATAGGTGATTAAATGATTGTGGGTGATGGAATGGTTGGATTCACAGGAAGGTAACAAGGGTGGGATGAAAAATGCAAATAGATGTTGATAAACAAAGATGAAGAAAGTTTGTAATCTGAATAAGTATGAAATGATGCAAGTTAGAGATACACTTACTGGTGTTTACAAGTTTGATGGTTGGATGATGGTGATATTTGATCTATGGGATGGTGCTCAATCTTTATGACAATGCTTCCCGAAATGCTACCATGGATGAAAATACCTTCGGATCTGTCTTGGTGCTGGTTATGGCTATTTAGATGTGCGAAAGGGATCTGGTTCTTGCTTGCATGTAGATCTCCTTTGTTCCAAAACTCGAGAATGTGGCCAACCTCTCAAACAAGGTTACCAAAATGAATATATGGTAACCGACGATGGTTTAGGGTGACCGGCGTCGGTTTAGGGTTGATCGACATCGGTTAAGGTGGGAAATACTAGGTTTACTAAAAATGATAGATCTTGGCAATCTCTTGGCCAGCTTAGTCTATTTTCACGGATCAAAATGAGATTTTTACGCTTAGATAACCGGGCATGATGTTAGAGGAAGAATAGGCATGTGATTTTAGGGTTAGACTAAGTCTTTGTTAATTAAAGTAAGAAGAGGTTGAGTCCTAGTTAGTTAGGAAACATGCTAAGAATAGGTCCATGATGAGGTGTCTAGGTGAGGTGGTGGGCTGAGGTGTCTAGGTGAGGTGGAAATTAGTTTAATTAGTTTAATTAGGGTAATTAAATAATGAATGAAGTGAGGATGAGTATTACTTTAATTATAAATAATTAAACTAATATTAATGTGGGGTAAAAGGGTCATGGTTAGGTGAATATGTTTAAGTTGGCTATTTGAAAAGGGACCAAGGGGAGTGTGACCCAATTTTGGTGTTTACACCGTCATAAAATCATGAACAACCTTCCTCTATTGATTCCCCTTGTTTTTGACTTTTTGCATGTATTTTTTAATGTCTCTCTTAACATTTTGAAGAAGCAACAGGTATGAGGACAATAATTACACAATTTAGCATACTAGATCCGACAACTATAAGTAGGTCCATTATTGCATCGAAGTGAGTACACTAGACAAATTGTAGAAATCTGCAATAAAACATTTTGTATGGAATGGATTAGTTGACGAAATATAACACATTGTTGACTAGAGTTAGAAGGGATATACACATTGACATGTAAAGTCTTCGGTGTCTTCCATCCTTGCTGGAATATTTTCTTCCATTGCACTCACGTAGTAGTCTATAATTGTTTGAGCTACCGCTGGGAGAACCTCTGCCACTTCATCATCAAATTTTATTTTTTTGATTTTTCACTTCCTCCGGAATCAAATTTTCTTTTTCCTTTAGGCTCTTCTCCCAAGAGTACACACATCAGTGGTAGTGGGAATTATGCACACCATATTTTTCAATAATATTTTTTTTCGTGTGCATTCTACCAATACATGATTACAGGTATTTACTTTTAACATATTTTAGAAAAATTTCTCTCATCTTTTTGTCATCTTTTACTCTTTTGTAGTAAGTATCTAAAGTCTCCGCTATGACACCTGCTTTAATAGAGTGAGTTAGCCATACTCTCCCTACTTTCACTTCATCTAGTAGAATTGATATCTCCTCATCGGTCATTCCTCTTGCAGGCTTGAAGTAATTCGTTGTGAACCTTGCCAATGAATTTGGTTGAAATTTAGGTTGGTTATCCTTAAAAGGAGAACAAGCCAACCCACCAGATTTAAATAACTCAATGGTTGTTGTCAATTTTGTCCATATGTCCTCAGGTAAATATAGAAATGTCATTTTGTCATGAAGGGTATCTATCTTAGACACTTTGAAAATAACAAGACATTGCATCTCAAAACACTGCATTGAAAGAGGAAATAATATATTTATTTTCTGCATATTACAAAATTAAATTTTAAGAAAAATGCGTTAAAATTAAGTTTCATTACCTTCAAATCGTCTAAATTTGAGTTTCCCACTCTGGGCCTCTCGAGGACATCCTAGGGATATCCAAATTATTCGAGCCTTGCAGAGTACATCAATAAAATTGGTATCAATCCAATTTTTGTTTACATCATTTTGCTGCTGGCAAATTTTAAGAATGACTTCGCAAGGAGCGTGTGAAGACATAATGCAAGCCTTTCTAAACTGCATCTTAGTATGTAATGACTTGTATTTGATTTCAGCCAAAAATATTTTTGGGCACAAATAGTATGTTGACCATGTCAAAAATATAGAACTCGCACATCATCCCTTTTCAGGTCATCTGGATCCTTAAGTTGCACAAGTTCCTCTGTAGAAGATAGAAAGGGAAGAAGAAGTGCATCCCTCAATGTAGGAATAACATTAATCAACATTGAAAATACAATAAGGTCAACATTCTCATCATACACAACACATAATTGATATTCTGGAGGTTCCAAACGACACCTAGAAAATTCAATTGGAAAAGCATCACCATTAAACAAAAACAATTTTAATTTTTCAACATTTAAAGTTTCTATTTGCTCAAATATATTGGTCACTTTCTTCAACAACAAAGCCAATTTGTTATTCTTTTTAAGCCCTTGCAACTTTGAATTAGATGGATCTATCTCTAATTTAGAAAAATAATATCTCCTTAGCAAGGTAAATAGTTTTGCATGTTTCAGGTGGAGAAAGAAAATATTTTCTATTCAAATAATGACAAACAAAAGAGGTATCCTCGGTTCTATACAATTTTTGAATACAAAATTCATGTTGTTATGAAATTCAAGGGCATTTCCACATGCCTGTTTTATCGATCGTATGAAATTCCCTAAATTCCAACCATATTTAAGACAAGAGCACACCTTATTTTCTCTAGAAGCCTTCATTTCCAGTTTCTTAAACAATGAAACTTCCAACTCCATGTCAAGAATAAGGCACTTATTCATTTCAATGTCAATGTGTTCAACTTGAATACACAATGTTTTCTCATCAATAAATTTTGAATTTAGTACCATACCGACTTCACGACAATGTCCTCATCAACAAAAAATAACCACATATCACCGTGGTAATTTTCCGAGGAATGCATTTCTACAAACTAGTCATCGTCTCTCTTTTTCATATCCTCTACTCCTTCAATCAAAGGAATTTGCATGAACGAGTGTGACCAATGGAAGACATATTACCTGAAAAAAGGAATTAAACAAATTAATATTTTATAAGTAATTGGAAAGGAAAATACTATTTCTCAACAATGCAATAACAATGAGATGTCGTATCTTAATGTCATTATTTTCATAGATTAAAATTCAATAGGAATAAATATTTATAGCATAGTGGTCGCTAGACATACTTTAACCCTCCTTTAGTTATAAAAACAAAAAATCATTAATAATTTTTTTGTTATGCGTTGCACTAAGCAATTTAAACAATTAGTTGCTATTAAATTTGGTTTGTTTCAAGTAGTGAATTTTTTGCTAGAAGTGTAGACTAGCGGCCACTAGCATCTATATATTCCCATCACTATAAAAAACATATTTGAGTTACACTACATCATTGTGAAAACCTAGAAACCAACATGGGTGATAAGGGTTGAGAATTGAATATTTAATAATAACAAATCTTACATGTCGTGATGTGTTTGGGTGTTGTAATTAGGTGCCTTTTATAGTTCTCATAAGATATATCGTGTATATCACATAATTGAAATCGACTAGTATATAGGAAAATGTATAGCAACCGCTAGGTTCAATTAGTAATCGAAAGTTATGGTTTCCTGGTATCAAGCCTTAATAGTTTCTTATTTTAGAATTAGTGATCGAATAACAAAAAAATCATGGAAAACCCTAGCGTCTGCTAGGATCCTTGCAAACATAATCTACCTAACGAGCACTAGGCTTAAGATTACGTGTTTGACTACATGTATTGTATTCTCTTGAATCTACGTGTGTATTGTATTCTCTTGAATATTCTTGTGTTAATTACGTGTATTCAAAAAAGTGGTAAATATTTTTAATTACGTGTATTCAGAAAGTGTTAAATATCTATCTTGTCTTTGAATATTAGTTATCTTCTCTTGTCTTGGAACATCAAAGAAATGAAAATTCTTGGTGACCGCTAAGGTATCAATGAATGACTGCTAAGTATTTAATCAATGAAAAATTCACTGTCTACATTATCGACAAATATTAGTGTTGGAGCATAATAATAGTACATATTTTAAACTTGAAGACATATCTTGTTCATCTTGGCCCTGCATATTTTCATAAATTACCCGTTAAACAAAATAGTCTATAACAATTTACTAAAATCAAGGCGAAGATGTACATGAACCTTGCATAGAATAAAGGATCAGAGGTCGAAGAGCAAAGCTTGTTTTATGTTTGCCAATTATTCGTTGATGAGAAGGCTAGCGGCCGTTATTCTCTACAATATCAGGGAATCCATTTTAACAATGCAAAAAAATCTCAACAAATTTGTTGTCATTGTTTGTAATTATTTTATATTAGCTAGACTATCCCTGACAGAGCCAAGTCCTTGAATACATACCTTTGAGAAGGTTAACGCCTTATGTAGTTCTCATTTTATATTTTGTGTATAAAATGTAATCCATATATTTTCATATAAATAAAAATTCTTTACAACCGGTAAGCACCTTTGTTTAATGAAAGGTAAGCGCTTCGTTAGTTAAGGCTGGTAATAAATATAGACACATAGTTAGAAAAGTTTATATCATAGTAGAGGAAATGAGCCAATTATCATGAATCCTAATGTAAGAGGTTGTTAGAGCCAAGTAATAATCATAATTTGCTAAAAAAAAAATACCCTTTAGGGAGAGGAGCTAATAGTGGTGCACACCTAAGTTAAGCGGTCCACATAATCAATTGTTTATAATATAGGATTGTGATTTTTTCACTAATATGTAGTTCAAATTTGTGTTAGCTTATATTTTTCTTTGGAATGTTTAATTAGAGGGAAATCCATATTTTGAATTGATTTAAAATAATAAATTTGAGTTACACTATAACCATGGTGGAAACCAATACTTGAATATGGGTGAAAATGCTTGAACATTGAATTTTTATACTTGTACATGGGTGAGAGGTCTTACATGTCATGATGTAATTGGCTACTCTACATAATTATTATGTCAAAAATAAATAACTACTACATAGTACTATGACAACTATTAGGTATTGTGTGATCAATAGTCATGTCAACTATTGGACCATGTTCACCTATTGGCCCCTCTCCCCTAATAGTTCATGATTTTTCTAATATGCAGATTTTATTTTACACATTTAAATTATATGGAGAACATATTTTTAAGGGATTTAAAATAAGTAATTTTGAATACAAAGGAATTTAAGGAAACCCATTACTTGAGAATAAAATCACCTTTTATGGGTTGTCTATGTGTCACCATTTCATTGGATAATTTATTGATGAGACTTGATGTGACTTACTTTATTGGCTAGTTTTTATTTAATTTTTAACTTGAATTCAAACAACTAATGGTACTTTATTTCACATACCCACTAACGGTCATTGGCTCCTTTTCCCTAGCACAAGTAGATCATAATAGAAGAAGTTATTTGTCCCTGGCTAATGACTCGAATACTAATGAATTAATTATTGGAGGTGACTCCCATATTATTGCTAACGCCATCATTTAAAAGTAGACCTTGTCAGGGATAATCAATCTTGTGTGATTAAAATTCCCTTTGTATGCTCTCATTAACTCCAGATTGGACCTTAAATCTTATCTATTAAGATAACTACTAAATAGGCAAGTTTTGTGAAAAATCGAGGGACTCACCAATCCGTTTTGTGATAAGATTTGTAATAAATATGTTGATTGGCCGACTCATCACCTTTTCCAATAAAGGTTGATATTAAAGCTAATGGAAAGCTTGTCTTAATTTTTGTCTTAATTTCAAGCATGCGATGGCATATTCACTCCATATATTTATCTAAATGTTCCCCCTTATTTCCACACCTTTCGATTTTTTTTTCACTAGATTTCATTTATTCTGTCATTCTTAGGACCAATGTTTCCTTTCATGCAATTTTCCATGGTATGGGTGAAATAGGATTTTATACCAAAATATCATGTCGCCGTTTGAAATCCATTTTTGGTTTGAATCTGAGCAAGACCTAGTTGCAATTGAGGGAGTTCTTGGAGATGATTATCTTTCTTTAGAGGGACATCCGAGGGTAAATGTGGAAGTTTCTTCGACATTCGTTTGTCATCTTCTTATCATTCATCCAACAAAGGATTGGGCTTTGGATATGGGTCGTCACTGGATCAAGCCAACATATAGGGTTGGCATGGAAGCGGAAATGGAAAAAAACTTGAGTGTGTCGTGGTCCTTGATTTCTGATGCTCACTATAAATAGGAAGGTTTGGTGCATGCAAACATTTTTAGAGAGTTGTTCAAACAATTTAATGTCCTAAATTGTTTCTTGTTTGAAGTGGAAAAATGTGGTGAGAACTCATCGACGGAAGTAGGTCGCTCCACTTTCCTGAACTAGATGCTATTTTTTCCCCACTGCACAGGGAATTAACATGTTGGGATGTTCTTCATAGGCAAGGTCGTGAGGCATTGATTGGTTAAAGAGTCGGGCTATTGCTGGAAAAGAGCATATTTTTCCGGAACCGCCAACGGAAACTATTTTCATGCCCATTAAGTTCAAGGTTATGGAGATGTCATCTAATTCAGATAAATAAGTGTTTCTAAAATTCATCACACTATATCTTTGTTTTGGTTATTATATAGTGTTGCAGTTCCATTGTTATCTATTCATACTGTCTGGCTTACTGGTCTAGGGTTTTTTTGTATTCCCAACCACTTGTGTTTTTTGGCATTTTCCCTTGCATTTTTTACCAAGTTATTGCATCTCATTGTATCTATAATGTAAAGGGAAAGGGACCCTTCAACCCTCCTTTAACTATAAAATACAAGAAATCATTAGTAGAAGTTTATGTTGTGTATTGTAGTAAGCAATTTAAACAATTACACACTAATATTTTCAATTTGTTGGTAGAAGTGAAGACTAATGGCCGCTAATGTCTATATATTCTAGGATATCTTTCCGTTAATGTAAAAAAAATCTTTATAGCTTTAGGCCACAAAATAATCTACTCAAGATTCATGTTGTGTTAACCTTATCTTCATTTTCTTGGTGTTGGAGCTTAATTCAGTTTTAAGTTTTTAGTTGAGTCGTTAATCAATATCTCGAATGCAAGACAAGAGTTATCTTAGTGACCACTAATCTTAAGTCTTTATTATGTTACACCAACGTAGTGGAATAATCTATGACCTTAGCAGCCGCTAGGCTTCGAATATCATGTGATAGACTTCCAATAACATATTGAACTCAACGACCACAATGTAAAAAAATTTCATTTTGGAATATGTGTATTCTGAAAATCATTTAAATTAATCTTGTATTGGATTATTTGTTGTCTTGGAACATCAAACAAAGAAAGTAAACATCCACCCTAGCGGTCACTAGTCTTAGAAGGTAGTATTGTAACATCCAAATATAATAAAGGAGCTTAGTTAGTTTTTAGTCAGGTCATTATAAATTGTCCTTTATGCAAGGCAACAAATATCCTAGCGGCTGCTAATCTCAAGACTTTGTTATGTTACACCAATGCTATTTAATAATCTTCGACATTAGTGGCTGCTAGGCTTTGAATATCATGGTAGGATTCCGATAAATTAATACGGAAATCTAAATATAATGGTAGGAGCACTTTCTCTAAGCGGGACATGGAGGTGGACTTGGGTCCTTAATGTCCACCGAGTGATCTGCATTCAAATCTCCTGCTATGTTCTCACTTGGTCCATATGGATAAGTTTGACCCCTACCTCAAGGTGTCCCTATGGCCACTTATTGAAATCATCTAATGAACTCAATGGGAATGGAACTTGGGTTGATGATTACAAACTACTTGTAAATTTTGTATGGTAAACACTTTTATTATACAAGAGCTATGAAATGGAGTGGTGGAGGAGCAATTTATCTAAGTGAGACATGGAGGTGGGCTTGGGTCCTTAATGTCTATTGAGTGATCTACATTCAAGCGCCCCACTATGTTCTCGCTTGGTCCATATGGAGAATTTCGACCCTACCTCAAGGTGTCCCCATGGCCACTTATTAAAAGCATCCAATGAACTCAATGGGAATGGAACTTTGGTTGATGATTA
Organism: Taxus wallichiana var. yunnanensis; assembly: GCA_018340775.1. Taxonomy (NCBI): domain Eukaryota; kingdom Viridiplantae; phylum Streptophyta; class Pinopsida; order Cupressales; family Taxaceae; genus Taxus; species Taxus wallichiana. The sequence continues at coordinate 583,361,426 of CM031243.1, forward strand.
AAAACTACTTGTAACTCACCAATAGCCCAAGACCTTAAGTTCATCATGTCTTTGAATATTTGTTGTCTAGTCGTGTATTTGAGTAACATGTTGAACCCATCAGCCACGCTAGGCTTAAATTTCCCTTTAGAATAAAAAATATTCAGGAAAGAAATTAAATGAGCAACCACCTTAGCGGTCACCATTTTTTGAAAATAGTCTTTTAGAATTTAAATATAATAATGAGGAACATAGTTCATTTTTCAATCATGTGGTTACAAATTGTCATGAATGCAAGCAACAAGTATACTAAATGTGGCTGCTAACCTAAATTGTTTGTGATTTTCTTGGAGCACATGTAATTATCTTCGACTATAGCGGATACTAGGAATATCATGCAATAAAATTTGAATAGCATTTTGTACTCAGAGGCAACATGGCTAAACTAGTGGTAATGGAGTTTAGTTTAGTATTGAGTTTTTTTGGGGTCATTAATAAATATCTTGAATGCAAGACAATAATTATCCTAGCGACCACTAATCTTAAGTCTTTATTATGTTACACCAACATAGTGGAATAATCTACGACCTTAGCAACCGCTAGGCTTCAAATATCATGTGATAGACTTCGAATAACCCAGTAAATCTAGGGTGGGGTGTATTGTGAGAAATGAGGTCGGGGACATAATTGTGGTGGGCTCCTTTCCGTTGTAAAATGGAACTTTCAACCTCACTGAAGCCCAAACCCTTCAGAGGGTATCAAGATAGCATTTTCCAAAGGTTGCGATCATCTCTAGGTAGAAGGAGATTCACAAGTCATTATCCATGTAATTTCTAAGGGTTCTGCCATATCTTGGCACTTAAATTTCTTCATCTCCAACATTCTTTTTGGCTTGGAAAATAACAAACTTGGAGTATCAATCATGTCTTTTGGGAAGCTAATAACACCACCAAACTTCTTTCCAATGCATCTATCGATGGTCCAAACATTGCATTGATATCGAATCATTCCGAATATTGGGTCGGTCTGGTAGATATCATTTCACATGAAGGAAGGTGCAGATTAAGCTCTCAAATTAATAGAAATGACGACTTCTTCCCTATTTTAGATGGACTTTGGCTTCTTTTCCCTCATTCTCTCCCTTTCATCTTCTATGTTGGTGAATCATGGGTTTCCTTGGCTTCCCCTTCATCTCTCTGCATGGCGAGAGGTAGGAAATGGCATACTCCTCGACCATTTCTCGGAGGTGCGTCTAAGAAGTATTCAGCTATGCCTCTATTTGTGAGGTTGAAGCTATCAAATGTGTGTTAGGTGAATATTTTCTTCTGGAATCTCCTAGGGCATAGGCTAATTCTGATATATCAATGAACTTTATTTCAAACTATCTTCTACTTCATTCAGTTTTGGCAGATGTTGAAGTTGTAGTAGAGTATTTTATTTATTTGGTTTACATTGTTGGTTTGCACAAGGAATTGGTTGGCTATCGGATTCCCAAACCCCTGCTTTGGGTGGAATAATTCAATGAGAAGGCCATTAGAGTTAGGCGGGGATTCATTGGTTACGTGAGAAATATAGGGAATTGATTCTTCATGCAGAGAATGTGCATGCTTCCTTCTGGCACGACAAGCATGATCCCAACATATTACCACCCTTGGAGCCCCCCGAAGCTCATTTTCATATTGATTCAACAATTGATAAGCTCAATGCACTTAGGGATCGTGAAAAAAGAACCTTCCTCCTTCTGCTTGGCAAGGTCCCGCCGCGGGTCGGTGGTGTTGGTCGGGTTGGGGAGGAAAATAGGGGAGCGGCGGAGGAGGACAATCTTGGGGTGGTAGACGACCTCACTCGTAGGATTTAGTAAGGGATCATTTTTTTTAGGAATTGTTTGAGCCTTCCTTTCAGCTCACTTTTGGCTGAGTTCTTTGTTTCTGGGTCTATTTTGTCTCTCTGGATAGTTCTTGTCGGCTTTTTTCTTCAGACCATTTTTTGTTATGGGATTTGGGCTCTTCGGTCTTGTTTGGTTTCATTTTGGTTCTGTTTGTATGGGTGGGATCCCGTAACCCTCCGGTTCAAAGCTCTAATCAAAAGCATTTAGAAATTGAAAAAAACATATTAAACTCAATGGCCGAATGTAGAAAATTTCATTTTTGGAATATGTGTATTATGGAAAACCATTTAAATTATTCTCATCTTTGAATATTTGTTGTCTTCAAACATCAAAGAAAGAAAGTAAACATTCACGATAACTGGTAACATAGTCTTAGAAGTGGCCCACTATAATTATTCTTGCTTGGTCCATATGGAGAATTTCGACCCCTACCTCAAGGTGTCCCCATGGCCACTTATTGAAAGCATCCAATGAACTCAATGGGAATGGAACTTGGGTTGATGATTAAAAACTACTTGTAACTCACCAATAGCCCAAGACCTTGAGTTCATCATGTCTTTGAATATTTGTTGTCTAGTCGTGTATTTGAGTAACATGTTGAACCCATCGGGTTTTTAGCTTAAATTTCCCTTTAGAATAAAAAATATTCAGAAAGAAATTAAATGAGCAACCACCTTAGCGGTCACCATTTTTTTGAAAATAGTCTTTTAGAATTTAAATATAATAATGAGGAACATAGTCAATTTGAAAATAGTCTTTTAGAATTTAAATATAATATTGGGTCGATCAAGTGATATCATTTCACCTTTGAAGGAAGGTGCAGATTAAGCTCTCGGAATTAATAGAAATGACGACTTCTTCCCTATTTTAGATGGACTTTGGCTTCTTTTCCCTCATTCTCTCCCTTTCATCTTCTATCTTTGGCGAATCATGGGTTTCCTTGGCTTCCCCTTCATCTCTCTACATGGCGAGAGGCGAAATGGCATACTCCTCGACCATTTCTCGAGGTGCGTCTAAGAAGTATTCCGCTATGCCTCTGTTTGTGAGGTTGAAGCTATCAAATGTGTGTTAGGTGAATATTTTCTTACATCTCCTAGGGCATAGGCTAATTCGATATATCAATGAACTTTATTTCAAACTATCTTCTACTTCATGGAAATAGCCTTTGGCGTGGATATGTTGAAGGCAGTAGTAGAGTATTTTATTTATCCAGTTTCATCACTATGTTGGTTTGCATGTGAAGGAATTGGGGCTATCGGTTCCCGAACCCCTGCTTTTGGAATAATTCAATGAGAAGGCCATTAGAGTTAGGCGGGGATTCATTGGCTGGGTGAGAAATATAGGGAACTGCTTCTTCATGCGAAGAATGTGCATGCTTCATGTCTTTGACGACAAGCATGATCCCAACATATTACCACCCTTGGAGCCCCCGAAGCTCATTTTCATATTGATTCAACAATTTCTGTTTAGAATCATCGATATTCAGAAATAAATGTAGTGAGAAACCACCCTAGCGGTCACCATTCATTGAAATAGTCTTTTAAAATTTAAATATAATAACGGGGAGCATAGTTAGATTTTCAATCAAGTGGTTACAAATTGTCCTGAATGCAAGCAACATGTATCCTAATGGCCGCTAACCTAAAGTATTTGTGATTTTCCTGGAGTGCTATGTAATTATCTTTGACCGTAGTAGATGCTAGGAATATCATGCAATAAAATTTGAATAGCATTTTTTACTCAGAGGCCCTTGCTAAACTATTGGTGTTGGAGTTTAGTTTAATATTGAGTTTTTAGTCGGGTTGTTAATCAATATCTTGAATGCAAGATAAGAATTATCCTAGCGATTGCTAATCTTAAGTCTTTATTATGTTACACCAACACAATGGAATAATCTACAACCTTAGTGGCCATTATGCTTCGAATATCATGTTATAGACTTCGATAACATATTAAACTCAACGCCACAATGCAAATTTTTTTTTTTGGAATATGTGTATTCTGGAAAATCATTTAAATTAATCTTGTCTTTGAATATTTGTTGTCTTCAAACATCAAAGAAAGAAAGTAAACATCCACCCTAGTAGTCGTTAGTCTTAGAAGGTAGTATTGTAACATCCAAATATAATAAAGGAGCTTAGTTAGTTTTTTTTCGGTCATCATTACTAATTGTCATATATGCAAGGCAACAAATATCCTAGCGGCCACTAATCTCAAGTCTTTGTTATGTTGCACCAATGCTATTTAATAATCTTTGACATTAGCGGCCGCTAGGATTCAAATATCATGGTAGGATTATGATAAATTAATATGTAAATCTAAATATAATAATGGTGCTTAGCTCGGTTTTTAGTGAGTCATCCTAGTTGTATCGTATGCGAGTCAACCAAAATCTTAAGCATGTTAGTCTCCCTTCTTGTTTGAAAAATGTATTCAGGAAACTCTTTAATATTTGTCTTGTCTTGGAATATTTGTTGCCTTGTGTTGTTTTGTAATAGCTAGGAAATGTCATAAACATCGAGCTTAACGGCCTCTAGTCTTGGAATATGTTATTTAAAAATTGTTACTTTAGATTGGCTCATTTATCAAGTAAGTCGTTACTAACTGTAAATGGAATATATGTTTGTAAATAGAATGATTAACATTTATATTTAATAATATTTACGAGTACATATAATGTGCTTACCTTTTACTAAACATAAAAAAATTGTAAAGACAATGCATTTAATTATTTCTACGTGGGAAAACAAATATAAAAAACTATGTATATCAACGCGGCAATCAATTTAGAATCGAATATTGAAGAATTAGTCACGACTATTTATTTCATATTAAAAAATCATTAAAGGAAGTCAAAATGATTACCTATACTATACAAAAGCAAACCATTACGATTTATAAAAAAATATGTGACTTATTTTTGTTGCTAGAGATAGATGCCAATGCTTATGGGAAAAAATGGACGAAGAAGAACACAAAAAAAATAAAAAAACTGAGAAATAGATAGAAGGGCTGAAAAGGGAACCCGTTTAATAGACACAAATACTTGAGCGACGATTGAACATAAAAATGGTTTTCCGAAAGGAGTAAATATTTTTAAAGGGATTACAAAATATTCGGTCATGGGCGGACAAAATATTCGGTCATGGGTGGAAAATAATGTGTTTTGACAAGAAGATGGAATGAAACTTCAAAGGCACTAAAGGGAAAGGAAGGGATGGATTACGGTGCAAAACACAAGAAATGGGTGAATACAAAGTGGTGTAAGTGCCCACCATCAACTACAATACACATACAATAACATAGATGCTTTTGATAAATACCATGTTTTAGTTGTATATGATATTTTGACATGCTTGATAATGTCTGTTTAAGCTCCGTATTCTCTCTAAAACACAGTATCAACGAGATTCTATCTACAACCTATTTTACTCATCTCTTTTGATTTCATCCTTTATGGGCCTCTTGATCTGCACTCCAACCCATGATCTATCCACAATCACTATTTTCTGTCTTGTTTGTGTGCCCCCAAATGTGATTACGATCATTGCCACAACTTACCGTTCAAAAAAAACTTCTAGGAATCGAGAACTCGAGACCAAAGTAAATTAGTGCATGTGCATTGTATTCTGATTTCAAGAGATCCTTTTCTACGCTTACAAAAAAAAAAGAAACCTAATATATTTCTCTGGTTTATTTAGTTTTTTCCAAATGCATTCAACGAAAGAAATTAAGAAAACTAAAAAAGTGGGAATAGAAATCTCAAAATTTGAATTTCCACTTCTTAAAGAGAAAGTGCAGGATTTTGATATTTCAAATATTGGCATTTAATGCGGGGATTTTGCATACCGTACTTTTAATTAACCCGTCATTAATGTTTGCATTTAATTCGGGGCATATCGTGGGATACAGGGAAATCAAATTGATTAATTTTACCTACTTTAGAAACAAGTGGGACAACGACAAAAGTTTCTTTGTGAACACTCGAAAAACCACAAATATTAATTTAAGCATAATAAGAAACCATTTAGAAAATAGAAGTGAACATTAGGAAACAAAAAAATTAAATTTTAATAGAGCGATATACGCCTAGTTAATTATTAATTTTTATCGAGTACAAATTTGATATTTTTAAAATATATTGCGTGTTAATTCGGGAATGGCGTGGGATTTGGGAAATAAAATTTATTAATACTACCTACTTTAGAAACAAGTGGGACATTGAAAAAAGTTTCTTTGTGGATTAACGACAAACCGACAATTGTTAATTTCAACATAATAAAAACCATTTAGAAAGTAGAATTGAACATTAGGAAACAAAAAATTTAAATTTTTAAGGAGTGATATACGCCTCATTAATTATTAATTTTTATCTAGTGCGAATTTGGTATTTTATAAATATAATTCATGTTAATTCGGGAATAGCGTGGGATACAAGGAATTAAAATTTATTAATACTACCTACTTTAGAAACTAGTGGGACGACGTCAAAAGTTTCTTTGTGAACTTGTGGGAAAACGAAAAATATTAATTTAAGCATAATAAAAAACCATTTAGAAAATAGAAGTGAATGTTATGAAACAAAAAAAAAAATTTTAAGAGAGCGATATACACCTCGTTTATTATTAATTTTTATCGAGTGCGAATTCAATATTTTTAGCTATCGTCTGCGTTAATTAAAAAAATCCAATAAAATGTGGCATCTTGAAAGTTTGAACCAGTTAATTACACAATTATATAATTGACACATTTATTAAGAAATTTTTAATTAGCGATAAAATTAACAAATATTTTTAACCTATAAAATCCTCATTATTAAGGTGTAACTATAATCCATTAAAATGTTGCCACGTGGCATGAAATTTCTAATATATCTCTTGATTGTTGATATTTTGGAGTTATTTATGCATTACTCTAGAAAAATTAAAACATAATTTTACTCTACACCCAAATTTGAGAGTACCTTATAGATAGGAAAGAAAATAGCGAACGCTATGCTCCATTAGAATAATTTTTTTGCAACACCGAATTCAAAATAATAAATACTTAGATTTTATAGGGGATCAGGGTATTCTCTTCAACACGTGTTAATGAACAACTTTGCATGTCGTATGTTGTCTTTCTATTTGATGAGCAAAATCCTAGCGGTCACTAGCCTCTACAACTCCTAGGTTTCATTTCCAACAATGTAAATAAATATCTTTACAGATTTTTGATCACTAGTATTTTCATCAACTGTAATCTTATCTTATTGACTATACATTCCTTCCACAACCAAGTGTGGCACTACATACCATATAAATATTTCTCAACTTCTATATTACTCATAAGTTCTTTTGTGTCTAACACATAATTTATATCAATTCGTATCAAGTAAAATACTTAGCGATTGTTAAGCTCCATTACTTGAACAAGATCAATCAAACAGTGGTTGTGAAAGAAAATTCTTAGCGACCGCTAAGCTTAAAAACTCACCAAAAGGAATGATTATGTGGAAAATAGGCTAAACAATTTCTTGATAACATAGATGCTTTATGAACAAATCATAGTAATAGATATTAGTGGTCGCTAGGCATTTTCCATAATATATTTTGATGGCAGATAGGTGAGATATGGACAATTTTTATTCTTGAAAGCTATGGAGGTCTTTTCATAGTCAAGAAGAAAGATGATTAATAAAAATGTTTTCAGGGTGCTCATATAACACCATAGGGACTGCTAGGCACACACCTTTGCATCTTTTCCTTTTTACACATTGGTGTGCATCAATGAAAATGATTAGCGATCCTAAGCTCACATTACTTGTCAGGAGGAGTAGATTAGCGGCCACTAGGCTCAACTAATTTTTAATTTGAATATAGAGATCAAACAACAATTTGTATTAAAGCAAATGCTTAGCGACCGCTAATCTTGATTACTGAAAGGAATGATTTGCTGTACATCTAGGCTAAACAATATCTTATTTCAAACATAGCGCTCTAATAACAGATCATAGTAATATATATTATTGGGTGCTAGGCATTTTTGTGAAATTTTTAGATGCAAAATTTGTGAGATATAAAAATTGTTTCTTTATTGAAAGCTAGGGAGGTCTTTTGAGAAAGTAATAGATTAACAACCTCAAGGCTAAACTGTTTATTAATTTTGAAAATAGAGATAAAAAATAGTTCATATAAAAGAAATGCCTAGCGACCGCTAAGCTTGAATGCTTACAAAACATAGCACTCTACGATTATTGTTTATTGATAAATGAGAAAGGAATAGATTAGTGGCCTCTAGGCTAAACTATTTCTTAATTAAGAAAATAGAAATAAAAAAGTTCGTATTACAAAAAATGCTTAGCAACCACTAAGCTACAATACTTACGAACATAGTGCTCGGATAACAAATCATATGAATGGATGAAATGACATTGCAAGGCATTTTTATGTCGGTTCATATCAAAGAAAATGCATAGTGACCGCTAAGCTATTGGCGTAGCTTGGTGATTAACATAATGAGATCCCTCTCCGCCATCGGATTCGAGAAATTTTGGTGTGATGGAAAATTGTACATGGTATCAAAGCTTTGGCTCGATACCATGTACGATTTTCCATTGGGCCTAATTGGGTGTACACATGGTGGGCCCAGCTCACGTGGTTGCATTTGGCTCCATCGTGTGGGAGGGTGTTGGCGTAGCAGTGATTAACACGATGAGATCCTCTCCACCATCAATTCCACTTTTGGTGTGACGGAAAATCGTACATAAGCTACATTACTTACTGAAAGGAGTGGCTTGGCGCTCACTTGGCTATACTATTTCTTTTAAAAAAATATTGACCAAATAAAAATCATTGTCTATCTTTAATAATAGAAGTACATATTTTAAACATGAAGATGTATCCTGATCATCTTGGCCCTACATATTTCCAAAAATATGTTAAACAAAATAATCCTAAATGTTTACTAAAATTACTAAAACCCGAGGGCAAAGATGAACACGGGTCTTGCTCAAGAATGAATGATCCGAGACCATGAAGAACAAAGCGTGTTTTATGATTGCCAATTATTCATTGATGACAAGGGTATCGATCGTTATCCTCTATATTGTCGATGAATCTATTTTAACAAATGCAAGTCATTATTTGAAATTATAAACAAGTTTGAAGTCATTATTTGAAATTATATTATATTCGATGAACTATCCTTGGTAGAGCCAAGTCCTTGAATACAAACCTTCGAGAAGGATGACTAACCACTAGAATTTTTGCAACCGATAAGCGCCGTTAGTTAGTGTGGTTATGTAGTAAATTTCGAGAAGTCGATTTGTAAATGTGAAGGTGTTATTACAGAGAATGCTGAAGAGGGTATTGAGAAAATAATGTTATTGGAAAGCATGTTGTGTATAATTTGTGTAGAAGGAATTGTCTTTAACCAACCCTGTCGATACAATATTGTATCGATCAATTTTTTCCCAATATAGTGGTTCGTATTGCCCAACTATATGATTTGTATCATGAAACAAGATGAAGTATGGAAGTTTTAGACTATTTTAATGGAAGTTTTAGACTATTTTCATTAAATTTTAAGTAATGAGTTTTTTTGTTCAAGACCACACTGCGACATCTTTTATTTCAAGGAAAGCAACGAAGGGAATTGTCTATCTCGAGAGTTGTTTGACTCTTGATAGCATTATCAAGATCCACGCACTTTTAGTCAAAAATTCATAGTTGAGGCTTAAATTTTTTGCTTTTATGTCTTGTGATGTTTTGTAATCGGATGTAATCTTAGGATTTTTGCCTTCCTAGTTTGAACTCATGGTGCTTTGGGGTGTGCTTCCATACCGCCGAATTTTTGGTGAATATTCTTATATAATTTTACTTGTTAATAGAATATAATATGTTAATCATAAATAAAACACATCATCAATCCCAAATTAGTAAATAAAAATATTTATAATTTTTTTGAGATTACTCAAAGGACCAAATATAGAATTTTTATTTTTAATGATTATTAATAGTTTGAAGATTAAATTGTGCAATATCTTGATATTGATTACCAAGGTTGTCCCCGACTGTAGATTACAGACCCTGATCCCACCCAATGTAAATTAATAAATGTATGAATCAATAAATTAAAGTGTTGGAACATTGTTGGTCCATTGCTATTGAATTAAATAGTAATGAATTAATTATTGGAGGTGACTCTCATATTATTGCTAACGCCACCATAAAAAAACTTGTGTGAATAAAAATCCTTTTGTACTCTTTCATTAATTACATATTGGACCTTACATGTTATATATGGGGAGGCTACTAAAAAGGCATATTTTATAGAAAATCATGTGATAAGATTGGAAATAAATATGTTGATCGCCCGGACTCATCACCTTTTCCAATAAAGGTCGATATTAAAGCCCTTAGCAAGCTTGTCTTAGTTACAAGCATACGATGGCATAATTACTCCACACATTTACCAATACTCTCCTCCTTATTTTCACACCTTTCATCTTTATTTCATTGGCTTTTGTATCATCTGTCATGGTGTTAGGAATATCTATGTTGTAGTGTGAACATAGAATATTATGTAAGTGATTATATTATCTAGGATAATATAATATGTGTTGTAATAATTAATTACATTATTGTAAATGTAATTATGAGTGGGTGAGTAAATATTGTTATGAGTTGTTGAGTAAACAAATCATTAACAATATTAGTTTTGTGAGAAAACAAAATCTCACGTAAAATAACATGGAGTTGTTTTAGGAGTTATGTGTGGAGATATTTATGGAGATTATATCTCCTTAAATATAGGAAAAACATATCCTATTTAAATGGATGTAATACTTCCTATGAATAAAGCAAGAATAAAGAGTAAGATTTCAAATTTTCTTTATGCAATTATGATATTAATTTTTCATTTGGTAACAGAGCAGGTTTGATGCAAGAAATTTCAGTGCTTTCATGATCAAATCCGTCTCAAAGAATATATCATAGTTTTCGTTTCCGGATGTGGGTTTTTCTATAATTTTGTGTGCAAAATCATGTGCTGGTCAAGAAACTACAGAAGAAATTTCAGTAGAACCCAGAACGTAGTTTGGAAGAAATACGGATTTTACTATGCAGCTATCAAATTAAGCACATCAATTCTTCTACTGAAAGTTTTCTCCAATTTTCAATAATGTTGAATTGTTAATACAAGTTCTTGACTTGCTTGGAGGTTAAAAGGTATTCAATATAAAATTTTAAAGTACTTGATTCAATTTTGTATTTTTTTATCAGTATTGTACAAAATAATGGAGAAACTAAATCTGATTGAAAAGTTTGAAGGACAAGATTTCCATACATGGCAACTACAGATGCAATTACATTTAATAGAAAAGGATCTATGGGATGTGGTGAAGTCTAATTCAAATCCACCCACTGGAGGAAATGAATTGGAAAAGTGGAATGCAAAAGATCAAAGAGCATTGGGTACCATTGGTCTGGGCTTATCAAAAGCCTATCTACATCATGTGGATTTCACAAAATCTGCAAAAGAAATTTGGGAGTCTCTTAACAAATTGTTTGGTTTTGAAGCTGAAATGGCAAAGACTACACTGAAGCAATGCTTGTACAGGTTGAAAATGGAAGAGAACTCAAAAATAGCAGATCATATAAGTAAGTTTCGTTCTTTGCTAAATCAACTAGCTGGAATTAAAGAACATGTAAAAGATGATGATGCTAAAGCTATTCTTCTTAATAGAATGCCTAAGAGTTACTCAAATATTGTATTTATTTTGAGTAAAATTACTATTAGTCTAGAAGGAGTGATTTCTACATTGTTAGAACAAAGCAGTCATGAAGAACATGAAGAAGTACTATATGTAGGAAACAAACCTATCTCCTCATCTAAGAAGGAAAAACATAAACCAAAGAAGGTTCCTTCACATGGAAAAATAAAATGCTTTTATTGTAATGAGATTGGGCATGTAATCTTGAATCAAAAAGAGAGCTCGGGATCTTCTTGATGACAAGATAGATCGAAAACCCTTCTAGTGAAGTAGAAACTGATTGGGAAGTCTACTCAACCGATGAAGAACTTTCATGTCCTAGTGATGAGGATTTCCTATGGTAGACTCTTTTCTTATTGGAGGAAGGAGGCAATGGAGGAAGAAGGAAAATCAACGTCCTCTCATCATTCACCAACGATGGGGTCGCAGACAAATGTGGTGATATTTTATTTCGATTATGTGGTGTGTTTATACACAAGGGGGAAAACTAGTTTCATGTTTTGATTTTAATGTGTTCACATAGACTAACAACAGTTCATGAGTGTCTATTTGGTGTGGAAGAAGAAAACTGCTTGACTCGGCTTAAGCTACGGGGCAAATCATCTACGTACGGTCCTCTGACTATCGTATGGTCCTCTGACTGCCATACTTCGGTGGAAGGTACTTCGTTAGAAGGTGATCACTCAATGAAGATGTTCATACGACAAGGATGATCATTAGCAGCAAGATCCAGATTGCAAGATCCAAGATGCGATGGCTACTCCGAAAAGTTTGATGTTTCCAGGAGCTCTTACCCCATGTTCACACTAAGGGGGCGAATATTAGGAATATCTATGTTGAAGTGTGAACATAGAATATTATGTAAGTAATTATATTATCTAGGATAATATAATATGTGTTATAATAATTAATTACATTATTGTAAATGTAATTATGGGTGGGTGAGTAAATATTGTTATGAGTTGTTGAGTAAACAAATCATTAACAATATTAGTTTTGTGAGAAAACAAAATCTCACGTAAAATAGCATGGAGTTGTTTTAGGAGTTATGTGTGGAGATATTTATGGAGATTATATCTCCTTAAATATAGGAACAACATCTCCTATTTAAATGGATGTAATACTTCCTATGAATAAAGCAAGAATAAAGAGTAAGATTTCAAATTTTCTTTATGCAATTATGATATTAATTTTTCAATGGCATTTCCAATGTTTCCTTTCATACAATTTTCCTGTCGGTGCGTGAAATGGCATTTTATACCAAAATTTCACGTCGCCATTTGAAATACATTTTTAAATTGAAATAGAGCAAGACCTGTTCTATTGAGGGATTTCTTGGAGATGATTATCTTTCTCTAGAGGGATGTCGAGGGTAAATGCGGAAGTTGCTTTGACGTTCATTTGTCATCTTCTTATCATACTCTCGACAAAGGATTGGGATTTGAAGATGGGCCGTCACTAGATCAAGCCAACGTATAGGGTTGGCATGGAAGTAGAAATGGAAAAAACCATGAGTGCATCGTGGCCCTTGCTATCTAAGGCTCGTTATAAACAGGAAGGTTTTGTGGATGTGGCCATTTTTTCAGAGTTGTACAAACGGTTTGACGTCCTAATGTGATTCATGTCTAGTGTGTCCAAATGGGGTGAGACACCAAGGGTGGGAGATAGTTTGCTCCCCTTTCCTGACCTGGATGATATGTTTGCTTTCTGTAAGAGAAATTGACACGCTGGGATCTTCTTTGTCAGGGAAGGTCGCGAGGCATACGATTGGTTAAAAAGTCTGGATGGTGCTGGAAAAGATCATCTTTTTCCAGAACTACATGCGGAAACCGTTTTCATTACCGTTAAAGTTGAGGTTACATAGGTGTTGTTTGATTCAAATAAATAGGTGATTCTAAAATCCATTAGGCTGTAACTTTTTTTGGTTGTTATATATCCTTGTCAGTTGTATTGTTACCAAATCATCTTGTCATCTTACTGGTATGGTTTTTTTGTACTCCCAATCACTTGTTTTTTTGGCATAGGCCATTAAGCATTTTTAACCAAAATATTGTTGGATCCTTCAGGTTTTTTAGACTAATCCTCTCATTATATCTGTGATGTAAATGGAAAGGGACCCTTCAACCCTCCTTCACTTATAAAAATCAAGAAATCATTAATAAAAATTTTTGTTGTGCGTTGCACTATGCAATTTCAACAATTAATCACTATTAAATTTTGTTTGTTTGAAGATGTCAATTCATTGCTAGAAGTGAAGACTAGCGGCGCTAACATCAATATATTATAGAATATCTTTCCATCAATTTAAAAAACAATCTATACAACTTTAGCATAAAGGAGATAATAGTGGATTGATGGCTATCTTCCCATCACTTTAAAAAAAAATTGAGTTACACTACATCATTGTGGAAACTTGGAGGTCTTCACTTTCGAAATCTATGGAGGTCTTTGAGAAAGGAATAAATTTAATTCTCTTTCCCTAATAATAGAAGATAATGTAAATGGATCTATTTATTTTACGAAACCTCTCCTACAACAATCATGCTGGGAAATTCTGTCATTAAAAACTTTTCATGTTTTCCTACATATAATTATAGATACAAACAAATTTTTTTTGTGTGCCAATTCAATTTTATTTCTTATGGTTTTGGATATCACCAATTAACGATGTAAGAAATAGTAGCTATCTTTTAAATAGCTCGGGTTCCAGAGACATTATTCTATTGTTATTGAAAATTTGGAAAACTTGGATATGTATGATGTTTTCTAACAAAATTGTGGCCCAATGCAATGAACAACATCCATCTCAAAACAAGAAATTGTTTGCATATGTTAGGGTTTAGTACTACTATTGTGAAAAATTATAGCTCTGTATTGTTCAAATCATCTAAAGGTATTTACAAAAGTATCTGCAAACAAAATGGAGCTAGGTGTTAAAACTAACATGGCAAGACATGATTTCATATTGTATAGATTATCAGATGACAAATCGAAAGCAATATCATATTAAAATTTCTTTATTGACACATCTATCTGTTGCATTTAGGTTCTCCAAGGTTGGTCATACTACACATGAACATGGCTCTTTACATGAACGACGACATAATGACAAACACAAAAAATATTAAAGAGAAATATGTAATTGGATATGGTGCTACAAGCAATCTTTATAAATCTGATCTAAATAATTCTAAACCATTTTTATAAAGAGAATGTACAGATGCTACCCACTAAGCTTGCTTGCATATTTGGAAGCATCAAACATCATAATCTTGAGAGTCTTCATGGATGTTTGCTTTCTCCACTTGGAAACCTGATGTTTTATGATTACATGGTAAACAAAAGTCTGTGAGACATCCTACATGGTGAGTAAAATGATTATGTTATGAAGAAAAATGAATCTATACATTGTAGATTCAATTTTTGAAATAGAAGTGTCCAATCAACCTCTAACCTTCATAGTAAAATTTGGAAAATCTAACAAGTGTTTTATTAATTTTTATTTTTGTATAGGATCATCAAAGAAGATTAAGCTAGACTGGAATGATTACCTAAATATTTCTCATGGTGTTGAAGAAGGATAACCATATCTTCATTATGACTGTAACCCACACATTGTTTACAGGGATGTGAAGACTTCTAACATTCTTTTGGATTATAATTTCAACGCAATTTTTTTCAGAATTTGGCATTGCCAATTTCATTTCCTTGGCCAAAAACCACACCTCTACCTATGTTATGGGTACCATTTATTAGATTGACCTAATATGCAAGAACATCAAGGCTGAATAAGAAATTTGTAGTACACTCTTCTACTACTGCCTACTCGTAAATACTAGTCTCTACTTTGATAGCACCTCCACTGCTACTTTACTCAACACTACTTGTATCCAAACCGATAGCCCGTTCTAGAGGCAACAAATGTATTCATGTTTTGTGTAAATAAAATTGTCCACAAAAGGAGATGAATCCTCATATAAGATTTACAACTGTATATGTATGAATTTGTAACAAATTTAAAATGTACAGATAGAACCTTTCAATGTAAAGATGATGACATATCAGTTTTGTTATTTCTTGACTCGAAAAAATACAATTATGGCAAAATGATTGTTTTGATTGATGTAAACTATAAAATAATGGTTCAATGTATCTTTGAGGGCATAAGACAACATTTCTCACAAACAGTTTTGCTTGCATTGTGTTAAGGATTATTTCATTTTATTGCTCACGGAAGTGACTCATTGTTTATACGGAGAATGGAACAATTTACAAGCATAAATTCTACTATCTTTTAGAGTAATAGAATTTGTGATATACATAAACTCCCAACTTTGTTGTTTGATTTTAATGATTACTCGTAGGTATAGTTTATAATAATAAACACTAGTGAACTTGTACAATCTAAAAAAACAATACTTGAGTTATTACAAGGTATATTTCAGGTGAGAACATAATTTTATTGTGAGTTCCACCAAAAGTCAAAATAACACCACTAGCATTTAAGGCCAATGTCAAATTTAAGGATATGTGCATACTAAACATTGAAAGTGCATGCCTCACACTTTCAAAGTTTGAGATTTGCACTCGAAAGTGTGAGTGCGAGACTTCACACTTTCAAGGTGTGAATATCAAACTTTGAAAGTGCGGGGCTTGCAATTTCAGATTGTGAGGCTCACACTTTTAGAGTGTGAGGCTCGAGATTCTTCGAGTGCGGGGATATCACTTCAAAAGTGCGAGGCTCGAAATTTTCATAGTGCGGGGCTCACACTTACAAAGTGGCGGGGCTCTCAAAATTTCAAGATCATGGGGATCACTCTTCGTAACTACAAGGCTCTCAAACTTTAAAAGTGTGAGCCCCACTTTCAGATTGTGAGCCACTGAACTTTGAGAGTGTGAGGCTCACACTTTCAGAGTTTGGGGATCACACTTAAATACAATGGGATCATGACTTATAATAGTTACCAACAACTAACCTTACATCGAGGCTTTTTCACTTTCATTTAATACAACGGGCTCATGAATTATAAGAGTTATCAGCCGCTCACCTTAGATCGATGCTCATGACTTATAAGAGTTAGCGACTACTCACCTTAGATCAATGCTCATGACTTATAAGAGTTAGCGACCACTCACCTTACATTGAGGCTCATGACTTATAAGAGTTAGCGTTGCTCACCTTAATATAATGGGCTCAACAAATAATAGTTAGCAATTGCTAGCCTTACATACTCTCAACATTAAAAATCTAAAAAATGGCGAAATTGGAATCCAATAATAGCCAAATTGGAATCGAATAATAGTGAAATTGGAATTAAAATAATTCCAATTATGACAATATTGGAATCCAATATTTCTACTAATGGATTCCGATACTTGATAATAATGGAAAAATATAGCCAATATTGGAATCCAATATTACTATTTTTGGATTCCAAAATGTCAAATATTGGAATTATCTACACTCCAAAATCGCACATATTGGATTCCAAAATCACACATATTGGATTCCAAAATCGCATATATTGGAATCCAAAATCACATATATTGGAATCCAAAATCACCTATATTGGAATTATATGTACTCCAAAATCCCATATATTGGAATCCAAAATCAAAATATTGGAATCCATTATATGGGCTAGCATCTAAGGGCATTATTTATGATTTTTATGTACATAACATGTTTTTGTTTTATAAGGGCTAGTGGCCACCAACCATTATTTATGCTATGTTATAAGGGCTAGCAACTGACAACCATTATTTATGCTATGTTATAAGGGCTAGTGGCCTTGGCCAATTTATGCATTATTTATGCTATGCTTATACGGTCTAGTTGACACTAGGCATTATTTATGACATGTTATGTATAAAACATGTTTATGATTTATATAGATAATGAACATATTCTCTTGTCCTTCAATGGTTGCAACAAAGGCCACAACGTGGTGTTAAATTTGACATGCCCATTTAGACATTTTATCATTTTTATACAAGCTAGCGGCCACTAGGCTAATGAATTTCAAGAGATGTGAGACACTTCTAGGTTAATTTACTATGATGTGATTGAACCTCACTGTAACTAGAGAATGATTGAAGATATTATGAAGAAACTAACAGAGGGCATCGATCTAGACTATGAGAATATAATTAAATGTATGTATCTACTGTATTTTGGTGCACATTAATGGTATCTACTATGATTTTCGTAAAAACTCCATTAAAAAATCTTCAGTTCTTTTATTATGGATCATATATTATTGGGGGAGATAATATAACTCATAGATCACCCTCCTAAATATCCTTTCACTGTCATAGTCCTTCAAGAATCTTAAATCTAAAAAGGGAAAAGATAAAATCAAATAATAATTGACTTTACAATATTTTTAAGTTTCACATGATTTGATAAGAACATGTTAGAGCAAAGTGAGTTTGGTCACATTGAAGAAATATTAAACTAAATGTGAGATAAAATATTTATGTCTGGAAATAAGTAAAAGACTCTTAGAAAGAAGGAAAGATTCTACTTTTAAGTCTACCTTGCTTTTTGTTTTAAGAGTATTTTTTTTGGGTTTAAGAGGGTCTTGAGGGGACCCTATTCCACTCATAGACAAAGATTTTTTTTTGACATTAGGTAAAATAGGGTTGAGGGACCTACCCCATACATAATGAATCTCCCAAATAGATAATATTTAATACCAAACAATACAAAAAGTGAAAAAGAATCAAAACTAACAAATTATATTACAAACTAACAATTAAAAACAAAGAACTAACAACACTAAACAAAACACCTAACAATCAACCATACTTTTTCATTTTCTCCAGAGTTGGCGACCAAAGTCTGACCATTCCTTAGCTAGTGATTCAATGTTAGTTCCCATGTTTGGTTAATCAATCTTATAGTTTCATTTTTCTTCTTTAATGTCCCAACTTCACATTTTCTATAGCATTAGCCATGTATCTATTTGAAGGTGCTTTGTAAAGTGCACTTGATAGTGAGAATACTTAACTTAAGCCAATTTCTTATTATGGCATATCATTAAGTTGATCCACATCACTATTTAAATTCTTACACTTAAATATCCTTCCACATCATAGTTTATGACTTGAAAACACATCCTCAACTTTCATCTTCATTTCATGAGAAAATCAAATATAATTGACTTTAGGATAAAATTGTGTTGCATTTTAGTAACATTTTCATTTTGATGTCTCAATACCAATTTAATGATTAACTCCCTCTTCCACACCACCTTTTCTAAGCACTTCCATTTGGTCTTTTCCGGGTGTCAGATAAAACCTTTATCCTAAGTGACTCGGTTCCCCATTTTCCATACCTTCTTAATAAACCATCTTCACCTTTTTTGTCTTAGGTCTTGGAGGCTTTGCATTTCAACTTAAAACACATTTTGATCATCCCCTTCACTCAACTCAGTATTCAATACACTCCTCATTCTCAAAATTAGTTAACATTCCACAAAAAGAGGGTTCAAGGGCTTTACCCCAACATACACTATCCCAATTAACCATTTTATCCATATCCAAGATTGATCTCTTCAAAATGGACAATAAAACCCTGATATTGGGGAATAATGATTTTTCCTTTTTTGTAGTGGTCCAAGGTAGCACATAGAGAACAAAGTATATAGTATGGAAAACTAAAACTATGCCCATGTCTGAGGAAATTGAGCATGAGAAGATGGTAAACATAGATAAATTTATGGCCACTAAGAGTGAAAAACTGGATTATTCCTTAGAAAGTGAGTTCAATGTTAGGTAAGGAATTACAAGAAAGCTTGAAATGAGGGGTGATTTTCCTCTTCTTTGAAATAGCTTCATTTCATTTGTTTAATCCTTTTTGGGTTTTTAGACTTCACGTCCTTCCATGGGCATGCCCATGACATAAGACACCATGTTGATTGATAATTCAATATTTACTCCCCACAACACCACATTTCCCCATCCATTTCTTGTCTAGCTTCCATTACGATCCAAAATCCTTACTGAGCTTCTCATTGTACCCCTCAAAAATATTTAAGAAAGGGGAAATCCCATTCGGTCGAACACCTCCATAGCCTCATATTTAACATCATTGAGATCCCAAGGCTCAGTGCTAAACCAAATATTCCCCCATATTCCTATTAACATCTAGGATATCACGAAGAAAAAATCACTATTCAATGCTACACGGCGACCTACCACACAACTGCAATACCAATACACCAAGTAACATAAATCCCAAATTCCTAGAAGAGGAAACATAAATATGCCATCCCCTTAATATTATTTAGTGTGGAGGATAGAATTTGGCAAGATACACAATTCCAAGATAATAAATACAACTTGGATTACAAGAACATTAACATCACCTTAATAATAAACCTTGATGACACTTGCACTTACACAACATTAACATCCCCTTAATAGTTATAAACCCCGGTGACACTCACATTACAAGAACATTAACCTCCCCTTAATAGTTATAAACCTCGAAGCGGTGCTCACACATACAAAACATTAACATCCCCTTAATAGTTATAAACCCGATTCCAATAGAGGAATAAACCCATTACAAGAACATTAACATCCCCTTAATAGTTATAAATGTGCATGAATCATTCATCATTAACCCCCATCACCTTCCTCATCCTTGCATACCTCGAAAGAAGGGACATGAAATCACTCATGGACATTTTCCTCCCACACTTAACACTTTAAATGACAATTAAAATTCTCCTACTCCCCTTGTCAGAGGATATCTTTTCGTAATTAAATATAGATATGAAATAAATTAAAACTCCTTTTCTAAAGGTAGAATTATGGTAAATCATTTTAAGAAGAATTTGAATTTCATTGTAATACTATTCATCACATGGAATCCCAAATTCACAAAATAATTCATTGCAAATTAAAATTGTTTTCATGATATCTATGAACACACTGATTGTTGAAGTGCCTGACAATTTTTCAATTCTTTATATACCTTAAACCGATGTGAACAATTTTTTTCACAGACAATTTGAAGTCGAGAGGATAATATGACCTTAAAAAATCAAAGTAAGAGAGTTAATACTTAACACTCGCTAGGTAATGCCAATGTAGCTTATCGAGGTAAATTAACATTAATCAAATAAGAATTCACCAGAAATAAAAATGTTATGTACACTTTTTTTATATATTAAGATATCTATTATCGTTTAAATCCTTTACTTGTATTATAAATTTCCTAAAGATAATCACACATATTATACATATAAACATTATTAAGATAGTCAGACACATTATACAAAAACTTGTTGTCAAATAAATTTAGGGACAAATTACATAATTTTCTTTTTTAGATAGTTAAATGCTTTTACGAGCTATGAACCGGAGGGTTGATGGGTCCCCACCCTACAAGTATCCCATGTTTTGATCGATGAAAGGATACATAAAAAACTAAAAATGAGTACAAAAGATAACGAGGCCAACATGTAACATGAATAATCAAGGCCTACAAAAAACATAGAGTCATGAATACAAAAAATAGAGCGGGAATGATAGAGAAACCCTAGGGTTCCACCCAGCCAAGCATTGCAATAATCTTGAGAAAGGAAAAGGACGTGCTCAAAAAAAAACTTCAAGTACACCATGTGATCAGAAGGGGTGGGATAGGGTTTGTTTTACGAGCAACCAAGTCCAGGATGGCACACTGAGATAGATGCCCCATTGATCGACAGATGCTTTGAACAGAGTCAAAAATTGAAGTAGGACCTGAATTTTCAATTCTAGGGCATCACAAATCTTGTTGTCAACCCAAAAAGGTGATGAGAAAAGATTCAACTTTGCAAAGAGACAAGGAAGGCATACTTCTACCAGAGCTTTGACCAAACCCACATGATGATCTGGGTAAATGAAATGGGATGTGACCGCCATGACCACTACTTTATCTACACACAACACTAAAAATTGAACATGAAGATGCACTTGCAATCTTAGATTTTACATGAGATCTCCTAGTTCTCTGAGATAATCCACACCTAGGACATTCACAATCATAGTCATAACATCTATGGAGTCTATGTAGAAGACATTGTGAAGATGATTGTCAAGACACAATAGAGATGAAAGTTGTTTCCCACTTGTTGTTGCACAAAGAGGATGAAAGGAACATAGGTATATGCCATGAGAGGGAAGGGGAAAACAACAAACAGAAACATGAGAAAATGAGTGAGGAAAAAAAAATCACAACCCAATTAAATATTCCCTCGACTCATGTGAGGAAGGTCGACACAATAAAAAATGGATGGCATCATCAACATTTTCCCATGCATTGGCTAGATTATTTGATGAAAATGATCTTATATTATATTAAATGCAACATGATACAATATTCTCTCAACAAAATAAGTGGGTGAGTATGAGAGAAATCCCCAAATCCACAAGCACACTAGGCCAAGCCTAGAAAAACAACAAAGCAACAACTATAAGGGGTGAGGAACACCAAAAACAAAGGCTAGATTATGAATAAAGGCTACCCTATGATTGATAAACACACATTAAAAAACACATTACTAGAGACAAAGGTTTTGGAACACACATTATATAGAAAAGGTGTTATCAATTAAATCTACTGCACCACCCTTGGAGCCATCTAGGATGGACAATATCTCCACCAAATTTTGAATCATCATGAATGGACACGAATCTTAAGTGCCCAACTATGTCTCTCCCCTTCCATGCTCCTTTCATTTCCATTCTAAGGAGATGCATGGGAATGCTATAAATTTCATGAGGGTCACTTGGTTTTGAAGATCCAGAGAACTTTGCCACTCACGTGAGTTTAATGAGAGAAGTGCAAAGATATTAAGGCACACTTTGGCCACTTTGTATGAGAAAGTGTGTGTAGTGGTGTGAACCACCTTCTGGAGACAAGGTTTCATTGAACTTGTGTATTATATCTTCTTCAGACCAATAAAAGTGGGAAGAAAGAGGATTTTTCTATCCCAATGATATTCGGTGGTGGTTGATGAAAATCTAGGTCTTTGTTATCCTCCTCTTTAAGCTCCCCATCACACTCTTTCTATATCATCATATTTTTTTATTTTATACTTAAAAGCTAATTTTTCAAGAAAGTATCTATTTTCCTTTGAAATAATTTTTTTAATAGTTTTAAAATGTCATTAACATTATGTTTTAAAATGTATAACCCATTTCCTATAAAGAGTGTACCATGTAATAAACACTCATTCTCCTTAATCACTCAAATCACTGGTTATCATAGTAAAACCCTACAAATAAAAATAAGAATACTTATGCTCACGTAAACTTCTTGTCAAGGTTTTCAAGTTAATATTTTTTTAGGGTTTGAGGGGTCTGAGGGATCGTATTCTCTCTACCACAAATATTGAACAATTTAGGGTTACGGTCCCATCGACTCTTCCTATTTTATTTAGATTTAAGTGAATTTAACTAGTAAATTACTATTACAAATAAAATTAAACAAATGTGTTTGTTAAAGTGGATACCTATTGAATGTAATCAACAGAGGATAATATTGTTTGAGAGTGATGATGTATGACATTGTAGGGGCATTCGATCTCTACGCACACATGTCAACAAGACACTCTCTTAGGAGAACATGTTTCTTAGAAGAACAAAGAAACCAACTCAAATCCTTTGTATCATCATTTACATTAAAGTTGGTGGAAGACATCAAACAGTACATAAACTTCAACATCTTGCATTGTCTTAAGGGGTAAAAAAGATAAGAATACAAATCATCTAGAAAAATACCACAGAGTGGCCCATTCATCTCTGAGAATAAGATTATCATAACCATAACCATTGAGCTTATTGATAGCTCTCTGTGTGTCCTCCTATGTTGAAAAAATTAACAAAACCAAACCCCTTGCTAACCCCCATCTTCTGATCCATGGCCACATAGACATGCATGATGTGTCCAAAATGGCTTGAAAAGCTCATTAGATCAACATCCATCATGTCCTCGAACAAATATATTGGTAACTCGATCAAAATTTTCATCATTTTTATGGCACATGGTGTCACCGAGTGGTCCACGACACCCGAGACTAGGGAGGGATGTAGGTTGATCTCCCAATAGTGGAAGAAGTGGTAGTAGTACTTCCACACAGTCACTCGATGCTTCCACCTATGTTTATGGCACCGACGTGAGGCCCTTTTGATGACTAGTGATACCATTATTACCCTTATCCATTGTTAAGGTGTATGTGGCACCAACAGGGTGGAGATCCTTGTAAGTCCATTTTGATGTCTAGTGATCACCCTTCTTACCATGATATGATATGAAAACCATGAGCATTAGTGCACCACCCACCCTTAGAGCACCACACCACCCTTAGAGCCATGATGAACAATGCATCTCCACTAGATTTTGAATCATCAACCTTGATCCCGGTGGGTGGGGGCATTGCAACATGATTTATTCTAAGGAGATGCCTATAAATTTCATTGAGGGTTCTTGGTTGGCAACAAACCAAACTTGCACCACTCACAGAACTAGAGATCACACTTGTTAAGGTGTGCTTTGGCCACTTTGTGATGTGTGTGGTAGTGGTGTGAACCACCTTCTAGCCATGCTCATTGAAATTGTATTCCATGATCTTCTTCACGTTGTTTTCATCTTTCCCAATGATATTCAAAGTGGTGGCTGATGAAAATCTAGGTCTTTGTTATCCTCCTCTTTAAGCTCCCCCATCACACTCTACCGTATGCCATCACTATTTCTATTTTATACTGGGTAACATCCGCTAGCTAGGATTTATTTTTTGCTTTGGAATAACATTTTTAATAGTTTTAAAATGTCATTAACATTATGTTTTAAAATGTATAACCTCTTTCATATAAAGAGTGCAATATGTAACACTTGTCTCATTCTCCTTAATCATAATCCAACATGTGTGTGGGGCATGTGTGTGTATCATTATCCTCCTATTCAAGCTCCCCACATCTCACTTAGACATGCAATCATTGTCATCCCTAGCTCAAGAAAAGGGAAAAGTAGTGAAATCCTCACGTCCAGAGAAAATTTATCGTCTGGTTTATAACACTCAAATCATTGGTTATCATAAGTAAAACCCTACAAATAAAAATAAGAATACTTATGCTCACGTAAAATTCTTGTCAAGGGACAACACATCTCCACCATAGATTTAAGCTTAAGGTTTTTTTTTTTCAATAAAAATAAATGTTTTTTAATTTGGTTTAATCCCCACAGATCTACCAAATCATCAAGTACCAAACAACATAGAATAACACTTGATAACACAAGACACTCTCTTAGGAGAACATGTTTCTTAGAAGAACAAAGAAACCAACTCAAATCCTTTATATCATCATTTACATTAAAGTCAATGGAAGACATCAAAAATATAAAACTTAAACATCTTGCATTATCTTAAGGGTAAAAAAAGTAGAATACAAATCATCTAGAAAAATACCATAGGAGTGGCCCATTCGACTCTGAGAATAAGATTATCATAACCATAACCATTGAGCTTATTGATAGCTCTCTGTATCATCCTCCTGTTGATGAAATTAACAAAACCAAACCCCCGCTAACCCCTCATCTTCTGATCCATGGCCATGTAGACACACATGATGTGTCCAAATGGCTTGAAAAGCTCGTGTAGATCAACATCCATCGTGTCCTCGAATAGATTGGTAACTCAATCAAAATTTTCATCATTTTTGTGGTGCATGGTGTCACCGAGAGTGGTCCATGACACCCCTGAGACTTGGGAGGGACATAGGTTATTCACCCAGTAGTGAAATAAGTGGCAGTACCACCAGTGCTAGCTTCTTCCACATGTGGTGAGGCCCTCGATGGCCTTATCCATTATTAAGGTGTTTGTGGCCGGATGGGGGAGAGATCCTTGTAAGTCCATTTTGATGTCCAATGATCACCCTTCTTACCATAGATATATGAAAAACCATGAGCACCACACCACCCTTGGAGCCAGCCAGATGGACAACACATCTCCACTAGATTTTGAATCATCGGCCTTGGATCCCAGGTGGGGTGGGGGCACTGCAATAGGATTTCTTCTAAGGAGATGCCTATAAATTTTGTTAAGGGTTCTTGGTTGGTAACAATGCCAAACTTGCACCACTTGTAGCGCTAGGGATTGTGCTTGTTAAGGCATGCTTTGGCCACTTTGTGGATGCACATCATAGTGGTGTGAACCACCTTCTAACCATGCTCATTGAACTTTTATTCCATGATCTTCTTCATGTTGTTTTCATCTAGCCCAATGATATTCAACGGTGGTTGATGAAAATCTAGGTCTTCATTATCCTCCTCTTTAAGCTCCCCCATCACACTCTTCTTGACACCATCAATGTTTTTGTTTTATACTAGCTAACGGCTCTAGGATTTTTTTGCTTTGAATAACATTTTTAACAGTTTTAAAATGTCATTCCAAACCTTGCTAAGATTTTTGAGAAATCTATTTTCATTCTTGGATCATCGATAAATGGTTCATTTGGTCATGATGCAATCTTCTTGTATGATCACGATGCAATCTTCCACACAACAATAAACAAAAATCTTTAAAATAATGATATGCAAAATAATAAATAGAAAATGTTTCATTTTATACGTGCTAGCAGCCACTAGGCTTTATTTTTTTCTTTGGAACAAGGTTTTATCATTTTCAAACTTGTCATTAAGATTAACATATGAAGATTTGGTAAAAATCATTTTATGATTTCAGGAAGCCTCCATGGATATGCAAATCAATAAGCATAACATGTTTTTGTTTTATATGGTCTAAATGGCCACTAGGATTATTTATTGCTTGCGAATAAGGTTCCTATCAATTTCAAAATGTCTTTAAGATTAAACCATGCATAATTGGGGAAAAAATTGTTTTTTTATTTCAGAGAAGCCAACATCGATGTGTGAAACAAAATTTTAAACTATGTAGATCTGGGAAAACTCATTCTTTTATTGGTCCATGATCCATGATTGTCTCTTCACCCAAGTTAGAAAAAATGTTTTTCTTGCCCAAAAAGAATCGGAAAAAATGATTGCACGCACTACGAATCTTTAAGAACCTTAAGGTAGTTACTTTATTCCATAAAAATGCACAATACATTGTTGGATTTGGAAGAAAAGTATATAATTCAAATACCAATTATGCATTTGAACATTTTCAATGATCTACACATGTTTTTGTGCTCTCTTGCATGTTTCAACCATGTACATAATTCAATATAGATTTTCGAATCAGTCTTATAGTTTCCATCAAATCTCCAGTATGTTGGGGTTTTGAGAGTAATTTCTTCTTTGACCTCATGTGACAAGAATCTTGCATCATCGATCAAAAGTATATTTTTTCACCATAGACATTACCATAAATGTCTACTATCTATTGGCTTGTTTTTTTTTGAACTTACATTCTTGGCATCCCCAAATGAACTGAAGTGGGTTTCTCATAACCAACTAAATTTTTTGATGAACATGTATTTCACCATTGTTGAATCCATAAATGAAGACCATAAGGCAAATGTCAAAATATTTTGATGCAGTACTTATCAAGTCAACACTAAACTCTCATTCAAAGTATTCAGTATTCTGGATCTAAAATATGGAACCATATTACGAGGTATTTTGTCACAATACCAGAAATTCCAAACAACAAACCTTCAACTCCCAAAACTAGTAATTTCCGAGGCTTCCCAATAGGATCTATAAAAACAACTCAGAATCAATGTAAGCTTCCAAAAGTGATTAAAAACAAGGCATCAAAGTATTTAATCACAACTCAAAAACAACTTATAAAACTATAATATCATCTCAATCACAGTGAAGATATAAATACTGCCTACTTTTAAATTTGTAATCTCAACATATAAAATAAAGAGTGACCATATGACTATACGAATGAATATCATTGTAAAAAACATTTTTGAAATAATTAATAGTTATATATTTTCTGTTTGCTATAATTTTTGGATGCCCTCCACAACACTCAAACCTTGACACAATATCTGTTATGTTTATGTACAAATTGGTCATCAACCACTTATCTTTGAAACAATTTTCTTCATTGGATTTCTTCCCCACCATAAAATTTTCTGAGGGTTTCCCTTTGGGCCCATTGTAATACACAATGTGTTTCTAAGGCAAAAACAATACCATCTCTACTCCAAATCTTTTGGAGATCTTTTTCTGCAATTTCATCTTCTACACAATAATGTTCTTTACCCAAAATAATAAATGGTTTGAATTCAAACATGCTATTTTTTTCAAAGCCTTAATCAAATTTTCAACTTCGGCAAAGAGATAGCTAGACCAAAATCCCACTTCACATTTTTCTACCAATATCTTTAAAAATTCCTTGAGCCCACCTCACAAGTTGAGAGTCTCCTTACCAAACTTGATTGTCAACTCTTTGTAGGATTGGTTTTTCTCATAGAGAAAACCCTCCAAATCTAAAATAATTAAATAATCCTTTTGGCCAACTACACAAAGTAATTTTTTCTCAATTTTCCACAATTTGATATTAACCAATTCAAATAATCAAAATTTCAGTATGTTAACACTTACTGATTGAGACTCTCTTGGATTCCCTCACACTCCCCCTCTACAGGTTCTTGTGATGCTCGTTCTATTTAAAAAAAAGTAATCAATTCAAAATAAATTTTAAGTCGATGTAAAAAAATACATGAAACAACTTGCTTTTATACAATATTGCATAGATGTAGTTGTATATTAGCGACCAATAGGTGTAAGCCATTAATGCCTGACTATGTTTGGGTTGACAGTCTATGATGGGCTTAGCGACCGCTAATAGCCAACTATACAAAAGTAATTTTTTTCAATTGTCCATAAATAAATATTAACCAATAAACCAAAAATTTACTCAATTCAAAATAAATCTAATTAAAAGATGCATGTTAGCGACTGCTAGGGTAATACATATTACAAATAAACTACTTCACTATAGGTTCCTTCAATTATGAGGGTCTTATAAATGGTTTTATTTATAATTGTATATGACTATCATACCATTTTTCATCTGAGTTTTGTGACGTGCCAACAACCTCCCCATTTGGCATCAAATCTGAAAAAATTGAAGTTTTTATTAAAAATATGTAAACAATGACAATCAAAAACATCTTGTAGCGATAAATTTATAAAACGAGTATTTCCCACTCACCTTTTATAGATTCATTGATGGATGGTCAACGACATATGGGGCAACAAGTTGAATTGGTTGTGACATACTAAGATCAACATCATCTCCTCTATTTTTATGTGGAGAGGAAGAGACGGTGTCTTCCTCTATTGTTTGGTTGTCTACATAAATATTGTATGTATCAGTTCAAATGCATTAAACTAATAGAATTGTTTAAAGTGATCTTAATCAACGTACCTTTTTCAAATGACAATAGTAATGTTGTAAAAACATTTCTTGATCATGCAATTCAATAATAAAAACCACAGATAGACTGAGTCAACCAAAGCATGCACTGCAACACTACCACCGTATAACACTATAACCGGAGAATTATCGGAAGTGAGTCGAGTGAACATATGAGACCAAAACCCATAATATCTCTCATAAAGAAAAGGATGTGTCTTTCCTCGTAGGCCAATTTCACTTGCAGTCACAATTTGTTGCGAAGTTGATCCATCCAATCCATGGTGATTTCAGCTATATCCCCATCATCAACATCACAATTGTGCACATCATTTATTGTGTACATAAGACACAAGCTCTTAAATTTTCCACTGTTGTCATAAAATCTATAACAACCTTCCACAATTGATTCCCCTTGTCTTTGAATTTTTGCATGTATTTTTTATCGTCTCTCTTAACATTTTTGAAGAAGCAACAAGTAAGAGCACAATAATTACACAATTTAACAAACTAGATCCAACAACTATAAGTAGGTCC
This sequence comes from Taxus wallichiana var. yunnanensis, assembly GCA_018340775.1. Taxonomy (NCBI): domain Eukaryota; kingdom Viridiplantae; phylum Streptophyta; class Pinopsida; order Cupressales; family Taxaceae; genus Taxus; species Taxus wallichiana. Next base: position 583,390,977 of record CM031243.1, read on the forward strand.
ATTATTGCATCAAAAGTGAGTACACTAGAAAATTAAAAAATTTGTGATCACACATTCTGCATTGAATGGATTAGTTGATGAAATAGAACATATTGTTGACTGGAGATGGAAGGGATATGCACATTGACAGGTAAAGTCTTCATGTGTCTTCCATCCTTTTTGGAATATTTTCTTCCATTGCAATCACGTAGTTGTCTATAATTGCTTGAGCTGCCACTTTGGGAGAACCTCTACGCCACTTCAACATCAAATTTTATTTTTGCTATTTTTCACTTCCTCCAGAATCAACTTTTCTTTTTCCTTTAGTCTCTTCTCCCAAGAGTACACACAATTGGCGGTAGTGAGATTCATGCACACCATATTTTTCAACAATATTTTTTTAGTGCATTCTACCAATACACGATTACATGGATATTTAATTTTCATATATTTTAGAAATTTTTCTCTCATCCTTTTGTCATCTTTTACTCTTTGGCAGTAAGTATCTAAAGTCTCCGCTATGATGTCTGCTTTAATAGAGTGAGTTAGCCATACTTTCCCCTTGCTTGCACTTTATCTAGTAGAATTGATATCTCCTCATCGGTCATTCCTCTTACAAGCCTAAAGTAATTCACCGTGAACCTTGCCAATGAATTTGGTTGAAAGTTAGGTTGGTTATCCTTAAAAGGAGAACAAGCCAGCCCACCAGATTTAAATAACTCAATGGTTGTTGTCAATTTTTTCCATATGTCCTCAGGTAAATATAGAAATGTCATTTTGTCATGAAGGGTCTCTATCTTAGACACTTTGAAAATAACAAGACATTGCATCTCAAAACACTACATTGAAAGATGAAATAGTATATTTATTTTCTGCATATTACAAAATTAAATTTTAAGAACAAATGCGTTAAAATTAAGTTTCATTACCTTCAAATCATTTGAATTTGAGTTTCCCACTCCGGGCCTCCGAGGACATCCTAGGGATCTCCAAATCATTCGAGCCTTGCAGAGTACATCAATAAAATTGGTATCAATCCAATTTTTGTTTACATCATTTTTCTTGCTAGAAAATTTTAACAATAACTTCACAAGGAGCATGTGAAGACATAATGTGAGCCTTTCTAAATTGCATCTTAGTATGTAATGACTTGTATTTGATTTCAGCCAAAAAAAATTTTGGGCACAAATGGTATGTTGGCCATCAAGAATGTAGAACTGCACTTCATCCCTTTTCAGGTCATCTAGATCCTCGAGTTGCACAAGTTCCTTTGTAGAAGGTAAAAAGGGAAGAAGAAGTGCATCCTCAAAGTGTAGGAATAACATTAATCAACATTGAATAGACAAGAAGGTCAACATTCTCATCATGCACATGATGTAATTGATATTCTCGAGGTGCCAAATGACACCTAGAAACTTCAATTGGAAAAGCATCACCATTGAACAAAAATAATTTTAATTGTTCAACATTTGAAGTTTTTGTTTGCTCAAATATACTAGTCACTTTCTTCAACAAAAAGCTGATTTTTTATTCTTTTTAAGCCCTTACAACTTTGACTTAGATGGATCTATCTCTAATTTAGACAAATAATATCTCCTCAATGTTGTAAATAGCTTTACATGTTTCGTGGAGGAAAAGAATTTTTTTCTATTCAAATAATGACAAATAGAAGAGGTATCCTTAGTTCTATACAATTTTTTGAATACCAAATTCATGTTATTATGAAATTCAAGGGCATTTCCACAACCTATTTTGTCTGACTGTATGAAATTCCCAAATTCCAACCATATTTAAGACAAGAGCACACCTTATTTTCTCTAGAAGCCTTCATTTCCAGTTTCTTGAACAATGAAACTTCCAACTCCATGTCAAGAATAAGGCACTTATTCATTACGATGTCAATGCATTCAACCTGAATACACAATGTTTTCTCATCAATAAATTTTGAATTTAGTACCATATCAAATTCACTTGACAACATCCTCATTAACAAAAAATAACCACATATCACCATGGTAATTTTCCAGGGAATGCATTTCTACAAACCAGTCATCGTCTCTCTTTTCCAATCCTCTACTCCTTCAATCAAAGGAATTTGCATGAATGAGTGTGCAAGCCAATGGAAGACATATTACCTAAAAAAGGAATTAAACAAATTAATATTTCATAAGTAATTAGAAAGGAAAAATATTGTTTCTCAACAATAGTGCAATAACAACGAGATGTCGTATCTTAATGTCATTATTTTCATAGAGTAAAATTCAATAGGAATAAATATTTATAGCATAGCATTCACTAGGCATACTTCAACCCTCCTTTAGTTATAAAAAACAAGAAATCATTAATAAAAAAATTTATGCATTGCACTAAGAAATTTAAACAATTAGTCACTATTAAATTTGGTTTGTTTCAAGTAGTGAATTTTTTTCTAGAAGTGAAGACTAGCAGCTGCTAGCATCTATATATTCCCATCACTATAAAAAAAATATTTGAGTTACACTACATCATTGTGAAAACCTAGAATCCAACATGGGTGATAAGGGTTGAGAATTGAATATTTAATAATAACAAATCTTACATGTCGTGATGTGTTTGGTGTTGTAATTAGGTGCCTTTTATAGTTCTCATAAGATATATCATGTATATCACATAATTGAAATTGACTAGTATAAAGGAAAATGTCTAGTAGCCGCTAGGTTCAATTAGTAATCAAAGTTATGGTTTCCTGTATCAAGCCTTAATAGTTTCTTATTTTAAAATTAGTGATCGAATAACAAAAAAATCATGGAAAACCCTAATGTCTCTGCTAGGATCCTTGCAAGCTAATCTACCTAACAGGCGCTAGGCTTAAGATTACGTGTTTGACTACGTGTATTGTATTCTCTTGAATCTACGTTTTGAATCACGTATATTCAAAAATCGTAAAAAAATTTCTTGTCTTGGAGTATTTGTTGTCTTCTCTTGTCTTGGAACATCAAAGAAATGTAGTAAGCATCCTCCTGACGGTAGTCGCTAGTCTTGTAAAATTTAAATACAATAATGGAGCATAGTTAGTTTTTAGTGAAGTCGTTACTACTTGTCCCATATAAAAGACAACAAATATCCTAGCGCCACCAACATCAAGATAGTATGTTAGGCTAGGAATAACATGTAATAGACTTTTGAATATTCTTGTGTTAATTACATGTATTCAGAAAAGTGGTAAATATTTTTAATTACGTGTATTCAGGAAAGTGGTAAATATATTTCTTGTCTTTGAATATTAGTTGTCTTCTCTTGTCTTGGAACATCAAAGAAATGAAAATTCTTGGCGACCACGTAAGGTATCAATGAAAATTTTTAGCAACCGCTAAGTATTTAATCAATGAAAAATTCATTGTCTACATTATCGAAAAATATAAGTGTTAGAGCATAATAATAGAAGTACATATTTTAAACCTAAGACATATCATGTTCATCTTGGCCCTGCATATTTTCAGAAATTACCCATTAAACAAAATAGTCCATACAATTTACTAAACATCGAGGGAAAAGATGTACATGAACCTTGCTCAGAATAAAGGATCAGAGGCCGTGAAGAGAAATGTTTGTTTTATGTTTACCAATTATTCATTGATGAGAAGGCTAGTGGCCACTAGCCTCTACAATATCGGGGAATCCATTTTAATGATGCAAAAAACAATCTCAACAATTTTGTTGTCATTTTTTGTAATTATTTTATATTAGATGGACTATCCCGATAGAGCCAAGTCCTTGAATACATACCTTCGAGAAGGTTGACACCTTATGTAGTTCTCATTTGATATTTTATGCATAAAACATAATCCATATATTTTCATATAAACAAAAATGCTTTACAACCGGTAAGTGTCATTAGTTAATGAAAGGTAAGCGCCATTAGTTAAGGCTGGTAATAAATATAGACACATAGTTAGGAAAGTTTAGATCATAGTAGAGGAAATGAGCCAGTTATCGTGAATCCTAATGTAAGAGGTTGCTAGAGCCACTTAACAATCATAATTTTTTTAAAAAAATCCTTTTAATAGATCATGATTTTTTTAATATGCAATTTTATTTTACACATTTAAATTATGTGGAGAACATATTTTTAAGGGATTTAAAATAAGTACTTTTGAATACAAAGGAATTTAAGGCAACCCATTACTTGAGAATAAAATCACCTTTTATGGGTTGTCTATGTGTCACCATTTCATTGATAATTTATTGATGAGACTTGATGTGACTTACTTTATTGGCTAGTTTTTATTTAATTTTTAACTTGAATTCAAACAACTAATGGTACTTTATTTCACATACCACTCACAGTCATTGACCCATGCATGGTCATTGGCCCATGCACGGTCTTTGACCCATGCATGATCATTGGATCCTTTTCCCTTAGCACAAGTAGATCATAGTAGAAGAAGTATCCTCGAAGCTTGTATGGCATGGTAGCCGTGAAAAAAATAATGGGTGACTAATGACTAGAAATTTAGTAAAATATTAAATGTATAAATCAATAAGTTTAAGTCTTTGGAATGTTATTTGTCCCTGGCTAATGACTCAAATAGTAATGAATTAATTAATAATTAAGGTAGTAATTAATTATTAAACATCATCATTAAAACACATACATTGTCGGGAAAATCAATCTTGTGTGATTAGAATTCCCTTTGATTAAAATTCCTTTTTGACCTTAAATCTTATCTCATTAACTACTAAATAGAGATTTTTGATAAGATTTGAAATAAATTATCATTAAGACTATCACCTTTTCTAATAAACTTTGATATTAAAGCCACTGGAAAGCTTGTATTAATTTCAAGCATGTGATGGCATATTCACTCTAATATTTATCTTATCACTCCCCTTATTTTAACACCTTTCGGTTTCTTTCACGAGATTTCATTTATTCATGGTCGGACACCTTTCATGTAATTTTCCAAATGTGGGTGAAATGAGATTTTATACCAAAATATGTTAGAGTAGGTATTTACCTTAGCTCATGTTCACCTAGGTACATTATTGTATTTATCCTCACCCACTTATGTGTGTGGGTATTTCTTTTTATTTATTTAGATATATTATCTAGTTGTTAGGTATAGTTCTTTCCTTGATCTATGGTATTGACTAGTTCTTTCCTAGATCTATGGTTCATTGACTAGATCCTTGATGTCTAGTTCTCTCATAAATTCTTGACTATGAGATAGTTCTTTATTTTGGTTCTTCCATTTATTTTGGTGATATTTTTTTGAGGATGGCATCTACTTCTACATTAGATCACGTTGAGCCATTAACAACACATAATTACCACACATGGAAACCAAGAATGGAAACAATAATTAAATGGAAAGGATTATGGGCTTTAAATTCTAAAGAACAACCAGTGTTCACTAGAGAATATGAGAAATTTTAGTACTAGTGCAAGTTTGATGAGTGTATGGGTTTGATATGAACTTATGTAAGTGATAGTCTTTTGTTTCATTTGAAAAAATGTGACTCTCCTTTTAAAATATGGGAGAAATTGGAGTATTTATTTGGTAAGGTGGATCATATGAGAGCCATGCAACTTGAAATTGAGATCACCTCTCTTAATCCTGAAGATTTTCCAACAATTATAGACTATCTTACCAAGTTAAAGCATTTGTTGACACAGTTGAAGGGGAGTAGAAGAGATAAGAAAGATGAAGAGTGTGTTTACTTGATTCTATCCAAGTTGAGAGGACCATTCCAAATTTTTGCTTCTACCTTTTTCTCTAGCATGGATGCCTTAGGTGAAACCTTCAAAAATGCCTAAATTAGAAACATTTTGTGAAAGACTTACTAGGGAAGAATCCTGATTATCTCACCTTGAGTCTTCCACCTCTCAAAAGGCATTAGTTACATCTAATCCTAAGGGCAAGGGAAAACCAAACAAGTAAAACCAAATCCACACCTTCTTCATCTCAAAATGATCCTAAACCCAAAGAAAACAACTCAAAACCAAAGGAGTCTTCTAAATCCAAGAATAAGTCTAGCTGTTCATGCTCTTTTTGTGGGGGTAGTAATCATGAAGAAAATAGGTGTTATAAGTGAATGCAAGCCTTAGAGGATATCAAGAAACACAAAATTTCTATCTCGACTCCACCTCCTTCTAATCAGCATGGAAAAGCACTTAATTTTGTTGGAAGATCTCATTCACCACTTGCAGACAATTGGGTTATAGATTCTGGTGCTTCTCATCACATGACTTCTTCCAAGGAGTCTTTTGTTTCTCTAGGTTTGAGTTCTACTTCCAAAATTGAGATTGGAAATTCTTCCTTTCTTTTTGTTGAGGGAAAAGGTGATATACAACTTGATGGTGGCAATATCCAAGATGCACTATATGTTCCTAACATCACTACAAATTTTCTTTCTGTATATCAAATTTGTCATTCTGGTCAAGGGAAAACAGTGACTTTTACACCATATGGGGTAGAAGTAAGAACTTTGTTGGAGCCTTATTCACTTGTTGCTCAAGGTATTGTTGATCATAGTTCTAGACTATATCACTTTGAGGGTTTTGATGACACTTATTCTATAAGGACATGATTAGTTTCTCATTCGATTCGAGAGTAAGCTTTGGCATGAAAGATATAGACATCTCTATTACAAATATTTGAAGGAGTTGAGCACTCATGGTATGGTAGATGGTCTTCTTAGAGTTTCTTGTCTTGAGGGAGTTTGTCATGGTTGTGCATTAGGGAAACAACACCAAGATCCTTTTCCTAAGAATTTGTCTAAGAGAGCTTCTTCACCACTTGAGTTTGTGCATAGTGACTTGATGGTTTTTCCTACCCCATCTTTCAATGGAGCTAAGTATGCACTTACATTTATTGATAATTTCTCGAGGCATACTTGGGTTTATTTTCTCAAGTAAAAAAGTGATGTTTTTTCAAACTTCAAAGTCTTCAAGGCTTTGGTCGAGAAACAATCTTCTAGTAGCATAAAGAACCTTCGCACTGATAATGGGGGGAGTACTTCAGCAATGAGTTTTCTAAATTTTTGGCAACTCAAGGCATTATTCACTAGCATTATGTTCCTCATACTCCACAACATAATGGATTAGCAGAAAGGAAGAATAGAACTTTGAAGGAAATGGCTAACTGTATGATGCATTCTAGAGATATACCTCATATCTATTGAGCAGAAGCGATTAATTGTGCTAACTATATTCGAATCGCACACTACACAGAGCACTTGAGCATTTGACTCCAGAGGAAGCTTGGTCCAACACTAAGCCAGATGTCTCATTTTTTTGAGTCTTTGGGAACCATGCTTGGGCCTTTGTGCCAAAGAAGAAAAGGAAAGCTTTGGATAAGAAGAGTAAACCCTTGATCTTTGTACGGTATTGTGAGGACATGAGAGATTATCATCTTTTAGATCCCGATACACATAATTTTATTTTTAAAAAACATGTTCGGTTTGATGAGCGTTTCACTCATGATTCTTCATCTTCTTCCATTCCTTCTTCTTCTTCATCTCATCTTGAGTATCCTTTCTTTAAGGAGATTGATGAGGAGGTTATAGATGCCATTGAGTATCCTATTCCCACTGATGTTGTCACTATGACTAAGTGGGCTTGTACTACAGTTTCTGAGGCAACACCTTTCATAGAGGATATTCCACCCACTAGGCATCATCACGCACATTCTATAGGTTTTGGAATTTTGTGTCAGGTAGTTTCTGAGGATCCATAGTCTTTTTCAAAGGCTCATGGGATACCGGAGTGGGATGATGCAATGAAAACTGAGTATTCTTCTTTGATGAAGAATCATACTTGAGATTTCGTATCTCTTCCTAAAGGAAGAAATATGGTTAGTTGTAAGTGGGTATACTGAACCAAATACACAGCTGATGGGTCCATTAACAAGTATAAGGCTCATCTTGTTGCAAAGGGTTTTTCACAAGTCAAAGGTATTGATTACTCTGAGACTTTTACACCCGTTGCCAAGATGGATTCTATACACCTTGTACTTTCTATTACTACATCACAGGGGTGGCCCGTATACCAGATGGACGTGAAGAGTGCCTTCTTACATGAAGATCTATAAGAGGAAATATGTATGGAGCAGCTAGATGGATTTGTTCATGATTCTTCTCTTGTTTATCAGCTCCGAATGTCTCTCTATGGTCTCAAACAAGCCCCTCGGGCTTGGTATGAGAAGATGGATTCTTTTCTTCTATCTACTACTTTTGTTCGTTGCCACTCTAATCATACAGTGTATCTCTAGCATGTCGATGATGATATTGTGATACTTATCTCGTATGTTGATCATCTGTTACTTACTGGTAGCTCTTCTTCCCACATTCAGAGTATTCAGAGGGCTCTTTCTACATATTTTGACATGACAGATCTTGGGCTATTGCATTATTTCCTTAGTTTACAGATTTCTCAGACAAATTCAGGGATTCATTTGAGTCAGCAAAAAGTACACCCATGATCTTCTTAGGCACTTTGATATGGCTGATTGCAAGCCAAGTCCATCTCCTTTTCAGTCTAGGGTTACTCTTACATCCACATGTACCACACCACTTTGTGATCCTACATTGTATAGGCAGTTGGTTGGGAGTCTCATGTACTTGACCCATACTTGCCCTGATATTTCATTTGTAGTAGGGCTTGTATCTCGGTTTGCACATTCTCCTCATAGTAGTCACTGGCAGGCTACTAAAAGGATTTTGCGCTATTTGCATGGCACTTCCCACTTTGGCCTACACTACACTAGGGGCTCTACTCAGTTGGTTGGGTATATAGATTTATATTGGGTAGGTTATATTGATGACAAACATTCCACTTATGGATATCTTTTCTGTCTTGGTTCTTCTCCAGTTGCTTGGCGTGTAAAAAGTAACATGCTATTGCACTTTCATCTTCAGAGGTAGAGTACATGGTAGTAGTTACAGTGAGTCAACAGATTCTTTGGCTTTGCCAGTTATTGACAGAGTTTAGATTCCCACAAGATTCACCGACTATACTTTGGTGTGACAACTAAAGCGCAATTCACATTTCTCATAACCCAATTGAGCACCAGTGGACCAAGAATATTGAGATACACATCCACTTCATTCGTTAACACATTCAAGATGGAGTTATTTTCTTGGAGTACATTCGACTCAATCGATCGTTGTAGAAATATTTACGAAGCCTTTTGCATCACCTTGCTACCTTGAGTTACATTGAATGCTTGGGGTATTGGAAGTTGTTCTTGGGGAGTGTTTGTGAGAACATATTCCTTCTTCTTCTTCTTTCTCATTCCTTCCGGAAGGATTCTTTCCTTCTTTTGGTTTGAGATTTCTTTATGGATATATTGTACATGAGTACCTCATCGTGCCTAGTTGTCGGGACTCATCACGTGGACATGCCACTTCTATTTTGGCCCCTAGCTTCACTTGAAGGGGGTGTTAGAGTAGGTATTTACCTTAGCTCATGTTCACTTAGGTACATTATTGTATTTATCCTCATCCACTTTTGTGTGTGGATATTTATTTTTATTTATTTAGATATTAGGAGATATTATCTAGTTGTTAGGTATAGTTCTTTCCTTGATCTATGGTATTGACTAGTTCTTTCCTAGATCTATGGTATTGACTAGATCCTTGATGTCTAGTTCTCTCATAAATCTATGGACTTGACTAGTTCTTTGATGACTAGTTCTTTCCATGATTTATGGCTTGATCTATGACCTTGACTGGTTCTTAGATTGTTATTCCTTACATATATAAGCAAGGCCCATTCTCATTGTATTTCATTGAGTTCCATAATAATATATGATATTGCTACTCATTTGTTTGCAAAGGTTTATGTAAAGTTATTCTGGTGAATTTATTTCATCTTATTGATCATGATGTTTGATTAGCATCTATGTTCTTGGCTTGGCACGATCTAGTTATTGTTCCTTTTAAAATCATCATTTGAAATACATTTTTCAAATTGAATCAGAGCAAGACCTAGTTACAATTGAGGGAGTTCTTGGAGATGATTATATTTCTTTGGAGGGACGTCCAAGGGTAAATATAGAAGTTGCTTCGACGTTTGTTTTTCATCTTCTTATCATACATCCGACGAAGGATTGGGATTTGGAGATGGGTTGTCACTGGATCAAGCCAACGTATAGGGTTGGCATGGAAGCGAAAATGGAAAAAACCTTGAGTGTGTCGTGGCCCTTGATTTTTTATTTTCACTATAAACAAGAAGGTTTGGTGCATGTAGACATTTTTACAGAGTTGTTCAAATGGTTTAATGTCCTAAATAATTTCTTATTTGAAGTGGAAAAATGGGGTGAGACACCAGTGATGGGTGGTAGGTCACTCTATTTACCCGACCTAGATCATCTCTACTACAACAAGAACTAGCACACTGGGATCTCTTCGCTAGCAGGTTGTGAGGCATGTGATTGGTTAAAGATTCGAGATGCTATCTTGGAAAAGAGCATCTTTTTCCGGAACCACTAGTGGAAATCATTTTCAGGCCTGTTAAGGTAGAGGTTAGGAATGGTCATGTGTTTCGAGATAAATTAGTGCTTCTAAAATCCATCAGGTTGTATATTTTTTTGGTTGTTTTATATTGTTTCCATTTCCATTGTTATCGAATCATACCTTTGCTCGGGCTTCTCGATGCGATGTTTTTGTATTCCCAACCACTTATTTTCTTGGCATTGGCCCTTGCATTTTTCACCAAAGTATTGCTGTATCATTCGATTTTTAGATTGATCCTCTCGTTGTATCTATAATGTAAAGGGAAAGGGACCCTTCAACCCTCATTTAATTATAAAATACAAGAAATCATTAGTAGAAGTTTATGTTATGTGTTGCACTAAGTAATTTAACTAGTTAATTGCTATTAAATTTGGTTCATTTTAAGTTGTCAATTTATCAAATGTGAAGACTAAGCACTTCTAGTGTCTATATATTCTAGGATATATTTCCATCAATGTAAAAAACAATCTGTATAGATTTAGGTTATAGGGGCTTGAATGCAAGACAAGAATCATCCTAGTGGCTGCTAACATATTGAATGAATGCGGCACTGCTACACTAAATTTTTCATTTTAAAATATGTGTAAATAATATTTCTTCGAACATCAAAGAAATAAAGTAAATAATATTTGGTGCACGTGGACATTTTTCGAGTTGTTCAAACGGTTTAATGCCCTAAATAATTTCTTATATGAAGTGGAAAAATGGTGCGACACACCAATGACGCGAGGTAGGTTGCCCCACTTACTTGACCTGGATGCAATGTTTTCTCCAATGCAACATGAACCGACACATTGGAATGTTCTTCACCAAAAAGGTTGTGAGGCGTATGATTAGTTAAAGAGTCGGATTCTGGTGGAAAATAACATCTTTTTCTAGAAACGACAGTGGATACCATTTTCATGCCCGTTAAGGTGGAGGTTATGGAGGTGTCATTTGATTCAAATAAATAAGTGGTTAAAAAATCCGTCAGGCTGTATCTTTGTTTTGGTTGTTATATAGCCTTGCCTAGTTCCATTGTTATCAAATCATCCTGTCTGTCTTACTAGTCTGGGGTTTTTTCGTATTCCCAACCACTTGTGTTTTTGGCATAGGCCCTTTCATTTTTTTCAACAAAGTATTACTTTGGATCATTCAGATTTTTAGATTGATCCTCTCATTGTATCTATAATGTAAAGGGAAAGGGACCCTTCAACCCTCCTTTAATTATAAAATACAAGAAATCATTAGTAGAAGTTTATGTTATATGTTGCACTAAGAAATTTAAACAATTACTCACTATTAAATTTGGTTTGTTTCAAGTTGTCAATTTGTTGGTAGAAGTGAAGACTAGTGGCCACTAGCATCTATATATTCTAGGATATATTTTCGTCAATGTAAAAAAAACAATATTTATAGCTTTAGGTTAGAGGGGCCTTAATGTAAGACAAGAATTATCCTAGCAGTCATTAATCTCAAGATTGTGTTATGTTACACCAATGCCATGAAATAATCTATGACCTTAGTGCCCACTATCCTTTGAATATCATGTGGTGGAATTCGAATAACATATTGAACTTAATGGATGCTAGGCTGAAAATTTCTTTTTGGAATATGTGTAATCACGAAATTTGTTAAAATTTTTTATGTTACACGAAGGGAGTATAATAAGCTTTGATCTTAGGGGCTACGTGTAACTGGAAAATTGTTAATATCTGTCCTGTCTTCAAATATTTTTTAGATGATTTAACACTTTTGACAAGATCTTAGAACCTAGGGATTGACGAGATCCCACCCAATTACAAACACAAAATATAATCAATAAACCACATGACCCAACAAAATAAAACCACAAAAACCAATCAATGTAATCCAAACAAACCCAACATTGTGAAAAAAACCTAACCACTTGAAAACTAAAGGTAGGAACCATAAATTACACATGAGAGGCTGAGATGCTTGGCCATGAAGACATCCTCCCACCCACTGAGACACCGGTGCAAGTAGTGCACAACAAAAAGTTGTATGTAAATCCCAATTTCCTTCACAGACCGACCACACCAACAAAGTCTAGGACAATGGGAGCCGAAAGCCTAGGAAAATCTAACTTCTCCAACTGACTGCCTTCACCAAGCCCCTCATAACAAGAAACATGAATGTTTGAAGCAAACCGCATCAAAAACGCGTTCTGGAAGAGAGCTCAGCTATCACCCTCCTCACTTCCTCCATGGCCAACCCCTCATGAAAAATTTCGGTAGTGGTTGACCCCTCCCAAAATCCTCCAACGCTTCAACCAAGTTGACCCAGTGCTTTGGGGCTTAATGAAGTGGAGGGAAATATCTCTCACCTTGTCAATATTCTTCCTAACTAGAAGAAGTCGGGACACGAACCAAGAGACGAATTCTAAATTAACTCGATCTTTGGCTGACTCACCCAAATATTCCTCCCTCATAATCCTCATAATTACCTCACGATAGAACCCAACACTTCCGCAAAGATAATCCTTATATGAGCTTAAGAAACACTCCCAAAAAATGCCATCTCATGCTTCACGCCTTGCAGGAAAAGGAAAGGTAGCGGAGGGCACTCCATACTCATCTCTCAGAACTCCACACCACCACCAACCACCACAAGCAAACAAAAGAATGAAAAGGAAGCCAGGACATAGAAAATTAATAACACCTTACTCCCCCTTCCCGAGATATGATCTCTGGGAAATCTTCCCAGTGCTAGCTTGCCCCAATTTGATCGGGCCATCTCTCTTAATGATGCCTTGGTTAGCCAAGAAATCGGTGACACAATTTTCTTCTCTATAATTATGGTTTAAAACCCACTTAGGGATTTTTCTCAACCAATGCAAAATGTTGGTGATATAATAATCCAACTTCTAGGACAAATATTTTCCCTTTCGAACATCATTTATTACCACTTGGGAATCACCTTCAATTTCCAAAGCTTCACAGCCAATGCGACCGCTTGCCAGACCTTTAAGCAAACCTTGAGCCTTTGCCTCACTACACATGTCATATTTTAAAGGAAAGGACCCGACTCCCGATAGGCCCGGATTGCCTTTCGAGGATCCATCAAAGTTAAGTTCTCGAAAAGTGGGAGGGGTGGAAAATTTTGGATGGTAAACAATTTTACTATACTAGAGCTATGAAATGGAGTGGTGAGAGAGCACTTTCTCTAAGAGGGACATAGAGGTGGGCTTGGGTCCTTAATTTCTGCCAAGAATCCACATTTGAATCACCTCAATATGTTCCGCTTGGTCCATACGGAGAATTTTGAACCCTACCTCAAGGTGTCCCCATAAAAACTTATTAAAAGCACCTAATGAACTTAATGGGAATGGAACTTGGGTTGATGATTACAAACTAATTAAAAATTTGGATGGTAAATGCTTTTATTATATTAGATCTATGAACTAGAGTAGTGGAGGAGCACTTTCTCTAAGTGGGACAGGAGGTGGGCTTGGGTCCTTAATGTGCATCGAGAGATCTGCATTCAAAGCGCCCCACTATGTTCCGATTGGTCCATATAGAGAAGTTCGACCCCTACCTCAAGGTGTCCCCATGACCTCTTATTGAAAGAACCCAATGAACTCAACGGGATTGGAACTTGGGTTGATGATTAAAAACTACTTGTAACTCCCCAATAGCCCAAGAAATTGAGTTGATCATGTCTTTGAATATTTTTTGTCTAGTAATGTATTTGAATATCTGTAAAGTCATTAATAATTTTCATGTATGCAAGACAATAAATGTTGGGCCCCAAAATATTGGCTAAGGATGAGAAGGTGCATGGGCATGCGGGACCTAGTTGAAGGAGGGCATGCGGGTTGAAGGCACGTAGGGAAGGGTTCTAGTAGGGTTTCTGAACGCACAGGTGCATGCACGCGTAAGGCGAGATGGGTTTTGGACTTAGACGCATTCAACGTCCTAAGAAAAACATGAGAAAAGCATGACCCTTGTGGATAAGGTGCCATCCTGGTGACTATGGGATCAAAAAGGGAATATTCCAGGCATGTGATGGAAGGTTCTAGAAGACATCATTGCAAAGAGTGGAGATCTCGGATCTGAGAAGGCATGCTCCCATGGAGGACCACTTCAACACTTGACAACCGATCTATAACTTAAAGGCATGAAAGCGGTTGTTAAGGTTATAAATGAAAGCTCCCGATAGAAGAAAGTGGGGTTAGAGAGTAAAGGAGAGATTTGAAGAGTTAACAAGGGGAAAGAGAGGTGAAGCTCGTAGAAAAGCCATGGAGGATTTAATGGGTTAGGGATTAGGTGAATATAGGAATCATGGCACATTTAGAGGGATGGGTTTGCAATCATTTTTGTAATGTGATGAACATAGTATAGTTTTGATGCATGAATTAGCTCTGCATGGTTATAAGAGGATCTGTTATGACCTCAAGGGATTGTAATGTGGTTATTGAACATGTTAATATGAATATAAGGTTCTATTATGAATCATATATGTGTTCAGAAGTATAATACTTATGTATTTCCTTTATGTATGAACCATTTCCTTATGTTTGCTTGTTATTTCTCTTTTCTGGATGCAATGAGATGACAACTTGTTCTAGGTTCTTATAATGTTATATAGTTATTTTCTATCCTTCTACATTTGATTATCTGTTATAAGATGATGCATTCTCAAAAGACTCACATAAAGGAGATACTCGATGCATGCGCGTGCCTCAAGTGAGTGTCCAGGCCCGTTGGGTGATAGGCCGGCATGCATGTGATTAGACTATTGGTATAAGTGTATAAAATATGACTACATCTTGGTTCCGTTACTAGGAACTCTTTCCAAAGTTGTTGTGAGAAATGTCATGCATCTTTTCCCTTGTGATGCGTGATGAAAGAGTGTCTGACCTTGGAAAGTTTTGAAGGATGGTTCAAGAACACGAAGAATGAGTTTTCTCAAAGATTCAACACTGGACTTGAGTTTGATGCACGTAGATGGGTAGAAGGGAACCTATACCATGAGTTGTATGAGACATCCTTCCATTGTTTCCCGATAGAACTATATGAATGGATTTCAAAATATGCATCTAGATCGAGATAGTACTAAAGATCTCACGTATGGACCCAAGATGACTATCGAGAGGTTGCAAGATGCGATATGACTTGGAGATGTACTGTTGATCACTGGTGGAAGAGAGTGTTGACTAGTTATACCCTTGAATATGCCATTTATACGTATTCTTTCCAAGAAGTTGCTTAGTTCAAGTTTTTGCGAAATCCCGGAGGATCATTTTTGCGTGTTATTCCTTTGGCTATCAAGATCTTGGTCATTACCTTGAGTTTGGAGGCATTTCCAATGGCCGGATAAACTTCTCTAAGCATTGGGAGGAAGCTAGGGTGGAGGAAGATGGCAGACATTGTGGCTGAAAAGGAAAGGGAGGAGAGATGAATCAAGTATAGTGAAGCTCATGAAAGGGAGATGACTAGACAATGCGAGGTTGCAAGTGTGATGGATCTATGGAGGCAGACGTTGTGTGAAGGAGTTGAGGTTCACGTAGAGGACATGGAACTTGAGAAGTCTATACTACCCCATCTCCGCAAGCATGGGAGAGAGGCCCCTTCAGCTTTTGATGAGAGTTCGTCATACGGAGAAAGAAGATCCATCAACACGCATCTGAACCCACCTGCGACCAACCCCTGACACTTGGTTTTCTAGATCAAGGGAGAAGTATTGTTAACCCAATTGGTATCGGTGGGAGTAACCGATCTGCACCTAGGAGATATAATTTATCATTTGGAACATCCATGGTTGTACAATCCATTCCTGTATTTGGAGGAATCTTTGGATAAGGTGCAAGTATGCAAGGATTGGATATTGCATTTGGGAGTGGCACAAGACATATAACTAGAAGTTGGAAAATAACACAAACCATCGACACGTAGTTCAGTGGGATGTTGGGAACACTAGGCACGACCACTTAAGGTCCTTTTCTAAATGCAAGAGGCGGATTTGGGGGTCGGGGGAACAAGATCTGGTGGATCTAGTGGATCTGGTGGAGGAGGAAACACCAAAGGGAACCAAGGCTCTAGATTGGGAGGACAAGGACCCCAGCCACCTCCCCAAGTATTTTTGAGATGTATTTGCACTTACTAGACTATAGGGGTGTCGACAAGTGTTAATTACTTATGTGAACAAGTGTTAATTACTATGGTGCATGAAAGGGATCACTACCCCGAAGTGGAAGGTAAGTCAGTTTGCAACAACGCTGCAAGGATGCATGCATAGTTGGTATAGAAATTATGACCCCCATCAGATGTTGGTAGACTACACCATATTGAAGAATACCTTCCTAGTAGAGAGTGTGCGGGAGTATGAAGTGTGTTTCAAAAATATCTTGTCTAAACTATCCTATGACATTCATCCTTCTCAACATGCTCAATGGTTTGTCGGAGGATTGATAACACCATTTAGAAGGGCTTTATCACACAAGAATTTCATAGACCCACGTGAGGCATTGGAAGTTGTCCTACGTCTTTGAAGCTGTTGGGAGCATTGATACTAGTGTTAGTCCTTTTCTAGAGGCTCAAATTGCTGCAATGGCCAAGTAGTTGGAGAAGCTATCTACAAACTCAGCGCATGAGGTTTGTAGTGGGCTTTGGTGTACAGATTGTGAAGTGGAAGGGCATGCAAAGGATAGTTTCCCTTAGAAGTTGGTATGCACTATGGCGGTAGATTGTGAGATATTCCATGGGGATCATGATGCAAGTAGGTTCCCTCTACTATAGTGCGCAATCCGCAAGAATGTTTCTTGCTATTATAATATTTGTACCTCTACAAACCATGATACAAGAGGATTACAGGACGATTGATCGGATCCATGATGCTATTGATCTTGGTGTGCACCAGACTAGCCTTGTAAGTAGTTCCAAGGATGATGATCATTGTTATGAAGGGCACATGTTAGTAAAAATTCATAGAAACCCTAAATGAGTTATGGATCTACTTTTCTAAGGAAAAATCATTTGGTGTGATTGCACAACATTGAGATTTCCCAAAGTGTGGGACCTTTGCAAATGGGGAAAGCTCTCCAAAGAAGGCTAGTTCCTCTTCCTAAACTACCTGCCACAAGCTATTCAAGTGCGGGCAAGCTAATCGAATGTAATCTAACTTCCAAGGAGACAGGAGAGAAATAAAACAAGGAAAATAAAGCCTACACTAAAACAATGATACACCAGAGAAGGAAAATGTTGATCATCTATCAAAAATGCCATGGAACAAGAAGAGGTGAGCAATAGATAGGATGGACAAGTGCATCACGGACCAAATATGGATTTCACACAAAAATGTTCTAAAACTCCATGAACATAGTTCCAAAACCTATAATGAACATCCAAACATGCACAAATACCTATAATGAAGAGAGGCAAGAAGAAAACAACCAAAAATGAGAAAGGATGGACAAATGCATCACAAAACAAATTTTTATTGCTCTAGAAGTTTGCACAAAGTGCATCATTTCATGGGTAAGAGGCAAAAATGCCATTAAAAATCGGGGAGGAGGCTCAAAATTCATTTTCAATCTTGGGGAAGAAAAGAAGGGAGAGGCGAGAGAAGAAGGACGAACAACTTTAAAAAATGATGCCTCTGTTACATTATATAGCAAAATGCGAGAAGGGAAGGGAAAAACGTGGATTTTCTCCAACCACTTTTCAAAATGTGTTTTAATTATTCATCTGTTGATGGGCTCGATGCAAAATCTCATATTTCCATGCATCTACTTCGCAGACCAAAGAAAATGACCCATACTTCATTAAATCTGGTGGTTGGAACTAGTTTTTGTCTTTTCCATGCCAAAACGTGTTTTGCAAAATTTCTCCCATCAAACTCCGTCAAAATTCAAAATTGAGGGTCCATCATGTAGAGGATTTCAATAGATTTCCAATGACACCAAAATCATGAAAAACCAAGCTCTGGTTCGAAAGATATGGCCCTCTGAAGATTTAGGGCAAAACTGGTAAAAATAGAGTCAAAATTGGGGTCGGCGGGGTCAAACTTTAAAATTTTCCCTTTTGGAAAAATTTCCCAAAATCTCTGTGGCCCCTCAGGTCCACATGACACGTGGCACCTTCTGGATGATCCGCGGCTTCAAAACAATCATTTTGCCCCTTTTCACGAAATTGGAAAATTTTCCAAAAATCCTCCGTGGCCCCGCCGCTCCGAGACATGTGGCATCATCTGATTTGTTGCGGAGATGCGGTTCCATTTTTTCTTTTTGTGTTTTCACCACTTTGGAAAAATTTCCTATATCCTCCCTGCCCCGATTCCCATCGATGAATGGACATGTGGCATCTTTTTCTTAGCTCGGCGGGGATGTGCTTCTATTTTTCCTTTGAGAAATTTTGACAAAAAAGCCAAAAACTTTAAAGTCCTTCCACCCCCACCACTCCACCTTGACACATGGTGCATCCTGACTAGTTGTGGGCCTCAAACAATTTATTTTCCTCTGCGGGCTTTCGGCCGAAATTTTCCTTTGAGTTTTTGCCCAAAAGGGCTAAGTGCCAAAAATTTTCTGCGGGTCTGCCTTGGAAAATTTTCCCTCCAAACTCCACCGAGCCATAACTCAAAAAATACAAGGAGTTAGGAGGAATTCCTTACCTTTCTAGAAAGGGGAAAAATTCATTCGATGAAGTAATACCCAGAAAATTTTAAGTGCTTAAAATGTGTAAAAATTTGATGAGGCACAAGGAAGCTAGTTAACCCAAAATAAGCGGGAGCTTATTTTGGTTAACAATTGGCGACTCTCGGGGGTCATCTACTGCTAGATGAATGATTAGTGGCCTTTTGAAGCATCGATTAGACATGGAGTCAAGAATGATAACCAATTTTGATCTAAACTGTGAAAATATGACCTTTGAGCCACTTGGAAACCCACTGAAACTTGGAATTGATCTTCACAAAATGCCACTGAATGCACTGTGCAAGAGCAACCAAAACAACACCAAAAACTATGTACAAACTAAAAATCATACATGCTCCAAATGGAACATGTAGAGTGTGCAAAAGCACTTCTTCTACTGAAAGCAAACCTACCTACACTACTCTAACCAAGAGTAAAGGGAGGTCAAACAAAGCTCATGTTGAACCCAGGAAGAAATAGCTTCCCTTCCTCAAAAATGGCAGCCATGCAAATGATTTGGAGCTGATCATGGCTATTAGTATGAGTGGAAAACTAAGAAGAATCCAGTCCTCCACCCAAATCATCAAGGTATCAACAGGAAACAAATCAAATACCTCTTTTAGTTACTCTGCATTTGGATTGAAGAGGCATTACAGCTGATCCTTGGTACTTTGCATATCATCCTCATGCTCACGAGTAAGCATGGCTAGTTTTGGCTTCTCCATTAGCTCCAATGAAGCCAAGTACTTGATTGAGCAAGGTATGGTTCTTTGAATGTGCCCATTGCTTTGAATTTTAACTCTGAAAATGGAGTCTTCTTACGAGACCTTCTTGAGTGAATGGTGTGGAAGAAATGATGAAGTTCTTCTGCTCTTTCCCTTCTTCCTCCAATGAAGAACATAGAAGATTTAAATCTCCCAAACTTGATTCTAAAGAGTTGCTATAAAGTGTAGGCTGCTGTAAATGAATGCTCTCCTTCATGGCATCAGGTTCTTGTGTTTGGAAGATGGATGATGAAGGAGAAAACAATGTGATTTCAACTGGTTCCTCTCCATCAAAACAATCCTCCAAATCAGACAAATACATTGCCTCACTGTTGTCCTATTGCAAATGCTCAACCTCTTCCATGGTGTTCTTTTGATCTGCAACTTGATCACCATGGTTATCTTCATTCTCAAAGATGAAGTTTGAAAGATCAAACTCTTCTTCAACATTGGAGCTTGAAGAGAATGAAGTAGAAGGAAGAACTGAAGGTTCTTCTATAGCCTATTTTGAGTTCAAAGCTCTTAGACCTACATTTTTCTCCTCCAAAGCTAGAATGTGCTCCTCTTCTTTTGGATTTGGAGCAACTTCTCCTTCCTCAACTACTGTTAAAAATCAGCCTTTTCCACCACTTGTTCTTGAAATCCATCTTCCTCTTTTGGCTTCACCATCAAGGGGATTTTTGTAATCCCGAATTTGGAAGCCCAACTCTTCGATTTTTTGTCATTTATTTTCTGTTGGGATCCTCTTCTTGCTTTTTTCCTTGAATGGTTTTCTAATTTTTATCTTCCCAACATGGGTTTGGGAATGCAAGAGGAGGGGTGGGTTGTAACTCAATTGATTTTGCAATTTTTGTGGTGGTGGAAGAGATGAAACTTCTTGTTTCCTTGGAGTGGAAGGTATTTATTTTAGCTCTTGTGGAGGGGATGACTGTTTGGAAGGGAAAAGGATAGAAGAATTGAGATGAGGTGGAAGACTAGGGGATGGAGAAATGGAATCAAATTTTAGGACAACAGATGGGAAGCTTGAAACTTGACACTACTGAAATGATACAGATTGAAAAGGGGGAAAAGAAAGAGTATGAGGTGGTGTGCTTACCCATTGAAAAGGTTTCTAAATACACCTCTCATACACCTCTATCCCTTCGAGTCTATTTTGCAAGTTGGGAAAAATCTCCACTATGAAGTCGGCTTCTCCCGAGGGCTGAAGTGTCTTGAAAAGGGCCAACCCATGGACAAGGTGCCCTGAAACCAATTCTGAAAGCCTTCATTTGAGTTGTTGCTCTTGATTGCACCATGTCAATCTCCATTTTTGGATTTTTTCCAATGAGACCAACATCTTGCATTTTATTTTCTTCATTGTATGCATACCCTTGCTCTTGGAAAGATCCATAGCCAAACTGATTTTGGCATTGCTGATCATATGGGTATGCATGCTAATCTTGAATCTACTCAAAAATGCTGATTTGAAGGAGTTGTAAAGCACATTGGAGGTGGAATGTACTGTTGCTGCTGTGAATGTGAATTCCATGATGGAAATGAAGTCATGATTGCATAACTTCATGGAATGATGGAAAAGAATGAAATATATGGAAAGAAGAGTGAATGGAAATGAATGGAAAATAGGTATGCAACTCGAGAGAATGAGTTATTTACCGATGGAGTCACCAAATGTGCAAATTGAAGCTTCTAATAAGCTGGAAATTACAACAAGTGCACATCAATATTGTTGCAATGAAGTGGATACCTCTAAGGTCCCACCAAGTGTACCAAACTGTTAGTGCAAATTCACAGCACCCCCAAATCGACCTTCAGATATGCTATTGGGAAATGGTCAATTTGGTGTGAATGCACAACATGGAGTTTTCCCTAAGTGTGGGACCTTGCAAATTGGGAAAACTCTCCAGATTGAGGCTAGTTCCTACTCCTCTGTTTAGGTGTATGCATGTAATTTTGCAGAGGTTCGATTCAAAATTCCTACTCTAAAACTACCAAGGAGACAAGGTTGAGAGAAAACATGGAAATGGAAACAAAACTAAGCAAAAATAGAATGGTGATACACCAAAGGAGTGTTGAACTTCTTGTTTTTAAAATAGACACATATCATGGAGATGCAACATTAAAACATGCACAGATTGCCAAAATGCAATGAAAGATCATAAGAAAATAATAAACACATGAGAGGATTGGAAAATCATTCATAGAACATGCATTATAATTTCCAAGTTTGATATAATACATTGCGATGGCGAAGAGACAAAAAATGAGTTACAATCTTCGTGGGAGGTCTGAAATTCTATAAATCTACCTGCTAAGGAAGAAAAGAGAGCTTGCAAGAGCAAGGACGTCCAACAAAACAAAGGATCGAATCCTTTCCATTTATAACTGAAGCAAAGAGAGAGAAAGCAAAAGAGGGAGAAAATCATATCGTTTAACTCAACCATCCGCCATTAATCCCTTTCAAATCGGCCTACAAACCCTCACAAATCAATTCCTCTATTTCTATTTTGTGTGTTGGAAGAAAAATGATGAATTTTAGCAAAACGCAGCTCTCAAAGCGATCTGATCTTGGTTTAATGGTGTGAGAAGACATTTTAGGGTTTTTTCCCATCAAATTGAGTTGATTCTTCATCCTTGGCATGTGGGAGAAAGCAACCATGGTGGATTGAGCAAAAACAACTCATTTGAAGCAATCTGGTTTGCATTAAAGGCATGAAAGACGTTTCTAGCTTTTTCTTCCTCGAAACCTACAAAAATGATGTTTTTATGCCTCTAATGCATAGAGGAGATCAAGATCTTTCCAATGAGTCTGATTTTTCCCAAATTTGATCTCTGGATCGAAAGATATGGCCATTTGAAGATTTAGGGAAAAATCAGGGCATAAATTTGGGCACAAATTTTAAGGCACAAATTAGGTCGAAAAATGGTGGCGAATCAGATTTGAAAATGGGTGAATGGGCCCAAATTTAAAATTTTCCCTTTTGGAAAAATTCCCCAAAATTCTCCGCGGCCCCTTAGGTCCACATGACACATGGCACCTTTTGGATGATCTGCGGCTTCAAAACAATCATTTTTAACTTTTTCACAAAATTGGAAAATTTTCCAAAATCCTCTCATGACCACTCGCCACTCTGAGACACGTGGCATTATCTCGATTTTCACGGGAAATGTGGTTCCATTTTTGCCTTTTGTGTTTTCACCACTTTGGAAAAATTTCCAAAATCCTCCCGATGCCCCAATCCCTGCCGATGAATGGACACGTGGCATCTTGATTGGTTTCCGGCCTCAACAATTTATTTTCCTCTGTGGGCTTTCGGGCTGAATTTTTCCTTTGAGTTTTTTGCCCAAAAGGGCTAAGTGCCAACAATTTTCCCATTGCTGCCCGATGCGCTCCCTTCCTTCATTGAGCCCGCGGGCCAAAATTTTTCTTTGTGCCTTTTAGACAAAAAGGGCTAAGCCGAATTTCTCTCTATGCGCCCACCAACCTGCCAATTTTCCTTGGCAAAATTTCTTCCTTACCTCCGCGGGCCCACCCAGGGAAAATTTCCCCTCCAAACTCCGTCGAGCCATAACTCAAAAAATACAAGGAGTTAGGAGGACTTCGTTACATTTCTGGAAAGGGGAAGAAAAATCCTATCTAATGGAGCCATTTTCAAAATATTTTGAGTGATTGTAATGTGTAAAAATTGAAGTTGAAGAACAAGGAAGGAAAGAATGAAGGCATGTTATCCAAAATAAGCAGGGGCTCATTTTGGATAACAACGCGTAGATGGAGGAGCGCGTGGAAGAGGTTTTTGCGGAGGATTTCATGGTCACAGTAATCATGGTGGATGATGAAGTGAGTTCCCATGAGGAACCTGTTATAACTATGGATCTACATAGCATTACAAACGTGAGTGTCCTGATATGTTACAATTCTCATGGTGCGGAAAGAAGCACAAGTACGAAGAGTGTCCAGAGCTTTATGAGCATATGAACCAACAGCACCAGAAGGAAAAAGGCACTAGGATGGTGAGCATCGAGAACGCTGATTCATAGTGGATACCATGAGTGGCGCGTGAGTCAGGGATAAAACCTATACTGGTGACGACGTGAGTAGAGGCCATGTGCGCCAGGGAGATGCCAAGGAAAAGGAAACTAGTTTCAAGAGAGGAAGTGGTACATGGAAAGTAGCTAGACCTCACTCATCAAAAGGAGGTGTATTGAGAGACTATGGACGTGATTCAAAGTTTACAAGGGGAGATTCAATGTCTCGGAGAAATCAAAATAGTTGGAGCAAAGAAAGAATGCTTGAGGCTCCAAAGGATTACTGGATGAGGTAAAGGAAGTATGAAAAATGTTAAGGCAAGAGAATATTATTCCTTTGTTAGGAGAATGGACAAGAGAGAAGGTACCACATGCTAGAGCAGAGTGCAAAAGGCAGGTTTTGCATGCAAACATTCCTCCTCACAGCCTTGACTATGACAAGGAGATTGCTTTGAATGCAGTTTTTGATGGATGGCTTCTGAGTAATATCCTCATCGACATGGGAGAAAAGGTCAATGTTCTTACCTTAGATGCCTGACATCAGATGGGAAGGCCCCGTTATAGCCATCTTTGAATGTGTTGTATATGGAAAACAAGACTAAGGCAATGCCCATTGGAGTTTTGAAGGATGCAATTATCACCATTTAAGGGGAAAAGTTCATTAGAGACCTTGAATTCTTTGCCCTCACCGAATCGAAAAACTTTCCAGCATTGTTTGGGTGCCCATGGTGTTACAAGAACAATGCTGACCTGTGGTTTAACAAAGGGTATATCAGCTTTGAAAACAAGGAAGAAAGGGTGATCATCCCTTTGATAGATGGGAAGTCAAGTGCCTATATTGATCCCTTGGGAGAAGAATTACTTGATAGAATCTATGTGCATTCCATCAGAGATCTTGAGATAATTCATCCCACGGAGGAGTCACCCAATTTGAAGATTCGCAGATCCTTGAGTGATACCACTAATGTGGCATGCAATAATTGGGTGCATGGAACCTATGAGCTGATTGGGTGATAGTTGAGAAGATCAGCATAAGGGTAATAAAGGCGCACTCAGTCAAGTGCCTAGGAGGGAAAAAGTTTCCAAGTTACTCTGGAGGAGCATACCCCAAAATTTTCTTGTGGAAAATGGAGGCTCAGTGGAAGAATGAGGATGAGAGGAGGGGAATGCTCAATTATAACCTACTCGGAACTGCAACACGTTGGTGGGCTACACATTGGGAGAACCTCCTAGAGTGGTGCGAGGTAAGGATCACATTTTCTATAAGGTTCTCTAGGAGCAATGCGCCCACGGTCATACAAGACTACCATGGTAAAGAGACCACCTCATTTCATATCCAAGCATGTGAGAAGGCCTGGATGGGAAGCGTAGAAGAGTTACCACCTTCGTTATGGGTGCATAAGTTGTATTCCACTTTACAAAGATGTGTGCGTATTTGGTATATTCATTCAGAGATGCGTCGTCAAATATGTAATTGGTAGGAGTTAGCGGCTGATCTCATTCAAGATTTCAAGTATAGGAGTACCAAGCCATTAGTAGATAAGGCATTGCAGGTGATCAAACACCTTACGATGGGAGATAGTGCTATGGAAGAGGATAGGCTACTAGAGTTGCTAGGTGAGCCTTATTTGGAGACGTGCCTCAATGAAGAAGAATAAGAGGAAGTATAACTTGAGCACGCGTGCATGGAAAAAGAAAAAGGAAAAATGGTCTATGTAGTAGACGGTGAAGAGATGGAAAATTTGGATGTTAGCCATTCAAAGGTACACACGAAGTCATAGATAGTGCTGATGAGTGAGCACGCGCCTACCATGAGCCCTTGAAAACAAAGAAGGTTAACATTGGAATAGAAACAAAACCTAAGGAAGCTATCATCGGGGACTATTGGTAAAAAAATAAGTTTCAAAGGTCATTGATCTATTGTGCGAGTTTCAAGATTTATTCCCTCGCGGGTACCATGATCTCAAAGGCATTCACCATTCCTTAGGGGAGATGAAGATCAAGTTGAAGGAAGGTGTGCTTTGATTCGAAGAGGCCTTATCGATGAATCCAAATTTATGCGTGCGGGTCAAGGAACCGTATCATTGAGGGAGTGGAAGAATCAAAATGGATAAGCCCAATGGTCATCGTGATCAAAGGATGGAAGTATAAGAACTGTGTTGACTACGGGGATCCGAATGCGGATGTGTCATCGATCCTTTCCCAACCCCTTTTACTGAAGAAATTTTGGAAGGAGTAGCCGGGCACAAAATCTACTCTTTCACGGATGGGTTCTCAGGGTATCACCAAGTCTGGATTGCAAAGGAAGACCAGAGAAAGACAAATTTTCCACTAAATGGGGAAGTTTTTCCTACACGGTTATGCCTTTTGGATTGAAGAATATGCCTGCTTTGTGTTCTCGCGCATCATGGTACAAGCATTTCAGGACTTCATCCATAAGTTTCTTCAAGTTTACCTGGATGAATGGATTGTGTATGGATTGGTGAAAGACCATTGTGACAATTTAAGATTGATGTTTGAGAGATGTCGGCAATTAAGGATATCCCTCAACATTAAGAAATGTGTCTTTGCTACTCCATTTGGAACCCTGTTAGGACACATTATATGCAAAGAAGGTTTGTTAGTAGATCCACTAAAGTTGCAGTTATTATGGGATTAGGGAGCCTACTAGTCAAAGTGTAGTGTGCGAGATTCCTTTGGCATATGGGGTACTATAGGAAATTCATCAAGGGATATGCCAAGATCACCGTGCCCTTGGAGGAATTATTAAAACACAAGAGTTCCTTTCATTGGGGAGAGGCACAATAGAAGGCATTTGACACTTTGAAGGATAGGCTTGTCATGATGCCCATATTATGTTTTCCTTCTTGGGATAAGCCTTTCCATGTGCATGTTGATGCCTCAGGGGCAATTATGGGAGTAGTACTAGCACAACTTGGTGAGGGAATTGTTGAGCATCCCTTGTGCTTTGCAAGTAGAAAGTTGATACTAGAAGAACAGAATTACACAACTATTGAACACGAAGCATTGTCTATACACAAGTTTAGGTAGTATATTTTGGAAACACCATTTATATTCTACAAAAACATATGGCATTAAAGTACTTAGTCAACAATCCAAAGTGTTGCGAGGGCACATATGCGATTGGATCCTATTATTTTAAGAGTTTGAGTTCACAAAGGTGGTTGTGAAACCAGGAAAAAGCAATTGCAGACCTTACCACTTATCATGGATTAACTCAGGGGAGGACGTGCAAAGCATTAAGGATACCATGCTAGATACACAACTATTTAGGTTGTGACGAGTTCCCTCAGACTTGGAAGATATCACAGTGTTCTTAAAAATAGGTGTGGCACGGAAGGGATGAAGGCTCTGGAGAGAAAGTAGTTAGCAATACACACTGCGCACCCTACATGTTGATTAGTGGAGACTTGTACAAGTTAGGTCATGATGAGGGTCTGCAATGATGCGTATTGGAGCATGAGAGTGTGGCAATTATGGATGAAGCACATGGTGGGATTGCAGGAGGACACTATGCAGGAAATGCAACCGCACAGAAGATTTTACTAGCAGGGATTTGGTGGGAAACCATTTACAAGGATTGTATTGAATTTCGCAAGGCCTGTGACCATTACTAGCGGCTTGGCAAACCTGGAAAGAGAGATGAAATTCCCTTACAGCCAATAGCCAATGCTAAACCATTTGAAAAATGGTCAATCAACTTTGTAGGGCCAATTTAGTTAATCGTGCGAAGGAGTCGGTTCATGGTATATCATTACTTGCACTGATTACTTAACACACTAGGCAGAGGCAACACCTATGAAGGATTGTACCACAACGATAACTACTATATTTTTATGGGAGAACATAATCAGTAGGTATGGTTGTCCTTTAATTTAACAAGTGATAGAGGTACACACTTTCTCAATGAAACAGTCAGGATTATGTTAGTAGAATTTATGGTGGCCCATCACAAGACTACCCCTTATCACCCTCAAGAAAATGGAACTATTGAGGCATTTAACAAGATACTAAGTCACATGTTGACTAAGATCTGTGATGTTGGAAGAAAATATTGGGATGAAAAAGTATCAACCGTTCTATGGGCATATATGAAAACCTACAAGAGGTTGAACAAGGCCACACTATTTCAATTGGTGTTTGGCACAGAAGCTATTTTACTAGTTGAATTCATGTTACCATCGCTGCGTATAGCGCACGCATGAGGGTTAGCTGATGAGCAAGAACTGGAATAAATAATTGATAAGTTGATGTAGTTAGATGAAAGGCGATCACTTTCTAGATGGATTCAGAAGACAAAAAAAGCAAGACAAAAAGCATGACATGATCGTCATATCAAGAACAAGAAGTTTGAGGTTGGGTAGATGGTGTTGTTGTATGATTCCAAGTATTTGCGCCATCCTAGGGAAGTTGAAAGTCCATTGGTTGGGACCCTACATCATCTTGTACATTCTTGATTCAGTGCTTGCTAGTTACAAGTGCTGGATGGGACAAGATTACTAGGTCATTTCAATGGGAGTAGATGAAGCCCTACTATAAATAAGTCTTCTTGGTGTTTGTAATAAGGCAATATTGCCAACTAGTCTAGAATTTCCCTTTATGCTTTTTCTTTTCTTGTGTTTCCCTTTCTCATTGCTTGTTCCTTTCTTTTTGTTTCATTTTACACCTTGTGCATTGGTAACCACATTATTTTTCCAAGGTTTTGTATGCGCAAAGGACCATGCATTTTTTTAGTGTGGGGTGGAGTAATACAAAGTATAGGCCTATAATACAAGTTGAGTGGCCCAATAGAAGGAAGTGCGTAAGATTGAGAAAGTGCATGAGGAAACAGTGGATGATAAAGTATGGTGTCAAGGCTATAACAGAGACCATGTACAAAGGATGAAGAGTGCAGGAACAACATGAGGTAGGTGAAGGCAAAAATTAGGTAAAGGACAGAAGAAGTTCCTTCGGCATTTACACGCATGCGTAAGAGTCTTGATCGGATTGAATTTTTTTACACGCCGAAGGTTGTCGAGTTTTCACACAGGATTAGGTGCATGGGTAAAAGCGCTTGAGGTCGGTCTTAGGGAAAAATACGCATTTAGTGTCAAGTATGGTGGTAGGTGGTATAACATTTAATGCTAGAAAGAAGGAAAATCTATAAATATGAAGTTGGGCACATCATTATTTTACCTTGCAATTACAAAGTGAAAGAAACTCTTGCGAAGTAGGGCATCCAGAGAGAAATTTGTGCGAAGGAAGAAGACTATGAGAAATTTGAGTGTGCGACTAGAGTAGATTTGCGAACCAGAAGGAAGGAGTACATAGGTGTGAGGAAAGGTTGCGAAGATCACTATTTTGTGGAAGGTTTTCCTGTTTATGGTTTGGTAGCTAAGCCATGGAGAAAGAAGGATTCATTCTAGGAGTTGAAGCTTTGGATTTGAATTTGGAGTGTAACAGTAGTAGCAGAGAAGAGTTAAAAGTCCGTAGTTGATCCCGAAAGAAGAATGACACCAAAGAAACCAACCATTTCACTGAAGAAAACAAAGGGCAAAGGCAAGGGAAAGAAAACCACAGCGATCATGAGCTCAAATGAAGAATGGTATGTGGAAACACAGTACCCAGATGGGCTATTGCTAGGAAAATAATGGGAGTCACACTTGCAAAATATGGCCGTGAGCGATTATAACCATCACACGAGCACAACCGAGAAGGAAATAGTGCTAGAGTTGGTCCGAGCAACTAAAAAGAGGATGCCAAACAAAATGCCCATTTACAACGACGAGGTAAAGGTCAAATTAGAGAAGGTTGAATTATTGCAACTATATGAGTTGCCTTACTTTGGAAAGCCTGAGTGCCTTTATCAATGGTTGATGTCACACATGCATGAGGATCACTTTTATTTTGTGGGGTGTAAGATGCACATCACGCAACAACTGATATCCAAGTTCACAGGCCTCAATTACGAAGGAGATAACATAGATGATTATTTGAGTGATAAGGAGGATATCAAGGAGACTGTAGCGCATATGACTACAAGAAGGGGTTGTGATACTTTGATATCGCCAAGATTCCAGACCCCGATTATGAGGATGGCTGCGCATTTGGTGACCAAGCTCAATGATCAAGAATGATGGACATAAGTAAACAAGACATGGCTAAATGCATACCATAAGATATCAAAAGGAACAATCTATAACTTGTCCTTTCATCGCGTATCAAATATTAAGTAGTGCGCATAAGGGAGAAACTATACTTTTTAGTAACATCCTTCTCACCATTGTATTTTCAGAGATTGGAGTGCCCGATGGTCTAGAAAAGTTTTTTTGGGAGTATCCAAAAGAGGATCCCTCACCCAAAAAAATGTTTGTGAAGTGCACTTGTGAAACCATGATAGCCTCTCATAACGTATGTTTGGAAAAGTTGTACAAGTGAATGTGCGACATATTCGAGTAGAATGGAGGATCCCAGAGCAATTACCAGCACTCATGGATGAAGAGGCATAATTTACATGTACCAATAATTATGCATTGGTAGGTATACATCGACAGATGGAAATATGAGTCCATGGTGCAAGCTACGCTTCTCTTTCACAAAGTAATACATCCAAGCCAGAGTCAATCGGTTCAAGGAGGCTAGGAGACTAAGGTTCAACCTTAGTGAGGTAGATATAGACCATTGTGAGCTGTACCAGAAGCTCGTCTACCCAAAGAAGTGCATGTATGTGGAGAGATATGTCTCCCACGAAATACAAATGATGAAGCCTTTAACACTGCCGATTACAGGGAGGACCGCAACAAGGGTGTATCTGCGCATAAGGCCAAAATTTGAAAAGGGAACTTACTTGGAGAATGATGTCTCCATTCCTAAAGACCCTACAGGAAGGAAGAAGGCATGTGCCAAGGAAGAGAGAAAGAGAAGAGGTACAAGAGAAGGTGCCAAGTGTTCAAACCACACAAATGGTGAGTGCGCCGGAAGCAAGCGCTAAGCCTAGTACTTACAGTGGAGAAAGAAATATCTTGTCAAGGTGAAGACCCTAGAAGAAGAGGCGTTGAAGCATGAAGAGCACCTCACCCATGAGGAATCACCAAGGAAGACATCACCTGTCAAAGAGAAGGAAAAGGAAGAATCTCCTATATTGGGATCCCAGGTAGGAAGAAGCAAAAGGTGAATGATGAGGCAGATTCAGAAGAAATAGAAAGTCTAGATGCCTACATTGGTGACAGGGATGATGATGATGAACTGAAAGAGGTGAAGACCATCCAGTCTATGAGGTGCATTATTTTGAGGAAGAAGGAGATGAGTACAATGAAGAGGATGAGGAGAAGAATGATGAAGAAGAAGCTAAGGCTCAAGGCAAGGGGATGAGTGGAGAAGTAAATAAAAAGGATCAAAGGACCCCAAGCCTCACAAAGGAATAGATAGAAGAGGCCATAGAGAGAGAAGTGGTGGGAATTATCAAGAAGCTGGTGGAACAAGAGGTAGAACACGGTGTGCATGAGGTCTTTGAAGGAATCTAGGGAGGAAAGCGTAGAAAAAGAATACGGTAGCATGGGAGGAGATCCCAGTTTGGCTTATAAGCTTTCCAAAAGCCACACACATAGGGAGGAAGAGCACAGAAGCATCTTAAGTTCAAATAATGAGCTACATCAATGATCCGAACAAGGTTTTGTGCATACGATTTCAGAGCACCATACCAATGGAGCAACTCTTGGCCATGACTTCATTTGATGAGGAAGGTGCATACCCTTGGACAAGGAAAATGCTATCATGGGCATTTGAGTCCCACATTGATGAACTTGAATTTGAAATAAGCTAAGGAGCATTGATGAAGGTTCCAAACAAAGGGAATAAGCCCTTGGTAAATGCTCAACAATTATCAGATGAGAAAATATGCAACGTGCTAAAAAAATTCAGTTGAGGTTGAATCCGTTACTCTTCGGAAGAAATAATAGGGTAGAGTTCATAGAGGTAGAACTAGAAAAAAGGAGGAGGAGATCCTTAAGAAAAGAAAGGACCATGTAGCAGGAGGATCCAATCGGTCTTGAGCTAAGGTGTGAGTTAAAAGACAAGAAGGCAAGGGTGTGTGAGGCATACAAGAAAATAGAGATGATTATGGATTCCATTGTCTTGAAGCATCCAGACTTAACACTACCTGCAAAATATGGATCAGCCTTATAATGCCTAGAGGACTTGACCCACATACTCACTATGGAGAGGAAACCACTTGCCTTATAATCCGCAGAAGAGGTGTTGGCATGCTAAGAAAAATAAAATAAGATGAAGGTTGTGGAAATTGTTGCTCAATACAACAAGATCCTTGCCAATGTAAAAGTCATCGCACAAGTTGTTGAGGTTGCCTATGATAACTGTGCGATAGGGATAGAGTGGACAGTATCTTGGTTTACACCCATGAAGTAGAACTTAAGGATTTCCAAGAAAATAATAATGGGAATAAGGCTAAGAAAGACAAAATCCTAGGCAAATTAGAAAATAAATTAGAGGCCATTGAGACCTTGCGGGGCTCAATCAAGAACTAGCTGAAAGAATTGTACCCCCAAATCACTCGGAGGATGGACGCGCTCGAGGATTTGGTCAAAAATATGGAGGAGATCATGGAGACAATGAACTCCAAGGGAGAAGGGTTAAGTTTTGAGGAGGTAAACGCCTAAGTAGGTGACATATGTCAACAAGCTCGAATGAGGTTGATGCAGGATAAGCTAGAGGCAGAATTAGGGAAGGATTTCCCTCTCCTCCTCCAAAAATAAAACAAGTTCCCCATTCTTTCATTCTTTTCCCCATTTCTTCATTCCCTTATTCTTTCTTTCCAACCATTATAAGGATCCACCATTATTTATTCTTTAAAGAGTGTTTTTGAGGATGGAGAATAGGCGTAGTGTGGGGTGATGTTGGGCCCCGAATATTGGCTAAGGATGAGAAGGTGCGTGGGTGCGCGAGACCTAGTTGAAGAAGGGCGTGCAGGTTGAAGGTACATAGGGAAGGGTTCTAGTAGGGTTTTGCAGAACACACACGGCGGGCACACGCAAGGCGGGATGGGTTTTGGACTTAGCCGCATTCAACATCCCAGGCAACACATGAGAAAAGCATGACCCTTGTGGATAAGGTGCCAGCTTGGTGACTGTGGGATCAAAAAGGGAATATTCCAGGCATGTGATGGAAGGTTCCGAAGACATCATTGTAAAGAGTGGAGAGCTCGGATCTGAGAAGGCATGATCCCATGGAGGACCACTTCGACACTTGGCAACCCGATCTATAACTTCATAAAGGCATGGCGGTGGTTGTTAAGGTTATAAATGCAAGCGCTCGATAGAAGAAAGTGGGGGTGGAGAGTAAAGGAGAGATTCAAAGAGTTAACAAGGGAAAATAGAGGTGAAGCTTTGTAGAAATTCCCTAGTGGATTCTATGGGTTAGGGATTAGGTGATTATAGAAATCATGGCATATTTAGAGGGATGGGTATGCAATCATTTTGTAATATGATGAACATAGTATAGTTTTGATGCATGACTTAGCTTTGCATGGTTATAAGAGGATATGTTATGACCTCAAGGGATGTAATGTGGTTATTGGACTGTTAATATGAATATAAGGCTCTATTATGAATCATATATGTGTTCAGAAGTATAATACTTATGTATTTCCTTTCTGTATGAACCATTTCCATATGCTGCTTGTTATTTCTCTTTTCTGGATGCAATGAGATGACAACTCGTTCTAGGTTCTTAGAATGTTGTATAGTTCTTTTCTATTCTTCTGCATTTGATTATTTGTTATAAGATGATGTATTCTCACAAGACTCACATAAAGGAGAGACTCGGCACTGCGTATGCCTCGGGTGAGGGTCCAACACCCACTGGGTGATAGGACGGTGTGCATGGGATTAGAATATTGGTCTAAGTGATAAAATATGACTATAATAACTATCCTAGTAGTCGCTAACCTCAAGCCTCTGTGATGTTGCAACAATGCTAATTCGAATAACATATTGAACCCAGTGGCCACTAGGCTTAAAATTGAACACAATAGCCATGTGTAGGCTTAAATTTTCATTTGGAATTCATGTGATAGAATTCAAATATCTTATTGATCTTAATGTTTGCTAGGCTTAAAGTTTCATTTGGAATCACGAGTATTCAGGAAATAAATGTAGTGAGTAACCGCCCTAGCGGTTGCACAATTGAAAATAGTATTTTAAAATTTAAATATAATTGTGGGGAGCATTTGAAGCACTCCACTATGTTTTGCTTGGTCCATATGGAGAATTTTGACCCCTACCTCAAGGTGTCCCCATGGCCACTTATTGAAAGCATCCAATGAAATCAATGGGAATGGAACTTGGGTTGATGATTACAAACTACTTGTAAATTTTGGATGGTAAACACTTTTATTATACTAGAGCTATGAACTAGAGTGGTGAAGGAGAAATTTCTCTAAGTGGGATATGGAGGTGGGCTTGGGTCCTTAATTTTTGCCAAGCGATCTGTATTTGAAGCACCTTGCTATGTTCCACTTGGTCCATATGGATAATTTCAAACCCTACCTCAAGGTGTCCCCATGGCCACTTATTGAAAGCATCCAATGAACTCAATGGGAATGGAACTTGGGTTGATGATTATAAACTACTTGTAAATTTTGGATGGTAAATGCTTTTATTATACCAGATCTATGAACTAGAGTGGTGGAGGAGCACTTTCTCTAAGTGGGACATGGAGGTGGAATTGAGTCCTTAATTTCCGTTGAGTGATCCGCATTTGAAGCACCGCGCTATGTACTACTTGGTCCATATGGAAAATTTCAACCCCTACCTCAAGGAGTCCCCATGGCCACTTATTGAAAGCATCCAGTGAAATCAATGGGAATGGAATTGGGTTGATGATTACAAACTACTTGAAATTTTTTGATGGTAAACACTTTTATTATACCAGATCTATGAACCAGAGTGGTGGAGGAACACTTTCTCTAAGCGGGACATGGAGGTGGGCTTGGGTGCTTAATGTCTACCAAGTGATCCACATTCTAAGTGCCTGTTATGTTCCGGTTGGTCCATATGGAGAAGTTTTTCCCCTACCTAAAGGTATCCCCATGGCCACTTATTGAAAGCATTCAATGAACTCAATGGGAATGAAACTTGGGTTGATGATTACAAGCTACTTGTAACTCACCAATAGCCCAAGAACTTGAGTTCATCTTATCTTCGAATATTTATTTCCTAGTCGTGTATTTGAATATACATCAAGTCATTACTAATTTTACCGTATGTAAGACAAAAACTATCATAATGGCTTCTAACCTAAAGCCTTTGTAAAGTTGCAACAATGCTAATTCAAATAACATATTGAACCCAGTGGCCGCTAGGCTTAAAATTTAACACAGTGGCCGGTAGGCTTAAATTTTTGTTTAGAATTCATGCGATAGAATTCGAATATCCTATTGAGCTCAGTGGCCACTAGGATTAAATTTTCATTTGGAATCATGAGTATTCGGAAATAAATGTAGTGAGAAACCACCTTAGTGGTTTCCATTCATTAAAAATAGTCTTTTAAAATTTAAATATAATTGTGGGGAGTATTCAAAGCACCTGCTATGTTCCGATTGGTCCATATGGAGAATTTCAACCCCTACCTCAAAGTTTCCCCATGGCCACTTATTGAAAGCATACAATGAAATCAATGAGAATGGAACTTAGGTTGATGATTACAAACTACTTGTAAATTTTGGATGGTAAACACTTTTATTATACCAGATCTATGAACTGGAGTGGTGGAGGAGCACTTTCTCTAAGCGAGACATGGAGGTGGGCTTGGGTCCTTAATGTCCACCGAGCGATCCACATTCAAGCACCTCGCTATTTTCCGATTGGTCCACATGGAGAAGTTTGACCCATACCTGAAGGTGTCCCCATGGCCATTTATTTAAAGCATCCAATGAACTCTATGGGAATGGAATTGGGTTGATGATTATAAAATAATTGAAAATTTTGGATGGTAAACACTTTTACTATACCAGATCTATGAACTCAAGTGGGGGAGGAGCACTTTCTCTAAGTGGGACATGGAGGTGGGCTTGGGTCCTTAATGTCTGACGCATGATCCACATTCGAAGCACCCCGTTATGTTCCTCTTGGTTCATATGGAGAATTTCGACCCTACCTCAAGGTGTCCCCATGGCCACTTATTGAAAGCATCCAATGAACTCAATGGGAATGGAACTTGGGTTGATGATTACAAACTACTTGTAACTCACCAATATCCCAAGAACTTGAGTTCATCATGTCTTGAATATTTTTGTCTAGTCATGTATTTGAATATCCATCAAGTCATTACTAATTGTCCTGTATGTAAGAAAACAACTATCCTAGTGGCCGCTAACCTCAAGCCTCTGTGATGTTGCAACAATGCTAATTTGAATAACATATTGAACCCATGGGCTGCTATGCTTAATATTGAACACAATGGCCGGTAGGCTTAAATTTTCATTTGGAATTCATGTGATAGAATTCAAATATCCTATTGAGCTCAATAGTTTCTAGGCTTAAATTTTCATTTGGAATCATGAGTATTTAGGAAATAAATGTAGTGAGCAACCACCCTAGTGGTCGCCATTATTAAAAATGGTATTTTAAAATTTAAATATAAATGCGGGAGCATTCAAAGCACTCCACTATGTTCCGCTTAGTCCATATAGAGAATTTTGACCACTAACTCAAGGTGTCCCCATGGAAACTTATTGAAAGCATCCAATGAACTCAATGGGAATGGAACTTGGGTTATTGATTATAAAATACTTGTAAATTTTGGATGGTAAACAATTTTATTATACCAGAGCTATGAACTAGATTGGTGAGAGAGAAATTTCTCTAAGTAGGACATGGAGGTGGGCTTGGGTCATTAATGTCTTTAAGTGATCCACATTCAAAGTGCCCCACTATGATCCATTTGGTCCATATGGAGAAGTTTGAACCCTACCTGAAGGTTTGCCCATGTCCACTTATTGAAAGCATCCAATGAACTCAATGGGAATGGAACTTGGTTTGATGATTACAAAATAATTAAAAATTTTGGATTGTAAATGCTTTTATTATACCATATCTATGAACTGGAGTGGTGGAGGAGCACTTTCTCTAAGCGAGACATGGAAGTGGGCTTGGGTCCTTAATTTCCACCGAGCGATCCACATTCAAAGTGCCCCACTATGTTCCTCTTGGTCCATATGGAAAATTTTGACCCCTACCTCAAGGTGTCCCCATGACCACTTATTGAAAGCATCCAATGAAATCAATGGGAATGGAACTTGGGTTGATGATTACAAACTACTTGAAAATTTTTGATGGTAAATTCTTTTATTATACTAGATCTATGAACTGGAGTGGTGGAGGAGCACTTTCTCTAAGAAGGACATGGAGGTGGGATTGGGTCCTTAATGTTCACCGAGAAATCTACATTTGAAGTGCCCCACTATGTTCTCGCTTGGTCCATATGGAGAAGTTTGACCCCTACCTTAAGCTTTCCCCAAGGCAACTTATTGAAAGCATCCCATGAACTCAATGGGAATGGAACTTGGGTTGATCATTACAAACTACTTGTAGCTCACAAATAGCCTAAGAACTTGAGTTCATCTTGTCTTTGAATATTTTTATCTAGTCGTGTATTTGAATATTCGTCAAGTCATTACTAATTGTTTTGTATGCAAGACAACAACTATCCTAGTGGCCACTAACCTCAAGCCTCTATGATGTTACAACAACACTAATTTGAATAACATATTGAACCCAACGACCACTATGTTTAACATTGAACACATTGGCCAATAGGATTAAATTTTCATTTAGAATTCATGCGATAAAATTCGAATATCCTATTGAGCTCAACATCCACTATGCTTAAATTTTTGTTTGGAATCATGAGTATTCAGGAAAGAAATGTACTAAGCAACCACCCTAGTGGTCACCAATCGTTGAAAATAGTCTTTTAAAATTTAAATATAATTGCAGGAGCATTCAAGTGCCCCACTATGTTCCGCTTGGTCCATATGGAGAAGTTTGACCCCTACCTCAAGGTGTCCCCATGGAAACTTATTGAAATCATCCAATGAACTCAATGGGAATGGAACTTGGGTTGATGATTAAAAATTACTTGTAAATTTTGGATGGTAAACGCTTTTATTATACCAGAGCTATAAACTGGAGTGGTGAGAGAGAAATTTATCTAAGCCGGACATGGAGGTGGGATTGGGTCCTTAATGTTCACCGAGAGATCTGCTTTGAATCCCCCGCTATGTTTCAATTGGTCCATATGGAGAAGTTCGACCCCTACCTCAAAGTGTCCTCATGGCCATTTATTGAAAACATCCAATAAACTCAATGGGGATGGAACTTGGGTTGATGATTACAAACTACTTAAATTTTTGATGGTACATGCTTTTATCATACCATATCTATGAACTGGAGTGGTGGAGGAGCACTTTCTCTAAGGAGGACATGTAGGTGGGCTTGGGTCCTTAATGTCCTCCAAGCAATCAACATTTGAAGTGCCTCGCTATGTTCTACTTGGTCCATATGTAGAATTTTGATCCCTACCTCAAGGTGTCTCCATGGACACTTATTGAAAGCATCCAATGAACTCAATGGGAATGAAACTTGGGTTGATGATTACAAACTACTTGAAAATTTTGGATGGTAAATTATTTTATTATACCATATCTATGAATTGGAGTGCTGGAAGAGAAATTTCTCTAAGTGGGACATAGAGGTGGGCTTGGGTCCTTAATTTATGCCGAGCGATCTGCATTTGAATCACCCCACCATGTTATGCTTATTCCATATGAAGAAGTTTGACCCCTACCTAATGGTGTCCCCATGGCCACTTATTGAAAGCATCCAATGAACTCAATGTGAATAGAACTTGGGTTGATGATCACAAACTACTTGTAAATTTTGGATGGTAAACATTTGTATTATACTAGAGCTATGAACTGGAGTGGTGGAGAAGAAATTTCTCTAAGCGGGACATGGAGGTGGGCTTGGGTTCATCCTGTCTTCAAATATTTGTTGTCTAGTCATGTATTTGAATATCCATCAAGTCATTACTAATTGTCATGTATGCAAGACAACAACTATCCTAGTGGTCGCTAACCTCAAGCCTATGTGATGTTGCAAAAATGCTAATTTAAATAACATATTGGAACCAATGGCTGATAGGCTCAAAATTAAACACAATGGTTGGTAGGATTAAATTTTAGTTTGGAATTCATGCGATAGACTTTGAATATCCTATTGAGCTCGGCTTCCGCGAGGCTTAAATTTTTGTTTGGAATCACAAGTATTCAGGAAATAAATGTAGTGAGCAACCACCCTAGCGGTCAAGTCATTGTTGAAAATAGTCTTTTAAAATTTAAATATAATTGTGGGGAGCATAGTTATATTTTCAATCGAGTCGTTACAAATTGTTCTGAATGCAAGACAAAAATATCCTAGTGGCTGCTAACCTCAATCCTCTATGATATTGCAACAATGCTAATTCAAATAACATATTAAACCTAGCGGCCATTGCTACGCTTAAAATTGAACACAACGGTTCTAGGCTTAAATTTTCATTTAGAATTCATGTGATAGACTTCGATTATTCTATTGAACCGAGCGGTCATGAAGTGCCCGCCATCAACTATGGTACACATACAATAATATAGATGCTTTTGATAAATACCTATTTTAGTTGTATTTGATATTTTGACGTACTTGATAATGTCTGTTAAAGCTTTATATTCTCTCTAAAACACAATATCGGTGAGATTCTATCTGTAACCTATTTTGGTTATCTCTTTTGATTTTATCCTTTCTGGGCCTCTTGATTTGCACTCGCACCCGTGATCTATCCAAAATCAGTATTCTTTTTCTTATTGTGCACCCCCAAACATGATTACGATCATTGCCTCATCTTACCGTTCAAAAAAGCACCATCAATCAAGTACTCGGACCAATAAATTAGTGCTTACACGTGTTGTATTTTGATTTCAAGAGCTCCTTTTCTATGATTACAAAATAAAAAAGAAACCCTAATATATATTTCTCTGGTTTATTTAGTTTTTTCCAAATGCATTCAATGAAAGAAATTCTAAAAATTGAAAAAAGTGGGAATAGGAAATTTCAAAATTTGAATTTCCCTTCTTAAAGAAAAATGGTGGGTTTTGATATTTCAAATATTGGCATTTAATGCGGGGATTTTGCATATCATACTTTGAATTAACCTGTCATTAATATTTGCATTTAATTCAGGGCATATCGTGGGATACAAGGAAATAAAATTGATTAATTTTACCTACTTTAGAAACAAGTGGGACAACGACAAAAGTTTCTTTGTGAACACTCAGGAAAACCACAAATATTAATTTAAGCATAATAAAAAACCATTTAGAAAATAGAAGTGAACATTAGGAAACAATTTTTTTAATAGAGCGATATACACCTCGTTAATTATTAATTTTTATCGAGTGTGACTTTGATATTTTATTAAATATAATGCATGTTAATTTGGGGGATAACGTGGGATTCAAGGAAATCAAATTTATTAATACTACCTACTTTAGAAACAAGTGGGACATCGACAAAATTTTCTTTGTGGACTCGCGAGAAAAATGAAAATTGTTAATTTCAGCATAATAAAAAACCATTTAGAAAACATAAGTGAACATTAGGAAAAAAAAATTAAATTTTAAGAGAGCGATATACACGTCATTAATTATTTATTTTCACCTTAATTGTAAGGATCTTGGTGTTGTTTACCTTAGCTCATGTTCACCTAGGTACTTTATTTACCTTTATTGTATTTATCCTCACCCACTTATCATGTGTGTGGATATTTCTTTTGTATTTATTTAGATATTAAGAGGATAGTATCTAGTTGTTAGGTATAGTTCTTTCTT
This sequence comes from Taxus wallichiana var. yunnanensis, assembly GCA_018340775.1. Classification (NCBI taxonomy): domain Eukaryota; kingdom Viridiplantae; phylum Streptophyta; class Pinopsida; order Cupressales; family Taxaceae; genus Taxus; species Taxus wallichiana. The sequence continues at coordinate 583,431,811 of CM031243.1, forward strand.
TGATCTATGGTATTGACTAGATATTTTATGTCTAGTTCTCTCCTAAATCTATGGTCTTGACTAGTTCTTTCCTTGATTTATGGCTTTATCTACGACCTTGAATGGTTCTTAGATTGTTATTCCTTGCCTATATAAGCAAGGACCATTCTCATTGTATTTCATTGAGTTCCATAATAATATATGATATTGTTGCTCATTTGTTTGCAAAGGTTTATGTAAAGTTATTTTGGTGAATTGCTTTCATCTTATTGATCGTGGTGTTTGATTAGCATATGAGTTTTTGGCTTGGTACGATCTGGTTATCGTTCCTTTTATGGTATCAGAGCAAGAGATTTCTATTGACATTCGTCTGTAAGTTTTATTTTACAAATAAGTTTTTTTATATTCATATATTTGGGATTTGTTTGTATTTTATTGTTGCGTGTGTTTTTTATGCAAAACGGAGCCTTCCATTGGATTTGGAAGGTGGGAAAGCCCTAAGATTGATTGTAAAATCAACCATTTCTGGACGCATCAATTTTCATCTTTTTTGTTGTTGTAGAGGTACAGATTTGTGTTGCTTTGGAATCCGTGCCGGTGAGGAACGAAACCTAGAAATTATTTTTCTAGGTTTTGTTGGGTTTCTCGAGATCTACACTGGGTTTTTTTCCTTTTGCGGTGAAGCATTTTTAGGTTGCGTGCAAAAGGCCTTTTTCAAAAGGATGGATCTTTCCCTTTTTGGCAGGTACCAAGACAAAGTGCATGGATTCTACCATTTTGAGGAATTCCGTATCCTGGTATTTTTGGCAAAGCCTATATCTTTTGATCAAATGAACTCGGATTTGAGTGTCATTTTTTGCAAAAATGCCCTTTTTTTGTGCTCTTTCCATTAGAAATATTTATTTTGAGAATTGCACTATAATTATAAAGTGCCAAAATCTAGGGGGGGCTCTTGTTGCATTGCTTAGGGCTCTTGTTGCATTGTTTGGTTCTTGCATTTCTTTTGGTGATTTTTTTAGGATGACGTCTTTATCTACTTCTGCATTATATCATGTTGAGCCATTAACAACACATAATTACCACACATAGAAACCAAGAATGGAAACAATAATTAAGTGGAAAGGATTATGGGCTTTAAATTCTTCAGAACAACCAATGTTCACTAGAGAATATGAGAAATTTCAGTACCAGTGCAAATTTGATGAGTGTATGGGTTTGATAGGAACTTATGTAAGTGACAATATTTTGTTTCATTTGGAAAAATGTGACTCTCCTTTCAAAATATGGGAGAAATTGGAGGATTTATTTAGTAAGGTGGATCATATGAGAGCCATGTAACTTGAAATTGAGATCACCTCTCTTAATCCTAAATATTTTCCAACAATTATAGACTATCTTACCAAGTTTAAGCATTTGTTGACACAGTTGAAGGGGAGTGGAAGAGATAAGAAAGATGAAGAGTGTGTTTACTTGATTCTATCCAAGTTGAGAGGACCATTTCAAATATTTTCTTCTACCTTTTTCTCTAGCATGGATGCCTTAGGTGACACATTCAAAATTCTTGACTTAGAAATATTTTGTGAAAGACTTATTAGGGAAGAATCCAAATTGTCTCACCTTGAGTCTTCCACCTCTCAAAAGGCATTAGTTGCATCTAATCTTAAGGGAAAGAGAAAACTAAAAAGTAAAACAAAATCCACCCCTTATCCATCTCAAAGTTCTCCCAAACCCAAAGAAAACAACTCTAAACCCAAGGACTCTTCTAAATCTAACAATAATTCAAGCCTGTCATGCTCTTTTTGTGGGGGTAGTGGTCATGAAGAACATAGGTTTTATAAGTGAATGCAATCCTTAGAGGATGCAATCAAGAAACACAAAAATTCTATCTCCACTCAAACTCCTTCTAATCAACATGACAAAGCACTTATTGTTGTTGGGAGATCTCAATCACCACTTGCGCAGACACTTGGGTTATAGATTATGGTGCTTCTCATCACATGACTTCTTCCAAGGAGTCTTTTGTTTCTCTAGGTTTGAGTTCTACTTCCAAAATTGAGGTTGGAGATTCTTCCTTTCTTTCTATTGAGGGAAAAGTTGATAGACACCTTGATGGTAGCAGATATCCAAGAGACACCTGTATGTTTCTAACATTACCACAAATTTACTTTATGTATATCAAATTTGTCATTCTGTTAAGGAAAACAATGAATTTTACACCACATGGGGCATAAATACGAACTTTGTTGGAGCCTCATTCACTTTTTGCTCAAGGCATTGTTGATCATAATTCTAGACTATATCATTTTGAGGGTTTTGATGACACTTTCTCTATAGGGACAAGATTTTTTCTCATGTAGATTCGAGAGAGCAAGCTTTGACATGAAAGATTTAGACATCTCAATTACAGATATTTGAAGGAGTTGAGCACTCATGGTATGGTAGATGGTCTTCCTAGAGTTTCTTGTCTTGAGGGAGTTTGTCATGGTTGTGCATTAGGGAAACAACACCAAGATCCATTTCCTAAGAATTTTTCTAAGAGATCTTCTTCACCACTTGAGATTGTGCATAGTGACTTGATGGTTTTTCCTACCCCCTCTTTCAATGAAGCTAAGTATGCACTTACTTTTATTGATAATTTATTGAGGCGTACTTGGGTTTATTTTCTCAAGTACAAAAGTGATATTTTTCACACTTAAAAGTCTTCAAGGATTTGGTAGAGAAACAATCTTCTAGTTGCATAAAGAAACTTCATATTGGTAATGGGGGAGTACTTCAACAAAGAGTTTTCTGATTTTTTGGCAACTCATGGCATTATTCACCAACATTATGTTCCTCATAATCCACAAGAGAATGGCTTAGCATAACGAAGAATAGAACTTTGAACGAAATGGATAACTCGTATGATGCATTTTAAAAATTTACCTCCTCTCTATTGGGAAGAAACAATTAATTGTTCTAACTACATTCAGAATCATACACCACATAGAGCACTTGAGCATTTGACTCCGGAGGAAGCTTGGTCCAACACTAAGCTAGATGTCTCATTTTTCTCGAGTCTTTGGGAGTAACACTTGGGCCTTTGTTCCAAAGAAGAAAAGGAAACTTTGGATAAGAAGAGAAAACCCTTGATAATTGTAGGGTATTGTGAGGACATGAGAGCTTATCAAATTTTAGATCCTGATACTCATGACGTTCTTTTTTCGAACACATGTCCTATTTGATGAGTGCTTCACTCTTCATGATTCTTCATCTTCTTCCATCCCTCTTTCTTCTTCTTCATCTCATCTTGAGGATCCTTTATTTTAGGAGGTTCATGAGGAGGTTAAATATGTCATTGAGGATAATATTCCCACTGATGTTGTCACTATGCCTAAGTGGGCTTGTACTACATTTTATGAGGCAACACCTTTCATACAGAATCTTCCACCCACTAGGCATCATCATGCACATTCTACATGTTCGGAATTTTATATCAGGCATTTTCTAAGGATCCACATCCTTTTCAAAGGCTCATGGGATACGGGAGAGTGATGTGATGATAGCTAAGTATTATTCTTTTATGAAGAATCATACTTGGGATTTGGTATCTCTTCCTAAAGGAAGAAATATGGTTAGGTGTAAGTGGGTATATCGAACCAAATACATAGCTGATGGGTCCATTGACTAGTATAAGGATTGTCTTGTTGTAAAAGTTTTTCACAAATTAAAGGTATTGATTACTCTGAGACTTTTGCACCCGTTTCCAAGATGGATTATGTATGCCTTTCACTTGCTATTATTCCATCACGGGGTGGCTCGTATACCAGATGGACATGAAGAGCACCTTCTTACATGGATATTTACAAGAGGAAATATACATGGAGAAACCTACTGATTTTTTTAGGATTCTTCTCTTGTTTGTAGGCTCCGAAGGTCTCTCTACGGTCTCAAACAAGCCCCTCGGATTGGTATGAGAAGATGGATTATTTTATTCTATCTATTGGTTTTGTTTGTTGCCACTCTGATCATATAGTGTATCTACAACATGTTGGTGAGGATATTGTGATACTTGTCTTGTATGTTGATGATTTGTTACTTACTGGTAGCTCTTCTTCCCACATTCAGAGTATTCAGAGGGTTCTTTCTACACAGTTTGACATGATAGATCTTGGGTTATTGCATTATTTATTTGGTTTGCAGATTTCTCAAACATATTCAAGGATTCATTTGAGTCAAAGAAAATGACACCCATGATCTTCTTCAATGCTTTGATATGGATGATTGCAAGCCAAGTCCATCTCCTTTTCAGTCTAGGGTTACTCTTACTTCCACATGTACCACACCACTTTGTGATCCTATATTGTATATGCGGTTAGTTTGAGTCTCATGTACTTGACCCATACTCACCACCCGATATTTTATTTGCAATAGGGCTTGATCTCGGTTTGTACATTCTCCTCATAGTAGTCACCGATGTGCTACTAAAAGGATTTTGTGTTATTTTCATGACACTTCCCACTTTGGCCTACACTACACTTGGGGTTCTACTCAGTTGGTTGGATATACATATTTAGATTGGGTAGCTTCTATTGATGACAAACATTCCACTTTTGGCTATCTTTTTGTCTTGTTTCTTCTTCTCAGATTGTTTGGGCGTGTAAAAAGCAACAAGCTATTGCACTTTCATCTTCGAGGCGAGTATAGGGTAGGAGTTACAACGAGTCAAAAATTCTTTGGCTTTGATAGTTATTGATAGAATTTGAGTTCCCACAGATTTACTGACCGTACTTTGGTGTGACAACCAAAGTACAATTCACATTTCTCATAACCTAGTTGAGCACCAACAGACAAAACATATTGAGATACACATACACTTCATTCATCAACACATTCAAGATGGAGTTCTTTGCTTGGAGTACATTCTAACTCAACAGTAGGTTGTAGACATATTTACGAAGCCTTTTGCATCACCTTGCTACCTTGAGTTGTGTGGCATGCTTGGGGTTTTAGAAGTTTTTCTTGGGGGGTGTTCGTGAGAACATATTCCTTATTTTTCTTGTTTCTCTTTCCTTCTAGTAGGATTATTTCCTTATTTTGGTTCAAGATTTATTCATGGATATATTGTACATGAGTACCTCATCGAGCATAGTTTTCGGACTCATACTATGGACTTGCCACTTCTATTTTGTCCCCTAGCCTCACTTCGGGGGTGTTAGAGTAGGTATTTACCTTAGCTCATGTTCACCTAGGTAATTTATTTACCTTTATTGTATTTATCCTCACCCACTTATGTGTGTGGATATTTCTTTTTATTTATTTAGATATTAGGGGGATATTATCTAGTTGTTAGGTATAGTTTTGTCCTTGATCTATGGTATTGACTAGATCTTTGATGTCTAGTTCTCTCCTAAATCTATGGTCTTAACTAGTTCTTTCCTTGATTTATGGCTTGATCTATGACCTTGACCGTTCATAGATTTTTATTCCTTGCCTATATAAGCAACGCCCATTATCATTGTATTTCATTGAGTTCCATAATAATATATGATATTGTTTCTCATTTGTTTGCGAAGGTTTATGTAAAGTTATTTTGGTGAATTGCTTTCATCTTATTGATCATAGTGTTTGATTAACATTTGAGTTCTTGGCTTGGTAAGATCTGGTTATCGTTCCTTTTAAAAAATAATTTAGAAAACATAAGTGAACATTAGGAAACAAAAAATTTAAATTTTAAGAGAGCGATATACGCCTCGTTAATTATTAATTTTTATACTGCGAATTCGGTATTTAATAAATATAATTCACGTTAATTCAGGGAATAGCGTGGGATACGAGGAATTAAAATTTATTAATACTACCTACTTTATAAACTGGTGGGACAACGTCAAAAGTTTCTTTGTGAACTCGCAGGAAAATGACAAATATTAATTTAAGCATAATATAAAACCATTTATAAAATAGAAGTGAACGTTATGATTTTTTTTTTCAAATTTTAAGAGAGCAATATACACCTCGTTTATTATTAATTTTTATCGAGTGCAAATTTAATATTTTTTAGCTATCATATGCGTTAATTCAAAAAAATCCAATAAAATGTGGCATCTTGCAAGTTTGAACTAGTTAATTACACAATTATATAATCGACACATTTATTAAAAATAAAATAATTAGCGATAGAATTAAAAAATATTTTTACCTATAAAAATCCGCATTATTAAGTTGTAACTGTAATCCATTAAAATGTTGCCACGTGGCATGAAATTTCTAATATATCTCGTGATTGTCGATATTTTGGAGTTATTTACGCTTTACTCTAGAAAAACTAAAACATAATTTTACACTTCACTAGAATTTGAGAGTACCTTATAGATAGGAAATAAAATAGCGACCGCTAAGCTCCATTAGAATGATATTTTTGCAACACCGAATTCAAAATAATAAATACTTAGATTTTATAGGGGATCAGGGTATTCTCTTCAGCACGTGTTAATGAACAACTCTGCATGTCATATGTTGTATTTCTATTTGATGAGCATAATCCTAGCGGTCGCTAGCCTCTACAACTCCTAGGTTTCATTTCCAACAATGTAAATAAATATCTTTACAGTTTTGATCACTAGTATTTTCATCAACTATAATCTTATCTTATTGACTATACATTCCTTCCACAACCAAGTGTGGCACTACATACCATTGAAATATTTCTCAACTTCTATATTACTCATAAGTTCTTTTGTGTCTAACACATAATTTATATTGGTTTGTATCAAGTAAAATACTTAGTGACCGCTAAGCTCCATTACTTGAACAAGATCAATCAAACAATGGGTGTGAAAGAAAATGCTTAGTGACCACTAAGCTTCAATACTTACCAAAAGGAATGATTATGTGGAAAATAGGCTAAACAATTTCTTGATAACATAGATGCTTTATGAACAAATCATAGTAATAGATATTAGCGGTTGCTTAGGCATTTTCCCTAATATGTTTTTATGGAAGATATATGAGATATGGAAAAATTTTCTTTTCGAAAGCTATGCAGTCTTTGTATAGTCGAAGAAATATGATTACTAAAAATGTTTTCAGGGTGCTCATATAAAACCATAGAACTGCTAGGCACACACCTTTACATATTTTCCTTTTTACACATCGGTGTGCATCAATGAAAATGATTAGTGATCGCTAAGCTCTGCTACTTGTCATGAGGAGTAGATTAACAACCACTAGGCTCAACTAATTTTTTATTTTGAATATAGAGATCAAACAATAATTCATATTAAAGAAAATGCTTAGCGACCGCTAAGCTCGATTACTTACATGAAGGAATTATTTGCAGCCATAGGCTAAACAATATCTTATTTTGAACATAGCACTCTAATAACATATCATGGTGATAGAAATTATTAGGCACTAGGAATTTTTGTGAAATTTTTAGATGCATAATTTGTGAGATATGAAAATTGTTTACTGTTGAAAGCTACAAAGGTCTTTTAAAAAAGTAATAGATTAGTGGCCTCAAGGTCAAACTGTTTATAAATTTTGAAAATAGAGATAAAAATGTTCGTATAAAATAAATGCCTAATGACCGCTAAGCTTGAATACTTACGAAATAGTTCTCTACACTAATTTTTATTTTTAAATGAGAAAGGAATAGATTAGCGGCCTCTAGGCTAAACTGTTTCTTAATTAAGAAAATAGAAATAAAAAAGTTCATATTACAAAAATTCTTAAAGAACCGCTAAGCTACGATACTTACAGAACATAACACTCGGATAAAAAATCATATGAATGGATGAAATGACATCGCAAGGAATTTTTCATGTCGGTTTGTATCAAAGAAAATGCATAAATGACCACTAAGCTACATTACTTACTTGAAAGGAGTGGCTTGGCGCTCACTAGGCTCTACTATTTTTATTTTTTAAAAATATCGACCTAATAAAAATCATTGTCTGTCTTTGTGACAAAGATAAGAGTTAGAGCATAATAATAGAAGTACATATTTTAAATGTGAAGACGTATCCTGATCATCTTGGCCTTGCATATTTCTAGAAATAACCCGTTAAACAAAATAGTCCTAAATGTTTTACTAAAAATGGAGGGAAAAGATGAACACGGGTCTTGCTCAAGAATGAATGATCTAAGACCATGAAGAGAAATGCATGTTTTATGTTTTCCAATTATTCATTGATGACAAGGCTATCGACCGCTATCCTCTATATTGTTGACGAATCTATTTTAACAAATGTAAAAAAACAATCTCAACAGGTTTGAAGTCATTATTTGAAATTATATTATATTCGATGGACTATCCTTAGTAGATCCAAGTCCTTGAATACAAACCTTCAAGAAGGATGACTAACAACTAGAATTTTTGCAATCGATAAGCATTGTTAGTTAGTGAAAGGGAAGGCTTTGCTATTGCTACGATCAACAATTTCTTGTAATTAACATAGCCATGTAGTATGGAAATGTTAGATCATCATAACAAATGTACATCATTTAAACCTAAAGACATGTTCTGTCTGTCTTGGCCTTGCATATTTTCTTAAAATCATCCTTCAAAGAAAATATACCTAAAGGATCAACCACATACGCAGGGAAAAGGTGAACAAGATTCTCGCGCAGTATTAAATGACGGACTTCTATTGCATTGATCAAATATTTCTGATATAGTATGCCCAATGGTGTGTTTGATAAAATAAACAAACTTTTTTAGGCCTAGGAAATTCAAAAAACTTGGGTCTAAGTGCTATATGTGCGTGTCGAATCTCTCCAATCCTTGAAGCTAGTTTGGAAAGATAGCCACGAAAAAAAGGGTGACCTTCTTCCAGATGCTAATCACATAATTAATAACATGACTAATGAATATAATTTTTATTGGAATGTGTTTGTTGGATTGATAAAAGTTGATAATGTTGATTGATGTAAGAGAAGTGTGGTTGTGTAGATATGTAGTAAATTTCAAGAAGTCGTTTCACAAATGCGGAAGGTGTTATTACAAAGAATTTTGAATAGGGTATTGAGAAAAGAATGTTAGTGGAAAGAATGTTGTGTATAATTTGTGTAGAAGGAATTGTCTATAACCAACCCTATCGATACAATATTGTATTGATCAAGTTTTTCTGCAATATAGTGGTTCATATTTCCCAGCTATATGATTTTTATCATGAAACAAGATGAAGTATGAAAGTTTTAGACTATTTTCATTAAATTTTAAGTAATGAGTTTTTTTGTTCAAGACCACACTGATATTTGTTATTTCAAAGGAAAACAACAGAAGGGAATTGTCTATCCTCGAGACTTTTCTGGCTCTTGATGGTATGATCAAGATATGCATCTTACTTGGTCAATAATTCATAGTTGAGGCTTAAATTTTTGCTTTTCTATCTTGTGATGTTTTGTAATTGGATGTACTCCTAGGATTTTTGTCTTGCTTAGTTTGAACTCGTGGCTTTGGGGCATGCTTCCATACTACCCAATTTTTGGTGAATATTCTTATATCATTTTACTTGTTAATATAATATAAGATGTTATTCATAAATAAAACACACCATCAATCCCAAATTAGTAAATTAAAATTATATGTAAAAATTATTTAGATTACTCGAAGGACCAAATATATATTTTTTTAATGATTATTAATAGTTTGAAGATTAAATTATGTAGTATCATGATATTGATTACCGAGGTTGTCCCTCGATCAGTAGATTATGGACCTGTTCCCACCCAATGTAAATTAATAAATGTATGAATCAATAAATTAAAGTGATGGAACATTGTTGGTCCGTTGCTATTGAATTTAATAGTAATGAATTAATTATTGGAGGCGACTCTCATATTATTGTCAATGTCGCCATCAAAAAATTATGTGAATAAAATTCCCTTTTTACTCTTTCATTAATTAGAGATTGGACCTTAAATATTATATATGAGGAGGCTACTAAAAAGGCACATCTTATAGAAAATCACTTGATAAGATTGGAAATAAATATGTTGATCACCTGGACTCATCACCTTTTCCAATAAAGGTCGATATTAAAGCCCCTAACAAGTTTGTATTAATTACAAGCATGTGATGGCATAGTCACTCCACATATTTATTGATCCTATCCTCCTTATTTTCACACCTTTCATGTTTATTTCACTAGCTTTTATTTCATCTGTCATGGCCTTTCTAATGTTTCCTTTCATACAATTTTTTGCGTCGGTGCGTGAAATGACATTTTAGACCAAAATTTCACATCACCGTTTGAAATCCATTTTTCAAATTGAAACAGAGCAAGACCTAGTTTCTATTGAGGGAGTTCTTAGAGATTATTATCTTTCTCTAGAGGGATGTCCGAGGGTAAATGAAGAATTTGATTTGATGTTCGTTTTTCATCTTCTTATCATACACCTCGCGAAGGATTGGACTTTACAGATGGGTTGTCACCGAATCAAGCCAACGATAGGGTTGACATGGAAGTGAAAATGGAAAAACTACAAGTGTGTCGTGTCCCTTACTATCTCGAGGCTTGTTATAAATAGGAAGGTTTTGTGGAAGTGGCCAATTTTTCAAAGTTGTAGAAACAGCTTTGACGGCTTAATGTGATTCATGTCCTGCAGTGTCTAAATGGGGTGAGACACCAAGCGCGGGAGATATTTTGATCCCCTCGCCCGACTTGGATGATATGTTTGCTCTGCTCTGCAACAATAACCCACATGTTGGGATCTTCTTCTTTGGGAAGGTTGTGAGGCATACGATTGGTTAAAGATTTGGGATGATACTGGAAAAGAACATATTTTTCTAGAACTTCCTGCGGAAACCATTTTCATCCCCATTAAAGTGGAGGTTATAGAGGTGTCATCTAATTCAAATAAATAAGTGCTTATAAAATCTGTCAAGATGTAACTTTTTTTTTGTTATATAGCCTTGCTAGTTGCATTTTTACCAAATCATCATGTCCTGCCTTATTGTCAGGATATTTTTGTATTCCCAATCACTTGTGTTTTTAGCATAGGCCCTTAAGAATTTTTTCACCAAAGTATTGTTAGATTGTTTAAGTTTTTTAGACTGATCCTCTCATTATATCTAGTAATGTAAAGGGAAAGGGACCCTTCAACCCTCCTTCACTTATAAAAATCAAGAAATCATTAATAAAAGTTTTTGTTGTGCATTGCACTATGCAATTTCAACAATTAATCGCTATTAAATTTGGTTTGTTTAAAGATGTCAATTCATTGCTAGAAGTGAAGACTAGTGGCCGCTAGCATCAATATATTATAGAATATCTTTCTGTCAATGTAAAAATAATCTGTATAACTTTAGGATAGAGGAGCTAATAGTGGATTGATGGCTATCTTCCCATCACTTTAAAAAAATTGAGTTACACTACATCATTGTGGAAACCTAGAGGTCTTCACTTTCGAAAGCTATGGAGGTCTTTGAGAAAGGAATAAATTTAATTCTCTTTCCCTAATAATAGAAGATATTGTAAATGGCTCTATTTCTTTTATAGAAACCTCTCCTACAACAATCTATCTGGGGAAATTCTTGTCATTAAAAACTTTTCATGTTTTCCTCCATACAATTGTAGATATAAACACAAATTTTCTCTACGTACCAATTCAGTTTTGTTTCTTATGGTTTTTGGATATCACCAATTAACTGATGCAAGAAATATTAGTTGTATTTTAAATAGCTTGGGTTCCAGAGACATTCTTCTATTGTTATAAAATTTTTGGCAAACTTGGATATGTATGATGTTGTCTAAAAAATTGTGGCCCAATGCAATGAACAACATCCATCTCAAAACCGGAAATTGTTTGCATCTGTTAGGGTTTAGTACTACTATTGTGCATAATTATAGCTTTGTACCGTTCAAATCATCCAAAGGTATTTACAAAAGGCTCTGCAAACAACATGGAGCAAGGTGTTAAAACTAACATGGCAAGACATGATTTCATATTGTATAGATTATCATATGACAAATCAGAAAGCAATATCATATTATAATTTATTTATTGACACATCTATTTGTTACATTTAGGTTCTCCAAGGTTGGTCATACTACACATGAACATGGCTCTTTACATGTACGACGACATAATGACAATAAAAAAAAAAATCTTAAAGAGAAATATGTAATTGGCTATGGTGCTACAAACAATCTTTATAAATGTGATCTAAAGAATTCTAAGCCAATTTCTATAAAGATAATGTACAATTACTAATGTACAGTCTACCCACTAAGCTTGCTTGCATTTGAAACTGATGGAAACAATTGGAAGCATCAAATATCATAATCTTGAGAGTCTGCATGGATGTTCGCTTTCTCCACTTGGAAACCTGATGTTTTATGATTACATGGTAAATGAAGTTTGTGAGACATCCTACATGGTGAGTAAAATGATTATGTTATGAAGAAAAATGAATCTGTACATTATAGATTCAATTTTTGAAATAGAAGTGTCCAATCAACCTCTAACCTTCATAGTAAAATGGATATTTGGAAAATCTAACAAGTGTTTTATTAATTTTTATTTTCATATAGGATCATCAAAGAAGATTAAGCTAGACTGGAATGATTGGATAAATATTGCTCATGGTGTTGAAGAAGGATAGCCATATCTTCATTATGACTGTAACCCACACATTGTTTACAGGATGTGAATAATTCTAACATTCTTTTGGATTATAATTTCGATGTAAATTTGTCGACTTTGGCATTGTCAATTTGCATTTCCTTAGCAAAACACCACACCTCTACCTATGTTATGGGTACCATTTGTTACATTGACCCAAAATATGCAAGAACATCAAGGTTGAATAAGAAATATATAGTACACTCTTCTGTTGCTTCCTTCTCGTAAATACTAGTCTCTACTTTGATAGCACCTCCACTACTACTTTACTCAACACTACTTGTATCCAAACCAACAATCCCGTTCTAGAGGCAACAAATGTATTCATGTTTTATGCAAATAAAATTGTCCACAAAAGGTGACGAATCCTCATATAATATTTACAACTATATATGTATGAATTTGTAACAAATTTGAAATGTACAGATAGAACCTTTCAATGTAAAGATGATGAAAGATCATTTTTTTATTTCTTAACTCAAAAAAAATACAATTGTGACACAATGAGTGTTTTGATTGATGTAAACTATAAAATAATGGTTCAATGTATCTTCGAGGGTGATAAACAACATTTCTTACAAACATTTTTCTTGCATTATGTCAAGGATTATTTCATTTTCTTTCTCACAAAAGTGACTCATTGTTTATATGGAGAATGGAACAATTTACAAGCATAAATTCTACTATCTTTTAGAGTAATAGAATTTTTGATATACATAAACTCCCAACTTTATTGTTTTCTTTTAATGATTACTTGGAGATATAGTTTATAATAATAAACACTAGTGAACTTGTACAATATAAAAAAATACTTGAGTTGTTATAAGGTATATTTCGGGGTGAGAACGTAATTTTATTGTGAGTTCCACCAGAATTCAAAATAACACCACTAGAATTTAAGGCCAGTGTCAAATTTAAGGATATGTGCATACTAAACATTGAAAGTGTGTGCCTCACACTTTCAAAGTTTGAGATTCACACTCTGAAAGTGTGAGTGTGAGACTTCACACTTTCAAGGTGTGAATCTCAAAATTTGAAAGTGTTGGGCTCATAATTTTAGAGTACGAGGCTCAAATTATTTACAAGTATGGGATATCACTTAGAAAGTGCGAGGATCAAAATTTTCATAGTGCGGGGCTCTTGGAATTTCAAGAGCATGGGGCTCACACTTTGAAACTGCGAGGCTCTCGACTTTAAAAGTGTGAGCCCCACACTTTCAGAGTACGAGGCTCGTACTTTCAGAGGGGATCACACTTAAATACAATGGGATCATGACTTATAATAGTTACCGACATCTAACCTTACATCAAGGATTTTTCACTTTCATTTAATACAATGGGCTCATGACTTATAAGAGTTAGTGACCACTCACCTTAGATTGAGGCTCATGACTTATAATAGTTAGTGACCGCTCACCTTACATCGAGGCTCATGACTTATAATAGTTAGTGACCGCTCACCTTAATACAACGGGATCAACAAATAATAGTTAGCGTCCACTCATGACTTTGAACTGGATTTTGCAGGAAGTTATTGTTAATTTTTATTTTTATTAATCCAACGGGCTCATGCCTTATAATAGTTAGCAATTGCTAGCCTTACATACTCTCAACATTAAAATCTAAAAATAGAGAAATTGGAATCCAATAATAGCGATATTGGAATCCAATAATAATGATATTGAAATCTAATAATAGTGAAATTGGAACTAGAATAATTCCAATAATGACAATATTGGAATCCAATATTTCTACTAATGGATTCCAATAATAGTAATAATGGAATCTAATATAGACAAAAATGGAATCCAATATACGTAAAAACAGAGATGGATTTCTTCCAATACTTGAAATACTGGAGTCCAGATTTACTGAAATATGTTCCAATTTAGTGAAATAAGCGTTCTTTGTAAAAGTGGTGAATTTTGTGTGGATAATATCCTCTGCCAAAGTGTAGACCCCCAAAGGAAGTATAATGTCACAAAGAGTGTGTGTGTAGACTGTGTCCATTGTGTAGTTTAACATTGTGTGAGATTGGCATGTACAATTCCTTATCATTAATATTAGAGCAGCTTTCACTTTGAGCAACCATTGAATATTTGGATATTCTCATTTTAATAATTGCAACTCAAGATTTAAATGCCTTTTCAAGTTTCTCCCATGGCCCATTCTCGAAAAGGGTCTAGAAAAAAAAATTAAAAAATAAAATCCTTATGAATTTTTTTAACACAACCGGTGCATTTAAAGCATCTTTGTTAAATACTTGGGGTCTAAATTTGCATCCTTATCATTCCCATGAAAATTTTCATGCAAATTTATTACAAGTTTAAAATTATGGTTTTATAAATATAAAGGCATGTTACAAATTATGAAGTAGTTTTCTCATAAATAAGTATTCTCATGTAAAAATTATGGTAACTTGGTAAAAATTAAATCCGTTTACAAAGTTTATAAGGGATTGGGAATAATTTAAGGGATCTAATCTACAATAACTTTGTGTAGTTGACGCAATCCACTATTACTTCATCATAAAACCAAATTAAAGGTTATGAGCGCCTTAGGTAATAATTGAAGTGGACACCCTTCTCATAATTTTAAATAATAGTTTTTTCCATCAAATAGATAAATAAAAGTTATGTACATTATCGTATTTTAAAATTTGTATAATGATCATAATAAATCACTAACTTAGAGAAATTGATATATAAAAAGAATACAAATATCCTAGAAATTGTCAAATAAGGAAAATTAATAATCTATGGATGAAGAGAATTAATCACCGAGAGGTGCTCAAAATGTAATAAATATAATTTTTATACAAGGTTGGTTACTCGTTTTATTTACAAATATCAAGTAGGTGATGGGACTTAAAACTAAATAAACACCATTTTTGAAAAACAATAAAAATTCTTAGGTAGCTCCCATGGTTTTGTGAAGAGTGGTATTTGGACCAAGCCTACTAATTCCTCCATAAAAAGACATTTCCCCAATACATTAGGAATATAGAATTAAATAATTCTTTCCTTCAATTATACTTGCCTCTACTAGCTACATTAGTGATATTATAAAAATACATGAACCTTTTCTAAGAAAAAATACACACATAAATTATCTAGAACTACATTAGAGAATGGGTAACAATACAAACAATATCGTATGAGCTTAAAAATATGCATATGTATTTCTACTTGCAAAAATATTATAGTACATTTTTATGTGTATGCATAAAATTTATGTTACTTTATAATAATATCAATAAAAGGGTCAATTAATATTGACTTCAGGTAAAAAATTAATGTTAAGTTCTAATAATAGCCAAAAATAATGAAAATCTTTACATTTAGGTGCCCTCGACTGTTGGCACCCTAGGTAATTGCCTAGCATGCCCAGGGCTTAATCCCCCCTTGCTTCCTCATGATCTTAAAGATTTTCACAAGACTTTATGCCCGTGAACCCTCTCGTCTACAACTCTATATGACTCCATTGATGAGCACATTCATTCCTTCATCAACAAAGGATCTATATATGTTGGTATTGTCACCTCTACCTACTAAACCCATCATTGATGTTACATAAATTTTCCATTTGACCACCCTCCATGTCATGTTGTTGACGTTTTCATATAATGAGCCACTAATCAGTACACAAATGGTTTTAAAAAAGTTTACAATTAACCTTTTTTTAAAAATTACAATATAAATTTGTATTAAAATTACTTTATATTTATATATTAACTAACATATAGTTTACATGTTTAATTTTTATTTATTAGAAGCTACTTATTATTATTATTATTTTATAATTATAACATAATTAACTTTATTATTATTATTATTATTATTAGATAGATAAACACTTTTGACCGTATCTATGAACCAAAGTACATTCAACCAAAATATAACATTTAAGCTCAACAATTAGCGAACTAGAACCACCAAACTTGAACACACTTCTAGTGCGCAGCACTTTCTAACCGTAATCCACATATGTTAAATCTATCTCACACCAAGCGCTACATCAAACATTACCACCCCGAACGGGATTGTGCTTAAGTGGGATTTGAACTCGGTGGAGCCGAATACAACCATCCTGCCTTAACCACTCCACCCGCACTTCCCATCGACACTCTATTATTATTATTATTATTAAGAAGGTAATATTTTCAAGAAGAAAAAAATAAAGAAAAATTTAAAAAATTAAAAATATTTGAATATTTTCAAAGGAAAGCACAAAAGGTTATTTCTATCAGTATATCATTTAAAAAGTATAGATAGATCCCCTTTGCCAATTTTGGAACAAAATGGCCTCTTACTTTCCTTCACCAATGTACATCCAATTTGGCATTTTCATGGGCAACTTTCCACGAGGGGTTCATTAGTTAGGTAATATCGTAGCACGTTCATTTATATTGAGGTAATTAAAATTGATAAAAGCAAAGTCAATATACAAGTAGACATTAGGGGCCAAAGGGTTCGATATATTAATATTTTGAATTAGGTATTGGGGTAGGTTAGATAGGTGGGTCATAGGAGAGGTAGGGTTGATTTTAATATAAAACTAAAGCATTTGAACTCTAGTTTTTAAAACTAAAAATGGTAAAATAAGTGTGGTCATAAAGTTAAATTATAATATCTTTTTGAATAAGGAAATCTTAGTTAGGATATTCTTAACCAAGAAATAATAAGATGGTAGAAAACTAAGATTGAGTATACATTTCAACACAAATGATGTTATTTCACCATCTTAATTATTTGAAGAACCGTTAATAAATTATTAAAGCTCAACATTAACATAATTGGTAATAGGTCTTGAATGGCTTCAAACTCTTTTTTTGGAGCAAATGAGAAATAAGAAAATAACAATTGAGTGGGAAACATGATATATTATTTGTTTGATATATTAGGGTATAGATAAAAAGGGGTAAATAAAATTGTAATGAAAAAATGGATAAGTAAGGTACATGGAAAAATAGGGGTATTTTCATTGTAATAAAGGGGCATTGATAATTGAATAATTAGAGGAAAAAACCAATATTAAGGGTATTCTTTAATACCCTTTAAACAAACGTGTTATATCATATTTTTACAAAGTGGACCTAACCCACCCCCCCGCGTGTAAGTTTCATGTACTTTTCAACATCTTTCTAATGAGAACTTATTCTTGCAACATAAACTTTCCTCCGATTTTTAGTGCTCAAAGTCCAACGCAAGTAATTACATTTTCATCCTTTTTGACATCCTCAAGGATCTTGGTCTCAATTTAGGGTCAATTTCTAATTTGCATAACATTTTTCATCATCTTTTCTTCAAGTTTTACTTTCTAGTTCACCGCTTGATTGTAATTTTTTTGTGCATTCTCCAAGTTTATTTGCAACACTTCGCAATTCACAATAGTTGAACTATATTTCTCAATTTTCATTTTCTTCTATAGTGGAGAGTTTAGTATAGGTACTTATGTCAACCCTTTGATGGATGTAGAGGATTTATTTTTGCACCATGTGTATACTCTTTGACTATTGAGAGGATTGGTTTTTACACCGTGTAGACCCTCTTGATGGAATTCTTGATTTGACAAATTTTGAAAATGGATATTTCACTTCAATATTTCCATTGTTGATAGAGCTCTCTACTTTGATACGTCTAGTTACATGTTAACTATACATTCATTTCTCTCTTGGTCTCTTTATACATTGTTGCTTTGGAAGCCAAAGTTATTATCAGAAGGAGGAATGATATGGATCATAAGGGTGCTTATGATAGCTTGTTAGCATATATTTTTCATTTCATCGCATATACATATTAAATGTAGAAACACATTTACACTTAGTGATTGGTTATAGATATATTCTCATGGAGATTTATTATGATATTACATGTCCTTTAGAGTCAGTAATACTCCACTCCCCTTTCTCACATCGAAAATCCCAACAAAATGAAAATGTGACTTCCTTGACTATAGAAATTGTTGGAAGCAAAAGGGACTGATATGGGGGTGAATCATTCCACTATAACATTATTTTAATTCCACTTATCATACATAAACATTCATACCACTATTCAATTTAAATAAAGAGCCATATGCATGTTTACTTAAGCATCAATCATCTATACACATGAGCAAGAACAAGAAAGTACACACACACTCCAAACTTAAATGGGAAACCTTCAAGGGGAAGAAAAACCAATTAAAATCTACTTATATTACACAAATAAAATATATTTAGTGAATCACCAACTTCACAATGAGCACTAACCCCTATTTTAGTAGAGCACCAACCCTACAAGGAGCACCGAACCCTAATTTAGTGGAGCATCCACTCCAAAAGGAGGCTACAACCCCCTAAGATGACTAAACACAAACTTAGCCACCTGATAATGATGATCTTTGGATTTTTTTTCCACAACCGATGGAGATCTCTAATTCAACTCACAAACCTCGCTCAAACCACATGTCTTCAAACTTGTTATATCTTCTTCCTTCTCAACTTGTCTTGCCTCTAAACCCTTGCACACATGTTTTCAAACCTTCCTCAACCTAAAACACATATGAACATCCCCATTTCATGCCTTCATACCTGCAAAACAATCTCCTCTAGGTCACACTTTTCACCCATGCAAGACTAGCTCACAAAATGAGCTCAAACTTCACTTTTATAGGCTTCTCTTCCTTATAACCCAAGATAGGTCAGTCCTTAACCTTTAATTAGACCCATAAAACTTCATAAAATTCAAATTAACTTATTACAATGGTCACATATGACTCATATGGGTCAGCCATGCCAAAAACTACTTATCTGTTAGGAAATATATCTTAGTGCTCTATTTGACATGACGGGTGAATAATAATTACATGTGTAATTATTATTATGGTAAATTAGTGAAAGTACATTTATTATGTAAATGTAAATAGTAAATGTAAAATGTGGTTAGTATGTGGTAAGTTAGTAAGTTAGAATAATAAAATAATTAGTATTGTTTTATTATTATATTGGTGAGAGGTCAAACCATATGGGTGTATGGTCAGTACATGAAGACAAATGTTGTTGTAAGGATTGTTATTTTACATTTCCTATATAATGGAGTGTAATGAAATAATGAATGTATAATAAAAAAATATAATATAGAGTTGCTGATTTCAATTATTGTCTATGTAGCTATTTCATGTAATTTGTGTATTAGATCAGAGTAATTTCTACATTTGGTATCGTAGCAGTTAAATTAAATCTGTCTCGAAGATAATATTTTAACTTTTGTTTCGCGATCTGGTTTTCTCCAAAATTTTGTGTGTGGAATGATCTATTATACAGAAATCTACAAGAGAAATTTTAGCATAACCCAGTTTGTAGTTTGGAAGAAACGTGCAATTTACTATACAACACATTGATCACTGTTGTTTTTTTGAAGAAATCAGAGAATCAAAGGTAATTCAAATCTACATTCATTTTTTTTTTGGATATTTAGATTCAATAAAATGGATATACCATTAGATAAATTTAATGGGCTGAACTTCCATACATGGAGAGTAAAAATCCAGATGCAGTTAATGAATAAAAATCTATGGAGGATAGTAGATGGAAAAGAAAAAGCACCTACAGATGTAAGCAAAATTGTAGAATGGGAAACTAGAGATGAAAAAATAACAGATAAAATTGACTATAACTATGAAGAATTTCTATACTAAGTGAAGTTCTTGGAGGAAGGAGGCACAGGAGGTTGGAGGTCATTCAGCGACCTCTCGTCAGTCACCAACGACGGGGCCGTATCAGCTATGGTGATTTTTTTATGCAAAGGTGTTCCTATTGTTTCTTTGTGTTTCTGGAAGAGTGTTTCGTCATAGTTGTTCCTATTGTGGTTTGTAGAATAAAGGAAATTTCACATTGAGGGGGGAACATGATCTCAATGTTCCATTTCTAGTTTTCTACATTTATGGTATTTTCTATATATGTAGCAGATTTCAGCAGAATTTCCTATGTTATTCCCTGCAGTGAGATGTGATGAGGGCTAAGAATAATACTTGGCATATCATGATGTGGTTGTAGGTAAACCACTTGAAAACCTTCATTTTTGGTTTGTGGTACACCACTTGTAAAACCACCATTTTCGGTTGTTGGTAAACCCTATGCAAAACCATCACCTTTTTGGTTTGTGGTACACCACTTGTAAAACCACCATTTTCGGTTGTTGGTAAACCCTATGCAAAACCATCACCATTTTTGGTTTATGGTAAACCAATTGCAAAACCATCATTTTTGGTTTATGGTCAACCCTATGAAAAACCATCCATTAGGTTTATGATCATCCTGTAAAATCATCAGATCATGAGCAGGTGCAAGTATAAGGCAAGTTTTCCCATGTTCGCACTAAGGGGGGGAATGTTAGGAAATATATCTTAGTGCTCCATTTGTATGTGGGTGAATAATAATTACATGTGTAATTATTATTATGGTAAATTAGTGAAAGTACATTTACTATGTAAATGTAAATAATAAATATAAAATGTGGTTAGTATGTGGTAAGTTAGTAAGTTAGAATAATAAAACAATTAGTATTGTTTTATTATTATATTGGTGAGAGGTCAAACCATATGGGTGTATGGTCAGTACATGAAGACGAATGTTGTTGTAAGGATTGTTATTTTACATCTCCTATATAATGGAGTGTAATGAAATAGTGAATGTATAATAAAAAAATATAATATAGAGTTGCTGATTTCAATTATTGTCTGTGGTAGCTATTTCATGTAATCATGTATTAGATCGTAGTAATTTCTACATTATCATGCACCAAAACCCTCAAAACCCTACCATTGGAATGGGAAAAATGGACTCACATCAAAAACATTATTATTAAAGCTTCCAAATTCACCAAAAATGTGTAATATGACATTTAAACATCATCCATTATCGCAATTTTACTTTAACCAATCAAATTATTTCATTTAATGGGCCCACTGGCTCATTTCCTTCACAAAACAGCTTTCTTCTAGATCTTGAATTTACCTTTGAGCATCAAGACCTGTCCAAATGAATGAAAATATGTCATGTGACCACTCTATGGAAACATCATGACCTGTAAATAACTTATATTCAAGTAATAACTCATTAAACATCCATATGCTCAAACCACAACAAATTTACCCTTCATCAAAACAAGCTGCCCAAAAACCAATTTTGCAAACTCAACTTATTTTCACTCTTTATGCCAATTCCAAGACATATAAATTCCTTAAATAGGAACAAAATTCACCCATATTCACTTTCCAGGTGATAGAAAACATTAACTCAACCATCTCATGCATAACAAAACTCAATCTTTCATAAAACAACAAACTTGTCTTAAAATCCAAAGATACCTTATTTCTCACAAAATGACCTCGAATGAACAAAAAAACACCTCATCATGAGAGTAATAATTTCCTCATTAGAATTATATATTAATCCTATTTCCATAAAATGTTGTAACTCCTTCCAACTCCAAGTGGAAGGCCTTAACCAAACCAATCTCTGCAAACTACTTTTTATGCCTTATTGGACTCAAGAACTAACTATTAGCCGACTTGATCCATCACCTAAAAACTCACTTACACATTTGAAAAAACATGGAAAACACTTAGAAATGATTCCTAAGCACTCATAAACCTCCAAAACTTTGAACAACTCAAAAACATCATCTTACCTCATGTATCCATTTCAACCTTGTTAGAACAAACATCCTTCAATCTTGACCTTCAAGGATAGGGTCATAAATTTTGCATACCATCTCTAAAAATCAAATTTTATACACATTGGAAATCCATATAAATCATATTCACAACACAACTTCAATCAGATCCTAACTCATCATGTAGCTACTACAATCTCAATTTCAGATACAAGTTGCTCCAAACTACACCAAAATCAGTCTTCACAAATAAGCTACACTTTGCACTTTTTCACATTCAAAATGCCTCAAACCTTCATTAAAATATATAACACCACAGGGGCTAAAAAAATTTAATTTAATTCTCACCTTCTTTGGGAAACTTCTCCTTAAACTGAAACTCTTGTAAGTAGTCATATTCGTGGGGTCCACATGTCACAAGCATTAAAATACCTTTCTCAGTAAATCTAGAAGAGTCGTCTAAAACATAAAGTCATCAAATTTTCAGTAGAAATCAAAATAGGATTTGTATACTCACTTTGCTCCTAGTTAGGTTTTCTTAGGTTTCAAACCAACTTACCTTCTTAAAGATCATTCATAAAAATGTGACAATCAAACCACCTCATTTTTTTTCTAAACCTTATTAGTTCCATGGAAAATATCCCCTAAGAGATATGAGTCCCATGAAAAACATACAACCCACAACGAACATGTGAAATTCAACATTTTCTTCAAAAACACACCGAAACTTACCTCGGTTTTTCCAAAATGATATATATTCAAAAATATTCTTCTGAAAGACCTAAAATTTTCATGAAGCATCATGACAACCTGATATAGCTTTCCATGCTCACCATATAACTCAAATAGCTCTGAAACTCTCCATCCAATCTTACTAAATTGTTTGTTCTCACTGTTTGCGTTTCCCAAAGACCTCATAAATGCATCACACCTCTTAATTTTGACCTAAAACCCACAATACACCTCGTATACTACCACCATGCTCCAACATGATTTATTTGGTCTAAATCTCATACATCTACCTCATTTTGCTTGCTTTAGGGCTAGAAACAATCCCAGAGTGACTTGAATCAACAATAACAACCCTTGAACTAGACTTGTTGACCTCATCTGACCCATAGGCACTCATGAAATATCACATAAATCATGTATGACCTCATAAAATACTTCACTCATCTTGGGAGACCTCAAACTATGAATTAGCTCACTAGACCATGCACTAGGACACCATGACAACTCACCGAACATGACACTACCAATCAACCTTCATGTTTGACACTTAGAAAACGCTATATGGAGAATCACATGACACCATGACACCCTTTTCCATTAATGGAGTTGACATCAATGACAACACAAACACACAATGACCAACAATCTCCCCTTTTGTCATTGATGACAACCACCATTAGAAACATTGATGGCAACCAACAAGACAAACACACACATGAACTTATTCCCATGTTTTTTATGCTTCTCTCCCCTTTTAAATATATGAAAAAGGATAATATGATAATACATCATGGGAAAAGTAAAAACACAACTAGAAATAATGACAATAATGTAAAAAAATTACTTACTTGACCAACAAGCCCCCCAAGACTGAATTTTCTCCTTTTTGTCTCCAACAGAAACATATAGAGATCATATGGACCTGATATAAGTCTCAAACTAGCTCTCCTAAGCTGATACTGGCCAATTTTTCCTTCATTCATGCTTTACTTGTGTTACTAGGTCTATATCATGCTCAAGAACACTAAATTTTTGTTGAACTTCATCGTGATCGATTTAGGACTAGTTGTCCATGAATGACAACAATGAAAAATGGGCTAACTTCTTCGCATGCTCCAAAATCTCAACCTCAACATGTTATGGATTCTTGTACCTCCCCACAAATTTTTACTCCATATCACTAGTGAAAAGTACAAAACATGGATATCATACCTTGTTTACTTGTCTTGGAGAGATATCAAACACTTCATGACAATCCTAAAGCAATTTCTTAGATAAAATAACCATTTTCTATGATATCTCATACATCTTGATCATATGACTAATATTTCATAAAATGGTTTTGTAAAGGATTGACTAACTAAACCATTCATGTCTTTTAGACATTGAAAGACACTTGATTGAGGTTTAAATACACACTTGTTCCCCTCGCAGCTATGTATCATCATAAATAACATACACTAACTCTAGAAAACCCTTAGGCCTAATTTGGCCTCCGTCTCATACCTACAACTTGGAAATACTTCATAAACACTATTAAAATGCATACTTACCCCTCGTTAAAGGGTCAAAATTGGACCCCCTATAAAAGTAGACTTTCTCAACTTATTACCATTCTTTCCAAGACTATAATCATAAAACTCGACTGTGTACAACATTTTGTACCTTGAAGCTTTGATTTGACCTTAATGGCCATATACGGACCTCAAGATATTTCAAATCCCTCTATTGACCTTGATCAAGCATGATACTCCATTGTTACCATCTTTATGCTAAAAATACACCATAAAATTCTTAGATGCTCTTAGATTTCCTTCATTCTTGATGGCTATCTACACACTTAGGGACTACCAAACTTGTAGAGCTATCATTTTTTCAGCTTTCTCTACCTTGACATAGATCGAACTAGTCTTTTAGCCTGCCCTTCACTCTTAGAAGATTCTCACATATTTCTCAAGTATTCATCATTCATTGAGGTCATCTTGAGCTTTTACATACCTTGATGTTTATCTAACCATCTTGTACTCTATCACAGTAGATAAAGACATCAATATACATTCTCTATCATGTAGCACTATAATAGTGTTTCGTCTTGACTAAAATACATTTGTAATTCTTCTAAACCTTCTTAAGTGCACACAACAAATTCCCGGTGAATATGCATGGTTTTCTATGTCTCACCGAACTTAGAATGGTATTAAATCCATTTTTACTTACTTGAAGTCCCGAAAGGACTTATTTTAGTCCTTCGTGACGTTACCCAAAACTTTAACGCTGCAATAAATCTAGGAATCACAGTTACAAACCTCTTTGAAGTATCAACAAATATAAATAACCGATTCCTCCGACCTATAGCGGTATCCGATCATAGTCATTTTATCCTATCCAAGATGATATAATAAACATATCTAACTTTCTTTAAACTAGACATACTTCGGGATGGATTTCATTCCTCCATTATGCACACACAAACCTCGGAACCCCGACTCCTATATCATGCTTGAATAATATAAGAAAATTTTGACTCAAACCTTAGGATTATCATGAAACTTTTGACATTTTCCATACCATTAGACTAATAACACATGACTAAAATTCATGTCATAATTAGACAAATCTATTTGCCACCGTAAAACACAACTAGATTTCATCTTTTCCTCGTTAAGGAACACTTTGATTGAGACCATACCTCAACCTTCCAAGACATCATTCATGTTATGCAAGACACACATAACATTTAACTTTATCCCGATACACACTTCCAAATCAAGTGTTCATAAATGGACTTGTAGCTCTCATTTTCATAACCAAATGCAATCCTTAGACCTCCTTGATCATTTTTGGATACTCGATATAACTCTGAATTTGTAGTACAGACTTTGAGAACCTCGATTTTATCATCTTGGAACATACATTGAATCCCAATTACCAACTCACTTTGTTGATCACAAAATAAGATCATTTTTCTTCATCACTCAACTACTAAAGTGCCTTCGTGGTTTGAGGAACTTTTTCACACCGATACCTTCTTTCACGAGACCGTGTCTATGCTACTTACACTAGAGAGATTTTGATATAAATTTCTTACATTTTGCAACCCTCATTCATGAATAATGGGACTCAAACTTTCTCTTTCTTTCCTTGGGATCTTCACGGACTTGAATCTTGAGCTTCAACTCCATCTTTAATGTCTTGATAAAGCAACTTCACGTATATATTGACATCTCTATCCATACAAAACTTAAGGAACTTGGAAATGGCTTATATGCCTCCAACAAAGTGTTTAGACAAACATAATACTTGTTTATGATTTTAAGGATCATAAGTCTATGAATACTACTAAATATTCTTGTGGATGAAGATCAAGTAATTCATAGAGACCATTACTAAGTATTATGTCTTCTCAAATCCTTTTCAAGAAGAAATATTTCATTAAAAACAAACCAAACACACTCAAACTCAGACATGGAGTTAAACAACCCAACAAGGTTCAAAATGAGCAACCACTATCCCTTGAAAAACATTTTGACCACTCAAACAAGATGAATACATACCTTTGATAGATAGAGAACATAACCTTACATGCATACCATGATACTCATGTCATATTTTAGAACTAAAGATAACATGAACTACATGATACTTTTAGAACATGACTCAAACCATAATACTTTGACATCGACCCATACATACAAAACTCATGATGATGAATCAAAAATATTTATCCTCAAATATCTCTTTCCAAACACCATAATATAGACCATCAAGAGTGTATGCACGTACATCCACCTATAGTACAAATGTGAAATTATCACATTTGACCTCTCTTGAATCTTGAACGTAAATTAGACTCACTCATTTGTATCTAGACATAGGTGTAGACACAAAATCACACACTTTGGGTAATTATCTAGTCCTGGTTGCATACTACTATTCATATGATTCGTATGTTATAAAATTACTAATTAACCCATGTCTTTGGCCACCTTTCTTTTCTTTTTATTGCTACTTTCAGTCTTACACCCTTACTTGCTCATTCTGCATTTTTACCCTTTGGAATTTGTCATCTTGAACACTAGCGCCCACCAGGATACCAGCGCTAGGCACCCACATCCCCTCTAAGCGCTCATGTCCCCTATTTACTTTAATCACACTTTTTGTGTGATTTCTAGTTGTTTGAGAATTTTTCATCTTTTTGGTAGTTGGCCATTTTGGGGTTAATTGTAAATTTTGAAGCAAATGAATCGTATAAATATAAATCTATGTGACCATAATAAAGAACCAAGCACTAAGCACTATCTATAGCCACCTAAGGTTACATCCATGAAAGCATATAATAGCTCCATTGCATCCATCTATTACCATCACAAGGATACACAGGATGGTTCATCTTCATACACTTCATAGGATGGAAGTTCATTTTATTCCATGCACACATTTACTACATTCTACATCTAGCTACTTGTTCACTATCCAAGTGTGACAAGAGCAACCTAGGGAATGATTTCCACACACAAACATACATAGAACTACATTGGGTCCGAGATGTAGTGTAACACTCACCATAAGTTCACCATCATGTGACAATCGAGGACAATTCGATCCCTCATTTTGCATCTTTTTTTTGGGATTTGATGTCTACTTGAGGGTTTTAAAGGTCGATTCTTTATCAGTAGGTTTACAATGACCTTGGAAATATTGGTATGACCTCGAAGTGACCAATGGTGATTAATTTCAAACACTTGATGACACCCCGAGGTGGGTTTCGAGCACTTCCACAAACCCGGATGCCTGGCACCCACTGGTTGCCCCTATCCCTCTTTAGGCACCCCACCCAGCCTCCTCCTCCAGATTTGCAACTTTATGAATCTTTTTCAACTCTTCTACTGCTCCATCACTTCATCATAGTTCACACTTCAATGTGAATCAACTAATTCTTCTCATCCCCTTTTTACACTTAGGGTTTCATTATTCATTTCTTATTTTTCTTAGGTGTATTGATATCTTTCATTTTTATTTATTTATTGTTTTTATAGCATTTACATTAAGTTGTGCATATTTAAATACTTAGCTTAATCATTTTGGTGATATCCATTAATGCCTTCTTGCATGTCAATCCCGAATCAAGACATAGATTTAAACATCTCCTCACCATTGCTTGCATTCGTACGATACGCATCAAGAATCGGTCTATCAATCATTTGTTGATGCATTTTCTCAACATATTACTTTCCCGTCAAATACTAATGCCGATATTTCTATTTTTGACAATGATCCACTCTTGCATATCATGCTTTACATCTATAATGTTGACATCAAGTGTACTTTAATCAAAAATGGATCTAAACTTAATATTTATCCTATGTATTTCGTCGAAAAGCTTGGTACTTTTGCTACCAATGTTAGTCCATCATGTCTTTCTCTTCGTTTATATGATGGCTCTGCTTCATCAATGTATAGGTCACATTAATCTACATATCACCGTAGGGGCCTAAAACCATAAACATTTTTTTCTTTGTCATTGAATTTACAGGCCACACAACTATTTACTTGGTAGGACATGGCTCCATGCCATGCAAGTTGTTCCCTATACAATAAATCATTGTGTCAAATTCATACATGAAGGCAACGAGTATACAATTCCTTGTGATAATGAGCCATTTAAATAATGCAACAAAGATCCCAACACTACAGCCCTACTCTAAGGTTTGATACTATTGATGAGTCAAACCCATCGATGAGCTACCACATTTACCACCACTTGAAGGTGTCATTTACATGATAGATTCTGTACCAACTACATCTATGCCTCCCCTACTTCTACTACTGTTATGATTGTTTATGAGGGGCTTGTCCTATATTGACATCACTCTAGCTCCTCTACCTTCTCATGTGCCACCTCCATCAGTACGACCTCCTTTCATATGTACGATTTTCATGAATAATTCTTATTGGGAACACATTCCATTTGATCCTACTTGTGATGTCACTATATGTTCACATGATGGTTTGTCTCGGCTAGGTTTCACTTTCGAATAAATTTATCCTTCTACTAATGATCATCATCTATATTATGGATTCATCACTATCACTGTTGTTTATGGTCTGCATGTCTTCCATTTCATAGTCTACCTTATATGCACTCCTCACTATTCTCTACTTACATTAGGGAAATCTTGGCTCACTTACATAGGTGGTAAATTAGACCCTAATCATGCTGATATATCATTCCCATGCCATTTGGTCACGTTTTCATTTACAATGAATCATTCCTTGGATATTCACCTAATCTCACTCATTGGTATGCACATGGGTGCCATTTCCTCCTTTCAAATATGAGGAATATGCTATGGGTATGTACATCCTACGCCTTAATGGATCTTTACATGATCAACCTAACACTATTGCTTGCCAATTTTCTAATGCTTCCCCATTTGGCTTTGATCATGATACATGATTTACCTCCTATATTAAACTACATGATTGATTTCTTCATCTTACGTATGCTTAGGGAGCATATCCTTATCTATCCCCCAACATCAAACAATATCGTAATCTCTCATCACTTATTCCCATACAACACACACATATTAACATACACATCTACATCATCATTACCCGATGATGCACTCTTGTGCTTCGGTTCACACTTGACTATTGAGGGCATCCTATACACATGAACCTCACACACTACACTACACATTACATATCATACATTACATATGCCATATTCTAAATCTATGACACATTCATTAACACATTACACATATTCAATATATTCTTCATATATCTATTATACATCTTACGCACTTTGTGCTTTACACTGCTTACATATCTTGTGCATATACATAATCCATTTCTTCTTACACATCATACATATTTTACGTTGCCTACATATTTTATTCATATTTCTTATATTCATTATACACACTTTGTGCTACACATTATCCACATCTTCACCATCATGTTATTTCACAATCTATATATATTATAATGCATACATCATCACACTAGACCCATTAAACATACATTTGTATGCAACATTCTACACGCTACGTCTTCTTGATATATCATCCTAATACATCATATTGTTCTCTACTATATTATACACATTCTATAGTTGACTTATATAATGCGCATTACCCGATGATGCACTCTAGTCCCATGGTTCATACTCGATTGTTGAGGGTCTAATTCTGAATTAAACCTCACTTCCTCATCAAACTTGCATCATTTTCATCACAAAATCAATCTATCAATCCTTCTATCACACTATGTGACATTCCTTGCCATCACCTTATTGAAACATCTCATGATATATGCTTTATGATAAATCATCACATCTTTTACCATCTCATCCATCAATTACATGATATATGCCTTGTGCTACATCATCACGCTTTTGATAATTTTATCTATACCTTTAGTACCTTCTCACATCCCACTCCTTATGTTGTGATATACGATTTTTGTTAAATCATCATGCCCTCTAGAATTCTACTCATACATTTTGTGATATATGCTTTGTGCTAAATAATCATGATTTATGTCATTATATCTATATTGTGTTCATGTTAAATTTACTATGCTAATTAAAAGAGGCTAACACCTAGTAGTCTCAAAGCAAAGCTAAATTTACTATAGAACCATCATGATTAGAGATTAATGGAAAGATTATATATAATAACATGAAATAAATAATCTAAATACAAGTCATTCCTACTAAAATGTATGATTTCCTTTAAAACTATGAACCTATGAAGATCATAAGCAATCGAATTTTTGTTGTTGCTTCAAGATAATGAAAGAATCTCACTAAAATGGCTACGAGGCCATGTTTTTATCTCCCTTTACTAATCAAGCATGAAGAAATGGATGTAAAGATAAACAAGCTATTCCATCAATGGAGAAAGGCTCTTAATCGTATAATTTATATGATGATACTAGCAAAAGTATGGTGTAGGTGTGAGAGGAAGGAGCTTGTTCCTTTATATAGCTTTCCATTTGGGAGAATCTTGAATCCCAATGAATGTGGGATAAAGGATAAAGTAGATTTAGACTTGTTAAGCTTGATTAGAGGAATTAACAAGTGATTAACAACTCATGGGAGTTAGGGGTGCTTTAATTAATCAACTAGGATTAATTAATAGATTAGAATAAGATTTTTAGGCTATTTGGAGGTGATTTAGGAGGAATTTGATATGATTTGAAGCATTTGAAAGAGGTATTTAGCCAATAAAAGGGTTTATTGATTAAATACATTGTTAAAAAAGGCTTAATTAACTAATAATAGTTAATTAATTGATTGAAGAGGATTATAACTAACGAAGTGTCATTAATTGGCATCCAAATGTGATAAAGGCTAGTTAATTAACAAAGTGTCGTTAATTGACCAAAATAGAGGGAAATGTTAGTTAATTAGTGGGAAATCACTAATTATAATGGAAATGATAGGAAAGAGGATAGTTAGTACAATTTTAGCAATAAAACTGCGTAAGCGGATTTTAGGTGTCTACATTTGCCCTCTTTTAAGGTGGCGTAAGCGACGCCACTTCAAAGATAGTAGACAAGTATAAAAAAGTAAATTTTGAAGAGAAATTAGTATAATGAAGGATTCCCCTCGAGTTTCGATGGGGTGATAGAAGAGGTTGATCGATGATCGAAAATATGAAGGAAATGAATAAAAGAAACAAGGTGGGGAGGGATAAAAATGATCCCTATTGCCCCAAGTGTTTTGGAAGAAAAATTGATAGTGATAAGACATGATAGTGAAGAATATGGAAATAGATTTTGCATCCATCTCATTCAATAAACAAATTTGTTTCATCATGTTACTCATATGATCTACATCATCGGATCTTATTAAAATATACACATACAACAAAAGTGTAAAATAACATGAAAATCTATAATACTAACATTTGTTCATTGCCAAAACACTAACTCAATGCAACATACACAATGTAATGCAATACGAGAAAGTAAACAAGCTAACTTGACAAGGAAACAAGTACAAACACACATACTCAAACAAACAACATTCAAGATAGTTACACAAATGTTTTTGTTATCAAGCTTCAGTTTCTATATGTTCGAGTTAATGACAAGGGTAAAAAGACACCCCAAACAAAGATTCATGCAAGGTGAATACACATAGGACACAGGGGTCCTATGAAAAAGTGATCATGTACTATGAAATAATACCAAGCAACTCGTTATTCTAGGGAATACGATATATAGTAAGAAAATCGGCTTTGTTAATGGAGGTAAAATTTAGATGATTCGCGAGTCATTTGCGAGAACAAGTGAGAACCTAAGAAAGATGTTTTATAGGATAGATTTCGATGTTTGAGGATGATGCATCTGATAAAAGCTTTAGTGTTGTGTGCATGATTTTTTAAAAATGAAATTTTTGAATTTTACAAATTTTTTGGATTTTTTTATTTTTACCAAATTTTTAATGATTTTACCAATTTTTGGATTTTAATGTTTTTATCAAAAAAATTGATTTTTAAAATGTTAAGACGAAAATTATCTAGAAGAATGACAATATATTGTTGAGTTGTGGAGCTCAATTACTTTAGTTTAGCATGCTATATTAAACTTGCTTGGAAAACACAAGAATCGACATCGATTATAATGAAACTAACATCTCATATGAAGGGACCGACATCGGTCGTGAAAGGAGGAACCATCATCGCTTAGGGCTAACCAACATTGGTAACCTCGTGCAAAAGTGTTTTATTTAACTCTCGGGAATTAGATCTAATGTTAGTATCAAAGCAGATCTATTGATTGTAATTGCATGGCTAAGTACTCGAGTTTGTATATTCTTGTATAAGCATAAAATATAGGGTTTAGAAGTAAGAGGATTGAGAGAGTTAATGATTATTTTGAAAATAATTGTGTGAGAGAGAATTCTTGGAGAAAAAGGAGAAGCTTGAGAGGTATGGAAGATTGTAAATCTTCATTGTATATCTTCTCGAAAGCTTTGGACAATAGATTGGCTTGTTTCTTGGTGAATGTAGCCTACACTAGGCGAACCATGTTAAATCAGTGAAGATTTACATCTCTTTTTTTTGTATATTTCTTCTATTAGAATATCCACTTTTATTACATATATGCTTAGATATGATATATTATATGTACAACCTTTTACAAACCCCAACAAATGGGATCGTGAGCTTTGTTTAAGGGTTTTATGTGTTGAAAAATTTACTCACATATGGTTTTCTAATTGAGTGGGAGCTACAACAATGGCAGAAGAAAACAAATACAAGGTAGAGAAGTTTGGTGACCAAAATTATCAATTATGGAATATACATATTGAGGATTATCTGTATCAAAGAGATTTGTACTTAATGTTGGATGAAAAGTCTAGACCTACGAAGATGACTGATGAAGAATGGAAGATTCTTGACAGAAAGGCTTTGGGATCTATAAGATTGAGCATGGTAGCATATGTGGCTTCCAATATTATAGAAGCGACATCTACTGGTAGAGTTAATGAAATATCTTGCTAATTTATATGAAAAACCTATTGCTTCAAATAAATTTTATTTAATGAAGAAACTATTTAGTTCTAAGATTCATGAAGGTGGATCTACATCTAGTCATTTGAATGACTTCTGGTCTACTATAAATCAGTTAAAATCGGTTGATATTATGTTTGATGATGAAGTGAAAGCACTTTTATTCTTATGCTCTTTGCCTGATAGTTGGGATAACTTGGTAATGGTTGTTAGTAATACAATATCTGCTAATAATATTTTGAAGTTTGATGATGTGGTTAGTATAATCTTGAATTAAAAAATTCGTGGGAAAATTACAGAGGAATCATCATCTGGGAATGCTTTAAATGTAGAAAGTAAATGCAGAAGAAGAAGAGATCCAAGAGTAAGAATAATGGAAAATCAAAGTCAAGGAATGGAAGATCTAAATACAAAGGTAAGGGAATTACTTGTTGGAATTGTGGAAAGAAAGGACATGCAAAGAAATATTATTAGTCAAAGGATAAAGAGAACCAACACCCAAACAAAGGTAAAGAGGAAAATATTACAGCAGAGGTAATGCAAGATGCTCTTATTATTTCTTTGGCTAATAGAATAGAATCATGGGTTTTAGATTCGAAGCTTATTTCCATACAACTCCTAATAAGGGTTATTTTAGAAACTATGTCTAGGGCAATTTTGGGCATGTTTATTTGGGCGATTGTTGAGCGAAAAAAGTATGAAACTTAACATAAGTCACACGTGAAGTTTCATGCATGAGAACAAGGTGTGGAAGGATAGGTAACAAAATACGCACGAAAGATAGGGATAGATTCGAGACTTAGCCATTTTCATGATTATGAGCTATTTTTGGAGATAGCGTGCAGAGCACACAAACCAGATAAAGACTTGCATGACACACATAGGATATTTTTGGAAGAGCATCTACTAAGCACTTTACATGGGTTTGAGTTAATAATAGAATTACTACTGCCAGTTAACCAGAAGAGATCTATTATTAGCACACTTGCATGTGTGTCTATTATTATAAAGGTGCGTGGCTATTTTTGAAAGAGGGATTTGCGATAACCGATGTCGAAAACAATGCACCACAACGAAGTTGCACTCCGATGGTAACGTCAAGCTCTAACATAATAAGCAAGATTCGAACAATGGAAAGAATATGCAAATAAGAAAATAGGTTTTCTCATGCTCATAGATCAAAAAAAGGAAGTAAAAATAGGGGTGTTGTGTAACCCCATGCCTAAACAAGGAAAGAATATCAATGATACCACTGATGCATATGATGTGACTGACTCATATGATGCCACTATAGGAGGAGTTACAATTCCAAATAAGGAATATAACTCCTATGACGCCTTATCGACTCAAATGACAATGATAGATTCTATGATAGAATCTGATACTTGTCATTTGACTTCCTAAGACCTAATACTCTTGCAAGGTGAGATGACTCACCAGGTGATGTGGACGATGACTAGTCATGTCACACACACCAACACCCCCCTTCATCAAAGCCAAGGAAGAGGTCATGGTAGGCCAGGATAGAAAAGAAGACTCCCCTAGACAACTAAGAAAGATGTGTCAATGGGGCCTGACAACTAAAGGCTTGATAAGGTTCCCATATACAAATAACATATTTCTGGAAAGAAGAAGAGGAGAAGAAGGAGGAATATATAGCCTAAAGAAGATGGGTGGCTGCAGCAGACCTCACCCCAAGAAGAGACCACAAGTGAAGAAATTTCACCTTAGTGAAGGGCCCGTGAATATGTCCGCAACCCGATCGCTTATTTGAACATACTTGTGTATGTCGATGATGTTTTCATGTATCGCTCCCGTATGAAGTGCATGTGAATCTCAATGTGCTTCATCCACGATGTTGAACTATATTTCTACAAATTGAGATAGTACTCATGTTGTCACAGATAATAATGGTAGGCCACTAAAAGTGGATGCCAAACTTTGTCAAGATACCCTGTAACCAAACAACTTATGTGGCAGCATTAACTGCTCCAATGTAATATGCTTATGTCGATGATATGACAATGGCGTTACGCTTCTTGCTGGACCAACCGACAGACTCAACCAAGAGTGAAACTATAGCCCGAGGTAGACTTCAGATGATATAGATCACCAGCCCAATCTGATTCTTTAAATCCAACCAAGTCAATCTCACCCTCCTAAGTAATGAATATCATCTCGTGTGAGTGACACAAACATAGTGAAGGATCTCGCTTTGTTGATTTTAAATGTAGCTCATGAGGCTCCCGCATACATCATCTCTGGACACGATCCCGACAACATACAAAATATTTGGGCGAGTGTGAGTAAGGGACCCAAGGGGGAAGAGCAATCAGAAACCAACTTGACCTTAGAAAGAAAAGGAGTAGGTGAGGAGTTGCAATTAGACAAGTGAAACCGAGTAAGAAAATCAAGAGAGTACTTAGGCTACGAGATCATAATTCCCAAGTCAGATTGTGAAATCTGGATCCCAAGAAAGTAATGAAGCAATCCTAAGTTAGACATGGAGAACTTGTTGGCTAAGGAGATCTTCACAAAATCAATAATAGAGGAAGAGCTACCCGTGATCAATAGGTCATCAACATAGAGAACAAAAATAATCATGGAGTCATCCCGCCGAGAATATACACATTTGGGTCAGAGTGACACCGAGTGAACCCTAATGCAAGTAAAAAGGAGTCCATCTTGGTATACCAAGCCCGAGGGTCTTGTTTAAGGCTGTAGAGAGACTTATTTAACTTGCAAATGAGGGATGGATTATGGAGATAACCCATGGGTTGTTCCATATATATCTCTTCCTCTAGGTCCCCATGAAAGAAGGCACTCTTAACGTCCATCTGGTGGACTTCCCATCTGTTAGTGGCAATGATGGCAAGGGTTAGTCAAATGGAAGTCATCTTCACAACTAAAGTAAAGGTTTTCGAGTAATCAACCCCAGCTACCTGGGAGAAACCCTTAGCTAAAAGTCACGCTTTATACTTCTCAACTTCTCCATTGGCTACATACTTTGTTCGATATATCCACCTACACCGAATGAATTTTCTTCCTTTTAGAAGAGGGCTAAGATCCCAAGTGTCATTCTTTATGAGTGAGGAATAATCCTCATCCATAGCAGAATCCCACTCGAATCCCAGAAGCTTCTTGGAAAGATGGTGGATCGAAATCGAGGCAAAGAAGGAGTGGGGTCTAAAGAAACTCGAGTGCATACGTCTCTCATCTAAGGATCTCCAACTAAATCTCTAGCACTCTATAAATTTTTCTTGGCCCAAAGAGGTCCCGAAGGTTCAAGCTTAGAGTCGGAAGATTCTTCACTCAAGTGAGAAGGGACATAGTCCTCATCATCACTACTGTTAGAATTAGAAGACTCGGAATTTTGAGGATCGGGAGGAGTAGGGAGAGGAGGAACTCGCTCAACAACATCATCATCGATGAGTCGAATTTGAATCATTGGGAAAAATAACCTCAAAGTGGAAGTGAAAGTCAAGGATTACTCATCAAACTTCACACTCTGTCCAATATAGAGCTCATGGGTAGTAGAGTTCAACAATCGATATCCCTTCATGCCATCGATACCTGAAAAGATACAAGGTTTGGATTGTGGATCCAATGCCTTACGTTTCTTCTTGGGAATCCAAGCCATAGACTTGGATCTGAAGACTCGAAAGTGCTCAACATCAGGCTTGTGTCCAAACCAAGCTTCAAAGGGTGTCATCCCTCTTACTGCTTGTGTGGAACATGATTCTCGAATGTAACAAGCACAATTCACTTCTTCACCCAATACTCATGAGGAAGGGACTTGAGTGAACCATACAAATAGCCATCTTCTTTATAGTTCGATTTATTTCTTTCTCAGTAACTCCATTTTGGGAAGGGATGTAAGCAACTATACGCTGTAAAACAATCCCCTCAGAAGTGTAAAAATCCTCAAACCTATTGCTCACATACTCACCTCCATTGTCGGTTCGAAGAACCTTGATAGACCATTCCACTTATTTCTTGGCAAGAGCCTTAAAGTTTTGAAAATGCTCAAAGACTTCAGACTTAAGCTTAAGAAAATATACCCAAGTATAACGGGAAAATTCATTAATGAAGGTTAGTATATATAGATCTCTAGTGAAATAAGGAGATGGAAAGGGGCCAAAAACATCACTATGAATAAGATCCAGGGACGAGTAGCTCTCCGTGATTTTCCCTTATCAAAAATTTTTTTCAGGGTGATTTCCGAGGTGCAACCTCACAAAGACCTTTAGAAAACTTAACTCGGGGTAACCCATTGAAGATTTCATTTTGGCTCAATTATTAAGGTAATAATAATTTAGATGCCCAAAACACTCATGCCATAACTTGCTAACCTCATTCACATGAGTAAGGCATTGGGTGTCAAATCGAAGAGAAGTGGGAAAAGATATACAATCGTGAACGGTGATCCGCCTTTGCTGCACCCACAAGTGCGATCGAGTTAAGCTCTCAGGAATGATCATCGAGTTAGGACCAAATTCCACTCACATTCCTTCACCAAGGTGGGGATTTGGTAAACCGATAAGAGATTGGTAGAGAGATTGGGAACACTCAACACTTTTTAAAATGTTCCACCTTCTATCTCTACTTGATCCACTACTGTAAAGCTCCGACACATGAGTGTCATCACCCAACGTGATTTGGGACATGCCACATGGTTTAATGCTAGATAATTCAACCTCTGAAGAATCCATGTGGTGCAAGGCACCGAAATCAATAATCCAAGTTGATGATGGAGCTGATATAGCTACAAGGGCCTGACCTTTCTTCTTTTCATTTTGAGACTCCTTTGCTTTAGAAGACTCACCCTTCTAAGCATTTTGTTTAACGGATTCAGAACACTTATTTTATTCTTCTCAAGTAAATGAGTTAAGTGATCAATTTGTTTCTGAAAAAAATGATGCTCATCGTGGTTAGAATTCTTACAATAGGAGTATTTAAACTTTCCCTTCTTCACTTTAGGCTCAGAAGTCGAAGTGTTAGTGTTGGGCTTAGCTGGGGGTTGGTTGGTCTTGGTTTCTTTCTTAGGTTAGTCCTTTGTTTCTTTCTTCTTTTCATTTTTCTTGCCCTTATTTTCCATAAGGGAATGCGACTTGGATTTTGAGTCCCTATTTGAATGAGTTTGTCATGTTCTCAAATGAGTTTGGATGAAAAAATGTCAAAGGAGGGCATTTTTCAAGCAAAGACCAAGGCGGATTTCATGGCGTAAAAAGTTGAAACAAAGATAGAGTATTCAGACCTAATTTAGAAAGAATCGACAAGATCAATTGAGAGTCTTTCTTTTCCACTTTACATTCCTTTAGAAATAGTCTAGTGTGGACAAAATTTGAGAAGAAGGCCTACATATTTTAAAATTCACTAGGATTTAACCCTAGTAGTTCGTTCTCCAACTCATGCACTCTCATGTCATCTTTCTTCCCAAACATATCGTCGAGCATTTTCCACGCCGCATCGAGTCGAGGAATTTTCAATGTGGAAGAGAAAGTTGGGATAGACGGACATACATAGAAGACCTAAGGCTTCATCACAACAGTTGAACCACTTAGATTTTTAGGTTCATCATTAGGTTTGGTCTCTAACCCCATGGAGTTAGAGCATCGAAACTCACCCGTTTTGGCAAGCATGCCAAGGAATCCCCCTTGGCCTCACATGGAAGTGCATTAGCAGAGACGACTGGGCCACATGAACGCATCTCGAATCTATCTAGAAACCTCACCCTTACACTTGGTTTTCCAGTAACTAGTATAATAAGTAGTCAGTAGGCTAATTTAGGTAGTGGGAGAGTAGGAGTAAGTCAGGTGGAAAGTGCAACCATGGTAGGGAAAACATCTTCATTATTGTTTGGAGTTACCTTTTCAGGTGCATCATCTCGCACTGAATTTTGGACTCACTTTTGGGAGTGGTAACACTTCATAGACTGTAGGGGTTCAGTTTAGTACTAATGTTAGGACACAGGGAAGTACATATTCTAGTCCGCTTCCAGCCTATAGGTGTGGAGGATCGGGAGGTATAGGTGGTTTTAATTTTGGTGGATCTGGTGGTTCGGAGGCAGAGGTAACACAAGAGTATCTCATGTCGGTGGATAAGGTCCGCACTAACCCCAAAATATTTACATGGAGATGTATATTCATCTTCCGAGTATAGGGTCATAGAGGATTTTTCTCAACACGTGCACATGTGTGAAATACTTGCTTTGCACAAAAGGGATCATAACTTTTGAGTACAAGGCAAGTCAATTTGCAACTACATTGTAGGGACGTGCACATAGTTAAATGCAGACAGAATTTTTAAAATGATAAAACTTGCATAGATTATGTAGCATTAAAATATGGATTCCTTAAAGATTTCTATATCCCTGAGTTTGAGTAGAATAGTATAAGTGTGCTCAAGGATATTAAACAAGAACTACTGAAAGTGTCCGAGAGTATGATGCCCATTTCAAAACACTTTTATCTAAGCTTTCTTATGATATTCACATAAGCCAACATGCACAATGGTTCGTTGGAGGTATGATCACACCTTTTAGAAGGGCTTTGTCACATAAGACATACACTGATCCACACAAAGCATTTGAAGCAGTGTTGTGCGAGGCGATCAGTATAGAAACTAGAGTTAGCCCATTCTTGGAGGCACAAATTGCAGCTATGGTGAAGTAGTTGAAAACTATCGAAAATTCGGTACATGAGATGTGTACTCGGATTTGGTGTATAAATTATGAAGTAAAAGGGCACACCAAGGATAATTGTCCGCGTAGATCGGTGCGTTCATTATTACTAGACTGTGAGATATGTCAATTGAACCATGATGCCAATCTGCTGCCCACTATTGCAATGTGCAATAAGGAAGAACATCTCTTGCTATTGTAAAATTTATAGGTCCATGACTCACAATACGGAAGACTGTCAGCTGATTGGTTAGATCCATGATGCTATAGATATTGGTGTACGACAAACGCGAGTATCAGATAACTCTAAAGGAAAGGGTGAGCATCAAGATCATAATCAAGCGTGCTATGATTGGAATGAAGATATCTATGATAGAGGATGTGGCGGATGTCAAGGATACCATGGAAGATTCGGAGGGTGAGGCCGTGGTGGTGGATGAAGTGAATTCCCTCATGGAACATGCTTTACATGTGGATCACTTGACCACTACAGGTGTGAATGTCCTCAAAATATTACATGTTATTTTTGTGGAAATAATCATAGCTATGAGGAATGCCCAGGACTTATATGAGCATCTTAGTAAGTAGCATAAACAAGAAAACAAAGGCACATGGATGGTTAGGATACAACGCGCTATGGAAAATCAGTGGATGCCCAAGTTGGAACCAGAATCCGAGGTATTTCCTATAAAGATCACTACTGCTTTTGACCGAAGCCGCACAAGCTAGAGAGGCATTACAACAAAATCCTACTATCACTAAAGAGGAGGTTCTACGTGTATGGTACCCGAGATCCTGCCCAAAAATGAGGTTTATCAGGAAACCATGGAGGTCCTCAGAAATATTCAAGGTGAAATACAATGTTTAAAGGAGCAATCATGGAAGATGGAACAAAAGAAAGCATCGAGAGAAGGTCCAGTTAGATATTTATGACTTGAAGGAGGTATGCAAAATGTTGCACCAGGAGAATATTATTCCATTACTAGGGAGTTGGCTGAAGGGAAACACTCCACGCACTAATACTGAGAATGGGTGATAGATCCTGCATGTAAATCTTCCCCCATAGCTTAGACTACGACAAGGAAATCACTCTAAATTTTGTTGTGGATGGATGGATTTTGAGTAATATATTGATTGATACAGGCGCAGAAGTCAATGTGCTTACTTTAGATGCATGGGTATAGATGGGGAGACCTACATTGTAGTCATCTTCTAATGTATTATTCATGGCTAATAAGACAAAGGCCACTCCTATCGGAGTTTTAAAATATGCATCCATTACTATATAGGGGGCCAAGTTCACTGGGGATTTTGAGGTTTTAGCACTTGCGCGAAGGCACAGCTTCCTAGCTTTGCTTGGACGCCATTAGTGTTATGCAAATAATGTTGATCTTCGGTTCAACAAGGGATATATCAGTTTTGAAAACTATGAAAGAGTTATTATCCCTTTAACATATGGAAAATTTGTGCCCTATGTTGAGCCTTTAAGTGAGGAAAATTTGAATAGGATTTATGTGCGCGCCATCTAGGACCCGTAAGTGTTCGACCCATCTACTTGAATGAATCCTTCGGTGGAAAGATGCATAGTCTATTAGTGATACTACAAGTATTGATTTTTATAATTGGGCTCATGGTACTTATGAGTTTGTAGGGTGCGAAGTAAAGAGCACATTTACGTGGAATAGTAAACCTCATTGTGTTAGGAGAATAGGTAACAACCCTAAACCTTGGTACACTGGGGAAGGGGACCCTACGGTATTCCTACGTGCCATGGAGGAACAATGGATGGACTAGTTAGAGAGAAGAAGTATGCTATCATATACCCTGTGCGTGACGAAGTGCCTTGGTGGGTGGTTCACAGGGATAATCTTGTAGAATGGAATGAAGTCAGGATTGCTCTTACAACTCGGTTTTCTAGGAGAAATGCACCAACTCAAATATGCACATATCATGATAATCAACCTATTCAGCACCACATCCAGCAATGTGAGAGGCTCTAGATAGAGGGGCAGGAAGCTTTACCGCCTTTGTTGTGGGTGCACAAAATTTATTCTACTTTACAAGCTGCGTACATGCTTGGTATGTATATGCAGAGCTACATAGAGAAATTGGAAATTGGAAGGATTTGATTATAGGTATGGTCCATAATTTTGACTACTTCTCTATTAAACCTCCATTAGAAGAGGCATTAAGGGTTATCAAACGGTTAACTATGGGAGACAAGTAAAAGGAGGAAGAACTCATTCAGGGAGTTATTTGATGGAAACGACTCAGAGAGCATATTTTGTTGAAGAAACAAAGACAGATGCCATACTACTTAAGCGCACTTGGTTTGAGAAATAACATGGGAAGATGGTCTAAATAGTGGATGATGAAGAAGTAGAAGAAATGGATATAGACCATTCAATAGGTAAGCATGAGGTCTTGGACACTTGGGAGACAAGTACAAAGGAGGAAGAACTCATTCAGAGTTATTTGATGGAAATGACTCGGAGCGCATTTTGTTTGAAGAAACAGAGACGGATGCCATACTACTTAAGCGCACTTGGTTTGAGAAAGAACATGGGAAGATGGTCTAAATAGTGGATGATGAAGAAGTAGAAGAAATGGATATAGACCATTCAATAGGTAAGCATGAGGTCTTGGACAAAGTGTAACAAATGCGCCTATCATGAACCTATGAGGACCAAGAAAGTGAATATTGGTATGGATGTTGAACCTAAAGAGGTAATAATTGGAGATTATTGGTTTGAATCTGAAGTAGAAAAAATAGTGGAGTTTCTCCATGATTTTCAGGATTTATTTCCTAGGGGCTACCATGAATTGAAAGGAGTGCATGCATCATTAGGAGAAATGAAGATAAAGCTTAAGGAAGGTGCACACCCGATCAAGAAGAGACCCTACATGATGAACCCCAACTTGTGTAAAAAGGTCAAAGAAGAAATTGAAAAAATGTTGAAGTCTAGAATCATCAAGCCCCTAGACGAGTCAGAATGGGTTAGCCCAATGGTGATCAGTATAAAGAAATATGGTCGATTAGGATCTGTGTGGACTACAAGGAGCTGAATGTTGCATGTGTGACTGATCCTTTTCCTACGCCATTCACAGAGGAAATATTAGAAGGCGTTGCAGGTGCGAGATCTATTCCTTTATAGATGGATTATTTGGGTATCATCAGGTTAGGATTGCACAGAGGATCAGGAAAAGAATAATTTCACCACTGAATGGGGAAGTTTTGCATATACTTTGATGTCATTTGAACTGAAAAACGCACCTGCTATATTTTTGTGAATAGTTGTTCAAGCATTCTAGGATTTTATTCATATTTTCTTGCAAGTTTACTTGGATGATTAGATGGTATATGGGCTTATTAAGGATCATTAGGAAAATTTGCACTTGATTTTTGAAATATGTAGACATTTAAGAATCTATTTAAATGTCAAAAAATTGTGTGTTTCTACACCTTTGGGCACTCTATTAGGGCATATTATTTGCAAGGAAGGTTTGTTGGTAGATCCAGCTAAAGTTGCAGATTATTGTCGACCTAAAAGAACCTACCAAACAGAGTGAGGTGCGTGGATTTTGGGTCACACTAGGTATCATAGAAAATTTATCAAAGGATATGATAAGGTTGCCACAACCTTGGAGGAGTTACTAAAAGGAAAAGGGACATTATATTGGGGAACCACGGTAGCA
The DNA here is from genome assembly GCA_018340775.1 of Taxus wallichiana var. yunnanensis. Classification (NCBI taxonomy): domain Eukaryota; kingdom Viridiplantae; phylum Streptophyta; class Pinopsida; order Cupressales; family Taxaceae; genus Taxus; species Taxus wallichiana. The sequence goes on from CM031243.1 coordinate 583,475,696, forward strand.
TGTATTAGAGACATTGAAGGAGAAACTTACTACGAAGTGCCTATCATGTGTTTTCCCTCATGGGAGCAACCATTTCATGTACATGTAAATGCCTATGGCACAACCACTTTGGTGTGGTGTTGGCTTAGCTTTGTGAAGGTATTATAGATCATCCTATCTATTTTGCTAGTAGAAAGTTGACTCATGCAGAGAAAAATTATACAACTACAAAGCGTGAAGCTTTGTCAATGATCTATGCGCTACATAAATTCAGACAATACTTGCTAGTAACACCATTTGTATTCTATACGATCACATGGCATTGAAATACTTAGTAAATAAGTAAGTCTTACAAGGGTGCATATGTCAGTAGGTACTCTTATTCCAAGAATTTTATTTTACAGTTGTGGTAAAACCAGGGAAAATTAATTATGGACCAGACCATTTATCTAGGATATAGTTAGGAGAAGACATGCGAGACAATTGAAGATACCATGCCCAATGCGCAGATTATATAGTTTACATGTTGCACCTTTAGACTTGGATGATATCATTGTTTTTCTATGCACAGGTGTGGCGTCAGAAGGACTAAAAGCATTAGAGATGAAACAACTTACAATTCACACAACAACTTTTATGTTGATCAGTGGTGACCTGTACAAGTTAAACCGAGATGAAGTATTGTGTCGATGTGTACTGGAACATGAGTACATAGATATCATGGAAGATGATAATGGTGGTATTGCAGTGGGCACTATGTAGGTGACGTAATTACGTGCAAGATTCTACTCATTTGGATTATAGTGGGTGACCACGTATAAGGATTGTAAGGCATATTGTAAGGCATGTGATCACTGTCAGTGCCTTGGAAAACCAGGGAAAAGAAATTAAATGCCTTTAAGACATATTCCTAGTGTAGAACCATTTGAGAAATGGGCTATAGAATTTTTGGTCCTATCTCGCTAGCCACGTGTAAGATTAGATCACGCTACATCATCACTTGCACATATTATCGACAAGGTGGGTAAAAGCAGCACCTACAAAGGATTGTATAACAGCTACATCAGCCATGTTTTTATGGGAAAATATTATTACAAGGTATGGATGCCCACTAAGTTTGACAAGTGATAGGGGCACACATTTTTTGAATGATACAATCAGAATTCTATTGGATGAGTTCATGATTGCACACCATAAGACTACACCATATCATCCTCAGGAAAATGGGACTATTAAAGCTTTCAACAAGATTTTGAGCTAGACATTGACAAAAATATGTGATGTTGGAAGGAAATATTGGGATGATAAATTTTCTCATGCTTTGGGTGTATAAAACAACATACAAGTGGTTAAACAAGGCCACACCCTTTTAATTGGTGTTTAGCGCAAAAGTAGTTCTTCTTATGGAATTCATGTTACCTTATTTACGTATTGCACATTCTGGAGGTCTAGCTGATGAGCAAGCATTAGAAGAACGAATTGAAAATTTGACCAAACTAGATGAGTGATGAGAAATAACACGTTGGAGTCAGAAGCAAGAAAAGGCTAGGAAGAAAGCATGGCATGACATGCACATCAGGGACAAAAAGCTTGAGATAGGACAGATGGTGCTTCTTTATGACTCTAAGTTTCTGCGCCATCCAGAAAACTTAAAGTGCATTGGTTGGGACCGTATGTTATCACTCACATACTTGAAATAAGCACTTTCCAGTTAGAGGCACTTGATGGAATATGGTTAGCTAGTTATTTCAACGGGAGTATGTTGAAGCCCGACTATAAATAAGACTTCCCGGTGTTTGTAATAAGGAAGTGTTGCCCATTAGATTAAGTTTTTCATTATGTATTCCTTTCTTCATCGCTACGCTTTGTCAATTTAGTTGGTTTTTTTTCATAAATAAGCGTGTTTGCACTGAAGCTAATTACCATTTGCAGTATTTTTATGCACAGAGGACTGCACATACCATTGGTGTGGGGTAGATGTTTACAATTGGGTAAAAATCAAGGAGTAAACTATTACAGGTGCTATTTGAGTTTGGAAAGAAGATTGCTTCTAAATGATGACCATAGATGGGGATAAATAAAGGAACAATATAACGCGAGGTAAGCAGTGGCGTGGAGACTACCAAGAGAAGGCATAGTGGCGAGGTACTCATGCACATGGAAGCGCATTGAAGAGAATTCTGTAGCCAAAAGGTAGGAAGGCATGCTAGAAGGTTATAGCTAAGGTGTGAAGATGTACCACGCGAAAGTGTGAAAATGGTCAATTAATGAGAGAATTATTGGTAGGTGAAGGAGAAATAAATGCACTAACTTTTTGAAAATCTATATAAGGACGTGATGCGAGTTCATTTTTACCATTGTAATCACAAGTATTTAAAAGAGCTAAGTGCAAATGAGCTGAATGATGTATATTGAGGTGTAAAGAGTGTGAAACTAGATGTGGAGAGTGGATTTGTGCACAGAAGAAGCTTGCATCCCCATTGGTGAAGGGTTTGAGCAAAGAAGACACATTGTGAAAGAGCTAGGGCACATGATTTCAAACTAGGGCACGTAGATTCAAGCTAGGGTTTGGACCTACTCACTATAGAAAATAGAAAGTGAAGCATTTGCACATTATAAAGGACAAAAAGTTGAGATTTTTATATGGCACCAAAGAAAGTACCTGTCATAGGAGCCAAAGGAAAGAAGAAAGTGGAGGTAGAAGTTGAAGTTGCGCCTGAGAGTAATTTTTCGAGATGTAATACCCAGAAGGTGTTATAGTTGGGAAAGAATGGGATTCCCACATCCATAAGTGTAAAATAAGTGATTACAACCACCGCACATCGATAACAAGGAGTTAGATGCATTGTTGAGCATGAAGACCAACAAGCACATGGTAGAGGACATGTCAATATATGATGACGCTGGAGAGAAGTTGTTAAAGTAGGTTGGATTCTATCAGTTGTATAAGCTCCCTTATTTTGGAAAGTATGAACCATTATACCAGTGGTTAATGAGTAGATTCCATGAGGACTTCTTCTATTTTTCCGACAGAGGGTCGAATCACAAACTTGCTTGATCGCAACCCCGATGCAATTAAAAATCATAGGGGTAGACCTTGACAGTGATCTAACTGATAAGGTAGAAATCATAGAAATATGGAAAGAGTTAGGATATACAAAGGGTCCGTGCGGGATGGAAATTGACAAGTTAAAGAAGTACCCAATGGTTCAGAGAAGCTACACATCTGTAACAAATTTGAATGACCAAGAGAGGTGGTCACAAGTGAATAAAATGTGGTTACATATCGCAAGGAGAATGTCGTAGGGAGTGATCTACAACATAGTAGGCTACATTGCAGAGAACATTATCGAGGAAGCACACACAAGTGATAAAATCATTTTTGGTGCTATTTTACTTTCTTTAGTATTTATGGAGATTGGAGTGCCTGATGGGCCGAAGGACAAGATCTGGGAGTATCCCATGGAGAAAAAATCCCTTGTAGAAAGGTTTGAAAAATATTTATGTGAAGGGTCGATGAGTGGGCCATTCAAACATAGGGCAGAGATGTGGTATGACAGGCTCCGCATAGCATTTGAAGAGGAGTGGTGCATTCCTAAGGAGTTACCGTCAGTGGTGGGCAAGGTAGTACAATTCGTAGTGTACCAACACTTTTGCATTGCGTGATTTGCTATGAGGATGGGACTTAGAGCCCATGGTGAAAAATATCGTATGCCTTCATAAAGACGCTACTTCTAGGCATCAATCCACTATTTTACCGATGCGCGCTACCTGAATTTTATTACAAAAAAGGTAGATTGTGGCTACCACACTTTGAGGAAGACATATGTATTTCTAGGACAGACTACCTATGTTGAGAGGCTCATTTCAGACATTATAAGCATGAAGCCTATAAGCTTGGAAATTGGGGACATTAGAGTAACACTCGTATACCTTCAGCTTAAGCCCAAGCTGGAGAATAAAAAATATGTGGAGAATGAGTTCGTGCTCCCAGGGCCACCTAAGGGAAAACATACAGTGGAGAACATGCTAGCTCCAAATCCCACAGAAGCTATAGAGGTAGATGATGAGGAGGAAGATGAGGATAGTGGTGACTTAGAACATAGGGGTCGGAGGCAACCCACAGATAGAGTAGAGGTTGAGCATGTAAGTACCCCACCTCAGGTACAAGAAGAAGAAGAGGACTTGGAAGCAGTCCAAGGAGAGCGTCGTTTCAAGAGGGTGTTCAGAAGAACAAGAACACAAGGAATGGGAACTCCTCAGTCTTTTCGAGAGATCACCACGACTCTCTCCACAGAAAGAGGTAGTTGAGAAAAGAAGGAGAAAGCTAAAGCTGAATGAGGAGGTGGAGGAGTTTGCAGAGAGTGTGCCCAAAACTCCTATACCACCAGAGGATGTGGAGGAACCCAAGGACGAAGAAATGAAGGATGAAGAAGAAGGAGTAAAGGAGGTAGGAGAAACAAAACAAGATACTTCTCAGAACATAGAAGATCCAACTCCAAACCTTGGCACTCAAGTTCCTAAGGGGCCAAGAAAAAAGAGGGCAAGTGGGGAGTATGCTGCACCGATCATGGGCTATGATGAGGACACACTTGTAAAATTTTCTGCACACGATTCTAAAATACAATAGGCCTTAACGAGTTGTATGGATAGGATTTGATGGACCCAGACATGGCTATTGTACACACAAGGAAACAATTATCATAGTCCATGCAAACTCACATGGACGAGCCTAATTTTGATGTATGTGAAGATTCATATGTCAAGAAGAATGAGAAAGGTACTGCAAAAATAGGCACATAACTATCAAGCCCACTATTATGTCTAATGAATAGGTGAGTAATGCCTTGGTGAAGGTATCTACAGAGGTGGCGTGGTGGAATGTAGATAAGGTCTGCAACTATTAGAGCGCTAAGAGAAGATATCAAAGCTAAAGATGCCAAAATAGTGTGTCTAAAAGGAGAGAAGGACCTAGAGAAAAAGAAGAATGGGGTCCTCATCAACATGGTAGAGGAGATCGACGATCATGTCCTGAAGGCAAGACAGTACCTAGAATCCAATGTACTGAAAGATTCCCTTCGGCTATGCATTATGTGCATACCTTAGTTGATTTTGTGCTTGAGGATGGACCGATTCAGATGCTAGAGCCAAAGGACCTTGAACATGAAGTGAAGAGAGCAAGGGCCTCAATAGTTAGAAATATTTCATCTTATGAAGCCTTGCTCCAGACTTTACAGGAAGAGCTAAAGAAAGCAGACCATGCATTAAATATTTGTGCAGCTCCAGAAGCAATAATCGAATCCAAACGATGGTAGAAGACAATGAAGTCCTGAAAGTGACGAAAGATGAGATATTAGGGCATATGGAACAATTGACACTAGTAAATCAAAAGCATGAGGCCCTTGCAACAACCCAAGACCCACATAAAGAAAGGATGGATGAAATTGAAAGCTTATAACACAGAAGATGGATCTTCTGGAAGGAAGGGTGACTGCAATGTCCAACATTGTTATAGTATTACAGAATGAGAAGGAAGATATTGCACAAGAGGAGTTATATTTTATTACAAAAGAGATATTCCAAAAATGGCAGAAGCTACACTAAGTGATTGGAAAACCTTAGAGGCTGAAATCAAAGAAGAATATCCAGAGTTAATTCTTCTAGTTGAAATAGAGGATGTTGCAGGGTGAAATTTCATTCTTTGTACAATAATTCTTTAATTTCCTTTCATTCCCATTCTTTATTCTTTAAAGTATCAAGAGGAAACCATTGTCTGGGGCAGCAATGCAGTTTAGTGTGGGGTAATGTTGAGCGAAAAATTATGATACTTAGCGAGAAGGCACATAGAAGGTTAGCGCGTGGGAACAAGGCACGTTCAAAGGAGAAAAAGGATAGGGAAGGAAACACATGATAAAAACAGAGGACAGATTCGGACTTAGCCATTTTCATGATTACGAGCTATTTTTGGAGATAGCATGCAAAGCACATAAACCAGATAAAGACTTGTGCGACATGCATAGTCTATTTTTAGAAGAGTGTCTACTAAGCGCTTTGCATGGGTTCGAGTTAATAATAGAATTACTACTGCTAGTTAACCAGAAGAGATATATTATTAGTGCACTTGCATGTGTGTCTATTATTATAAAGGCGCGTAGCTATTTTCAGCATGTGACCTATTTTGGGAATTATGTAAGCGATGAAGGTAAATTCCCCACCCTTATAAATATGTAGTAATGTACGTAGAATAGAGAGAGTGAGTAGTGAGCTATTATGGAGTTATGCTTCTAGACTTGATGTGCACATAAGTTTATATTAGAGTAGGTATTTACCTTAGCTCATGTTCACCTAGGTACATTATTTACCTTTATTGTATTTATCCTCACCCACTTATGTGTGTGGATATTTCTTTTTATTTATTTAGATATTAGGAGATATTATCTAGTTGTTAGGTATAGTTCTTTCCTTGATATATGGTATTGACTAGTTCTTTCCTAGATCTATGGTATTGACTAGATCCTTGATGTCTATTTCTCTCATAAATCTATGGACTTGACTAGTTATTTGATGACTAGTTCTTTCCATGATTTATGGCTTGATCTACGACCTTGACTGGTTCTTAGATTGTTATTCCTTGCCTATATAAGTAAGGTCCATTCTCATTGTATTGCATTGAGTTCCATAATAATATATGATATTGTTTCTCATTTGTTTGCAAAGGTTTTATGTAAATTTATTCTGATGAATTACTTTCATCTTATTGATCGTGGTGTTTGATTAGCATCTGTGTTCTTGGCTTGGTACGATCTGGTTATCGTTCCTTTCGGTTTATGATATTTAATATTGTAAGAAGCTTCTATGTATTTACTATTTTTAATATAATGGAGTGTATTGACTGATTCAAGGTGTTAAACATGAACATAACTAGTTCTTGCATGGTTGAATTCATTATGGCTATTTTTAAATCCATTACTCCTTAGATCTAGATCTGGAATATGCTCTATAGAATGTTTATACTATTTATGGATCTGAATGCATTAACCCTTCATCATGTTTGCATCCTGCACAAGCAACTCTAAGGAGGGGCATGGTACCTTTGCACGCTTGGTGAGCATTTCTTCTAGGTTGAGTGATGTGTCGGTGCACCCGGTTATTCTTGATAAATTCTAGGCTACATCGGTGATGATGAAACTTGTAGTATTACTAGTAAAGAGGAAGTTCATCTAAAATTGCAAAATAGAAATACATGGGTATTGAAAGATGTGAGGCATGTGACAAGCCTCAAGAGGAATCTTATTTCTGTAGGGAAATTAGGTGAATTTGGTTGCATGGTTATATTCACAACAGACTCTTGAAAGTCACCAAGGGTGCCTTTGTTGTGGCAAGAGGTAATAAGGTAGGAACATTATATTTATCTACCTGTGTTATTGATTCCTTTTATGTGTTATCTACTTTAGATTCAGATGCATGCATGTGGCATAATTGGTTGGGCCATATGAGTAAAAAAGGAATGTAGATCTTAAAGGCTAAGGGTAAGTTATCAGATTTGAAAGATTTAGATCTTGATTTATGTGAGCATTGTATCTTTGGAAAGAAAAAGAGAGTGAGATTTCTCAAAGTTGGGGCAACTAAAAAGAGAATAAAATGGAGCTTGTACACTCATACGTGTAAGGACCAGCCCGGTAGATTATCATGGAGGATCCCATTATTATGTTACTTTTATTGATGATGCTACAAGAAAGTGATGTGTTTATTGTATTAAACATAAATCTGATGTTTTTAAGACTTTTAAAATATGGAAAGCCCTTGTTGAGAATTAATCAAATTCAAAGTTAAAGTGTCTTAGATATGAAAATGGTGGTGAATATTGTAGCAAGGCTTTCAATGATTATTGTTTAGTGAATGGAATATGTAGAGAAAGGATAGTTCCAAGAACATCACAAGAGAATGGTGTTGCAGAAAGAATGAACAAGATAATCATAGAATGTGCTAGAAGTATAAGGATACATGCTAGATTGCCCTTGTAGTTCTGGGAAGAAGCAATTGATATAATGGTTTATTTAATTAATCATGGGCCTTCAATTTCACTAGACGAAGGAAAACCAGAGAAATCTTAGACCGAAAAAGAGGTAGATCTTTCTTTTCTTAAAGTTTTTAGTTTGGAAGATTTTGTGCATATTGATAAGGAAAATAGGAAAAAGTTGGATGCAAAATCTAAGAGATGCACTTTAATTGGTTATGGATTTTGTGATTTCAGATTCCATTTTTGGGATTTAGATAATTCTAAAATTGTTAGGAGTCGTGACATTGAATGGAATGAAAAGATAATGTACAGGGATCAAATTTTTGTACCCAAGAATGAACCGGTTCGAAGTTTGTAAATGAAAATGAACTCTCGGATTTAAAATTCATACCTACCAAGTTACATAGTAATTGGTTTTGGTTGACCTCTCACCTACATCATTCATCTAAATTGGTAGTGGTTACATAAGAGACAAACCGACATCGGTTAGCACAACCGACATTGGTTACGGTGGTGACATCGGTCACCTTTGTCATAATTGGAAACAAATTTCTAAGAGGTCCGAATGAGCCTCTAGTACTCCAAACTTCTGTGAGAAGGTCACAAAGGGTAAGTAAACCTCAAAATATTTACACCTTCTATATCTTATTTATTATTGACTGATAATGGTGAACCAATTTTTTTGAATAAGCACTTTGCAAGATGAGACCCACATTCGGTGGGAGCATGGGATGGATGAGGAGATGGACTTTATGGAACAAAACTAGACTTGGGATTCGATTAAGCTTCCGAAGGTAAGAGGACATTTCGAACAAATGGGTTTACATGATCAAGGAAGAAGAGGGTGGACGAGAAGGGTATAAGGCAATGTTTGTAGTAAAAGGATTTGCACAAAAAACATGTATTGAATTTGGTGAAATATTTTCTCCTGTTGTTAAAATGACTTCTATACGTATTGTATTGAGTTTAGTTGCAATACATGATTTGCATTTAGAGAAACTATATGTGAAGATGACTTTCCTTCATGGTGATTTGGATGAAGATATTTATATGCAGCAGCCGCTTGGGTATGAAGTCAAGGGTAAGGAGAAATTAGTGTGTAGGTTGAAAAAGAGCCTATATGGGCTCAAGCAAGCTCCAAGGCAATGGTACATGAGGTTTGATAGTTTCATGCATGAGCATGGTTACTTGAGATATGAATCTGATCATTGTGTTTATTTCAAGAAGCTTGAAAATGGAAGCTATATTATTTTGTTATTGTATGTGGATGATATGATTATTACAGGATCTAGTATGTAAGACATTGGTGAGCTTAAGGGAAATCTAGCTCACACATTTGATATGAAGGATTTAAGAGCTGCAAAAATAATCCTTGGCATGCAAATACACATACATAGGAAAAACAAGAAGTTGTATGTCTCAGGAGGCTTATATCAATAAGGTGTTGGAAAGGTTTAACATGCAAAATTCAAAACTTGTTATTACACCTATGGTTGGACACTTCAAATTGAGAAAATATCAATGTCCTTAATCACATGAGGAGGTCAAATACATGACATGAGTACCATATGCTTCAGCAGTTGGGAGTTTCATGTATGTTATGGTTTGTACCAGACCAAAAATTGCACATGCAGTGGGAGTTATGAGTAGATTTATGGCCAATCCAGGTAAAGAGCATTAGAAAGAAGTCCAATGGATACTCAGGTATTTGAGATGGACATCTAGCATGTAGTTAAGATATGGAGGTTTGGATATTTCTTTATGTGGTTATGTTTATTCGAGTTATGGTGGAGATCTATATGGTAGAAGGAGAACTACTTGGATATATTTTCACAGTAGGTGGGATGACAGATTAGCTAGATTTCGAGATTGCAGAAGGTTTTGGCTTTGTCTACTATAGAGGTAGAGTATGTTGTAGCTACAAAGGCTAGAAAAGAGATGATATGGATGAGCAAGTTCATGGAAGAGTTGGGAAAGGAGCAAGATGATTGAAAATTGTTCAGTGATAGTCAAAGTGCAATTCATTTGGTAAAGAACTCATTGTTTCATTCTAGAACAAAACACATTCAATTGACATATCACTTCATACAGTAGGTATTGGAGGATGGGCTGCTAAAACTGGAGAAGATTCATACGAGTGAAAACCTCTGCGGATATGCTAACGAAGCCATTAGAAAAGAGAAGTTGGAGCTACACTCCACTTCTATTGGTCTTCGAGTTTGAGACTTGAAGAGGAAGAAACAAAGCTAAAGAAAGTATCCAAGAATGATGTTGTACAGGTATAGTGCATTAATTTATCTCCAAGTGGGATATTGTTGAGTTGTGGAGCTCAATTACTTCAGTTTAGCATGCTATATTAAACTTGTTGGAAATCACAGTAACCAACATCGGTTATGATGGAACCGACATCGGTTATGAAGGGACTAAAATCAGTCACCTTAGACTAACATTGGTCAAGCAAGGAGGAACCGTCATCGGTTAGCACTAACCAACATCGGTTACAATGTGCGGGAGTGTTTTATTTAACTCTTGGGAATTATATCTAATTTTAGTATTTTTTAATTAATGGAAAATAGTTTTGGAGGGACTGTACCCTGTTACAAGGAAGGTTCAACAACCAGATAAAACATGAAAAAAACATCAAAAGAGGATCATAATCTAGATAAAACATAAAGTACAATAGTCACCCAAATAGTAGCTACTGGGAAAAAGTAAAACATGGAAAAAACTACAATTAAGCAGCCAAAAATAGCATACTATCTCAAAACAAAGTAGCAACTAAAATGAAACCAACTAGTCCAAGGGGTGTTATTTCTTGGAGGTCCTTTCAATCCTTGATTTGATTGTGCACAAAGAAGTGAATAGCACCAGAGTGGTAGTGTGCGTTGGATCATTCACGTTCAACTTTGAGATAGCCTGATTTCTTTCCTTTTCAGTCCCCAAATGGATTCAGAGACCCCGCTCAACATTGAGATGCTTCTAATATGTTGCTACGAAACTCACTAATGGTGTTGAAAATGGCCATATTATGATCATGTCTATCTTTGGCCCTCCCTAATCTATTTTCCAACAAGTTCAACTTTACTCAGAAATATCCTCGGTCGATCAATTTCAATATCTACATTTTCACTTCGATTTCTCTTCCCCTTCTCGCTTGGTTAATTAATATTCTCAACCTCCTTTTCCAATAAGTCTAGTCTGACAAGAGTATTATCCCTCTCATCCTATGAGGCATTATCCTAACTAGCATTGCTAATGTGTAAAATATTTTGAACAAGTTCCATTTCTTTGTTGCTCCGAGGACATGGGAAGAGGGAGGAGAGGCCACTATACTGAATTTGGGGTTCTTAGTTTTAGTAGCTTTGGCCTTAGAAGAGGTGATCGGGTTGTTCAAGGAGTAGTGGGGATGGGAAAGGGTGGGTCGTTGGGAGAGATAGGAATGACGGGGAATTTGGAGAGGCAAAGTTTATGCAGGAGGAAGATGAGCCCCTGGTGGAGGGGGATGGTCCCTGGTATGTTTTGGAAATAAATAATGGAAAGTTCAAGAGAATTCAAGAGGTAATGCGGGAAACAAACTGCAAAGTGTCTCCTAAAATGGTTGAGGAAGACCAAGTGCTTGGTAGGAACAATGATATAGCACCCTTCAAGGGAAATGAATCGAACCATCATTTTAGTAACATCATCGTAGGGTTTAGGGTGTGAGATCTAATTTTAGTATTAAATAATATCTATTAATTGTAATTACATGGATAAGTGCCCTAAGTTTGTATATGCCTATATAAGAATAACATCTAGGGTTTAGAAGTAAGAGGATTGAGAGAGTTAATGATTATTGTGAAAATAATTGTGTGAGAGAGAGAATTATTGGAGAAGGAAAATCTTGAGAGAAAGAAAGTATTGTACATTGTGATAGGTGTTGAAGATTGTAAATATTCATTGTATATCTTATGAAAGCTTTGGATAATATATTGGCTTGTTTCTTAGTGGATGTAGCCCACCTTTGCGTGAACCACGTTAAATGCGGTGTTAATTTATAATGAGAAATGCCAAATATATATTCCAGGATAGGAGATCATTCTTATCGTATTACGTATAGAATCTATTCTATTCATCGTCTTCTATTATTCTCATCCGCTACCTTTTTCCTTGCCAACGGGACCAGAGCAGGACCAGAACCACAGAGCTGAACCTGGCCCATCATCACCGCTCAACCTCTCTTGTTTTGTATATTTATTCTCGTAGAATATCCGCTTTTATATCATGTATGCTTAGATATGATATATTATCTAAACAACTTTGTGCAAACCCCAACATATATGGACATTCCCAAAAATCATTGGAAAGTAAAAATATGCCCCAAGTAGCGAAAAGGGTCGTTAGGAAGGAACAACATGCCCGCGTAGCGAAACAGTGAAAAATAATCATCGCAACGAGTCTTTAGAAGAATATAGAAAAAATCATGGCAGCCTCTAGCACCTCTAGCCATGGAAAGTTTTAGAGGTGAATATTCGTTAATTCATGAATATTCTGTTTTTAAATTTGAAATTGGCGAATATTTAGGGTACAAGCTAGGACCAGTTGCCAAAATTTTATGGGTACAAGTTAATTATAGGGGTCAATTTGCCATTCCCACGAAATATAAATTCATAAATTTTTACGAATATAGTCGATCAAGAGCATATTTTTATGCTTACCAAATATGACAACATATAGTATGTTGTCATCCGATAGCATAAAAAAATGCTAGCGGATGACATCATTTTATGCTTCTAACCGATATCATATAGTTATGTTGTCAACAGGTAGCATAAAAATGTGGCTAGTGGTAACATTTTTATGCTACTAGCCGACAACATACTATATGTTGTCATCGGTAACATAAAAATATGCTACTGACCGTAGCATATAAAAAATCTACCATTTGGTAGCATTTAATAGTGATTTCGTGATGTCTTGATATTCGCCATTTGTAGAAAGCTAATTTTCCCATATTCACCAAATATTTTCTAAGGCATTTTTTTTAGGGACCCTTCCTTGCCTCTAGGGTGAGAGAAATGACGAGATAGGTCAAAACACTAAAAATAGCAATCCAAGAGGGGTAAAATATATCGTGGCAAGTTATTTGTTACCTAGCCCTTGTGATATTTGGAGATATTTTTGCTCTTACTTTAGAGAGGAATGGATCAGATTCAGAGGTGGAAATATAACATAGATCGAGTATGAGAGTTTAGAGGGTTCCCACGGAGCCAAGACCGGTATTTAACCAAATGTTTTTAAGTTGTAAGTGCATTTATTACATGTTTTCGCTAGGGAAAACGTGGGGTCGCACTAGCGCAAGCCCTAGGGCATGCTTAGTGTGATGGGTTTTTGCTAGTGTAAATGCATTACAGGATGGCGTAGGGGATGCGCAAATGCAAGACTAGTTTTTAGGCTAGGTTAGGTGCCCGACATGAAACTAGGAGAGCTAGTGGGAAAATGGGTGCACAATTGTGTAGGCTCACACTAGTGCAAAAACTAGTGAGTTTTATGCGAAAGGTGTGCACTAAGCGCAAACATGTGGTAGTGCCAAAAGGGGTGCATTAGAAAACATAGGCTTGCGCTTAGTGCAAATTTTGTGTCTTAGGAAAAAATTAAGAAGAAAATTTGAAGTTGGTGAAAAACCTAGGTATGAATAGAAGAACATAGAAGTAAGCAAAACACATTAGGAAGATTCTTGTAAGAATAAATGATGTTAATCAAGTGGCTTTATGTAATATTGCAAGAGATATTACACAATGTGGATGTGCATGAATGGCATGGGAACCTCATATCTTATGAGCATACATTCACACGTAAAGAGTAGTGAGGATTGAGTGTTGTTCTCGCATATTACTTGATTTATTTCATATTACATAGATGTTTCACATTACAATGGTTCATGCCCTCCCGAATGCCTTAGCGAGAGAGATGATAGAGTGAGAGCTAGAATTTTAGATTGCCGACCAATGAGATGGAAGTCACCTTAGAGGATGTGTTGCATATCCTCGAGTGTCGATCAGGGAAGCTTGGTGGAGTATGATGGGGATCGTATTTAGGATCCGAGCTAACATTTGGGATATATTTGTATGTCGGGACATACCCCGAAGGGGATGGTTGTACTTACTTATGAGTGCTTCGAGGATCGACATATTGCAAGGATTATTATTTATTTGATGGTTCTTGTCGTGCTACTTGTTTCCTAACAAGATTGGAACACACTTCCCACTTCGTTTGATGGAAGTAATGCACAAGTTGATGGATGGAAAGGTCTTCTGTTGGGTTGAATGTATACTAGCCCATTTGTATTATGATATGCATTTTTACAGCCAAGGCAAGAGGAACATAGGACCAGCTACAATGTTATTACGAGATATGGTCATGGGATCGCATTGCGATAGGGCGCCCATTAGAGTACTATGAGTAAGGGCTATAGATGAGCCCTCCTACATGGGATGGGAGCCAGAGATGAGGGACGTCGATCACATATGGGTGATACATATTAGTAAAGAGATGACTTTGATGACTTACAACTCAGTATGATTACTTGCGATCCTACCAATTGTATCGGTGGCATTATGATGGTATAGAGCTATGTATTGCAGAGGTGGATCACTTCATTATTGGGATCCAGACTCACATCGAGATAGTGGTATCACATTGAATGGGTGCAATGATAGCTAGGTCATATCACGTACATACCGGGAGGTGAGATATGGTATGTACGTAGGACACACGAGAAATTTGATTTTGGGCCATAGATTAGATCATGGTGAGCTTGTGATAGCTTTTATGTTGCCCCATAATGATGGATTACACATCCATAAGTGGTAGACCCCGATACTATAACAAATTATGGGTCTTGGTATGCCACAATACTTCCTATGTGCCTTATGATCATGTAGGCTGTCATAGATGCATGCATAGCCATAGAAGCGAGAGGGTTTACAAGGACATACTCGAGAGACAGAGATAGATTGGGCCAGCCGGATGCCGAGGCGGCTTTACAAGAACATGACCAGGGTCCATAGGTACAGGTTCCACCACATGGTCCTCCCCCACATCATCCATTACAACATCAAGCCCATGTACATGCACAACAGTTATTATACATGGTATACATGAACAGCATAGCAAGTTCCCATAGTATAGGCTCCGCCTTCACCACCGTGATTAGCTAGTCCTCACTTAGCAATGATGGATATGGTGGAGATGGATGGGATGGTTGGGGGTATCCACCACATATTCTAGTAGGTGAAGGATGGAGACTACCATACGAGATCACCTATGAGACAAGTTATCTAGGGTACAGAGGATCTAGTTTCCTTGAGGCATTGACTACAACAAGTATCTGAGAGAGGATCGGAGATATCTAAGCAAGACCAGCTTATCTCACCGAGTGGATACGATGGGGAGCTAAGAAGACTTAACTGCAGTAGATGTAGCTAGACTTATAGCAGATCGTGATGCTCTAAATCACCCAACATTAGCATCGATCGGGTCTCCAGGACTTGGTATATGATTTCGTAGCGTAGAAGCCGAGGCATCTCACTACAAAGCTCTATATCATCTTACGAGTTCCAAAGGGACAAAGATCATCCCCTTTTAGTCAATTTTCAGGAAGCATATCTAGATCAAGATCACACAGGGACATCTCGTTCATTGAGGTCATTATATATTTCATCCCCTCGGTGGGGAGTTTCCACATAGTAGGTGCAACACATCAAATTTTTCCACCTAGCTCTAGGTCAAGTAGTCCGGTGTGGGCGAGAGTCATGGTTGACTCGGTATTATTTGGATGTACTGTTTTTTGATGTATACCTCATGATGAAGGAACATTTTTGTATAGATGTATATGTATTATTTTTTACTATGCCTCGTGATGAAGGCACATTTTTTATCCATGCCCATGATGGCATATATTGTATTTGATGTATATCGAGACACATTATTTTGTTCATAGACATTTTGTATTTATATGGATATATGATGATGATGATGGACCGTCTTTGTTAATTGCATTTTGTGTTATGAGATATGATGTTTAGCCCATGTTTTTATTATGGTATATGATGAGGGGGATAAAGATAATCCATCTTGCCCCTCTTTTGATGATATTATATGATGTTAGCTTAGCATACATGTTTGATTTTCATTTGTATGATGATGTAGCTTAGCATTTATTGATATGTGATGATGTTTTAGATGTGATGATAGATGGCACTGATGATAATATGATAACAAACTATACAAGAAAACAAGACAAGCACAAGTTAATCAAATCTAATCAAAACAACACAACGATATATAAGCATACAAGATAACAATCAACCCAATGAACTCCACAATAGATTAAACTAACACTTAATCTAAGAAAGCAAGTAAATCCAATTTAAAGCACATAAGACAAGAAGGCAAACCAAAAAAACTATGTACATACAAACAACTAAAGTAAGCAAACTACTACTTTGTTTTTGTGGGACAATTTTGAAATGTTTTGTGTTTTATTTGGTATTATGTCGAGAAATGTTATATTGTGTTTTGAATTTTCTATGGGACATATGAGAATGTTTTTATTTTTCCAACTAAACATTTTTTAATTTTTTTGGGTATTTTTAAAAAAAGTTATAAGAATGTTTTTGTGATTTTCTAGAAGTTTTCCGAGCTACGTGCAAGAAAATGAACAAACATGGATCCCCCAAAGTGATAGATGGGATATACAAGGGAAAAATTCCACACATATGTGCAATAAGTGATGATGCAAAGTTTTTCCCATTGCTAGATGGGAATGTACAAATCCAAACTCTTTGCATACAAAACTAGGATCATTCGAATCAAGGCTAAGAGAGATAGGCTCAACACTACTTGACACACGGGAAAAGACTAGCTTAGGATAAATCCATCGTAATCCTAACTATGATATTCCTATGAGAAAAGGACCCCCATGGCGTTGGAATCTAGTTTTCACCAAATGACTTGTCCAAAGTTCCACAATTGCATGGTTTTCACACTTGGACACATTGATTTCTCTTTACTTTTTCTGATTTTATATTTTTTATTGATTTTTTGATATTTAAGGGACCCCATACTTAAACATGGAAATTCTTGAGATGAATGGAGTTCATGGGTTCCCTAACTTCATCACCATCAAATTCAACAAGCTTTCAGCTTGTATGCACTCAACAAAATTTAGCGACCACAACATATGGCCCTAACCATTCACCCAAACTTACCTTTCTTTTCATGGTCCTTGGTGGTATTGAATTGATTTTCCTTTAGAACAAGGTCTCCTACCTCAAATTGGTGAGGTATCATTATTTTGTTATAACTTTGATGAAATTTATTCTGATACACTTTGAGGTGATCAAGGGCGTGAAGTCACTTCTCATCTAATATCTCTAGCTCTGACAATTGAGCCACTCAATAGTCCTCTTCTTTATCCAAGTAATCTCTTAGCTCTATGCACAAATAGGGGAGCTCGATCTCAAGGGGTAATACAACTTCTATGTTGAAAACTAGGGAATATGGAGTAGTACCAGTAGGGGTGTGGATGGATGTTTTGTAATCCCAAAGGGCGGGATGAATATGTAAATTCCAATTACAACCCGTTTTATTCACCATCTTCTCCATAATATGAACAAGGGTTTTATTTTAGGCTTCAACCTTCCCATTACCTTGAGGGTAATAAGGGGTTGAATACTTGAGTCGGATTTGAAAGCGTTGACACAACACCTTCACAATTTTGTTCTTGAATGACTTACCATTGTTAGCTATAATGGCAGAGGGGATGCCATACCGAAAAATGATATGATTCATTATAAATTTGGATATCTATGCACCAAGTAACATAGGTGAGAGGAACAACCTCTACCCACTTCATGAAGTACTTAGTGGTAGTAATAATGAACATATGGCCATCAGAAGATGTAGGGGTAAGATTATCGATGAGATTGAGTCCCCACTTTGAAAATTTTCATAGTGTGGTACTAAGATGCTCGTGCATGTATCAATTTGCCATATTTCTAACAAAAAAACATTTCTTTATATACTTACAATCGAATCTCCATGGTAGGCCAATAATAACCTACTCGTAGTATATTTATAGCCAAGATTATCCCACTTGTATGGGATTCATATATGCCTATGTGCACCTCCTTAATCAAAGATAGCCTCTTACAAATTAAGACAATGCAACCGATTCTGTCACATCCTCTATGGTAGAGATTTCCCCTAAGTAAGGTGTAGCAGGATATGTATTAGATAAGGTTTATTTTGTCGAATGGGAAATTTCCAGAGGGAAGGTTCCATCATGAAGGTAATTGAATATATCAAGGTACCAAGGGGAAAAGGGACCAACAACTTCACATACCAAACAGGACTCTGACATGTCATATGCTGGTATTCATAAGTGCTTGACAAAGATTGACATGTTGTTATTTATGGGTGGGATGCATAACATAGACCCAACTGTAGCCATAGCATCCACTACTTGATTTTTCCCTCTAGGATCTGTTCAAATGTAATTTTCTCAAATAACTCCTTCAGAGTGTCAACCATTTTTATAAGGAAGAATTTTTTCATCCTTAACTTTGTATTGGTCAGTTACCTATTTGATTATTAACAAAGAATCACCTATTACATTCACTTGTCGATATCCCACTTGATATCCATTTTCATCCCTGTAATAAGGGCTTCATATTCTACTATATTACTTGTACATGGGAATTCGAATTAGAATTATTGAGGGATCAAATCTCCTAAAGAAGTGACAAGCACAACTCTTGTACCTTAATCGTGAAATGTAAAGGAGCCATCAAAGTATAGCTGCCATATAATAGATTCCAAAAGGTACATTATAGAAGCATCTGGAAGTTCTAGACTCAATGGTTTTGTACTTGGAAAAGGGGCTTCAACTATCTCGATCCACCAACACCTTCCCTTTAATTGATTTATGATGGATGTACTCAATATCAAATTCACTAAGTAGAATGATCCAATTGGACATCCTTCCCTGTAAGTCCGTGTTTTGATAAAAATTATTTCAATGGGTCCACTTTTTATATGAGATTGGTCTTATTATTCAAAAAATAATTATGAAGTTTTTTAAAATAAAAACAACGACCAAGCAATCCTTCTCAATCTGCAGTAGTTGATCTCATAAGTAAGCAACGTATGAATAAGGTAGTAAACAAAATTTTCTTCCTTATCTATATCATATTGGGCCAACAATGGCACCAATTACAAATTGAGTAGCATAAATGTATAGTAGTAGTGGTTATTTTGTAGTAGGAGGCATTAGAACAGGGGTTTGGACAGATATTCCTTAAGAAAAAAACACTTGTTGTTTTGGGCCCTAATAAAAGTCAACATATTTCTTCAGAAGATGTGTAAATGAGTGGCATTTGTCTCATGAGTTGAGAGATGAATCTTCTCGATTGTTTTAATCTTCCCTTGCAAGTTGCGTAGTTGTTTGATGTTCCTAAGAGGAAGCATTTATGTTATAGTTGTAACCTTTGTAAGATCTACCTCAATTCCTCTATATGATACAATGAATCCTAAAAATTTCCCGATATCATGCTAAAGACACATTTCTTTGCGTTGAGTGTGACATTATAATCTCTAAAACACCGAAAGATGTGTCGTAAGATAGCCGAGTGATCTTCTATAGTCCTAGATTTACCCAAGATGTCATCCACATAGTCTTCCATTATGTCATTTAGCATACCGTGAAATATGATAGTCATATCTCGTTTATATGTTGTGCCTACATTCTTGAGGTGAAGGGCATGACTTGATAGTAGAATTTTCCCCGTGGGGTTATAAAATATATCTTATGTTGATCTTTCTCAGCAATTTTAATCTGGTTATACCCTGAAAAACCATCAATGAGTGATAGCATTTCATAACCAGTTGTTCATTCAATAATCATTTCGATGTTAGGAAGAGGGAAGTCGTCCTTATGATAAATTTTTTTATATCTATGAAATCTATACAAATTCTAATACCAATGGGTTTCTTCAGACGGGGGCTATGGTTTAAATCCATTATGAATAATCAATAGGCCTGATGAAACCTGCTGCCAATAATTTCTCTAGCTCTTCTTTTACCAATAAGACGATGCAAGGATGCATCTTTCTGAGCTTCTGTTTTATAGGCTTTTCCTCTTCGTGCGCAACTAGGTTGTGCACTACTAATTCTGGATCTAACATTGGCATCTCTGCATAGGATCAAGGAAAGATATCCAAAAATTCATGCAAAAGCAACACAAGTTTTTTGTTCTTGGGCTAAGAGCGAAGCTCCCAACTTCACCATTCTAGGTATTTCCTTTGTACCAATGTTTACATCTATGGTATCCTCCAAAATCAACTTGAATTCTTCCTCCATGTGCATAGGATCAGGGGGAGATTGATATATTCTCCTTCTAAGGTAATCTCAACGAGATTTTTCACCCTTAGGTTGGTCAGCTTCTTTTTCCACTGATTTTTCTTTTTTTTTGTACATCGGTGCCTCAAAAAGGTTTTCACTATAGGACTTGGACATATTATTTTTGTAAGACTTATCTATGGAAAATTTTCCCTTTCTTAATTTTTACTTTCATGACTACGAACTCACTTCTTCTCCGAAATATGTGCATGCATCAAGGTTGATGGAGAATCCTTTCTTATGATCACCCATCGAATTCCATCACAAAGACCCATAAACCCACCAATAGCTTCTTCATTTTCAAGGAGTTTGATTAGTACATGTTTTTTTGGTCCCGAGTTAATAAGTGACAGTAGAAAAGGTCTAACATTATAATGGTAGGGGATATGATAAGGGTTGTAGTCAAGATAATCATGTCAAAAAAATAGGTTCATGGAGGCAAGGTCTTTGTAAAGACTACACTAATAATTTTTTCACTTTCGTATTTGGACGAACTACCTTATCGTTCAATTTGTTACTTTGACCTCTAGAGGATTGGACCCATATGGTCAGACACTAATACCATACTTACAAACCTTGCGATGTGGTATCGAAGATCTTCCTACATACCTTGTTTGTTTATGCCACAACCATATCCTTTGTATCCCATAACATACATCATTTTGTTTGGGATAACATACTTAGGTGATTGATAGCAAGGAGCCATCTCATCATTTGAAGGTTGGTACAAAATATTGTCAAGTATCTTCTCATCTACTAATAGACCACTAGGAGTAAAAATTTTGATGTTGCAATTCTCTTTTGACCATTAGTACTTGTAGCAAGGACTACCACGTGCTTTGGGTGATAGGGGGAGGTTAGAAACTAAAAGGTCATGTTGGAGATCATATTCTCTGCAACCATTTGCAACAACTTTCATCTCCCATGAAGCAAAAGGAGAATCGATGTAGAATCACCATTATCATTAATAGATAAGGTATCTAGATCAACTCGTGAGGTGAGTGCCTTTGATTGAATTAGAATGGCCATCTCTATAGAAGGGAATTCATAAGTGGTGGGAAAATAACCTAACAATGCTTTGCAATGAGCAAAGGGTTGAGAATCCCCTTGAATAGTGATGGTTTTTCCTTCATGATATAACTTCAAACACTAATGATATGTAGAAGGTATGACCTGTATGGCGTGAATCCATGGGTGACCGAGAAATATGTTGTAAGGAAGCTCCAAGTATAAAACATAGAACTTAGTATCATGAGTAGTAGGCCCTACTCCTAGTGAGAAATTTATCATGTTGTCGATTTCCGTCCTTCATTGTCATAGACCTTGATGGTAATGACCTAAGTTTCTAAATCAATCTCGGTGTGACCTAGTTGTTGAACCGCCAGTTTCAGAGTACAAATGTTCAATCCCGATCTGTTGTCCACAAGCACCGTTTTTATATTCTTATGATTGATAATAACCTCAACGTGTAAGGATAATTTATGACTAGGATCCTCTTCAAGAATATCTACCTAACTAAAGGTTATGTGCTCCGTTGGAGTAATCAGTGTAACCATGGCTTGGAAGTGTGTGGGTCAATATCAACTAAAACTCATGACCCCTGTAATGTTTTACAAAGGATGTCCTTGTGAACATTAGATATTTTGAGAATATCTAAGATCAAAATCTTAGCAGTAGTTTTCTCAAGTTGCTCTAAAACATCATAATGTGTCCTGAGGGGTAAGCGAAGGAGGTTCTAAGATAACAAGGCAAGCACATCATGTTGCCATGACACACTATTTCATTTTAATATTAATGGTGTTGATATGCTCAAAAGGTGGGTTAACACAACCAATTAGGGCATCAAAATGATTATTCGTTTTTGCAACATAGTTGGCAGTTTTAGTTTGGGACGACTATCCTTGATCCGAATTTTCCTTTCCTTTTTTATGCTTAGGGAAAGGTTCTTTGTAAATTCCCAAGTTTGTGTTGGTAGATTTACTAGGGGTAGAGGAATCTATTTCCACATCACCACTATCAATTAATTCTTGGATGAAGTGTTTCAACTTCAAACACTTATCAGTTTTGTGACCCTTGACATGATGAAACCTACAATATTCATTTTCTCTAAACCATGATGGTGTAGGTGTGTCATCTCCATAGGGTATATTTTCTGGGTACTTAACCATGTGGACAACCTCTAAATGTTTTAATATCGATGACATAGATTCAAATAGAGGGGTGAAAATATGATGTTTGTACTCAGGGGCTGAAGGTCCCTTAGAAATTTTCAAAGGAACATGGTTTTGAATAGCTTGTACTCATTTAGAGTCTGTTATACCATCACCTACGACGTTATTATTCTTGTTTGGAATGAAATTTGATTTTTCGTTAGGCTTTGAATCGTGATTATCGTGTGAGAAGGGTTTTAAAGTCCCTTTTGCTAACAATGATTTTTCAATTTGACTACCTTTTTCTATGACCTCTTCAAATGTGTTTCCACAATGCATCTGCAAGTGGAAATTAATATTAGGGTGTAAGTTAGGTATAAATATGTTGACCAATTGTTTCTCTGGTATGGAGCAAGGGAAGCGACTAGCGAGCCCTCGCCATCTTTGTAAGAAACTAGCGAAGCTTTCATTGTTTTGTTGTTTCACATTGCACAAATCTATCATGGTAACATCATTTTCCATGTTAAAGGAGAAGTGACACACAAAATTTTATGCTAATTCCAACCATGTAGAAATGGACCCTTTAGGTATATGTAAAAATCATTTGAGTGTTTGACCCCTAGACTCCGTGGGAAAAGGTGAATGAGATAATTATCACTAAAAGTGACCTCTTGACATGCCATGTAAAATTATTTAATGTGGTCTCTTGGATCACCTTTGCCCTTTTATTTTTCAAACTTGGGACAATCAAAGTGGTGAGGGAAAGGTACTTACAACATAGCCATGTTAAAGGGATATGGGCATAGCTCCTCAAATTGATACTTTTACTATTTCCTACATTGCCTTCTTGTAAAGCAGTAAGGGCGTTCTTCATGGATAACCACTCTTGATTGAAGAGTTTCCCTTGTGTAGGTGATGTTGGCCTATATAAATGGTTAAGTCTAGTTATTTCACCGCCATTATTGTCTATGTATAACTCCTCATACGACTCTTTACATTTTTCTTGACGAGGAGTCTTAGTATAAAACTCTTGATGTGAAGCTTTAGGTTTTTCTTGTCTAGGAGTCTTGGTATAAAACTCCTGATACGAAGCTCTAGGTTTTTCTTGTCTAGGAGTTTTGTTGATTCCTTATTAACATGTGAAGCCAAGCTTTCCAATTGGTGAGAAAGGGCTTGTATTTTTTGTTCTAAGGTAACCTCTTGGGTTGGTATCTCTTTACGATTTTCACAAGAAGGATGTTGTTCATGATTAACATGTTCTTCATGATCCTCAAAATGAATTTTGATAATGGAGATGTGATAACCTCCACAATTTTTAGAAGGTACCTCTTCCTCATTCTATGGGTCAAGTAAAAGCATGTTATGGGTTTAGGATTTCATCAATGTTACATGGAGGACGCTCTACTTCTTCCTCTTCTTGAACCATGCTTGGAGAGAGAGGGATCAAACTTAGGTGGCAACTTGACCCCTAACTTGACAACATGCACAATAACTTCATGTATATTTTGAAACAAGAAGTTATCTATTTGGGCGGGACTAAATTCAAATTCCACCCGAGGATAATTCTCTGTTGAGTTGTGAGATCAATTACTTGATTAGCATGCAATGTAAAACTTGCTGGAAAACACAAAGAACCATCATCGCTTATGGGGAACTGGCACTATCACCAGGACCGGCATCGGTCAAGCAAGGAGGAACCGACATCGGTTTGGGATAACCGACATCGGTTACCTGTGCGAGGATGTTTTAATTAACTCTCGGGAATTAGATCTATTTTTAGCATTAAAATATATCTATTGATTTTAATTACATGGCTAAGTTCCCTAAGTCTATAAATGACTATATAAACTTAAAAGCTATGGTTTTGAATGAGAGATAATTAACAATAATTAATAAGAACTTGTAAAAGTTGGTGAGAGAGAGAGAATTTTAGGTGATGAAGTAAAAAGCTTGAGTAAAAGAAATTACTATACATTTGAGAGGTGTGGAAGATTGTAAATCTTCATTGTATATATTGTCAAAGCTTTGGATAATAGATTGGCTTGTTTCTTGGTGGACGTAGCCCACACTAGGTGAACCATGTTAAATATGGTGTTGATTTATGTCTCTTGTTTTGTATATTTCTTCTGGTAGAATATCCATTTTTATTTGCATGTATGCTTAGATCTGATATATTATTTGTACAACCGGTGTGCTAACCCCAACATTCTCCTCACCACCACTATGATCAACCATGGTGTTGTCTTCAAAAAGTGGGTTTATCTTGTCATTTACAAAGGGATTTGACCCTAATTTTTGATGCCCCATCCTTGTGATAGGAGGCATAATAAGAAAGGTTTCACTAAGGTTGATTAAAAATGGACCCTAGGTAAAACCAAGCGATTAACGACGTCCAAATCATCACAAAGAATGTCAAATAATAAATGGTAATGAATCCAAAGGATCAAGACAATATGAACCAAGGATACCAAAGAATAAATAATGACACACTAATAAAGTACCGTATAACAAGAATTATCTAGGACAAAACAATCAAGTACAATACTATGATCCAATCACAAGAATAACTACTCCCTATGCGTTCTCAAAGATAGGTTTGGTGCAAATAATGACAACACAATATCAACACTTAGGTTAAGTTTAGAATAAACAAGACCTAAATACTAAGAAGGTGTTGACATGATCTCCAAACAAGGTATACTAAAACAAGTTTAGATACAAACAAAGTCCAAGTCTTGAAAATGGAGGCTACAAATGCAAGCAGCGCAACAACACTATTTGGACATGTTAATCAAGCTTTGTGGAAAAAGTAATATTTTAGTTTTAAATGATGTTACCAAAATGCGAGCAGTGTAATGATGACACTTTCAAAACTCAAGGAAATGTTGGGATCAAAAATAATTCTAAGTATATCAAGAAGTTGTTATTTATGCGAGCAACGTAACAATACAACTTAGAGACTTAGATCAATTTTCACAAAGGAAACAAGACGTAAGTATCAAAATTGTATTGATATAATGCGGGAAGCATAACAACTCAAAGGAATTCAATGATAAGAAAACCTAACTATAATGATAATGAGTCTCAATATGGGTGTGAGACAAAGGGCCTACTAGAACATGAAGACGTACCATTCACACTTTCAACACTCACATTCCAGCATTGTAACCTAGTCATGTGAGTAGAATACAAAAGTGGTGGACATGATTATTTCTAGTGGTATCCACGTATATGTTTTCTTTTGTCCCAAAAAGGGCAATAATAAAACAAAGGAGTAGACCAAGTGGTGATGAAAAATACTTAGCCTAACTTTGGCAAAGTTTTTCCTTGTCTTAGGACAAGGTAGAAACTAAGACAAAGTAATGCCTTGTAAGTTTCGTGATGAATAACATGCGGCTTCAACTTTGATGGACTCTCCCTTGTTTGAATAACAAGGTTTTGACTTCAAAAAAATTTGCTTTGTGAGAGATCTTTAGAACACATTGGATAAAGTCAAGTTGGCCCCAATGCCAAATGGTTTCTAGGATTTTATTCACAAACTTACCAATTCTTTCCTAGAGGAGGTACGTATTTCTATAATTGCTTCTAGATAATAAACCATTACCCCACAATCAAATTAATGAACGGAGGCCCCATACAGGAAACATGAAGCTTTTCTCACACGGTTTTTCAACTAATCAAGTGGGTAGTGGGGCACTTCTCATTTTTTCCACCAGTTCTCTCAAGGTGTGGACTACTTTGGGGTTCCTAGGGTAATCCTCATAATGAGTTTTATGGCTTATGCCAAGATACTTCCCCCAGTTTAAAGTGGACGAGCCGTAGCTCTTAACCAAAACTTGCAAATACAGTGTGTTGAATAAAGTGGGGTGTTTTTATCTTGTTTTAAACATGTGGTTTTGTACACCTTTGGCAACCTGTAACACACTTGTAGTTAGAGTTTGTTTAGATCCCAAGTCTTTGACAAGTGTTAGGTCCTGCACACAAAAGACTTAGTAGTTTCCTATAGAAAGTGAATCAAAGTTGCTTTTGATTCTCAAGATCGTCCAAGGACACAAGAGAAGAGCATACACAATGATTTGATTCAACTAGATAAATGCAAAGGAAAACTTTTAAATCAAATGTACTTTAAACAATGTTTGATAAATTATTCATTCCCTTAAGCAAAAATGAAAGATTAAGTTTCCAATTAACCAAATGTTAGAAAAATGAAAACTAAATTTGCTTTTGATTCTCAAGATCACCCTAAGGTGTAAGAGAAGAGCATACACAAAATTTAGTCTAACTTAAGTAAAGCATGGAAACATGATTTTCATTAAAGCTTAACAACATGTTAGAAATCTGATTAAAAATGTTAAAACTTGCAAAAAAGTTAAGAAAACCAGTAAAAATAGAAACACAAAAATCATAATATGAAGCCTTGAAAACCAAGCCAAAAATCAACACAGAGCGTTAGTGCAAGCCATGTAGCAGCAATATAGCACAAGCTTAAGCCTCATTAGCGCTAGACAAGGCTCTTCACTAGCGCAAGGGTAGTATCATAATGCGGGTTTGAGATTAAAACACATAATAGTTAAGTGCTAAGCTTGCACGGCAGAGGAGCGGTAGCACAAGCTAGGTGTATGGTAGCGCAATCCTATAGTGCGGTGAGTGCACGCCCTACACAAAGTAGAAAAATGTAGTTGATCAAAAATGTAGGTCGAGAAGCGTTAGTGCAAACCAAGGTGAAGCGGTAGCACAAGCTTAATAGTGGTAGTACATGAAGTTTCTCACTAGCGCAAGCCTCGAGGAAGTAGTGCAGGGTCTTTCCCAATAGCGCAAAGTACCTATGTAAGCACAAAAACACGGGATTTGACCAAATGGAAGTCAAAAAAGCTCAAAACTTTTTCAATTTGATCCAAATTTGGTAGCACCTCACCTCCTTTATAGTTGTAAAGAGAAACAAAACAAGGAAAACTCAACTAATCTAGTTAAGAAACACCATATTTATCTAAAATATGCTAAAATGAGGGTTAGTAACCAAAAATTGAAACTAATCTAAAAAGCTTGAAAATGAATGCAAAGGACAATGGAGTATGTCCCACTAGGCGTGCCAAATGTGTTCATGTTAAATTTACTATGCTAATTAAAAGAGGCTAACACCTAGTAGTCTCAAAGAAAAGCTAAATTTACTATAGAACCATCATGATTAGAGCTTAATGGAAAGCTAATATGCAATAACATGAAATAAATCATCTAACTACAAGTCATTCCTACTAAAATGTATGATTTCCTTTAAAAATATGAACCTATGAAGATCATAAGCAATCAAATTTGTGTTGTTGCTTCAAGATGATGAAAGAATCTCACTAAAATGGCTACAAGGCCATGTTTAGATATTCCTTTACTAATCAAGCATGAAGAAATGGATGCAAATATGAGAAAGTTATTCCATCAATGGAGAAAGGCTCTTAATCATATGTTTTATATGATAATACTAGCAAAAGTATGGTGTAGGTGTGAGAGGAATGAGCTTGGTCCTTTATATAGCTTTCTATTTGGGAGAATCTTGAATCCCAATGAATGTGGGATAAAGGATAAAGTATATTTAGACTTGTTAAGCTTGATTAGAGAAATTAACAAGTGATTAGCAACTCATGGGAGTTGGGGGTGCTTTAATTAATCAACTAGGATTAATTAATATACTAGAATAAGCTTTTTAGGCTATTTGGAGATGATTTAGGAGGAATTTGATCTGATTTAAAGAATTTAAAAGAGGGATTTAGCCAATAAAAGGGTTTATTGATTAAATAAATTGTTTAAAAGGATTAATTAAATAATAATAGTTAATTAATTGATTGGAAGCGGATTATAACTAAGTGTCGTTAATTGGCATTCGCAATGTGATAAAGGCTAGTTAATTAACAAAGTGTCGTTAATTAACCAAAATAGAGGGAAACGTTAGTTAATTAGCAGGAAATTACTAATTATAATGGAAATGATAGGAAAGAGGACAGTTAGTACAATTTTAGCAATAAAAATGTATAAACATGTTTTAGGTGTCTACGTATACATTTTGTGATATACATTTTTATGCTAAATCATCACGTTTTCTATCATTTTATCCATACAATTCGTGATATATGTTTTATGGTAAATCATTACACTTTTTGGCATATTCCTCGCACATCTAGTGATATACGATTTAGGCTAAATCATCACACATTCTACCACCTCATCAATTTTACTTTGTCGCATTCAATATTACACCTCACACAAACACCACCTTCCTTTTGTACACATCTCATACCATTTCCTGATGATGACGTACTCTCATTTACGTTTCATTATTGACTTATGAGGGGTATAAATAAAAGAACCTCATTGCATACAATACACATCCGATCAAGGAGCACTGCACTTGCTATCATTCATTCTACATTTCATTCCGCCTCATCCACAACATACTGAATATTTTGGTTACATTTACTCTTGTTTACTTATGATTTTACATGTTCACTTTATTACACATGCTAGATAGATATCTTGTATGTCATTATCTTTATCATACAAACATGCGCGTTCACTTGCCTTTCTAGTTGTGATCATAGATTCTACAGACTATTACACACAACATGGATGCTTGGTGCAATACTTATTACCAGTCCCATAAAGGATCTTGGGGGCATCCACTTTAAATACAATATAGGTGTTATTGTTTCATTTTGTTTCATAGAACTTTATTATATTAGATTGTACATGCTTTGACATACTTTTTATCTTTATAACATGTTAATGGGTGCTTCATAGGGTTAATTGCGTCCATGATTGTTTTTACATTGTTTATCATTGCTTGTTCTTTGTATGCACGTGTTTGTGGGCTTTACCCTTTATCTTGTGTGCAAAATTTTCTACTTGCAGCCATTACAGATTTAATTGTCTTACAACATCGTGAGTGGTGTCTCATGTTTGCAACCCATTTTTCGTGGTCTACATTGTCTTCTTGTGTGTTTATGTGCATCTTAGCTTACACATTCTCTTTGTAGCTTACACTTATCTTTTACATACATGCTTTTTCATACTAACACTTATTTCCTAGCCACTTTTTTTACATGTGCCTTAGTTTATACCAAGCACATCCCTGTCCCCCTATAAGGTATAACTTTAGCACAGGGTTGGTCCTCCTTTGAGCCGCATACTCCTTCAAGATGTCACATGCACCCCAAACGAGGTGGCATCATTTGGGTCAATTAGACACCCCATACGAGTTACACATAACACAACACAAAAGATTGATACAACACGGTTTGTTTTGAGACATGGATTAAAATCAGACTTGGGTCCTTAGTACACAATGACCTTCCCTGAGTGCTAGTAACAGAGGGAAATTACATAGTTCTTTGACATTTCACAGAGGCTTTTAACAGGATAGAGAGCCCTTTATCATTGTGCATTTACACTTGCATTTGTACACACCATCTATAGTGGTGTTCCATATTTTGGGGAGCAGTTAAAGGTTAGAAGATGACACCAAAATTTCCTCTCTACATTACTTCTTTTGTGACGTCGGATCGCCTAAAAAACTAGACATTATAGAGTTCTCTACAACTTCAGAAAGCAATTAAAGGTTGGAGGATGACACTAGAATTTCCTCCCTATACTTCTTTTGTCGTGGCATGAGATCGCCCAAAAAAATCACACTTCATCAACATTTACAGGATCCTTTCTACACTCTTTCCTCTTCACGGATCAGATGCACATGTTCCTTTTTCAAACTTTTAGCATTTTTACATACTTATTTACATAATTTTCATATATTTTGATCATATACATGCATACTTGACTACTTGATCATTTTTCTCCTTGCAAGTCCAACATATGAGAAGTGGTAATCAATGCCATTCCAAAACATCAACAACAACACCACACACATCAACATCAACATCGACAACAGGTACACCACGACATATACACATGCATTTCCACCCTAGGTTCATTTTCATCACTTGTTACACTTCCTCATCCTTAGCATCCACACTTCACATTTTTTCATTCCACGCTTTGTCTAGTCCCTCGACACGCTTTCGTCATCGATCTACATGGTTATCAAGTACACATATCTATCTACTTTATGTTACCAAGATTTTCTCTCACCAAGATAAAGTGGGGAAAATGTAGACATAAACTCACACGCTTTGGGTAATTATCTATTCTTGGTTGTATAATACTATTCATATGATTCCTATGTTAGAAATTTACTAATTAACCCTTGTCTTTAGCCACCTTTCTTTGCTTTATGTTGTTAATTTCAGTCTTACACCCTTACTTTCTTGATCTACATTTTTAACCTTCGGCATTTTTCATCCTAGACACTGCACGCAGCTAGGATGCCAACCGAGAACCCTCATCCCCTCTTGGTGCTCATGTCCCCTTTGTAGTTTACTCACACTTTTTGGGTCCTTTCTAGTTGTTTGAGTATTTTTATCTTTTTGGTAATTGGCCTTTTTGGGGTTAATTGTAAAATTCGAAGAAAAGGAATCATATAAATATAAAGCTATGTGACCATAATAAAGGACTAAGCACTAAGCACTATCTATCGCCACCTAAGGTTGCATCCATCAAAGCATCTAAGAGCTCCATTACATTCATATAGCGTCACCACAAGGGACACATGGGTTGGTTCATTTGCATACATTTCATAGGAGGGAAGTTCATTTTATTCCATGCACACATTTACTACATCCTACATCTAGCTACTTGTTCATTATCCAAGTGTGACATGCATAAGAGAAACCTAGGGCACAATTTCCACACACACACACACAGAACTACATTGGGTCTTAGATGTAGTGCATCACTCCTTCGTAATTTCACCATTGTGAGAACTGAGGATAATATAACCCCTCATTTTACATCTTTATTTTTGGGATTTGATGTTTATTTGAGGTTTTATAGGTCCATTCTTTATTGCGGGTTTGATGATTTTGGTGTGCCTCAAAGTGACCAAAGGTGATTAATTGTGAACACCTAGTGACACCTCAAAGGTGGGTTTCAAAGAACTTCCACACACACAGGGCACCCGTAATCATGGCCCAAGAGCCCACGGACTCCCTATCCCTCTCCAGTGCCCCAGGTCTAGCAAATCTGCAACTTTTTGAATCTCGGTTTGATGCTCCTATCATTTCGTTCACCTAGTCATCACTTCCTCACAGTTCACACTTCACCGAGAAATAACTAAGGCTTATCATCCCCTTTTTGTACTTAGGGTTTCATTATTCATTGCTTAGTTTTCTTAGGTGTATTGATATATTTTATTGTTATTCATTTAGTGTTTTTGTAGCATTTAGATTAGGTTGTGCATATTTACATATTTAGCTTAATCAATAGGATTTCACTTTTTACACTCCTAGACATAAAACTTCATGAATTAGATGACTCATATGTAGTTAACGAACTTGGAGATCATTTTAAACACGCACACACACAGATCATGAACATATTATGTATGATAATAGTCCTTACAAGACACTTGACACAAGCCCGGAACACTTGATGACAACATGACAAACTTTGACTCACAAACTCAGACACCTTTAAACAAAAAGACTCAAAAATACATGGGAAGAGTCAATTTCCATACCTTATCACTCTATAGGTATCCCAAAGACCTAATTTCTTCAACTTATCTTGCACATGAGATTGAATGGCTGATAAACACATATGATATTCTTCAACAAGTGCAAACATGCTTCCTTGACTTGATTTGGGATTTTTGACTATGTTTCCAACCTTGATAGCACTAGAATCCTCCTTGAAAACCTTCATATACTACATGGTGGGCTGAGAATTAGTTTTCTTGACCTTCTTGACCTGAGAAACCTCCTTCTTGACCATAGGATCAAACCTCGCAATGAACTTTTGCTTGCTTTGACAAAATCCTTCTATATGACCAGATTTTTTACAAGAAGGAAACCTCTTTCTTTCTTCTTGTCTTAAACACACTAAGATTCCATCCACAATCCTCGGCCCTATGACCATACTCACAACACGAAAAACCTTCACCCTTAAAGAAGACCACATCATTCCTAGGATACCTCCTTTTACAATCTCTAGCTCGTGACCAAAATCATGACAAATAAAGCAATATCCATTGAATGAAGAACCATACCTCATAGCATTAGGTTGTCTAACTAAGTTATACCTTCTTAAATCAGCCTTATTTTTCACCTTCTCATCTAATTTTGAACTTGGACCAACTTCATCATCATTCTTCACACA
This sequence comes from Taxus wallichiana var. yunnanensis, assembly GCA_018340775.1. Lineage (NCBI taxonomy): Eukaryota > Viridiplantae > Streptophyta > Pinopsida > Cupressales > Taxaceae > Taxus > Taxus wallichiana. The sequence goes on from CM031243.1 coordinate 583,508,537, forward strand.
TTTTCCTCCAAACTTTAGGCTTGTTTTTCCATTAGCCACCATTTGGCCTTCTAAAATCCCATCAATATCTTTAGAGATCTTCTCTAACTTGTCATAAATTTTCAAACCGCTATAATCATCCTCTAAATCAAATTCCAAATCTTTCAACTTCTCTTCATACCTGGAACAAGTATCCTCTTTCTCCTTAATGGATTTTGACAAACTTTTAACTTGAGATTGTAAACCCTTGATGGCTTGATCATGCTCTATCTCCATGTCCTTGATCTTATCTTGGTAGGAATTAATCACTGAATGAGCTATTTCATTCCTCTTCTTTAATATCGATTCAACATCCGAATACTTACCCATTTCTTGTGCTTCAAAAGGATCTCCTTCAAGTTGCTAAACTTAGTTCATGAGGACCTTATATAATACCAATTGTTGGAAGCACACATGACTGAGAAGGGGGTGAATCACTCTAATAAAACATTATTTCAATTCCACTTATCATACATAAACATTCATACCACCATTCAATTTAAATAAAAACCATATGTGTGTTTACTTAAGCATTGAATAATACATACACATGAGCAAGAACAAGAAAGTATACATGAACCCGAAACTCAAGTGGGAAACCCTCAAAAGGAATAAATCCCACTAAAAAAACTTCTTATATTACATAAGTCAAATAGATTTAGTGAAGCACCAACATCACAAGGAGCACCAACCCCTAGTTTAGTAGAGAACCAACCCTAAAAGGAGTACCAACCCCTAATTTAGTGAAGAACCCACTACACAAGGAGGATACAATCCCCTACGATAAATAAAAACCAAATTATACACCCGATGATGATGATCTCAGAATTTATTTTTGCCACAACTAATGGAGATCTCTAATTCAGCTCACAAACACTTGCTCAAACCCTAGGTCTTCAAACTTTCTTTATCTTCTTCCTTCTTAACTTTTCTTACCTCTAAACCCTTTCACAAATGTTTTCAAACCTTCCTAAACCTGAAAAACATATGATCATCCTTCAATTAATCCATTCATACCTACAAAACACTCTCCTCTAGGTCACATTTTTCACCCATGCAAGACTAGCTCACAAAATGAGCTCAAACTTCACTTTTAAACCCTTCTCTTCCCTTTAACCCAAGAGAGGTAGGTCCTTAACCTTTAATTAGACCCATAAAACTTCATAAAATTCAAATTAACTCATTACAATGGTCACATATGAGTCATATGGGTTGGCCATGCCAAAAACCACTTATTATGCGCCAACAACCACGAAAACCCTACCATTGGAATGGGAAACATTCACTCACATAAAAAACATGATTTTTAAAGCTTCCAAATTCACCAAAAATGTGTAATATGACATTTAAACATCATCCATGGTCACAAATTTACTTAATCAAATTATTTTATTTAATAGGCCCACTGGCTCATTTCCTTCTCAAAACAGTTTCTTCTAGCATCTTGATTTTACCTTTGGGCCTCAAGACTTGTCAAGATGAATGAAAATATGTCATTTTACAGATATATGGAAACCTCGTGACATATAAATCACTTATATGCTAGTAATAACTCATTAAACATCCACATGCTCAAACCACAACAACTTTACCCTTCATCAAAACAAGTTGCCCAAAAACTAGTTTTGCAAACTCAGATTATTTGCACTATTTATGCCAATTCCAAGACCTAAAAATTCCTTCATTAGGAACAAAATTCACCCATATTCACTTTCCAGGTGATAGAAAAAATCAACTCAACCATCTCATGGATCAAACAACTCAATCTTTCAGAAAAAACAAACCTGTCCTAAAATCCAACATACCTTCTTTCTCACTAACTCGACATGAATGACAAAAAAAACACTTCATCATGAGATAATAAATTCCTTATTAGAAATATATGTGAATCCTATTTACAGCACATGTTGTAACTCCTTCTAACTCCAAGTGGAAGGCCTTGAATCGAACCATTTCTGCAAACTACTTTTTATGCCTTATTGGACTCAAGAACTGACTATTAGTCGAACTTGATCCATCACCTCAAAACTCACTTACACACTTTAAAAAATCATGGAAAACACTTAGAAATTATTCCTAAGCACTCATAAACCTTCAACAAGCTTAAAAACTCAAAACCATCATCTTACCTCATGTATTCATTTACACCTTATTAGAACAGGCATCCTTCAATCTTGACCTTCAAAGATAAGGTCATAAATTTTTCATACCATGTCTAAAAATTAAGTTTAATAAAAATTGTAAATCCATCTGAACTAGATTAAAAACACAACTTTAATCAGCTCTAACTCATCATGTAGCTACTACAATATCAATTTTAGTATAAGTTGCTCCAAGTTGCCCCAAAACCAATCCTCACAAATAAGCTACACTTTACACTTTTTCACCTTCACAATTCCTGAAACCTTCATTAAAATATATAACACCTCGGGGATAAAAATAATGTCAATTTAATTCTCACCTTCTTTGGGAAACTTCTCCTCAAACTAAAACTGAAGTAATCATATTCATGTGGGGCCCAGATAGTGTCACAAGCACTAGCATACCTTTCAACAAATCTAGAAGAGTCCTATGCAACATAAAATGATCACATTTTCATTAGTAATCAAAACAAAATCTGTATACTCACTTTTCTCCAAGCTGCTCCTAACTAGGGTTTTGTTAGGGTTTCAAACCAACTTAACCTTCTTAAATATCGTTCATAAAAATGTGACGATCAAACTACCTCATTATTTTTGCTAAACCTTATTAATTCCATGGAAAAAAATCCCTTAAGAGATTTGAGTCCCATGAAAAACATACAACCCACAACGAACATCTAAAATTCAACATTTTCTTCAAAAACACTAAATGACACTGGTTTTTCCAAAAATGATATATCTTCAAAAATATTCTTCATAATGACCTGAAAATTGTCATGAAGCGTCATGACAACCTGATCTAACTTTCCATGCTCACCATCTATCTCAAATAGCTCTGAAACTCTCCATCCAATCTCATTTACTTGTACTAAATTTCTTTTTCTCACCTATTTTCTTCCCAAGGACCTCATAAATGCATCACACCTATTAATTTTGACCTAAACCCCATAATACACCTCGGGTACACTTCCACCATGCTAATACCATGATTCAACATGATTTATTTGATCCAAATCTCATACCTCTACCTCTTCCTCGCTTGCTTGGGGCTAGAAACAATCCGGAATGACATGACTCAACACTAACAATCCATGAACCGACCTTGCGACCTCATTATGCAAACCCATAACATCACATCAACCATGTATGACCTCATAACAGCCTTCACTCAACTTGGGATACCTTAAACTATGACTGGATTCACTAAACCATGCACTAGGACACCATGATAACTCACCAAACATGACATTACCAATCAACCTTCATGTTTGAAACCTAAACAACACCATATGGAGACTCACATGACACCCTTTTCTATCAATGGAGTTGACATCAATGACAACACAAACACACAATGACCAACATAAAGATTGATTACTTATAAATTTTTATTTAAAGGAAACCATTTGCAAATACAAATTAATGTGAACCTCACTAATCTACTTCTATATTACAAGCACGTGGTTTATTAGATGGGGATAACATATCACATAGTATAGTGTATTCATTTAAAAGAATTATGTCACATTAGTGTTGTGTAGACCCTTGTACGTTGTTAGTTTGGTATTTTGAAAAGGTCACTTATTTGATTCCTTATTAATCATACCGCTTTCATTTTTATGACTAGTCTTCAATATTTATTCTAATTAATATAGCTCTATTTCACCTAAAATAATGAACTTCACTAATACAAAACTATAATTTTAATTTTATAAAGTAAAAGGACTATGAATTTGATAGTATTTGTAGAATAAAATATTATTTTTTAAACATTAGATGAGACACACTAACATTTGTATCTAAGTGTTTCTTCTAATTCCAATATATGTACAAAATCCTAACTAATTAAACATTTGTTTATATTCCTATGCCTTTCTTTGTGGAAAGAAGAGTAGTGGACAAACACATTGAATGTGAAAGATTGATAGTGTGATGGATGACTTACTCACAATTTTTTTGGTTCTAAACAATATAAGATTAATTATTTGTTAGAAGGTCTATGTTTTGGTTCTATTGTGGGTTTTGAGTGAAGACAAAATTATTTAATTTGTGTCATCAAAGTGAGATAATTTGTGCCATCAGATTGTTTGTAGTTGCTACAACTTAAGATGAGAGTTTTTTCTGAATAATTCTGAATTAGATCATAAGATTGTTTGTAATTGCTACAACTAAAGATTGAGTTTTTCTTGAACAATTCTGAATTTGATCAATACATAGGAACTAGAATATTGTAGAACTTAATATGGAGGACCTCACCTGCTCATCATGTGTCTCCTACACTTTAACCACAACAAAATATGGTGAATATCATGGTTGAAAGATAGGAACGGGCAAGAAGGATTAAGGATGTCGAGGTTATAATCACATAACGTCATGCAAGATGCAAGGGAGTTGAATTTTGTGCATGATTTATCTCGTTCAAAACAACAATCCTCAATTAGTTCATCCCAAACTGTAAGGTGGAGGAAATCAAGTCTTCTGAATAATGATTCACCCTCGGTTACCATTGAGGTCAACGTTAAAAAAATTATAACATTGTCAAATGAGGCCACCGATCCGCTTATTGTTGTTATAACATCCTCACCATGCCTAACTGCATATGTTAAAGAATTTGAACGAAATCCTTATAGAAAAGTGGGAAATGAAGTAGTTTATCTCTTCATCTGCAACAACCACCATATGGTATGGCGAGTCTAGGTAAAGTTGATCTGAAATTTATTTACAGCAGCCCTACCTCTCTTCACATATCTGCATTCTCTCGCAACCTTGCCAAGCAAAATATCCATCCCCTGAAACCTTAATGGAGACAGATAATGGTTCGCGTGTAATTTGGGGACCTACCTCCTCATCTCATAAACAATGTATTTGAAAATTAGACTCGCAATGAACTAAGTAACAAGATATGGCAAGATTATCTATGAAGAAACACTTTTATAATTTCACATGCAATGATTAATACATCTCAATTTTCATGTCTTCTATAAAATATTAAATTAGCAATCGTACGTGAAATGTACGATGGAAACACCGAAGGGATCTTTTGAAGGAGTCAAATTTGAGGGAGAGAAAGAATAGAAAAGGAAGAGGGGTGAAGACGAAGGGGTTAGAGGGTGGAGAAGTGAGAGGGTGGAAAAAATGGAAAGGGGAAACAATCTAAAACTTTACCATCCGACAACGAGACGACAAATAAGTCAAAGTACAACAGCCAAGTATTTTTTGACTCTAGAGTTATTATGATGCAAAAATAATTTGGTTTTATTTGAACATTAGGTGGTCATACCCAAATTATTTGGGCCTGCAATTTTTGAAGCCTCAAAGCTCAAGCTTTTGTTCTTGGGAATGCACGTTCAACATAAATACGAATGAATGCGAAACTATATAAATCATTTTTTTATAAAAACGTTAAAATAATGTCAAAGCACCTTATCTTAGATTTGTAACAAACTTGTAATCATTGAAAATATATAATTTTTATTGTGGGTTGAAATATTGGGAAAAAATACAAAATACATACAAAACTATATAGTTGTGTGTGATAGTGCATCGACATCTATCCTTGAATCTTCCACGATTTGACGATCTTCCAATTGGGAATACGAAGCACGGAAAGATTACGCCCACAATATATACATTACAATTTAAAATATTCATTTTAATAAATTAAATCTGAATACATGTTGCTTTTAATGTTTCCACGAGAGATGAATAACCATTGAAGTGTGAATGGTTGAAATTAATTATTAAATTTGATGACTATGCATGATAAAATGTAAACCACATAAAACGAATAAAAAGAACACTACAATGAGTATATATTTCCACATTAATACAAGTTAGTTTGTCAACTAATAAATAAATGCAATAAGTCTGAGTTATGCAATAAGTTAGAGTCGTGATGATACGGTAAAGACACATTCACCAAAATAAATTTGATTTTTACGTCATGAGCATCAACACGGTAAAAAAATCCACAAAGAATACTATGTTGACATTGCGGAAATGAATTAACAAAGTGGTACAACTATTCCCAATGCTATCGAGTTTCAAAAGCGAAGATAACGCACTCTTTACGAAAAATTTCCACGGATAAATGTCAACACATGCACGACACCTAAATCTGTGCCATTGATTTTCTAATATGTGTTACTTATTAGCTAGCCTCCATCAATAACAATTTGACTATGCACACCTTCGAAATAATTTCCAATGCCGTGATTGATCACTACACCACTCTCGTTTCATTATATGCAATTCCAAATGCCAACCCCTTGCCCTTAAGCATTCAATCACCACAAAATTTACCACCATGTAGTGTTGGATTTCGCAAGACGTTTAGACGTCTTTAGTCATTTTAGATGTTGAAACAAAGCCACTTTCAAAATATGATCATCATGGTTGACAGGGAAGATATCATAAAGCACCTGAAGCGCGGGACTTCTTTAACACTTCATTGCCAGTAAAAATCCGCGTGAAAGACATCATAAAGCACCTGAATCGCGGGCTATGCATAATTTTGGACAAGTTGGCCTTAATTTTTGGGCACACAATACTAATATATTTGGATATCCCGAGTGAAACCGTGAGATGCGTGAATTTTTCTTCTTGTCCTAGGTCTTGAGGCCATGCTTTTTGCGGTGGCGTGATGATTCCCTGTCATACGGTTTGTCAAAAGAATAAATAGCACCACGGTAAAATTTCAATGCATGTACTCAAACTTCAATATTTTTCATCCACATTCTAAATGGTGTCAGAATAAACCACCCCGATTCTAATAGGGAATGCCTTCAATGTAAATATATCAGTTGGGGGCTTTAAGTTATAGTAAGCAAAACTCTAAATCACATCATTAGATCCAATAGATTAAATTAATTGTAACTATTGGCCTTACTATAACACCAAAAAAATAGTATTAACTTTGAGAAACTATTATTTTATTTTGTAAATCATTGGGTGTGTATTGTACGTTTTTCCTAACTCTCACACATGTTCAGGGGGAGTCAACTTATATGAATGCGGTCAAAAATTTTGAAAAACAAAGCTACGATGTAGTGGTGGGGCACATGGAGTTGAACCCGAGAGGTTGCAAGTTTTTTCTATCCCTCTGCTAACGTGTGTGATGGCTCTTCCTATTTTGTAGGGCTGTGAGAAATGCGTATCAAATTGTAAAATATATCAAGTAGGGGACTCCGGGTATCTTGAAATCAGTCAAAACAAACAAACAAACCTCTCTCAAACTACGAGATAAACAATTAAAAGAAAGATAAAAATCACCACAACATAGATCGTTACATCACTTGGATATTTTGGGTAAGGTATCAAATACCCAAGTGATGTTATCTATATTTTTAAGTGGCAACTGTGGCACTAGACGATATATTTTAAAATGAGATATTGAATACGAGAGGGAAAAGGAAGACAAAGATGGAAGGCATTTGAGATGATTGGGTAGAAGGATTGAGAGTGCTTCCTGCATCAGAAGGCTTCGATAAAAAAAAGGCCTTGTTGAGGCACAAAGAAGAAATTATAATTCTATCCAACATATGGCCCTCACCTCGAGAGTTATGATAGCGTGGAATTCATCACCTACGGGTCGGCTCCCTTATGTCCCACTAATAGGCATGATACCTATTCGAGAAAAGCAACTTAAAGTTGGGATTGAACATCGAGGCCGTGTCTTGTTGGGTTTGCAAGATTATGTGTGGATGCATGTAGAATCGTGGAGTTATGACGGCGTTGGAAGACCAATTTAGAGATGGTGTTCATCTCTCAATAAATGACATTTCCTCTTATATATGGAGGACAAAGTGCACAAGATGTATCCTAAAGGTGCTAAGGTTGTTGTGAAAGAGCCTTATCTCAAGCAAGCTCAGGATGGTCTGCTAATGCTATATGTTGATAGCCCTGCACATATGGAGATTATTTGTTCATGTGAAGGAAATGTAGATGATGCGGAGGCGGATCTTGTTACATTATGGGCTAAAGGCAAGGCATTACATGGGCTACAAGAATACAACTTGGCTTGTAACTACTTTCAAATGGCATTACAACCATGCCCAACTTCTTATGAGAATAAATTCCAAAGATGACCAATCGAAGACACAATGGCGGGGGTTTGGTAAGGGTCTTAAAGATGGACACAAGGGTGAGCTCGTATGCGGGGTGTAAGGGTTCAAGCCATCACATAGAAGACATGTCGAAGACAAGGCCAATCCAAGAGCTAATAACATAAGGAAAAGGCACATGTGGGAGAGATTAATGAGCCCAAAATGGCATAGAAAAACTTAGGATGAAGCGAGGCCAAGCCGACATAGTAAAACATAGCTCTTAGGAAAAAGTTGAGTCCAACTCGTATGTATGCAAGGGAGGAAACCAGAAATATTCGGGGTAATAGAGAATCCCTACTCAAAGCTCAATGAAGAGGTGAACGAAGCCTTAAATTTTCTCGTTAAATGTTCGCAAATTGTTCACGGGGTTGACAATTTTATAATTTTTTTGGTAAACGTGAATATTTTGAGCTATAAGATTTCAATGTATTCTAATAAGCTTTTCTCCACCGTCGATCTCTAATTGTTGTCGGACCAAAGAAGTCTCGTCTCATTATTAAATGCCTTTGGCGTAATTAAATGAAATAGAATAGAAGGAGATAGAAAAATGAAAGATAGATAAAAGGATATATATGCACAAACAAGTATGAATGCAAAAGGTACCAATCAAAAATGTAATATATAATAATAATAATAATTAAAAAACTAGCAATCATACGTGAAATGTATGATGGAAACGCCAAAGGGGTGGAGAGAAGAACTAGAACTCGAGAAAGCAAAAAGAGGTAGAGGAAGAGGAACGATAAAGAAGGGGGTCGAGGAAGGAGAAGATAATTGTATTCCATTGTATCGTATCTATTTTTCTCGATTTATTGGCATGAGTGCAATTTGCGTTTAATGGATTTCCCTACTTTTTCAAAACTATGAAATAAACAAATAATGGGGGATAATGAATAGGAGAAAAGGAAGGATTATAGTTTGATGGATTTCCCTACCTTTGCCTACTCTTTATGAGTATGTTTGATTCCAAAAAAGAATAAGGAGAAAGGTAACTTAGGTGGAGTCATATATGGAACACCAAATAAAGCATCAAGTGAATAATTCTCTATTGAAGAATGGGTTTCTTGAGTAAACATGATCTATGTGAGTTTGAGTCAAATCCCACATAAGAGGAGGCAAAAAAATATATTAGATGATACAATATTGAACGATAAAGAAAAATTTGTGGCATGTGAGGCCAATAGAAGAACCTTTGCAAGTGATGGAGTGTTTTCTACTTGTCAAAGTGACCACTAGAGAGTGTAAAATGTGTCTTCTTCAATAGGAATTAATGGTAATCGTGAGGCATACATAGCTTTCACAAACCTTCCTTTATGTGAAGATCCTGAAAAAGGTACCAAATTAATAGAGGTTGGAGACAAAGACTTGTGAAAATATTCATGAATTTTTAATCATCTGTATAATGAGAAAATGATGTCCAATCTCAAAGATGAGACATGGTGACAATAGTGAAGGTGGAATCGGTAGGAGGGATACTGAAGCAAAATACAACTAAAGTGATTGTCTCATATCAATCTTGCATCAAGTGAAATTGTTGTGTGTAGAAAGTCCACTTCATATACTTATCTTCTTAAATAAAATATATTGAAAAATTAAATAAATAAACAAAACATTAGGGGAACTGTGCTAAACAAAGCTCTCGCTAATAGTCGACCTAAAATCAACAACATTGTGGGTTAAATCAGACCTGCAAATGGAGATAAATCTGTAACCCTAATATGTCCTCATTTTACTATATACAAATTGATTGATTTGGCTCTGTATCTATATTTGTATCTAGAGTGGGTTCAATGGTATCTGAATGTTGTAGGAATAGAAGAGGTTTTTCTAAAGTCAAAAGGAGAAGAATTAGGAAAGGAATATGTGAAATGTCAATGGAAACGTTGAAGGGGGTGGAGTGAAGAAATTAAACTCGAGGAAGTGAAACATAGGTAGAGGATGAGGGTGATAAAGAAGGGGGTCGAGGGGGTAGAAGATCATTGTATTCCATTTTATCATATCTATCTTGCTTGATTTATTGACATGACTGCAATTTGCAACCATACACCGCTTGTAACATTTGACAGATTTGGGGAGGTAAATGATCCATAGGGATCCAAAATGAATCTACTTCATCATATCATCAAGCACGAAGAAGGAAAATAAATACACTTTGAGGTTATGTCTTTATAATGTAACAGATGTCTTTATAGTAACAGACCTCCGCTCTGTGCGAGTGAGTGATTCTGAGAACCACCGCCCGCCAGGGTGGTGGCGGTCCCGAGACCGCCGGTCTACATCGAGCGGCGGTCCCGGATCTTTGGAAAGAAAATAAAAATATGAAACGAATCGCCTGCCCCAATTTGAAATATTTTCCGTGTATCTTCTCTTACATGACCTTTCCCATTCTTCGATGCATGGGAGGACATGAGAAAGGCTCTAAATACATGTTTTCATAAGAGAACAAGATCATTGAAGCATTAAAGCACATGAGAAAGAAGTTCTTAGTGTTGGAATTATGTTTTGTAGTAGAAAGGAGTGTTGAGACAAAGCAAACAAGTAATTGGGAGGAAGTGTGAGATATTATCTACTTCTATTTCATACTTACTTGTAAATTATGTACTTATTGTTTTGAATTGGCCAATAAAGTGGGAAGAAAGAGAAATTTCCCTTCCTAACTGGTTTTTCCTCCTCTAGAAGTTTTCCAGTATAAAACTTGTTGGTGTTTATGAGTTTATATTCTTTCCTTTCCTGCAATTGTGGATTCTAAGCATAAGAAAAATTCATTCACTAGTTATCTCTGTCATTTTCTAATAGAAAGTAGAACAACAAGTGTTAATTTTTGATTTTGTGGATAATTCCAAAGTTGAAGAGTTTACAGATCATTTTGGTATCAGAGCTAACAAGTATCCAAGACTGTGGTATTCGTTTTAGATTTGTATGATAGTGACAAGATCTAAAGGAAAAGAGGCTTTACTTTGCGATCCAAAAATTTCTACAAAGAAATGGAAACAGAGAATTCAGGGACAAATGGAGGAAGAGAACTTAGTCCGTAGAATCAAGATGTTGGAGACCATGATGGATAGGATGTTTAGAAGGCAAGAAGAACTTGCAAATTTGCAGAAGATAGATTCTTTCAAGCAAGACTTCATGGACTCAGTGATTTGAGGCTTAGCTGAAAATTTTGGCATAGGAAAGAGCCACCATGAGGAAGATTATGGGGAAGAACATGAAGAAGAGACTTGAACATAAGAGAAAAGGTAAAATATGACTATACTCCTTTTAAAGTTGAGACGAAAGTTGAGATTAAAAGATTTGAAGGACAAGTAGATACAGAGTTGCTTGATAAATGGTTAAAATAGTTAGAAGTCTACTTTAGCATCCATAATGTCACTAAGGCACATAAGATCACGTTTGCATGTCTCAAAATGGAGTGACATGCTCTAGTTTGGTGGGAAACCCATCTAACCACTTGTGAAAAGAAGAAGTATCCTATTGTGAAATCTTGAAAAGAATTTAAAGAATTATTTAGAACTAACTTCTATCCTAATGGCCACAAGACTGACCAAATGATTAAATGGTAGTATTTTAGACAAGGCAGTGGTCAAAGTGTGCAGGACTATACTGCGGAGTTTTGGAGGCAGGCCATATTGCCAAACTTGGACTTGGAGGATGAGGATATTCTAACTAAGTACTTGGGAGGACTTCACACTCACCTTCAAAGAAAATTCATCTCCACAAATCCCAAAGATCTCAATGAGGCGTGTGTGTAGGCATACTACATAGATTATGAAAAGAAGCAAGGAGAAGTAGAGCCAAGGGTAAAGCAATCGACAAATCAGCAGAAACAATAGTATGGGTAAACAAGTAACAAGGGTAAGTGGAAAGGGAAAGGTAAAAAAGTTGCCACTACTTTAAATACTTGTAAAGATCCCAAGAATTTTTGCAAGAACTATGATATCAATGGTCATACTGATGCTACATGTTTGAATTTGCATCAGGAGTTACATCTTAAGAACTGAACCACGGACTCAAAGAAGTCCATGACAGCTGTAAACATAGAAGGGGAGGTGGAAATCGAAGATGACTCTAATGTAGACGAAAGGCTTGGATGCACGGTCACTAACATGGACAGCCAGGAAGAGGAGATGAGTAGACTATTCTAGATCAAAATCTAGATCAAGAGAACTAAGGCAAATGTTTTGGTTGATACTGGTTCTCGGTCCCAACTTGATTATTGAAGTAGATGTATAGAAGCTTGGTCTTGAGACTTACAATCATCTACACCCTTATCCTTTGGGTTGTGTGAATAAGGGTGTTGAAATTTAGGTAACAAGAAGATGTAAGGTCAAGTTTGGGATAAATTCCCAATATATTAATGTTTTGGAAGTTGACGTTATTCCACTTGATGTTTTTGATGTTGTGTTCGGGAGTCCTTACTTGTATATTAGGGATGCTTTATTTATGAGGAGGGAAAACCGTGCAGATGGGTCAAGGATGGGATCAGCTACTGACATCGAGTGCGCCAAAATGCGTAAGACACGGGTTCTTATGGTGAGTGTTAACCAAGAAAAATGACTTATTCAGGAAAATCATAATAAGTTTCATTTACTTTAGTTAAAGGATAAACAAGATGGGGTAGAAGTTTGAGAGATTTCTAACCGGGGAAAGCATGATTTGGATAGTATTATTCAGGTCTTTTCAGAAGTATTTCAGGGCTCCCAGGTGGGTTACCACCAAAATGAGAAGTAGAGCATAAGATTCATCTATTGCGAGATTCCCCTCTAGCGAACATCGGGTTGTATAGAAATCCTTGTTTGAGAGTATCTTGAAGTAAAGAAACAACTTTAGGAACTACTAGACTAAGGGTGATATGTTTGAGCACCTCACCATGCGGTTTGCCTATTGTGATGGTGCCAAAGAATGATGGTTCTTGGATAATGTGCATCAACTACCGTGTTTTGAACAAGATCACCATAAAGAAAAGATATCCACTTCTCTGCATAGATGATCTCTTGGACCAACTTCAGCATGCCAAATTTTCACGAAGTTGGATCTATAGTCAGGTTATCACCAAGTCAGAATGAAGGAGGAGGAAATATGGAAGACTTCCTTCAAGACAAAACAGGGTTTGTATGAATGGTTAGTAATTCCTTTTGGGTTATGTAATGCACCCACTACATTTATGAGATTTATGAATGATGTATTGTGGGATTTCAAAATTCATGTGTCATCGTATATCTAGACGATATCTTGATTTTTAGTACCACATGGGAAGAACATCTAACTCATTTACAACAAGTCTTGCAAGTTCTCAGGGAGAAACAACTGCTTGGTAATATGAAGAAATGTGAATTTTCCAAACAGTCACTTGTCTATCTTGGGCACGTGGTTGGAGGAGGAGAGCTACGAGTGGATCCAAAGAAGGTGGAAACCATCACTAATTGGCCAAAATCAACAGGAGCCACAAATACTAGGAGTTTTGTGAGAGCAGTACAGTACATGCGGAAGTTCATTTTAGGATTCTCCACAATTACAGCACCTCTACACACAAAGGTGGCCGCAAAGATTAAGGGTTTTGATCGGGATAAGGAACAAGACAAATCCTTTGAGTTATTGAAATACAAGATTCGTCATGCTCCAGTACTTTCTCTTCCTAATTTGCAATAGCATTTTGAAGTAGAGACAGATGCCAGTGATTACGCTATGGGCGTAGTGTTGCTTCAAGGAGGTAAACATGTATGCTATCATTCTGAAACTTTCACTTCAGCAGTTAAAGGATATTCAGTATATGATAAGGAAATGTATGCACTAGTTCAGAAATTAAAAATGGAAGCATTATTTGTTGGGTAAAGAAATTATTGTGCACACTGACCATAAACCTCTCCAGTATTTGTAATCACAGTCTAAATTTTAGCAGGCAAGGCACTACAAATGGATGGGGTTCCTTCATCAGTTCCATTTGGTGATCAAATAAAATAAGGGTAGTACAAACTTGGTGGCAGACATGTTGTCTAGGCCACACACACGGAGAAGTTCTCCTATTTGGTCACTATCTCTCATATTGATCCCTTTGTGAAGGAAGCTTACGGAGAGGCATATGCCCGGGACGAGAGACTTTGGGGTGACATTTCAGCGATTGCAGATCTAAGGGATTGAAAGGGCGGGGATTGAGAATTGTTATCTCAAGGACGAGTTGCTTTCCGATGGGGGAAGCTTTGCGTGGCTAAAGAAGAAATACTTCTATTGATGACGGAAGCACATACCTCAAAATTAGCGGGACATTTCGGTGTTGGTAAGACCCTAGCCCACTTGCAAAGTTACGTTTATTGGCCCAATATGCAACAAGAAGTATCAAAATTTATACGTGGATGAAAAATTTGTTGTACCAAAGTAAGCCTAAGACTAGGAAGGAGGGTTTGTATATGCATTTTCCCGTACCTACTGTCTCGTGGGAGGAAAAATCTATGGATTTTGTAGGAGGATTACCTATGTCTACACATGGTCATGACTATCTCTATGTTGTTGATAGATTCAATAAGATGTGTATTCTTATGGCATGTAAAAAGACACTAAAAGCACATGAGGCAGCAGATATTTTCTTTGCTAATATATGGGTGCATTTTGGTTTGCAAAAGTCTATTGTTTCTTATAGGGATTCCAGGTTCTTGGGGAAGTTTTGGACTACTTTGTGGGACAAGATGGATACCAGGTTACAGAGGAGCACAACTTTCCATCCACAGATAGATGGACAGACAAAGGTGGTGAACAGGACTTTGGTACAGTTGATCAAAGGGTATAACAACAAATACCCAAGGACTTGGGATGATTCCTTAGCCTACATTCAACATTCCTATAACCGGGAAGTACACACATCCACTATGAAGTCACCATTTGAAGTATGCTTGGGATATCTACCTACAAATCCATTGGACATATAAATTGGGAAACATGATGAGGATGAGACATGAGACACATAGGTGACTAGAGAAACAAATTCATTGAGAGGATCCGGAAAATCCATCTCAAAGTCAAAGAACAACTAGATAAATTTCAAGCCAAGTTAAAATCTAGGCACGATCAACATAGGAGGGAACATAAGCTTCATGTTAGAGATAGAGTTTGGATTTACTTGAGCAAGGAGAGACTACAAGGTCAAGCACGGAAGCTAAAGCCACTACGATATGGGCCCTTCACCATATTAGATCAGTTGGAGAAAATGTCTTTCGACTTGATTTACCGTCATTTATGAGGATGTACTATGTAGTAAAATGTGAGAAATTACACCTATGTGAGCCATCCATGCTAGATGAAGATGAAGGAATGCAATTGCTACCTTCCATTAAGGATTGCATCTTGGACTCACGAGGTGAATGGAGGAGGATGGAGTGTTGCGGCGGAAGGTCGAGAGATTAGGAGAGGTTTGCAGAGTCTTGGTAGATTGAAATGAAAGGAAAGACTTGAGACAGGCCCGATGGTACTCGAAGGAGCAAGTGAGGGAATTACTTCCTCGTCTACTCCCCTAAACTTTTGTGGGACAAAAGCCTCCTTAACGGGGGAGGTGTGATCCATAGGGATAAAAAATGACTCTACTTCATCAAATCAGTCAGCACGAAGAAGGAAAATAAATACACTGAGGTTTTATCTTTATAGTAACAGGACCACCGCTCTGTGTAGAGTGGCAATTCTGAGAACCACTACCCAGCTAGGTGGCGGTCCCGAGACCATCGGTCTGCATTGCGCAATGGTATTGGCTCTTTTAGACAAAAAATAAAAATGTGAAACAAACATCCCCATAATTTGAATTTTTTTTGTGTCTCTTCTCCTACATGACCTTTCCCATTCTCCAATGCACTGGAGGACATGAGAAAGGCTATAAATACATGTTTTTAGAAGATAACAATATCATCAAAGCATGAAAGTAAGTGAGAAAGAAGTTCTTAGTGCTGGAATTGTGTTTTGTAGAAGAAAAGAGTGTTGAGACAGAGCAAGCAAGTAATTAGGAGGAAGTGTGAGATATTATCTACTTCTCTTTCATACTTATTGTAAATTCTATACTTATTGTTTTGAATTGGCCAATAAAGGTGGGAAGAAAGAGCAATTTCCCTTCCCTTTGGCTGGTTTTTCCTCCTCTTGAGGTTTCCAGGATAAAACTTGTTGGTGTTTATGAGTTTATATTATTTCCTTTCCTACAATTGTGGATTCTAAGCAGAAGCAAAATTCATTCACTAGTTATCTCTGTCATTTTCTAATAGAAAGTAGAACAACATCGTTAATTTTTTATTATGTGTATGATTCCAAAGTTGAAGAATTTATAGATCGGTAAAGGCCTGTTATGGTGAATTTAATTTACCTAATTTAATTGTGCATTTAATATTATTATTTGGTTATATTTGTATAACCATTTATTTTGTCTTATTTAAGTTTGTACGTTGCATAGTTGCAACTTATTATTTGTTTGTATTTAATTATTGTTGCTTCCCGGATGTATTTTGGAAGTTGTTATGATTTCGGTTGTACCTGTGCAACCTTGCATTTTTCTACACATGGTTGTTCAATTCCTATAAGAATTACAACCCATCTATTGTAAATTGATTTTGATGATTAATAAAATATTACAGGCTTCCATCCCTGTTTTACATTTGGTACCAGAGTAGGTTGAAGCTCCTGGAAAGGTTGGTGAAAGGTTGCAGAGGAAGGAAAAATTTTGGAGAATAAATATGCTTCACAAGAGAGCCGCTACTACCTCCCAGCTTTCCTAGAACTCCCTGCAGACCCACAACCTCCTGTTTGATCTCTAAGTAAACAGAAAGCAAATTTGTTTTTTCCTTGGTTCCCTCTGCACCAGGAAAATTTATTTACGGAGCATAAATATACAAGAATTTAAAACAAAAAAATCATTTTTCCCCATGAGGGGTTTTGTCTCTAAATTTTTTAATTCTGAGATAATATTATTTGTCTTTCATCAAAATTGTAGGTGCATTTGGTCTCTGCTAGTTTTGGAGGCTTTCCCCACCGAGCTCTGGCGAGACCGAACTCATACAAAATCGATCGCTCGGGACATAGGCGAGTTTCATTAAAGCATAATTTATTTGGTTGAATTACATTGCACGACCAGAGCTATTGAGTCTTCCTTAACCTATCAACGGGCTAAAGGTGTTAGTCCATTGATCGAGCTAATACCAAGTTATCTTTGTTTGATTGGCGAGCCCTTCTCTTGCCTCCATCAAACATTTCTTTTTGACACATACCGAGCCTCCACCAACTACTCCATCGAGTTTTTCTTAAGACAACCAAGCTCTACGTTGAGTCGATTAAGTTGGTCACGAGTTTAGAGCGGTTGAGTTGAGGACGAGCCCTCCTCCCTTGCTACCATGCATCTAAACGAGCTCCTCTAGGTTCAATGTGCACGCATCCCTCTACGCCAACTCCAATCAACCGAGCCAAACAATAAACGAGCACGCTAACTTGTGTTATCTTTCAAGACCCGCACACTTTGACAAATAAATACAAACAGCAGAGGAAAAGACATTAAAATCACAATCAAACAAATAATGGTGAAAGTAAATTGAAATCAGGTGCTAAAAATCCAAGTGGAAGAATACAAAAAAATAAGGGAACCCTAAACCCACTTTCTTCACCAACGTTGCCACATGGAATCCTCCCTGCCATGTCGTTTCTACAAGGTTAGGCCTTTTGTGCTTTCTTTAAATTCAAATTGCTTCATTTTATACATAAAATGTGGTAGATGGATAGTTGGCTAGCACAAGTGCTTTGGGAATCGGTGGTCAGTGGTTCGACCCCACCCCCAACTTGCTTTACAAACCA
This sequence comes from Taxus wallichiana var. yunnanensis, assembly GCA_018340775.1. Taxonomy (NCBI): domain Eukaryota; kingdom Viridiplantae; phylum Streptophyta; class Pinopsida; order Cupressales; family Taxaceae; genus Taxus; species Taxus wallichiana. The sequence goes on from CM031243.1 coordinate 583,526,607, forward strand.
TTTTTCCATTTAGTGGTGAATTTGAGAAAAATTCCATATTTAGAGGCTAAACACTGCTAAAGCCTTTAGTTACAGACTAAACCCACCTCTAAATTTAGCGATAGAAACCCTAAAAATGGTCTAAAATAAAATAAAATTCTCCTACTATGCTTCATTTTTTATTTTGAGCAACATTTGCTAAAGGGGTACACCTAAAAATTGCATTTTCAGCTATATTTTTGCAATTTTTGGCATCGTGGGTCATTTTGGGCTCAGAGGCCACAAAGGCCCGTAAAACAAAAAAACATTTCCTACCATTCAATTTTTTTAAAAAATTGAATGTAATTGTATACTTCAGTGTATTTTACTAATTTGCAGTTGTCATAGTCAACTGCAAACATTGTAACTACTCAAAAACTGGCAGAGAATTGTAATAAAAAATAGTGAAATTTGGTTCTAAAACACTCATGAGATCCTAGATCTCATTCGCAGCATTCGGTATATACAGTGCCTATAGGAAGTGCTTACGGGTAAATTCATCGCGACTACTACTGCACTTAATGCCTAATATAGCTACAAAAATGTCATTTGGGCATCGACCCTTTAAATCGATGGGGAGTAATAAGGACACAGTGCACACACTCATGAGCCCTCCCATCCATCTGTGAACAATTACACGACTTAAATCTGGGTGAGAAATTATCCGAGTATATAGTGAAGTTACACGCACATATGAGGATATTTCTTTGAGTTGGTGTCAATAATCACATAGACCCCTTTCAGTATTGTCTTGGTACCACGTATCAAATTCTTTCACGTATGTTAACGCCTCTTTCACGTACCACCGAGTATATAGAAAGGGCAAGCTTCTTCCACGTACTGACGGGTATATCAAAAGGGTGCGTATATAGAAAGATTTGGTATATCAGATTGACGATATATAGATTGGGAGACCTTATACCTGGAGTGATAAGAGCCTAACCTTGTCAGTGAATTATGAAAAATGGGCACCAATGCCCCCAAATTATTTCTTCTAGATTGACAACTACTCAGAGGAAATAACTATGTTGCATGGAAGACAAAAATCAAGACACATCTCAAGTTTGAAGAGATCTGGATCATTGTTGTGCATGGTACAGTAACCAAATCAACAACTGATACAACACAATAGAGACAATTTGATAAATCCAATCAAAATTCCAAGCTCATCATCATGTTTGGAGTGTTCGACGATGTGCAACCCCACATTCGAGATGCCAAAATAGCCAAAGAAGCGTGGGATAAGTTGATCATGGTATACGAGGCCAAAAACAAGAATGTCATATTGAATTCGTAGATTCAGTTACACACATCTAAGTTTAAGAAAAATGAGAAAATCGAAGCTTTCTTGACAAGAGTTGCAAAGTTGAGGACTTCACTTCTAGCCCTAGGAGAGGAGGTCACTGATGATGCTCTCATTCCATTGTTCTAAGATCCCTCCTTCTTCCTACCACATTTTTGTAACAACACTCAACTTGTTAGATACAACAGTTAGTTTTGACAAGATGGTAAACCTATTACAACAAGAGGAAGCCCTGTATAATAAGGATGATGAAGAGGAGAACACACTTTTGTCTCCTCAAAAATGGAAAGGAAAGGGGAAAGGAAAATCTAATTTATATCAAAAACCACAATATGATAATCAGAATCAACAAGGGGATAAGCAACAGAAGAAGAAATGTCCAATCTGCAAAAGAGGACATGAATTGAAAGATTGTTGGTATAATACTTACAAGAAAGGTTCATCAAGAAACTCTGGACCTCAACACTAGCAATCTCACAAGGGACATTCTAACTATAATCAAGGGTAGAAAAAGGGGAACTGGAAAAGAAGACCCCATCAGCAAGGCAATATTGCTGAGCAAGAAGAACATTCAGATATTGAAGACTACTTGTACATTGCTCAATCAAGTGAACCTTCCACGTCATCTAGTGATGTCTGGTATGTTGATTCTGAGCCACACAACACATGACTATCCACCAGAGAATGGTTTACTTCAATGAGGGACACCCTTCAAAAACCATGTTTTGTTAGGTGATGATTCTTCATACACGACAAGAGGATTGGGAACATTTCTCTACCTCTTGGTTCATGCAACTATAGATTGTCAGATGTTCTATATGTCCCTAGCTTAACTAAAAATATGTTGTTAGTCGATCAACTCCTTGACCATAACTTGAAAATTGACTTTGATAGTTATTAAGCAAGAAAATGTGTCTAATGCGATAAAAATCATAAGGCTCGAAAATAGTTACAAAATCCTCTAATGTGGACGCATGTTCCATCTTGATTTTATCCACAAATATGATCATTCACTTGTGACTAAGAATTCTACATCTGCGTAATTGTGGCATTGGAGACTTGGTCACATCAATTTCAAGTATCTCGAAACACTTCACCAACGCAATATGGTAAATGGTTTACCATCTCTTGAAAAGGGTACAAATAAATGTCCTCCTGCCTTGCGAGAAAATAACACATAGTTTCATTCCAGAAAAGTATCTATCAAGCTCATGGTAAGCTTGATCTAGTTCATACCGATCTTTGCGATCCGATGCAACCAAGTCATTTTGGGTTCCAATACTTCATGCTTTATGTTGATGACTATTCAAGAAAAATGGCAATTTTTGTCTTTGCGAAAAAAGTGAAGCTTTTGAAACCTTCAAGAAGTTCAAAGTAGTTGTTGAGAATGAAACTGGTCATCACATCATAACTCTCCACTCAGATCAAGGGGGAATTCACCAATGATGAGTTCAAAGCCTACCTTCAATCTCATGGAATTTGTCGACAAATGCCTCCTCCACACAAACCGCAATAGAATGGTGTCGTTGAGAGAAGAAATCATACTATAATGGAAATGGTGCAATGCATGATCGATGATTCCGAATAACAAGGACATTCTGGGTAGAAGCAATAAAGACAATAGTGTATTTGTTGAACAAAGTGCCCATAGTTTCTCTTGATGGAGTAACGCCACAAGAAGCATGGTCAAAAAGGAAGCCATCATTGCACACCTCGAGTATTTGGGTGCAAAGAAAGTATGCATATACCCAAGCAGAAAAGAAATAAATTGGATATGAAATCACAAAATCTCATCTTCATTGGGTACAGTGAAGAGACTCTTGGGTACAGATTGATGGATCCGAAGACTAGGAAAGTCTACACCAAAGAGATATGTTGACTTTTTTAGAAGAAGGAAGTAGAGTCTCCTCCTCTAGACTCACATGATGTAGATTTTCACCAGTTGTAAAAACTGAAGCTAATGTTCCCACTAATGATGAAAGTGATGATGGGGATGATGGTGATGATTTGATAGAACCACGACCCACGGGAACAGTTCAGCATATGCCCAAGTGGTATACTAGCATGTTACGAGATGTAAGAAAGGATGATCCACCTGATACATCCACCACTTTGGACCAAGGACTCGCATGATAAAGCAAGAGAATAAGTGAACTTTGCTTTGATGAGTAGAGTTATTGAATCTGATGAGCCCTCTACAGTCTAGGAAGCCCTATAGTCAAAAGCTTGGAAAGATGCCATGGATGTTGAATACAACTCAGTAATGAAAAACAATACTTGGTAGCTTGTCGATCTTAGACCAAGGAAGAAACCCATTGGATGCAGATGGATATTCAAAACAAAGTAAAAATAGATGGGACCATAGACAAGTACAAAGTGATACTGGTAGAAAATGGGTACACACAAAAAGAAGGCATTGACTATGAGGAGACATTTTCTCCCATAACTAAGATCAAAACGATCAGGATGATCTTTTCTCACTAGCTACATAGTTTGGTTGGAAATTCCATCAGATGGACGTAAAAGTTCCTTTCTTAATGGAGATTTACAAGAAGAATTCTATATGACTCAACCTGAGGGATATGTTGTACCTAGTCAAGAAGCAAAGGTATGTAGACTCAGGAAATCTCTGTATGGCCTTAAACAGGCACCTAGGCATGGTACATCAAAATTGATGAGCATCTCATACAACATGGATTTGTTATAAATCCATACGATCCCAATCTCTACCTCAAAAATCAAGGGGAGATTTTGATTGTCGTTGTCTATGTCGACGATCTAGTCATCACTTTGCGATTCAGTGAGGATGATCGATGCAACAAAGAAAGATATTAAACGATCGTTTGACATGACAGATCTCGGGTTGATGCACTATTGTCTTAGATTAGAAGTATGGCAAAAGAGAATCACATCTTTTTTCTCAGTTAAAATATACCAAGACGACACTCGAGAAATTCAGGATAATGGATTGCACACCAATTGCTACACCTATGGAGAAGCAGTTGCGGTTATCTCGTTTAGATAAATCTTCTGCAGTAAATGCCACTCTCTATCGGTAGTTGATTGGGAGTCTCATTTACCTGACCTACACTAGACTAGATATCAGCTTTGCAGTGAGCTATCTATCCAGGTTCATGTAAGAACCCAAAGTTTTTTATTGGAAGGCAGCAAGGCGCATCTTGAGATATCTCAAGAGATCAATGGATCTTCTTGGTCTAGAATACAAGAAGAACGACAATTTTTTCTTGTCATGATATTCGGATTCAGATCATGCAGGAAACATTGATGACATAAAATCCACTTCAGGGTTTGTGTTCTTTATGGGATCTAGACCAATATCATGGGGAAGCAAGAAACAAAACTTTGTTTCTCGCTCTTCCACAGAAGTCGAGTATCGTTACGTAGGTGAAGTTGTTTGTGAAGCAATATGGCTACGTCGCATCTTGAAGGAAGGACTTGGAATACACCACCTTATATGTTGACAATGAAGAAGTGTTATCAAACTTGTTCGCAATCTAGTTTTTCATCAAAGAATAAAACACATTGAGGTACAGTGCATCTCATACGCGAGCATGTCTTGAAGCACAATGTTCAACTTCATTTTTCCATCAACTCGAACAACGAGAAGATATCTTCACAAAGTCACTTGCACGTGACAAGTTCAAGTTGTTCATAGAGTTCCTCTCCTCATCCCTTGAGGCAATGCAAAATTAAGGGGGGGAATGTTAGGGTAAATTTATTTTACCTAAGTTAATTGTGCATTTAATATTATTATTTGGTTATATTTGTATAACCATTTATTTTGTCTTATTTAAGTTTGTATGTTGCATAGTTGCAACTTATTATTTGTTTGTATTTAATTATTGTTGCTTCCCAGATGTATTTTGGAAGTTGTTATGATTTCGAGTTGTACTTATGCAACCTTGCATTTTTCTACACATGGCTGTTCAATTCCTATAAGAATTGCACCCATCTATTGTAAATTGATTTTGATGATTAATAAAATATTACAAGCTTTCGTCCCTGTTTTACAAGGCCAAGGCCTTTTGGAGCCTATATTTTGAGGTAGGAGGGCTATGGTGGGAACATGAAGGGGCTACGGCGTATGATACAACATTACATCTAGCACGATCGGTGTCACAACCAGATGGTTGCCCTCCCTTTATATTATTTGGAGTATGTATTTAGTATAATTGTTATGCTTCAACATTCAATAAAAATAATTACGAATTATCATCAAACGGTTCATCATCTTCACCATCTACCATCTTAATCATCTTCATAATTTTCATAATCTTCATGATATTCATCATATTCATTATCTTCATCTATAGGTCGAGGCCAAAGGCCTTTTGGGCCAATTTGGTCGATAAGGCCCAAAGTTACTGTTGTACATGGATCCACATACAAATCTCTTTCCATTAGCTTATGGATCATAAAATAATCCATTTTTGATGTTTCTAGATATGTACTTGTAATATACTGCCGCAAATAGCGCAGATAAAATGCCTCGAAGCCAGGATCTTCAAACTTGAAATCGGTGGAGTCCTCCTCCTCATTAACCTTATCCTTATCACTATCATAAGGAGACATAAAAGGTTGGTGAATCATAACTCTACCATTTTCGCTTACTGCCCGTTTACCACGAGTCCCCCCGTGTAGGACAAAAGCTCCCATCGAAGCATTTAAACCGACGCCTATTGTATTTATCTGTCCTGTTACGTATTGCATAAGATCATAAAGAGCGACTCCCGATGCCATTGCTCCACCCCGACAGTGAAGAAAAAACATTATACTTTTTCTCGGATTCTCTATGCAAAGGCGTGTGTCAAATTTAATGTGAGTGTTTGCTAGCCTTCATCAACTAATAATCTGAGTGTGCATGCTTTGGTGTAACCAGTTCTCTAAATATCCCAAAAATAATAAATGCTTAGTTTCGGAATGTGACAACTTATGTATAAATAATGATAATTAATTTTATAACTCTCCACAATTTTTAATTCAAAAACAATTAACTTTTATATATTAATGTAAAAGACATTCGAGAAAAAGTAAAAACTGTCTTGAAATGTTTGGCAATCCGTCAACTCTCCGCCTTGTAGCACCAAAGCAATACTACCACCAAATAATTAACTAATCCCGTACTAAACTTTTGGTTGTCTCCAGTAGGACGGGGAGCCTTTTTAAGAATGCATTTACCCGGGTATCTGGTAGAGGAGAATTGAGAAGGAAGGAAATACCTATCATGGCTTTTGGCCTTCCACGACTTTTTATCATCGCTTTTGGCCTTCCATAGTCCACTGATTTGGAAACGTCGACTTTCTGAACGAATCATTTATTCTCGTCTCACCAACTTAAATTTCAAACGACACCCAAACATATTTATTAATACGATTTACCTACCGTTCCAGTTTTCACTTTCTATAGAAATTGTTGCATCACAGTCCGTGTCGATTGCAATTTTGCCACTATGCACGTCCAGATAACACGTCATCGCATCACGGGGGGCATCTCTTGTCTTTCTCTCTCCTTTTTAAAACCTGACTCAAAAGTTCCGATTGATAAGTACCTGGTGGCTACAGGTCCCTAAAAATATCAGGGAAATGAAAGTACACGACAATGCGAGTCACAGAAGCACCAAAGAGAAAAACTTTATCTTATAAAATGATGCTCCTACAATTCTAGGTAGGCATTGGGTCGCAGGTTGGAGCTCAGGTAGTAGAATTATCATGGAGGTCTTAAAATTATGCAGGATTTTTATTGGGTTGCTCTGCGTTTTTTCTCGGCATGTATCGTCTGCCCGTCTTGTGATGAAATCCCTATGGACTGGTGGATGGCGTGATAACTGTGATTTGCCATCATCTGCATTAATTGGACTACAAACTTTTGATCTAGAACACGGGTTTGAATAAAAAAGGGGTATGATAATGCTAAATGGTACTTTGTAATTTAAGCACAGTGAGGTGTGCAGCGCTCCCATTGTAGACCTTAAAAAGGAATCTTCCTCTTCCTTTCATAAATGGAATTCACAAGGTTTGCAGCATCAGTACTGCTTCTTCTCTACACCAGTTTGGGAGCTTTAGCTGCCGATTTGGATGTCCTAAAAGATGCATTTGGCACAGTTAAGGGTTTCAGTCTCAAAGAAATTTGCAGCGGGAGCAACAATTGTGACAATATCCAAAACATCACAGGGGTTGTGAACTGGAGAGAGCTTTCCCAATTGGGCCAAGTCCAAACCCTAGACCTTTCGAGAAATTCGCTTTCAAGGTCGCTAAGTGGCGACATTTTCACAATCCAGAGCCTCCAAACACTGAATCTGGAGAAGAATCAATTGGGAGGAAAACTCTTCGTTGACTGGAGAAGGTCAGGACGTCAATTTTCCCATATACAGACACTCAATCTCTCCTACGACAAGTTAAAGTCTGACAATGGGCTTGATTTCTCAGGCTTCACAAATCTCAGACTGTTGGATCTCTCCCATAATCGAAGAAGGCAGCAGGAGAGTAAAACTGGTGTGCATAAATCTGGTGTCGCATCTTAAGCCCATGGTTACAGAGGGGCTACATCGGCAGCCGCTTAAATACATTGCAAGCATAGTTGCTTCGCAGGGTTTCAATTGTGTGCATCTTACCTGGGCGACGTACATGGTGATGAAGTCGCATGCTCCTTTGCCTCCCATTACCGAGCTCCTTTTCTCGTGAAGGCGTTGGCTGCTGCAATGAAATCATTATAACCGTTGGATTTCAACGAAAATCCCCTCGCAAATCTCATTCGTACGATTCCTGACATTTGTCAGAATGAACCGATCTCATTCCACTACAAGAACGCCTTACAGCGTAATTAGTAATTATAATTGTTGTTTTTGATTAATTATAACATGTGTTAGAATGTCTCCATTGAAAGCTCCTTCCACGAACCCTAACTCAAAATCACAGGTGGTGATGGTGATGCCCCTGTTCATGGCAACGGCGGGACTAGAGAAAAGGAAATGGAAGGTGATCGCATGGCTGGGAGGATCGAATATGGTGATGGTTGAGTTCCTCTTCATGGCGCTAGACTCGGTGAGACAAGTTCAGTGGCTATAGTAGCCGCTGTTGGTGGAGATGTTGGTTCCTGTGGAAGCCCGCTGGATGTCCATTCTTCCACTATTCTCCCTTTTCCTTTCATTGTCCACAACACAGGATCTGATAGAGGGTTGCTATTGATGGTGGCAGAGCTAGAATAACAATGGCTTTGCACAAACTCCGAGAAAATAGTAAGATTTCAGTGTATTCTCACAAGCTTGTACCCACCATCGGATCTCTGACTGTTGTCAGACCCCACAAGTCTCATCCCACTATTAAACGCTTTCAGCCTACTAATAAACTTAAAATACCTTAAAACATGTGAATAAAAATCTCACAAAAATTAATAATTTAATTTTAAAAAATTAAAATTAGTTGTTTGCATTTTGAGTGTACCAAAATTAGGTCCACACTTAACTTGTTCTTTTGACATAATCAATTAAGTTGAGACGAATGAGAATGTAACAGCATCCGTTGATACCCGGCCGGGCCGGCCCCACATAAAAATAATTCAGGACGAGATGTAACAACAAATAACGAAAAAAGGTCGCTTAACAGCCTGGCTGGCTCGACTTTCTTTTTCGAACTACATAATGTAAAAATTCTTGAAGATCTTGTTAAAGCCAAACCAGAATTTGTTCTGTTTGACGAAGCTCTTGTTGATTTTACTATATTTACATAAACAAAGGCAAGATGCAAACTCTCCATACCTGAGTTTTTGTTGGGAACTATATATGGCGCGGATTACAGAAAACAAATTGTGACAGCAATGTCGGCGGAGAATTTTTTCTTTTTCACTTATGAGATTGAGCGAGCAAATCGTTGCTGAAGTAGTCGGAAATATCCGGAATAGCAGCAAATGTTGTTGACATAACATCTTGAGCAGCCGCCGCAGCTGCCAGATTAGGAAGATCGTATTCATGAGCAAATTTTTCCACAAGTAAATCTTCAGTATCATTCCAGAAAGAAATATTGTCCTGCTTTTTTCCTTCACCAGCAATAACTATTGATTTCCCGGTGGAATCCATGAAGGAAGGGAGCGAGGCTTATGATTTTGTTGATATTCTGGTGGTCTCGACATGCTCGGTCTTGACAGCAGCTGCCGAACGCTTTGTTTTTCGTGTTTTGCGGGATAAACGGCTGGCGGATTCGATATCGAGACCTCTTTTGGAAATCGTTTGCGCTTCGTCTCCGGCCGCCTGTTTCTGCTGGTAAGCTCTGTACTGATGCAGAGAAATCAAGGTGGCTTTGTTCGGGGCTGCCGCTTCTTCTGGAGGAAATTGCCGCGCCGGCACCGCCATTATTTAAAGCGGAGGGCGATAACAGGCTCTGATGCTCCTAAATTTCCGGCAGCCTGGAATGAAGCAACCGGTCGCGGCTTTGAAGTTATCCCGCTCAAACGCCTCAAGTAAATCCGGTACTACTGTTTTTAAAAAAATTAAGGTTTTCGCTCTACAAACTCATGAAGTGGTCATTACAAACAATTTGTTGAGGGTTTTGTCACCTGTAAATGGCTCGCAACGTTCTCCCGCGTGAGGCCCTGCACTTTCATAATCTCGAGTATTTTCTTAGGAACCACCTCTGTATATGCACAAAAGATGAAATTAATGTCGGTTGTGAGAATGGCCAAAATTTACGATGAGCCGTAATATTTCAACGTATTCTCACAAGCTTGTCTCCACTGTCGGATGTCAACTGTTGTCAGATCCAGCAGGTCTCATCCCACTTATGTACATTAGTTTGAAGAAAATTTAATTCAGATAATATTTTGGCTTTTTAAAAGAAATTATAATTATACTCTCAAAGTAATACTACACAAAAACAAGATACATATAATTTATGTTATTAGAGGTGGTTTAATGCAAAATATGTTAATTTAAAATATTACAATAATGTTGAAAGCATGATGTAGTAGTAATTTTTTAAAAATAGAAGGGAATGTGAAAATTAAAGTAAATGCCATGGTGTGCTCTACCAATGGCCTTTACAAGCTTGCGAGCTCATCAATTGTTAAGGTTCTTCTTTGGGAAGCGAATTAGAAGACACAAATAGCTTGGTGGTTGGCGATAGTGATGTTTTGCAATAGAATCCCCATGTTTCGATGTCAATCGGCCACAGGGAACAAAGCTAGAGTCGTTCCCCTTCGACAAGCTTCGGCCTATTTTAAGGGTTCCTTGTCCCCAAATCTTATAATGGTTAGGCCACGATGGTGAAGCGGGAAGTAATGGACCTAATCATCTCGAGCTTCTTTGAAAATATGTACCAATGATAGCATATAGTGAATTTGCCCCTGCTTGAGGTGGTAGAGGGGAGTATGATGCCCCAAAGGTGAGGAGGGTGCGAGGTTGCCTTTCGGGCCCGTGATTGTAGCCATTGAGGTTTGGAAGGATGGTCGATTGGAGAAGGTGCCATCTATGTTGAGGCGGCCTATTGGCATTATTTCCACTTCAACTCTACGCCCTAAGGAAAGTTGGATATACGGGAGCTTTATAAAAGGATAGAACAAGTTCCATGAGTACAACAACTATACCTCAAGCTATGAGTGTTCTCCTACACTTTGGTTTTGCGGGACAAATATGCCCTTGTTCCTCAATCGATTGGAGAATAGAGAAAATGATTCTTTAAATGGGATTATTTTACTTGTCCCAAAACTTGGTGATATACCAATGAAATTCTCAATGGACTCATTAGTGTTGAACTTCCTTAACTCTCTTACTATGGATATGGAGTCAAACATTGGTAGCGAGGACTTTGTGATCTGGAGGATTTTCACTAAGCAGATCTTCCCTAAACTTCCTTAAATCTAGATCATGTTAAAGGGCTTCTCGAGACCTTTCCGACGGTATGTTGAACTTCAAAAACGGAGTCCATATGCAGATTCTATCGCCGGTCAAAGTTAAGGTCTTAAATGGGTCAACCCTGGTCAACAGTCCAATCCGGACGTGACACGTGGCAAAAGTGGCAAGTGACGAGAAGGCAAAATAAGGTTGTTCGATATGGTTTTGGCACTCCGATCTTCGACTCACGTTATGGCGAAAAAGAACAAGAGGCTCAACTTTTTTAACGCAGGGGAGCCCAACCGTGAGAGCTATATTCTTGTTTGCCGACATGGTGGGCTCTCAAACCACCATGTGGACGTCAATTTTACATTTCGAGCTCGATTTTGTGTTTCGAGTTTGAATTTTACACTACGAGTTAATTTTGCATTGCGGTTTATAATTAGCTCGGCGAGATATTTTGCTTGCTTAGTGGGGTGATCAACTCCCCACCGAGTTTATCACTTATATTTCCATATGGTTCGGGTCTATATTACCCAACATTGCAACTTGGTGACTCGGTCTATCTAATCACCATTGCCACATTATTCAGGAGTTTAATTACCATAGCTTGGTGGATAACTATTAGCTTGGTGCATTATATGGAAATCCCAATGCATTGGGTATATCTCCAATGGCTCGGCTCCCTAATTACTTGGGCACAACAAACAAACCAACCATTTCAGATTAAACAATGTTGTAGGGATCGAGTTAACATTCTACACCGAGTGGATCAAACAAACATCCAACTCGGCCCACCCGGCATTCTAACTCCGCCAGCTCTCCACGTATGGTGGCGAAGCAAAAGGACAAATGCGTGGCCAGAGTCACATTAAAGATGGACAGATGAGCCCTATTTAAACACAAAACCCCTATCTACGGCGGGAATGTGGGATTTATCCCACAGTTAAAACAAAACACTTGACCATAATGCAATCATCATGCCGCGATCCCCACCACGTGGAGCTAAGGAACATCTTCCAGCCAACTCGCCAGTGAGCTCGGACGAGCTAGAAAATGAGCTCACCTACATTTAAAGAGAATTGTGGAGGAGACCAAACAGGGAAGCATGCATTCATCTGAGGTTTTGAGGCACTTAGAGGCACTTTCAAAACTTTATGTAAAAAAATAATTGCTTGAAATTCTAAGACGAAGACAATGGTGGTCTTATTTTCTCATGAAGTGTTGTAGATTTTCTGTGTAGGTGATTTTCCATCACAATTGCACAGAACAAACACGAGGAACCAATAGAGATCTGAATTTTCCAAGCACTTCTAGTCCGAACCAGGCCATGGAGTAAAAAGGAAGTTATTTAGAATTTCATAATATTTCCATAAATGTAAACGTATTTCATGTAGGTGTTGTACATTTATAGTTGTAGGCATTTTTCGAACGCATTTTCACAGGAAACCAACCGGAGAAGCACTGTAGGAGCCATGGATCATTCTTGGGACAGTTTTGTTATTTTCGAGTTCCTTGGAACATTGATTAGCTCATTTTCAGGTATAAATATCTATTAGTCATTATTGAAGGGTTATTGTACTTCATTGGATGTTAAATAGATCGATTCACTTTCTGTGAATCTAAAGACTTAGCCTTCGGGTGAACTTCGTTATCAATTTCTGAGTTGTGGTGTTTTATTCAAATTTTAGAAGCTTTTGATCAGATAAAAAATCATCTTTTGATTAATTTTATTAATTGATAAAATAAGCACAAAACTGGAGTAAATGGATTGAAGGAAATTTCAGTATCCATAACCAACATCAAATAACTGAATGCACTATTAGATTTTGAAATCAAGAATTCAGATTGAGTGCATACTTTAATTTAGCTTGTGAATTATTTAAATAGTTTTGTAATAGAATCAGTAAATTCACTTAAGTTGGAAAAATCATATTAATTGATCATGTTGGAAGAGTTTAAAAATTGGGCTTCAAGACACCCAAAATTCAATAATTGAACTCATGATCAATGTTGAGTGACCTATTAAAATTTGTTCATCTGAAATTCTTTTAAGTACTTCAGAAAAATTAAGTACCATTTTTGGATCACTTTGTTTGGACAATGTGTGAAAGTGTTTTTATTGATGGAAAAGCTCTCAAAGTGGGAAACATATGTTTTTGCTCCTTTGAGGCTCCTTACTTCTCTCGAATGGATTACATTTTCTTCCAGTGAACTATAGGAATCCTTCTTAACATGATTTTTGTGGGTTGAGGCGCATGTTTCTATGGTAGATTGAGTTTCTTCTTTTTCCACAGTCTCCATTTTTTATCCAACTACAACGCAAGTCTCAACAACTCCTATTGGTTTATATTGTACCATGTTCTACCAATCCTCCATAATGAGGATCACATCAAGTTGTTAGTCAATAGAGTTGTTGCCTATGTTAAGATTAATTTTAACTCCTTAACTAGAAGGTTTGTGAGAATGTGCACTCTAATTGACTTGTCTAAACATAATTTCCACTAATTTAAATTGGTTTCATCGCGGATTTCATAGATTCGGTATAGTGTTTATGAGGGCCTCTGTTCAAATTTTTCTAGTGCAATATTTTTGGTCATCGGGAAGCTTCATGTTCGTCTCACAAGAGGTCACTTGAAATTGATCCATAAACCCTCTCTTTAACAATAAATAGATCATATCTTAGTGATAATGAATGAATAACTTAAATAAAGTTCTTGTTTCACACGATAATGAAATTGAGAGATGAAAGACAAGGAGACAAGGAATTTATCCTGGAGAAACCCAATGTGGGAAAACTCCAGTTTGGGTAAGCAATTGCTTCCCTTTCACTATGTAAATATCCAATACAATACAAGTTCACTTTGTCAAAATATGACCTTCAAGAAGGATTCAAGTTCCTTCTACTTACATTACTTGCTTATAATCCTCAACAAGATAGAACTTAGTTTTCTATGAACAAGACAAGAATAACTCAAAATTTATCCCTTTTCTCACACTTAAATTCACTTCAAATCACTTTCTTAGATGAGTAAACATGTTTGTATTTATAGTTTTTTTCCCAAGGGTGGAAGGAAAGGATAAATGAATCAAATTGGGAAGCCCAAACATTTGTGCTGTTGATTTTCCCCATATTTGCATCGTTGGGTGCATAACTTCCACTTTCATAATGTGCGGTTCTGAAGCTGTTGTGGTGGTTGTGTAACCACTGGTGCATGTAGGTGGTGGTCTTGCAACCACTGCGGCGATTACACAACCGCTATTTTACGAAGAATGGTAATTCCACACCCGTTGCGATTGTTACTGTGACCATCATACGATTATCACACAAAATAGAACAACAATGACCTTTTTTGTCATTTGAAGGTGTCTCGATCACTTTGTCCACACTGACTTAAACATTTCTAAAATAATGAACATGGTGAGAGTACACACTTTGAAAGTTTTAATAAGAGAATACATATAATTCGAAGACTTCTAGATCCATTTTTGGATCATACCTCCGTAATTTGAGGCTTTTAAGTCCCTAAAAGCTTTAATGAGTGGTGAGGTGAGGAAATTTATTACCCACATATTCTCTGGAAAACCACTTGGCCTTGGTAGGTAATTTACCTTTAAACCCAATCAACCACTTGTCTTTCACTTCTCACTATATTTTCATCTCTTTCCACTATGATACCACATCTTCCTTGAATTCCAAATGATTTTACGGAGAAATATCCTCAATAGATGGTAGAAAAAATCCCTCTTCTTCCTGATCCAACATGGAGGGATCAAAGAGACGTAAATTTTCAACATTCACAACTGAATATATTCTCATATAAGGAGGAAAATCCAAGTGAAATGCATTCTTACCCACTTGTTCCAAAATTTCAAATAGGTTTGAGTTTCTTAGCTTTACCATGTAGTCTTTCTCTTGCTCAAGTACAACCATACCTTGTCACCAACAAGGAAAGAATGCTCAATTATGTGTTGATCATACCTTGCTTTGTACTTGGCATGTGACTCTTTCAACCTCTCCTATACCTAGAGGTGTATATGTTGAATATTTTCAATGAACCTTTCATCTTTGTGGACTTTCAGTTCCACTTTCTCATTATCCTGCATGGTAGTCTCATAATAACATCAAATGCACTCTTAGGCAAATAACCAAAATATGTCTCAAAATGATTCTTACTGGTAAAATTATGAACTACCATGTTATAGGAATGGTGGATATACACCAAATTCTCATCCCATGTCCTAGGATGTTTCCTGTTGTACCCTCTCAAGAGATGAACCAAGGTACAATTTACCAAATTTTTTTCCCATCTGTTTGTGGATGAAAAGCGGTAGATCTTTTCATCTTAGTATCCATATTTTCCCAAAATGTAGAACAAAAATTTCCGACGAACCATGAGTCCCCTATCTGACACAATATAATTAGGAAAACCAAAATGAACCCACACATTAGCAAAAATAACTCATCTTCCTCACTAGTTTTAATGGTCTTCTTGCAGGAATGAGAATACACATTTTATTGAACCGGTCCACTACCACAAAAATATAATCATACCATTTCTTGGAAGTAGGAAAACTACCCACAAAATCCATGGAGATGTTCTCCCATGGCTGGGAAGGAACTAGTAATGGCATATATAAACCCAACTTTCTATTAGTAGGAAAGTCCATATTGCAAAAAACACAACCCCTGATAAAGTTGACAACTTTTACTTGAATGTTTGGCTAATAAAAGCACCTCTATAAGTTTGCAAAAGTATTTTTCACACCAAAGTGACCAGCCACTTTAGATGTGTATGTTTCCCTCATCAACCAAACTTTTCCCCCCTTCGGGACACAAAGTTTCTCATTCTTGTAGAACAGTCCATCCTAGAAGTAGTATTCTCCCTAAGTGTAAATCCCTCACTTGGAGGTTTATGCTGAAATATTTCTCAAAACTATGGATCCTTCTCATAGCCTTCTGATATATGCTTCACATACAAAAGGTTCAAGAAGAGTTAAAATTCCCATAGTTGAAAGTAAAGGAGGTCTAGACAACATATCAACTAATTGGTTAGTCACACCTTTCTTATATTTTATGATCAAATGAAATTGTTGCAAGAAACCCATCCACTTATAGTGTCTAACTTGTTGAAGTTTATTTTGAGCCTACAAATATTGAAGAGGTTGGTGATCCATGTGTATGATAGTTTCCTTACCCATCAGGTAATGTTTCCATTTCTTGACCATTTGCACAAGAACATATAATTCCTTATCATATGTTGCGAGACACTAAATCAAACACTTTGGGTACATCTAGGTCCTAATCACATACCACTATTTATATGATTCCTAAGCGAGAAAAGTACTAATTGACCACTTTCTTTGGCCTTTTTGCTTTCTTTATGGTTTCCTTCCCGGTTTTACACACCCTACTACCTAATCGAATTTCAATACTTGACTTGTGCGAGTCTGACAACAACGCCCAATCAGGACATCAACACCTAGGTGCCCCTATCCTCCCGGATGCCCCAACCTCTTTGTATCTTGCTCGCATCTTTTGGGTCTTTTCTTGCTGTTGGGAATCTTGTTTTCTTATGGGTCAGCCTTTTAATGTTTAATTATGAAATTCAAACAAGGGAATCATATAAATACAAAATTGTATGACCATTATGAAGGACCAAGCACTAAGCATCTACTATTATCACCTAAGGTTACATCCAAGAGCATTACAAGATCATTCAAGCATCCATCTAGCTTCACACAAGGGACAAGGAAAAAAGGGACTAGTATTTCCGCATACACATAGGAGGGGAAGTTCATTTTCCATACACACATCTATTTACATATTCTACATCTAGTTATTATTTGTTATTCAAGCGTGTCTAGCACAAGATCCACCTAGGGTACGATTCTACACACACACACACACACACGTAGAACTACATGGAGTCTCGAAATGTAGCACGGTGCTGGATCGTAAGTTCACTCATTCGGGTGACCATCGGGGTCAATTCGACTCCCCATTTACATCTTTTTCTTTTTAGGAATTGATGTTTTTGGGGTTTGCAGCTGCTCTTCCTCTTTGCGAGTTTCGGAAAACTTAGCAATCTTAAAATGACATATATGTGATCAACAACGAGGCCTAGCAATACTTATGTGACACTAAAGAAATCACTTTTTGAAATTTTAAGCGATCACGAGGCACCCGAGAGAAGGTCTCTAGTGCCGAGGCACCCCTAACCTAGTCAAGGCACCCTAGTCCCGGCATTTACGCGATTCTTCATTTTTCTGGGCTTGGTTGCAACAATTTGTCTTCTTGTTCCAACGGTTTTCATTTCAAAGACAACTTCAGGATTATTGTGAAATCAGCTAATTACTTTATCCCTTCTCTTGCACTTAGGGTTTTACATTTATCTTGCTTATTGCTTAGGCCAAATATGTACTTTATTGCTTATTCATTTGCTGCTACATTGCAATATAGGGTTTAGCTTAAATTCTATTTTTGTTAAATCATATGTATAGTAATTCAAAAATACTCCCAAAGTAATTACGAATGATAACATGCGGGCCTACCTCATTTGAAGTAGGACAACTCCCATAATATATTCATTAGCATTACTTTCTACTTTAAAAAGAATTTGTAAGTTAGGTAATGCCGCCAAATTTGGAGCATGATAACCTTCTATTTAAATAACTCAAAATTATTTTGTTGTTTCTTAGCCCAATCAAAAACCTTACCACCTATTTTCACAAAATGTAGTGGTGTTGTTATGGAAGAGTGATTTAACAAAAGTAGAATTTATATGTTAAACCCTAACTATGAAAGTCACGTATGATAAATAAATGATAAAGTACATATTTGACACAACCAATAAGATAATAAAAAATGAAACCCTAAGTGCAAGAGAGAGAGGAATGAACTTAGTTGATTTGCACTTGATAAGGGACTAATGAATATTGAGAAAATTGTTTAATAGGAAGTGATATGTGTCATTGTTGCTCGAAATAAATTATGTATGTCATGGAATAGAATTTGGACATGGGTGCCCGAGTAGCTGGACGAGGGTGCACAGGCAGCTGATGCGCGTCTCTGGGCTCTGTGACTACAACAATGGTCATAGCCTGATTTCTGGAGTGTCGTAAATATTCGATGTTCCTCACATGTGTGTCACAATATGATCATCGAGGTACTTGTAACCTGCAAACAAAGATTCACTTGTAAAACCCATAATACCACATCAAATCCAAAAAAGAAAGATGCAATATGGGGATTCAGACTAACCTCGACAGAACCTAACAAAGCGAGCTTACTTACTAAGCACTACACTACATCTCAGACTCCATGTAGTTCTTGTGAGTGTGTGAAATAATCGTTCCCTAGGATGCCCTTGTGCAAATGCACTTGATAGCGAGTTGTAGCTAGATGTACCAATGTAGATAGATGTGTGGATGGAAAAATGAACTTCCCCTTCCTATGTTGTGTATGCATAAAATGTAGTCCCTTATCCCTTGATTGAATGCCAAATGGATGCTTTGAAGTGCTTTAGGAGCCTTTTGAATGCAAGCTTGGGTGATAGTAATGATGCTTCTGAACTTGGTTCTTTATTTTGGTCACATAGCTATGTTTTTTTATGATTCCCTTCTTTGAATTTTGTAATCGAAAAGCTGGAAGGTGACCCATATGAAAATAACATGCCCAAAAGATAAATGAGTCCCAAAAAGAGTGAGTAAAGTGGAAAGAGGTCAGGGGCACCCAGAGGGGGCGAGGGTGTCTGGGTGTTGGCATTCAAGTTGGGAGCTGGTGTGCAGAAGTCATCAAAGATAAACAAGTGAAGTATTGACTGGGTTGTAGGGTGTGCAAGACCAGATGCACAACACGAAAAAGAAAAAGGGCCAAATAAAGTCATCAACTACTAGTTTTCTTCTGAATAATCATATGAATGCTAGTATGTGTTTATGGACCTATAAATGTACCCAAGTTCATAATTTTGTCTCTACATTTTCCCCCACTTTATTTTATTGAGTGAATACTCGATAACATAAGATAGATAAGATATGCGCACCTAATATCTATGTAAAATGTGTGGTGAGAAGTGTGCGAGTGGAAAAGTGAAGCGTGGAATGATATAAAAAATGAAGTATGGAAAATATGAAAGGAAAGTGGCCTTAGGGGTGTATGTGTATGTGTTGTGTTGTACCATGTTGTACCTATTGTTGTGCTTGTTGAAGGTTGTTTCTTGTTGCGTATTAAGGACGGACCTACAAAATAAGAGTGAAGAAGTAGTCAAAGATGTGTATATGAAAAATTTGCATAAGTATGTAAAGCATGTGAAAGTATGTAAAAGTAGTAAATGGAAAGTGTGCACCTAATTTGTAAAGATTGAAAAGGATATAAAATTCCCTGAAATGTTGTAGAAGAGCAAGTTTTTGGACGATCTCACACCAAGAGCAATTTTTTGGGTGATCTCACGCCAAATGCAAGTTTTTTTGGGTGATCTCATGCCAAAGAGAAAGTGTTGGGGAGAGAGGTCTAGTGTTAATATCCTTCCATTATTGTGCCCTAATTATACAACACTACAGATGGAGTGATTTTGTATTTTTCTTTTTGTCCCTGATTTGTTCTATATGTATTGATTGTTCTGATTGAAATGGAGATAGAATGTATTCGATTCTAGAGGATTATGCATGCACATGTAGTGAAATTGCTTTGTATTGTGCTAATCTGAGAAGATTTTTGTGTTCCCCAAGACATTGATTAAGCTAAATGTGAATTTTATGCCTAATCTAATGTTATTGTAGCAGTAAAATAAATATGTAATTAAGTACAAAAATAATACGCAATAAAACTAAGAAATAAATTATGAAACCCTAGTTGCGAGGAGGAGGAGAAGGTAATTAGCGTATTCATAATAAAATTTAGAGTGTGCCGAAGTGATAACCGGATGAACGAGAATGGAAGAAGTGTCACACAGAGACCCAAAAATATGTAGATCTAGACAGATAGGGTGGTGGGGCACCTAGAGAGGAAAGGGGCTCCCATGGGTGCCCTAGACCTGATTCTCAGGTGTTTGGAGTCTCGGAAAAATCTCATAAAACCTCCTTTGAAGTGTCACAAGGTGTTCTCCTTTAGTCACCTTTGGCCTCTCGAGGTCACACCAAGATCACCAAGGTTGTTGTAAACTTTGTAATGAAATATGAACTTGCAAAACCCTCAAATAGACATCAAATCCCAAAAAATAAAGATGTAGAATGAGGGGTCGATTGTTTTCAAATGTCACAATGGTGAACTTATGATTGAGTATTGCACTACATCTCAGACCCAATGTAGTTTTTGTGTGTGTGCGGAATTATGCCCTAGGTTGCTCTTGTGTGTGTCACACTTGGATAGCGAGCAAGTAGCTAGATGTAGAATGTAGTAAATGTGTGCATGGAATATAATGAAATTACCTCCTATGAAGTGTGATGCAGAAAACCAGCCCTTGTGATGGAGATAGATGGATGCAAATGGAGCTCTTAGATTCCTTGATGGATGTAACCTTAGGTGGTGATGGATAGTGCTTAGTGTTTGGTCTTTTATTATGATCACATAACTTTATATTTATATGATTCCCTTGCTTGAATTCCGTAATTAACCTCGAAAAGTCCGACTACCAAAATTATAACATGCTCAAATGGCTAAAAAGGACCCAAAAAGTGTGAGTAAAGTACAAAGAGGGCACGGTTTCCCAAAGGGGACAAGGTCACCTAGAGTTGGCATCATATCTAAGTGTTAGTGTCCAAGATGAGAAATGTCAAAGAGTAAAAAGGAAGAAGCTGAGCAAGTAAGGGTGCAAGGCCCGAAAGCAACAATGAGAAAGCAAAGAAAAGTGGCCAAAGACATGGGTTGATTAGTACTTTTCTTACAAATAAATCATATGAATAGTAGTATGTAATTGGGACTAGATAATTACCCAAAGTACGTGGTTATGTGTCTACAGAAATTAGTCCCCATGGGAGGACACATCACCCGAGGCACTCCTATCCGAGCCAATGTACTATTGTGTGTGTTGTCTTTGAGGACCCAAGTCGAATTCTAGGTCATTTTGTGATTGTATGACTACTTCATTTGTTTCTTGTGTAAGCTTTGCACTTTGTAGGTCTAAGATTTTGTATGGGGTGGTTGTTTCACCCAATGCATGCCCCCTCATTTGGGTTGCATGCGGCGTCACTACAAGAATGTGACCCAAAGAGAGGACCTGATGTTGAAGTGAATTGTATCCCTACAAGGGGAGGTAATGTGCAAGGTAGAAACCAAGGAAAATGCAAAAAAATGGATAGATACATGTGTTAGTAGCGAAGTAACAAGCATTTCATAGAAAAGAAAAGTAACAAGTAAGTCTGCATACAAGATGGACCATGAAAATTGGGTTTCAAACATCGGACATCGCTCACAATGTCACAAGACAATAAAGGCCGAAGTGGGTAAAAACATACAAGAAATAATCAAACAAGACATAGGGCATATCCCACAAACAATAGCATACAAGTAGAAAGCTATGAAAAGCAGTGTCAATCATAGTGTAATAAACAACCATGGTGGCAAATAGTTCTTGCAAGGCAAATGTTACACATGAATCACCCGCTACCATGTTAGAAATATAAAGAGTATGTTAAAGCATGTATGTACCAATAAAATAAATAGTTTGTTATAAAGTAGGATTAGTACATATTGAAACAATAACACCTATAATGTGTGATTATATAGATGCCCCCAAAAGCCTCGGTGGGACTCATAAGAGTACGAGTGCAAGCATCATTGCGATCTGTAAGGATCTGTATAAATTTTACATTCAAAACTAGAGGACAAGTGAATCCGCATTTGTATATAGAAAAGATAATGACATACTAGATATCGGGCTAACATAGAAAGAAAAATGTAACATGCAACTAGTATAGGAAAGCAAGAGTAAGTGCAACCAAGATATGAAATATGTTGTGAGTGAGTGAGATGGAATGGTATGCAATGTGAATGTGATAGGATCGGTGTGCCCCAGGTGAATGTGTATGAGATGAAGTTAATTTATAAAATACCCCTCAACATTCAAGAATAAACCATAGAACATGAGTGTGTCATCAAGAAATGGCTCGATAATGTGCGCTAGATAGAATAGAACATGAAGCATAGAGTGTAAATAGGGTGAGTGAGGTGAGGCTCATTTTAGATTTAGACCCTCAATAGTCGAGTATGAACCATGGAATTGGAGTGCGTCCTAGGGTTATAAAGGCATAAGTTATATATCATGATGCATGAGAGAGATTAGATAGAAAGCATAGAGTGTAATGTATATGTGTAGAGATTAGAAAGAAAGAGTAATAATTGAAGGGGAATAAATCATGACGCCCCCCAAGAGTGTGATGAAAAATATTTTATCCAATGAGAGTGAAGGGAAAGGGTCCTCCACCCAATTTTGAGGAGATAAATGCATGTGACAATGCTCTAAGATTGGTGGTGTATGCAAAGAATGATGTATATGTGAAGGCAACCTATGTGGTGAAAAATTTGGTGAACACCTATGTGAATGAGACCTCGAGGAAGATGTGGTGATGAACACCTATATGAATAATACCTATGAGGTGAAGGAGGTGATGAGCACCTATGCGAAGGACTAGTGGCTTTATGAGGACAACAACGTCGTGAAGTAGGATGTGTGAAAATAGGAGAATTGGGTGTTGAATATGGCTTAGATTTGAGAAGCCTCGGAGGCCTAGATACTATAGTTGGTGGAATAATGTCATCGATATGAGATAAAGGTAATGGTGTGCATGTTGGAATTCCCTTAAGAGTGACAACTTATTTATTTTGTATGAACTTGAGACACATATGATTCATGGAGGGAATAGCTTGAGCGGCACAGAGCCATTAGAGACCTAAGATCATGTCACAACCTTTGCTTAAGGATGCCACAACGAATGCCACAAGCATGGTGAGAAGCTCAACTGTAATAGGTGGCCTAATGTAGTCAAAAGAGTATAATTTGTGTATGAAATAGCAAAAGTGGACATTTGATAGCGGAAGAAGCGTAAGAGATAACACACAAATAGAAGCCTATGGATAGATCATGGTATTATTGACAATGTATGAACCAATAGAAGCATTGATGTGTAATGAATTAGATGTGAAAGTAGTGTGATAATTGCGATATGAAAATGTAATGAGTGGTGGAGATGCATCGGCGAAGTGACAATAAAATCAAGGGAACCCGATGAAAGAGGGCGCATAGCGTGATATGTATGATTATTTGAAGCGTCCATAGCTTGTGTGTCGTGTTTAGGAAAAGGGTTATTAAATATTTTTATCTTTTTGTTATCGTTGACCGGTGTAGAAGAAAAATATGTAGGAGAGAGCTCTATTGAACTATTGTTAATATGATCTTGTATAAGATGCCTGAGTTTGAAACAGTGATCGGTAAAATGCCCAATACATTGATGGTAATCACATTTACCATTTTTGTCATATTTTCGGCCACGAGGGATTTGGATCAAGATTAAGAGGTGGTGGAAGAGTAATGAGATTGCTTTCAAGAAGTTGAGGAAGTAGAAATCAAGGTGCATATGGAAATTTAGTAAATGTATGCTTTGGTGGTTTCCATTGAAGCCTTTCGGGAGGAGAGACAACATTGTCAGTTGCATTTGCTTCAGTAGGTTTAGGAGAAGGTTTGAATGTTGAATTAGATTGAAACCTAGTAGAAGAAGATGAAGAAGAAGAATCTTGATATTTGAGCTTTCCCATAGAGATTAGTTTGACTTCATGCATTTTGAGCATATGATAGAGTTTATCAAATGAAGGAGAGGTTTCAAAGATAACACTCTCCTGTAGTGGTGGTAAAAGACTCTGAACAAATAGATCTTGGAGTTTTGAATCAGCAAGTACATTTTTCATCTTAGCTAGGTTGTTCTTATAGCATAATACATAGTCAATTACATGTTCATTATACCTTTGTTTGATTTGTGTGAGTTGAGCATAAGAGATCTTAGTGTCGATATTGATTGAGAAATGAGTAAAAAAGTATCAGATAAATGCATAAAAGAAGTTACCAAATGAATAGGTAGATCGTAAAACCAACGCATAGCATAATCTTGAAGATGCGAGGAAAGATCTTAGCGAGTAATGTATGATCATCCACATAATCTAGACATGCAACATGAAAAGCTCAAAGATGCTCTTGAGGGTCACCATGGCCATTGAAAATGGGAAGCTTAGGGGTGATGAAGTTGAGAGGAAGTGTGTAAGTAGAAATGATGGGTGCGAAAGGAGTATGAAGAAGCAAGGAGGAGTCAAGAGATGGAGAGGAGCGTGAAGTAGTCTGTTGTAACTAACGGATTTGAACTTGTAAGTCCTAATAGAGAGAATCTAGGTCTTGTGTACCAGAAGAAGATACTTGTCGAGTGTGATAAATAAGAGGTGGAGTGAAGTGGTTGGTAGGAGTAGGAATAAATATGGGAATAATAGAAGTAGGTGGAAGAGTAGAAGAAGTAGGTTGTGTTGTAATAGGAATAGAAGAAATATTAGAAGCAAAAGCTTAAGCTCATCCAGTTGGTGGCCTCCTCACAGGAGTGAATAAAATAAGACCTAGATCTTATGGATGTTTAGTAATATGATCATTAAGATCACGAAGGTATTCATTAGAAAAGGGAGGATAAATTTCAGCCATGTTAAGAAGATGAGAATATTCCTAAAAGCTAGGTTGGGTTCAAGCGATGGGTTCACCAAATGATTTTTAAAAATAGAATTTATATGTTAAATCCTAATTGCAAAGTCACGTATGATAAATAAATGCTAAAGTATATATTTGAAATAAGAAATAAAATAATAAAATATGAAACCCTAAGTGCAAGAGAGAGAGGAATGGACTTAGCTAATTTGTTCTTGATCTACTGAAGACACTGTGACTACAAAAAATGGTCGAACCTAATTTATGGAGTGTCACAAATATTCATTGTTCATCGCATGTGTTTCATAAATGATCAACCGAGGTACATGTCAGTAAAACAAATATTCACTGCAAAACCCACGGTGCCACATCAAATACAAAAAAAGAAAGATGCAATATGGGGATTCGGACTGACCTCGATAGTCACTCGACATAGTGAGCTTACAACCGAGTGTTGCACTATATCTCAGACTCCATGTAGTTTTGGTGAGTGTGTGAAATAATCGTGCCTTATGATGCCCTTGTGAAAATGCACTTGATAATGGGATGTAGCTACATGTACCATTGTAGATATATGTGTGGATGGAAAAATGAACTTCACCTTCCTATGTTGTGTACGTAGAAAATGTAGTCCCTTGTCCCTTGATTGAATGTCAAATGGATGCTTTGAAGTTTTTTAAGAGCCTTTTTAATGTAAGCTTAAGTGATAGTAATGATGTTTAGAGCTTGGTCTTTTATTTTGGTCATATAGATATGTATTTATATGATAACCTTGTTTGAATTTTGTTATTGACAACTGGAAGGCCGACCCATAAGAAAATAAGATGCCCAAAAGATAAAAGAGGCCCAAAAAGAGCTAGTAAAGTGGAAAGACGTCAAGGGAGCTCATAGGGGACAAGGGTGCCTAGGCGCCAGCGTCTGGCCAGGGCGCTAGAGTACAAAGTCATAAAAGATTAAAAATTGAAGTGTCTTGACGGGGTTGTAGGGTGTAAGACCATATGGGCAACAAGAAACAAAAAGATAAAAGGTCAAAGACAGGTCATCAATTACTATTTTTCTTTCTTAGGTATCATATGAATACCACTATGTGTTTATGGACCTATAAATGTACCCAAGTGCATAATTTTGTGTCTACAAAGATAAGTTCTTGATGAACTTTCTAAAATACAAAATTGCTTCAACAAAATTCCTAGTCCCGGTCAAGCGAGATAGTGTAGGCCAATTCAGAATGGCCTTTATCTTAGCTGAATCAATCCTCAACTCTCCATCTCCAACCACATGCCCCAAAAAGACAAGTGATTGTTGAGAAAACTCACACTTCTTCTCATTCAACACTAGTTGGTTCTCCTTTAAAACTTGCAAAACTTGACGCAAATGGTTAATATGCTCTTCAAAATTTCTGCTAAAAACTAGAATGTCATCCAAGTACACAATGAAAAAGGAATCAATAAATGGTCTCATTACCTCATTCATCAACCTCATGAAGGTATTTGGTGCATTGCATATCCCAAACGGTAATACCAACCATTCATACAACCCTTTCCTGGTCTTGAATGTTGTTTTCCAGATGTCCTCTTCCTTAATCCAAACTTGGTGATACCTAGATTTCAAATCAATCTTAGTAAAATATTTAGCATGTTGTAATTGATCCAACAAATCATAAATTTGAGGAAAAGGGTACCTATTTTTTTATGGTTATTTTATTTAGTGCTCTATAATCAACACACATCCTCCATGAACCATCTTTCTTAGGTACTAAAACAATAGGAGAACCACATGGAGAAGTGCTAGGACGGATTATACCTTGCTTAATAATAAAAATTGTATCTTGTTGTTTTACCTTGTTAGCATCCTTCAAAGATTTCTTGTGCAATCCCAAGTTTGGAATCGAGACTCTCGGTAGTAGTTGTATCTCATGCTCAATTAGCTTGACCAAAGGTAGCCCAAGTAAGCTCTTGGAAAAATTCCTTGAACTGTTGAACCAACTCTTTCATCTACTTCTTCTCTTTGTTAGTAAACATGCTACAAGTGGTCTTAGATGCAACAACTTCCTCTTCTTGTATATCTCTCAAAATAAGTAATGCAAATTTCCCACTAACATTAATAAGCTTCTTAGCTTCAGAGGCACTTACCAAATAGATCTTTAAATCTCCTATACAGGCTAAAATGAGGTAGTTCTTACCATCCTTCACCAAAGTAGTATTGGTTGGATCTTCTCATGAAGATGGCATCCTTGATATACAAGTATGGGCTTCCAAACACTACACCACACACATCAAGAGGAACAATATCCAAAGTAGTTTCATCAATGAACTTTTTATCAATACCAAACGTAATTTTGCATTGCTTGGTAACCTTGATGTCTACGCCTTTCTTCACCCAACCTAATGAATATAGATTCGAGATGATTGTAAGTCTCTAATTTCAGATTATCAACTAACTCCTTACTTATCAAATTAGCTTAAGAACAAGTATCAAAAAGAGCATCCAATTTGGTTTTCTTCACTTGGATTTTTATATGAAGAAGTTTAGTACGTTCATTCTCATCAACATCATTATTACTACCCAAACATACCTCTCTACGAACAGAGGTACAACACATTGTCTCATCAATCTCTTCACTGCAAAATATTTTCTCCCCTTGGAGGGCAGCCATGACCTTCTTTTTATTCTTTTTATTATTGAAGGGATGTAATATCGAGTGGAGCTTCCAACATTTTCCTTGTAATGAATGTCAACATCACAATGACCACAATGAACTTTAGTATCCTTCTTAGAAATGGAAGTAGCATTCTTCTTACCTTTCCCTTTTTCTTGGTGTCACCTTGTTTGTTTGAAGCATGTTGAGAGGTAGATGAAATCTTCTTCTTTTCCATCTCTAGATAGTGGGCTTGAGAACAAGCCTCATCTACATTCACCAAATTGGCCAAGATGAATGGTCTCCTCAAGTGGTTATGGATTCCACCGATGTATTTCATTAAAATGTCCCAGTCCACTACATATTTGCCCATTTGGACAACTTTCTTCTGGAACTCACTAGTGTACTCTTGCACATTTTGGCCTTGCTTCTACCTAAGATATTGCCAATACATGGACCTCTCTTCCTCATAACAAATAGGATAGAATTACTTCTTTATTAGCATATTAAATTCATCCCACTTAGAAATAGGAGGAAACTTATTAACAACCAATGAATGAACATAGATTTCAAACCAAGAAAAGCATGATTGGTTAATTTTAACCTTACAAATGAAATTTTTTACTCTCATTGATTTGATGCAAACTAAAATATACCTCAAATTGATCTAGCCAATGTTCTATATTCTCAGCATTCACATCCCCATCATAAGGTTGAATCTCTATCTTCACCTCTGCTTTGAATGGAGGAGGAGTAAGGTTGGCACAAGGTTGTTCTTCCTCATACTCATGAGTGTCTTCTTTATGGTCTCTTAGTGCCTCTTTTAGAACACCAAGCTTCTCCATGAGCAATCCCATGATGGACTCCAACTTTCCCATAGACAAGGAAATACTGCCCACATCTTTGGATAGACTTGCCACATCCACCTCCAACTTGTAGAAATGTTCTTGTTGTAGTCATTTTAAGCCCTTCCCAAAGAACAAGGAAATCCCATGCTCACCACCTATCACCTAGTGGGCGTTGGGTGCTCAACCGATGAACGCGTGGGTGTTAAGTCCCTCCTTTATGTGATTTGTGCGAGAATGCATTACTTGCGACAAAAACTTAAGGGAATAGATTGGAAAGGAACCGTACATTCATCTTAGAGCTCAGAACGACTTCTAGACCAATGTATTCGTTTATATAAGGAAAGCATTACAAAACATAGATCTCAATTATAACAGAAAATAAATACACATGGGTTTACAACCACTCATATGAAATAAACCTATATCCATGTAGTAGAACTGGAACCACACATATATTCATATTAAGCATGTTGATAACCATATAACAATAACTCAGGAAATCACAGATTCATCTCATAATGCAAATCAATATCATGCATCAGAGCTAGATTTAGGTCCTTCATAGTACACAGAAAAATGTTCAAAATCCATCCCCTTAGTACAATGTATTCCTACAGATCCTCTAAACCCAACCTCTAGAGTTCTCATTGTATTCCTGCATGGCTTTGCCTCTTCCTCTTTCTATTTCTTTTCTTTTGGTGGGTGCTTGTATTTATAGCCTTTCTTAACATCTTCAAGCCTTCATGGGAGTTGTATATCCCTTGCCAAGTGTCCAAGATGGTCCTCCATGGGAGCATGTTTCTTCAAGATTTATCTCTCCACTCTTTGCAATGATGGTCTTCTAGAATCTTCCATCGCAAGGTATATTCCTTTCATGGGCAACAAGCTGCCAGGATGGCACCTTATCCATTCCGCATGCATAGTCGGTCATGCTTTTCTCATATTCTACCTGATATGCCAAATATGGCTAAGTCCTAAAACCTTTTATTTTCCTTTCACACTTTTCTCCTTGCGCGCCCGTATTTAAATCGGCCTTGCGTGCCCACGCACCTTCTTGTACTTGGACAATATTTATCGGCACACAACATTACCCCACACTACACCTGTTCTCCATCCACGGGAACATTTCCTCAAATAATAAAGAATGACTATTCTTAGAATGGCTTGGGAAAGAATAAGGAATGAAGAATCTTGGGGAGAAAGAAAGAATGAGGAACTATGGTTATTTCTGCAAGAGGAGAGGGAAATATTTTGTTAAGTCGGCCTCCAACTTATTCCAGGTATCGACCTCACTCTATGCCTGGTGACAAAGGTCACTGACTAGGGCACTCACCTCTTCAAAGCTTAGCCCTTCTCCTTGGGTATTCATTGTTTCCACAATCCCCTCTAATTATTTTCCCAAATCCTCAAGCGCATCCATTATTCGAGTGATCTAGGGATACAACTCCTTCAACTAGTTCTTAATTGAGCCTGCAGGTCTCAATAGCCTTTGAATTTTTCTCAACCTTGGCTAGAATTTTTTCATGTTCCACTCTATTCCCCTTGTTTTTCTCCTGGAATTCCTTGAGCTCCGCTTCATGGGTGGTGACCAAAATTCTTTCCACTCTATCTCTATCGGTGCAGGTTGTCATGGCGGCCTCGGTGAATTAGGCGGTGGCTTTCACATCCATGAAGAATTTCTTGTACTTAGGCCACAATGGCCTGACCTTCATCTTGTCCTCCTTTTCCTTTCATGTGGATGCCTCTTCTGCGAGAATCCAAATTCAAGGGTCATCTTTCCATCATGAGGACACGGGTCAAGTCTTCTGACACTCTAGGGCGGATCCATACTTCCGCACGGTGGTGCTTTAGATCTGGGTGCTTTAAGGAAATGGCATCTGTGATCATCTCTGCTTTCTTGTAGACTTTGTGCACCCTTGATTTCTCTTCTTTTAATTCACACCTTAGTTGAGCGTTGATAAGTTCCTCATGTTTTAACTCCTTCATTCTTTTCTCCAACTCCTCTTCCTTCTCCTCCACTTCTGCATCTAGACACTTCACTCAATCATTTCTCCCGAAGAGTAAACCTACTTCCACCGAAACTTTGTTCAGTGTGTTACATATTTGTTCGTCTAATAGTTCTTTGAGCATTTACCAAGGGTTTTCACCTTTTTAACACAGTACCTTGATTATTTCCCCTTGGCTCACTTTGAATTCTGGTTCATTGATGTGGGACTCAAATTCCCAAGAAAGCATTTTCCTTGTCGAGGGTATGCACCTTCCTCATCAAATGATGCCATATCCAAGAGTTGCTCCGTTGGCATGGTGATTTGAAAACGTGCACACAACACCTTGTTTGGATCATCAATCTAGCCCATCCTTTAAACTTTTGAAGTCTTTGCGCTTCTTCTCCTGTGCACACATGACCTTAGGAAAGCTCACAAAGTAAACCGGATCCCCTCCCATGCTTTGCCATATTCCTTTTCTATGCTTTCCTCCTCTATTTCCTTCATTACTAGGTCTGTGTTGCGCTTCATCTCCTTTTCTACTAGGTCTTTAATAATTTTGGCTACTTCCTACTCCGCATGACCTTGTTTACCTGCTCCTTAGTGAGGCTTGGGGTCCTTTGTTCTTTTGTAACTTCCTCACTTATCCCCCTATCCTGAGTATCTTCTCCTTCCTTGTTATCCTCCCTCCTAGAAAAGACATATTCATTTTATTCTTCCTCTCCTTCCTCCTCTGAGTCATGAACCTCATAGATAGGGTGGTCCTCACCCCCTGGTTCATCCTCCTCATCATTTTCTCTTGCACCTATATAGGCCTCCAAGCTCTCTCTGTCCTCCAAGTCATTTTTATCTGTCACCTTTTGCTTCTTCATGGCAGGAGATTTTGCTTCATTTTCCTCCTCCTCTGGTGAATTTTCCTAGGTGAAGGGTTCTTCGTGCTTTGACACTTCTTCCTCTGGGGTCTTTTCCTTCACCAAGGACTTCTTTCTCTACATGTAAGTATTGGGCTTAATGCTTGTCCCTGGCACGCTTACCGCTTGCATAGCCTCTACACTTGGTGCTTTCTACACCTCTTCTCTTTCCCTCTTCTTTGGCGCGGGCTTCTTTCTACATGTGGGGTCCTCAGGGATGGATACATCATCTTCTAAGTACGCACCCTTCTCAAATTTTGGCTTGATGTGAAGATATATTCTTGTTGCAGCCCTTCCAACGATTGGCAAAGTCACTTGGTTTCATCATCTGTACCTCGTGGGAGACATATCTCTCCACGTATGTGTGCTTCTTAGGGTAGACTAACTTTCTGCGTAGCTCTCTATGGTCTTGATCTACTTCACTAAGGTCGAACCTTAGTCTTTTGGCCTCTTTAAACCTGTTCACCCCTACTTGGAAATATTGTCTGTGAAGGAGAAAGGAAGCTTGCACCATGGGCCCATGTTTTCATCTGTCAACCTAAATCTGCCAATGCAGAAGTGTTGATATACGGTGAATTCTGCTTCTCCTTTACGAGCATGGGTAGCTACTCTGGAATCCTCCATTCTACCCTGAACGCATCCCTCATGCGCTTGTACCATTTCTCTAAAAATACCTTGTGAGTGGTTGTCATTGTCTTACAAGTATATTTTGCGAACCGTTTCGCGAGGCGAGGGATCCTCCTCTGGTACTCCCAAACAAACCTTTCCGGCCCATCGGGCACTCCAATTTCTGAGAAGACAATTGTGAGGAGAACATTGCCAAATAGTATCTTCTCACCTTCTTGCATGTTGTTGATGATTTCATCCGCGATGAAAGCGAACAAGTTTTAGATGGTCCCCTTAGATATTTTCCGGCATCTTGTTTCACCTGATTCTTAGAGCATTTCTCGAATATGAAGAAAAGCAGATAAGGGTAAAAGGGATAGGAGGAATACCTATTGAAGCTAGTTGAAGTTTGTTGCACACGTATGACTTCTTGATCCACAACTGATTGTGAGAGCTTCCTTTTGGCTAAGAGGAACTACCTGAAATGAACAACAAGACCACCAAATGGAAGTTAAATAGAATATGCAATGGACTACCTAGCATATACTAGATCCGGGAAGTTTGATACTCCCTAAAAGGTTTTCGATCCACTGTTGTAAATAAATTAATGCAAGAAATAAGGTAAATATTGTCCTACTGTAGTCAATATAATTTAGGCATCTCATATAAACACAATAACAAAAATCTAATCTAATAGGCTAGGTTAGGATCAGATCCAGAGGTTAGGTAAATGATTTTGGGTTTCTGCAGGTCTGACAGAGATCTAATGAAGGTCACAGTGATTATAGGTAACTTGGGAGTAAGTAGGTAGGTTATTGGTTTGTACTATGTTGATAGACAAAGAGATCGATGTCGGTCTAGTCTCGACCGATGTCATTTAGTCGTGACCAATGTCGGTCGCTTGAAGAAATGATAGGGGGTCAAGAACAAGGGTTTGGGTCTGTTTTCCAGGTTGATGGGGAACTAGGTGAGGTGTTTAGGAGGTGTGGGTAGGGATGCAGGTTAGTGGGTAGGTCTGTGGGGTTTTGGTGAAGCTGGGAGGAGTTGATGGGTAAGTTGGTGAATGGTAGCAAAGGGGCAATATCGGGTAGGTAGATCGACACCGGTAGAGGCTCGACCGATGGTGGTTTAGGGAGACCGACGCCGGTGACTATGGGAAAATGGGAGATGTTGCAAAATGGATTTTAGATCTTCTTTGTGATTACACAAAGGGTTGGGTAGGTCGAATGGGGTGTTGGATTGCTAGGATAGGGTTTTGAGTGGTTTTGGAAGAAGTAAAGGGGATAATTATCAGAGGGAAATAGTGAGTGGCTGGAAAGCAATAACACACAACAGAATCCAAATCTTGAAGGTATTCAAATAAAACTGACCGAATAGAAGTATACTTACTTGTAATTTGCTATCGATCAACTTTGGGTGAAGAGTGGAGATGGTGGTGAGAGATTTATTTTTGAAGGTCTTCCAGGTTGATTGGAGACTCTTGCTTGAGTTTCTGGGATTTCCTCCTTGCTTGGCTAAATCAAACGTTGGCTTAGATGGGTGTGGATGTCGAATGTGAATGGATGTTCACTCTAATTGTATGTAGATTTGATTATTCTCTTAAGCTCTCATAAATGTGCCAACTCAAAATAAGGTTACAAAGGGAATAAAAGGTAACCGATGATGGTTATGGGTTGTCGGTGTCATTTTAGGGAGACCGGCGTCGATTAGGCGGGATTTCCTAGGTTTACTAAAATGAGTAGATCTACTTGATTTCTTGGATCCGATTAGTTTCCTTCCACGGATTAGAGCGGAAGCTTCTTTTCTAATGGGTGGGAATGTGGTTAGAGGAATGTAGGCTTTTATTTGTAGGGTTTAGTTGTGTCTTAGTTAGTTATGGAAACATACTAAGAATAGTCTTAGGGTGAGGTGGCTATAGGTGTATAGGTGAGGTGGTGGTGTAGGAATTATCTTAATTAGGATAATTAAATAATAAATGTTGTGAGGACATGGATTAATTTAATTAGATTAATTAAATTAATATTAGTGTGGGGGTGTGAGGGGCCATAGTTAGGTGAGTATGTTCGAGTTGGTTATTTGTGAGGATCGAGGGGAGTGTGACCTAGTTTTGGTGTCTAAATTTTCCCCTTTTTGTTGTGTAGCTTGTATTGGTAAGCGACCCGAAAAACTAAGATGTGGACACCCCATGTGTGGGTGAAGGTGATCCCCCTCAAACCGAGGCGATGAGGCGAGAAGACGAGAATCGGTGAGTGGTTTGATAAAAGGTGAATGTGATGAAGAGGAAGGTGGACAACGAGGGTAAAGGGGTAAAGGTCCAATTGGTTAATCCAAGTAATGGGTCAGGGTCAAAGGTAGTAACAATCAAATGCACGCACACATATAAACTACAGACACTATACCGAGGTTGAAGAGTAGGTAAACTCTACCTTGTCTAGGTCGATAGGTTTATCCAAACAAGGTTGAGGTGATTCCGGTATCCAAGGTATAGGATATGGTCAGGAAACACAACACAGGTCAAGTGCAAGAATGTTTAGGTATGTTCTGGTGCACCAAGGGTGGGTTAGGATAAATATCATGACAATAGGCAAGGTAAAGTCATTAGATCAAACAACACGGTTAATAGTGTCACAAGGTATAATGAGCACATGAGGTCACAGGTCACTATTAATGTTCTAGGTCCAAGTAGCTAGGTCACGGCATGGGTAGGGCCGAGGTATGGGTAAAATAAAGAGTCCCCAAATGATGAAGAGGTTAGGTGGTAAATGATGAGGTCAAGAGGGTAAAGTGAAGTGTCCAAGTCAGGTGTGGGTAAGGTAGAAAGGATTCAGGCCAGAAAATTAGGGGTAATGGGTAGTAATAAGACTAAGCAGGATAACCGACAATGGTCATAATTAACCGATGTCAGTCACCATGAACCGACCATGGTAGGCTAGGGCACAAGATCGATGTCGGTCGAGGGGAAACCATCGCGGTCAAGTCGGGATGGTTATAAAAATAAAAAGTTCCACATTTTTTAAAATCATTTGTCATTTACCACATAGGATAAAACAACAAGAGAGAGAGAGAGAGGTGGAAAGTGACCAAGCGACACGGATAAGCGAGTTGGTGAGCTGCGAGTGAGTGATTGTTGGTCGATATGTGGGTCTAAGAGCGCGGTGTGATCAATTTGATTGGGTGGAGAGCCAGCGGGAAATTGGTGATGGAAAAGGTAGGAGAGGGATCGGGTGGACCTATGCAGTGGCTTGAGGTGCCACCACGCAGATGATAGCGTGATGAGGTAAGAGTCCATTCCTATTGTTGTTTGTTTTGAGTAGGTGGAGGAGAGAAATCGGGTAGGAGGAAAGTGGGTTTTGGGGAAATATTAAAATTTGAATGCGGGGAATTTAATGAGAAAAGGGGAACAAGGGAGGGTAGATTTAGGTAAATGAGGGGTGGGAATAGGTATTGGGTAGGCATTGGTGGGGAAATGGGTAGAAAGGAGAAGTGTAGGTAGAAATAGGGAAGGGCTTCATGTGTTTTGTCATCTCGACAGGGACCGAACGTCGATCCACTCTTAGCCGGCATCGGTGGGTGAGGGCCGTATCGGTCACATGCGCGGTGACCGATGTCGGTTATTATTGGACCATGGTCGGTCGATGATGACTGATGTCAGTTAGCGAGCTAGAGAGGCAGGCCCACTAGGAGCTAAAATAGACCGGTTAGGGGTATGGAGATTTAGGTAGGGGAAGAGTTATGGGTATGGGTAGGTGGGTGAATAAGGAAGATCGGTGAGAGGGGGAAAATGAAAATAGGTGTGCGTCCGAGGCATTGGTAGATAGGTAAAATGAAAATAGGTGAGGGTCCGAGGTGTGGGTAGATAGGTGGTGTTGATTTAGGGCATAGATATAGGTGAAAGGTTGATTTAGTTAGGGTAAGCGGTATAGTGGGGGTGGCAAGGTTGCATGCAGGTATGGTCAAGTTTTATTAATATGATTGGTTGTATGCAGGCCAAGGACCAGCTACGGATGAGGGATAGGGTACCTCCCTTGCTCATGGAGGTACGAGGGGGAGATGACATGTGAGGAGTGGAGCCATGTTGCAGATGTGGGCCTGATTGGGGTCAGACGCTACCGGCACATAGTCCGGGAGGTGAGTTTGATGGTTGCCCTCATCGATAGATGGGATTCGGTGACTAATACATTCCATTTTCCGATGGGTGAGATCACGATCACCCTAGAGGATGTTTATAGGATCCTTGATTACCTATAGTAGGTACACAGGTTTACTTGATCTCCTCAGAGGCATCCAAGGAGTTATTGTTACCAATGTTTGGAGAGGGGCTGGCATTGTTAGGATTCCACAGTGCCAGTATGAGCTATGGGGCAATGTACCAAGCCTACCCCGAGGAGATGAGGCTAGTAGTGTTACTGATGGAGGTAGTATGATGTGTTGCACTTCCAGATGCAGAGGGTGGGAGGTTCCCACGGTCACTGATGGGGGTTCTACATGACATGGTGGAGAGCAGAACTTGGTTTGCATGGGTGCCTGCATTCCTGGTGCAACTATATAGGGAGTTGTGGGCTTATGGGTGACTACGGTGATTCAACTTGTGCTACACATTATTATTACATTGTTGGGCCTATGAGCACATTGTGTGTGTGCACCCAGTTGGTATGCCCCACGGGCATGCATTCAAGATAGGTTTTTTTGCGTGAGCTATAGGTAATGGGTGCCGTTATTGGAGAGCGGCAGTGGCGAGAGCTACACATGATGTAGCCTATTATAGACGATTACTGGAGGGGTTGTCTAGCGTGGACATCATTAGAGTCCATATGTGGGCTTCCCTTGATATAGGCGAGATGGTGGTGGAGTTGGACGGGTTACATATCTACAGGTGGATAGAGGGTGATAGGCGAGGAGTATGAGATGATACCGTGGCAGGTTCGAGATGGAAGTTCGGATTACCAAAGGATATACCCCCACCCTTCCCACAATATAAGAGAGATGATGTGGAGAGGCCTATGTCTCCACCACGACCTATAGTACTGACTGGATAGGAGGAGGAGTCACTCGATCAACACATAGATGATGTCGGGGTGATAGACAGGTATAAACAGTGGTGGGCTGCATAGCTATGAGCATACCTCTAAGGCCGGGTAGCTAGATTTAGCCACCATCACAGTTCAGAGAAATGTTCTACATGGGCAGGTGGCTACCCTAGTGACCCAGTTGGGCATAGTACAAGGACATTTGATAGGGGCCGAGGCATAGGTTGTGACATTGCGAGCACGGTGGCCGCTTTTCAGCACGAGGGAGGATAGGGACCAATACCCTTGCCGGGGAGAGGGAGAGGGTGGAGATGGAGATGGGGTGTACAGGTAGCCACCCTACAGGTGCAGGTGACAAGTTTGTAGGGCGATTT
Source organism: Taxus wallichiana var. yunnanensis (assembly GCA_018340775.1). Classification (NCBI taxonomy): domain Eukaryota; kingdom Viridiplantae; phylum Streptophyta; class Pinopsida; order Cupressales; family Taxaceae; genus Taxus; species Taxus wallichiana. The sequence goes on from CM031243.1 coordinate 583,563,831, forward strand.
AGCCACAGCGCAGGAGGACAGATTATAGGTTTACGAGGCGGTTGGCCACACGCCCGAGCATAGATAGCAGCCCTCCGGCACGGTACATGTGCAGTTCCAGGCGATGGCACCACCATAGGCGCGAGGACATGGTCCCATTATTCGAGTAGGAGCAAGGCGGGTCGGAGGCCAATGCACCACCACGATACAGTACCTACAGCTAGGTTGAGAGATGCCATGGGCGAGAGGTGAGATACTACTAGGATCACTTGATGGCAGTGGGGATATATGTCTTATCATATGCCGAGCATAGAGCATGCAGGCCTCGAGTGAGAGGAGTAGATCCTGCACACATAGTGTGGAGAGTATAGGGGGCTAGCGAGCCTAGGATCCGGGTCGGTGAGGCCACTAGTGCACGAGAGGCCAGGCTCGGAGGTAGTAGGACCATCGGGGCAAACCGGGGTGAGGCGGAGAGAGGTCAGGCGGATGCCGTGCTAGAGGAGGAGCAGATGAGGAGACAAATGAGACAGGCTTGGATATCAGATGGGGAGATGATTGAGCTCCATGTATGATTAGTTTATTTTTGACATATATACTGGCCTGCGTGCCAAAAATAGTGAGGATGTGTATGAAAGTTTTTGAGGTTTTGTTATATATACCGGCATACGTGCCGAAGATATTTGGGAGTCAAGGATATGGATACACATGTTTGGATGATTTATTTATAGATATGATGGTGGTTATGGCATGATGTATATATGGTTGTGTGTAACTTGCTATTTTGATTTATATATGTGATGGAAACCAAGTAGTGTAGGCATGATAGAGCCAGGTCATAGGCATGGATCAAGTCAGGTTTTGGTTTAGGCATGGATGGAGTCAGGTCATAGGCATGGATTGAGTCGGTTATAGGCATGGATTGAGTTAGGTTTTGGTTTAGGCATGGATTGAGTCAGGTTAGGCATGGATGAAGTAAGGTCATAGGCATGGATTGAGTCGGGTTAGGCACGGATGAAGTCGGGTCATAGGCATGGATTGATTCGAGGTTGTTGGTTTAGGCTACAAGTAGTAGTTGATACAGTCTAAGATAACAAATGGTAATGTAGATATACGTGATGATGTAGATTTCCAAATTTTTGTTGTGTGTGGAAATATGAAATGATGAATTGGTGAATGTTATGGTGATGTTTGAAACATGGATGGTAGATATGTGTATTAGTTATTGTATGTTGAGATCTTACTTCCAGTTTTGATATACAAAAGGAAAAATTAGGTATAATGTGAGTAGGAAAATAGGGAAAATTGGTGAGGGTAGAGAGTGGTTGAGCTAACCTTCAAGGGCCCCATGCCCTCGAAGTGTTGCCTACATAGTCCTAGAAAAAGGGGCATTAGGCTGATGTAGTTCTCCCATAAGCTAGAGAAAAATACGAGGAGGTATGAGAATGGGTTGGTAGGTTATAGGCATGATTGAGTCAAGGTCTTTTAGGTATGGTTGAATTGTGGGAAAATAGGTATGGGTGATTTTAAGTTGATTGTGGTGAAAGAGGAAAATTTCCCAGAGATAAGCGTCGAGGGTCTAGTCATGTATAGGATGATCAATACGTAATGAAGAAGTTAAAAGATAAGAGGAGGCAAGAGAGCCACCTGATTGGTAAGGATCTTAATGGGTGGGTCTGATATGAAAAAGTGTTGTATTTTTATCACTTTTAAAAGTTTCCAAAGATCGTGATTTTCTTAACCAATTATAAGTATTCTAAACTCCACAAATTGATTAAATTCTGATTATTATGCATCCATAGAAGTGCGGAAAACTTGTGTAGCAAATAAATAATCAGAAAGCTGAAACATTCGGATAACAAAGAGATTGTTTACGGGGTTCGAAATTCCCTACGTCCCCGGGTTCGATTGAACCGATCCATTAATAATATTGAAATGCAAGTACAATAACTCTTACAAACAACCAATAATGAATCAAAACCTGCAAATGAGCTGATCAATGTCCCAAGAACTCTGAAAAATAACAGAAAGCGTCCCCAAGAGCGATCCGTGGCTCCTACAAGAGTTTTCAAGATGTGATCTCCCTGCATTTGTGTTAGAAAAACACCTACAAATGGAGATTTAAAAAAATTCTATGAAAACAAATCATATTTCTGAGATCATATCTGAATTTTGAACACTTTTCATGTTTACACCAAGTCACAATTCGGACCAGAAGTGCATTGAAATTTGTGTTTTCCAACTAGCTGTCTTGTAGATCCCTGTTAAAATATGCATTCAAAGCTTCCAAAAACAGGATAAAAATCATCAAAAAGATCAAACCTTACATCGTTGGAATCGTCTCAGAATTTCCTTCATTTCATATTTTTACTCCGAATGCCCAATCTGAGTGCACGGCCTTCAAAAATGGCGTTCTCTGCAATCTGGTCCTTAAGCTGCTTTACACAGACCTGTCCCTTAGTATAAGATGAAGCGCCCCATTTTATAGTGCGCCCAAGCCCCTAGGCGAGTTGGTTGGAGGATTAGGCTTGGACCCATGAGGTCAGGGGATCAAATCCCAGTGGCCTCTATTTTTGGCGGATTTGCATTTTATAAGGGATTAATTCCATATAAAGCGGATTAGCTTATGAAATGGGATTAAATCCCAAGTTTGGCGCTTAGAATATTTTAAATAGGATCAAAATCCCATAAAGTGCGGCTAAGGAGATGTGGGAGCGGTTTTTTTTAAAAATGTTTTTAATGGGATATAATCCCAAATAGGCGCCATTTCTTTTGGGTAAGGTTTTAATAAACCTTACCCACTCCATTCTTCACGTGGAATCCACGCATGGGCCTAGCCCCTACCAACGCTTCATTTCCTCCTCCACGTGGTTAGGTAGGTTTTATTACTAATGTTTCAACATTATTTTTTAATACTAATGTATACACATTAATATATAACGTTTTGGCAAATATGGAAAGTGGCCTTACCAATATAATTTCGACCCATACAATGTGGAATTAGAAATAATTAACTCGGTAATCCTGTAGTCCACTTGTCGTCTCCCGATAGGCAAATCGAGCGAATTCGACGAGTGTTTGGCAAGCCACGTGTCACAGTGCAATTCGGTCCAATATTGACTAGTTGACTAGAGTTGACTTTCCTGTTGACCGAACTTTGACCAGACATATCTAGAGCTCCCGATGTCCGTTTGTCGCGTTCTCATAGTCGTTGGAAAGCTCTCGAGATGATCTTCTGCACTGACACCATTTAGGGATGTTTAGGGAACTTTTTCAAAAATGATGCCCCGATCGATCGGTCATACCTTAGATAGGTTGGTGAACGTAAGAATCTAAAGACATTGCATGATTGATTATTCTAAAGGTGAAGAATAGTCACATGATCACCAAATGTCACATTTCAGCAGTCCCTTGAGGTGGTAGGAAATGAAGGTGTAAATGGTGAGAAGGTGAAAAATAATTAGGTTACATGGTATGAGGTAGTATGCCTTTTGGAGATCTAAGATCACAATGAGCAAGTTCTTGACGAAAAATCTTTATGTTTGACTTGTATTTGAGATAGACTTATCGATGTGGGAATTCTATATGGGATGAGGAAATTATCTCGCTTGATGTCTTCGTGAAGTCATCGATGCGGAAGCTTTGGATTTTATTTTATTTTAGTTTTTTTAATAAGGCTTTACATAGTTGTCCTTCGAGGGAGCAGCCTATTTATAGCAGCGATGTAGAGAAAGATTCCCTTTTGAGGGAGTCATCTTTTTATTGGAAGTTTGACTCAGGATTTGAATCCCATGTGGAAATTATGTGAGGGATTTTAAGTCAAGGATGAGACTAAGGTGAAGAATCGATTCTTGTTCGAAAGCAAGTTGAAACGACCATGGGATCTCATCTGAAAAAAGATGAAAAGCATCCATGAGAATCATGCCATGTGCAAAGCCATGGTAAAAATATTTAAGAGAGGGTAAAAGAGTGATGCAAGTACGCACATGATTCTTGTTTAATCATTAGGGATGGCATAGTGAAAGGAGGGAAGTGAATGGTGTTCAAGGGACAAGCATGAAAAGAGGCGAGAAGGTGAGGTAGGACCAAAATTTAACACTAGAATGGTCGAAGATGCAAGGCATTAAGGGGCTCGAGTTCGGGTTTCTTGTTGAGTGAAGATAAATGATAAGCACGTGATCCATAGGCATGGGTCACAAAGTATGGTCCAAGCCAATTAGGAGAAAATTTTCTCCGTTTAATTTTTCTACTTTGGTTACATGTTGATTTTCCTTCAGGACGAGATCACCAACTTGGAAGGTTCGTTCATGAACATGTTTTTCATAGGCACGTTTGATACATTTTTGGTAAACTTGGAGATGGTCAAGAGCATTAAGACAAAGTTTGTCTAATAACTCAAGTTGTGCTAAATGGTCCTGGCGAAAGTCATCATCATTGAGCATGTCATGGAGAGAAATACGAAGAGATGGAATCTAGACTTCGAGAGGCAGAACAACCTCTATACCGTAGACCAGAGAAAAAGGAGTGGCAGTAGTGGAAGTGTGAATACTAGTACAGTACACCCACAGGGAAAAGGAATGTGCATATGCCAGTCCTTCCCAGTATCATTAACCACTTTCATGAGAATTTTTTTAAGGTTTTATTAGTGGATTTGGCTTGGCCATTGGTTTGTGGGTAATATGGTAATGAGAAACTTAGTTGAATACCGAAGGTGTCATAAAGTTTTCGCAAGGTTTTATTTTTGAATTGTTTTCCGTTATCAGTGATGAGGTGATGTGGAATGCCAAAGCGATAGATAATGTGATGATTGATGAACTCACATATTTTCTCGGCTTTCATGGAGATAAGAGGTACAACTTCAACCCATTTGGTGTAATATTCGGTAGCGGTGATTATCCATTGATGTCTCTAGGAAGAATGGGGATTGATCTCTCCAACAAGATCCAAACCCCATTGAGAGAAGGGCCAAAGGTCGCGGGCGACCTGTAAGGCATGATTTGCGTGTATGGTGAAGATTTGCATGTTGTTGGCATTTTACACAACGCTTAACATAGTCACAAAATCATGGTTAAGGTTCGGCCAATAATAGCCTAGGCGAAGAATACGCTTAGCAACCTGCGAGACCACTAAAGTGACCTCCACATATGCCATCATGAACTTCCTTAATGGTATAGGGAATTTTAGAACTCGTAAGGCACCATAAGAGAATACCATCAAAGCCACGCTTATAAAGGAGGCCACCCATGATGACGTAATGAGAGGCCCTTTTGAGAAAGGTGCATTGTCCATTACGAGTGAGTTCGGGAGGTAAGATGGAGAGGGAAAGATAGTCTAAGTATTGTTTATACCTAAGGTCACTTGGGTCATGAGCAGTGGTTGCGATAGAGTAAAATTCACGAGGTAAATAAGAAGGTGATTAGATTCTTTATATGGTGACAAATATTTTAGAATCAGCGGGCGAAGCGGGTATCTGAGAAGCCAAGTAGGCCATGGTATCTACAAATTTGTTGGTAGAACGTGGGATGGTTTGAAGGGCGTAACGGTCGAAGGTGGTCAAAAGTATGTCTACATGATGCTTATACTTTTGAAGTATCTCATTACGACACTGGTATATACCATTGACTTGGTTTATGACCAATTGAGAATCACCAAAGATGTTGATTGACTTAACATCTAAGGCATAAGTAGCTGGAGACCCAATACGAGTGCTTCGTATTCAACAATATTGTTTGTATAATCAAAATCGAGTTTGAAAGACAAAGGCATAGGTTCACCATCAAGTAGAATGAGAATAACACCAGCCCCACCCCCACGCTGACACTTGGAACCATCGAAGAAGAGTTTCATTTGGTAAGTGGGTTCATCTAGGGAAAGGGTAGCAATAGACTCATCTGGAAAGTCGAAGTTAGAGGGTTGATCCCTAGAAATAGGTGCATCGGCCAATTGGTCAGCGATAGCCTGGCCCTTGATGGACTTTTGATGGATGAATTCGAGGTTGAGGTCAGCTAGAAGCATAAGCCAATGTGCAGCCCATTGGTTTTGATAAGGTTTGGCATACATGAAGTGTAAGGGGTCGGTGTTGGTCACAACATAGGTTTTGTGGTTGAGTAGGTAATGGCGGAGTTTGGTGGCAATAAAAACTAAGGCTAAGCAAAAAAATTCGGCATGGGTGTATCGGGTTTCGTAGTCTAGAAGAGTATGGATTATGTAATAAACCGCTGCTCCCTATGTTGTTCATCGCGATGAGCAAGCATGGCCCCTAAGGAGTGATCGGTAGTAGAGATGTATAGGTAGAAGGGTTGATCATCTTTAGGTGGAATGAGTACGGGTGGTTGGAGAAGGTATTGTTTTAAGGCCTCAAAATCTTTGTGGCAGTCATCACCCCATTTAAAGGAGACATCATTTTTTAGAAGATGATGAAATGGCTGACATCGATCGAAAAGATGTGAAATGAAACAGCGATTAGACTATAACTTACCTTGTAGGCTACGGAGTTGCCACAGGTTAGTGGGAAGAGGCATTTCGAGAATGACCTTGACTTTAGTAGGTTCAACCTCTATACCACATAAGGAAATGATAAATCCCAGGAGATTTCCCGAGAGAACCGTGAAGACACACTTCTTGGGCTAAAGGTGAACACAATACTTAATGAGGCGATCAAAGATGGTTTTTAGGATGGCGAGGTGCTCAGAGTGGCATTTAGATTTGGCAGGAGATCGTCTACGTAATCTTCCAATATATGGTGCATGATGTCATGGAAGATGTAAGTCATAGCCCGCTAATATGTGGCACCAGCATTTTTAAGGCCAAAAGGCATGACTCGATAGAAGAAGGTCCCCCAAGGGGTGATGAATGTGGTTTTGTGTTGATCCTCAGGGCAAGCAAGATTTGGTTATAACCCAGAAGCCATCCATGAGTGATAGCATCTCATGACCAGCGATAAGGTCAACTAGCTGGTCAATACCAGGTAGAGGAAAGTCATCTTTTGGGCAAGCTAGGTTGAGGTCCCAAAATCTATGCAAATGCGAAGTCCCCTTGTCACCTTAGTGACAGGTAAAATGTTAGAAATCCATAGGGATAATCAATGGGTAAGATGAAGGAAACGGAAATAAGGCACTTGAATTTCTTCTTTGACGGAAAGAGCAATGCGAGGTTACATTTTCCTCAACTTTTGTTTTATGGTTTTGGCATTGGGAATTGTTATAATATTGTGGACCACTATGGTGGGTTCAATGTCGGGCATGTCAGCGTAAGACCAATTGATAGCATGGTTATGATTTTTGAGAAAAGAAGTGATGGCTTCTTGTTCAACAATATCTAAAGATTGGCTGATCTTTAGAATATGTGGGTTATCCTAAGTATGGATGTTGACTTCGATAGTCGATTCATTCAACATGGTTTGCATCTCAAATGGTAACGACCGATGAATATAAGAGTCTTCTGCACCAAGGTAGGTGAGTATAGATTCATCATCTTGACATTGAACGACATTAATAGAAGGTGTATCGTCATCGATCATTTAAGGATACAGGAAGGGAAGAGAAGAGGGAGCCTCACCCTCACGTTGATAAGTCAGAGGCCCCAAGGAAATGGTGTTTATGAAAAAAATTAGGAGGAATGGATTATGGATCCATCGACTCTGTTAGTGAAGGTGGTGATGGTGGTGAAGAAGGTGGAGCAGGTGAAGAAGGTGGAGAAGGGTCAATATCCTCAATGAATTTAATGCGAGACCTTCTTGGTAGGTAGTTTAGCAAAGCCGATACCACTATGGTCGTTATGTTTGCTGGTAGTACATGGAATAATAGTGTGACAGCCTTGCTTGTAAAAGCCAAAACCAAAACCTTTCCACACACATCGGTGACAGGAAGGTGTGGGCGAAGTGCCGGTTGGTGAGTGACTGGAGGTCGAAAGAAAAGGGGTGGGTTTGTGATGATGGTTCAGGTGTAAAAGTGGAAGTATCAAGTCCCTCATAGGAGATATTGGTGCGAAGGTGGGGAGGACCGCATGAGGAGACGCTCTCTATTCGGTGATCATAGTGAGGGTGTTGTCGAAGGTTTCCATAATCTTTTGGAGTAAGGAATGTGTTGAAATTATATAGGTGATACTCCCCCAGAGTGAGGCGTTGAAAAATTCATTCAATATGTGGGTGGTTGGGATTGACGATGTGTTAGAGGTTAGATCTGTTGTCCACTCAAAATTTCCCCGCACTTAAAAGTAAATTTTCAAAAAAAATTGAGTTTTGAATGTCTTCTCTGTCGTCTTTGTAAATGTTAAAAAAGTCACAAAATTGTAACAGATCTGCATTCCTGGGTCATTTTGTGTGTTTCTCGCGTACTTCGCGTATTTTTGTCCCGCATGTCCCAGTTTCAAACGGGCCCCTGTGTTGCATTTTCACCCGAAAGCCCTTTGAGCCGCGTACTTCCGCATTTACATTCCCAAATGTCCCAAACACTTCCGACCTTCATCACGTTTTTCCCCGAATTGACCAAGTCGCGTACTTGAACTTTTTGACCCAAATGTCCCAAGTAAAAAAGTGCGAAGTCGTTCCAAGTTCGCTTTGAAACACCCGAACCGCGTGCTTGCGGCGTTCTTGTCCCAAATGTCCCAATTTCAAAAGTGCGCTCTGTCCCATTTTCGGCGAAATGCCCGAACCGCGTACTTCATGCGTTTCGTCCCAAATGTCCCAAAACGCATTTGTGCGTATTCCCCCTATTCGCCCGAATTAGGTGAGCCGCGTGTTTCAGCGCATTCGCGTCTCACATGTCCCAAGCGAACCAAATGCCATTCATACTTAGTTTTCCGCTCTACCCGAATATGTTGCTTTTCAAAATTGGTAGATATGAATTTAATGCGCATTGATTTCCTTTCTCTCTCAAAACGGCTATATAACGAGCAGAGACCCCCTTTTACATTTTCACAATGCTTCCTTGCTCGAACCCCTGCAAACCAATTTCTTGCACATGATTCCTTCCCAAGTCTAGATTGCAATTCTCTCTCAACTACTTATCGGTATGAAGATCAAATTCCGGGACGGGAGCAAGTTTCACCACTAGAGTCTGCGTTCTCAACATTGGAGACAATGAAGCTCGACATCTCGACTTTGGCGATTTTGGGCGAGCGTTGCGGATCTGAAACCCTACTCGATGGCAAGCAATGATTCACGGCGGTTTGGCCTTTCTTTGGCGGTTTCCGATCTCGGTGCGGTGTCTTGATCTGTGCTTTCATGCGGAGCTCACTTCGACCCCACCTCGGCGAATTGACAAATATACACGAAGAACTCATTGCCAAACTAGATGTTGCCGCCATTATTAGCAGCTCTGAGGATCCCAGAGACGGATAATGCCATAGTCGTTTCCCGGGATCAAGCACAGGCCCTGTTCAATCAGGACAGCGACAAATACAAAGCACGGGTTGCCAAGTCCTGGCTGAAGAACCCTAAGAAAGGAGCTTCTCGTCTGACCAAAACCCTCTTGCGGCAGATTTTAATGAAGAGTTGTCTGATTTCATAACTCTGTTGGCTCGGGTTATGGGCTTGCCCTCCACCAATGAGTTCCATTTCTGGATGTGCCCGCTCATCAACATGGTATGCGAGGGAACACAGAATATCAACTGGGCGGAGATCATTAGCATGAATTTGGCAGAGCAGCTGTCCAACGTGCAGCAAACAAAGAAGTTCTATATGACTTCGTACCTGATGTACACTCTGGCAGCATCAAGGCAGTGGTTTGGTTTCTCTTACATAGATGAACACAAAGATGATCCAATATATGCATCGCCCGCATGATTCACCACAGAGACCCAATCGTAACCCGAAAGGGTCAGCGACGCTTTCACCATGTACGTGGTTAGGCTGCTCGAAGGCGATACTGCCAGGAGATTCTCTGATGAAGCTATGACTCTGATATCGCACTACGGTGCTTACTTCATCCAGTTCAGGAAATTCTCTTATATCAGGCTTGCCGGTTATGAGGGCACCCCTCTAAGACTGCCCATGTTCTGTAATGATAGGATGGCCTTGATAGAAATATGCAGGCAATTGGACAAATTACAGAACCTGCAGGGATAAGAGGATCACTGGTTTACACTTTCCCATCTCTTTGGGAAATTATACCTGCAAAACAGCCCTAGATGCACAGAATGTAGAAAGAGCCCTGGTTCCCATCACGGTTCACTTCTTCAAGCCAAGGACTTGCTTCGACTTGAAGAGGTTCATTGGGCAGAACATCAAAATAGTCTATTATCACAGAGCTGATACAGAAGACTATTGGGCTGATTGTGCTGATGATTTTGAGGCTAGAAGGAGGCACTATGGCAGATTCTCCTTGCAATTAATTGAAGAACTCGGCCTATATCAAGTTCCTGAAGGGCTAAAGGATGACAACTCTGATCTATACTCGTATGAGTATGAAAATGTGGTTAAGCACACTCCTTTAGAGGACGTGGATTGGAACAGGAAAGAGAGGGATGACCTGGCTGAGATCCTTGCTCCAGTTTTAGTCAGGACTAGGGTCTGGTTTGACAGGAGAGTTCGAGAGTTCAGGAGGCATTCAGGAGAATCCTCTTCTAAGGATGCTTCAACACCAAGAAGAGAAGCATCTATTCCAAGGTCTGAGACGCCAGTAAAGACCCCTCCTGCCTCATCAACTCAGGGACCTGCAGAATCTACTCCTTCCTCATCCACCCAGGTATATAAGAAGAAACTCAAAGAAGTAAAGAAAGAACCTGTGGAAGAAGATCTCCAGAAAAAATAGGCAAATTTGCCTATAGGGCCAGAGAACATCATTGTTCTTAGTGAAAGTGAAGAAAGCGAAATGCCAAAATGCTCCTGAAGACCCAGCTGATAAAGATAAAGAAGTCCAGAGCACTGAGCTTCCAGGTGCTATTGATTCTTCTACCACAATTGCCTTCAGTGCCCCGCTCACATCTCAACTCGAGTCAACAGCTGCACAGACCTTGAGCGTCATGAGCTCCCTGTCTCTTGGTCCCCTTGCCCCTCCTGTTGATTCCTCTTCCTCTTTCACGTGGGTGTAACCTTTGGTCGACAAAAGGAAGAGGAAATTCTCCTCTCAAAGCTCGGGATCAAATTTTGATGCTGTCGCAGCCTTGTTGGGCACCACTCCTTCTCGTGCCAAGAAAGCCAAAGTCACCTCCAGAATAGTGTCTGATGCTCAAGGTCAGCAATTCCTGGAGATTGCCAAGCCTACAATGGATAAATCAGAGCAGGACTTGCAGGCATCTGACTTGGAGCTCTCGAGAATCCCAATGGGAGAGTCTACCCCTGAAGGTGAAATTCACAACCTCCAGGAAACAGTCACAAGAGTCATTGGGAGGGTAGAAAAGGGCCAGCACACTATTGAACAGTTGGAAGAACAGGCCCAAGTTCTCACAGGTTTCATCAAGTCCCTTTTGTCTAAGGACAAAGTTTTGGACCCTACCCCCTTGACTGCTCTCCCACCTCCTATAATTCTAAGCCAAGATGAAGTGCGAGTATTAAAGATATGCACAAGTATTACATCTATAGTAGAGCTATTGAAGCCATGGTGGATGACATGCTTGTTCTTTGGGTTAAACTTCATCGGCGAAGCTTTCAAACTCCACGAAAAGGTGAGAAATATGCAGTGAAAGCTCTCCTCCACTATCAATACCATGGATAAAGAGCTCAAAATCTGGAGCAGTTGCATAGTAGACCTTCGCCTTATGGGACAGACAGACGAGAACATTTTGCTGGCGAATAAAGTTTTTGATGATGCAAAGGACAATCTGTCGAAGTCCTGGGTCTACAGTGTGGATTGGAAGATCAGAGTCTTGGAGGAGGCTTTGGGAGAAATGAAGAACAGCTGGCAGAAGGGCGAAGCCTTCAAGACATTGGTTGTCTCGGCTTTCAAAGATATACACTGTCATCTTCAAGATGAAACTTCAGGTGCTTCCCTTTCCTTACAAGAGATCAAAGCTCAGTTCAGAACTTTTGTAAAAGATAATTTATTCAAGGAAAGCTCCATCTCCAAAGAAAAAATGAAGGAGATCTGCTCTCTTCAATCTGCCATTGAAGAAGCAAATAAAGATTATCATACTCATGTCGAGTTTGATAAAGAGATGGAGAAGTGTCTGGGATTTTGGACTCAGTCTGCAGCCAACACGTCAGTTCCCCGTGGCAGAGACATAGCTGAGGCGTTGAAGAGATTCAGACAGCGGATTCTGAAGTCAGTGGGTCCCTCTCAGTGATCCCACTGTCTTCTTCCCCATTCTTTTCTCTTCTTCCCTTTCTTTTCCGTTTTCTTTGTAAAGGTTGAGGTATTGCGGTTGGCAGTCCTTAACTATTCTTGGTTAAAAGAAACGGTTACAAAAAGTAACTGATTTGTAAGCTATATAATGGCCTTCTTTACGCCATTCTCGAGGAGGAAGAACTTGGCATATTTTCTGAAAGTGTAAATAGATCATAAAGAAATCAATACAAAAGGGCTTTCCATTCATTGTCTATCTAATCTCTGTTATCTCTGTGTTTTCATTTAATTTCATGAAGATCATTTGTTTCTAGTTCGTTAGTCTCACTGATTGCATATTTTCAAATATTGTGAGTATAGTGATCTTGTATAACCAAGAAGGAACTTTGTGTCCTTGATTAATGAATCTGAAGAAGGTTATCTCCGAAACTTTGTGTCTGGTAATCTCATCTTGTTCATCCAATGCAAATGATCTTGTTTTAAATTCACTGCAACTTCGCATACATAAAGGATTATTCTGCTATCTATAATTCTGCATGTTGCTTTTCTGCTCATCTTCGTATTCCCTTTCCTCAGTCCTTTTGTAACTGATGATTCTTGTGGAAAACACTTTCGTAATATCCAAGTTCAACCATAAAATCATGTTTTGTATATTTGTAAATAAGTTCGTTTCTGAATAAGGGAACCTCTCCCATTAAAGAGGAGGGACTTCTTGTCCCCTGACTGTTGCTCTTCTTAAAAGTCCTATTTGACGACCAACAGTTTTTGGCGACTCCGCTGGGGAAAATCACATTCCAGTTCTGTAATTTTTCGATCATCCTTTGATCTGGCGACTCCGCGTTTCACTCGAGGGAGAAGGGCCCTTGGTATTGAAGATTCTCAGTTTCAGCTTTTAGAGCAACAAGGTTTTCCTTTCCTTTCAACTTCAACAAGAAATAGAAGGACTCGTTCGACAAGCACTCCACCTGTTCAAGATAGAAGTCCTACGGGTGGTATTCCTTCAGAGCCTGCTAGTCCCAATCTACGAGCTTTGATCCTCGCTGGTGTTACAGTTCCTCTCCAAGCCATATTTCCAAGAATGGCGGCACCATTGCCATGGGGTCAACGTGTCGGGCCCCTGGCCCTTACTCAGCCTTTGCATGAGTTACCCAGAGGTAACCGGAAGAACTTCCCAAAATTCAAAGGTGATGGCAAAGTACATCCTGATGAACATATTGCAGCCTTCATAGTTGCATGTGGAGTTTTGGGAGTTGAACATGAAGACGTCTCCGTAAGACTGTTCGTGGAGACTTTACAAGATAATGCTGCTGATTGGTTCTTTCACCTTCCGGCTGGTGCTATAACCGACTGGGACACAATGAGAACCCAGTTCGAGAATCGTTTCAAGCCGGCAGAAGATGTACATGCCTTGCTAGCCCAAATCTCTCAGATAAAGAAAGATTCACAAGAGCCCATGAGAGAATTTGTGGCCCGGTTCAACAGGTTGATAAATAAAATTCCAACAAACACTCGACCTGTTGATCGGATTCAAAAATGTTTCTTTCTAAATGCCCAATCACCTAAAGTTAGTTATGCACTAAGAAGGGCTAATCTCGCAACGTTAGCTCTAGATCAAGAACTGGCTGTTAGTGTCGAAGATGACTTGATCATGTCAGGGAAGTTGAGAAGAGACCCTCCCAAATCTAAGTCTGCTTGCTTCTTCCTCTTCCACCCCTGGACCTAACACTGATCCATTAGTTCAGAAACTTGCGAATGATCTTATTGCTATAAAGAAACAATTGGCTCAGCATGCCCCTTATGCAGATGTTCCAAGAAGAAATTTCCAGCCCAGGAATCGTTTTCCTGCTTCTCAAACAAGACTAGCACTTGAAGGACCTCCTGTTAAGGTTCCTGTGAATGCAACCTGTGAAGTTGAAGAGCCGGATGATGATGGGGATAATGAAGCTTGCGAGGAGTTTGTGGAGGAATTTGATGATGAGGCAGAAGAACTTGAGGGATCTCGAGTTAATTTCTTTACCACCGAGGGTATTGATGATGGAGATGATTATGATGAAGTGGTAGCAGACATGAATAGTGAATCATTTGCTGTCATGACTCGAGAGCAGACACGTCAGAGGGAGAAAGTGACACAGCCTATCAAGAAATCCAAGGAGCAGTCGACAACTATTCCCGTGATTGCAAAAAGAGGATCTCCTATCCCTACTTCGTCTACACCAAAGGTGAGTCCTATCAATCCTGCTACCAAAGTTGCTTCTTCTTTTTCTCCTAAAGTTGATAAGCCTAGAATTTCAAATGATGATGGCCCGTCCACTTCTGGGTCTTTTGATATTGTTGATCACCTAAAAAAGACCAAGGTCCAAATCTCAGAAGCTGAGTACTATCAGACCCATCCCAAAGCTTTTGCCAAGATGATTCAATTTGTTAATTCCCATTCCAAGACCACCTCTAAAGGCCTTTTACCTACTCCTCCTTCTGCACCACAGCCCAGTCTGGTAGCTGCTGTCACCTCGCCTGGTGACAAAATTAAACCATTTTATGTAACACTTCTCATAGCTGGCCATAGGCTCAGTAATTGTGTCATAGATTCAGGAGCCTCAGACAATGTCATGCCAGCTAAAGTAGCTCATGCCTTGGGCTTGACCCTCACTCGTACTTATGGATCTTGCTACTCTATGGAGAGTAAGGAAGTGCCTCTGGTTGGAAGGATTAAAGATGCACAAGTGGCTTTTGCTGCCTTGCCTGAAAAGAAAGTGTTGGCTACCATCTTAGTAGCAGATATCCCTCCTTCATACGGGATGTTGCTAAGTAGGAACTTTTGTAAAGATGTGGGTGGAGAAATTCAAATGGATTGGTCACATGCCCTTGTACCTGTTAATGGACAAATGAAGAAGCTGCTACCTGAGAAACAATCTGAGTATATTGTGCAGAAAACGGATGACCCTAAAGCACAAATACTCTACGAGGATATGGGGCATGGTAATTACATGATTATGTCCCCTGATGAAATCCCACCCCCCAAAGTGTCTCCTAGAGATCCTAACGGGGTTTGGATTCTAGAATTTGATGGAAGTTGTTCCTCAGCTGGTTCTGGAGCTGGTGTCCTGCTAGTGTCACCTGAAGGAAGCCTACACCCCTTTTCATTCAAGTTACAGTTCGAGAATACTAATAACACAGCAGAGTATGAGGCTCTCATTCTCGGATTGCAGTGGCCAAAGAACAAGGTGTAAAGAATCTCTGGCTCGTGGTGATGCAGAGCTGATTGTAAAGCAAGTCAGAAGCCTTTTTCAGGTAAAAAATGGGAGGCTGAAGCATTACCGGAATCAGGTTTGGGATTCCATTGAATTCCTTGATGCTTTCTCTATTGAAGCAATACCTAGGGAAAAGAACAGCAGGGCTGATTCACTAGCTGTCTCAGGGTCACTGCTGATTCCTCATCCTGATTTCTCTCAGGACAAATTCACCATTGAAATGGTCCATCGGCCTAGTGTACCTGACAATACCAATAACTGGCAAGTTTTCAATGATGATCAGCATTTGCTTTCCTTCCTGGAACTCAAGGGTAATTTCAACATAAGCGTATTTTGAGGAAGTGACAACTGCCTCGTGAAAGTGTGCCCTTTGACCAAGCTGTCACCCAAGGAGAAGAAACAGATCAGGAAGGGTGCATTAAACTCAAAGGAAACAAGATTCCTAAAGGTTTGGTGAGTTTGGAGGAATTATTTGATAAACATGACAGGTATGTGAAATCTAGAGCTTCCTCTGGGCCTCAACAATCAGCTGAACATGACAAAATCAATATTGGAAGTTCTACTGACCCCAAGCTCGTGAATATTGGAAAATGTTGCACAGCAGATGAGAGGAGAAAAGCAATTGATCTTCTAAGGAGGTATAAGGATGTTCTTGCATATTCTTATGAGGATCTGAAAGCCTTCAAGCCAAAAGATATGCAGCATTCTATTCCTCTCAAACAAGGAATTAAGCCTTTCAAGCGAAAAAGCAGAGGCAATCTGACCCCAAAATAGGCTGACACCATCTTTGGGAGATTCGAGAATTGTTGAAGGCTAAAATCATCTTTCCCATTCACCATTCAACATGGATTGCAAACATTGTGCCTGTTAGAAAGAAGAATGGTGAGATCCGCATCTGTGTTGATTTCAGGAACCTGAATCAGGCTTCTCTGAAAGATAATTATCCTTTGCCTATGATGGATCAAGTATTGCAAGCAGTAACAGGATCTGAAATGTTATCTATGCTTGATGGATTTTCTGGATATAATCAGGTAGAGGTTGATACTGCGGATCAACACAAGACAGCCTTCACTACTCCTTGGGGTACCTTTGCCTACAAGAGAATGCCTTTTGGGCTTATTAATGCTGGTGCCACTTTCCAGAGAGCTATGGATCTGGCTTTTGGAAGCTTGAAAGGGAAGTGTATTGTCATATATCTTGATGACCTGACAGTGTTTTCCAAGACAAGAGCGGATCATTTTGATCACCTAGAGACAGTTCTGCTAAGATGCAGAGAGCATGGAATTTCTTTGAATCCTAAAAAATCTGTTTTCTGTGTCACAGAGGGAAAACTATTAGGACACATTGTCTCCAAGGATGGTATTAAGATTGACCCTGAATGAGTACAAGCTATCCAACAAATTCCTCTCCCAACCAGTAAAAAGGGTGTGCACTCCTTCGGTAAGATCAATTTTTTAAGAAGGTTCATCCACGATTTTGCGAGTTAACTTTGATATTTCTCGAATGATGAAAGGAAAGCAAACATTTGGTTGGTCTTACGAAGGAAAGGAATCCTTTGAGGGTATCAAGAGAGCTATCGCTAAAACTCCGGTTTTGGCTTTGTCACGATTTAGCAAAGATTTCATCATCTATTGCTATCTTCTGAGATAATACCACAGCTCTTTGTCTTAACTCAAGAAGACTCTAATGAGCATGAACTCCCAATTGCGTTCATGAGCTATATTCTGAAGGATCATGAGTTGAAATACACCATGATGGAGAAGCATGCTTTTGCAGTGGTCAAAGCTGTGAAGCAGTTTTGTTTTTATATCCTCAACTCTCACTCCATGGTCTTTGGTTCCAGATCTGTTGTTAAGTCGATTCTCACACAACAAGAATTTGGATCCAAGAGAGGGAACTGGGTAGCTAAGGTCCAAGAGTATGACATTGACATCAAACCGACCAAGCTGGTTCGTGGAAAAGGCCTTTGTGAGCTCATTGCTGAAGGAGCCAAACATGAGTTGCTGGAGGAGAAAGTTGACCTTCCTACTGTTCTGTTCCTTAGTTCAGTTGACGAATGGTATGCTGACATCGCCCATTTTCTCACCTATGGGGAATGCCCCTCTCATTTAACTGCCAAAGAAAAGAGGACTTATTAAATTGAGAGTCGGCATGCGATATGTGTTGTGGGAAAATACCCTGTTGAAGCGAGGAATAGATGGGAGATTTTGAAGTGTGTGGACAAGGAACAGCGAGAAAAGTTGCTCTCGGCTTTTCATGATCATGCATGTGGAGGGCACTTTTCATCAGCGATTCTGACTCATAAAATACTCCATGGAGGATACTACGGCCTTCCTTGTTCGAGAGATGCATCCAAGTGGGTGGATAAATGTGAGGCTTGTCGAGACTTTTGTGGGAAGACCCAAAGCGGCCTCTTTGCCTCTCGAAGCCGATTGTGATTGAGGAACCATTTCAACAGTGGGGTTTGGACTTCATTGGTACACTTAATCCTCCTTCTAGTGCTAGTCACACTCATGTGCTAAGCGCCCCTTTGACTACTTCACCAAATGGGTGGAAGCTATTCGATCAAGAGCACTACTTAAGTGGTATGCGGCTTCATCAAAGAGAACATCTTGGTAAGGTATGGTGTACCTAACAAGATTGTAGCAGATAATGCTTGAATTTCTCTTGGTGAGATAATGGATTTCTGCTATGGGTATGGTATTTCTTTGGCTCACTCTTGATTACTACCCTCGGGCAATGGGCAAGCGAATCCACTAACAAAAATCTGGTGACTATCATAAGGAAGTTGGTCAATGAGTCTCAACGAAACTGGCACAAGAAGCTCTATGATGCTCTTTGGGCAGACAGGATTACACCAAAGAGAGCTATTGGAATGTCTCCTTTTCAAGTGGTGTATGGAGTAGAAGCTCAATTGCCAGTGACAGTGGAACTGCCAGCCTTGCACCTAATGAAGGCCATTGAGGATACTAGTTTCAGCGATGCTCTGGATAAGAGAATTATGTACCTGCACAAACTGAATGAGGACAGATTGATGGTTGCTGATAGGATATCTGTTCACCAGCAGAAGGTAAAGGTCCTGTTTGACAAGAAAGCTAGGTTCAGAGATTTCCAAGTTGGAGACACTGTGTTGCTATGGGATAAAAGACATGAACCTCGTGGCAGCCATGGAAAGTTTGATTCCCTTTGGCTCGGGCCTTTCAAGATCAGACACTTTGCTGGTAAGAATTCTTTCTATCTTGATTACATGGATGGTTCTCCCCTCCCACTTCCTTATAGTGGGCAGTATCTCAAGTTGTTCAAGTCCTAGGTGACTAGGGAGTCCTTTGTATATTCTGTACAGTGTTTTTGCTTCTCTGCTTTTGGTGTGTTTTCCTTTTGTTGTTTTGGTGTGTTGCCCTCTGTATTGGTGTTCTTTTTGACTCCGTTGCCCAATGGTCAAGGTACTGGTCTGCTTCCCCGAATTTGTCTAAGTTCTTGCCTTGCCTCATTCCTTGAATTTATGCCAAGTCATCCCCAGAAGGAGCCAGCTGTTGTCCACTCAAAATTTCCCCGCACTTAAAAGTAAATTTTCAAAATTTTGAGTTTTGAATGTCTTCTCTGTCGTCTTTGAAAATGTTAAAAGTCAAGAAATTGTAACAGATCTGCATTCCTGGGTCATTTTGTGTGTTTCTCGCGTACTTCACGTATTTTTGTCCCGCATGTCCCAGTTTCAAACGGGCCCCTTTGTTGCATTTTCACCCGAAACGCCTGAGCCGCGTACTTCACGCATTTCTGTTCCAAATGTCCCAAACACTTCCGGACCTTCTGTCACGTTTTCGCCCGAATTGACCAAGTCGCGTACTTCGGAACTTTTTGACCCAAATGTCCCAAGTAAAAAAGTGCAAGTCGTTCCAATTTCGCCCGAAACACCCGAACCGCGTACTTCGCGCGTTCTTGTCCCAAATGTCCCAATTTCAAAAGTGCGCTCTGTCCCATTTTCGGCCGAAATGCCCGAACCGCGTACTTCACGCGTTTTCGTCCCAAATGTCCCAAAACGCATTTGTGCGTATTCTCCCTGCTTCGCCCGAATCGGCTGAGCCGCGTGTTTCGCGCATTCGCGTCTCACATGTCCCAAGCGAACCAAATGCCATTCATACTTAGTTTTT
This sequence comes from Taxus wallichiana var. yunnanensis, assembly GCA_018340775.1. Classification (NCBI taxonomy): domain Eukaryota; kingdom Viridiplantae; phylum Streptophyta; class Pinopsida; order Cupressales; family Taxaceae; genus Taxus; species Taxus wallichiana. Next base: position 583,583,424 of record CM031243.1, read on the forward strand.
CCCGCTCTACCCGAATATGTTGCTTTTCAAATTGGTAGATATGAATTTAATGCGCATTGATTTCCTTTCTCTCTCCAAAACGGCTATATAACGAGCAGACCCCCTTTTACATTTTTCACAATGCTTCCTTGCTCGAACCCCTGCAAACTAATTTCTTGCACAATTCCTTCCCAAGTCTAGATTGCAATTCTCTCTCAACTACTATCAGTATGAAGATCAAATTCCAGGGACAGGAGCAAGTTTCACCACTAGAGTCTGCCGTTCTCAACATTGGAGACAGTGAAGCTCGACATCTCGACTTCGGCGATTTTTGGGCGAGGTTGCAGATACAAACCCTACTCCAATGGCAGCAATGATTCACGACAGCGGTTTGGCCTTTGCTGGCGGTTTCCCGATCTCGGTGCAGTGTGCTGATACCGTGCTTTCATGCGGAGCTCACTTCGACCCCGCCTCGAGCGAATTGACCAATATACACGGGGAACTCATTGCCAAACTAGATGCTGCCGCCATTAGCACTGCTCTGAGGATCCCAGAGACGGATAATGCCATAGTCGTTTCCGGGATCAAGCACAGGCCCTGTTCAATCAGGACAGCGACAAATACAAAGCACGGGTTGCCAAGTCCTGGCTGAAGAACCCTAAGAAAGGAGCTTCTCGTCTGACCAAAACCCTCTTGCGGGCAGATTTTAATGAAGAGTTGTCTGATTTCATAACTCTGTTGGCTCGGGTTATGGGCTTGCCCTCCACCAATGAGTTCCATTTCTGGATGTGCCCGCTCATCAACATGGTATGCGAGGGAACACAGAATATCAACTGGGCGGAGATCATTAGCATGAATTTGGCAGAGCAGCTATCCAACGTGCAGCAAACAAAGAAGTTCTATATGACTTCATACCTGATGTACACTCTGGCAGCATCAAGGCAGTGGTTTGGTTTCTCTTACATAGATGAACACAAAGATGATCCAATATATGCATACTGCCCGCAGTTCACCCTGGAGACCAGCAATCGTAACTTCAGAAGGGTCAACGACGCTTTCACCATGTACGTGGTTAGGCTGCTCGAAGGCGATACTGCCAGGAGATTCTCTGATGAAGCTATGACTCTGATATCGCACTACGGTGCTTACTTCATCCAGTTCAGGAAATTCTCTTATATCAGGCTTGCCGGCTATGAGGGCACCCCTCTAAGACTGCCCATGTTCTGTAATGATAGGATGGCCTTGATAGAAATATGCAGGCAATTGGACAAATTGCACAGAACCTGCAGGGATAAGAGGATCACTGGTTTACACTTTCCCATCTCTTTGGGAAATTATACCTGCAAAACAACCCTAGATGCACAGAATGTAGAAAGAGCCCTGGTTCCCATCACGGTTCACTTCTTCAAGCCAAGGACTTGCTTCGACTTGAAGAGGTTCATTGGGCAGAACATCAAAATAGTCTATTATCACAGAGCTGATACAGAAGACTATTGGGCTGATTGTGCTGATGATTTTGAGGCTAGAAGGAGGCACTTATGGCGATTCTCCTTGCATTAATTGAAGAACTTCGGCCTATATCAAGTTCCTGAAGGGCTAAAGGATGACAACTCTGATCTATACTCGTATGAGTATGAAAATGTGGTTAAGCACACTCCTTTAGAGGACGTGGATTGGAACAGGAAAGAGAGGGACGACCTGGCTGAGATCCTTGCTCCAGTTTTAGTCAGGACTAGGGTCTGGTTTGACAGGAGAGTTTGAGAGTTCAGGAGGCATTCAGGAGAATCCTCTTCTAAGGACGCTTCAACACCAAGAAGAGAAGCATCTATTCCAAGGTCTGAGACACCAGTGAAGACCCCTCCTGCCTCATCAACTCAGGGACCTGCAGAATCTACTCCTTCCTCATCCACCCAGGTATATAAGAAGAAACTCAAAGAAGTAAAGAAAGAACCTGTGGAAGAAGATCTCCAGGAAAAATAGGAAAATTTGCCTATAGGGCCAGAGAACATCATTGTTCTTAGTGAAAGTGAAGAAAGCGAAATGCCAACCCCTGCAAATGCTCCTGAAGACCCAGCTGATAGAGATAAAGAAGTCCAGAGCACTGAGCTTCCAGGTGCTGTAGATTCTTCTACCACAATTGCCTCCAGTGCCCCGCTCACATCTCAACTCGAGTCAACAGTGCCACGGACCTTGAGCGTCGCCCAGAGCTCCTGTCTCTTAGTCTCCTTGCCCCTCTGCTGATTCCTCTTCCTCTTTCACGTGGGTGCAACCTTTGGTCGACAAAGGAAGAGGAAATTCTCCTCTCAAAGCTCGGGATCAAATTTTGATGCTGTCGCAGCCTTGTTGGGCACCACTCCTTCTCGTGCCAAGAAAGCCAAAGTCACCTCCAGAATAGTGTCTGATGCTCAAGGTCAGCAATTCCTGGAGATTGCCAAGCCTACAACGGATAAATCAGAGCAGGACTTGCAGGCATCTGACTTGGAGCTCTCGAGAATCCCAATGGGAGAGTCTACCCCTGAAGGTGAAATTCACAACCTCCAGGAAACAGTCACAAGAGTCATTGGGAGGGTAGAAAAGGGCCAGCACACTATTGAACAGTTGGAAGAACAGGCCCAAGTTCTCACAGGTTTCATCAAGTCCCTTTTGTCTAAGGACAAAGTTTTGGACCCTACCCCCTTGACTGCTCTCCCACCTCCTGTAATTCTAAGCCAAGATGAAGTGCAGAGTATTAAAGATATGCACAAGTATTCAGTCTATGGTAGAGCTATTGAAGCCATGGTGGATGACATGCTTGTTGCTGGGTTAAACTTCATCGGCGAAGCTTTCAAACTCCACGAAAAGGTGAGCAATATGCAACTGAAGCTCTCCTCCACTATCAATACCATGGATAAAGAGCTCAAAATCTGGAGCAGTTGCATAGTAGACCTTCGCCTTATGGGACAGACAGACGAGAACATTTTGCTGGCGAATAAAGTTTTTGATGATGCAAAGGACAATCTGTCGAAGTCCTGGGTCTACAGTGTGGATTGGAAGATCAGAGTCTTGGAGGAGGCTTTGGGAGAAATGAAGAACAGCTGGCAGAAGGGCGAAGCCTTCAAGACATTGGTTGTCTCGGCTTTCAAAGATATACACTGTCATCTTCAAGATGAAACTTCAGGTGCTTCCCTTTCCTTACAAGAGATCAAAGCTCAGTTCAGAACTTTTGTAAAAGACAATTTATTCAAGGAAAGCTCCATCTCCAAAGAAAAATGAAGGATATCTCTCTTGATCTGCCATTGAAGAAGCAAATAAAGATTATCATACTCATGTCGAGTTTGATAAAGAGATGGAGAAGTGTCTGGGATTTTGGACTCAGTCTGCAGCCAACACGTCAGTTCCCCGTGGCGAGAGACATAGCTGAGGCGTTTAAGAGATTCAGGCAGCGGATTATGAAGTCAGTGGGTCCCTCTCAGTGATCGGCCACCTGTCTTCTTCCCCATTCTTTTCTCTTCTTCCCTTTCTTTTCCGTTTTCTTTGTAAAAGGTTGAGGTATTGCGGTTGGCAGTCCTTAACTATTCTTGGTTAAAAGAAACGGTTACAAAGAAGTAACTGATTTGTAAGCTATATAATGGCCTTCTTTACGCCATTCTCGAGGAGGAAGAACTTGGCATATTTTCAAAAGTGTAAATAGATCATAAAGAAATCAATACAAAAGGGCTTTCCATTCATTGTCTATCTAATCTCTGTTATCTCTGTGTTTTCGTTTAATTTCGTGAAGATCATTTGTTTCTAGTTCGTTAGTCTCACTGATTACATATTTTCAAATATTGCGAGTATAGTGATCTTGTATAACCAAGAAGGAACTTTGTGTCCTTGATTAATGAATCTGAAGAAGGTTATCTCCAGAACTTTGTGTCTGGTAATCTCATCTTGTTCATCCAATGCAAACGATCTTGTTTTAAATTCACTGCAACTTCGCATACATAAAGGATTATTCTGCTATCTATAATTCTGCATGTTGCTTTTCTACTCATCTTCGTATTCCCTTTCCTCAGTCCTTTTGTAAATGGCCCATGATTCTTGTGGAAAACACTTTCGTAATATCCAAGTTCAACCATAAAATCATGTTTTGTATATTTGTAAATAAGTTCGTTTCTGAATAAGGGAACCTCTCCCATTAAAGAGGAGGGACTTCTTATCCCCTGACTGTTGCTCTTCTTAAAAGTCCTATTTGACGACCAACAAGATCGGAGGTGGAACCCGCTGATTGGGAGGTTGATTTAGTCGATCGTGGAGGTCGTGGTAGTGGTAAGAATGGAGGATTTACGTGCGGTTGAGGTAGCGGTGGCACCGGTAAATGGAGGTGTGGGTGAAGAGGAAATGGTCATGGAGGTAGATGCCTTAATGGGTATAAGCACATCATTGGGTCGGTAAAGCATGTTGTAGGTTTTCAAAGGTGATGGGTCAGCTGAAATGGTATAGGTGTGTCCTTCATGCTCAAACTTTACACAATAATGCAAAGTGGAAGGAACACAACCCATGACACGAATCCAAGGTCTACCAAGCAACAAAGTTATATTAAAACTCCCCTCCAAGACATAAAATAACTATGGAACAATACGGGGGCCCACGCAAACATGGAGGATGACGGTGCAAGTTTAGAAGTGATAACATCATTAAATGAATGCAACATGATGGGATGTTTATGCATGCAATTTTTTGGGTATGCGCATTTAGTCGAATGCATGGGAGGAGATGATGTTAATGCTAGCGCCCCCATCGATCATAACATGTCGTACACGTATATTATCGATATGGACTGATATGAAAACGGTTAGATCAAGGTCATCGGTTTGGTGTGGTGTGATCTCTTCATCTAAGAAGGTGAGGGCAGCTACTTGGTGAGTAGGTGGAGGTGCAGAAGAAGGTGGTAATTTGGTGAGAGAGGTTACATGATGAGGTGTAATAATGGAGGCTACGGGTGTAGGGTCATTGGGTAAAACCTCAATAGACTAAAGAACCTCCATGAGAGCTTGCAATGAGACTCGAGAGGTTTGCATGGGGTCATATATGGACATTTTGAGGAAGGATTGGTGTAATTTATTGAGCATCGCACGATCTGTAACCCCATTAGAAATAGGATATGCGGGGCCGTGGATAGTGACTTTAGGTGTGGGTGCGAGATGGTATGTTAGGTATAGGGTTGGTTGGCAGGTCGGTTGCCTTTTCCTTTCCTTTTTCCTTCTAAGCGTGGGTAGCAACGTGGATCATGTTGATTTGAGGCGATGAAGGTAGATGAAGTAGGTGAGCCATGAAAGGTGTAACGACAGGAAGGGCAGAAGCCAAGAGGTGGGAAGGAACCTTGTGAAATGAGTTGGGCACACTAACATTTGGGTGGAGGTTTGGTGAGTTCTTTGATATGAACCATGTTAATTTTGAATCTCGGGGATGGATCTAAGAGTTGTGGGGGTGGATATTTTGGTCGTTGAGTAGGCAATGAGGGAAGAATTGTGGAAATTGGTGCTGGTAAAATGGGGTCCTCATCAAGAAGGTCATCATCATCAAAGTTTTCTTTAGGAGGACACAATTGGATAAGAGTGGCTTTCAAAGCCTTACAGTTCTCTACATCGTGTCCTAGCACACGATGGTAGGCATAAATTTTGGTTTCGTCAAACCCTTTTGGTTTGGGTTTGAGTGGGTCGTAAGGTCTAAGAGGTGGTAATGTGATGACAGTTTCAAGGAGATTGGTTAATATTTTGGCATAGGATCCCGCTAGTGGATCACAATGGGAGGTGAATGTGGGTTTGGGTGCAAGTGCAATGATCTGTATAGGAAGAGTCTTTGCAAGAGGGGGAGTGGGTTGGGCTACTAACTTGGTGTGTGGTGTGGTCTTAGGTGTTGGTCGTATCTAGCTTGGGTAGGGGCATGGTAGATGAACTGGAAATAGAGTGTGTGGTGGGTTTAACTACCTTATTAGAGGGTAGTGGATTTTTGCTTTTAGGTTGCACCTTCTTGGGTAAAGGTGATACAGTGCATGAGATGTAGAGGGAAAAGCGGATGGTGGAAGAGGGCGGGTTACCCATGGGGGTAACTGAGGTGTTGTGGAGGTAGGTGGCGTAGGTTGGGAAGGAGGTATGAGGGAAAGGGAAGGAAGTGTCATGGGTAGTGAAGAATTTATTGATGGTATTGGAGGTATGGGTGGTAAAAAGTTACAGGTGAGGGCGGAGGTTGTGTGGGGCACTTGGGTATATTAGAGGTTTGCAATGGGGAAATGGGTTGCTGCATTTTGGTTTACCGGTGGATGGGGGTTTCTTAGCCAGGGTCGAGGGGTGAGGTCCTAGGATGGACGGAAGGGGTGAAGGTGATAAGGAGTGGTTGGCGAGGTTGGGGTGTGAGATCTAGGAGATTGGTTCTTCTGTTTAGGGGTCGGTTAAATTTGGTGTTAGTTTTGGAAGACATGGCTAAATCTAATTTGATGGGTGGATGAGTAAGGCTAGTTGTTGGTATGACCCCTAAAGTAGTAATAGGTTTAGGAAAGGAAGATGATGTAGGTGTGGGTTTGGATGCAGATGCATGTTGGGTTATAGGTAGAGATGTGAGTTGAGCCATGAGTGGTGTCGTGGGAGAATTTGTGATAATTTTGGTTGTCTTCGGTTCCGTCATCTGAAACACTTTTGGATAGATAATGGAGGTATCGCCAGTAGCGACATCTGCATTTGTGTTGAGACAAGAAGTAGAAGACGGCCCCAAAGTAAGGCTCTATCAACATAATCCATGTGATCGGCTAAGTGTGAGAATGACACTTGTTGTGGGTGAGGTCAATGTGGATCCAATGGTGATTCCCATAAAATGTGTTTTAGAAACAGGGAAATCACTAGCTTTAACCTCTGTGGGTAAGAGAGCCGAAGTAAGTCAGCAGGATCTTGGGTGGTTGATGGAGAATGATCACCTAGAGGTAACGACATTTCTACTGGATCTTTGATAGGTGAAGGAGATGATGGGTGCTCCTCTGTGGGTGGAGGAGATGAATAAGTGTCTCCCATGGGTGGAGAGGTAATTGTTGGTGATGGCTTCTAGATGGAGAAGCCAAAGGCAAAGTGGTCTCAATGTTAATAGAAGGCTCCTTCACAAGTGAGGGAGGAAATGAAGGGTGTTCCTCTGTGGGTGGAGGAATAGGTGAAGTAGGTTCATGTGTAGGCGGAGGACTTCGGGCTAGGATTTCCTCTATGGAAGGAATATGAGGCAATTGGGAAGCAATCAACCGCATCAACTGAAAATAGCATGGACCTCATTTGTAATCATTAGTTGAGGTCTCCCATTTTGTTAGAGGAAGGGGTGTGGGAAATGGTTTCTTGAAAATGTGCGGGTTTTGGTTGGTGGTGCATTCATATTATCTAAGACTAACTTGTCGTTCTCGAGCATTTCTGGACAATGTTCTTGAAAGTGATGTAATTTCGTCATTATGACCTTTTAACGATGATAGTTGCAGAATTCATTCTCTTTATACCATGCAGTGTGGGGCGCAGCAGTCAAAACTAGTATGTGGTTTTATAGAAGGAAGGATGATGGCCCCAACTTTAATGAGTTTTTCTAAAATAGAAGAATAAGGCTCCCCAATTGGCGTGTATTTACTTGTTCTCGCCCGAATTGAAAAGTTTGGGCAGGGGAAAGATTAGATGAGGGCTTAGCCTAGTTCTGGATGAGTAGCCTTGAGTACCACTGCGTTAGCGGTTCCCTTGGCTTTTGAATAATTGTTTTGTGGTTTTGAAGAAGAAGAAGTATCATTTGACTTAAATTTTGCGTTCTTATTTTGTAGTTGGATTTTCTTTTCTTCGATGGCCCGAATCTCTAGTTTTCGTGCCATGGTGAATGCCTCATCGAAGGTTCGAAAGTCTACACCTGCAAGGTCAAAATATGTCTAGCACAAGCCCGTGTGAAGAGCTCTATGAGTTTGGTTTATGGTAATTGGAATGTGAGTTGATTGATCAAGCTATGCCAACGAGTGACAAAATCTATGATAGACTCGTCGTCATATTGACGCGTAGAGTAGAGGTCAGTCATGGTAACCTTCTTAACAACGTTGATGGAGAAGTGATCCAAGAAGGCTTGGGCTACCTGATTAAATGAGTAGATAGAATGTCTAGGTAATCCACTATACCAGTCTAATGCGGGCCCGGTCAGAGACATGGGAAAGGTCCTCAGAAGCAAAGTGTCATCATGGGCGATCAGATAACACCCATGTTTGAAAGACCAAAAATGCTATTGTGGGTCCTCTTTCTTTGTTGAAGCGGTTAAATTTAGGAATCTCCCAATGTACGGGATATGGACGAATAGGAATGGATGGGTGTATGGGCTCATTACAAATTTCATCGTAGGTGAGAGAATTGTGTGAGCTAGAAATTGATGCCTCTAGTGTCTGCATCTTGTCCATCATTAACTTGATGAGGTCATTGGTAGGTGGTGATGGATGGGTACCTCCTGTAGCATAAGAGGGTTGATGTTGGGCATATGATGGAGGTGGCATTCCAGTATATGGTGATGCCGCATAGGTAGGTTGAGAATGAGGGAGTGAGATAGGGGGTACATACCCAAAATGAATGATGGATGAAATAGGAGGTTGCTAATAGTACATATATGGAGGTGGAAGGGTCGAGGTGACTCTAGTAGCAATGGGGGCTAAGGACTATGGAATAGAAAGGACAATGTTTTGAAATGGGGTAGGGGTCATCGACACCGGGGTGGTTGTGTTGTTATGGGTATATGTGAGACAATAGGTACGGATGAGGTTATGTTTTGGGTGGTTGACGAAGGTATAGTGGATGTTACGGGTGCAATAGATGTGGCAGATGCGGCGGTCATAGCAGGTATAGGGCCTAGTTTGTGTGAAACAAATGGGGGCAAGGTAGGTGCAGTAGCACAAAGCTAGAATGGGATGACGCTTGAGCGTAGGAATGAGTGTCGAGGAGATAGATACAGGCATGTCATATATCAACTGACCCAAGGCATCTCGAGTGGACCAAAGGTGGGAAAGATATAATTGTAAGGCGGCGGGGTTACGTCAAGGAGTCGTGCGAACTCCTCGTCACACGTGGTAATGGTGATAGGTTGGATAGGATACATGGGTGATAGAATGGAAGGTGGTGAAGGACTATGTGGGAGTGGTTGAAAACTAGCGTGGATTATGAGGACATCGATTAGCGATGAGTCAACACCATGTGAACAAGTGTTGATTTGGTAGGAGTACTTTCTTTAAATGACATATAAATATAGCAAAAATAGGAAAAATAGGTAGTGGTAGGTGGATTGGGTTAAAATGTCAGCTGGAAAATTGCACAGAAAAGCTAACCGATGCGGTTAGGGTAGGTAAATGATGTCATTCGTGAGGTAATGCGGTCGGTCACTTGTGAAAAAAAAAAGAACAGTTTTCCAAACAAGGAAAAAGACTGATAATCTACTAGGTAGATAAGTTGTAGGATGGATTTTATCATGATAGAGAAGATACTGAGAGTTATAGAGACTCTGAATAGCAAAGAAGATGAAGCAAGTGTCCTTTTGGGTAGGTTAACCAAAACAACGAAGAACCGATGCCGGTTTAATAAAACCGGTGACGGTCGAGAGGTTAATCGATGACGATCACTAGACCGACACTAGTTACTATGAAATTGAAATAGAGATGAAGAAAAATGTGGTTGTGATTTAAAATCAAGTGTGGAATCAAACCCATAACTCTGAGAATGATGAAAATAGGGTCCAGGCACACTCAGACAAAGTTGGAATACACCAACTATGATGAGGAGCGTGTAAGGAGAAATAAAAAGATGAAGAACGTGTCCTCTCACCTCAAAACACAAGCCAAGCAGAAACACTAAGAAAAATATGATCCTAAAAGTGCTTTTTCTATTATGTTTGTTTAGCTTACACTATTAAGGACTGACTGTGTGTATTTAGAATAGAATTTTTTGGTTGGGAAGGCGTCCTATGAAGAAGGATATCTAAAAGGAGAGGTTTCAGGTATGTTATGGTGGGGGTGGTCCATCTCCTGAGATAATGACTCGACAGAAGCAACGAGTTGGGGAGTTCTGCCAATCGGACCGTGTGATCACTGACAGATGTTCCCGGGTAAGATGTTGTTTAAGAAAGATGTGTTAATTTGAATTTGTGTAGTTTGGTAAGACTCAGAGAGAGAGATAATGTGCTTTCTATGATTCTTTTGTCAACCATCATTGGGCATGACTTCCAGCATATAGGTTGCCCTCATTTAATGTGCACTAATGTAGCATACAAGAATGAAATGTCGTTAATTTTAAGCCCAAATTGAAATATTAAATTCAATAACACAAGAGATGAACAAGAGAGAATATGATCTTTCACTAATGGAGTACAAATGTGTTAGGTTGTGGAGCTAAATAGCTTCACTGGAGCATGTAATGGAAACTTGCTGGAAAATACGAAAGAACCATCATCGATTGGGGAACCGGCATTGGTCAACTAGGACCGCATCGTTCAGACCCGTGTATGACCGGCATCGTTCAAGTATGACCGGCATCGGTCAAGCAAGGAGGAGGAACTAGTGGCGGTTAAGGATAACCGACATCGGTTACCTGTGGGAGTGTTTTAATTAACTCTCGGGAATTAGATCTATTTTTAGCATTAAAGCAGATCTATTGATTGTAATTGCATGGCTAAGTTCCCTAAGTTTATATACGCCTATATAAGCATGAAAGCTAGGGTTTAGAAGTAGAATTAAGAGAAGGATTGAATTAGATCCTTGATTCTCCTAGATTGAGAGGATGAAGAAGAAGAAGAGAAAGAAAGAACAGGTTACATGAAGATAGAGTCTCCATGGAGAGGAGCTAGACAGAAGGAAATAGCAAGTACATCTGAATGGTGAGAAGAGGGTAACATCTTCTACTGTATTTCCTTTGTATAGTTATTGTCTCATTGTAATGGCTTGCATATCACGCAAAACACAGAGTTTTTCTTATAGATCCACATGTTGGTGAGATCTTGTATTATAGATCTATGTAGATCTAGTATTGTATTGTAGATCCATGAGATCATATTGTATTGTTGATTCATGTAGATCTAGATATTATAAAGGAGGTTGTCTTCATGTTTTCACGCCAGTTATGCATGCGGTGATGAAGAGACAAACTTACTTCTTGGTGCATAGTTATAGTTGCACATATGGTAGACCCATGTGAGAGGTCTTGTTTGTAGATCCACAGAACTTGGTAGCTTGGTAGCGAGATCAGAGATGCAGGTTAATTCCAGGTTATGTGCAGTTGGGCATGAGGATCTTTTTTTGGAAGATGGTGTGTGGAACACATCAACGATGCAGAGAAGTGTGCACCAAGCATTATCTATATCTAGAAGAGTAGTTCAAATGTCTATGCATGGAGGCAAGCTAAGAATAGAATGAACACTTCAGTTATCTGTAAGAGGACTATAGATAGCGCACTTGCATGTGTGGCTATAATTGTAAACGGCGTGTGGCTATTAATAGCATGCGACCTATTTCTGGAGTAGTTAAGTGGTGAAGGGCAAGTCCCCACCCTATATATATGATGATTAGGTGCATAGTAAAAGAGATATTTGTATGATGTATCAAAGGGATATAGACATGTATGTATGATTCTGAATATGTGTATCAAATTCATATGCGCCTTAAGATGAATTGACAATATTGTAAGGAGCTTCTATACTTATTAATAGATGGAGGATATTGGTTGAATCTAAGTGTCATTCTATGTAATTGAGTAGTGCATGTTAGTGTTTAATCATGATTATGTTTAAGCTCATTCTTTCATAGATTTGTGGGTAGCATGTGTTGTAGAATGATGGATTAGTCATGAGTCTTTATGGTTCTTTCTTCATTATGTGTCATCTTGTTATAGCAACCCTAAAGAGGACCCAGTACCTTTGTGCGCTTTGGGTGAGCACTCAGTCTAGGTTGAGTGATGTGCCGTGTGCGACTAGGGTGTTATCTTGTAAATTCTAGGCTGCATCATTGGTTCCATTGCCGGGACCTCTTTTTCAGTTGTTTTCAGGATGGTTCGCGATGAAGATGTACTGGTTAACTCTAGCAAGTATTGAGGAATGGATACATGATCTGGAGGAAGAATATGCATGAACGGTTCAGCAATGGATCTGAGTTTAACGCATGAACTTGGGTAGAAAAGAACCTATGTATGATAGCTTATATGAGAGATTTTTTTTGCTATCTTTCCAGTAGAACTTTATGAGTGGCTTACGGCTTATGCATCTCAACGGAATTGGAGATATCACGCACTTGTTTGGACATAGGAAGAATTTTAGGCTCTTTATGATGCTGATCTGATTTGGACTCACACGTGGTGGATACGTGGTTTCATGGTGTTCTAAATAGTTATATTCTGGAATATTCAATTTTGACGTACTCTTTCCCAGAGGTCGCTGAATTTCAGTTTTTGAGGTATCCAAGAGGAACGTATTTGCATGGTATTCCACTAGTGATCAAGATCTTGATGGTAACTTTGAACCTGGAGAGTAAACCAATGATGGCCAACTAAACTTCACCACACACGAAGGCAGGAACAAGTTTGGTATTAAGATGGCAGACCTAGCGGTGGAAAAGTAGAGAGAGGAAAGGTGGCTTAAGTATAATGAGGCGCATGAGAGGGAAATAGAGAAGTAGTGTTCTGTTGTAGAAAGTATGGCGTTGAGGAGAGAGATGGCTCGTGAAGGATTTACGGCTCACGTAGAGGACGTGGAGCCAGAGCATTAGGAACTCCCCCATCTTGGAAAGCATGATAGAGATCCCTTCTCGGCCTCATGGAAGTACGCCAGCAGAGACTACTTGGGCCGTAGGTGTGCATCTTAATCCACCTGGTGACCTAGCCTTTGTGCTTGGTTTTTCAGTATCTAGTATGACAAGTAATCAGCAAGCTAACTTGGGAAGTAGGAGAGCAGGAGTAAGTTAGGGATCAAGTACATCAATGGCAGGATAGAAAACTTCAATGTTATATGGAGGAGCATTCTTGGGCACGTCATCCACACATAGAATGTGAGCACACGAATGTTGGATTCACCTCTGAAGTGGAGCTACCTCACAGACTATAGGGGTTCAATATAGTACTACTGTCGGAGCACATGGGAGTACATCTATAGGTCCTACTCCAGCTATAGGTGGAGGATCAGGAGGTATAGGTGGTTCTAGTTCCAGTGGATTTGGTGGTTCTGGAGGTAGAGGAACCCGGGGGTTTTGGATCAAGTGGTCAAGGTCCATGGCAACCACGGAAATATCTATATGGAGATGTCCCTTCATCTCTCGGAGTATAGAGGTATAGAGGATGTTGTCGAACATGTGCATATGTGTGAAATTTTGTGGTGTGCACTAAAGGGATTACAACTACTGAGTGAAAGGCAAGTCAATTCACTACTACATTACAGGGGTGCGTGCATAACTGGTATAGGAAATTTGACCCTGATCAAACTTGTGTGGATTATGCAACACTTGAGGGATGCTTTCTTAAAAGAGTTCCATATTCCTGAGTTTGAGTAGAAGAGTATAAGTGCACTCAAATATATCAAGCAAGGCACTACTGAAAGTGTACGTGAGTATGATGCTCATTTTAAGACACTTCTATCTAAGTTGTCTTATGATATACATGCTAGCCAACATGCATAGTGGTTCGTTGGAGGATTGATTACACCTTTTAGGAGGGCATTGTCACATAAGACATACACGGATCCAGTGAAAACTTGGAAGTAACTTTGCATGCTTGAGGTAGTTGGGAGCATTGACACTAGCGTTAGTCCATTTCTAGAGGCACAGATTGCAGCTATGGCAAAGTAGTTAGAAAAGCTATCGGCAAATTCAGCCCATGAAACGCGCTCAGGAATTTGGTGTACAAATTGTGAAGTGGAAGGTCACACCAAGGATAGTTGTCCTCGTAGATCTATACGTTCATTATTATTGGACTGTGAAATTTTCCATTTGAATCATGATGCTAGTCACTATCCTTTGTTACAACGCCATGATAAGGAAGAATGTATCTTGCTTTTGCAAGATTTACAGGTCCATGACCCATGATACTAAGGATTGTCGGTTGATTGGTCAGATCCATGATGCTATAGACATTGGAGTATGACAGACAAGTATAACAGATAATTCTAAGGGTAGGAATGAGCACCAGATTGGGATCATAATCAAACGCGCTATGACAGAATGAGGGGCGTTTTGAAGGAGGTCATGGAAGAGGATGTGGATATCATGGTGGATATGGAGGATGAGGCCGTGGTGGAGGAAGAGGAGAGTTCCCTCATGGAACATGTTATACATGTGGATCCCTTGATCACTATAGGTGTGAATGTCCTCAAAATAATGCATGTTCTTTCTGCGGGAAGAACCATAGCTATGAAGAGTGCCCGGACTTATATGAGCATTTGAGTAAACAACATAAGCAAGAAAAAAAGGCATCGGGATGGTTAGAATCTAGCGTGTGGTAGAAGATCAATGGATGCCCAAGATAATAGAAGGACCTGAGGCATTGACAATAAAGATCACTACACGCACTGAAGTTGCACACGTGTGAGAGGCATTGCATCAAAAGCCTATGATTACCAAGGAGGAAGTTTTGCACACGAGGTATCCAGATCCTGCTCATCAGAAAGAAGTTTACCAGGATACCATGGAAGTGCTAAGGAATCTTCAGGGAGAGATACAATACCTAAAGGAACAAAAGAAAGCATCAGAGATAGTCAAACTGATATTGATGATCTGCGGGAGGTATGCAAGATGTTGCGCCAAGAGAACATTATTCCACTATTGGGAAGTTGGTTGAAAGGGAACACTCCACGTGTAAGTCTTGAGACCGGATGATAGATTCTGCATGCAAATATTCCCCCTGATAGCATTGATTATGACAAGGAAATTACTTTGAATGTTGTTGTGGATGGGTGGTTGTTGAGCAACATATTGATCGATACATGTGTGCAGAAGTAAATGTGTTGACATTAGATGCTTGGGTACAAATGGGGAGGCCTCCATTGCAGCCATCATCTAATGTGTTGTTCATGGAAAACTAGACTAAGGCCACCCCCATAGGAGTGTTGAAGGATGCATCTATAACTATACAAGGGGCCAAGTTTACTGGGGATTTTGAGGTATTAGCACTTGCAGAAGCAGACAATTTTCCAGCCTTGCTTGGACACCCTTGGTGTTATGCAAATAATGCTGACTTGAGATTCAATAAGGGATATATCAACTTTGAAAACAAGGAGGAGAGGGTTGTGATTCCATTGATAGATGGGAATTCTACACCCTATGTTGAGCCTCTCAGTGAGGAGGACTTAAACAGAGTCTATGTACACGTTATTCAGGACCCAGAGGTCAATGAGCCATCAAAAGAAGGCATTCTATAGTGGGAGGATTCTCATTCTATTAGTGACACTACGAGTATTGCTTGTGACAATTGGGCTCATGGTACATATGAATTAGTCGGGCGTGAGGTGAAAAGCATGGTCACGCACACAAATAGATTTCATTCAATACAACGGATAGGAAGTATAGTACCATGGTATACAAGGACAAAAGCTCTGCATGCCTTTCTGAAGGAAATGGAAATGCAGTGGGTAGATCCAGTTACAAGGAGAGAGATGCTAGTATATACACTACATGGGACAACAATGCGCTGGTGGGTAGTCCATAGAGATAATCTTATAAACTAGGAAGAGATTGGAATAGATTTATCTACTAGGTTTATAAGGAACAATGCACCTATGCAAATCTGTACTTATCATGGTAATCAACCTGTTCAACATCACATTCAGCAGTGTGAGAGACTCTAGACAGCAGGACAGAAGCATTACCACCATCACTCTAGGTGCATAAATTGTATTTCACACTCCAAGGATGCGCACACGCTTGGTATGTATATGCAGAACTACATAGAGAAACTAGGAACTGGAAAAATTTGACTGCAAGTATGATTCAGACATTTGATTATTTCTCGACTCAACCTCCCAGAGTAAGAGCATTAAAATTTGTCAAGCGCTTAACTATGGGAGATAGTGCAAAAGTAGAAGAGCATATTCAGGAATTATTTAGTGAGATAGAGTTTGGAGCATGTTTTGAAAAGGAAGAAGAAATAGACTCCAAACTACTTGAGCGTGCTTTCCTTGAGAGAGAAAAAGGAAAGATGGTTTACATCGTGGATGATGAGGAAGTTGAAAACTTGGATATTGAGCATTCACACGGGGTGCGAGGTCTTGGACAATGCAGACAAGGACACACATGCCTACCATGAACCTATGAAGACAAAGAAGGTGAATATAGGTTCGGAGAGGTGAGCCTAAGGAGGCCATAATTGGAGATTACTAGTCAGACTCGGAGGTAGCAAAGATCATCAATTACTCAGAGATTATCAGACTTATTCCCTAGAGGATATCATGAACTTAAAGGCGTACATGAATCACTTGGGGAAATGAAGATCAAACTTAAGGATGGTGCACGGCCAGTTAGAAAGAGACCTTACATGATGAATCCTAATTTGTGTGAAAAGGTAAAGGAAGAAATTGATAAAATGTTGAAATCCGGAATTATCAAGCCCCTTGATGAGTCAGAATGGGTTAGCCCAATGGTGATCAATATCAAGAAGGATGGATGGATTAGGATATGTGTGGACTATAGGGAGCTGAATGTTGCATGCATCACAGATCCTTTCCCTACGCCTTTCAATGAGGAAATACTTGGAAGGAGTTGCAGGGCGTGAAATATATTCTTTCACAGATGGATTTTCTGGGTATCATCAAGTTTGGATAGCTCAAGAGGATCAAGAAAAGACAACATTTACAACTAAATGGGGTAGTTTTTCCTATATTGTGATGCCTTTTGGATTGAAAAATGTGCCTGTTGTATTCTCACGAATAGTTGTTCAGGCATTCAAATATTTTATTCACAACTTCTTACAAGTTTACCTAGATGACTGGATAGTATATGGGCTTGTGAAAGACCATTGTGACAATCTGCACTTAATGTTTGAACAATGCAGACAATTGAGTATCTCTTTGAATATAAAGAAGTGCATATTTGCTACACCATTTGGGATATTGTTAGGACATATCATCTGCAAGGAAGGTTTGTTAGTTGATCCAGCCAAGGTTGCAGTCATTTTAGGCTTGGAAGCACCTACTAGTCAAAGTGAGGTGCGGATTTTAGGTCATACAGATATTATAGAAAATTTATAAAAGGGTATGCCAAAATTGCAGCACCCTTGGAAGAATTACTTGAAGGGGAAAGGTACATTTTATTGGGAAGAACCACAACAAGCGCGTTTGAGATATTAAAAGAGAGACTTACTACCACGCCCATTTTGCACTTTCCATCATGGGATAAACCATTTCATGTACATGTGGATGCTTCTGGTATGGCCATTGGCATTGTGTTAGCTCAACCTGGTGAAGGTATTATTGATCATCCAATCTATTTTGCTAGTAGGAAGTTGACTCTGTTGAACGAAGAATTACAGAACTATAGAGCACGAAGCTTTGTCAATGATTTATGCATTATACAAATTTTGATAGTACTTGTTAGCAACACCATTTGTGTTTTATACAGATCACATGGCATTGAAGTACTTGGTAAATAAGCTAGTTTTACAGGGGTGCATATGTAGATGGGTGCTCCTATTTCAAGAATTTGACTTCACAGTTGTGGTGAAACCAAGGAAAAGCAACTCTGGACCAGACCATTTATCTAGAATCAATACGGGAGAGGAGGCACAGACGATTGAAGAAACAATGTCGATGCACAGTTATATAGGTTGCAACGCATGCCCATGGAACTAGAAGACATTGTTGTCTTTCTACGAATAGGTATGGCACCAGAAGGATGAAATCATTAGAAAATAAGTAGCTTGCTATACGCGTGGCACCATTTATGTTAATCAGTGGTGACCTTTACAAGTTAGGAAGAGATGAAGTATTACGTCGTTGTGTGTTAGAGCATGAGCGCAAGGATATCATGGAAGAAGCTCATGGTGGTATTGCAGGAGGACATTATGCAGGTGATGCGACTTGCCCAGAAGATCTTAATTGTTGGATTATGGTGGGAGACATTGTATAAAGACTATAAAGACTATTGCAAGGCATGTGATCATTGTCAACACTAGGAAAACCAGGGCAAAGAGATGAGATGCCTTTGAGACCAATTACTAGTGTTGAACCATTTGAGAAATGGGCCATTGACTTTGTAGGACCTATTTCACCAACCACGCGTAGGACTGGATCATGTTATATCATTACTTACACATAGATTATCTCACACGGTGGGCAGAAGCAGCACCTACCAAAGATTGTATGGCAGCTACAACAGCTAGGTTTCTATGGGAGAATGTTCTTACATGATATGGATGTCCTCTAAGCTTGACAAGTGATAGAGGTACACACTTTTTGAATGAGACAATCAAGATCCTATTGGATGAGTTTATGGTTGCACACCACAAAACTACACCTTACCATCCTCAGGCAAATGGAACTACTGAGGCTTTCAACAAAATTTTGGGCTAGACTTTGACAAAAATATGTGATGTTGGAAGAAAGGATTGGGATGACAAGGTGTCAGCTATGCTTTGGGCATATAGAACAACTTACAAGAGATTGAACAAAGCCACACCATTTCAATTGGTGTTTGGCACGGAAGTTGTTCTTCCTATAGAATTTATGTTACCTTCTTTGCATTATTACACACACTTGGAGGTCTAGCTGATGAACATGCTTTAGAAGAATGGATTGAAAAGATGATTCAACTGGATGAGCACCAAGCCATAGCATGATGGAGTCAAAAGCAGGAAAAATCTAGGCAGAAAGCATGGCATGATAGAAACATAAGAGATAAAAAGTTTGAGATTGGACAAATGGTTCTTCTTTATGACTCAAAGTTCTTGCGCCATCTAGGCAAGCTCAAAGTACATTGGTTGGGGCCGTATGTTATAACCTCTATACTTGAATCAGGTGCATGCCAATTAGAAGCACTTGATGGAACACATGGCTACCCGATTACTTTAATGGGAGTAGGCTGAAGCCCTACTATAAATAAGTCTTCTTGGTGTTTGTAATAAGGTAGTGTTGCCATTTAGTCTAGGTTTTCAATTGGTATTTTTTAATGTATTTCCTTTATTGTCGCTATGCTTTGTCAATTTAGTTGTTGTTTGTGTAATAAGCACTTGCACGCATGAAGCTAATTACTGTATGAAGAATGTTTATGCACAGAGGACTGCACATACCTTTAGTGTGGGGTGGTTGTCGTTATCCAAGAAAAGGACTGAGGGACTTGAAAGGTGAAAGAAATAAGCTGCTACAGGTGTGCTTTAAAGAGGATTGCTTCTCAAAAGGTGACCAAGGATGAAGATGGATGAAGGAACAATATAACGTGAGGTAAGTAGGAGGCCATGATAGCTACTAGGAGAAGGTGTAGTGATGAGGTACTCGGGCGGGAGCAGCACGCTAAAGAGAAGTCTGTGACCAGAAGGTAGGAAGGCACGCTAGAAGGTTATAGTTGGCGTGAGATGTATCCACGGAAATGAATGGATTTGGTCAATGAATGAAGGGATATTTGGTAGGTGAGGAGCAATAAATGCATCAAAATTTGAAAAATTTATATAAGGAAGGGATGCGGATTCATTTTTACCATTGCAACTAAGAATATTTGAGAGAAGAGCCAAGTGTGAAGAGCCGAGTGATCGATTTAAGGTGCGAAGGGTGTGAAATCAAGTGTGACAACCAGATCTGTGCTTTAAGAAGCTTGCGTCCCCCGGTGGTGAAGGGTTTGAGAAAAGCAAGGAGACAGAGAAAGAGTTAGGTTACAAGGTTTCCACCTAGGGCAGAGTTGGATCGAGCTAGGGTTTGATTCACATAGTTGTAGGAGTGAAGAGGAGACATTGGCAAGGTAAAAATGGCACCAAAGAAGGCATCTACAGTAGCAAAAAAAAAAAAAGAAGGTGGTCATTGAGGAAGAAGAGATGGCACCCAAAAGTCATTTTTCAGATGCAATACCCATAAGGGGTTATTGTTGGCCAAGAATGGGATTCACCCATTAGAAAAAGTAAGGTGAGTGAATATAATCACAGGACATCGGAGAACAAAAAGGAGCTCGACTCCTTACTCATGGTTAGAACCAACAAATGCACAGCAGATGACATGTTGGTATATGATGATGCGGGTGAAAAGCTCTTGAAGAAAATCGGGGTATATCAGTTGTATGAGCTGCCATACTTGGGAAAAATATGAGCCCTTGTACTAGTGGCTCATGAGCAGGGTTCATGAAGATTGCTTCTACTTTGCAGGATGCAGAGTTAGAATTTCATCTGCACTTGTTTCATCAGTGATAGGTCTAAAGGCCATAGGAGAAGATATAAAAAGTGACCTCACAGACAAAGCCATGATTTTGAAGACCAAACAGGAGTTGGGATACCTAAAGGGTCCATGTGAGAATGGACATCGACAAATTCAAGAATTGTCCAGTTGTACAAGCTGCAGCACACTTGGTTACCAAGTTAAATGATCAGGAGCGGTGGTCGTAGGTAAACACCATGTGGTTGCATGTGGCACGGAAGATGTCGAAAGGGACAATATACAACATTGTTGGCTATATTGCAGAGAAAATAGTCGAGGAAGCGCACATAGGAGGGAAGATCAGCTTTGGGGTTATTCTCCTATCACTGGTCTTCATGGAAATTGGAGTACCAGACGGACCAAAGGAGAAAATATGGGAATACCCCATGGAGAAAGTCCCCAACTGAAAGATTCAAGCAAATATCTATGCAAGGGGACTATGATAGATGAGGTGAAACAAAGGGCGGAGAAGTGGTATGATAGGCTCCGCGCGGCATTTGGAGAAGAATGGCGCATACCAAAGGACCTACCAGTAGTGGTAGGAAAGCAAGTTCAGTTTGTTGTATACCAACATTTCTGCATTGTGCGCTTTCCAATGAAGGATGGAACTTGGAGCCCTTGGTGCAAGTTACCTTATGCCTTCACTGCAAGGTATTTTCAGGAGTCTATTCATAGGTTTACCAACATGCATAGATTAAACTTCAATGCAGACAAGGTAGACTACGACTACCATACACTTGCGGAAGAAGTATGTATACCCTAGCAGGAGTGCCTACACAGAGAGAATCATTTCTAAGTGTTGAACATCAAGCCAATAAGCTTGGTTATAGCATTTATGGGGAAGCGTTGGTGTATCTCCAGTTGAAGCCAAAGATGGAGAACAAAAAATATGTGGAAGGTGAGTTCACACTTCCAACACCACCAAAAGGGAAGCATACAATGGAGAATGTCCCAGCACCTAAGCCCTCAAAGAAAATCAAGTGCAGGATGAGGAGGAAGAGCACGAGGATAGTGGCGGATTGGAGCATAGGGGTAGGAAACATCCTACAAGTCAGAGAGAAGTTGAGCACGCCATTACACCACCTCAGCCACAAGAGGGGGAGGAAGAGGACTTGAATGCGGTCCAAGGGGAGAATAGGTTTAAAGGGTATTTAGGAGAACAAGGACCCAAGGTGTTACCCCAACCTCTGTGCGCAGATCACCCGACTCTCCCCATAAAGGAAGTGACCACACCAAGAAGAAGGAAGTTGAAGTTGAGCGAGGAGGTGGAAGAGTCTAAGGAGAGCGCGCCTACATCTCCTACACCCCTAGAGCACATAGAAGAAAAGGGTGAGGCAATCAAAGGAGAAGGATGAAGAGGAGAAAATACCAGAGGAAACAACTCTGAAAAGAAACACAGGACATGGAGACGCAAGCTCCAAATTTGGAAGCTAGAGTTCCTAAGTAGCGAGAGTCTAGAAGGGTGAGTGGAGAGCACATTCCACTAGCCATGGGGTATGCAGAGGACACATGAAAGATTGTCCACACCCGCTTCTAGAGCACAATAGTGTAGAAGGATCTATTTGGCTGGGAGTTGATGGATGAAGATATGGCGACCGTGTGAACACAAAAGCAACTATCTGGTCGATGCACACCCACATGGATGAGCCTGATTTCGATGTATGCGAAGAGTCATGCGTGTCAAGGTGATTAAAGAAGGCACCCCAGGCTAGACACATGACAGTAAAGCCTACTGTCATGTTAGATGAGCGAGTGTCGTCGATGTGCACTGGTGAAATTTTCAGGAGGTGGCCAGAAGAAACATGGATAAATCTGCCACAATCAAGGTATTACATGAAAGAGCTGAAGATGAAGGACACGGAGATAGTGCACATAACACAAGAAAGGGACTTCACACAGAAAAAGAATGAAGTATTCATAAGCGTCGCAGAGGAGATTGGGGACAATGTAATCAGAGCTAGGCCACACTTGGAGCCCAAGGTACCACAAACATTTCCTTCAGATGATACACTATGTGGGGAAGTTGGTGGACTTGGTGCTAGAAGATGAAACTCTGTGTGTGCAAGCACGAAACAATCAGAGAAGGATGCAAATGGGAAAAAGCATCAGTGATGAGGAAAATCACATCGTATGAAGGGTTGTTGCAGGCATTACAAGAAGTCTTGAAGAAAGTGGATCAAGCTTTGAATATATGCACAGCTCCAGAGGTGCTCATCAACATTAAGACCTTGGAAGAGAACAATGAGGTCCAGAAGGCCATGAAAGATGAGACCTTGGGCCACGCAGAGAGGTTGGCATGGTTAAACAAAAGCATGAGGCCCTAGCAGTAGCACAAGAGCCACACAAGACTTAGTTGGAAGAGCTTGGCAAACTGATTACACAAAAGATGGACCTTTTGGAAGGAAGGATGACATCCATGTCCAGTGTTGTGTTGGTTCTAGAATGAGAAAGGGGAAATTACGCGGGATGAGTTGGAGTCCATAGTTGTGGACATCCCAGAGAAAGCAGAACAGGCACTCACTGAATGGCAAGATTTGGAGGCTACAATAAAGAAGAGTATCCAGAGCTGATACTGCAAACTGATACTGAGGAGGTTGCTTGAATAACCTCATATAAATTCTTTATTTGTCAACATTCTTCATTCTTATTCTTTCATTCAAAATTTGGAGATGACCATTGTCGGGATGATAATGAGATTAGTGTGGGGTAATGTTGATCAAAGAATACTTGGCAAAAATCACACAAGGAGTCCGCGTGGGATAGAAGGCCAGGATTGAAGGTGCGGAAGGACAGGAAGGACCCGCGCACGGAAGGTAGGTTTAGATTTCAGGACTTAGCCGATTTTGGGCATGAGGATCTATTTTTGGAAGATGGCGTGCGGAACACATCAACGATGCAGAGAAGTGCACACCAAGCATTATCTATATCTAGAAGAGCGGTTCAAACGTCTATGCATGGAGGCAAGCTAAGAATAGAATGAACACTTTAGTTATCTATAAGAGGACTATAGATAGTGCACTTGCATGTGTGGCTATAATTGTAAATGGTGTGTGGCTATTAATAGCATGCGACCTATTTCTGGAGTAGTTAAGCGGTGAAGGGAAAGTCCCCACCCTATATATATGATGATTAGGTGCATAGTAAAAGAGATATCTATATGATGTATCAGAGGGATATAGGCATGTATGTATGATTCTAAATATGTGTATCAGATTCATATGCACCTTAAGATGAATTGACAGTACTGTAAGGAGCTTCTATACTTATTAATAGATGGAGGATATTGGCTGAATCTAAGTGTCATTTTGTGTAATTGAGTAGTGCATGTTAGTGTTTAATCATGATTATTGTTTAAGCTCATTCTTTCATAGATCTGTGGGTAGCATGCGTTGTAGAATGATGGATTAGTCATGAGTCTTTATGGTTCTTTCTTCATTATGTGTCATCCTGTTACAACAACCCTAAAGAGGGACCCGGCAGTACCTTTAAGTGCATGCTTCGGGGCGCTCGATCTAGGTGAGTAATGTACCAGCGTTACTAAGGTGTTATCTTGTAAATTCTAGGTGATACCAACAACGGTATCGAGCTTGTTAGCTTGGTTATTTCAAATAGAGGGTTTGCTTCATGGTTTTGTTAGTGGTTTGACTGACATGTATGAGAGCAGGGTTTCTTTTGCTTGATGAGAAGATCGCGGAAGAGATTCAATCTCAAGTGAGAGCTGGAATAGTAAGTTTGTTGGAAATTATAGTGACCGGTGTCGGTTAAGTGGCAACCGGCGTTAGCGGGTGACCGTGGTCGGTTACAGGGTAACCGTGGTTGGTTACAGGGTGACCGTGGTCAGTTACTGGGCAACCTAGTTTTAAACAGAAAATCACATATCTGAAGAAATGGAAGATGCATGGAATGTATCTTGGTTGCTGAGGTGTCACTGGTTCTTGGAGGCATAAGCATGTTGGTCGATTACAGATCCGGTTATTGAGGTATGGTTTTATCTTGGTATTGTAGTGCTTATATTATTTTGGTTGCACATGCATGTTTGGGATTATAGATCTAGATCTGAGAATGAGAGAAAAGGAGAAGTTATGCATCCTTGGTGTAGTTAGATGCATGGGCTTCATTAGAGAAGCTGAATACAAGAGGCACGTAACTAAGACGGAGTTTCCATCAGAGAAACATGTTCTTCAATTGAAGATGTGGTTGAGTATCTTGGTGCTGGTAAGGTGATGTGTTTCATCTTGATGCATTTTTATTACATGTATTATTGTTGTTAAGTTTTTGTGCAAGATTTGGGTGCTTCTTGAAATGACTGGCTCAACACAACTATTGGCTTTGGTCGGAGTAAGCAAGTGGTTTGGTGAGCTATGCAAATTTTTGGCGTTGTGTTAGTTCCAACAGAACACCAATGTCAGTCAGGGAACCGACATCGATCACAGAGGGTAACTAGTACTGGTCAGCAAACCATAGTTGGTCTCTGTGACAACGAGTTTGCACATGGTTTCTTATAGTAGAAGAGGGCATGGATGGTTCAGTGTCCTATTTTAGAGGATCATGTTTCTTGCACAGTGTGTGTAAAGCGAAACAATGTTGATCACTTCAATGTTTGGATCAGAAAGAGGATGGATTTGGCTTGGTTAGTCCAGTGAGACTTTGGGTTAGGTATCTCTATATGGTTCATGTTTTATTTCTTTCTTTTGGAGCAGTTGATATTATGTTTGGATAGTGTGCACAGATTTACACCATATTTTGGTGTTGTTTGACTTTTATTTCTTGGTTGTGTGGAATCTTGAGGACAAGGATATCTAGTCTAAGGATGAGATCCTCAATGAAAAGTCATGGTTAGACACAGTTGCAGGTAACGGAAGATGTTGAGTACACAGGATGAAAATAATTTGATTCACCTACTTCACAAGAAGTCCAAACTTCTATGATGTAGGAGTATTCTTTGATAAGAAGGGAATCATTTTATATTTTCTTTCATCTGGTTTTATTTCTCACTAACATATTAGCTTTTGAGCTTGGTGTTAGAGGCAGTGCGGGGATTTCGTGTTCAGTGGGAGCAAGCCATGGTTGTTGGCATTACAAGATTGGATACAGTATGCACATGCGAGAGGAGAGGAGATTGCTACTTTTCAGAGTGGCAGAGGAACTAGTTGGTTTTGGAGGACAGTCATAGATTTGTAGGTATATTGAGTTTATTGCTTTATGATGTCACTTCTGGTTTATTTTGTGGTGCCTAGATATCCCTATGGGATTACAGTTGATGGTTAAATTCAGCTGGGTGAAGATGATAGAGCAATTTTTCAAAGTTTTAAGGGTTAAAAGAGAAAATATGCTGAATTCTGGTAGACCGGTGTCGGTTAGGATTAGCCGTGGTCACTCATCTAGTAACCATGGTTGGTCAGGAAGTGACCAGTGTCGGTTAGGGGAAACCGTGGTTGGTTTGGTCACAAGTTTGACATCAGTGTTTATTTACCATTTTTAGATGGTGCCCTTGTTTTGCTTTCATCTTGGTTTGGTTTGTGCAGTATGTTGATGACATGTTTGCTGGTATTTGCACTTGGTATTAGTTACATGGTTTAGCATGGTTGTTTGTTATTGACATTGATGAGCACAGGATTCATATATTGCTTTGGAGTTAGTCGGTGAGATACTTGGTGCTTCTGGAGAGCCCAATGATATGGATAGATGTATAAGTGAGTTTATACATGTGGATAGATTCGATTTTATGAGTCTATGATAATGCAGATGTTTGATTTGCACATGGATGCCTATGAGCACGGTTTAGTTGCCTTGAGCATGAGTAGGGGATGTTTGTATTTCCTCTTGATTACTATGTTACTCCTTGATAGGTATGTTATCTAAAGATGAATGTCTTGGACATGCTAGTTGTTTATGCAAGGTTGGATTTGCAGATTGCAGTGTTTGGATTTCTTTGAGTTATGTAGGTGTTTGTGGATTGATCTCCCTTGCTTTTGCATATTCCAGTATTGACTTGTCTTTGGACAAATTGCATTGTTGATTTCATGAAGACATGGATATATGGATGGAGAGCATGGTTAGTTTTACTGGTATGGCTATGGTTACCATTGAAGCTCGATGAATTCGGTTTGAGTGGAAGCTCTTGTAGGTGTGTTAGTCATGATGGTTTGGTTGCTTGAGAGGCTTGGTGTTATGATTCATGGGAGCTTGGTGTATGGATAGCTTGGTTATCACAAATCGTAATAGCTTCATGCGAGGTCTTTGGTAAGTCATGTTTTTATCTTATTGGTTTGAGAAGATGGTTTGATCTTCCTGGTTTTATTTTTGAGAGAATTTTTGAAGGGAATAATAGACGGTCTTCATAGTGTGTAGAGGACGGTGATGTGCAGTGCAGTGCAGAGAGGTTCATCAATTTATCTCCAAGTGGGAGATTGTTAGGTTGTGGACCTAAATAGCTTCACTGGAGCATCCAATGGAAACTTGCTGGAAAATACGATAATGGCCGTCATTGGTTGGGGAACCGGCATCGATCACCCCAGACTGAAATCGGTCGTATGACCAGCATCAGTCAATCAAGGAGGAACTAGCAGCGGTTAAGGCTAACCGACATCGGTTACCTGTGCAGGAGTGTTTTAATTAACTCTCAAGAATTAGATCTATTTTTAGCATTAAAGCAGATCTATTAATTGTAATTGCATGGCTAATTTCCCTAAGTTTATATACACCTATATAAGCATGAAAGCTACGATTTAGAAGTATAATTAAGAGAAGGATTGAATTAGATCTTTGATTCTCCTAGATTGAGAGGATGAAGAAGAAGAAGAGAAAGAAAGAACAGGTTACATGAAGATAGAGTCTCCATGGAGAGGAGCTAGATAGAAGGAAATAGCAAGTACATATGAATGGTGAGAAGAGGGTAACATCTTCTACTATATTTCCTTTGTATAGTTATTGTCTCATTGTAATGGCTTACATAGTATGCAAAGCACATAGATTTTCTTCTTGTAGATCCACATGTTGGTGAGATCTTGTATTATAGATATATGTAGATCTAGTATTGTATTGTAGATCCATGAGATCATATTGTATTGTTGATCCATGTAGATCTAGATATTGTAGAGGAGGTTGTCTTCATGTTTGCATAGGTTATGCATGTAGTGATGGAGAGACAAACTTACTTCTTGGTGCACAGTTATAGTTGCACATATGGTAGACCCATGTGAGAGGTCTTGTTTGCAAATCCACAAAGAACTTGGTAGCAGTTCAGAGATGCAGTAGTTCTGGGTTATGTGAGATCTATTGGTGGTGTTTGGAGGCACAATTATAGTGCACTTATGGAGATCTGTTTAGAGATATGGAGGAGAGAAGATACTCTTGGAGAGATGCTTTATGCTATTGTATTGAAGAGTTGGTTTGTAATATTGTTGTATTATATATATGAGATCTATATCTTTGGTGGATGTAGCCCGCATTGGGTGAACCACGGTACATGTTGTATTATGTGTGTGTACTTTATCTTTATTTGGATTATTCTAGTTTATACTTCCACTGTTGTAGATTTTGGGGAATTGTTTAGATCCTATCTACATGATTTTGTTTGTTATTAAATCATAACACTATTCCACATCTCTGAATTCCCAAAAAAATGATGATACCGTAAATGTGCCACTCCCTCTAAGATTTATTTAGTAAATGGGGTAGGGAAGAGATCAATGATACATACTACATTCAGGTCCCTGTAGTCCACACAGATCCTGATCCTCTCATCCTTCTTGATGTTGATGACCATTGGGCTTATCCATTCTGAATCTTCAACTCGCCTCAATGATACCTAACGCTATCATTTTGTCTATCTCTTCCTTAACTTGTACGCGTAAATTTGGATTCATCTGATAAGGTCTCTTCCAAATCAGGTGCGCACCTTCTTTTAACTTGATCTTCATTTCTCCCAAGGAATGGTGGACGCCTTTGAGTTCATGGTACCCACGAGGGAACAAATCTTGGAATTCGTGCAACAAATCAATGATCTTTAAAACTTCCTTTTCTGACCAATAGTCGTTGATGATAGCCTCCTTAGGTTCAGCCTCCATCCCAATGTTAACCTTCTTTTTCTTCAAGGGCTCATGGTAGGCGTGTGCTTTCTCATCAGCATTGTCAATGACCTCGTGTGTGCCCTCTCGAATGATCAACATCCAATGTGTCCATCTCTTCCCGTCTATGACATAAACCAATTTTTAATTTTCTTTTTCCATTCACGCATGCTCAAAATGTATTTCCTTTGATTCTTCATGAAAGAGGCGCATCTCCGCATCATGTTTTTCCAATAATTCCAACAACCTATCCTCAGCCATGGCACTATCTCCCATTGTAAGGTGCTTGATTGTTTGCAACGCCTTATCCACTGATGGTTTGGTGCTTCTATACTCAAATGCTTGAATGAGGTCAGCCACCAACTCTTGCCAATTACCTATTTGACGACGCATCTCCAAATGAACATACCATGTGTGCACACAGCCTTGCAAGGTGGAATACAACTTGTGTACCCACAACGAAGGTGGTAATGCTTCTACACTTCCCATCCAGGCTTCCTTGCATGCTTGGATATGAAACGAAGCGGTTTCTTTCCCATGGTAGTCTTGTATAGCCGTGGGCGTGTTGCTCCTTGAAAACCTTACAGAGAGTGTGATTCTTACCTCGCGCCACTCTAGGAGGTTCTCCCAATGTGTAGCCCACCAATGCGCTTGCAGTCCCAAGTAGGTTATAGCTGAGCATTCTTCTTCTTGTCCTCATTTATCCACTGAGCTTCCATTTCTGTAGGAAAATCTCAGGGAATGCCCCTCCCGAGTAGCTAGGTAACTTCTTTCCTCCCAGGCGCTTGATGGAGTGCATCTTTATCACCCTTGTGACTGGTCCTTTTAATTGTCACCCAATTAACTCATAGGTCATGTGCGCCCAATTGTCACATGTTATGCTAGTGGTATCACTCACGGACTGAGCATCTTCGAACTGAATGACCCCCTCCGTGGGGTGAATTACCTCAGGATCTTTGATGGAGCGCACGTAGATTCTATCAAGGAATTTTTCTCCCAATGGCTCTGTGTAGGGCACCGACTTCCCATCCATCAAAGGGATGATCACCATTTCTTCCTTGTTTTCAAACTGATATATCCTTTGTTAAACCTTATGTTAGCATTATTCTTATAACACCATGGGTGCCCAAGCAATGCTAGAAAGTTGTCTGCACCTCAAGTGCCAAGACTTCGAAGTCTCTAGTGAACTTGGCCCCTTGAATGGTGATAACGCATCCTTCAAGACTCCAATGGGCATTGCCTTAGTCTTGTTCGCCATATACAACACATTTGAAGATGGTTGCAATGTGGGCCTTCCCATCTGATGCCAAGCATCCAAGGTAAGAACATTCATCTCTGCTCCCATGTCGATGAGGATATTGCTCAAGAGCCATCCATCAACAACCACATTCAGAGTAATTTCTTTGTCATAGTCAAGGTTGTGTGGAGAAAGGTTTGCATGCAAAACCTGTCTCTTGCACTCTTCCTTGGAGCATGGTACCTTCTCCCTCAGCCATTCTCCTAGCAAGGGAATAATATTCTCTTGCCTCAACATTTTACATACTTCCTTGACCTCATCTAGGTCACTTCTTGGAACCTCGTTATCCTTCCACTACCCTACCTACCTCGACTATTCCTTGAGACACTTTATCTCCCCCTGTAAACTCTGAATCACATCCATAGTTTCCTGGTATACTTCTTTCTAATGGGAATGGTTCAGGTACTTCCCATGGAGCACCTCCTCTTTGGAAACTAATTTCCTTGGTCTTGGAATCTCCTCAGCGCGCGTGACCTCTCGCACTTATTGTCACTAGTATGGAGTTCTAGTTCTAACTCATGCACCACTCTTGGCATCCATTATGAGTTGGCCTTTTTAACACTCACCATAGTAGCACCCTTATCTTTCCGGTGTTGTTGGTTCATATGCTCATAGAGTTCCGGACATTCTTCATACTTGTGCTTCTTCCCGCACCACGAGCATTGTAGTAGATCAGGACACTCGCGTTTATAATGCTCTGTAGATCCACAATTATAACATGTTCCCCACGGGAACTCACTTCTTCCTCCATTGCAGTTACCACGACCACGAAATCCTCCGTGAAAACCTCTTCCACGCACCCCTCCATCTGCGCACCCTTCATAACATCGGTCATCATCTTTAGAACTGCCAACAAGGCTAGTTTGGCGCACACCTAGATCAATAGCATCATGGATCTGATCAATCAGTCTACAATCCTTGGTATCATGGGTTGTAGAGGTGCATATCTTGCAGTAGCAAGAAACATTCTTGTGGATTACGCATTGGAGTAGAGGGCATCTACTTGCATCATGATCCTGTGGCAGATCTCACAGTCTACCGCCATAGCATGCACCGACTTCCGAGGAAACTATCCTTTGCATGACCCTCCACTTCGCAGTTTGTACACCAAAGCCCACTACGGACCTCATGCGCTGAGTTTGCAGAGAGATTCTCCAATTTCTTGGCCATTGTGGCGATTTGGGCCTCCAAAAATGGACTAACACCAGTATCCACACTCCCAATAGCTTCAGCGCGTAAGGAAACCTCTAAAGCCTCGTGCAGGTCAGTGAATGTTTTATGTGACAATGCCCTCCTAAATGGAGTGATCAACCCTCCAACAAACCATTGAGCATGCTGTGAGGGTGGATGTCATATGACAGTTTGACAGGAGATTTTTAAACCATGCATCATACTCCCACACACTCTCTACCATTCCCTATTGGATCTCCTTCAAGGCATTGATGCTCTTCTGCTCGAACTCTGGAATATGAAATTCAGGAGGAAAGCATTTTTCAACATTGTATAATCCACCACCGTTTGATGGGGGTCATACTTCCTATACCATCTATGTGTGTGCCCTTGTAATGTAGTTGCAAACTGGCTTTCCTTCCGCTCTAGGCTAGTGATCCCTTTCGCGCGCCATAGTAACTCACACTTGTGCACATGCTCTATAGCATCTTCAATACCCCTATAGTCTAGTAAGTGCAAATACATCTTGAAAAAAATCGGGGATGGAATATGTATGGGATGCGAGACAAACTAGTTAGGTAATCTAATGTCTTCAATACGCACTAGTGGAATTTGTGAATCTAAGGCAAAGAAGGCCCTTCTAACATGAACTGGTGTGATAGATCGATCGGCAAGGATGAATGCTCAAGGCTCCAATCAATATCGAGCTCTGGCATGATTCGATCTATGGGTTGTGGAATACGTGGAAAATGACTTGGGATAGTTTCGTGTATGTCTCCAGATAAGGTCATATGGTGGATGGTAAATATAGTCGACTCTATGGACGATTCTCTGGCCTAGTCCAAACTCTCTAGCTTTATTAGTCATTGTATCTAGTAAGGATAATTGTTCGATGATGATGATAGGTGGAAGTGGAGTGGATCTGAATACTAGTGTGCGTAGGCCAATGTCTATGTCTGATTGACTTACGGATTCGTTGGGTTGTGGGATTTGTGGATCGCAACCGTAGACTCTTGTTTGTTGCGGTCCTGCTATGGTCATGCGTAGAATTAGTTCCTAATCCCTAACACCCAGTAATCGTATGCTTTCTCAGCCTCTATATTCAAAACTAGTAGCTGTGCGATCTTCTCAAAGTGCCTCACAGGTGTTCTTGCAACCTGAATTCTTAGGCTAGTATCTATGTCTGTGAGAATGTCTCCTACGTCTGGCTGTGGGACTAAAGGATCGCAACCAAATGTTTGCTCTCTTTCGAGCCCTTCTACAGTCATATGGATGTTACCTAGGGTAATCTGTAGTTTGGTTGATTCGACCAAAACGTGTGCGCTTGGTCGTCCTCTATGTTTAACCCGCTCAACTGGGAATGGATTTGTTGCAAGCTTACCGTTGTTCGGAAGACTTGAATCCTAAGATTCTGATCTATATCAGTTATTGTTGTGATGAGATTGGGTTGGGGCACGATTGGCTCGAATACGTATTCCCTGGGCTCCCTAGGTCCCGTGATTGTCATACAAAAGTAACAATGTAAAACTAACTGTAGCAAAATAAAATTTAACTACGTTGAATATATCTATAGCATATATGATTTCTCTATTTTTGTATTTTCTGATGAACTATTCGAATGAATTTAGCAACTAATTTAATACATCTAGAAATTGACAGCTAAGATAACAATTTAAAACAAACAAGATAACCGAGTATAGCTATTTGTCTGTGTAATTTGTAGATCTACTCTAAACAATGAAATAACTGATCTAATCTATTTGCAAGACTCGATCCTACCTCAGAAGTGAGGAATGAATCATAGTCTCTCAGAAACTATCAATCCCCACAACTTCCCTGGCAATATCGAGAGTAGAATTAACTGAAATAAAGTGATTGGATACTTTATTTGATATATTTCTAACTAAAAACTTTGAAAGCTAGAACCTGGATTCTGCGCAAACAAAGGGCGAATCCGATGGTGTGTGTGATCTTGTCCCCTCAGTGTGATCTCCTCGTTCCTTTGTGTTCACGTGGATCCAGAAAAGCGTGTAATGCTAGCATCAATAGAAGTAGATATTGGGACAAAGGTAGCTCAAGGTATAGACTGAATACAATGCGAGTAGGAGAGGGATAGCGCAAGAGTACAGAGCTTGGCTTATGCAATTCCTAGCGGGATTTATTATGAGTCATGCAACATGAAACGTCCAGAACCTGAAACTATCCTGTTTGAAGAACAAAACCTACAACTTTAATGGCTTCCTATTGGTAAACAGACTATCTTATTCCAATGGATTGGATAAAATAACAACAGTACTTGCACAAGATGGATATGTGGCTTACTAACAGTAAAACAATGCTAACTAAGCATGCAATGAAAGAAACTAAGCATTCTAAGCAAAATGAAAACTAAATCTATTGCAAAGAGAAATCAGAGGCAAATTTTGAGGGGCCATTTGCTTGAGCACAAGCCAACTATTTATAGCATTTGCATTTACCCAAGGTAAAAGCCAAATAGAACTCTTAAACTATAAACAATGGCAAAACACTATTCCAGGGAACCAGAATCATAAATGCAAGCTTATGGCGGTGAAAGAAAGCTAGTAAAATGTTGAAATTACGTGAGTCGTGTTAAAAGAGCTTTCTAGAAAACACGTAAAGGACCGCCGAAGGGTGGCGCGCCGCCGCCTGCTCGGCAGCGGCGGTCACGAGACCGCCGCCGCCAGCAGTGGCGGCGGTTTTCCATCTCAAGAGAAAAGGCCAAGAAAAGAGGGGAAAGGGAAAACAAAGCACGCGGGGGCTAAGCGGGGCATGCGGGATGTTAACGCACACTTGGAGATCTTTTCTGGATCCCGAACACCTTGCGAGGAGACCTGTATCATCATTGGGGCACTGTCACGTTGTTTTGGCAGTACAGTACCTTACAATTTTGGGTACGTACATATTGCCCCCTCGGAGAAGTGTTTTAGCCATGAAGAGGCGTAAAACGGTGGGTCCGAGTATGGCGGTCCCGAAATGGGAAGTTAGAAGTTATACCTGATACATCCGTGTGTTGAAATGACGCCGTCCAAAATTCCCGCTACCTACAAAACGAAAAGAGAACTCAAGTGCAGATAGACACAATAGTTTGGAAAATAAATACTAAAATAACAGGAAATGAGAATGTACCATTTGTGCGGGGATAAGAACTTACCTCCGTTGGCGCTCCAAACCTGTGAAAAGGCATTTAAAATGAATCAGGGTGCTATATATATGAAAGTGGGCCCATTTTCCTATTCATTTGCGCGAGTTGATTTGATTGGTTTTGAGCTCTGGAACCCACGGTGACGGTTTCTTGCGTGAGTAGAGTCAAAACGTCCGTGATGGGATAGTGATCATGCCTCCACGAGCGGAACATCGACCCGCGAGATCACAGGTTAGTTTTCTTCAATTTATCCTTTTTACCCCCTTAATTTTGAAATGCTAAAAACTTTGTCATGGGGGGGTAATTTTTGAAAATGTTAGTGTTAAAAGGTCCATCTAGGGGGCGCCTACTGGGTAGGCTTTGTTTTTAGGTAAAATGGTCCTTTTTTGCATTTTTTAGGCTTTTTAAGTTTAAAACCCGCGTGGGTTTCGAACCACGACCGCCGCCCCCAGCCTGGGCGGCGGTTACACGACATGACCGCCCTGCTTCAGTGGCATTTACATGACCGCCCCCCCTTAAGGCGGCGGTTACGAAACCGCCTCCCTGCTCAGGTGGTGGTTTTGCACAGAATGTAAAAAGAACATCCCTTTGAAATTGTTTTTGCTTTTCTAGCATTTCTACGTGTTTTCATGATTTTTCCAATGTTACTCGGATGCTAACTTGCTCTGTTTTGTGTGTTTTTGGGTGTATGCAGTGAGAGAGGAGTATATCCGGTGGAGTAGAGAGAGGGAGTGTGATTGGCTCCTAGGGGTACTAGATGCCCTCTCACAGATGAGGAGGACACTCTTCAGATGGTCGATACTACGCATTTCACGCGTGCCCCATGTTACACCATCCAGTCACATTCTTTGTGACTTGTTCTCATATTGGGATGCAGATCGGAACACCTTCCGATTGCCAGGGGTCCGCGGTGAGTGGACTATTACATTGGAGGATGTCTATCGCATTCTGGGGGTCCCGATTATTGGGAGACGTCTCACCCTTGAGACAACAGGTTCACGGGCCCAGATAGCACAGTGGGCCACATACATGGGAGATGCAGTCATCTCCACGGGGTCAAAGAAGGGGGTTAGAGTTCGATCCATTCCTAGTTTTCCCATCCCCTTACTTCGCCAGGCCATCATGGGGATCCTTGCCTCGAGACTGATCGGGGACAAGGGAGGAGATACATTGTTATACTGCTGGTCCCCCATTATTACACAGATAGAGGGACACAATGGCCGATATATGCCTGGGGAGCAGACATTCTTGGGACCACCTATCATGATCTATACAGGGTAGTCCATTTACAGGGGCAGTCCTTGAGCCACCCGACCTTAGTCATGAGTTGGGTCTATGAGCACTTCATCCCCTACGGCAGAGGTGTAGAGGTGGCAGATCCCGAGCTATGAGGGCAGCTAGATGGATAGACATGTCGGTGCTCCGAGCACCTCATCAGCCAGTTTCTTCCTTGACTACTACCGACATGGAGGCCACACCATACCAGACTATGGCAGGTATATGGGGCGAGGAGGCTCTTACTTTGATCTCCTGCTCCACGACAGGCAGCTTATTGATAGAGTGGGGCGAGTGGAGATGCACCCCTTTGGCCGAGTTCCTCAGTAGTTTGGCCTACCATACATGGGTATGCTTCCCCAGTAGCGCCAAAGATACGATCAGTCCGAGAGGCCGAGGGGGCCTAGAGGCCGGGTTGATAGTGGTTACTCCCGGCGTTCCTATCAGCAGCCGGAGGATAGTACGTGCTAGAGGGAGAGCCGGTGCGCCTCAGGCACCCTTGCTCCAGATTGCCGCGGGTCCTGCCCATAGCAGCGATGACCCCATTGAGGTAGACTCCGAGTCTGAGGAGTTTACAGGGGGAGAGACAGAGGAGGAGACCGAGGACAGTGATCCTGAGTGGCATGACACCCAGGATATCATGCAGGCAGAGAGGGCCGAGCAGAGTGCAGAGAGGGTGACTCTGGTTTCAGAGGAGCCACTCTCCCAGGGCCATGGGGGGGAGGATGAGTCCGTTGGGGCGCTACGTTGCTCCAGCCATAGGAGCAGCCCTCGCCGGCAAAGCGGCATCCGTGGCAGGTGCTGATCCCATAGATCCATCCCGAGGGCCTCGGTGATCCGAGTAAGTTACCCTCTCTCCTTTTAATGTTTGTTTTTAGTTAGATCTCTTTAGTTAGCTTCTCTATCTTGTATTTCTAATTTCTTGTTTGGTTTCTAATTTGTTTTCTCCTTTGTTTGCAGAGACCGCCGATGAGTGGCGAGATTTGATTCGCAGGGTATGTACTGATACCCTGATGATCCCCATGGAGAGGACCCACGCAGAGCTATCCCGTGATGCCGGGAGCCCTCAAGAGCTGGGTAGGCACACTGACATCTTTGCCCCAGTCTGGCATGTGGCCAGGATGGTATCGACTCTCCGCACGGAGTTAGCGGGGTATAGGACGGCCGAGCGCTTGATGAGGAGCCACTCTCATGGTGAGATCTGCGGCTGCCCCTCGGGATCCTGAGCCCTCCGTGCACTCAGAGCGCCGGCGTAGCCGAGTCCTAGGCATGGGCGTGCGCCTTCAGAGGGGTCTCGTAGGGATTGAGAAGCCTGATGGCTCTCCTAGATGTTGTATGATACATTCTTTTGTATATCCCGGGCTCTTTGAGCGTTTTGACCATGCTTAGAGCATGATGGCATTGTACAGATTATTTTGATCATTTATATATATATATATATATATATATATATATATATATTCGTTCTAGATCAAACCCTTGGCATTCATGGCTTACTTTCCCTTTCCAGTTTCCTTATGTAGATTACGATGTATGTATGCATGCTTTTTTAGAATGTATGTAATGGAGAACAAATGATGCAAGTGTTTGACTTTCTTTTTGTATTTCATGATGCTGATATATGATAATGTAGATATAATGTGATTTTGAATCTTAGTTTCAGAAGCAATTTTGATACTTCATATTTTTGGCAAAGTGATGAATATAAACTAACATGATGAGCAGATAAACCTGCCCCTACCCCCAACTCCACGCAACTAGTAAGATGCGAGGGCTCATCACCGAGAGTTGGAAAGGGCACAAGTTATGAGATGTGTTGAAATGATATTGATGAAAGATAGACAAAGCTTTGGTGGAACCAAATTAGGATGCTACAAGCTTACTCTACTCGAGTGACTTCATAGTTTTGGATGCAACTTGCTTTGCGGTTTATCCAGACTTAGATCCTTAGATGGCCACATGGTAGACAAAATCTGGGTTTTTAGGATTTTGGACTCTTTTGGAATTTTGGACATCTGATTCATTTGTTCTTGACCCAAAGACTTCGAGATTTGAATTGTTTTCTTATGACCTTTTGCATTTGTTTGTCAAGAGGACCCCCTACACTTTGCCCCATGCTACTAGTAAGAAGCGTGGGTTTATCACCGTGGGAAAAGCATAGGCGAGTAAGGGCATTTCCATCCTTTCCCAACCCTACGTCACTAGTAAGAGATGCAAGCTTATCACCAAAGGTTGGTGGGGCAAGGAAATGTGTAAAATTAAAATTTTCTGTTTGATCAATATTTGACTCGTTTTCTTGAGTAAAATGTCAGTATGTGCTTATTTCCAAAGAGATATACATATGGGATAGATGTGACACCATGAAGCTTCTAGAACAGACCATAGGCAAGACACCTATCCTAAGAAGAAACCAAAAGTGAGAATAAACCTGCAGATCTTGGCATGGTTACCGTTAAGACTTTGTCATATCTAGCTTTATTTGATGACATGATTCCGAGATAATTTGATGATATCATGAAAATGGAGAGGTATGATTAGAAAGTTTATGCCAACAACATCATGAGTTTGTAATGAATTTCTTTGAGAACAAAATTCCTTGATCACAATTTGTGTACGAAACAAGCGGACAAAATGATCTTAATCTATATGAAGATGCAATGTAAATATGATTATAAATAGTGCTAGTTGCTTACGCGTAGAACCGCTTGAGGTGTAGGGAATTGACCATTTCGCCAAATTCCTCACCTTCCAGCGTACATAAGAGGTATGCACCATTTCCATAGTCCTTCATGACTCGGTATGGGCCCAACCATTTAGGCCGGAATTTCCTTCCTTCGCCGGTCTTCTTGTCGATCCGGCTGTCTAGCCTTAGAACTAGATCACCTTCATATATGTCGCGTTCATAGACTTTCTTGTTGTACTGCCGGCACATCCGGTTAGCATAGGCTCTATGTCGTTGTTCAACATCTAACCTAGCTTCATCTAGGCTTTCTAATTGGGAGAGACGTGCTTCCCTGTAAGCGTCTTCATCCGTAATCCTCAGTAATGAAATACGAGACTGGGTATTTCAACCTCAAGTGGGAGAACTGCCTCTGCCCCGAATACTAGTGAGAAAGGAGTTGCTCCCATTGGTGTTCTTATTGAGGTTCGGTGGGCCCATAAGGCCGGATACAACTTCAAGTGCCAATCTCGTTTGTTTTCTTTTACCGTTTTAAGGAGAATGGCTTTTAGTGTTTTATTTGTTGCTTCAGCCTGTCCGTTGGCTTGTGGATACAAGGAAGCCGTATGATGGCTTATTTTAAATTTATTGCACAATTCGTGAACTTCATCATTCTTAAAAGAAGTCCCATTATCTGAGATAATGACTTCATGGGACACTGTACCTGCAAATGATTTGGTTCAAAATGAATTTGGTGATTACGTAACCCTGGTACAATAGTAGTAAGAGGCATAGCCTCTACCCACTTGGTGAAATATTCGGTGGCCGTGATTATAAAATTATGGCCATCTGTAGACGAGGGAGAGAATTTCCCTATCAAGTCGAGACCCCACGTGAAAAGGGCCATGGAGTAGCAATTGGTCAGAGAGCTTGTGCATGTGGATCTCATGGGAGAACTCTTGCACTTATGACACTCGTACAAACTCTATCATGCGTCATCGTGTTCTAGAGTGGGCCAAAAATAGCCCATTCGATGTATTTTATGAGTGGTGGCATGGCCACCGAAGTGGCCTCCACACATTCCACTATGAGATTCATGGAGAATCTTCTTGGATTCTTCTATGTCGACACATCTTAGAGCATTCCATCGAACGCTTTTCGATAGAGCACTTGCTCTATAATGACGTATTTAGCTACGATAATACTGTAACCACC
Source organism: Taxus wallichiana var. yunnanensis (assembly GCA_018340775.1). Lineage (NCBI taxonomy): Eukaryota > Viridiplantae > Streptophyta > Pinopsida > Cupressales > Taxaceae > Taxus > Taxus wallichiana. The sequence goes on from CM031243.1 coordinate 583,622,603, forward strand.
TTCTTTGTTTAGTGTAGCTCCTTCTGGATACGTATGGTCCATGATATAATTAATGATATTAGTGTACCAGGGACACTCAGAGATAGGAGGTCTGGCTTCAATGTAGTATACGCATTCATCTGGAAAATCTAGATCTACTAGATCGCCTCCATCTAATGGGTTATCAGCTAACCAATCACGATGATTTGTCCTTTAACCGACTTCTGATTTACAAATGTTAATTCGAATTCCCCCATTAAGGTTATAAAACGTCCAACCTTTTTAGACAAGGACCCTTGTGTGAGAAAAGTTCGTAAATGGTCTATTTTTACCATGACCCTTGTTTCTTGATTTAGCATATAATGCCTTAAGCGTTTGGTAGCAAAGACTATGGCGAGGCATTCTCGTTCTAGCTTGTGTATAACATGTTTCATAGTCAAGCAACGTTCGGCTAATGAAATAAATCGCGCGCTCTCTCTTGTCATCATCCTCTTGGGCCAACATACAGGCTAGCGAGACATCGGTAGCTCACGAATATAAAATTAACGGGTGATCTAGCTTAGGTGGCATTAGCATAGGTGGTGACAACAAGAAATGCTTAACTGCATCAAAAGCTTCATTGCAATCTTCAGTCCAATCAATGCTATAATCTTTCTTGAGTAAATTGTTGATTGGATGAATGGCGAAACTTAAGTCCGGGATGAATCTCCGGATTGCACCAAGCTTTCCGAGAAATGACCTGATTCCAGATTCATCCGAAGGTGGGACCATTTCGAGGACAGCCCAATTTTGTTGGGTCAACATCTATTCCTCGTGATGATATGATGTAACCTAGGAGCTTCCCTCCTGTTACACCAAAGACGCATTTTTCTAGATTTAGCGTGACTCCGTATTCTATCAGACGTGAAAGAATGATGTGAAGTACTTCGATGGTCACAACGCTTCTTGGCCTTAGCCAACAAGTCATCTACGTAGGATTCCACGATCTTATGAATTAGATCGTGAAATATATATGTCATAGCTCACTGGTATGTAGCACCAGCATTCTTGAGACCGAATGGCATAACAACGTAGCAGTAGGTTCCCCAAGGAGTTATAAATGTGGTTTTAGCTTGATCTTGTTCAGATATTCTGATTTGATTGTATCCCGAGAATCCATCCATGAGAGACAAAAGTTCAAATCCAGCTGTCGCATCAACAATGACATCAATGGATGGTAATGGGAAGTCGTCTTTAGGACATGCTTTGTTAATGTCTCGAAATCTATGCAGATGTGTATCTTTCCATTTTTTTTTAGAACGGGAACGATATTTGATACCCATTGAGAGTAATCGACCGGTTTGATGAATCCTACTTGGAGGAGTTTTATTACCTCCTCTTTTACCATGAGAGCTACCTTGGGTTTCATGGGTCTTGATTTTTGTTTAATTGGTTTTGCATCAGATTTAGTGATGAGGTTGTGCACCGCAATGTGGGGTGCAACGCCTATCATTTCCTTATAATTAAATGCAAAAGCCTTCTGATGTTCCTTGAGGATTCGAGTGTGTATTTCTACTTCTTCTAGAGTTAACGAGGATCCTAACTTCAATATCCTTGGTTCATCTTCCGTTCCGATGTTAACATCAATTGTTTCTTCGATTAAAGAGGCATTACCTTCTTCAAACTCAGGTGGGGCTGGAGGTAAGTCCAAATCGTCCCTATTTTCTACTATGTATACGCTAGGTTCCATTTCCGAGGGAAGATCCATCATGGGATTTCCGAAGTAGGAAGACGAATGTGGGATTAAGGACAAATCTATCATATGATAGGAGAGATGTAGTGCCGCATAGGTGTTTAAGTAATTCAGAGTGGCCATATCACTATCAATGTGGTCTAGGATAGTAGATTCATTTCCGTTTAAAAGAGAATTTGTCATTGTTTTTATCAATGGTTCATCACGAAGGGATACCATGAAACGGGTATCCTCTAACTTACTATTTGGAGTAAAGCGTGATGCCGAGGTTGCTATAGAATCGGCGAGAAGATTGTGTTCTCACGGATTGCTTCAATTGATATGAAGTCAAACTCCTTGCTTAAATCTAATACAACTGTTTTGTAAAGCTGTAAGTGCTCGGCTTTGGTTTCATATACCTCAGAGACTTGGTTTGCTACCAATTGTGAGTCTCCTAACACCCTGATGTTATTAACACCGATCCTTTTGGCTAAAATGAGGCCAAGGAGGAGGGCTTCGTACTCAGCGCCGTTGTTTGTACATTCAAATTTAGTTTGAAGGCGAAAGGTAAGACTTTTCCTTCAGGGGAAGTAAAGATTACACCTGCCCCGCTCCGTAACGACATCTAGCTCCATCAAAATGGAGTGTCCAATATTTAGCTGGGAATATGGATGCTGGGATATCTAGTTGTGTTTGCGCATTCTACTTCCACCATACAGAGATCCTCTGCTGGAAGAGAGCCAATGCCTAGGGAACATCCCATGCCTGCAGAGTCAAATGGTAAGAACATTGGTAGATCTTGTTCTATTAATTCAACGATTTTTGTAGTAGTTCCTAATGATACCATTTCTACGGTGTTAGCCTCATCTTTGGGGGTTGGGATTGCCTTGGCTAGGCTCATAGTTTCAAGATCTGTCGTAGGTACCAACTTTTCTTTTGGTTTTGGGTCGGTAGGTTTATTAAGTTGGTTTGTTGGGAGTTCAAACTCCGAGTGCACGCCTGGTCTTTTCTTTAAGTCAGCTAGGTGTACATCGAATGGTTTTGGATCACCTTTGGCCACAAATATCTTTCCTAAGTGTAAAAACCTTACTTCTTGAAATAGTGTAGAAGGGATTGCCTTCATGCGGTGTATCCATGGTCGGCCGAGGATCATATTATAGTTAGTTTCCCGATCTATAATATAAAACTCAGTCAAGATGGTTTTGGGTCCTAAGGTGACCGGTAATATTATAGTTCCAACCGAGGTGGCTTTAAGGCTATCATAGCCCCTTAGTGTGTTTCGAGTTGTGGAACAATTGGTTTCTCCATACCCTAGCTTTTGAAGGAAAGAGAAGGGAACTATGTTAACTACCGCCCCATCGTCAACCATTGCTCATTTCACGTAGTTATTATAAACCCATACTTGTAAGTGTAAGGCTGGATCACCTCGGCGTGCGATCTCAGCATCTGTCGGCATTTTGTTTATCTCGAATATGAATTCGACATCCCTATCTGCCTCCCCGGAGGATGAACATCGAAGTCTATATGATTTACCTATGTTTCAGGAGGTGGAGTGATGTTAATTAAATGGCCTAAACCTAATGCTTCTAAAAGAGCAGCCCTGTGGGCAGGAGAGTTCTTTAGTAAGTCTAAAAATGAAATGTGCGAGAAGGTTTTTGTTAGGTCATTAATTAAATCATAGGCACCCACAGGTTTTGCTATGATTTGTTGGATGTTATCCGCCTCCGGCAGGTGGCTTGGACTTGGCTGAGAGAAATACTCTCGTGTCCTTGTTACAGCTTCGATGGGTAGTTCAGCATCTAACTCCACTAAACCGACTACCTTAGGTCGTGGCTGACTTCCCAGTTGTGGCGCAACCGATGGATTTAGTGAAGTCGAGGCTTCATGATCATTGTTTCCTTGTCATTACACCCTTGTTTGTCCTAGTTAGATTTAGCCTATTGTTATCGTGATTTGGGAGCGGATCATTAAAGATCTTGAGGGGTGCATTTTGAGGGGAAACTACCCCTGAAAAGGTATTTGATGTTGATGACGTAGGATCTGCCAAGAACATATCCATGAAAAGTTGTCTTTGTTCATCTGGCAAGCGTTGCATGAATTTGTTGTAGTCACGGCACGTTCTAGTGTCATGGCCCTGAATTTTGTGGAAACCACAATACGAATTAGGATTGTAATTCCTAGTTTGTTGGTTTGGTGCGTATTGTGGTCCAAAATTTTGATCAAACCGTTGTCTACTAGGATTAAAATTTTGCGTTTGTTGTCTTTGGTTTGAATTCTGGTTTTGGTATCTAGTTGAATTTTGGCTCGACCCCGTGTGGGGTTTTTCCATTTGTTGTTGTTGTTGTGTGGATGGTTAAAATCCACTGTATTGATTGTCGGGGTAAAGTTGTTGTTTCGTTGGTTGTTTATTTGTGATGGAGTATTGACAACATTTACCTTCTTAGGCTGGTCGGTTACTCCATCTGTTGTTACACCCCGATTTTTATTAAGGATTTTAGGTCCTTGATTGACGTTCATGGTAGTAGGATAAGTTGTAGTGTTCTGGTTGGAGGTGACTAACCTCCCATTTGCTCCATATGTTTTGCGACCACTATCAATTGCCGCTTGATCTATTCAAGAGCACTCTCAAGTACTTCATCGTAAGTTCTTAATGGGAACTTCTGGACTTCTTCCTTCACTTCTCTGCTAAGAGAATGAAGGAATAAATCACATAGTTCCATTTGATCCATGTTTGGAGCACTTGCCGAAGAATAAAGAACTGTACGCCACCTTTGGATGAAATGGGCGACAGATTCGTTGTGTTCTTGTTTGATGTGTAAGAACTCCCTGATTCCTGTCCTTAATAGTTTATTCATGTCAAAGGCCTTAATGAACTCTGAAACGAGTTGTTTGAATGAATGGATGGAAGCCTCAGGTATTCTATAATACCAATCGAGAGCGATGCCTTCCAAGGTTTTTGGGAATATCTTAGCAACAACCCCATCCCATGGGAGTAGTTCTCGAATGGCCGTAGCGTAAGCTTTGATATGTGCATTTGGATCTCCCTCACCTTTGTATTTGGGCAAATCGGGAAGAGGTCTTGGAAGCATGACGCTTCGTATGGTGAAATCTAAGGGCTCTTTCAAGTATTCTGAATATGTCCCTATCGCATAGGTTTCGACCATTGATGGTGCCTGCTGAGGGAGCGGTGGTGGAATGGGTTGTTGATATGGCGTTGCATATGCGTTGGTAGGGGCATAAGGAACACCTGTTTGAGAAAACATGCCGGAGAGGAGAACATATCCCCTTGTGGTGATTTGGAGTACATGTTTAAGTATGACGGGGTACTGTCCAGAATGGATTGTTTTGTACTAGACCGGGAGGAACAGTGTTAGAGATGGTGGGTCTAGTTGGCATTTGTTGTGAATACTGAGGAGTCATGCCTAACGTGCCTATTCCTATGAGAAGGTCTACTTGGCTAGGATGATGTGGAGGATTGGAACTTCCTGCCTGCATAAATTGTGAATTTTGGCTTGCTTGGGCAAGTTCTAACCCTCTAACCTTTTCTACTAACGTTGAAATGATTTCATTTGGTGAAGTCATGGTGTTTTTCCGTAGTGGCGTTTGTTGTATACCATGGTGTTGTATAGGCATGTGATATCCCGCTATGAACTGATCGCTGCCCTGCCAAGTTTCCCCGAGGGCATTTCCTATATGTAGTGGGATGGAAGTATTTTCTTGAAAAGAGACCTCAGGTTGTGTTTGTAAACCTCCTATAGGTGGGTACATACTTCGAGAACGTTGGTCGTTCCTGGCATAACGTATCAATATTCATCATCTAAACCTCGGTATGAGTCTGATTGTCTACTAATTTGTGGTCTAAGCAGCATCTGAGGAGATGAACTAGATTCTCCGGTGAACGTCATGTTATTCGAGCCCGAAGGCTCTGTTTGTTGTGTTTGAGCGAGCTGATCTAACTCCTCAGTTTGAAATGATGAGTTATATCTGATTCTTGGAGTTTGTGTTGACAACTGGTTAGTTGAGTAGTTGTCACCCCATACTGAGAGTGAGGGTGATGATTGTCTATTTTGTTGGGCGTAGTAAGCCTCAAGGCCCAAGAGGGGCCTGCCATATGCATCGAATCCCGACATATTCGGGGGGTATATGAATACCCGCAGAATAATGGGAAGGAGCGAAGGTGATGGTGAAAGCTAATGAGGTGGAAAAGATGAAAAGTATACTAATTTGGAAGAACACGTAATAATATGACTCAAACTAGAAAGTAGGAAGTTCACATCGGGTTCACCAATTTTGTACGATGGAAAAGTGACAAGCGAGCGTGGGAATCTACAAGCAACTCTTCCTCGCACCCGACCTCCCGAGGTCGTGCCGAGACAGCCGGTGGGGATGGAATATGTATGGGATGCAGACAAACTAGTTAGGCAATCTAATGTCTTCAATACGCACTAGTGGAATTTGTGAATCTAAGGCAAAGAAGGCCCTTCTAAATTTTGTACAATGGAAAAGTGACAAGCGAGCGTGGGAATCTACAAGAAACTCTTCCTCGCACCCGACCTCCCGAGGTCGTGCCGAGACAAAGAATATGTATGGGATGCCCTAGTTAGGCAATCTAATGTCTTCAATACACACTAGTGGAATTTGTGAATCTAAGGCAAAGAAGGCCCTTCTAACTTGAATTGGTGTGATAGATCGATTAGCAAGGATGACTGCTCGAAGGCTCCAATCAATATCGAGCTCTGGCGTGATTCGATCTATGGGTTGTGGAATACGTGGAAAATGACCTGGGATAGTTTCGTGTATGTCTCCAGATAAGGTCATATGGTGGATGGTAAATATAGTCGACTCTATGGACGATTCTCTGGCCTAGTCCAGAACTCTCTAGCTTTGTTAGCTATGTATCTAGTAAGGATAATTATTCGATGATGATAGGTGGAAGTGGAGTGGATCTGAATACTAGTGTGCGTAGGCCAATGTCTATGTCTGATTGACTTACGGATTCGTTGGGTTGCGGGATTTGTGGATCGCAACCGTAGACTCTTGTTTGTTGCGGTCCTGCTATGGTCATGCGTAGAATTAGTTCCTAATCCCTAACACCCAGTAATCGTATGCTTTCTCAGCCTCTATATTCAAAACTAATAGCTGTGTGATCTTCTCAGAGTGCCTCACAGGTGCGTTCTTGCAACCTGAATTCTTAGGCTAGTATCTATGTCTATGAGAATGTCTCCTGCGTCTGGCTATGGGACTAAAGGATCGCAACCAAACGTTTTCTCTCTTTCGAGCCCTTCTACAGTCATATGGATGTTACCTAGGGTAATCTGTAGTTTGGTTGATTCGACCAAAATGTGTGCGCTTGGTCGTCTTCTATGTTTAACCCGCTCAACTGGGAATGGATTTGTTGCAAGCTTACCATTGTTCGAAGACTTGAATCCTAAGATTCTGATCTATATCAGTTATTGCTGTGATGAGATTGGGTTGGGGCACGATTGGCTCGAATACGTATTCCCTGGCTCCCTAGGTCCCGTGATTGTCATACAAAAGTAACAATGTAAAATAACTCAGCAAAAAAGTAAAATTTAACTACGTTGAATATATCTATAAAGATATATGATTTCTCTATTTTTGTATTTTCTCGATGAACTATTCGAATGAATTTAAGAAACTAATTTAATACATCTAGAAATTGATAAATAAGATAACAATTTAAAAACAAACAAGATAACCGAGTATAGCTATTTGTCTCGTGCAATTTGTAGATCTACTCTAAACAATGAAATAACTTATCTAATCTATTTGCAAGACTTCTCGATCCTACCTCGTAAGTGAGGAATGAATCATAGTCTCTCGTAAACTATCAATCCCCACAACTTCCCCGGCAATATCGAGAGTAGAATTAACTCAAATAAAGTGATTGGCTACTTTATTTGATATATTTCTAACTAAACTTTGAAAGCTAGAACCCGGATTCTGCAGTAATGCTGGCGAATCCGATGGTGTGTGTGATCTTGTCCCCTCGCAGTGATCTCCTCGCTCCTTCGTGTTCACGTGATCCCGTAAAAGCGTGTAATGCTAGCATCAACAAGTAGATATTGGGACGTAAAGGCAGCTCAAGATACATGCATCGAATACAATGCGAGTAGGAGAGGGATAGCGCAAGAGTACAGAGCTTGGCTTATGCAATTCCTAGCGGATTTATCATGAGTCATGCAACATGAAACGCCCGTAACTCCGAAACTATCTTGTTTGAGGAGCAAAACCTGCAACTTTAATGGCTTCCTATTGATAAACAAGACTATCTTATTCCAATGGATTGATGAAATAACAACAAAGACTTGCACAAGATGGATATGTGGCTTACTAACAGTAAAACAATGCTAACTAAGCATGCAATGAAAGAAACTAAGCATTCTAAGCAAAATGAAAACTAAATCTATTGCAAAGAGAAATCAGAGGCAAATTTGAGGGGCCATTTGCTTGAGCACAAGCCAACTATTTATAGCATTTGCATTTACCCAAGGTAAAAGCCAAATAGAACTCTTAAACTATAAACAATGGCAAAACACTATTCCAGGGAACCAGAATCATAAATGCAAGCTTATGGCGGTGAAAGAAAGCTAGTAAAACGTTGAAATTACATGAGTCGTGTTAAAAGAGCTTTCTGGAAAATGCGTAAAGGACCGCCGCCCTGAAGGTATGGCGGCAGCACAGCCGCCGCCTGCTTAGATCACGGCACCGCCACCGCCGCAGGCGGTGGTTTCGTTCATCAAGAGAAAAAGGCCAAGAAAAGAGGGGAAAAGGGAAAAACAAAGCACGCGGGGTACGTACGGTTCCTCTGTTGTTCCCTCCACCAAATCCCCGTGTCCACCGAGTCCCGTCCCTCCTAACCCACCAAATCCACCTGTGTCCTGTTCCTCCCGACCCACCGAGATCCACCGAGTCCCAAGTGGTCACGCCAAGGGTTCCCAACATTCCATTGAATCGCGCAGACGGTGCGTGATAATGTCCCACTACCAATAGTTTACCTCACACCACTCCTAGACGTGAGACCGAAGGCTTGTGTATCCACACTTTGCCCAAAAATTCCTCTAAACACTGGAATGGTATGTGCAGCCATAGAAGTCCCAAACAAGAAATTATATCTCTTGGGCGCAGATCAATCACTTCCACTGATACCAGCTAGGTTAACAATACTCTTCCCTAGATCTGAAAAACCAAGCGTCAGGGATCGGTCGCTAGGTGGGTTCAGATGCGCACCAACAGCTCTTCTTTCTCCATGCGACGAACTCTCATCAAAATTTGAAGGGGCTTCTCTTACGCGCTTGCCAAGATGGGGTAACACAGACTGCTCAGGCTCCACGTCCTCCGCGTGAACTTCAACACCCTCTTGTAACGTCTGCCTCCATAAATCCATCACACTTGCTACCTCGCGTTGTCTAGTCATCTCCCTTTCACGAGATTCATTATACTTGAGTCGTCTCTCCTCCCTTTCCTTTTCAGCCACAATGTCCTCCATCTTTCTCCACCCTAGCTTCCTTTTCCCAACACTCGAAGAGCTTAGTCGGCCATGGGGAATGCTTCCAAACCTAAAGTAATGACCAAGATCTTCATAGCCGGAGGACAACACATAAAAATGATCCTCCGGCTCCTCGGAATCTCAAACTTAGCGATCTCGAGTAAGAATACGTCAAAATGGCGTATTCCAAAGTATAAATAGTCAGCACCCTCTTCCACCAATGATCAATAGCATGTGTCCATGTCAGATCTGCATCCTGCAACCTCTGATAGTCATCTTGGGTCCACACATGTGATCTACAAAACTAGCTTGATCTGGATGTGTATGTTGAGAGCCATTCATATAGCTCTACTGGGAAGCAACAAAAGAATGTCTCATACAGCTCATTGTATAGGTTCTCTTCTACCCATCCACACGTACTAAACTCAGGCCCAGTGTTGAATCTTTGAGAAAACTCGTCCTCCGTGCTCTTGAACCACATTTCAACACTTTCTAAAGTCAGGCATTCTGTCATTACACATCACAAAGAAAAAAACGTATGCCATTTCTCATAATAACTTTGAAAAGAGGTCTCGGCAACGGAACCAAGATGTAGTCATTTTTAAGCCCTTCCCAAAGAACAAGGAAATCCCATGCACGTCGGCCTATCACCCAACGGGCGTTGGGCGCTCACCCGAGGCATGCGTGGGCACCGAGTCCCTCCTTTATGTGAGTTGTGTGAGAATGCATTACTTGCAACAAAAACTTAAGGGAATAGATTGGAAAGGAACCATACATTCATCTTAGAGCTCAGAACGGCTTCTAGACCAATGTATTCATTTATATAAGGAAAGCATTACAGAACATAGATCTGAATTATAACAGAAAAGAAATGCATAGGGGTTTACACCCACTCATATGAAATATACCTATAACCATGTAGTAGAACTAGAACCACACATATATTCATATTAAGCATGTTGATAACCATATTACAATAACTCAGGCAATCACAGATTCATCTGATAATGCAGATCAATATCATGCATCAGAGCTAGATTTAGGCCCTTCATAGTACAAAGAAAAATGTTCAAAACCCATCCCCTTAGTACAACATATTCCTACAGATCCTCTAAACCCAACCTCATGGAGTTCTCATAGTATTCCTGCATGGCTTCGCCTCTTCCTCTTTCTATCTCTTTTCTTCAGCGGGTGCTTGTATTTATAGCCTTCTCAACATCTTCAAGCCTTCGTGGGAGTTGTAGATCTATTGCCAAGTGTCCAAGGTGGTCCTCCATGGGAGCATGCTTCTTCAAGCTTGAGCTCTCCACTCTTTGCAATGATGGTCTTCTAGAATCTTCCATCACAAGGTATATTCCTTCATGGGCAACAAGTTGTCAGGCTGACACCTTATCCATTCTCGCATGTGCATTCGGGTCACACTTTTCTCATGTTTTTCCTTATACGCAAAATATGGCTAATTCCCAAAACCTTTTCTTTTCCTTGCATGCTTTTCTCCTTGCGTTCTTGTCTTTAAATCGGCCTTACGCGCCCACGCGCCTTCTTGTACTTGGCCAATATTTAAGGGCCCAACACTTCTTCAGTATCACAAGCATCTATGGCATGGCTCTCGGATTCCTTGCTTCCACTTCTTGGTGGAAATATTTGCTTCAAAAGGAATGAGGATACCTTCACCGCTTACACGATCCTTCTTGGTGAGGGGCATCTAACTGAAAATGTCAACCCAAGTTAAACCACACAAAAATATGATCTTAACTTCTTTGATACCAATCTGGTCAGTTAATTGTCTCTCTTGAACAATAAGTAGATCTAATATTAGTGATAATGAATGAATAACTTAAACAAATTTCTTATTATCAATATAGTATACAATAATCATTCACACAATACTAAAATTAAGAGATGAAAGACAAGGAGACAAGGAATTTATCTTAGAGAAACCCAATGTGGGAAAACTCTAGTTGGGTAAGCAATTGCTCCCCTTTCACTATGTAAATCTCCAATACAATACAAGTTCACTATCAAAAGATGACCTTCAAGAAGGATTCAAGCTCCTACTTGCATTACTTGCTTACAATCCTCAATAAGAAAGAACTCAATTGTCTATGAACAAAACAAGAACAATTCAGACTTTCTCCCTTTGCTCACACTTGAATTCACTCCAAATCACTTACTTAGATGAGTAAATGTGCTTGTATTTATAGATGTTTCCCAAGGATGGAAGGAAAGGTGAAACGAATTGAATTGGGAAGCCCAAACATTTGCAACTGTTGAGTTTCCCCATTTTGGCATCATCGGGTGCAGAATCATCATTATCTGCGAGGGGTGGTTGTGGGACCATTGCGATGGTTGCGTAGCTGCTTCTAGTGCACAGTGGCAGCAATCATGTAACTGCCGCAACGATTGCACAATTACTACATTATAAAGAGTGGCAGTTCTATGACCATCGTACATTTATCACACGAGAACATAACAACAATGGCCTTTTTCATCATTCGAAGGTGTCTAAATCACCATCAATCTGATTTAACCATTTCCAGAACAATGAACATGTTGAGGGTATGCACTACAAGTTTCAATAAGAGAATAGGCCCTTTAAGTATGTTTGAAAGAAAAAGATAGAATCTTGGGATGTCATGATTGTTTGGCACAATCGTGGGGACTTGTATGGGAAAATATCTCCTCCCAATCTTTCTCCGCTTGGTGAGAAGGATAAGAATCATGTTACCAATAAGGAGCCCCTGGTTGAAGGAAGCAACAAATAAGAAGAATGACGATGATGAAGCGACACACCCCCTGCTTGAAGGAATTTTCAATGCACTCCTTTTCGGAGGGGGATTTGAAAAGTGGGGAGGATAGAGTTGTAAGGAAGGGGCCTTCAAGTAAAGGCAACATCTCTTGGTCACGTCATAAATTAACCATGGAGCAACTTGGGGCCACGACCAAGAGTAAAGGTTATAGATCAAAGGACAAAATATGGAAATGGAAATGGAGCAAATGGTGAGTGCAAGATCGCAAAGAAGTTGCAAGAAGCACTTTCCCATTTTGGTAAGATCACCAACAAATACTTGTTATGGGTGTTGGCTCCCAAATTTGTTCTACCCTTGAAGTTGATGAAGAGAAGCTAAAGGATGAGTCATTTGTAGCAAAGGGGGTTCTCTTTAACAAGATGGGAATGGATTCAAGACCAACAAATGTGAGAAGGAAGGTCACTTCTCTACTTCTAGTTCTATAAGGCCAAGGGGAGAGACCCTAACAATTCTTGACACAAGATGAGCCTAAGCACACACTAGATTTGCCCACAAACACAACCTCCATGACTAAGCACCCAATTAAGTGTCACTTGTGACATAGCCACACATTTGTAGGTTAATATACAAACCTGAATTTCTCTATTGCAAAGATATGAGGATATCCATAACTTGTTAGTTTTATAACAAATATTTACAATACATCCAAGCAAGCATAAAGCCAAAGTTATAACAAGGAGACCTCAAAAGGATTTATAAGTGTAAAACATAGATCTCAACGGGTAGGACAATAAACTTTGATAAAAGAGGGGAGTTTCATATTTTAAAATTTGAATGTGATTTGTCCATAGGGCCAATCTGTAAAAAGTTGGGATGGATTCAAAAATAGAATAAGATTTGTTTCATTCTACACAACTGCTTCAATTCCCACAATTCAAATATTTAAGAAACCACATACACTAAGATATGCCTAGTTATCAAACAATTGCAACTTATAATCCAAAATATAGCACAAGCTAAGTTTGTTGAGAGCAAATGAAACCAGAATTTCACAAGACCTTTATAATTAAATGCTTTGGTGATTACACATCTGACCTCTACACCCAATTACCAAATGAAAATTCCAATAATCTAAGTGAATACACTTCTGACTCAAATGATAGCTTCCATCTAAATCCACTATCTCATTAATGGCTCAACAAAACATACATAACTACTCTCTCATACCTTTATTACAATGTCTTTGAATTGATTACTATTAATCTTAACTCTAACACCTAGAACAAAGTTGAAAATGAACACCTACAGACTAGACTACCAAAAGGGATCAGAGATCCAACCAAAAATGGCAAGCTAAAGATGATTTGATGAAGTGATTACTTCATCAATTTATACAATTTGAGAGAACATTCCAGAAATAGAATGGAGGAAATGCGGTCTTGTTAGGAACCAATGAGAAGGGAGGAATAAACATGCAGATTGATTAATGGCTCCATTGTTAATCAAATGGCACATGGAACCTATTGGCATTAAATTGAAGATCTTAGGGCTACTTTCATAGTCATTAATAAGAACAAAACTCCTAAGAGGCACATGGGAGACCCCACATACAATCAATTTGGAAAAATGGACTGAAAGATGGCGGTAAAGGGTGGAAAATGCTATCAAAAATTTTGTCGTAAAATAATTTGAAATATCTCATGAATTTGTCCAAAATTTGTTCCCATTATGTAACCCTTTTGATAAGCTTTCCAATGGTACTAGTTTTCTGTAATTTGGAGCTCCCAGTCAAAAGTTATAAGCAAAAACAAGCTCTTGGTTGTTTTAATGGAGTCCACATGATCGACATTTATGAGATAATTCCCCTTTGTATTTGGGTTGTCAAATTCAACCTAGTGCAAATACCATGCATCCAACTGTCACTTACCACATAGCCTCCCTTTAAGTGCGCTTCAACTCACAACTTTCATGATCTTCGCCACATGGTGGCAATCGGTGCCACCACTCCATGCAATCCCTCCAAACTCGGACTCGACTTCCCCATACACCCAGGCACCGATGGATGACATGTGGCCACCATCGGTGTTCTCATTCTCCCGAGATCTTAGACCCTTGGCCACCATACCTTTGGCTTCATGATTCACTTGACACATGGCTACCATCATAGGTTTTGAACTCTCATTGAGTCAATGTGTGACACTCGTCACCCATCGGTGTACTACGTTCACACGGCCTTTGGGATATATGCCTTTGTTGCTAAATATTTTCGGTTCACCGATGGATGACACGCATATATGCCTTTGTTGCTAAATATTTTTGGTTTACCAATGGATGACGCATGTCATTCATCGGTGAACTTTCTCCATAGGGGGTTAGACGCATAGATTAATTTTGACAATTTAAATAGCAAAGGACTTCAAGTTTTGAACTCAATCAATGAATGGAGGCCTCGAAACACTTCAAAACTTTTCTTTGAAAAAAATTAGAGCCACCTACATTCAAATAGAGCAAGGAAATACAACTTTTTTTGGTGGGTTTTAAAAACATATAGATGTCAAAAATGATAGATTTGTCATTGTTCAAGCTCTAAATTTTAACTTTAAGGTCCCAAAATATGGTGAACAATTTTAGGTGCCATCGGGATGCACGTTTTTGGTTGACGTTTTGCGGACTATTCATTAATCGTTTTATGTTTGTTTGTTGTCAATGGCTATTTTGCGGAAGATTCTCTATTTGTATGATTATTTGTTGGTTGACTTTATTGTCTTGGTATGTTGTGGGGATTGGGCCCTTTTGTGTCCCATGTCAATTCATTCCTCTAGTAAAAAAGTTAACTTATTAATTAAAAGACAAACTTAAAGTTTAATAACATCACAACTAGTAATATAGGTTGAAGTGTCATTTAGTGATTTTTAAATAGAAGATATGTCATATTGTATTGAAGTGTTTAGCAATTCAATGTTGTAAAGTCACATCATAATTATTACTCTAGGTTTAGATGTCTTGTGGTGGTATTAAATGTCTTAGTAATTAAATATTTTATCACATCACACAACTATTTACATAGGTTGAAGTTTTATTTAATTTTTTAAAGTTAAATTAAAACATTATGTTGTGTACTAATATCACATCACAATTATTAATATAAATTTGAGGAAAAGAGTAAAATATATATTTATATGTTATGTTATGATAAAGTATATAAATAAATTATGTTGCATGTCATATTATAAATACTAGTATACGTTAAAGTATTTTTAGTAGTATTAATAAGTGAATTAATAATATATTTAAAATTAATATCAAAAGTATTTTTAGCAATATTAATAAGTGAATTAATAATATATTTAAAATTAATATCAAAAGTAGTGAATGTTTATTATATTTAACTTTAAGGAATATTCTTTAATAAGACCTAAAAGAATTTTTGATTTGTTAACCAATAAAAATAAAATAAAATCATCTTATATATATGCAAATTTTAAGACAACAAATTCAATATACAAAAATAATACTAATTTCTAATTGATTAATAGTATTAAGCAATAACAACTAATTAGCCTCATTTAAACACTTAATAATAGAGCATACAAGTTTGCACTTAATTAGTATATGTTAAAGTATTTTTAGTAGTATTAATAAGCCAATTAATAATATATTTAAAATGAATATCAAAAGTAGTGAATGTTTATTATATTTATAACTTAAAAGGAATATTCTTCAATAAGACCTAAAAGAAATTTTCATTTGTTAACCAACTAGCAATCGCACGTGAGGTGTGCGATGAAAACGCCGAAGTTGGAGAAGGAAGTGAGGAGAAGGAAACTGCAATATATAAAAAATGAGTACGAGAAATGCATATGGGTAGACAATAAGAGGAACAAGTTGAAACGAGTGTGGAATAACACAATAAGAGATGAGAAGATGAGCAACAAAGGGAGAGGGAACCGGCAATGCGGTTCAAGATGGGAGAGATGAAGGAAGGGAACGAAGGTGGGATTCCTCTAGTAAGTGTTACTGCAATAGGAGATGAAGGAAGGGAACAAAGGTGGGATTCCTCTAGTAAGTGTGACTGCAGTAGAGGTACAGAGGACATTTAAGAGTAACGACTAAATGAAAATGAAGGAGAAATACGAATGACTGACAAAGAGGAAACTCTTGATATACCCATGAAGGTTAGGCCTTGTCTTTCCGTTCCTCCAATGTCAGTAGTGGCTCGCTGCAGAGTAAGCCCTTGGGATTTGTGGATTGAAAATGCCCAAGCAATTTTAAGTGGTAGTTATTTTGGTTTCTTATGGAAATTGGTAGAAGAGGAAGATGGAAGGTGTTGTCTGCATGCCAAGGAGGCCCCAAGTATCGATCTTATTTGATGACGACAAATAAAAGAAAAGCAAGTGGATTGAAGGAACCTTCGTAGACAAAATAAAAATAGATTTTCCCCCATATGTGAAAGTTGTGGCCATGATGCGAATTGCACGTGGAATGCCTTATAGTTTTGCACAATAACCAACAATAATGTAAATCACATAAGTATGCCACACATGATCTGAAACCGAAACTTGTAACCACATGTAACGTTTAAAATTATGTAAGGGGAAAATGAAGCGACATTTCTAGGCTGCATTTTCTCATGGAAACATTTGTATGCAGATAAGATATGTTACTAATAACAAAAGATTTTTAAACTATTCAGTGTGTCAATAAACCTTTAAAACATATATTATAACTATTATAGTTTGTTGGACGCTCACAAAGTGTTTGGTAAAATGACTCAAGACAAATGTCTTCTCATGGAATATGATAATAGCAGTTAGCAGGAAGACATGGGATTTTTCAATAGACATCGACACATATTTACCAAATTCAACGAATGAAATTCCAACCCAATCACATGACCCTCGACATCTTTTTTTCAGATTGTGCCAAACTAGGAGCATCGAGACAAGGTTTGGGAACGCACAAAAAAGTAATTGAAATCCATTGTTTGGATGTTGTAGTTGTGAATGCGCTGATACACATGCATGCA